>OW152826.1:6889170-8306947 GCA_933534255.1 Iphiclides podalirius | reverse complement strand
ACCAGCGAGTAATATGGGAATCTTGGAATAATAACAGCATTAAAATTTTGTAGGTAGAAAATCATTAGACAGGAATTTATAGCCTCTGAGTAAGATTTAACCAATTCCCCCCACATTGAATGAAAACTTGTTTGTTTCTCCTAGGGGTATTTATGCCTCTTCTGCTATACCCGGCACTTTGTTTTTGTGGTATAAGTTAGTGAGTGCCAAATTTAAGTAGCCTGATTGGCAGGCCAGATGACAAGTTCAGACGTTCAGATTTGGTGACGTGAGTGTACAATGAATGGAGATTTGTCATAGTCGCGTTGTAACCTAGTTTGGAGTCACTTTCGTACCTTACTTTTGGAGTATATTGATTGATAAGCAGGTCGAGGGTGGAACCACTTTTTTTTGTCGTGGAAGTTTCTATATTTTCTGCCGGTCGCTTACGGTTAGTATTAATATTGGGTGCGTTGTGACTGATGGAGTCACTAGGTATCCATTTTATTATCGGGAGGGCGACCTCCTCCCCATCCGGTGGTTTTTTGTCTTCGACCCAATTCCCTCATGGGGGACTTGGGGTGGGAAACGTAAACTTAAAAACACTTACCAATACCACAGAAACCACCACCAAACACTCACAAAACAAACAATTTTAGGTATTTGACTCAAAGGGATAAAGGTTTAAATCGAAAATCACTCAACAACGTGTTTACATCAACACATTGACAAGCAGAATCTTATCGGGGGTTGGAAAAAAATTTAGTGTAACATTTTTGCGTTACGCGCCATCTTTTTCTTATCTTAAAATGTTCCTCTAACGCCATCTAGTGTTGAATAGGGGGTTTTATGTCGTCTTTATTCTTTAGTGGTTTTAATAGTTGACGCTAGATGTCGTTATCCTTTGTGTTTTCATAACAATATATATATATATATATATATATATATATATGTTATATTAAAGTGATCAGCAAAATCAAAGGGTTTATTTTAATTCTAATTCTAAAATGTAAACAATATATTTCGTATTTCAGTTACCATAAGCCATTAATAACACAAATATATAATAAGGACATCAATGATAGTAATAATTGTATTACAATTAATGAAATTCAATAATAATATTTGTAGTAATGACAGTGCTAGCTCTAATACTTCAGAGCCACAAATCACAATCTGAAGCTGACCGATGATGCTCTTCGAAGCCTCGATCGGCTCCTGGAACTTGCGGTTGCGACGTCGAACCAACGTCCGCAAGTTCGGTTTTCCAAAAAAACTTCACTCACAACACTCGCGCGCGAGTCGAATTTCTGCCTTCTACTCACTGGCTGACTATTCGGCAACGAAGGACCATGTACAAATTCAAAGCGGTTATATTTTGGGTCCGTGAGGTTTTACTACGGTCTAGATCAATCATCTATTACTAATCACAACGGTCAAACCATAGTGTGTTTTAATTTACTACTAACGCCACCTATGTATTACAAATAAGAAACTAAATATTATACAAATCTAAAATGAAATAATTGTAGAATTTGTATTTATGTCTATGATAATAAAAGCCTTTTATTAAACTTTATCTAATTTAACTTTATTTAACCAATTTCTGTAAAGTTGCATATAGTAAATTATTTTTTTGAAAAATAACGTCATAAAAAAGTTTCACTTGTTACGAGTGTACGCTAGTACACGCACACATTTTTTTTTTACTTCTATCCTTCGTCTGCTACAACCCCAGATTGGGTGAAGGCCTCCTCCAAAGATTCCCATTGGTGTCGACTCTGAGCTATTTGACTCCAGTTTGAGCCAGCGGTCTTAATAATTTCGTCTTCCCAGCGAGTGAGTGGTCTTCCTCTACTACGTATTCCTCGTCGACCACTCCACAGCGTAGTTTTCACGGTCCATCTCTGGTCTGTAAGCCTCGCTACGTGGCCTGCCCATTTCCACTTTAGTTTTTTGCCGTACCGCAAGGCATTAGTGACTTTTGTTAATGATCTTATTTTCGAGTGTCATATTTTCTCTACTTTTTTTATGTTGAGCATACTTCTCTCGAGTCCTCGCTGGCAGGTCGTGATTTTGTGTTTAGCCTTGGCCGTAAATTTCCACGTCTGGCATCCGTATGTCAAACATGGTAAGAGGCTAGAATTCATTATTATGTGTATTGGCATATTGCTTTTAAAAATTTCTTTTAAACTCCAGTATTTTGTTCCATGTGCGTTGTACTCTCTTTCCTATTCCCATATCGTTTTTTTGTTTTTTTTCTGTCGAAAACTTATTGTTTTTCCCAAATATATGTACTTATCTGTGTATTCTAGCAGGTTTCCGTTAGTACTTATTGGTATTTTATGACTATTTGTCATTGCCATAGTCTTTGCGAGATTTATGTCTAGTCCTGCAGCGGAAGAGGTAGCTTGTAGAGATTCGATCATGAGTTGCAGTTGTGAACCTGTCTCAGATAGTAGCACTATATCGTCTGCGAATCTCAAATGACTTAAGAAGGCGCCTTGTATATAGATACCTAGTTTTGTTCCAATACAGTTTTTAAAAAGGGTTTCGAGGACAGCTATAAAAATTTTTGGGGATAGTGGATCGCCCTGTCTTACACCTCGCCTTATGGGGAAGCTGGGGCCTAGGGTTTCTAATTTTACTCTACCTGTATTATTATTGTATATGCTTGTGATGGTCTTTATATACTTTTCATTGACTCCTTGTTCTCTTAAACTTTCCCAAATGCTTGTGTGGGTTATCGTGTCGAAGGCCTTTTGGTAATCAATAAATGCGAGATATAAGGGTCTTTGCCGCTCTTGGTATTTCTCTGTAATAAGCTCGAGGGTGTGAATATGGTCTACTGTAGAGAAACCCTTCCTGAATCCTGCTTGTTCTACGGGTTGTCTAGATTCAATAACTGGAGTGATTCTTTTTTTTATGATGGTGGACAACAGCTTGTATAGACTTGGTAATAAGCTTATCGGTCTATAGTTTCCTATATCTTTTGGATCGCCCTTTTTATAAATTAAAATGATATTAGATTCAGACCATTGTGTAGGTGTTTCAGATTTTCGTAACACCCTGTTGAATAGTTCAGCTAATGGTGTGGCTAAAATTTCGTATGCTGTCTTCAATGCTTCATTCGTGATGCCGTCTGATCCAGGGGATTTATCTGGTTTTAATTTCTTTATTGCCTCTATAATCTCAGGTTCGTCTATTTCTTTGATATCCTCGCTGTTATGCCTAGTACCGTTATTTTGAATTTTTGTTGTTTGCATTTTGTCACTGTATAGTTTTTTTATAAAACTCAGTCGCTATAGACATGATATCCGTACGTTTGTTCAGGTTTTTGTCAATTAACTTCAGTTCTTCTATCCAAGACTTATGTGTTTTGAGTTCCTTGTGTGCCTTTTTGGTACTGCCAGTGAAATGTAGATGTCTTTCTAAGCTTGATTGTCTGTGCTTTGCATAGTCTTTTTTTATGTATTTATTGACTAACTTGTAGAGTGCGGTGAGCTCATTTTTCATAGATCGCGATTTATTATTTGTTCGCTGTAATTCTTTTCTCCTTTGTAATAAAGCTGCTGTTCGTGCCGTCAATATCTTATGGTTTTTATGTTCATCATACATTAATCGGGGTAGTTTTAAGCTGCGGTTGATAGCGCTTAAAATGTAGTCATATTGATTTTGTATTGAGATATTTTTCTGATATACGGATAGGTCTGCTAGCAGTATTGACAAATTCTCCTTGTAGCTCGATATCTCTTCTTAATTCTTTAATTGATTTACTTGATTAATTGCAAATTTGACTCTACTCATCTTTTGATTGGTTAGAATAACTGTTGCTCTGACTATCCTGTGGTCTGACGGGTAGTTTAAATTCATTGTGCCGATGTCTTGAAATATACTCGGTTGGTTGGACAGAATATAGTCTATTTCATTTTTGTATTCGCCATTTGGGGATCTCCATGTCCATCTTCTGTTAAGCTTCTTTTTGAAACATGTATTTATGATTGTTAGTTTGTGCTCTAATGCGAAATCCACAAGTCTCTGCCCTCTGTCATTTCTTTTTCCGTAGCCAAATTGCTTCATAACCAAGTGTTCTTCTAACTTGGGCGTTCCTATCTTCGCATTAAAGTCTCCCATAAGTATAACTGTTTTGTGAGTGGTTGCTAATGCTTTGTTGACTGATTTGTAAAAATCTTCTATTTCATGCTCGCTTGCCGCTTCTGTTGGTGCATATACTTGTAAGAAATACAAACGTTAATATTGCTCAATGCATATGTTTTAACTTTATATGCATAGCCGGATATAAATAACATCATTTCATATCCGTAGCGACGATTTGTAATTTTACTATAATAAATAATTAATTTGAAACTAACATTATTGCATTACGCACGCACGCACGCACGCACGCGCACGCATGCACGCACACACACAAACACACACACACACACCCATTTTTATTTTACATTTATTGGCACGTTACACGTTACATTTATTATTTATTAACCTCGCATAATATACCCACCGAAAGTTTTTTATTCAGTTGAAATTATCATATTATGTAATCTTAATTTAAGATAAACTATGCATATTATCCATTAATAAGATGAAGCGATTATATTGTGAAATAAAAATTAAATAACCTCTAAAACTTTATTCATTTAGCAAAGAGATAATTACTTCATGTTTTTATAATAAAATCTCTCAATACCTACAGTGAATCCAATTAAATTATTCTGCATCGCTAAAAACAATTAAGATGTTTTTTTTTGTAAATAAGTTCTGTCGAGGTCACATGTTTGAATGCTGTGTGTATTTCGTAAGTTTTTACCTTAGAAATTGCCATTTTGTATGAAATAAGTTAATGTATTCTTTTTTCAAACTTTTTGTTTCTGTTATTCAAAAAATCAAGCATGCAATCGATGCATCTTTGCCAAGGCAGTAGTAGTTTATTGATGCACTTTCAGAAAAAAATCGGCCGTAAATAATAAATGCTTTGAATTATTAAACCGTCTCTAACACTTTTCTCCTTGAACTCTATCACATTAATCACAGTAATGAGATAGAGTGATTGAATCCTAACAGTTACTCACAGCAAAGGAACACAAAAATATCTTTTACTAGCTGTTATCCGCGGCTTCACCTGCGCAGTCAAATGGAATTAACAATGAGTTTTTATTATACACCAGAATATTTTGCAGATGGCTGAATTTTTTCCTACTTAGTTGACACTTAATCATTACCTATATTTTGGTCAATTCACACAATATCCTAATAAATTATAGCATATGTGTTATTCTGGTGTCTAACCTATATTATTGTAAAGTTTCATGAAAATCTATTCAATAGTTTTTGTGTGAGAGAGTAACAAACATCCATCCATACATACAAACTTTCGGCTTTATAACATTAGTAAGATTAATTTGCTAAAAGCATAGCACGATAGCGCAAAGATTATCGTCCAAATATCATTACATCAATTATTTACTGATAAATAACTTTCTATCGCAAGTAATAAGTAGATATATTTAGACCAAAAAAACGTAAAGTACCAGCCCATAAATGTCCCACATCTAGGAAAAGGCCTCCTCTGTGAAGAGAATATCAGGTTACAACCCACCACGCAACCCCACTGCGGATTACATATTTTCGACATCATTCATGACATGATTTCTTTTGTTATTATTTCGAAAATATGCAGGTTTCCTCGAGATGTTTTCCTTCAACGCCGTATGATATGATAAGTTAGCACTTAAAATCAACAATTTTATTAGAGTTGGCACTTGGGATGGAACTTAGGTTACTCATTTGAATTAAAGCACCGAGCTATCACGGCTAACTACATATTTAAAACAATATTAATACCATTTTTACCTATGTACGGCGTGTCGTTACAACCGCTACAATAAATGAACACACGTCTAACGCTAATTGCCAATAATCACAAAAACTATAAAACGTTAAAAAATCCATAATTAAATTGCAGATTCATACATTCAAAGACTCATTCATTGCCACAAGGTCGCATTACAAGTCTGTCCTTCAAACAGTATGTTTTATCTCTTTTAAATTCATTCAACTCATTCATATACTTTGTGAACTTTACAAATGAACTTTACGTTTTTATACGTAAGGGTGTTCTAAAAATTGTTGTTTTGTAAAATTTAATAACTCTGTAAATATTCATATATAATGAATGTAAATGCTTAATACAATTTTAAAAAGTTATCCTCTATTTGTGTGTTCATTTATTGTCGCGGTTGTAACGACACGCTATATATGTAAAAATTTTACCTTGTTAAATATTTATATTTCACAATCATTATTTTTTTAATTTATTATTTAAAAAAATTTCAATAGTGAACATAATTATACGAGTATATAGCAAATATAATGTTTAAAGTTAATGATAAAAGTGAAAGATTATATTAGAGAGTCAGACTTGAGAGAGTTACTTCTTACAAAGTTAAAAATAACTTACGTCATTCATTTGGCAAAAAATCTAAGAATAAAATGTTTTCCAAGACCCGTTATTAGGATCAACACAATTAAGGTTTATTTGCTTTTTCTAATTTCCGTAATGAACGTACAAGTCACAAGGAACTCATAAGATTTTTGCTATTTTGCTTTTGACGAATTAATATTCTCGTGAATATTAATTCGTCGTAAAAGACGATTAATTATTACAGACCGCGTCACATTAAAATCCTTACGTAGTGTTAGTTCCCGTTGACCTAGAATCACGAAAAAACTATGGCGAAATCTTATTTGACTAAAATTAAAAAGTCTAGAAAAGACACAAACCAAAAATATTAAAAAATAGTAAAATGTCTACATTTTATCAAGTTAACACCTAAAACAGTTAAAGCCGAAAATAAAAAATAATTATTTAGAATATTTCAGATAATATTTATTTTCTTATTATTTCTTTAGTTTTGCCATTAAAAACTTTTATTCCTTATGGTAGATAATTATCTTTATCGTTACATCGCTTTATTAAAAAATTGATTAAAGCCTATGAGTTTCTCTGAATAGAAAGTTGATGTCAGACTTAAGTAGGCATAATTTATTTTTGCTATAATCAATAAAAAAAGCCGTTAGATGTCTAGAGACATAATTTAAATATTGTCATAACAGTCATGTTACAGTTGAATTCCTAATCAATGATTTTGTTAATTTTAAGAACAGATTTGCACGTGAGCAATGAAGGATAAGTCAATGAAAAAAAAGTCCGCCAATCCGCAGTGGGATCGCGTGGGACTGTCTTAATACCCTCTGTACGGACGAGGCCTTTGCCCAGCAGGAGGATATATGCGGTGTTACTTTCCTTTTTTTATTATTACTATATGTTTAATCTACAAAACGTAATTCAAAATCCTGATTTTACTAAAGTACTTGAAATACGTTTGAACTGGTAAGGGCATACATAAATTTTGTATGTTTAATGAAATATTTATTATTCGATAATAACGAAAATAGTTCTAAAATTAATTAAACGCCCTGAGTGGGCAGAAGCCAATTCACAAAGATCGTTCACGGTCTGAGAGAGGCATTCACCTGTGCATCGTCTTGTTGTTACAATTTAAATTGGCAAAAATTATTCGTAGAACTTAATGCTATTATATTTCATTGTATTTAAATTATTTATATTAAGCATGTATATAAGACACTTACTACATGTATGTTTTGTGGTAATTTTTACATGTATATTTTTTATATTAAATTTTCCCTTAATTTAAGCTCTACACTAAGTTGAACGGCAAAAGAAAAGAATTGGTTCACACTAGACCTGACCAGAGAAGAAACAACAAGAAACTCTGCAGCCTTGTTGTACCTTTTTTTTAATGATGCAAGTATACAAATTTATTTAAATATAGCTTAAGTATAGCGTTTCACCTGATGTTAAGTGATAACCGCTGCCAATGGACATTTGCAACACCCGTGTAGCAGATGCGTTGCCACATTTTAATAAAGTGGGCCCCAGCTACCTCACTCATCAGACAAAACGCAGAAGGATAACATTTCTACTTCACACCGGTCTTTTGGAAGGTCGTGGTACTTACCCGGACGGACCTACCCCTTCGTGCAGCAGTGAACACTGTTGCGTTGCCCTACAACATGCAAATGGGTCGACAAGTTTTAGATAAAGTGGGCCCGGCTATCTCGCTCAACAGACGAAACGCAAAAGTACAATACTTCCACTTCAAGATAATCTTCTGTGAGGCCATGGTACCTCCCCTGGTGAGAGGATACATACAGGAGTAAATTGAGTCGTATGATGGTGTGTGCATTTATAGCGCACGTGACAAATTTAAATTAAATACGTTTACCATTTTAAAGTAAACACTTGTGTTTAATGTTGTTAAGATGTTATATTTTCAGACTAAATCCTTACACTTGCTGTACCTACCGTACGTATTATGTATCTTTTTTGTTGAAAAATCGGCTAACGCTTGACTACTACCGCTAATGGTAATTAAGATGTCAAGCGCATTAGCTCAGTAACATCCTACTTTAAAGCAATACCTAGCATATTTTTTTTTACTTAAGTACCGTAACTTTCGTGAATTTGCAAAATAATTTCATTAAAATCATTACAGTATAAAAAAATACCGGGTAATTGAAGAGTATTTTTTTTTTCAAAATACGAACAATATCTGAACGACGTGAAACGTTAACTAGCTGCTGCCATCGCCATGCATAACTCGATGGATATTGCTTCAGTTTCATGAAAGCTCGATGAAAAATTCTACTCGGTGTTCACTAAATTGAATTAAATGTAAATCGCTCCGTGTCTGGATTACGAAATCGAAGGCGTGATGAGAATGTTACTTTTAGCATGGACCGAGTCAATATACGTAGGTTTGTGATATTGTTTCATTGTACTGACTGTATTGAAAACAGTTTTAATTGTGTGATGAACATATTGTTTTTCCCGTGTCTGGGTGTTTATGTATCTGTAATATATATTTATTTTCAAAATGTAATGTATGTTTCAATAATATGTTTATCAATTACTCAAAGTACAAACGTAGCTTAATTTGGGACGTGAGATCGTTGTGTGAGTCCTGGTCTGTGTCGTGAAATTAAATAATATGCTTTTCGTTAATTTCACAAATATTAATAATGTATGTAAGTTGTCGTCATTTTGAAGAAGTAAATATGAAATATTTTAATGCAGGGGCGGTAGGAGCAGCTTTGTTATTTTTAGGGTTCCGTACCCAAAGGGTGAAATGGGACCCTGTAATCTTTCATATATTCTAATTGTTTTTACCTTATAAAATACAATTAAAAAGCGAGTCTGAAATTGACTCGACTTATCTGCTAACTTTAAGATTACTGAAATGTTATTACGAAAACGTGACTAAAATCCAAGAATTTATAATCTTGCAACAACAAACATTTGCATAAGAAGTACTCGTGGCTTAGTTAGGTTTATTCATTATTTTCTTTTGTATTTTATAACTACACCATCAGCGTAGTCGGCCGGCCCAGTGTGGGTTCCTCTTAGCTTCGCCTGGGTGACCAAGCCACGGCTATTAAGCCCCTCCGCCATGTCAAGACGGGAACCCAGTCGGAGGGGCAGGATGGCCACCCACGATAATACAGCTTTTTTAATTGAAAGTTGCCAAACGAGCAGACGGTTCACCTGATTAGTAAGGTAAGTGAATACCGCCGCCCATGGACATCTGCTACACCCGAGGGTTACAGATGCGTTGACAACCTTTTGAAAATTGGGCTCCAGCTACCTCACTCACCAGACGAAACGCGAAAGTATTTGTCTTACTTAGTGTATTTTTTATCTCTTTTGTTTTTTTTTTCATCATTTTGAACTCACATTTAAACATTAAACATTTTACGTAGGTATGTGTTTTGCCTTTTTTTTATTTTCCATGTTTTCGTTTCTAAACTTTTGCCCTTTTGTAATAGCACTGATGAGGCTCCAACTGAAAACCAGTTTTAGGGCTTTAGTACCTTCATGCATCGCTGAATTTTTTATATATAAGTGTGCAAATTTGTTTTTCACTTTTTTCCTTCTATTTCTTTTATTTTAGTATATATATACGCTATCTCTATACTATTTATGTATTTCATTTGTAAATTGGTATTGTGTGATGTCTTGAATAAATGGTTTCTATTCTTTTCTATTATACTGCAGATCTAAGAAGAAGAAGAAGCGTATTCATTGCTCAGCGTATCTGTTCATTCAAAACTTTAAGTGCTAAAACTCTATAGTTATAGATACTCTGTCACTTTTACTGTTGATAAATTGGCGACACGAAAGAGTAACAAACATGCTGCTGCAGAATAATAGCTTATAATTCTAAAATAATGCTACGTGTTTCTTGGAGCTACAATTATCTCAGACTAAATTAACGCCAACGGATTCCTTGCTTGGAATCATTGTTTTTATTTCATTTGAACCCTAAATTTCCTAACGTAAATGTTTTGCTTGTGATTTTTTATTGATGTTTTATTATCATTTATTAGTTACTCAACATTTCGATGACCAACCAGTACAATTTTTAATTTAGATTTAAAGATTATAAAATTCAATTATTAAATTGTTCATAAAAGTCTTATAATTATATTTTATTAACAAAAATCAATTGAATTTAATCATTGCGGGCTACCAGCGATGACCTACGGTGCCGAGAAGTGGTCTCTCGCTATGGGCGCTATGGAAAGGGTAATGCTTGGGGTTTCTCTACAAGGTCGAATCAGGAATGAGGAGATCCGTAGAAGAACTAGATATACCGACATAGCAGAGCGAGTCAGATGGCCGTAGAACCGATGGCCGTTGGGGCAAAAAGGAGTGGAGAACACGTAACGGCAAGGGCACCGTAGGAAGGCCTTCCACAAGGTAGACGGACGACCTAGCCAAGATCGCAGGGACGCGTTGGATGCAGGCCGCTAACGACCGGTCGAAGTGGAATTCAATGGGGGCCTATGTTCAGCTGTGGACGTCCTACGGCTGATATGATGAACAAAAATTTTGGTAAAAAACAATCGATTACAGTTTTATATCTTGATAGCTAGTAGAAAATAAGAGACATTATGTAGGTAGGTGACAGAGTTTTTCTTTATATTAAATATCGTTTATTATTAAACTTTAATTAAAAACAGTTTCTTCTTTCATCTACATAATGCAATTTTGAAAGAGACACAATCGAAATGGCCAATAAACCTAGAGTTACGATTATGACCAATGTTAAAACACTGCAGAACAATTTTATTACGAGGTCTAGATTCGAATATGTCAGCTTATCGCATGCTGCTTCAATGATTTGGATATTAGGAATATACAGATATTTGTATATCCTTGTCATGTCTGATAAAAACTTGAAGTACAAAAAAAGTGACTCACAACACCGTTGGGAATACAACTGAACCCTAAATAAGATTTTGGTTTTATAAATCACCTAAAAATTAAGAAAATTATAAAATAGGCCCGTCCTGGCTTCGCACGGGTATTAAAGAAAATTTTAAAATTAAAAATTATCATACACACACATAAAACCTTCCGAATATTGCGTCTTTGGTGAATAATTTTATGAATTTCTTCATCTTTTAATGAAATACTCTTGAAATTACGTCATGAAGATCGAAAGAACGCTGACCAGATAATAGTTCCGCTTTAATTTAAGAGACATTCGGGGTTACACGTAAAAATAACAAATAAGTCTGGTCTCCCATAGCTTCGGACATAAATCATCGCATGATTGGTTTTTTATTGCAGATAACGCCGAGAACCTGTGAATGAATATGGCGTTGCAGATTACGCGTTGGCCGATATTTGATGGGTCAATATTTGCGTCTTAATTTAAAGTGTCTCTAAGATGAATGTTTCACAAGCCCTCAGTCTCTGGTGATCACGACATCATATGTAATTCAATCTTTCTGATATCTTTTTGCCATCATATCGACATTGTATTGAATAAAATCCGGCCAAGTGCGAGTCGGAATCGCACACGAAGGTTCCGTACCGACCTCACGGAAGACCGGCATAAATAGAAGTGTTATACTTCTACGTTTCGTCTGGTGAGAGAGGTAGCTTGGGCCCACTTTATTTAAAGATGGCAACTCATTTGCAACCCTACAGGTGTTGCAAATGTCCATGGGCGGCGGTTATTGCTTAACATCAGGTGAACCGCCAGCTCGTTTGCCACTCTATCACATTAAAAAAAATCATGTTTTAATATCTTTATTCAATATAGAACTATTACACTTACATATTGTCAAAAACACTACTGCTGTCAACATTATCTATAAAAACGGCAAAAAAAATCATGTCTGTTTTATGGGAGCCCCACTTATTTATACTTTTTTGTTTTTTAGTATTTGTCGTTATAGCGGCAACAGAAATACATCGTTTGTGAAAATTTCAACTGTCTATCACGGTTCATGAGATATAGCCTGGTGACATATAGACAGACATACGGACATACAGACAGACAGCGGAGTCTTAGTAATAGGGTGCCGTTTTACCCTTTGGGTAGGGATACCCTAATAAGCCGTGATAGCTCAGTGTCCGGGCACTCGCCTTAATTCAATGTATACTCGAGCAACATGAGTTCGATCCCCGGTGTCGGCACCAATGAAGTTTTTAACTTTAAGTGCTGAATTATCACGTGCTCCGCGGTGAAGGAAAACATCGTGAGGAAACCTGCATATTTTCGGAATAATAACAAAAAAAATGTATTTCGAAAATATGTGAAGTCCGCCAATCCGCAGTGGGGGCCGCGTGGTGGACTATGCCCTGATACCCTCTGTATAGAGGAGGCCTTTGCCCAGCAGTGGGACATGTATAGGCTGTCCTTTACTTTTTTTTTTTACCCTAATAAGTCCCTGTAATAATGCAACAGATTAAAACAGGGTAGCTTTACCCATCAACCTAAATGCATAAAATTGCATGCTAGTCACAGTTTTGTACCGCACAGTACCTTGCCGAGGAAAAGTAAAATATTATCCGTCTTCTACTATTACGACTATTAAGCGATATTTTAGTGAATCATACAATCGGTGTAACTCAGAGACCTTTTTAAAATGGACGTGTCTACCGTGCAACACTATATCTCTGGGGCATTTTTAGGATTCCGTATCCAACGGGTAAAACGGGACCCTATTACTAAGACTCCGTTGTCTGTTTGTCACTCTATCAACAGGCTGTATCTCATGAACCGTGACAGTTACACAGCTGAAATTTGGTCTGGGTAATTGTATTCCAAGGAGGGTTGACGTCAGGCAATCGGCTGGTTGTAAAAATATAGCCAAAACCGCTTACAACATGATTCATGTTGTGCCGACCCCACCTAGGTGGGATAGGGGCAGGAGGATGATGATAACTTGTATACTTGTCCCACTAGTTTAAAAGTACGCGTCAAACGAAGTCATTTGGAAGAGGCTATTGTATTTTCGGATGTTGGTTAAAAATGTCCAGATGGTGAATGATTATTTGTCAAAAGATTTTTTATTGGCTGTTGCGGCTCCTCAATATTGGGGAGACTAACTTTTTTAGAAGCACAGCACATATCATTCGGTTCATCGATCCGTTTTTTGGCAGAACACTTATTTTTGGCAGAAAACTTAGAGCAGATCTTATTAGTGGCTCCGATTTTGACGGAAGACTGTTGAGCATAATGCATGAAAGCTGATCTGTTGACGTTTGTTGTCTTTCTCACTAATCTCGTAGGCGTTGGGAACGCTCAGAGCTCGATTCCCTAGTGTGAATTTGTATATTTATATTATTTTGCTCTTCAAGCCACTGCAAACACTCTACTTGACTCTCTCCGACTTGTAAGACGATTTCAGTTTCCGGTAAAGATTCTTCATTACGACGTATTTTCGATGCCCGCGCTTGGAAACTTTTTCTAGAAAGATGAGATCTTGGTTTTAGGGCATTTTAAAATGATGTTGAACAGGAATTACAACTAAAAATATGATTAATACCAAGATACAAATAAAGAGCCTTTTCTAGCGGTGGCATTTCAATCAAAATTTTAAAATAAAAGAACACTTATTGTGGCATAACTATAATAGTTAGACATATGCTGTCGCGACACTTTGTGGTAATAATAATGTGTTTTGCAAAGTCGTAGTATATTATTTTATTCTATCATCAATAGTTTTCGCAGCGCACGTGATGTAAACAATATTCTAGGTCATTTTTGTACACCTTGAGTAATATTATTGAGTTTTAGTATTGGAGTTTTAGTAAGGATCCCTAATTTTTTTGAAAATATAATATAGCCTATATCAAGCCGGGATAATGTAGCTTCTCAACAGTGAAAGAATTTTTTTAAATCGTTTCAGTAGTTTCGGAGCCTATTCAATACATACAAACAATCAAATCTTTCCTCTTTATATAATAGAATAGATTTAACTTACGTACAAAAACGTACATATAACAACATACGTAAACAACGTATAAGAACGTTATGTAAGAAAATATTCGACTTACGTAAGAAGAAACAAAGAATATAAAAATCGTTCAATTAAGGAAACTAATTAATTTGCTAAATAAGAATATATACAGATTTGGCTGTAATATCAACTGAAACTATTAACACAATGTATCTATAGGATATTATTTTATTTTGGGAATAATGTAGACTTGGAACACACGATACAGACCATGCTTAGTGTGATGACCACAACAATTACGACTTGACGAAACATTTGTATTGTAGTCCTAATGTATCTGTCACTTTTGAAAATTTTGTTATTGTTTCTGTAATGCCTATTTTTATTTTATGATTGTAATGTGCAGATATATTTTGATTACAAATAAAAACTGATATAATTTTCTACTTTACCCTCCTAAAGATCGCAATAGCTCAGTGTCCGGACGTTCACTTTCATCCAATACACACGAAAAAATTGAGTCCAAATCAAGGGGCACCATAAAATTGTTAATTAGTTACAATTTTATGTGCTAGCTGCTGCTTTGAAAATTTGTCTAAGGAATAGACGGTTCACATGGTGTTAAGAGATGACCAACGCTCATGAACATTTAAAACACCGGAGGGGTTGTAGATGCTTTACCTAACTGACTAGACGAAACTCGAAATTCACGCTAGTCTTCTGTTAGGCCGTGCTTCGTGCAACAGTAGAAGGTGCTGCGTTACCTTACCAAAATGCCACACCGCTTCTAATTTAACCAAGATTTCTATTAAAAGGTGGAACTACCCCAATGGCGCCAAGTTAGTTGTATATTAGCCGAAGCCACCGATCTTACCACAGCTTTTTTTGTTGAAAGCTGCTTAGCGATCGAGAAAACTAGATAAAAATTAGTATCTAGTTGTGTATTAGTAAAGCAGGTCGGTGAAACTATCAGGTCTTGATTCTTCTGACGATTCCGCATCTCCAGTCGGCTGGTATTGGTGCGATGGAACATTCAGCACTCCTTCCTACTCGGCCTCTTTTTTCACGATCGACGAACTCCCCCGAGTTCGCTGACCAGAGGCCATGGGAGACCCCCTTCCACTGCGACTCCTCCTTGGTAGCAGAAGACGGAGAGAGCTGCTTCTCCTCTACCACTCTCGAACTGATCCCTGCACCCTCCAGGAAGCATCCAGAGTGGACTCCATGAGCCCACTCGGCCCCTAACTAGCAAAAACAACATGGTTTGCGTTGTACTCTTGGAAAAGGATAATATTTACTTACCATATCGCTTTAATAGGTCAAAAAGAGCATGCATAAGTACATCTCATTCATGACGCTTGAGTCAATTTTTTTCTCACGAGTGTATCCCTTGAATAACGTTTTTTCCGCAATTTAAAATGGCAAAAAACAATACACAATACAATTTTAATTTAAAAATTAAAATCCGCTTTAAACTTAACATTGAAACAAAAATATCCTACATAATGTAAATCAAGTGTTTTAAGTAAAAAAAAACACCTTCATTAACCTTTCATATTATTTTGAAAATGTTGCCTGGGCCAATGAAAACTAAAAAAATGCTAAGTTATACATATTTACATATTAATTTCTGTTTTATAATCTACAATTGCATTTAAAAATAAAAACCAGTCGAGTGCGAGTAACTTGTATGCCGAGGGTACCCATTGTACTGCCTTAATAAAATTGGTATATTATGGACGTTTCGAAAGCTTTACACAATCCATAATTACAAGTCAAACAGTATTGGCCGTATCAGAAGTACAAAAAACTTTCAAATGTGCGAATTTGTGCCCTGTATTATACATACTTGGTATAATCATCTGCAAATGTTATTTAGATAAAAAAGGAACCCTTTTAAGATCACCAATTTTCTTAGGAACGGTTGGACTCAGCAAGTTGAAATTTGTACCACATGGTGTAAACTCTATGATTAGGTTTTGACAAGTGCTGTACAATTCCTGCAAATGCAAGCATTATTATTTTTTGACTGGCTGCTGCCCGCGACTACGTCTGCGTAGAAATAGGCTGAAGGCGTAACATTTAGACAGAAAGACAGATATAGTTAAAATA
Source organism: Iphiclides podalirius (assembly GCA_933534255.1). NCBI lineage: Eukaryota > Metazoa > Arthropoda > Insecta > Lepidoptera > Papilionidae > Iphiclides > Iphiclides podalirius. The sequence goes on along the minus strand of OW152826.1, from coordinate 8,290,495 downwards.
TGTATATATAGTAAATTATAACCTATGTCTTATTCTGATGTATAAGCTAATGTTATTGTAAAGTTTCATTAAAATCCATTCAGTAGTATTTGCGTGAAAGAGCAACAAACATCCATCCATACATACAAACTTTCGCCTTTATAATATTAGTAAAGATATTTTATTATATATAATTTATTATATATTTTACCATATGTGAGGAGTGTTCTATGGAGGCGACACCACTAGTCAAGTGCTTGCTTACCAGTGAATTAAATTTCTCTGACTTTCTGAATTTCCCATCGACCAACTCATTGGGTACTACAATGTGTTCTTCATACCTAAAGATATCATTTTGCAGATTTAATGTGTCTAGCATTTGTTCAATTTGACCATTTTATTTTAATAGGTAATAAGTATATCACTATATTTTTCTTTTTAATGCCATTATTTTACGAAAAGCCTTGTTATTTTTATTTGTTTTATTTTCGCTCTGAGCCACTACATTTTGCGCTCTACCAATTGCTCTTTTATCTCTCCAAATAAATTATCTCCTGTGAGGTCTATAATTGCTCCTCCTAAAGGCGTACTGGAGCCACCGACCTTACCGTTTTATTTTTAATTTAATAAATAAGAATTTACTATATACCCAATATATAAAAGAATATGTATGAATAGCCAGATAGAATTTATATGAGTTCGGCATAGCCTTGGGGATTACGGTAAGCCGAAACCGTCTACTTCAGTTAACAATTAGGCTACATCATGTGGCGTTTGAAGTGTTCATCTAAACGAATTTTGGATTGACGAAAACGCGCTGCGACTTTTAGGAAGACAATTAATACTTAAATTGTGAAGGGGAGAAGTTTGAGTTAGTAAAAAAACTTGCGTTGCAGTGATCTAGTGGCAGTAAATAGGCGATAAAGATCGTACACGATGTTTATCTGCCCCAAGCTCTTTTTTTGAATTGAATGAGAGTAACTCTTTTAGCCTTCCACCAAATTCTATTTCCAAAATTCCAACGTACTTCTTATTTTTTTGTTTGAATCCCATAAGTGTGAAAAACATGCTTGTATTGTAAGCACGTAGGGCGCTTACAGTCGACATTCCTTATCATATCAATTTATAATGCCAGACTAGACATTTACGTGTCACTTTGAATAAAAAATATGTCACACATATGAGCATATTCTTTATTCTTGATTCGGAATGTATCATATATTTCACGAAAGAGAGGTCTCCACGACAGTATATTTTCTCCTCGCGCATGTTGTCCTCATTTAGTTTCAGTTATTAAAGAGTCCTTTATCGCAAGGCTTGTGAATAAAGAGTTAACACCAAAACTTAGCACAAATTCAATGTCAGCAAGATATTGGTGTGATCAAGGTGTTTAATAAATATTTATTACTACTGCAATATAATTTCGATATAAGGCTTCCATCCTTTGAGGAATAAAGGTCAGTACAGCCTCTGTTCTTCCAAGATGATAACTCTCTTTTAATGAGGTTTTCAAAAATATCGAGTGAGAGCTATAAGTCATAAGGAGTTACATTCCTTAGATACTTTAGTTAACCGCATTCCCAATCGTACCTTAAGTCAAACTATCTACTTCAGTACATAGTATGATTCTTGAATCAACCTGGGTATTATAATATTCCCATAAAATATAACCTAATAACCCATAAAATCTAAGTTTAATGGAAACTCCCACCACCATTCTTCCCAGTTAAATACCGTGGTTAAAAATCGGGGTTTAATCATTGTTTTAGAAAGCTTGAGGTTTTTTTTATGACGAACAATCGGTTTGTAATCAATAGATGATCTGGCTTCTGATTACATCCTAGCTTAGCGTCACCAAGCTTCTGTCAACGCGCCTACGTCACAATGTCTGAGTAAAACCTGCCACAGTGAAACGAGTACCTGTTGTTCTTTATGCAAGAGTAACTACAGCCAGAGCTTAAATGTAATCTGTCTTAGTTCGAATAAATAAAAAGAGCAACCAAACCCATGTAAAAATTAAATATAGCTCATAACAAATCAAATAAATCTGCAGTCTATGGACACATTCAAAGTCTCATCAACCAGACTCTAGGTATCTAAATAAATTCAATATAGAGATAGTTGGCTAACTATCTCCGAGATCCTGTTAACAATATAGTTAAATCATAACACGAACGATAGGAACAGAGTTTCTTCTTAAATAACTAACATTTATAATATTCGTTTTAACGATAACCTTTGTTAACAGGGACAATAGAACAAATTACCAACGATACATCAGTTTTTATGTTTTAATATTGAAACAGTAACAAAGCACTATTTTAATGATAGTTTGATTACATAAAAGTCTTATGACACAAGATTCACCACCTTTAATAAAGTGGGTCACGGTCATCGCATTAACCAAAAGAAGCACAACAGAAAAGAAATACAATACTTCTATCGCACGCCAGTCTTCTATGGGCCGAGATGCTTCCCAAACGAGCCTCCCATTCGTGTAACCGAAACTGCTACATAACCTTACCACAGTTTTACATGTTACCTTAAGAAAAGGAAATTGTATTAAAATGTCATTACCAATTTGTCATCCATGAAAGATAAAAGAAGACTTTCGAAGTCAATCCCGTAAGACATGTAATAATCACAATTGCCCGTTGATAAATTAAATAATGTTAATGCTCTTAGGGATACGTAATGCTGAACGACACGAAAATGTCAATTTGAGATTGCGAATTAATTGAATGGGACTGTTGTAATTACAACCACTTACTTAAAGTGTGCTTACATGTATAGTGATCGTGTTGATGTCTTGTCGCTAGGCAGCAACCCAAATCATAGAATAATTGTTATAAATGATACTGGTACCATATATTGTGATCAAAATTAATTTATAAGCCACGTTGACCCAATTCATCTACAATATATATGGTAATGTTTTGTTACATAAATTACAGCAAGCTAAAATTCTTGCTTCGTTACTAATATTATAACGGCGAAAGTTTTTCGGCGGTATTCTTAAATTTTTTCTGGAAACGATTATCATAATTTTATCGTAATGAGCTTAACGTGTTTGTGTATATGATATATATAATTATTGTTACCTTGAATAATTTTATTGATAGCTGCGACATCTGCCCCCAGGCAATTCCTGTACAGAGTAGAAGACCGAACATTTTTTTTTATGTGAAAAGTTGCCAAACGAGCAAACGGTTCACCTGATGGAAAGTGAATACCGTCGCCCATGGACATCTGCTATACCCTAGGGTTACACATGCGTTGACAACCTTTTGAAAATTGGGCTCCGGCTACCTCACTCACCAGACGAAACGCGAAAATATTATACTTCCACTTTACGCCAGTCTTCTGTGAGGTCGTGGTATTTACCCGGACGAGCCTGCCCATTCGTGAAACAGCCGAGGCTGCTGCGTGGCCCTACCACAGTTAATAGACTATCTATTTAATACTGAATTGTCATTATATATACTTATATATAATACTAAATTATATATAACACTATTGTCATTATACATAACTACAAAAATTCTCATATAATGTAGATACATTATATGAGAATTTTTGTAGTTATACTTCTTTTGGCGTGTTTCGAAAAAATTATGAGTGTAAAATTTTAAGTAACCGCCCGGACACCGCCCCTCAAAGAGTGAGATTGATGCAGTGCAGAACTTTATCATGCTTGATGGCCATGGTTATGCTGTGATGTTCTTTGCGAAGAAACCATGTTTGAAACCATTTAAAATTATGTTTTTTATGTTTGTATGTTGGAAAGGATATAATAATGGATGCGCCAAGCATTGCTTCAAATGCTAAAAAATAATGTCGATAAAAGACGTTAAGATTTTCGTCAGTGTGGCAATCAGTCGTTTAGCTAAGTGGCTAAAGCGTCAGGCTGCAAAGTCCGAAGACATGAGTTCGATTCCCACAGCGGCGAACATCTTTTCATACTTTTTCTACAAATTTTAATGTTTAATCTTAAGTGCAGAGATTAGCACTATAAAAAAATTGAAACTCATTGGTTTCTACCTTTACTAAAAGCGGAGATTTTTAACTAATAGGAACAATAAACGACTTCGAACCTACCTGATATCTTCCTGCAAGGTTTGATTGAATTAAAATCAGTCTTAAAAATAAAGCCATCAACACTTGTGTACTTTAAAATTAAACCCATTAAGAGAACAGACAATAAAATAATAATTTTATTAATGTAAAACGCCAACGTAATCACATAAACATTTATGCCGTCAAACACGTCACTATAAGAAACGTAATAAAGTCGAGCGTATAAAAGTGGAGTTTATGGTAAAATGAATTTTAAGGACTCAATTCAAATAAATATTTATTAGCGACAAAAATATATAAATGTTATTGTTTATATTATTGAAATATTTTGCTTATTACGTACTCGATTCACATACCTAAAAACATCCCTGTTATTATTAGGCAGTTTATACTATACACATATAACATCAATGAGACTAGTAATACGTGACTAGCCAATATTATCGCTTCTATACAATATATGCTTCTATTCTAAATTCCATTATTTATTATTAATTCCATATTACATTATCATCAATTTAATAATGGCTTAAGCTAGCGAGCTTTTCGGTATTATGTAATACAAATATGTTTACAAGGTTATAGTGAACATATATACATATACTATTTATTTATCATATTTAAATAATATATAATATTTACAAGTTTAAGTAAAACAATTTCACGGTTTATAACGCGTATTGTTTTTTCTTTAAATTCACACAATTTATAAAATTAAATCTCATTACACCAACTCTGCAAGACGTCAAGATACTATTATCACTTTTTTGCGTTGTTTGAAATAAAATGAATAGTAAAATAAGTTATGGTATCTAGCCAGTGTTAAGTCTGACGTTAGGATGTAAAACAACTCAGTCCAGCCCATGGCCCAGTTACCATGAACCTGTGAAGTGTTCGAAACGCCGAAAATTTAAAGTCAAAATAACACGCGATTAAAAATCCATAAAGAAGACCTTACTTACCTACGGGAGGCCGCAAAAATAACAGATCGCATAGAAAAATCTTGATATCTCCCTAATTAATTTAAGTATGTAAAATGTAATCATGTTACATGTATGTAGATTAGTAATCCTTATTAGGCATCTGAAAATAGGGTTTATTTGTTCGACAGTTTAACAATTAAAATTCAGAATTTCGAGATATACTATATTGCAAAATTAGAATACAAACATTGTTCTCTTCTTTTAAAGCGAGCAGGTATTATAAACAATTTCTTGGAATACCCGCGCTAATCAGCGCTGTCTCATTTCACTATTGCCTGAAGAATGTACACACATTATTTTCTATAGCACAAATAAGTCGGTGTAGTATTGCTAAAACAGTAGTTTATTTATATCTAAGATCCAAAAACTAATCCACCGATTTTAAGAGATCTGTCTAACACATCGGGTTTTCAGGTTTATTAATCAGCGTGTCCTGTGACACGTAGGCTTCTTCCAACTGTTTCCACTCATTTTTGTATCTAGCTTTTCTAGACCAGGTAGCGACTGCAATTTTTCTTATATCGTCTATACATCTCTTTGCTTGTCTTCCCCTATTCCTTTTGCCAAGAAAATGAAAATTTATAGAAAACCGTTAAATGCCCAAAATGCACAACCATACGAGAAGTTCATCATAAGCAGTATTTTAAAAAACGACATATCAAGGTTCAAGTCTGTAACAGGCTTCAAAATTTGGCTACAACAACGACTTGGTGAAGCTAAAATAAAGCTGCTCTCGACATTCCACTCACAAAAACGATTCGCTTTACAATGTATTAAATAACTTGCGATAATTCTGTCACTAGAAAAAAAATGGGGTCGGCGATCAGCTTATGAACCGGGTAAGTCGAGTATTTTTGGTGGAGATTAATGTTACATATGACGAGAACATCGTGAAAGCCGAAAGGAATAAGAAGACATGATATCCGGAACTGGCTCAGAGGTGACTGAAAAGTGGGGTGGGGTGCCGATCCAATCAATCCTATAGTCGATATAGTCTGCGAATGGATTCATCCCAGTCAGCTTCTTTGGAAATTTATGGTAACTAGAGCTCGATGGTGAATCGCTCCGACCAAATGCAAAAAATGGTGCTCCTCGACGCCGCCCACATCAATCATCTACAATGTACTACAGATCCTAGAATCAATTTTAAATACCCAAAGAGATAAAAAATTTTTTGCGTGTCGGTATTTTTGCGTTTTGGTGTAGTTATGTTTTCAAAATGTAGAGTATTCGCATCAATCCTAATTATACTTATTACTTACTTATTTTGTTTACTATACTTATATATGTTTAATTCATACACAAAATTAATTTTTAAAATTAGAAGATAATTACTATAGTGATCTATTTTATGAAAGTTTATTCTGGTTTTAATGTTTAACTATCAACACAAGAAACTGATATCATTGTCCATTTAGTGAAAAATTTGCGACATTTCTTAACTTTACACAGTCACAAGCATCTTACAATAAATAAATATCTTATAACATTATAAAGAAAAACATATTTAGGTAAACTACACAAAATTCTGCATAGCAATTTCTTCTTTCTTCTTTAAAATCCTTCCTCACGGAATCGATGATTTCGCTCTGAAATAAACATTATTTATACTGATAACAACGTTATTTAGATATATAATAAAGTGATCTTTAGTTTACATGCTCAAGTGAGTAAACAGTAAATTAATAAGTTAAGTTTCACAAATTTTTAAATGAATCTGCTATGAAAATCGGTGACATGCATGTTGTAAATAACCTAAATGTTTTGGTAAGAAAATATTAAGAAAAAAAGATAAAAAGGAAACTAAACGGCAACAAAAGTTTTTTTTTTTCACCCCAGTAACTTACAATGATATTTAATTTTTTAATATATTAAACTGTTCTTTGTCATTGATTTCGACAAAGAACATATGTTAAAAAATATTGCACGAAAATTTTGTCGTGTATTCAGTATTTTATATATTGCATTTGCATTAATGTTCCTTTATATGCACGAGTGGTGACGTGATGACTGATTCGATAAAGTAAAAAGGCGAACGCTTAGAATACGAAAATATTCAGGGAACAACGATAGAAGTAGGGTTGTGTCGTACCATAAAAATCACACACACTTACGTATTGAGGCCATCGGAATGGGAGACGGTCGGTGGCGGCCACTTATGCAGATGCGTCCGCCACACGAGCTGGCGAAATGTCATCCGGAATTGTCGAGACATCGAGCAGTACAGAATGAAGTTAATAGCCCCGTTCAGAAGCGCCAGAGCGTCCATTAGCTCCCCAAATAGATCGTAGCATCCTTTGAAAAAGCACCGTCCCAACAGACCGCTTAAAAGTCCAAGGATGCCCTGCGGCAGTTCTGTCACAAGAAATAAAACCAGCACTGCGATTAGCATTTTAGTTGTCCTATTCGCCCGCTTGTCCGCCTTGTTATGTCGCCTCCCCGCTTTGTTTGTCACACACGAGGTGTAAACTCTTATTTTTCTTTGATGCCGATTTGCGCTGTTCACTTCCCGTATCAACCACAAACTGATACCCGTTAATATACAACATGGCAACAGTTTGATGACAACCGCGTGAATCCAGAAATTTATTTGATACAGCTGCCCTTCGTGATCTGAGTCCACGTGATAAAGAATCATGGGTCCCCATGTTTCTAATACCACGGCCATGTGGATGTCGAAGACCTGTTTAAAAAAGAAACCAATTGTCATTTAAAAATGTGGAAGGCAGTGTCCTTTTATATTAATTAAAACAAATAGATACATATAATAAAGGAAATCCTGATTTTTTAAACTTAAATATCGCATTACATATAAAAAATAATGGTGTCTTTTTCAATTTCAATACCAACTGATAGCATCTAACCTTTATTAAAATCAATAAACTGCTTAAATTGATATTTCCTCTACTAAGTAATGAATAAATGGCTATACAGTTATTTTGATTTCAGGTAATTTGCATCAGAACTTTCACCGCAATAATTTAAAGAGATGCATTAAAGAACCAATAGATAAGTAGAAAATAGAAGAAAAATTTGGGGTATTCTAGCATAGTACAACATTAGAATAATCTCGAATAACCTAGGTCTTTTTTGGAAAGTAACCGCTATCAAGTAGTAAAGTCCCAATGAAAAAAGTAACATCAAGGCATTAAGATCATATACTCACCAAAAAAGTGGGAATACACAGTATTGGTGGTAGAAGAAAGCTACTAAGTATTGCCAAACTACAACGCCGCTCAGTACACAGTATGTGGTTTTTTTCCGAATACCTACGAACAATAACATTTTAGGTACATTTATTATTCCTTAAAAATGTTTTCATAAATTACTCAAAACTTTAAGATAACATTATCCTCTGTTGTTTCAAGGACGTTTCACGAACAAATTTCACGTAGGCAAACACTCAGTAGCGAGGCTCAGATGCTCAGATCTTTGGGTCACACAAATAGTTATCCCGTGTGGGAATCGAACCCACGACCCCCGACCCTGAAACCGCGCCACGGCGTCATCAAACTATTATCATTCGGATATAGGTACTTACGTATATCTGAATAACAATAGATATATGTTCATATATATCGTAAGATAATCATTTCAATACTTACTTTATAGCAATATATCTCCAAACGGCTAGTGAAAGAGTGAGACAGATAGAAGCTGTATGGAAGATTTGAGCAAAGTGCATGTGAAACAGCAAATACACTGCCCAGTTGTACGGCATCTCTCGTTGTCCAGGCAGTATCTCAAAAAAACAAAACATGGCAATGAAGTAAAACAATGTCTATTATAGAGGACATTAAAGAAATATTCAATATAAAATATTTCAAAAAAAGACATATTTACATTTTTTACTTGTAAAAATTTCATGCGTGTTAACAAAAGAAAATGATATTTTATTCCGGCTAAATGAATCTCAAATCAGGTATTCGTTTGAAACGCTTTTTGTAATAATTAAAAAGACATCATTTTGTTACATAACATTAAACTAAATAAAACCATAGGAATATTTGCACATTACTCAATGTGCAAATATTCCTGAAATTCCGAAAACATTTCCTATAGTTATTTTAAATACCTCAATTTCATCAATTGTAAATGAATCTGTTATTGGTAATCACTGTTAGTATATTATCAATAATCGATGGCGCTTAGTGCTCACTGGTAGATAACTGTGATATAAACAGAGATAAGCTGTTGACCGAAGAAAATGTGCAAGGTTGTAGAGATATCGAGAAAAGTTAATATCAATACAAAATTAACTATCACCGTTTGGTCTCCAATTTTAATTAATTGTCATGAATGATATCCACTTTAAATAATTTATCCGAATCAAAACGTTAGATACTCTTAAGGCCTTATTCATTTGCCGAACTGTCTGAATACCTCTTTTTAAAAACTGCCTCATTAAATAAAAAACGCTTAGGTTGTTCGTAATAAGAAAAGAAAAACAAACTCAAAAACTTACAAGGTACCTGTAGACAGCGAACGGCACGTACTCCACCATCACAAAGACGTCGGCAACCGCGAGCCACTTCAGCAGGCGATTAATGGGCGCCGCAGCGAGATCGCGTCTCGTCAACACAGCAACATTTAGAGCGTTAGCTAAACTTCCGAAAAAGCAGACCTGCAAAATTACGAATATTTTAACTTCATATATCTAAAACATCACGCTATTGTTATGATATTAATTCTCTTAGTCACTCAAATTTTTTTTCAGTGCTAATCTCTGCACTCAAGATTAAACATTAAAATTTGTATGAAAAAGTACGAAAAGTTTATCGCCGCTGTGGGAATCGAATCCACGTCTCACTAAACTAAACAGTTTGCCACAGATTACAAAACCGACGAAAATCTCAACGTATTTTATCTACATTATTTTTTAGTATGTGAAGCAATGCTTGGCAATTTCTCTTAACAATTTGCTAATACTATACAGTGATCAATTCGTTGCTTCTTCGTTTTTTATGCGAGAAAGCTCTCCATTAATAGTGATTGGAACTTCCCCTAGACTTCAACCACACTTGTGGCAATAGGTGTCTTGATTATCTTTAAAAGAGTGGGCCCAGGCACTCACCAGGCGTAATGCTTGAAAGGCAAATAATACCACTTTACTTCGGTGTCATGCAGAGCCAAGTATTGATTGACTCTACCACAATAGAAACACGTACGACAGAAACTCTTACTTATGCAGACTGGAGCATATTTATTTTTTATGTGAAAAGTTGCAAAGTGAGCAGACGGTTCATCTGAAGTTAAGTGAATACCGCCTACCATGGACATCTGCTACATTCAAGGGTTCCAGATGCATTGACAACCTTTTGAAACGGCATCCGGCCACCTCACTCACCAGACGAAACGCGAAAGTATTATACTTCCACTTTCCACTTCACCCGGGCGAGCCTGCCCATTCGTGAAACAGCCGAAGCTGCTGCGTGGCGCTACCACCGTAGACTATATATAATTCATTATTTTGGTGATGTCATCGCAGTAAGGAGTCTTTAGTGTTTGAAACTAAATCAATTTTTAATGTTTACAACTTAGATTTTATAGCGCTTTGACTTTTTTACTAGCCCTTTTTTGGACCTTTTCCTTTTGTCTATAGCGATGGTGAAGCCGTAGTCTTCCGTCCGTCGGCGGCGGTTATTACTTAACATCGGGTGAACCGCCAGTTTGCCACTTTTTCACATTAAAAAAAAACGATTAAAATAGGCCCGTGTGTGCCCTACGAAGTAAGCCCTGACCTGTGCTTTAGATATACTAGAGTGAATTGAGAGAGCTGTCGCCTAATACAACAAGCACACAGTTGAATAAAAACAATAGGTGCCTCAGAGGCAGAAGTGTATATTCTACTGACAACACTAAACTGTGGAAAGCCCACGCAACAGTTTTTGCTGTTGCACGAATACGCAGATTCGTCCGGGGAAGTACTCGTACAATAGCCTCACAGAAGATCGACTTGAGGTGGAAGAAAGCTTGCGCCTCTCGTCTGGTCAGTGAGGTAACAGAGGCAGACTTTTTTAAGGTTGTCAACACATCTGCATTACCGGGTGTTGAAGATGTACATGGGCGGCGGTATGCACTTAACATCGTATTAACCGCCTGCTCGCTTGAAAACGTTTCGAATAAAAAAATATCACCTACCTACCTAATGACCATAGAAAATGGGCACTGTTTACTTCTGTCCTCTATATGTGTTCTTCACTCTTCTATAACTTTTTTCGGCGTATTGTGTTCATTTGCATATCAATATTTGTTCCTAGAAAAGGTCCGTACAATGCGCTAGCACGAAGTGAATTTTATCTACAAGACCTAGCGAAATTGACTTGAGAAAATTAACGTCGAATTACTTCGTATATTACTCATGCAAGACAAAGAATGACCTAGATTACAATGGTATTTACTAGTGCTCTTATACGTACAAGGGGAAAATAAATCTTATTTATAATTTTGTTCATGATAGGTTCCGTTTATTAATTTTGTTACGGAAAAATAAAAGTTTCCTTACATTTTACCTACATTACAGCAACATTTACTTTTAGGCACAATGAATATACATCTCAAATACATAGCTCACGATAAGCTCACAACACAATATTTTACAAAATTGGTCACAACTATTAGATACTTATTGCAAAGTTCATTAAAGGAATTGTTTAGTACTTACTTCGTACTTACTTCGTTACTTTCTAGCGAGATGTATTGCATCATAAAAGTGTCATGAACGACTTTTAAGAGGATATGATTATGTCTAGGATTTTTTTGTAAATTTTATTTTGACTATCTGACCATCATCTGATTTAAAAAAAAATAATTTTCTACATATTTTAATAAAAAAAATCTTTTATAGCCGAAAGGTGAAAATAATTAATTAAGTCCCACTACTCAAAAAGACGTCTATGTTTCTTAAAAAGAATTCATTGCCAATAAGAAAAAATATCCATTTATAATTAAAGCTTTGTATCACGCTAAAAAGAAACAAACTTGAAAGATGAACGTGACAAACGTTTGCTGTGTTGACATATTTATTGATAGAACTTAACAAAGATTTCAGTCTTTGTTATCTGAGCAAAACATTCGAAGTGTGAAGAACTCAGTAACGCTTGTCGTATTCAAATGAAATAATAAAACAGGAAGCTGGAAAACTGACTGTTAAATACAGTAAATACAATAAATTCCTTTGAAAGCATTCAGAAAACACATTCCATTCAGGAAGTTACTGAATTATTACTGATAAAATTCAATAGCCTCGTATCCAGTTTTCCGGAAGTAATAACATGCTTTGACCCTTTCGGTACAAAACTATCATTATATCATATATCAATCAAAACTATCTTATGACCTCATTGAGACAAGAAAATGTTGAAAATTTAATTTTAATTTAACTTTATCAACTATGGATGATAAATAAGATGATAAAGATTTCCGAAAAAAGTAGAGAAAACTGTATATATTCCGTATGAATTGTTTGGCCAACTTAGCTCCTGAGAGGACTTATATATAAGTAATAACTAATAATCGATATATGTTTGTTTTGCATGCGAGTGTTTTTTCCTTTGTAAAATCCGGACGATCCAATTAAGTCTCGCCGTCGTTAGGTAGAAGGACTCCCAACATGTTTTGATACAGTCTATGGCAATCTAGGCCACTGATAACTTCAAGATCATACTCAGTATCACAAAATAAATTTCATCCATTGTAGAGCCTACAATTTCTAAAGGTAGCCTGTGCCCTTGACGAACGCCTTAGCTTATTATTATTATAATGTAAAATGAAATAAATATTTCATTTTGTGTACAAATGTACACCAGAAATGGTACAACATAAAGGATCCACAGCTTTTAAGACCTATATTGTACTATGTTCTAACAAACAAACGTATCTTTCTTCTTCTTTCTAAATTGACTCTATAAATTTAAATATTTACCACTTCAGTTGGCATAACAAAATTCCAAGTGTATTTTACAACCGCGTCGGTTTTCTTTGCCAGACACCAGACGAGTGCTTAAATTTAGATGTGTTTATAACAAACCGAGTAGTACGATAGTTTACAATATTTTTGTAATATTCGCTACAACCCTACATGAAGGTATAAAAATTGAGGATGTTGACATTCACCTTGACGAAAGAAGGGGATTGTTAGTCAAGTACCTATCGCCAACTATATACGTTAAATCGTGTACTTGAATAATCTTGTACTTAAATCGTAGAAAAAATTAATCAAAATTTTAATGCTTTGAAGATAAAACGAATCCTGCCTTTCCTTAGAACAATCCCTGTGTGACGGCGATGTTCATAAACATCATACGAATTTTGTCTCGAATGGGATCTCGCAATGAGTGCGCAATAAAAGTTGGCTAAGTGACCACTTAACAATTGCGCCATCTGTGCAGTGAGTTTTATAGCTCTTGTTTTGCAGTTTGTGTAATTTAACTAATAACAATTCGGCCTTATTCTATCGTTTGTGGAAGCAAGTCTTCAGTCTTCAGATTATTTATGACTAGAATCCTCAGTATTATTGATATATGATTTTTAATGCAAAATAACCTTGGTTAATGTGCGTATAGTGCTTAAGGGCGTGTTTGCGAAATCTCGCGGAATCTACAAAAAGAGGGAGTTTTCAGGTACATTTTGCGGCAAAACGAAACGAATATAATGTAAGTAATAATTATCACATATAGATCCCTCCTTCATCTTCAAATGGTAGATAGTATTTAATCGAAAATTTTGGTTTATAATATTGTAAATGAGAATTTTTGTTGCCACTTCACTCAAAATGGACGATATCCTGTTGGGTTTAGGAACATTTTTCTCTTATTTAATAACATATTTTTTTTATTTAAAATATTTTATGTAAGCACACATGTTCAACTCAAAAAGGTAGGCTACATTACGTATCAAAATTTTTGAAATTAGTTTCAGAAAAAAATAAAGATTAAAGTCTATTTCTTTCACATTTATATCTTACGCGTGAATCTTAAGCGATTGACATAAAGGTTATTTTACTGGTCACTTTTTTGATTTATACCACAAAAATATTTGAAGAAATATTAGTCGGCGCTCGGCAAAACGTAGTGATTACATTCTCTTTGGCGCTTGGCTGCCGTCATGAGTGGTCAGTGTGTCGCTTATAAACAGCAGCTCGTGAGGAAAAAGATCGCTGAACGAATACAAAATATTTGTCGTAACAAAGTTGATACTTTACACATCATGTTCGGACTTCGGACTACGAACGACAAAAGTAAAATTTAATTCACACTTGTCATATTTTTATTAGAAATTAGTAGGGGTTAAAAATTCATATTTCGTTACGGACTTGATGGAGTGACCTGAAGGTGTACTTCGAGAACTGCTACTGGAACTAACAGACGAGATGAGCTACGTGTTTCGAGTTTGGGCTTGTTTTGTTAGGTATGGTGGGACCTTGCCTTCTGATTTGTTGGAGTGACCTGAAGGTGTACTTCGAGAACTGCTACTGGAACTAACAGATGAGATGAGCCATGTGTGTCGAGTTTGGGCTTGTTTTGTTAGGTATGGTGTAACCTTGCCGTCTGACTTGATGGAGTGACCTGAAGGTGTATTTCGAGAACTGCTACTGGAACTAACAGACGAGATGAGCTATGTGTGTCGAGTTTGGGCGTGTTTTGTTAGGTATGTTGATGGAGTGACCTGAAGGTGTACTTCGAGAACTGCTACTGGAACTAACAGACGAGATGAGCTATGTGTGTCGAGTTTGGGCTTGTTTTGTTAGGTATGATGAGACCTTGCCTTCTGACTAGATAGATTGACCTGAAGGTGTAATTCGAGAACTGCTACTGGAACTTACAGACGAGATGAGCTATATGTGTCGAGTTTGGGCTTGTTTTGTTAGTTATGGTGAGACCTTGCCTTATGACTTGATGGAGTGACCTGAAGGTGTACTTCGAGAACTGCTACTGGAACTAACAGACGAGATGAGCTATGTGTGTCGAGTTTGGGCTTGTTTTGTTAGGTATGGTGAGACCTTGCCTTCTGACTTGATGGAGTGACCTGAAGGTGTACTTCGAGGACTGCTACTGGAACTAACAGACGAGATGAGCTATGTGTGTCGAGTTTGGGCTTGTTTTGTTAGGTATGGTGAGACCTTGCCTTCTGACTTGATGGAGTGACCTGAAGGTGTACTTCCAGTACTTCTACTGGAACTAACAGGCGAGTTGAGCTATGTGTGTCAAGTTTGGTCTTGTTTTGTGACTTTTTTTGAGACCTTACCTTTGAAATTGATGTATTGACATGAAGGTGTAAGAATACAGTAATAAAGTTATTTAAAATATGGAACTATGTATTCTACATCAATTCTGTGTATAAATATTTGTGAAACATGTTATTATAAAAAAAATTAAATTAAGATTATAATTATGAGTCAATAGAGTATAAATATAAGTCAAAGTAAATCACAGTCAAAGTAATGAATTTTTAAAATAAACATTCTAGATTACTTAGACATAATTAAATATTTTAAATGTCTAATTTGACAGTGTACAGATTTGATGTAGATCGTCTTGAATACTTTAGAATTTTCGTTTAAATTTAAATACTCCGGGAGGCCTATGAAGCTATCTGGTATTTTATTATAAATTCTTATTTCTATGCAGCCAAATGTTGGCCAAAAGTACACCACATGTAGAAAAGTTGTATGGATAATTAAAAATACAAGTAATACAAAACAAATTTGCACACCTGCAAATTGCAAAATTAGGGATGTCTAAAAGGTCATTTTTTTGTATATTTCAATGAATAGGTGTAATAAACATATACTTCTTAAACTTTACATTGTTAAGTTTCGAACGACAGCTATGTGGCAAACTTTTTGTTTCACGTTTATGACCCCACTTATCTTTTATTGTTTTGTCGTGTTTCGCACTGACCAACTTTTATGATCATGGATTCTGCCTAAAATAATACTTAATTTTTTAAATGACTTGCAATCTTTTTGAACAAATGGTATCAATAGTAAGAACGTCTTTAAAATAGGCAAAACACGAAAAAAAATAGTTATGTAAAAATGTAGTGGGTCTCAATTTAAATTATCAAAGACTTATTTTATGGCACAGTTATCACATACAACATTTATACCTCTTATAACTCAATTGTTGTTTCAGATGCCAAATTAATTAAAACGCAAATTATCAACAGCTACGAACTTTTAAATTAAATTAAATAAATTATATCTAAATATATAAAAATATTCAGTTTAAAAACTTGTTGAAAACAAATTTAACGTAAGCTTAAAAAATAAATGACTTCAAATTAAATAAAAGTATCAAGTTGCGTCAGTTAAATAAAGTTTCGCCGCTTCGCGCTTGTCGCTGTGTGCGTGAGCCGTGCACGTGTAGTAGTACGCCTCTGTACCTAAAATTGAAGCGCGTGAATTCGTAAACGCGTCCTTAAGGGAATGAAATACTTACGATCAGGCTGACATAACCGTGAATGCCGTTGTAAGCCAATACAAGTTCTCGGAAACTGCCTTCGCAATAATTGCAAGCCCTTGCTTCTACAGTTTTCGTCAAGTTCAATTTGTTTCTCCAACCATCCACCAGTTTTATCAATGTTCCAAAATCGAAGTTCTCGGGGTTGCCTTTTGACGAATGCTCCTTTATTGCGGATAGATATTGCGACACATCAACGTTACTACTATTCTCCGGTTCTGACGCTAAAAGCATTTCGCCGAATAAATTCGACAGTATTTCTGTTATGTTCGTCGCGCTGCTGTTTACAAACGGCATTTTTGTTTTCTATCGCAGACTGATATGTTATAGTAAGTATTCAAATTTACTCCACTTGCAGAAAAAGCTCTTATCAAAAATATGTTGTGTTCTTGTTTTTACGAAGTTCTCCATTATCCTGTAACAGAGAAGTATATTTACATATCTTTGTGTCAGGAACTTTATTAGGAAAACGCTCATTAATTAAACGATTACTCTCGTGTACTAATTAATGCCAAGAGACATTTCATTTTTAAACTTGAAACTTGTTTTAATTGAATTTTTTTTTAAAAAAACAAGCTTTTATCATGTTCTTGTTAATAAAAAGAACTAAAAATTTTAAAATATTAATTTAAACCTGATAAAAAAATATCATTATATAGGTACCTAAATTGCAACCTTTAACGATAACTAACCATATTCGTCTACGTCACAATAATCCCACATCGTAACAGAGAAGTGGCAAAATTTGAAGACAACTCAAAAACATGATGTAAATGCTATATAATGTATATAACAACATCAAATATAATAAATGGAATGAAAATTGAGAAATGTTTAGTTTTATCAATTGCAATATATAGCATTAATGAATTGCTAAAGTTTTGAAAAAGTCTACAACATACTAGATGAAGTTCAGTATTAGGCAGGTTGCCAAATCTTGTGTTCAAATAAATAATCAAAATAATAAGGATACATGGCTTAGCTCTAATGTTATCACCAAATAGAACTATTAGGATCTGTTTTCGTAAAAAATGCCTAAAGTAAATTGGTAAATTTTTTTTTATTAGAAAAGCATCTAAGAAATACTTCTAGTTGTATAACTAACATAGGTATAAACAATTTGGTTAATTTAAGAAAATAGCCATCGTGCAGGCGATTGATCAAATACTAAATGGTTATCGCCAACTCTGTTACACTGTATTGCAGCTGATGTGGCCATTTTTAAGAGGTTGGGCCCCGATGATAGCTCTCAGCGGAGGAAAAGCCAATCAAATCACTAATATACGTGTCTAATGCGATATATATTCACGTCCCGGGTTGACTGACAGAGAATATCTAAAGTTAGGTAAGTTTGACCTTTTTAACTTTTTTACAGTATTTACAATAATGGATAAAAATTTCATATAATGCAAACCTCGATTGTTTTTACGAATTATGAATATGATCCAAGGCAAGTCTAGAATTATATAATTATTTTGGTGAATTGATTGATATTAGATCAATATCAATATTATCCAAATCAAAAAAAAAATGAAGCGGTTATTAACTTCTCATTCTTGCTCTTCATAGCTTAACACTAACCTTTTCTTCAACTAACAACTCAGAGTAAATGTATGCCCCAGTCTAAAGTGTGTATTTACCTATGTAGTAGCGTATAAAGTAGCTTACTTACTATATTGAATATACTATATTGAGTATACTTTTATTGAATATTTTCTACATTGAAATCGAATGGGCTTATTCAATTTTGTTGAACAAAAAAATCAATTTTATTTACATCAAAAATAATTCATAGTTGATGTCATATGAAATTTTTATACTGCCTATAAACTTATTATTGTGCAGAAAGAAAAGTTAGATATCATTATAGATAAAAATAAAAATATAAAAAAATAAAATAAGTAAACATCCGAATATAAAGATTCTGATTTGGGTGGGAATAAAATGGCTTACAAATTTTATAACTAAATAAATAAAAATTTAAATGAAATGGTTTTAAAATTTATTTTACAATTTTTGTTATTAATACAATAATAATATTAGCTCCCTAAAACTTCAAAATTAGGTATGATAAAGAACAAGTTTGGTACTTTCATTTATGTTTATACACTCCTACGCTTACGGTTGTTAAATAAAGTAATCATAATGAATAAATTTAATAGAAACAGAATCATCTAACATCATGTTAATTTTATTAAGCGCTATTCGCGTCTGAAGCTGATGAAGACTATAATAGTCTTTTTTACATTTTTTTATATACATACCTTTCCCGTTGATTCCAGCATAGAGCTTTTTTACGTTATAAATAAATAAATAAATAAATAAATAAATAAATAAATATTTAGGACACATTTGTACACAACATTTTCTAGTCCCAAACTAAGCAAAGCTTGTACTATGGGTACTAGAAAACTGATAAAAATACTTAAACATACTTTTCTTTTGTAAATAAATACATATTATACATATAGAAACACCCAGACACTAGAAAAACACCATGTTCATCACACAATATTTTTCCAGTAGTGGGGATCGAACCCACACCCTTTGGCGCAGGAGGCAGGTACACTACCCACTACGCCATTCGGGTCGTCAAATTATCGTCGTTATTAGCAATTGATATAGTTGATTGGATAGATTTATAAATGATCTTACGAAAATGAATGAATTTAAAGCATACAAGAAAATAGTTCTTTCCAATGTCGTCAAATTTTCAAACGCTTTTACTGAATATGGCGAAAGAGAAATAAGATGTTCTAGATTTGGTTATATTAAAACATTATACCTCTTTGAATAAAACCGGCGAAGTGGGAGTCGGACTTGCGCACGTAGGGTTCCGTACCATTATCTATAAAATAATCATGTCTGTTGTATAGAAGCTCGACTTAAATATTTTTTATTCTGTTCTCTTCTCTTCTATCACGGTTCATAAGATATAGCCTGATGATAGACGGACGGAAGGATGGTTGGACAGACGGAGGGACAAACAGACAGACAAACAGACACACAGACAGGCAACGGAATATTAGTGATAAGGTCACGTTTCACCCTTTAGGTACGGAAAAAAGCAATGTATTTTTTTTTTTCACTTATAATTTTAATTAAGTATATAGACATAGAACTGAAAATAGTCTAGAATCTGTATGACATATGGGAATAAAAAAAGTGATTTTCTTAAAATTTCACATAAAACATTTTCAAAATGTCAATATCAAACAATATTTGCGTATTATTTGATGATACTACCTCCAATTGTCTCTATTACTCTCCATTTCAAATGATTATTATAAAAAACTGTTTGGGAAATGCTCTTATTTTATAGACAACAGTAATTAATATTGCATGACATTTTATTTATTTCATACAATCATTGTTCGGTTTCACTGAAATTTTATATTTTCAGATATATGTATCATTAATTATATAAAGTTTTTTTTTAAATATTATACCTCATATGGCCATTTGTTCAAAATATTGTAAATATTTCGTTAAATTTCCAAGAAACAAAACATTATTTCATAGCATAAATAATTTACATATTGCAGTATTAGCCAGAAAATATCTACTTCACTTTTTAAACGGTCTCTTAACAGAAAACCAAAATATTACTCACCAGACTTACTCCGACGTAGTTATCCCGATTGAATAAACATTAAAATGAATTTTTCTATTTTTATCCACCTTTATACGTACAAAACAGTACCAATCAAACCTAATCGCGTTCCGAGCGCCAAGTATATCGCGTCTCGAAAGCTCGCGTCCGACTGATATGTTTGCGTTAGATTTACTACGTCCTGTTAAAAAAACTTGAACAGCGTCTAAGCTTTTTCACGGTTTCAACGTTAGGTTTATTAATAAATCATTTATCAACAAATAAAATATCTGTTTTGTATGTAGTAAGTATAAGTGTTGTATATACATATATAGTATATTTGTATGATAAAGCAACTTTAAGCAACTTAGAAATTTCTTTTTACTTAGTAACAAAGATTATTAAAATTAGGAAAGAATAAATTGAAGTAAATTTAATAAGCGATCACGAATATACCTCGCCTTTGTCGAACTTTTGAAAGCTGTACAGCGTGCAAAGCTGCTGTCAAGTGTAGATTAATTATGGTAGATATCCGGTGGGGGTCCATTATACAAGCTTCCGATGGTTTGTTGGTAACAAACCATCGGAACACACAGTAATGGCACAAAAAGGCTTGTTGTTTTACTTAGCAAATAAGTTTTTCTATTAATAAACAGTCTTATTCGAACGCTCCCATGAGTTGACTTTGATCTTTTACAGGAAATTACTCTTTTGTTCTAACTTACGCAAACAAAACTGAAATATGTTTAAAAACGACGATTTACATATTCTAAGTAACTTATCTGTTAGAGTCGAGGTAAATTAACTGCTTCGATAATGAATTTAAACTGTATACTAAATAAGAATAAGAATAAATATCAGTGAGATTCTATTTTGTCAAATAAAAGTAATTTATTTGACAAAAGTCAAACTACGACAAATAGTGTAATTTCTCGTCTGATTCTATCTATGGCTAACGTACGTCAAATGCAACTCTAGAGATTGCTATCTCTTTCTGTATCCATACATTCTATAACATTTGCCACATCACTTAATTATATATGTCATATAATGCAAAGTGGATCAATTATCAAACTCTGTGCAGTATAGATATGCGTTAGCTTTATTAAAACATCATTGAGGACCCCGTAGTAAATAAAAACCGAGGCCTGAATCGACTGAACTTACTCATTTAATATTTACTACCAAGTTAGTTACCTAAGTAAGTCTCAAGCATTTTACTAAAAATTACACAATCGTTTTAAAAATGGGATCGCTTTCCACTTATTCCTTGATTCAATTTATTGAATATTTATTGTGACGTTGCCCCGATTCAGGTCTCCGTGACATTAAATTCGGCACCTAACAAACGAAATCAATCAGTTTTAAGTAAACACAACCATATTATATAAATATATAAATAATATTATGGTTGTTGTTTTTTTTCTTAATATCATTATAATATATCAATCTGGCAGATATACAGCAATATGTGTAAGAATTATTTTATTAAAGGGCTTGCACAAAAGTCGACCAATGACTGCTCCGTTTATTCTCTCTCAGAGAATGTCTTGAGAAATCTTTTTTTTTAGTCTATGAGCAACTCTTTGGGTGTTCATTAGATTGACTGGGAGTATATTTGGATGATTAGTGGTTCGCTCGTTGTACGCTTTTATCCGAAAAAATATATGTAAAAATACAAACTAATTATATAAAAACGGCAGAGTTTCTTCCAGAATCTTTTGGATAGGTCTAAATTAGTGGATTGCTGCTAAACCGAATGTTAAGGTTGGGCCTATTCTAAATTCTATTAAATATAAAAAAAATTACTATGACTTTGAACAAATGCAATAATAAACAAAGTTAAAATTATACAGACACATTATAATTGATTGAAAATTTAACGTTAAGTAAAATAAACAACTTGTTGTTTATAGCTATAATTATTATAAATTAACTTACCTCCTCGAAACGAGACCTTGACTTATCATCTCTAAACGATCCGAAAATTATATACCCTAAACCGACCGTCTTAAATATTATTTATGTCGATCCTCCTTTTGATGATTTTTAAATTCCTGTGTATAAATCATACAACGCTACGGACAAACATAAACACATTAAAGAAAATTAGTTCGTGTATATTTTCAACTGTTTGGGCCAAATATAAGGAGAAATACCGTAGCTAATTTGTTAGTTTTTCTTCAATTTCATTACGCAAGTGATTAGCTAGTTAAAAAAATAGCTTTTATTACTTTTATAAGCTCTAATGACACCGAAAGTCTTAATAAGAAAAGGACAACAGTAAATTAAACACTTGCTTTAAAAAAACGTGTGTGTACGCACGTGAGAAATTACACTTCTTTAGCATAACAAAAGGAAAATAACTAAAAATTTGAATGCGTACTCTTTTTTGTCAAAACAAGACATTAAAATGCAATGATAATAGTATAATTAAATATATATCAGTTATCGGTTGCCATGGTAACACAATGATGTTGGTGTCATTTTTAGGTATTTTCCAAACGTACCAAAATTAGTATTAGTTCAAAAATCGATAGAACTACTTTTTTATAATACCATGTGGTATGTTTTATCAAACAAACTTAAAAAGTTAACCTTTGTGCATTTGTTTTGTTTCCTCCACATTGATATCTTGAGAGTAATAAGGGATATATCATACATCACATCACATCCTTATGTTAGCAGCGTCATTTTCACTTATTTAAAGCAGATATCTAAGCCATATCCATATTAAGATCATCACATCTTGCAATTAATTGGTGTTTTTAAACTGTTTACAATTGGTTTAATGAGTTTAAACGAGGACGTAGCAATCTCAGTGAAGATCTGCGTGATGAACGTCCTTCAACTAGATCTAAAGATAACATCAGTGTTGTGTGCATGATATAAGAAGATAAGAGAGTGACCTACAAGTAGATTCAGGTTTTATATAATAATATATCATGGGTATGAATCTAGTATAAAAAATATTAGTCGTCAAGAAGCTTTGTACCAGATAGATTCCCCATACTTTGACCGAAGACCAGAAACGCCTTAACATGGATAGGTTTCGCAAAATGTTGGAAAAATTCAACGGAGGTGACTCTAGTGCATTATGTGACAACGTCACAGGTGATAAAAGCTAGTTATATTGCTACGGACTCGAAACCAAAAGAAGTGGGTGTTTCCTTTTGAGAATCCCATTTCAGACAAATAAAGTAAAAGCAGAAAGAAGTCAAAGAAAAAAGTGATTGCTTCGTTATTTAGTCGGAATGGACAGCACGACACGTGTGGTGGAAGATGAAAGGAAAATTACTGCAGACATGTTAACTGTAGTTTTCTTGTTGTCTTGGAAAATGTTCGCCAGCAGGGTCCTCCTTCACCACACAATTGAAAATTTGACCATAACAGGTGTCGAAATAATGAGTCATCCGCCAAAATGGCCCAACGTGGCTATGTGGTAAACGCACTTTCCCATCAAGATCAAGACCCGTATTTGAATCATTCTTTATTAAAAGTAACAATGTGTTCGTTCTTCTTTTTAACCGCGTAAAGGATGTATTGATAGATATATCGGAACGATGACGTATAGTCAGAAATCCATCTTCCATCAAATCCTCATATTATAAATTCCAGTGTGCTTGTTTATCCTTTTACCTCGGCACGGAGCAATGTTATGTGGGCTGGGAGACTTTCTGCTTATTAGCACCAGCTTTCCTGGCTCCGATGGTCTCAGCGACCTCGTGGCAGTTCATTGGCCATAAGAAGGGGCAGCTGAAGCGGCCAGCGTTGAAAGAGTCGCGGAAGTTTGCGACGGCGTTCCCGTGGCCAATATGCGCCCCGGTTGAACATCGTGGGGTTTTAGTCGGTGCGAGTCCGATATAACCCACTTTTGCCCCCGCGAGGGCGAGTATGCGTTGGCATTTTCCCCACGTTAACAAAACAAAGTGTATAGTATAATATATAAGTTAAACATACCGGTTCAAAATTCAGTAAAGTGACAAGTCAATAATTACATTAAGTTATATTATGGTAAATCTTGTTATAATAAGCCAATAAGAGTTAATTGTTTTTTCATTAATCTTAATTACTTCATCCATTCCAGGCACGAATCACGAAAGAGCGTTTTGTTGACGACGTTCCTTACAACATTCTCGTTCAACTTTCACTTCTACTAAAATTCATAATTGCAAATAATCACTCGGAACATCATTTTTAAAGAAAACATATCTAAGATATGATTTTACTTTTAAGTTATTTTTTCGACACCATAGTTTTATAACGTTAATATTGATATTTAAAATTCTTTATAATTGATTTAATATAAATACCTAACTTTATTTCATACCTAAATCGTAAATCGTAAATGATTCCGACATAAATGTTCAGGCATTTTTATTTATCATAAAGAACATTACATAGTTCATTTAAAACCTGATAAACATACAGAATAATTTCAAATGAGCAATATTATATAATACAATACAACAGTCTATTTTTACATAATGTCCAAATATGTTACGAAATTTCCTCTTACAAAGAATTGTTCCCTGGAAGACGAAAATCTACTAAAAATGTTCTGTCCGTCACCCAGTTACCCCGGGCCCTATTTGCGCTGTCTCATTTTCATTCTTCGTTTTAAATTGCTTTTGCAATTTATCCCACAAATGAAACTAGTTCGTCAGAACAGAAGGCTAATCTAAATTTCGCTCTTTTACGTTTTCGAGTTGAAATTAAAGAGTTGAATATTCATATATTGGTTTATGATTAATAAAGTATAGTTTACCGGTTTAATAAAAATTTCACTGCCTCTCTGACGTCAACCCTCCTTGGCAAACCAACACCCAGATCTGAAACAATTACCTGTGGGTTATTTATACCTGTCCCGTGTGGGAATCGAACCCACGACCCCGAAGCCGAAGCCAATAACTTAGTAACGGTGCCACCTAAGCTTCCAAAATATATAATATAGACATTTTAGTGCTCGGAGTAAAGTGCTGCTTTGCAACCCAAACGCCAAGAACGTGGATCACAAATAATGTAGAGTCCTTTACGAGTCAGAAATCGTAAAATTGAATGGGCGTTTTTCATTACATTTTTGTGCAAATATGCAAATACGACCAGGCTACGAATTAAGTAGTCAAACGCACAAATACATAAATATCCACTCCGACCCCGAATAGGGTAATATAAATTACGGAAACAAATAAATCGACATTAAGCAAACGACCTAAATCCCTCAAGTGGATAATGATTTTGTATTAAACATTACACGAGGCCAACACATCCCATAAACATGCTTTATTTTTGAAAACTGAAAAGCGTCGTTTACAGGTTATACATTCAATTTTCCTATGAATAATAGATAGTTCAATAATCAAACGATAAAATGATACGAAGTATATATTATTATATTATTATATTTGTAACATATAATTTTATTTAAACATCTATCCTTAAGCAACTGGTTTGTGATTTGTCCAGTTTCGAAAGACTTGCAGCTTCTTAATAGGTTCTTCTGTTTCCTTTGGTCTGTGGGTAATAGACTCCCCCCGACCCACTGTGCAGATAACGCGAGTTAGAAGGTGCACTCTATGTTCCAATCCCACAAATGCGTCCTGTGGTTCTGCCAAAATGCGCCCTAGATGGAACATCGCTTAAATCGAGTGCGAGTCCGTTAAATCACCCTTGCAACAAAATATCTTAAAAATTCCTGTAACTTTGATTATGTTATATTGAATAGTATAAAATGTATACGAATGACGATTTACAAATTTAATTTATTAGCTATTGAAAGAACAGAAATCATAAACTTTGGATAAGTAAGTTTGAATGTGTGATACACTGATACATGACGAATATTTATTTTAGCATTTGTGTTTACTCTTTCATTTACTAGCCAGTATAATATGAAGAATTGGTGTCAAACAAAGATATCGAATAAGCCTCAAACAGACACGTAGCAGCTTCTGTTCTTTGCAGCGTCAGTCTTCTGTTCAGTGGGCAGGCGAGTTTGGAAAAGTACGACAGCCTCACGTTTCGCCGTTCGGCGAGTGTTAAGTAAAGACCGCCCATAGAGATAGCGGCCCTCGGAAGCCTTCCCATAACCACAGTTTACATCTAAGTTTCAAGAAAAATTGAGCTTCATTGAGAAGGAACTGATGCCTATGCTGGCGCTTCCTAAAGCCCCATCTCAATATTCGTAACAGTTTAATTACTCCTGGTTCTCTTATTATTTTTACATGTAGTTCAAAATTAAAGACATGACATATATATAAAAATGGATTGCTGTTCGTTAGTCTCGCTAAAAGTCGAGAACGGCCGGACCGATTTGGCTAATTTTGGTTTTGATATATTTATATTATATATTGGCAGTCCAGGGAAGGTTTAAACGATGATAAATTATGGAAAAATTGCATGAAAAATCGAAATAGTCAAATACTTTATACGTGCATTCCAAAAATTCTCTTTCTATGTGTTCAGATTGACAAATTCCCTAGAAATAATTTATATGGCAAAACAACGTTTGCCGAGTCAGCTAGTTATTAAATAAAATTATTTTATTATTATTTATTGTGGCGACTTAGCCACAAATTTCTAAAATCTATAAAATAGAGTGTCGAACTCTAAACATTTAATAACTATAGAGTACCCCTGAGCACGTGATAAGTCGTCACTTAAAATTAATAATTTCATTGGTGCCGGCACCGGGGATTGAACACAGGTTGCTCGAGTATAGTGAATTGAAGGCGCCCGGAGATAGTACACGTAAATCTAAGAAATTATTATCTCATAACATTTTCTTATTCCTTTCTCGTTAAATGTAAAAATTTTTCACTGACCTGTAATTAGAGGAAATTTGAGATTAAGATTCGTTCATATCTCGGAGAGAAGAAAAAAGCATTGAAAATCGGTTGGAAAATGTTTTCAACTTGGGAATTTTCCCTAAACCTAATTGGGTTTCATAACATAACAGACACTCGAAGCGAATTATCTTTTCATAATTCATGAAAAACTCGCCATTAATATCGTAAATGGATCTGTTTTTCATAGTATGAATTTTCATAAAGAGTTGAATATAAATGTACCTATATAATCTATTAAATTTACTGACCAATAATTTAAAAGATACTGAAATATAAAAAACTCTTAGCCCGTCCAGAGGACCATTTTGTCCTTTACCATAAAAATATTCTATACCATATTTCTCCTTTACCATAAAAATTATTTTAAA
The DNA here is from genome assembly GCA_933534255.1 of Iphiclides podalirius. Taxonomy (NCBI): domain Eukaryota; kingdom Metazoa; phylum Arthropoda; class Insecta; order Lepidoptera; family Papilionidae; genus Iphiclides; species Iphiclides podalirius. Next base: position 8,263,186 of record OW152826.1, on the reverse strand, counting down.
TCATATTTTCTAATCATACATTATAATAAATGAATTTAAATTCAATTTTACGATTTTGAAATCTAATAATCTAACGATTTTGAAGTCATATTTCATACATTATTGTATTTATCAATATTTAATAAAATTACTACGTGTTTTTTGTGTAATGCTTCAATATTATCTGTATTTGTAGAAATAAAAAAATATAAACTTTAGTAAAAACTTATTCTTTCTTATCATATAGTTTTTGAACATTGTATTCCGACACGTTTGCTGTACGAAGTACGAATGAAATGAGTAGCTTGTTCAGTCAAAAGCGTAGATTGTTTATAATTCTTATCTATACTCTATACTTTTATATAAAGAGGAAAGATTTGATTGTTTGTATGTATTGAATAGGCTCCGAAACTACTGAACCAATTTAAAAAATTCTTTTACTGTTGAGAAGCTACATTATCCCTGCTTGATATAGGCTATATTATATTTTCAAAAAAATAGGGATCCTTACTAAAACTCCAATAATGTTACTCAAGGTGTACAAAAAATTACCTAGAATATTCTTTACAACGCGTGCGCTGCGAAAACTATTGATGATAGAATAAAATAATATAACTATTGATGATATAATATAATGTACTACGATTTGTAGAACACATTATTATTTACAAAAAGTGTCGCGACAGCATATATCTAACTATTATAGTTATGCCACAATAAGTGTTCTTTTATTTTAAAATTTTGATTGAAATGCCGCCGCTAGAAAAGGCTCTTTATTTGTATCTTGGTATTAATCCGTATAAAAATAAATTACTTCTTATTTAAGACTGTTTCAATACCTTTATATAACTTTTTGAATTATCAAATTCGGACGTTCCATTCGAAAGATATCACAAGTTTAAAAATGTTAGTATATTGTTAATTGTTAAAATTATTTAACTATCCAAACAGCTTAGTGACTGACTTAGTACTTCTTATAATTCTTCAATCACATTTTTAGTGGTAATTCCTGTTCAACATCATTTTAAAATGCCCAAAGATCAAGATCTCATCTTTCTAAAAAAAGTTCCCAAGCGAGGGCATCAAAAATACGTCGTAATGAGGAATCTTTACCGGAAACTGATAATCGTCCTACAAGTCGGAGAGAGTCAAGTAGAGCGTTTGCAGTGGCTTGAAGAGCAAAATAATATTAATATACAAATTCACACTAGGGAATCGAGCTCTGAGCGTTCCCAACGCCTACGAGATTAGAGAGAAAGACAACAAATGTCAACGACTATAGTTCGTCATCGAGTTTTAGCTCACAGTAACAGATCAGCTTTTTTGCGTTATGCTCAACAGTCTTCTGTCCAATTTGAAGCCATGAATAAGATCTGCTCAGTGTTCTGTATAAAAATGGGTCGATGAAACAAATGGTATGTGCTGTGCTTCTGGAAAAGTTAGGCTCCTCAATAGTGAGGAGCCGCCACATACAATAAAAAATCTTTAGATAAATCATTCACCATCTGAACATTTTTAACCAACATCCGAAAGTACAATAGCCTCTTACAAATGACTTTGTTTGACGCGAACTTTTAAAATAGAGGTACAAGTATACAAGTCATCATCATCTTCCTGCCCCTATCCCACCTAGGTGGGGTCGGAACAATATGAATCATGTTGTAGGCGGCCTTATTTTTACAACCAGCCGCCTGCCTAACGTTAAACCTCAAGGAGGAAACAAACACCCAGATCAAATTTCAACCGTGTAACTACGGTCACGGTTCATGAGATACAGCCTGTTGACAGAGGGACAAACAAACAGCGGAGTCTTAGTAATAGAGTCCCATTTTACCCTTTGGGTACCGAACCATAAAATGGCCCCAGAGATATAGTGCTGCACGGTAGACACGGCCAACTTAAAAGGATCTCTGAGTTACACCGATGGCATGATCCACTACAATATCCCTTAATCGTCGTAATGGGAGAAGACGGTTATTATTTGACTATTCCTCAGCAAGGTACAGTGCGTAACAAAACTGTGACATGCATGCAATTGTATACATTTAGGTTGATGGTTAGAGCTACCTGTTTTAAGCCATTGCATTATTATCGGGACTTATTTGGGTTCCGTACTCAAATAAGTCCTCCGGCACCCTATTACTAAGACGAATATATATATATATACCTAATCATATTACAAACCTCAATTATTGCAATAGCAACTGCTATGTATAAGAAAATTATAACCAGTATAAAAAAATTATAATTTGAATCGGCCGTCCTGAACAATTACAATTTTGCAGATGTCACGTTGTTCTACGCAGGGTGCGAATTGAGCCTGGCACCAGCCATATGCTAGCAGGCCATAGTTGTGAACTAGTCTTAAAACTTTAAAAAACGTTTACAGTGCAGATTTAATATTTGCTATTTATATCTACTAGTAGTTATCAGTTGAAATTTAAGAATGAACTGAAATACTATTATTTAAAACCTATTTTAAATTATGATTGTGATATTAAAAATATAATATAATAAAAAAGTACATGTACATAAGTACGCGTTATACATAACGCGAATGTATAACTTGTTCATTCATTGTATTCAAGTTCATTCGAGTAAGAAATGAAAAATAACTAAAAATTTTATTCCCTGTGCCAGTACTCTTTATGAAAAAGACATTAAATGCGATAACGATTTAACTACGTAACTTAGAGTTATGGGTAAAAATCAAAAAATTATTCCAAAAATATTTCTTTTCAACCGACTTCAAAAGAGGAGGAGATTCTCAATTCGACTGTATTTTTTCTTCATGTTTGTTACCTCAGAACTTTCGACTGCGTTAACCGATTTTAATGCTTCTTTTTTTATTTGTGAGTTGGTGTTGGCTTCCCATGTAGTCCCATATTAATTGTCATTGGATCTTGGGCTCCGTAGATACTTACGAAACTCTTAAAAATCAATTATATACAGAGCGAGATATTAGAAGTTCATTTTAGGAGTTAAATATGATATTGATTAAAAGTACATAGTATTATTATCATTGCCTTTTGCTGTATATTAAGCTATGTTTATCTGTCTTATCCTAAAACTTAAAAATGTTATTAGGTAAATCGTTTCGTAATATCGACATTGAAGCACATTGATTTATTGATATCGCAGGATATTACTTTAAATTTGTTTCACATAAAGTTACAGCTTAACTTTGCGAGCACAGCATTGCTTTCTATTTTGTTTTAGACGTAAGTAATATTTTATACCAGCCCTATAGCTAGCTAAATAACAGTTACAGTAGTTACATTCTATTTATTTTTATTAGTTAACATATTTATTTTATTTTTTAAAGTATATTTTTTATATATAACTTTTATAAGTTTTGAGATAGAGTTTAAAATAAAGGTGAAAAAATATTATAAAAACAGGAACTCGGGACGTGAAAGAAGCGTTGAATGAAAGCGTTAACATTAGTTATTACAAAATACAAAATACAAAGGTATATTAAAAATTATAAATAAGTATCTAAGAATATGTTTATAATGTAACATGAACAGAATACTTTTTCGTCCAAATAATTTAATTTATTGGATTTTTGTTTTAGAAAAATATTCACTTTCAATTTCATCGAATTTAAATGTTACTCTTTCACTAACTAGGCCCAATGGGGCAAAAAATCAGCCTCGCCTAGAAAACTTGTAAAATGAAATAATGTATTAAGATGATGTCATACATAGATGAATAACTGTTTACTTCATTACTGTCATATAAATTTTTTCATAACATATTTCGAAATGAATGTTTATTATAGAAATAATCTAAATTTATAAAATTATCAATGAAAAAATAAATGCAAATTGATAATTGTAGTTAAGAAACGTCCTTTAACGTTAAAACGAATATCAAATTGTTTTATTTTATACTTGAAAGAGAATTTTGTTGAAAGTTATTAATAATTCTTCAAACCCTCTTAATATTACACAAGTACCTAATATCGCTGACAAGTGTTGGGCGCTCCTTTATAGATTCTGTAAATTAAAGTGCTTTGGGTTAATTAATTGCCTCGCAGTCAGTGTCGACAAAATTTATAATCGACTATTAGGTAAAGATGGTCAAACAAAGTCGATTTGTTATATCAATGACTAGAGTACCTACTAAAAGTATCTGCATCACTATAGCGTAAAAAAGAAATGTGCAATCCTTAACAGTAGGCGCTCTGGAAACGATGTTGGATATAATCAATTTTGGTATTTTTTTTTATTATTTGTTAAGCATACGAAACGGTATTCATGTTAATATTTAATTACTGAATAACATACCAGAGACATGGATTATAAAATAGTGGTTAGATTTCGGCTGTTTAAAAAAAGGAACTCAATTAATGTCGTCTATTTTTGTTCTTAGATCACAATTAATAACATTTTTGGGCGCTGAAACTAGAATACTTGCCTAAATGGCACGTTTAACCTTACCGAACGGCGCAAATAACGTCTACAATAATCGGTAGACTCGCTTGTCACTTAGGTCAGTATCATTTGAATCACCTAAGGATAGCGTACTCAAGCGTACTCACGAATTTAATTAATTATGCCCATTTGAGCTGTCAAATTGTGTCGCAATTATATGGGAAAACCTTATAATAGATCACTTTTCATTGGTACGTTTTGTTATATAACCACTATGAATTTAAGAAAACCCTTTTGTAAAAGTCACAAAGCATATGAATAGCACATAGGGTTGAATGAATTTAAAAGAGATAAAACATACTCTGCTAATTCTGCACGCAGTATCGGTAACTTTAGTTCTCTGGCGAAATTCGTTTCGTATCTTGAAGTGGAAGCACGCTGAAGTGGAAGTGGGCTGGCCATGTCTCCAGACGTACTGATGGTCGCTGAAGCCGACACGTTTCAGAGTGGACACCACGGCGGGATAGTTGGCGCACTTTGGGGAGGCTTACGTTCAACAGTGGACGGCAATGGCTGATGAGAGACTTGTAATGCGACGTTGTGGCAACGAATGAAAGTCTCTGAATGCATGAATCAGTCAGTTGTAGTTGTACAGAATGTTACAATTTTTTTTTCTTTTTTATTTAATTACTTTGTTTGAAAAATATATATTTTTTTAATTATGGATTTTTTAACGTTTTATATTTTTTTTTATGAATATTGCATGCAAATAGCGTTAGACGTGTGTTCATTTATCGTCGCGGTTGTGACGACACGCTGTGTATGTCGCTGCAATAAGTAGAGAACAGTATTATCTATACTCATACCAATGAAAATGTATAAATTTCTTACCAATTAATGTTATTTCTTACCTACTCCATTCTATTGAACTGCTAACTGCGAGTATTCGATAAGAATCCCTAAAAAATACTCCGGATATCCGATCCCAGAGATTACACGCAAATAGGTCTCCTTATGGCGGATATTGATCTTACTGCAGAGGGTAAGGCCATTTTCAATATTTAAGTTTAGAGACTTTCGGTATTCGACATCAAACCCCCAAAGAAGTGCAAGCAGTATTATGGACCAATGCCACAAAATTTCGGACATACCACGTGGTACTCTTTCTCCCGCCCTAGATGTGTCAAATGCAGTGGATATCAGTGGACTGCGGATTCCCCGAGGCTCTAGTGAATAATCAATCTGGTACATAAAAGGCGTATTCGCCCGGTTCCTGTATTAACAAAACCAGGCGTTTTCCTTACGAGCCGTTGCATTACCTACGGAAAGTGAGTTACTAGCGTTCTTTAATTTACAAGTAGTTATGAAAGTTACGAAGCCATTTAACTAACGGCCGTTCGTTGAATATAGGAACCGGGCATATAGGGAAACTTCATCCGGGACCTCATAGGTTAAGGAAGAGATTAAATTTCTCACTCACACGAACAAATACCGACTAGTCTGCCTCCAAGTTTCACTTCGCTAACAATGTAGGTAATAAAACTATTTTAATTTTGAGAATAAAAATCTGTATAGTTCAATTAATTTAATATTGTAATGTATGGCAAACCATCATTTAATGTAGCAAACAAGAATTGTTTACTTTTACAATAAAGAAAAAAAAAGAAAAAGAATTAACATGCTTTACAAGAATAATTACAAACACGTTAAATTAATATTCATATTAGCTAAGGTATACTAATTACACAAACAGGGAAATATCTTGCGAATAAAATTATTTTTACAATCCTTTGTTAAATTTTAATACCGAATGTCCGTATTAAATTGGTTTAAATTATATAGGTCAGTGATTCTCAACCACTGTGCCGCGGCACTTTTGTGTGCCGCCAAATTTCAAAAGTGTGCCGCCAAATTTTGCAAATATATAATAATATTAATATTATTAAATTATATCATTTAAAAAGAAAAATATTTTTTGGCATTAGCGAACATTAAAACTAAAAAAAGATCAAGATTGTTAAATGTAGAAGACGATATGAGAGTAGCATTGTCATTTTTACGACTATATATAAATGAAATGAAATTATATATGAAATATAAATGAAATTATCAAAAAAACATCAAGCTCAAATTTCGCATTAAAAATTTTTTTATTATTAGCTTGTAATTAATCCCTTAATAAACGTTTAGTTATTATTGTAGTATATATTAGTTTATTTCGTATATTTAAAATTTTTGTCATAAACTATTTATGCAGTGTGTTGTAGTAAGTAAATATTTTTTATCTTTTTCTTAGTGTGCCGCCAAATTTTGAAAGCTTTAAATATGTGCCGCAACAAAAAAAAGGTTGAGAATCACTGATATAGGTATTTAAAAACATGGCGGTTTGATATCAATATTTACCGAATCTCAACATTGTAAATTTATTATTCGTCCTATGACTATATTTGCGAACTTTTAGTATTTATTAAAAATTCCACATTCTGAAATCTAATAAGAAAATCATAAGGTAGCGTCTCCTTCTTCCTCCGATCCTTTTAAAATAGGAACAATTTTGCGTCGGTAAACAATTATCACCACGTGTTTCAATGAATATTTTTTTAGATACAGACTTAAAAAATGGTAAAACTAAGTCGTGGAAAGACTGGATGGGATTGAATTAGCCAGAATTTACATTTTATCTACAACTAACATCCATTCATAAACAACAACAAATGTACCATAAGCTACTTTCGATTTAACAGCTATACATAAATATTTAATAACTTATTTACTTACTATATTTAATAAATAAATAATTAAACTTTATACCTGTATACGATATTTTATATATCGTTATGTGTGTAATATTAGTGTAGTTTTTTCGAAGAATGTGCAACAATATTAGACCTATACAGTATTCTTTATTACGGTAAAATTGTATAGTAATTAAGTTCAATATGTAACATCATATTGCGATATAATGTATATAAAAAAAATTAATTGATACAAGGGATTGAAAAAAAATTACTCAGTTTAGCATGACCAATGGAAGTATCTTAACTTGTTAAATACATTAATCGAAACTTGTTTTGAATTGTCTATGAAAGTAAATTTATATTTATATAATTCATAAAACGATTAAATTAAATTACATACAAGATGTGTACAAAGCTTGTCGGCAGATGTATTTTTTTTCCTAATTTCAAACGAAAAATAAGTTCAACTAAGGATAAAAGTATATATAAGATATATTACATAGATCTATATTAGAACAGATCCACCTTAAGCCAATCTATGAGGCCCTAATATGTGTTGGGGTTGTCGCGTAAATTTTTTTTGGAAACATTTTTATATCCGAATTAGCTATGCGTAGATATCGCTACCATTTCTTTTGAAGTGTGACAGAGACACGTTATGAGGACATGAGAGTAGTGACAGAAATTATTATTTATATTTTAACATGCCTTTGTTCAAATTTTAAAAAACGGATGCAGAAATCCGTAATGAATTTTATATCAATACGATTCAGTTTCGATTCAATAATAATTTATCCGAATTATATATTCCCTAAAAGTGAGCCCCTGTATCATTTATATCAAAGTTGGGACTATGTTTATCAAAAGTATAAACTAAATAGTAATGATTATAAATATATATGTATATGATTATAAATTTCGTCATAGACTGAAGTCGTATGATAATGGCGAAATTTTAAGCTCCAATGATTAGTCGCAATATTTCTATAAACTAACTCGCAAACTATTGGAGGTACTTCCCTGATTATATAAAGGTCCGGGATAAAAAAGAAGTCTAACGCTCAGTAAATCAAATAAGTATAATATATAAAAAAAAACTACATTTTTATAGTCTCCAAAGTCGACTAACCCTTAAACCCAATTCGATGTTTCGTCTATAAAATAATCTAATTTGTACACAAACAACTAACACGTCCCTTGCCAGAATAAATCGTCAGTTACTCTTCAATAACAGTTTCCCGCTCAACAAACAATATACACATTGAATTAGCATAAATAAATAATATTCAATACAAATAAAATATGGTCTATGCGATCGTTAAAACACCTATAACGAAAGTCGATTCAAATGTCTTTTCAGAATGTTGTAATAACCATTCATATTGATTTAGGCTGAATACATGGCAGAGTCAACTGGCAACAATAAACAATAAAGTGGTGTAATTTAAGGCCAAATATCGTCTTCGCTAGCACCACCTCATCAAACGTTCAGTCTAAGAAATCACTGTACACATCCGTACACTCAAACATCAACATTATACAATTCATAAAACAATCTCCAATCAATATTTCTAATTCAAATACATCAAGACACTATTTTTAATTATGTTTCAACATTTTTAAAAATAAGACAAGTAAAATGTGTTCGTACCGTAGTTACGAACACACCACGGACTATAACTACTTAATTCAAATAAAAATTAATTGTCACAAAAAGAATGAATACAAGCATATTATATAATTGTATTTTTACACACACACACACACTTTTCAACAGTTTACTTAAAGAATTAACTTATTTTTTTCAATTTCGTCTTTGGTTTAAAGTCATTAATGCATGTAACCATTCCGAAATTTGTTACACATACATGAAAAACATGTCATTTTATATACGAAATATATACATAAAAAATTATAGAATTTTTTTTAACTATTGTCAGCCTCATATTTAAAAAAAAAAGATTTATGTGTACAATTCTGAATGGTTAGACTAGCAAAATAAAATAAACTCTCACAGAACTCACCATACACATACAATAAATTCTCTTAAGCTAAAAACGACATTTATATTCATATCATAATAAAAACAATGTTTACTTGGGCAAGTTATATTCTGACTCCACTTAAAACATATATTTTAACTCATTTCGGTTGTGTTATTGCGGAATAAAAGCACTACTAAATTTCATTACATCATTAAAAATAATTCTTTCAACCGAAATCTTGTCATTGCACTAAGTTGTATTTCTCTTAAATCAAGAAAAGGTGCTATTTACACAGTAAACTTAAATGTATCTACTAAGGCAAATGCTTCGAGGAACCACAAAATACAATATACAATTTTAAAAAAAAACTTACTATTTCTGTACAATAAATCTAATGAGAAAATCGTACGCAAAAACAAACTTTTACTTATAACAATAAACAGTGCAGTGTTTCTGAATGCACCTTTTTTTTCCTTCCGTTGGAACTTCGTAATAAAACTATATAAAAACACTCTCCTATTCAAATAGTGTAGTGGGAGGAGTGTGCATATATATATAAAGTCAATGCATCGACTAGTTTGTGATTTTCGTGGGCATATGGATTCAAAATTTTTATATGTAGAAGATAAACATCAATAATAATTTTATATGTTCTTAACTTTACTGAAATATTTCATATATTATATTTAATACGAAAAAAGTGAAGAGTCGACTTTTGAATCTTCTACCTTGGTTTAAAACCTCTAGAATTTGCTCTCAAAGCAATAATAAATTTCAATTACCAAATATTTCAATGAGATACTATATTGAACTGTTCTTATCTCATCCTGTCAAAACGTAAAAAATTACTTGTTGGAAAAGCAGCTTACTTCTCCGTTCTGCTTTGTCACATAGGTACCCGTGTAATTTACTTATACCAAATTTCCTTACATGAAACATTCACTTGTATTCATCTATGAACCTTTTGCACATATGAACGAGATCTATAAACTTCGGCCTTAAGTTCGGGTCGACGGTCCAACAGTCCTTCATCAGGTGCCTAAATATCTCCGATGGGCAGCCTTCAGGTATTTGGAAACTGAAACAAAAAGAAATTCAAATTTCGAATACGACAAAGAAAAACACGAATACATAAATATTGAAATGATTATTGATAACGATATAAAACGATTATTGATAACGATATAAAACGATTATTGAAAACCGCATCAAAATCCGTTGCGTAGTTTTAAAGATCTAAGCATACATTGGGACAGACAGACCTAGGTGTGGTCGGCGCAACATGTGAAATATGGTTGTTTGTCGTATTGACTAGATTTTTTACAGGCAACCACAATGCTAGCTAAAGATCGGGCTAAATCTAAAGTTATTTTATATTATTTTATAAATTATTTTATATTAGTTATTTTATTTTACATTTATTTGTCTTTATACAAGGTACAACAGCATATTTTTTGATGTCAAAGGCAAGCGTGCAAACGGTGCAACCAGCGGGTTGATGCGTTGCCAACCATTACACATCGGGTCCAGTCACCCCGCGCCAGTCGAGTGTGAGGCCGTGGTACTTCCCCAGACGATAACTGCCCCTACAACAGCATCTGTTGCTTGTCCCTACCGCACTATATTTTGATTTAATATAAGTACTGTTCCATTTTTCATTTGGCTATTAATATAACATAAAAATAATAAAAAATAATGTATCGTCTTTTATATAATAAAAAAAAATAATTATGCATAACACAGCCATGTAGCTTATCATCATTTTGTTAAATATAAGTGTTATAGTTTTTTGTTTTGTTTCACTTAATATTTGTATAAATTAATGTTCTAGATTTTTTTTTCTTAATTATTTTTACGGTTATTTTTTCTATTTAATTATTTATATTCATGCCATGTCTACTAGTGCAAATCGTTGGTACGATTTTCTTTTACTCGGACGTCTTATTTTTCTTCTATGCGTGGTTACCAGGAAGCGCGCTCCCTCGGCCGCTCCACGTCGAACTTGGGCACCTCCTGTCGCGCACGAGTGAAGATCTCCCACGCCGTGACGCCGTACGACCACACGTCGCTCTTGGTCGAGAAGTGCCACGGCTCCACGGCCGACTCGGGCGCGTACCTGTGAACACGAATACTAAGTACAGCAACTTGTGTCACCGCTGGCCAATGCTCCAACGTTGAAGGCTAACGTCATGTTAAGTGATTACCGCCACCCATGGACATTTTCGACACCTGTAGGGTTGCTGGTGCGCTGGTGCCACCTTTTAATAAAATGGTCCCCGGTTACCTCACACACCAGAAGAAACGCAGAAGTGTAATACATCCACTTCACGCCGGTCTTCTGTAAGGTCGTGGTACTTCCCCGGATGGAGCTGCCCATGCGTGCAACAACGAAAACTGTTGCGTGGTCCTACCACAGTGGTCTCAGTAAAAAAGTAACGTAAAGTATCAGCCTATACATGTCCCACTGCTGGGCACTGGGTTGTGTCTCATATAAAAATAGGAATGAAATTTTCATGTATGTTTGCTCAAAAACACATATTTAATTATAAACAAACACAAATTTATTCTACTCACAACTAGACTGCGTGAAATAGGTCAGTTTTTTATGGGAGAATGTATTTTTTAAAAATCCCAGAAAACATTCAAAATGGCCAATAGAAAGGACTTGAAAACACTACTTACCAATTAATAGGTAATAGCCTCTCTGTTTTGATTCGGTACGCGTTCTCCTCTTTCGGTATTATCCTGGCGAGACCAAAGTCCGAGATCTTTACATGGTACTTGTTTACAACCAATATGTTCCTCGTCGCAAGGTCTCGATGTACCACGTTCTTAGCAGAAACATGATCCATGCCCTATAAATTGAAAGAGATAACAAATTTAATACAATTAATTTTAAATAGTATAGTAAAAGTATTAATAAGGTAAAGTAAAGCGTAAGGTAGGCATTTTTAATACACCCGCAACCCACTAGTTGTTGCCAAAGGTGTAGTCTATTTTATTTTTATTTATCTTGAAAAAGTTATTTTAACTGCATGATATAGCCATAGTCTGAGCAGAAAAAAACACCATGCAGGGAAAAAATCAATAAAATAAGATAAATGGTCAAACTGTATATTATTTAAGAATCTAATATTACTATTATTGGTGACCAGTGCAGTTGCTAAGCTATTGAATTCGGCGCCGGGGGTCGTAGGTTCCATTCCCATACGGGACAAGACCGTGTACGAATGAGCAAGTCCGTCCAGGAAGTATCACGACCTCATAAAAGACCGGCGTGAAGCAGAAGTGTTACACTTCTGAGTTTCGTCTAGTGAGTGCAATAGCCAGGCTCACTTTATTGAAAGGTGGCAAAGCATCTGCAACCCTACGGGTGTTGCGAATGTCCATGGGCGGCGGTAGTCACTTAAGTTTAGGTGAACCGCCAGCTCGTTTTCCACTTTCTCATATAAAAAAGGCAGCCGAAAGCCAGTCGTAAAAACATAGCCAAAACCGTTTACAACATAATTGACATATTGTGCCGACCACACGTAGGTGGGAAACGGGCAGTAGAATGATGTCAATGAATATTTCTATTATTGATAAGTTTCGCAGGATGCGATGGGCGCACCGTGGCAATATCCTTGGCGTATTTGAGCAGGTGCGAGATGCGCAGTTTGTCGCCTTGAAACTTGAGGTAGTAGTTGAGGGAGCCCTCCTCCAAATACTCCATCACGATGAGCACGTCCGATCCGTGGTCCCAAGAATAGCCCAGGATCTCCACAATGTTTATGTGTTGCAGCGACTGAAAACAAAATATTTAATGAACAATACATCCTCAACTTTCTTTGCCTATTTATCAAATGGATACGGTTATCACATAATAATTTATGGATTCCGATAATTCTCGTTCAAGAGAAAAAGTAAAAGGTTTTTATTGAAAACAGACATTTCATTGTAAATATGATATATTGAATATCTATTACCTTCATAATCTCAAGTTCATTTTTAAAGTCTTCATACAAGTTTCCATTTCTTTCAGAAGCTTGTCGGGTCAACTTTTTAACTGCCACTTCTTTCCTCTGAGATTCCTGGTTGTCGCGTTCCATCCAACCTTTGTAGACGTGACCGTAGTTCCCCTTTAATAATGTAGGCTCAATGTTAATATTGACAACATTAAACATAAATAAAGAAACAATTATGTGTGTAAATAACATTGAATTGACTATAAATTACTTGGATGTTCGAATTGAAATGAGATTTGAAAAATTGATTATATTATATGACAAGTATATTTACAGGCTTTGACTAAAAACATTATGAATTTTGTAGACAAGTAACTCTTTTAATCTCAATACCTATATCTACAATTTGTATAAAGTGTATGATATGTGAAGTAATATATTAATGTGCTTCATTATATAAGTTACACATTATGCACAAAGCCTCATTATTGTGATAATTGAATTGGTGGGCGAGGGATGACAACAGTATTTCATCAGTTCACCTCAAACCGTCAACTCAATTGGCAAACATAAAAGTTATTGCTTAACCTAAAAAAATCATCACCACAAAACCAACGAGTAGTGAGAGCGATACACAAAGCGACCATAATGACTACGGTAGCGGACTATAAGCAGACACAGAGAGACATCTGTGGTACTTCTGCGTTTCGTCTGGTGAGTTAGCCGGGGCCGACTTCATTAAAACGTGACAACGCGCATTTGCAACCCAACGGATGATGCAAATGTCCATGGGCGGCGGGTATCACTTAACAGCAGTGAAGCGCCACCGTCTCACGTTAAAAAAAAAAGATGTGCATTTTAGTGTTGCGCCACTCACGCTGCCGATCTTCTTGGTCAGCGTGACCAAGTAGGTCTTGCCCTGCGACACGATGGACTCCATCAAGCGGGGCGCCGCGCTGGCGGCCAGCTCGTCGCGGTCGTCGGGCAGCCCGCACGCGCTGCTACGACCGCTACGACCGCTACGGCCGCTACGTCCGCTACGTCCGCTACGGCAGCTGCCCGCGTCGCCGCGTAGCGCGTACGCCAGCGCGTTCATATTCTCCAGCGAGTTGGAGCTCTTGTTGTCGGAGAACTGCATAGACGAAGTCGAAGTGATTTAACTAATAAAATAACTATCCCATGTATATTTGTAACAATTGCGTTAACTTAATCATAATCAATAGAATAGAAATAGAAATCAGAGCACCGTAAATTGAAAGGGCCTATAATAGACGAAATCATGTAAGACTATTCTAAGATTTTCTATAGTGTAGATCATGACAAAAAAAAGTTTAATACAACTTACAGGGTTATCGTACTGATCAGACATTGTGCCGTTCATCGATGGAACACTGCTGTCGACGGATATTAACGACTTGTTGCTTCCGGCGTCGCTGAGTTCGCTCGGTATAAATCTGTCACCTAAAAATAGTTTTAGTTCGTATTTTGGTCCATTGTTTAAACTAGAATGTCTTTCCATTGAGGTCAGCCAATTAGTGTAGATTTGTTGGTAAGCTGCATTTTAGTTAGCGATTAATTTAATTATTTACCTTCCACAGTTCCACATTTTATCATATATTTGTATTATTACTCATTATTGTTTCTCAGATTAATTCATAATGTTTTACAGCATTATCACAATGTATTAACGTAATTAATAAAATTAAATAAATAAATAACGATTACTAATAGAAATTCCAAATAACATTTTTAATTTTTGCGTGTTATAGTTTTTCCCCCGCTTTAAAATGATCCTTGAGAAAAAGTTTTAAAAGATACATATTCACACGCCGCAGTGTGAGTAACGTGGGAAACGACATTCATTACATAGACAAAATTAGCTGTCAACGAAAAGCTACAAATTATAGAAAGTACCCATTTTAACGTGAGTTCTCTCTCTCTTTCTCTCTCATGTCATTTTAAAAGAAGTGATTATTGCCGTTACGCAATAACTTCGATAATTCTGTGTGAAAGTTAATGATAACGTGCATTATTACAAACAATAAACGTTTTGTCGTTATTAACGAAACAAGATAGGTAGAATATGAGTCTAATACTTTCTTTAAAAAAATCGTTTAAAAATTTCTTATAAGAAATGTATGATAATGCCCAAGTATTTACAATTTTCTGCATCCTCTCATCTTTTCATTTAAAAGATAGGCAAACGTCAAACAATACAAAGATAGGCAAAACTTCGAAACAAGAGATCTTTCATTGATACATACTTATTTACTCATTATAATATTACTATTTGGTTACTGGACACAGTACTGTGCAAAAATTTTGCACGGGTGAACCATTTATACATATTAAGACATAATTTGTGAAATTTTGTCTTCAATCATCATGTTTACACCATAAAATGAACTAAAATCATATTACGAATTTATTTCACGGATTTTTTTTTGTTACGAGTGCGTATGCGGGACCTAAAAGTCCCGAATGTGTATAACGTCCGAGTGTTTTGGTATGATGCTGTCAAATCACCACGTAGTTGTGAATAAGCGTCTTGTATATGCGTCTTTATGTATAATATGTACTCGCTGATAGTGATATGGAAGTCTACGTACTTGAAACTGTATCGGCATGCTCCAGGTGGTCGAGAGGAATCTTCGGTTCTTCATACGTATGAATCGGCACATACTCTGCAAAAAATCATGTTTTTAATAACAGCCATCGATCAAATGGAATTGATACTCAAAATGCGTTCTGTTTACAAAAGAGAACACGACAGTTACGTAAGTATGGATGCTGAGTTTTTACACTTACATTATATTTGTTCATTGATTTATTTTAAAGATATCATAATATGGAAAAAAATATGTAAAGAAACAATATCTAAAACACTTAGTTCAACAGGATTCAAAAAGTGTTCACCAAAACATATAATTATTAAAATAAACGGACACACATCTGAACTTTAACTGAACAGTAATATTTAAGTATAGATTTGATGCCATAATTAAGATTAAGGTACAAAAAAATAATACCCACTGCTGAGAAGTTATCTTACGTCGATATGTCACTTACTGCATGGCGCAGTTTAAAACCTTTAGCCTGCTATTAGCGCTGGGCGTCATGGGTTCAATTCCCAACAAGAAAGTGGTTGCGTGATCCACTAATTACTGTTCCAGGTTTGAGATTTTTATTCGTCAGAGCCGCAAAAGTCGACATCAAGCAGGAGGCGCATTGTAAAAAACCAAGCCGAGAATCATTAGAGAGAGAAGAAGAGAGCATTATCATTAGAAGAGAGCATGCGGGCCACCTTATGTTGAGTATTCACCGCGGCCCATGACACACACACACACACTCGCAACACCAGAGGAGTCACGAATGGGCTTTTGAGGTGGGATGAGGGCAGAAGTAGGTGGCAGTCTGTATATCTGTATCTATGATAGTCTTTACAGTCTGTATTGTCTGTATTATCTGTATTATCTGTATTATCTGTATTGTCTGTATTGTCTGTATAGCATCTATCTATGTTCTGAAATGATGATGGGAATAATACCTCTGTGCAGCATGTGGTTCATGTCCCTCATGATCTCCTGCGGCCGGAGAGGGTCGCTCTGCCAACACTGCCGCATCAGCGCCCACACCTCGCTGGGGCAGCGGGCCGGCCTCAGCAGGCGGTCGCCCATCTCGTAGCTCTGTTCGCAGACACGTCCATGTAATAGACGAAGACAAGGCTTTGCTCTTCACTTTTCTGTATCGCCATCGACACAGCCACGTCTATCTATCGGTAAATGTGCCAGAACATTTTACCAGACGACTAACTGGCTTGTGGTGAGCCAGCGATCGTAGCAACTACGCTTTTCGATCGCGTCCATCTCGTAAAAAACATTTAAGTTTTTTTATCATAAACATAGTACCAATGATACAAGCTTTACTTTGAGAGTAGATGCCGTCGTTTAAAAATATGTAAAAACACTGAAGCAGCGACCAAATTTAACAAGAGATATTGAAGGAATCCACTTGCCACAGATCCGACGTTATAACAAGCAATGTTTGCAAAACCAAGTGGCTTATGCAGTGCTTCTACTAAATTACTAATATTTACTTCTACCGAAATTACTCATACCCTTGCAGTCAGTACTGGGTTCGTGTCGTTGGGCGATTGCCCGTACGAGAAGATCTCCCATAACGTTGTAGCGAACGCCCATATGTCAGCCACCACCGACCGCTTAGCCTGGTTCAGGTCGGAGTAGAACTCAACCGGTATCCAATGAACACTGAAAAAAATGTAAAATAAGTATACTGATCCCTGATGACGGTAAATTCCAAAGTGAAATATCCTAAAAAGATTGATATAATTGTCACATTTTATACCCCGAACCTTTTTTTCCCTGCAAGTCTTATGGGCCAATAGAACATCTTACACAGGGATTATAAAACTTTGCTTATCTGGAGTTCGCTGAGGGCGATGAGTACCGTCTTGGGACGTGAGTCGCTGCGTGTAGAAGCGCAGTGTAGACCTCGTTTCAATGTGTGTGACGATTATAGTTTGCTGTCAGTACATCCTTTATGTGTGTAGGTGTTTGTGAATATACGACAATTGGTTGCGATACCGTCATTTGAGTTGCGTGTAAGAGCTCGGCAGTCTTCGACATTAGAGCGGTATCGACAGACGTGCATCGGGCGCGGCGCAGTCTCTCATGGTGCTTGGAGCGAAGCGCGGGCTTCATCAGATCGGGGACGTTAGAGTGTGCTGTTGCTGCGTGCGCGTCAGTGTGTGTGCGTGTGGTTTGCCGTATCATAAATAGCCGTGCGTCAGGCGCGGCGCACTCACTCGTGGTGCGTGGAGCCAAGCGCGGTCTTCGCCGTCGGAGCGGGGCCATAAATGTGATGTTGCTGCGTGCGTGTGCGTATGTGTGCGTGTGTGCGTGTGTGTGGCGTTTCATAAATAGCCGTGCGCGGGCGTGGCGCACTCACTCGTGGTGCTTGCACCGAAGCGCGGTCTTCACCGTCGGAACAGGGGCATAAGTGTGCTGTTGCTGCGTGCGTGTGCGTATGTGTGCGTGTGTGCGTGTGTGCGTGTGTGTGGCGTTTCATAAATAGCCGTGCGTCGGGCGCGGCGCACTCACTCGTGGTGCGTGTAGGAGCGCAGCGTGGGCCCAGCGAGCTTGACCACGAGGCGGTCGCCGCTGTGCGCGGCGAGCAGCAGCCGCCGGCAGCGCAGGCCGCCGTGCGCCACGCCCGCCTCGGAGAGGTCCCACAGGGCGCGCGCCAGCCCCGCGCACACCTTCTTCAGGTGCAGCGGCTTCACGCGCTCGCCGTGCTCCCTGGACGGACAGGGGTCAACGGTTACAACTCGTATTCAGATATCTCTTCATCATCATTTCAGCCTGTTTGAGTCCACCGCTGAAAATATTAAAGGTTGCCTGGAAGAAATTACTCTTAGTAATAAGGCCGCCCATTGTACCTATGACTTCTACATTAAGTTTTATTTTTGGTTTGTTTTATTTTTGGTGTGCAATAAAGTATATTCATTTATTCATTCATTCATAAGCTTCCGCCACCAGACTGCCACAAAGCACGATCCTGACGCTCGGTTTCTGAAACACTGATCAACGTAGATGTCAACTAATCAACTGTCAAATGAATTTCAAATTTCTATCAAAAGACTTATCTCTTTGAATTGATCATTCTGATCACAAAGAAGCGTCAATTCAGAGATAGCGTCCTTTTCGCAATTGTAATTTGAAATCCATTTGACAGCTGATGAGTTGACATCTACGATGATCAGTGTTTCAGAAACCGGGCGTTAGACACCTGCGTCCATCGACTTACGGCTATGTCGGCATTTCTCTGCGTGATAGCGTTCGCAACAAAAACATCCGCAGTAGAACAAAGCTAACCGAGACAGCTCACAGAAGTTTAGGTTCGACATCTTTTATTAGGATTAATTTTCTGTTTTAGCGGTAGTCTCTGCACCATAAATTAAAATTGATTCTACGCGGCTCACGGTTACAATTCAAATTCAGATATCTTTCATTAGGATTAATTTAATATTTTAGTGCCCAAAAAAAAATCTGTGCACTAAAAATGGTAATTTATCCTAAAAGTTTAAGAGCAGAGGCGACATCTCATCAAAACATTTTATAAGCCACTGAAGAAGATTGTTCAACTTTCACCATCGGTCAAGTGTAACATCTCTCTAGATAGAGGAGTACACAAACATGATTGTGTACGTGGTCTCTCATATATCGGCCAAACTAAGAAAACAATCAGGACCAGCTTGAAAGAACACATTGTCGACATCAAGTAGGTCCAGTGATTTTGCAGTTTGCAAACCCAAACAGACTGGGTTCTTTTACGAACCCTCGCAAAAGAACATAGCCGCAAGAGACAAAGAACCAAGGATGATTTGTTATTCTATCGAAATAAAGAAGGGTCCAAATTACGATAGAGAAGATGTTTGGGTTCTACTAACATATTTTGAATCCGATTAGCCATAAAATTAAAAACAGTCATGCGTTTGCGAAAATTAATGATTTTCAAGCTGACGGTAGCCCGAGTTAACATCGGGAGCTTGAAATTAAAATCAACCGCGATAACATCCAGACACTAGTTTTATTAAACTTATTAAAAACTTATTTTAGCACATCGTCCGTTGTACAGCCCATGTTTTTTTATATTTGTAAATTTGCGAAGCGAGCAGACGGTTCACCTGATGTTAAGTGAATACCGCCGCCCATGGACATCTGCTACACCCGAGGGTTCCAGATGCGTTGACAATCTTTTGAAAATTTGGCTCCGGCCGCCCCACTCACCAGACGCAACGTCAAAGTATTATACTACCACTTTACGCCGATCTTCTGTGAGGTCGTGGTACTCACCCGGACGAGTCTGCCCACTCGTGCAACAGCCGAGGCCGCTGCGTGGCCGTAAAAAGTTTAACAAATAAATATACTCCGATTCTGATTCAGTTGTTTAAATTAACCGTAATAAACTCACCGTAAGTAATCGTCGAACGGACCGTAAGGTAGGTATTCTAGCACCATAGCGGTCGGCGAACTCAGTGTGACGCCGTACAGCCTCACGATAGAACTGGACTGCACGCACGCCCATTTGCTTGCCAACTCGATGAAGTCCTAATAAGGAGCGGCTATTATAATATAATTTATGTAAAAAATAATAAGAGCTGTAGTTTGTTTTTAGCACTTGTCTGCGCTCGTCGAGATTAAATATGTGATAAAATGTGAATTTTCATAGACAAATTGCCGAAAATGTATTATAAAAAATTATTATTTTGTTCAAAATATTTTATAGCGTGCAACAGCGACACTTTCAAATATTATAAAATAATCTTAATCCACTCTGCATTGCGTACAGAGCAAATTTAGAGCAGAAATTTTAGAGATTTTTATTTTTTAATTTTATCACTTTTCATGCCTTGAGTGCCAATATGTTTACACAATATTAAATAAAATTCATAATGTTGCAACTGTTTAAGCGGCTCTTGTGCATTAATTAAGAATGAAATTCATGCAATTTTTCTCCGTTTTTTGTCAAGAAAAACAATATATTCGCAATGAAATGTTAATTACACATAATGGTTCCTTGCTTAAAAATTTATCATTAAAGTTCATTATATCAAATTGGGTGTCAACCCAATTTCCAAGGCATTAGCTTGCGCCTGGGGTCGTGGGTTCGATTACTACACGAAACAACTATGTATTTATTTTTGTGACGGACAAATACTCGTTTCGGATCTTGGCAATGTTTTGGAAGAGAAGACTACAATAGATCTTCTTCTTCGCAGAGGTAGCTGTAACTTAGTACCCTTCCACACAAAATAAAAAATACAGTTGGATATTGTACCCAAAGGTTCAGCTCTTACGATTATACAGCGTGTCGTTACCATCGCGACAATAAATGAACACACGTCTAACGCTACTTGACAATAATCATAAAAATTTTAACGTTAAAAAAATCCATAATTAAAAAAAAATATTTTTCAATAAAGTAATTAAGTAAAAAAGAAACAAAATTTGTAACATCCTATACAACTACAACTGACTGATATATACATTCAGAGACTTTTTCATTCGTTGCCACGGCGTCGCATTACAAGCATCTCCTTCTAATAGTATGTTTTGTCTCTTTTAAATTCATTCAACCCATTCATATGCTTTGTGACCTTTACAAATGAACATCACGTTACTGTTTTATACGTAGGGATGTTCTAAAATTCTTTGTTTTGGAAAATTTAATAACTCTGTAAATATTGATGTTTAAAGAATGCAAATTTTTGATACAATTTTAAAAAGTTATCCTCTATATGTGTAGTCATTTATTGTAGCGTTGGTAACGACACGCTGTATAAAAACACTAGCGGACCCGTTAGAGGTTTTTCTGTACACACGACTTAAAACGGACAACAAAAAAGTAAAGTTACAGCCTATGCATGTCCCACTGGCGTAGTCTTACTGACTGACCACTGACATATCTTCGAAATACTTTTTTTGTTTTATTTCGAAAATATGGGGTTTTACAGGTATAATCACGATGTTTTCCATCACCGCTGTGTGATAAGTCAGCACTTAAATTCAACAACTTCATTGGTGCCGGCACCGGGATCGAACTCGGTTGCTCGATATTGAATAAAAGTCGAGCGCCCGGACACTGAGCTATCAATAACTTATAAGTAAAAAATAAAAATAAATGTAGTGGACCGAATTGTGAATCTAAACCATTCTGAAGACACACAAAGAAATTCATTAAATCGCTCCAGACGTTTATAAGGAGTTCAGTGATATACACGCGTACAGAAAATATAATATATATATATATATATACTTAAGATATAATTTATAGGTTAAACTGTTAGTCATTCAATAAAGATAAAAATAAAAATACCTTCAAATTGTCTGCAGCCTTCTCCCTCTGAAGTGTTTTAAAAGCGACAACCAGTTTCTTCGTTTCGTCGAGTTTCCATAAAGCCTTATAAGTTGCGGTAATATTTTCAGATCCCATCTTCTCCGATCCTATCGAAACGTAAGTGAACAAAATATTAACAAATTTTTCGAAAGTGAAATTTTCGAATTTGTTTCTTTAGTATTACTGAAAATCAAGCACAACTCTCAGTAAGAAAGTTGAAAAATGGCATTAATATTTTTCAATTACAAGATAAAAGGTTCTCAATTCGTCGATTACTTGAAGTGGCCTGACTCGAATTGGAGAATTGTTTTTTTTTTTCTTCCAAGTTATAGTACTTAAAAATTAGTTTACTTCACAGGTAACTAGGTACCTTCTTCCTAATTCATTTTATCGAAATCGGTTGAGCGGTATTTAAAAAATCGGCAAAAGATATTTTTGACGGACTTGTTACGACGGACGATGTTTATTACGTGAACGAGATATTTGAAGTCTGTTTTGTATTTTTGTTAACAAAAATCTCATTTTGTTTTAAAATGACATTGTAAATATATTTTTGACATGAACATACGATTCACTATTCTATAAAATATATATAACTCGTTATGTTGCAAGTTCACGCTATTGACATATGTTACGTAACTTTCATATCAATTCAAAACAAAACACCACTCATACTTAATAAGGAAAACAAACACCATACTTGACTTTAATTAAGTAGGTTTTAAACTGGCATGCGTCATTAAAAGTAAGGTGTTGAATTAATTTACGATAACATCACTATGTGCATATACGGTACATATTTATACCTGTATATAGTAAAATGTCTTTATTAGGCAGGCAACGGGGGCTCTTGTTGTCTTTAAGAATCTCCTGCAACTCCGCTTGGTCAATGCGAACACCTTTCTTCACTGGTTCGCCGCACAAAAGTAACTGGGATTTGTCTAAAACGCGAAAAATTTTAAATTATCACATAATCACATTGCTGTGCACTAGTTCAAGTATATTTATTTATTTTATTTACAGGCTGTCTTTTTAGGCCCTAAAAAGATCTCTTTCTTTTCATTTTGTCCTTAAAATTTTAAGTGATAGATATAGTGATCACATATATACAAATTACGATATACAAATTAAAATATTACTATATAAAATATATTTTTTTACCAGGCCGCCGATAAAAACGTTATAAGTATTTTTTTATGTGGATATTCTCTAAGTTTTCATAGGATATTCCCTTGGATATTTAATTCAAGGGATCAATGCTTTACAATTTTCGATACTATGTACCACTGGATTTAATTCAATAAACAATCTGATGATCATATAATTATATGTTTGAATAGCAAATAGTTAATTTTTTTTATGTGAAAAGTTGCCAAACGAGCAAACGGTTCACCTGATGTTAAGTGAAGACCGCCGCCCATAGACATCTGGTCTTCTGTGAGGTCGTGGTACTTACCCGGACGAGCCTGCCCATTCTAATTAATAGCTGGGTTGTCAGAGGATTTCAGCACGCAGGTTCTAAACTAGGACCCATTCAGTTTCATGAATAATAGAAGCTCATTATTCTCATTGAAATCTTTTATTTAATTGATATTAACTTCGATTCAATTACGTTCATAAAGTACAAAAGAGTAGAGTAACAGCCTATATGTGCCACTGCTGGATAAGTGGTCTCTTCTGCACAGCGAGTATTAGGGCATAGTACACCACGCGATCCCACTGCGGATTGACAGATTTCACATGTCTACGAATTTTTTTTTTTTTTTTGCTACTACTTAAAAAATTAGCACAGAATATTTCAAAAAGAAAAAAAAATATAAATGCACGTGATAAGTCAGCACTTAAAATTAAAATTAACAAGCTCATTCGTACCGGCATGCACCGGGATATGAACTCGTGTCGCTCGAATATAGTTAATTAAAAGCAAGTGCCTGGACACTGAACTATCTCGGATGAACGTAAATTTCCGTATGAAATATAACATATCATTAAAAATCTTACCATATTCTGAAGGTGGTATACATTCATTTAGAAATATCCTTCCTTCGGGATTTTGATGGCAACTGACTAGCCTTTCAATACTAAAATATTCTTCCTTGTTGAATATGTAACAATGTCCTTTAAATTCCAGTCTGTATGTCTCGGTCGTGCTAGAATCATTAAAATATAAATAGTATTACATTAATAACTTTATGGTAATCATTAATCCATAAGTATCTCGTATTACCTGTTTTTGGTGCAAACATCCAAGTAATATACATTATAATCATCTTGACACTGCCTTATTATGTAGCATCCATGTTTCTTTCCACGTTTCTCCTCTAATTTGCGATAAGAGAATGCACCCCTGCACAAAATGATAACTATTACTTATTATTCACAATAAAGTAAATTGGCAACAGAAATAACACTGCCTATCTTACCCCACAGGTCCGTGGCATTTTATTCTATGCAACTCTTTCAAAGAAGGCGTTTCGTCGTCTTTGGATAAGTTGAATGTCCATTTCACCATCAATCTGATTGAATAAAAATAAAAAAAACTGGTCAAGCATTTATTTGCACAAATAAAAATTTAATTTATAGCTGGCAACAAACCTGTAGTAACCATCACATATTGAAATAAATGATGAAAGTTGCTCCTCCGTCTTGAATTTGAAGAATAGTGGTGTCCCCCTTCTTGAAACTTCTACAGAATTGTCACCATTTCTTGTTAAATAAATAAGTTCTTCTATTGTGCAAACATGAAACCACTAAAAAAGAATATTTATTTATAGAAATTATCTACAGTTATACTAAATATAACTTAAGTTTAATGTCATAATCAAAATGAAATGTGTACAATAAAGGTAGTGGTGAATTTAAGGATTAGTATATTGACTTGCTTACATTGTGGATTCGACCATTAGCAAAAATGAGTATTCATTTTGGATTACTTTGACACAAAGATAGATGTCTCACATTATTTTCTGGTGCATGGTGAAAAGCTGATGTCTCCGAGTCGCAGCTGCTAAGTTATTGGCTTTGCCGCCAAGAGTCGTGTGTTCGATTCCCACACGAGACAACTATTTGTATGACCCAGATTCTTTTATTACATTTTTGGATCTGGCTGTTTGTCTACATGAAATTTATGCATGTAAAACGTCTTTAAAAAAAAGGAATAATGTTATCCCACAGTAAGTGGTCATGTTTTCGTAGGGACGTCTACAATTATTGATCTTCTAGGTTGCCGTGTTTGTTGCGCCGTAGTACTCAACTCCTTGCACATATATACAATAAAAATGTCGAAAATCTATCTCTCATATGTTTAGCTATTTATATATTACTAGCACTTCGCCCGCGGCTTCGCCCGCGAAAATTGTGATAGCTCGGCTAATTTGCATGGTATAAATACAGGGAGGCTTTTCTAAGTGTATCCATTTTTTTAATTAAATTCTAGACATAATGTTATATAGAAAATGATAAATATGTAAAATCACTCGTAGTTAATTAAATACATACATCTGAACTTATCTCAAAAAGTGCGTAATTGATGAGCAATTCATTTATTTTAGCGATCATTCATAACTAACACGCACACAAGTTCGTTTCAAAAGTATACGACGCATTTATGAAGGACTACCGCATTGGCAACAATTTCTGTTTTTTAGGGAAAGGAATGGCAATAAGTTTGTTTTTATTTGAATAAACGATTATACTACCGAGTCTGAGCGAATTTGGCATCTTTAGAAAAGCCAACCTGTATAATTTACTTCAACCTAGTAGTTTCCGTTCCCGTGAGAATACGGGGTTCAAATATACCTCATTTGTAAGTAAAAGTAAAGTATCAGCCTATAAATGTCCCACTACTGGGCAAAGGCCTCCTCTGTACAGAGGGTCTCAGGGCATAGTCCACCACGCGACCTCATTGCGGATTGGCGCACTTCACATATTTTCGAAATATTTTTTTTGTTATTATTTCGAAAATATGCAGGTTTCCTCACGATGTTTTCCTTCACCGTTGAGCACGTGATGATTCGGCACTTAATATTAACAATTTCATTGGTGCCGGCACCGGGGATCGAACTCAGGTTGTTTGAGTATACTGAATTAAAGGCGAGCGCCCGGACACTTAGCTATGACAGCTACAGCTTTTTAACTAAACATGAGTATTATTAATTCATAGAACACTGTTTTATATGTATATCGTTAAGTTTTCGCAGCGCAAGCAAAATAATGTCTTTTATAGGTAACATATTGAACCCTTCGGCTACATTGTTACCTTTTAGGTAGGATCCCTAATTTTTTTTAATACAAAATAGCCCATGTTACTTGGTAAAGATGTAGCTTTCTAATGGTGAAAGAAGTTTTTAAATCGGTCAAGAAGTTTTTGAATTAAATCTTAATAAACAAAACATCAAATCTTTTCTATTTATAATATTAGTTTAGATTATTATATTATAGAAACTATAAATTAAAAGAAAATTTCTGCACTTACATCCCGCTTTAAAGTATTGTACAGCCTAATTCCAGGTTGATGAGGATGAAAAGGCGCCACAATTACACGTACTGGTATAACATCTTCGCCATTTTGCCATAAAATATTATCATATTCTTCTGACAGGTAATTAGGGGCCAAACCGTATAATTGTTGTAAGTAAAGATTTTTTACATAACTGCAAGTGTCGTAAAAAATTTATAAGAATATAGAATATTTAAAAAAATATCCCCCTAGAATTAAAACAATTAAAATAAAATTATTACTGCATAGCAAAATATAACAATCATTATTTGAACTTGAGTCTTACTAACATTTTATCCTCCCTTATCTATGACTTATGTTATATTAAGACTAATAAAGAAATTGATACCACTATGGAAATAATTATAAATCCATTGAACAACTCTGGATGTCATAAAATACTTGGAAAATAAAAAATTAATAACAATCACCGCTGCCCATGGACATATTCAACATCAGTTAAGTTGCTTGTTTGCCTCCTATTTCCATAAAAAAAATTTTGATTTAAAAACATCAAAAATAATACATTCATAACAATTTTTACACACTACTAGCGAAACCGACAGTCCTATGCATACCGTCTTAAATCCGACAACTTATTAATATAAGAATTTAAAAACATTTATTAGTGGACCGATTTGTGAATCTAAACTATTTTCGGATCCACCTGAACACACACCAAAAATTTCAACCAATCACTTTTTTTTACCAAAATTTAAGTTCACATAGGATGAAGAGAATAAAGGATAAGAGATAGGAATAGGAGTGCTAAATCCAAATACAAGCTGCAATAAATACAAGGTAAAACACTGACTAAAGCATTTATAAACTGAAAGATAATCCATTAATCTTTAAGCATTTCACATTTTACATTTCAAATGTTACACTTGTGCCAGACCTAACCATGTCGTGAATTTTCTTATATCAGAAATATACATTAATTATCGGTAGCATAGTGTGACCTGAAGACTTGTATCAGTAATGCAATTTGCATTGATAAATAACTAAAGTAACAGCCTATACATGTCCCACTGCTGGGCAAAGGCCTCCTCTATATAGAGGGTATCAGGGCATAGTCCACCACACGGCCCCACTGCGGATTGGCGGACTTCACATATCTTCAAAATATATATTTTTTGTAATTATTTCGAAAATATGCAGGTTTCCTCACGATGTTTTCCTTCACCGCGGAGCACGTGATAAGTCAGCACTTAAAGGTAAGAACTTCATTGGTGCCGGCACCGGGGATCGAACTCAGGTTGCTCGAGTCTATTGAATTAAAGGCGAGCGCCACGGCACACTGAGCTGTCACGGAGGCCTACAAGACAATTGACGTCAGGCAGGTGGCCGGTCGTAAAAAATATATTGTGCTACTTAGGTGGGATAAGAGCAGCAGGATGATGAGGAATATACAGGATAAATAAAGATTCAATTTTAAAATATAGGTCAGGACATACACACACATTTTCATAATGTCGACATACAAATATATACCTAAAGATAGATAGATAGACTTACTTAAACATACTTTTCTTTTGTGAATAAATATGTATACATTATATTTATAAATACCTTCTATAGATATATAAACCTACAGACACATGAAAAACATGTGTTACATTGATATAAAAGAAATCATTTTATAATAAACTAGCTGCTGTCCGCGACTATGTCTGCGTAGAATAGGCTGAAGGGGTAACATTCAGATATACATAAGACAGAAAGACAGATATACATAAAATATGTATATAAATTATATCCTATGTCTTATTCTCATGTATAAGCTTTATTATTGTAAAGTTTCAATAAAATTTGTTCAGTAGTATTTGTGTGAAAGGGTAACAAACATCCATCCATACACACAAACTTTCGCATTTATAATATTAGTAAGGATTATATATTTCTCTACTTACTTTACATTGTGGCCTACAGAACATAGCTGAGGAAGGTAATCATGGGCATATTTTTTTGGAAATGGACCATGTCTTCTAACTATAACCTTTGGAATATATTTTTTATAGTTTCTCACAACATCATTCAGAGGTAATTTTTCTTCTAAAATGGCACGTGTCCTATGAACAAAATTTTTAAATAGTCATAAGAATATTTATAACTGTTGTCCTAAAGTAACATTAGGATACAAAATACCTAATTAATTTTTTGTGTTCAAAATCGTGATTTTTTTTATTTATGGGTAGCCATCATAGTAGTATGATAAACAGTTTTTTCATATTATTTAACCATTTTAAGGCTAGTTTTTGCATTTTATGTCTATAAAAATATGCAAGAACCCTGATGTGGTGAGTCACCCCCCACTTGTCCCACCCGCCGGAGATGCATAGTTTTTTTATTATACGATTTTTAATGTATTTATTTAATAGAATCTAATAAGAATGTCATGGGAGAGGATGTTCCCCTGCCTGTTGTTCGTAACCAGACTTAACAACAGAAGCGCTAATAGGTGGTTATAAAAAAAATAACCACGAACCTAATCTGTCCGAATGGATTGCTCTGTGTCGGATCAGCAACTCATTTAATCTAAAAAAAAAATTTGGCCAAACAAATGGTACGGAAGTCTCCCACTTCCTATATTTATCATGTTGGCAGTACTGTGTATTCAGTTTTATTAAAATTAATAAAATGTGCGTACTTTCTTAGTGAAAATAACAAGTTTTAAATATTTTTTTTTCTTTAAACTAAATGCGACCGGAGAATTCTGCTTGTTGATTAATTCAACTTAATATAATTTCATCATTAATTTTTTTTTTCAGACGCACCGGGATTAGAAATCACATTGCTAAAGTTTATTGAAATAAAAGCAAGCAACTATAAACTGAGTTATCATAGGATCTTTTGGCACTAGCAATTAATTTCTTTAAAATTTTATTGTTGCAATATAAGATTGATTCTCGGTAAAATTTAAAAAAAGGTCTAGACAATAAACAAAACCAATAATTTCAAATTCAAAGGTTCCTTTGAAAGCAATGTGAATCATAATTTTAAAGTCGGTAGATTGAAACAAATATAAAATTATTATCACTGACTTCCATGCACTTTGACATTATATTGATAAGACCACATAACTGTGCGACATAATTCTAGAAAATGAAGTTGTTCATAAGTTTTTCAAGTGTAATAAAAATCACATATTATATCAAATGTGAAACAAAAATTTATATATATCTGAAGAATACTCACATATCAGCAATACCCAATCCTAAAAGTTCCTGTTTGTGTTCTGGATACTTAATTTCTGGTACCTTATTTTCATTTACATCATTTCGGGCTTGTTGAAAATAATAATCATATGTAGTTTCATCAAGTGTTATAAGCAGACCAAGTCTAGGAACCTTTATTGACATAAAACATCTCAATAAATTGTT
The DNA here is from genome assembly GCA_933534255.1 of Iphiclides podalirius. Lineage (NCBI taxonomy): Eukaryota > Metazoa > Arthropoda > Insecta > Lepidoptera > Papilionidae > Iphiclides > Iphiclides podalirius. Next base: position 8,233,361 of record OW152826.1, on the reverse strand, counting down.
TGAACTATAGATAATATGAACATTATGTGAGACAAGTGTGGGAGAAATATATACATATTTTTTAATCTATTAAAATGGATAACTTTAATACAAAATTTAAAGATTAAAGATTGTAAATGGGCATACTTTCATTCATAAATATTTTAAGTGCACTGCTTGAAACAAGTTAAGGCAAAACCATAGTTTTATACTGACCTTGAAACGAATTCTCAATTCATAATCACGAGAACTTGAAAGAACTAGGTAGTTATCTTTGAGGAAATAATCTGAGCCTTTGACTCTTAATGCAAATAAAGTGCGCGTCAGAGGTGGTATGTTGTACTTCTTGCACAAAAGTATACATAATTCTTCAGCTGTAAAGGTACTAGAACAAGTAATTATGTTAGGAGATCGATCGGTCACCACTGACACCTTAACAGTATCCACCGATGCCATAGTTTATTTTGTAAACTAGAACCACAAAAAACCTGACGACGCCAACAATTATAACACTAAATCTACATAAGAAAATTCAAGATTCGATTCTTGCTGTAAATATATATTATGTTCATCTTGTTATATACAAGACATATAGTGCACATAACAAATTAATTAAATAACAAAAATCAAAAATGTTTATTTATAAACCAACAAAGGTCACCACCACTACAACCACTGCGTTTAAGTAGTAGTGATGAACATTGGTGCAATGCACAGAATCAAAATAGGGAAAAAAATCGATTATAATTTTGGTAGATTGCTGTTAACTGTAGACGGCAATAATGGCTATATATCGATAATGAAATAAACTGTTATATTGTTTCTCAATAACTGCTTATCACGTGCTCCGCGGTGAAGGAAAACATCGTGAGGAAACCTGCATATTTTCGAAATAATAACAATAATATATATATTACGAAAGTATGTGAAGTCCGCCAATCCGCAGTGGGGCCGCGTGGTGGACTATGCCCTGATACCCTCTGTATAGAGGCGGCCTTTGCCCAGCAGTGGGACATGTATAGGCTGTTACTTTACTTTTTACTTTAACTGCCATTGCAAATTGTTGTCTGTTATTGCGGTTTTACCTTATATGGTATGCCAGAGGGTGTAGGTTCAATCCCCACTACTGGAAAAATATTATGTGATAAACACAGTGCTTTTCTAGTATCAGAGTGTTTATAAATGTATAATATGTATTTATTTAAAAAAAGAAAGTATGTTTATCAGTTATCTAGTACCCATAGTACAAGCGTTGCTTGTTGCTCGTTGCTGCTTGTAGTTTGAGACTAGAGAACGATGTGTAAAAAAGTGTCCTAAAAATATTTATTTTCGTTTTATTTTTCTACTATTATTCACACAAAAGTCACAAATTTTTACACTAATTACAATTTTATATAAAAAAAAATATAAAAAAACTGGATGCTAAACTAACACGTTATCACACAAATAGAAGTTTTACTTCAAAACCTTTAGGGTCGCGCTTTGTGGCACTAACTACAATGGCAACAATTAATACACCCTGTCTCTAACTGAATACAACAATGAAATCATAACAATAACATACGAATTACCTATTATTGACATTAAATTATTGTTTCCAAAACTATAATATTACTTTACTACAAATCATAAATCTATTCATATGCCATTTTAGTATGACTTAAGTAATTAATGTAGAATAGAATAACAACATCGTTCGACGTAAAAACTTTGAAAGTAAATTCATCTTAACCTGTTATATGATACGTACGTATACCGCTCATAGTAATCCTAAAGTAAACCCGTGTCGTTATAATTGCGTTGTCATTAAAAAGAATGGGCCTTAATTTGTATGTAAGGTGTTGGGTAGATAGTCCCTACGATCACACACGGCCTAGAAGATCTAATGTAGCCAGGATGAGCCTTAGTTACCTCAATTCTGGCCTATACACAATACGAAAATAAAGATATTTTACGCTGATTCAATTATAATCCAGAGACTCGTGAGCGATAGTCACGCCAAATAAACGCTTAAATATATAGTTTGCATGATTTCATTATTTTTAATTACTTACTTTGTTAAAAATGTAAATGTTTGCTATTTCAAATTGATAATTATTTCCTCTAATTCACAAGCATGTTTTGATAACATCGTTAGTATAGTATTTTTTTAAAACTTTAAAAACTATTGCCTGAATGCGCTTAATATTGGCGAAAATTGTTTTTCATTTTCACACTTTCGCACGGGGCGCCTAGCCTGAACCTCACCGTATTATTATTTAGCGTTATAGTAACTAAGCTCGAGAGCTCCCAAGAGGGCATCGGCTTGGGCCGTCACGCTATTATTAATACCGGTTCGGGAGGCGGCCAAGCTCTTAGGGCGCTTTGGCGGAAGATCCATGGAGTGACTAGGCTCAAGGGCCCCCGAGAGGGGACCTCCACTTGGGCTGATGCACTTTCCTTGAAAAGTAGTTTATAAACACCGGGTGTCTCTAGGTTAGCTACGTTTGTACTCAGAATTCAACTGATTAGTACCAAATGTTTTTTTTTTAAGTTATTTTGTATCTTGTATTAACTGATGTTTTTGCTTTCAGTCCCGAGACTATTAAAGCTTCATCTGACACAGAACCGGTGGGCTAGCCAGAACCCTCGGGTTTGGGCCCTCCGCTGAGGGTAGGGCGGCATATGTGCTCATGCGTGCGTTTAACTATGGTATGTCATCTAAGGACCATCGAGGTTGCGGTTGCGCTAGGATGAGGACGTTTCTGCTCTATCGAAGAACCCTTTGGTCAGGTCTTTAAAATATTCGCGGATGGTCGGGAGTCTGCAGTCGCTGTGCAGGTCGACGTTGCATTGATACCACTGCGCACCAGTTGTGCGGCGGATGAACTTATTTTGTACTATTTGCAGCTTATACAAGCGAATAGGGTGCTTGTGGGCGAATAGGGTAATTTATGCCTTAAGGGCATTTTACTTTTATCGTTAGTTAAATTGTGTAGCCGGCTGGAGACGAACGTGGCTCTATTACGAATGTTATTAATGTGCGTAGTAAATGACATACGCGAGTCGAAAGTGACTTCTAAGTACATGACCTTTTTCTCCCTGGGGAGCGGTTGGCCATAAAGGGATATTTGCTCCAACTTTCTGCATTGGAGAGGGCCTTTATAAAGATGTGACGGGTAAGTACTTTGTGTGAACTGTATCGCCGCACTCTTTTCGCGATTTACTTCTATTCTCAATTTGCGGAACCAATCGCTGAGGCGGTAGGCGGCGCTTTGGAGACGAGTAGCGAGTTGATTGAGATTTTTATCTGTGTAAAAGAGCGCCGTGTCATCCGCGAAAAGCGTGAGATTGACGTGGGGGTCTTTGGGTATGTAGCTCGTGTAGAGCGTAAAGAGTAAGGGTGAGAGGCAGGGGCTTGTGGAGAGGGTGCCCTAAACTCGATATCGAAAAAATCGGTTCGACAGGCCCGGATGGCGTGTACGAGCCTATCTGGCACTTTGAGTGTGTACAGCTTGTAAAGCAAGCCGTTGTGCCAGACCTTGTCGAATGCGTTTGTGACATCGAAGAAAAGACCCACCGTATTAATATATTTCGGATGGTTTAAGGCTTTCAGGATGTGTTCCGTTAGGTGGTATAATTGGTCGGGACAGGAATGCCGTTGGAAAATACGTGCTCTTTGAGCCTGTTTAATAACAGCCGCTCGTAGAGCTTCTCCAGACAACTGAGGAGGCTGATGGGACGATAACTTGAGGGCTTGTTAGCGGGTATATTCGGCTTGCGAATGCCGATAACCGTGGCTTCTTTTCGTCATCCGGAAAGGAGCAACTGGAGAGTAAAGTGTTGTAAATGATCGCCAATAGACAGATAAGCAGCCCAGGGAGAGCTTTAAGAATTTTATTATTAATGTTGTCTGGGCCCGGGGCGAATTTGAGTTTTAAATTTTTAATAATGTCTTGTACCTCTTCGGGGGTCACTGAATTTAAAGGATCGCCTTCCGGTGGAAGCGCAGCCCTAGTTTCGATTACGCGCTCCGCCTCCGTTAGGTGGGCTGTATCGGTGTGTTCGCGTGATGGCGAACATTGCTCTAGGTCGTCCTTTTTAAGTTATACTTCGATAGGCGTGATATGAAATAATTATGAGAGGGAAATTTTAATAATAATACAGGGTGGCTTTTCTAAGTGTATCCATTTTTTTATTAAATTCTACACATAAATAAGATTATATAAAAAAATGATAAATATTTAAAATCACCCGTAAGTAATTAATTACATTCATTTCAACTTATCTCAAAAAGGGCGTGATTTATACGCAACTCATTTATTTTACGCGCGATCATTCATAACTAATACGCACACAAGTTCGTGCACAGTAGAATTAAAAAGTTATTTATGAATGACTACCGTATTGTCAACACGTTCTGTTTTTTAGGGAATAGAATGGCATTTTTTATTTAAATAAACGATTATACTACCGAGTCTGAACCTCCTGTGTAAATTTGAGCACTCCTCAAAAAATCTCCCTGTATAATAAACGCAACCATTTTTTTCTACACTTTTCCTCACTACTACAGTAATATTTTACTGTGTTATATATTTTTCGCCATCAGCCTAAAAATGACATTATTTCACTCAATTACGCTTGGGTTAATTTTAGTATAGAAGCTGTCTCGGTTTATTTTATTTTATCTATCTATCTTTAAACGAACAATTCTTGTGTATATCTATATGTAACGATTTCCTGAAATTCAGCATGTAGGTGGTTTCGGGAGCGATAAATCAAACTAGCTAGGTTTCATTTTTAGAAAACGTCGTTTTAATCGAACTTTCGAATCGGGCGGTCCCTAAACCAGAAGACCCCGGTTCGACTGTGGATGACTTTTGAAAAAAAACTTCTATAGGCACGTTTGATCACTTTTTGGGTGAACAACGATCGATTTATTGCTAACTTACAGATAATACTTTCAGTTAACAGATAATACTTTAAATTAAACATTCAAAATCGATTGTTAAATCTTGTCATTATTTATTCGACTTCGGGTTCGTACACAGTCATACGTTCTAGACTACGATTTTTAGCCGCCAGCCAAGTACTCTGTGGAAGGGATGCCGATAAATATCGATATTTATACAAATATCAATATTGGCCTCGATGTATCGAAAAAAAATATCGATATATTGGTCAAATTTTCGGTTTTAAAAAAATAATGTATATTTAGTTCAGTCTTATTCAACAATCAGTTATAGTAATTTTTATACCAAATTTACATTATTTAAATGAATGAGAAATTTTAAATAAGCGTTAATTATTTATTAATTTTAAACAAATTTATTTTATTAATCGAAATCTCTAGTTACATTATTTAACAAGACCTCCATTGGAAAAAACAAACAGCTTATTTAGTAAGATAAATCAGGTTCTTTAGCTCTGAATCAAATGAAATGAAATTAGTAAAAAAAAACACGAAAAATTGTTTAAAACGAAGTTAATAATGGGTCAAAAAGAAACCCGCAGAAACTTCTCTTATAGGAAAGGCCTAGATCAACAGAATTTAGTAATAGGTGTTTGATTGACATGAAAATGAACGGCAATTTAAAGAGTTTCCTTATGTGGTTAAATGATAATAATTTTTATGACGTCAAATTTTTTTTATGAAACCTCGATATTATATTATGTGACATTTAATTATTGACAATTTTGTTTTTGATACAATTTCGATATACAATTTTATATCAATGTATCGATATTTTTTCAGCATCCCTAATTCCCTACTCTGACTCTGTGGCCGTCTGGCCGCCATTTAAGAACTGTCGCAGAGTGTCTTTGTTCACATTTTTTATCAAAATTTCTATTATTAGCATTTTTACGCGTATTTCATATTATTAAACTAATTCGGTAAGTCTTCTTTATAGCATAATTAAAACTAGTACTTTATATATTGTTTAATCTCATAATTAAAACTTCATAGCATTTGCACGTGTGAACGTTACAAATGCCGGTCGTTTATATATTTTTTAATTTTTCAAGTACCGACTTCATTTTACTTATCCTTATTGTTTTATCATTTACAATCTTTTATCATATCTGTTGACCAAAGTGGTTCAAAATTATAACGATACTTTAAATTTATGAATGTGGGTAGTCTTAATATTTTTAGAATTCCGAAAAAGTGTATTCTTCAGATTTGTTCTAATTGAATGTAATTTTTTAACAATAACCTTAATGTATTTGTTTTAACTGAAGTGAAATAAATTTTACGTTAGTTTAAATTTTAATAGATGGGATTTTTTTTACAGATATGGACGATGAATGGGATGATTCTTCTGAAATTGTAAGTACCTACCGGCATTCGACGAAAATGATATTTTGCATCATGTGTAAATTCTACTTATTTAAGTTAAATTTGTAGGTTGTGCAACCTCCGGCTGTTAATAACATTTACTATGAAGAAAGTGTTGATGAGGGACATAGCCTCTCAAGAGGCAGAGGTTTTCCTAGTTTCAATGAGGATGGTAAGTAAAATATTTCTGTACTTATAACTACATCGTTTTTGAAAAAATATTATGTCTATGCCTGTGAAAAAAAGTTGATTGACAAGATAATATCTAAATTGTAACTATAAACAAAACAAAACTAAAAATACACTATACATATTCTTATGTGTAGTGTATTTTTAACCAAGTAAACTAACTTTAATTAGTTAGTTTACTCGGTTAGTTGTCATATTTTGTTAATGTTATAAAAAATTGTGAATAAATAATTTAAATAATACTATCACTAATGAATTAATCAACAAGCAAAAGATTATCCAGTTGCATTCAGTTTACAAGAAAAAAATTTAATGTTATTTTTTCACTAAGAAAGTATGCACAATCAATTAATTTTATTAAAACTGAATACACAGTACTGCTAACATGATAAATATAGGAAGTGGGAGACTTCATACTCGTACTGTTTATTCAACCAAATTTTTATTAAATTAAATAAATTGCTGATCCGACACAAAGCAATCTGACTCTGACATATTAGGTTTGTGGTTATTTATTTTATAACCACCTATTTGCGCTTCTGTTGTTAAGTCTGGTTAACAACAGGCAGGAGGGGAACCCTACCCCATGACATTCTTATTAGGTTCTATTAAATAAATAAAATTAAAAATTGTATAATAAAAAAAACTGCAGGGTGTGACAAGTGGGGGGTGACTCACCACATACACCCTACGAAGGTGTCTCGTTTCAAATTTTACGCCAAAAAAAGTTTATTGTTGTATAACTAAAAAATAGATATTATTTTTTACTTGAAATGAATGCTATTAAAGGGACCAATGTCACAAACAGAACAACAACCAAAAATTACTTTGTAGGTCAATTATATTTTTATTGTTTACATGCTCATATTACTGTTTTAACAATTGTATAAAGAAACAGTTAAAAATTAATCATTGAAAGAGTACAGATCAAAAGAAAGAAAATAATTTATGAAAAAAAATAGGCTGTTAAGTAAAAACTAAATAGTACACATTATCACATCCAAATGGTCTTTTGGTATGCCTTACATATTGCAAGGGTACCTGAGATTGATGTCATCAACTGTGTCCAAATGACGATAAATGTCCTATGTTCAAATAACAATAACTGTGTCTAGTTACTGTTATTTATGTATGAAGTAAGTTATAACTCCTTATAAAAACAGCAGAAAAAATTATATTTGTAACAAACAATAACTCCCTAAACAAGTTATTATTTGTTACAAATGCCTCATGTTTGGTGCCTCTTACCTAGAAGCTAATATATTATACAGTATTGTGCAAAACAATTTAGAATGCATTAGATTAACTAATAAGCTTTGCTATGTAACTCCTCGCACTATCCATAAATTAACAGTTCATCTGGCCAGATTATTTGCTATTAATTTTATTTTATGCTTAAACCTTCTAATTTTAATTTAATTGACATTGATACATTTGCATACTAGATTTAGAGCATGCAAATATCAATATCAACTACCAATTATTAAATATTTTAAGATCCAAATAGTTTCAATATTAAAGAAGTTAAACTTTGCTTTTAAAAGATTGTATTGGAACAGTTTTTATTTTACTTGTTATCTTTTTGCATATTTGTCTATATACTTATTTAATAATTTATCTAGTAGCTTCAAGTATAATAATATTTTATGTGCAATACATGGATAACATAGAGGGCTGTATTATTATTATTACTACCTCAATGCAGAAAATTCTCTTTGTATAATAAATAGTGGCTGTTTGTTATCCAAAATAAATAAATATTATTATGTCTTATTCAAATTTCAGATACACAAAGATGATAAGTTGTAATTAGTTCCTTATATTTTTTATTTGTTATTTTAAAGTTTGATATCCTGACCATATGTTATTTGTATGCTTTATGATTTTGTACTAAAATATTATTACAGATTGTAGCAAGGATATGGGAAATGGATTTGGTGAGAGACGAGGGCGAGGCGGAGGCAGAGGTCGAGGTGGACGCGGTGGTCGTGGTGGGAACAGAGAGCACAGAAATTATGAGACAAATGGTAATAATGAGTTGTCATATTGGCAACATACACCAAAAAACAACATTATTTTTATAGGCATCCTAAAATAACTAAACTTGTTGTCTTATAGATTCATAAAAATTTTTGTATCTGTTTATTTTTGTGGTTTCAATATATACTTCTCTTTAATTCAGGTGCGTTTTAATAATTTTTTTTTCCATTACATGCAGTTATTTGCTTCAATCTACTTTTAACTATTTGAAGTCATCATTAATTTATAGGAGATAATGACGATGAAAACAGAGGTGACAGAGGTGAACGTGGCAGGGGAAGAGGAAGGGGCCGGGGAGGTGGAGGAGGTAGAGGTGGACGGAGCAATGATGGTGGACGGAACAATGATGGTGACAACAATGAAGCTGGTGATGATGATGCAAAGAAACCACCAGTCACCTATGTGCCTCCAGAACCCACCGAAAATGAGCAAGAGATCTTTAGCAGCACCATCAGTTCAGGAATTAATTTTGATAAATTTGACCGCATTGCAGTTAAAGTGAGTATTTATTTCTTACTTTATAGACACATGATTTTGAGTCTTGCTTAAAAATAAAGTTTTCAAATTGTTTTATAATTTAAGGATACTGTAACAAAATATATATTTATAAATTTTTTGGTATATTATCTACCCACTTGTACCATATTATGTAATTAGGTGAGCGGAGAAAATCCACCACAACCTATTGATAGTTTTGAAACTGCAAACTTACGAAAGTATGTGCTGGACAACATATTGCGATCAGGTTACAAGAAACCAACACCCATACAAAAACATGCTATACCTATTATCATGGCTGGTCGTGATCTAATGGGCTGTGCACAAACTGGATCTGGAAAAACTGTAAGTTATATAAATTTAAAATGAAATTCCCTATGTTAATTCTAATAACAAGTGCCTAGCATACAAAAGCTAACAGCAGTTGAAACTTGCTGTAGCAGAAAATTATAAAAATTTATAAATTTTTTCATAGTTAATTTGGTTTAAAAATTTTATATTTTGTTTTTACAGGCCGCATTTCTGTTACCCATAATTAATATCCTTCTCCAAGATTTAAGAGATCTGGTTGTAAGCCCAAACGCTCAACCACAGGTTTGTTTCTGTTATAATTGTTATTTTGTTTTCTTAATTTTTGTCCTCTATCCTGGATTACTATCTATAATTCTTTCACTTCTTTTCAGGTTGTAATTGTAGCACCTACGAGAGAATTGACACTACAAATATTTAATGAAGCGCGGAAATTCTCCTATGGTTCTATATTAAAGGTAGCAGTGGCATATGGTGGCACCGCTGTACGCCACCAAGGCGACAACATCTCAGTGAGTCTTTAACTCTTTAACTTTTACAGCCAAAATCACATGGTCGTTTTCTAGTATTTTTTAACCCCCCTGCTCCCCCTTGGTGATACATGGTGAGGTTTTAACTTTAAATGCAGGTATAAAGCATAATCCAGTTTTTATTCTGAAATTAAGAATCATGATAAAAATGTAACGGCGAGTCGAGATCACACCGCTTTTGCAGTTTAGAGATCACTCGTTTGACGAACAAATAAATACTCGTGATATCTTATTACACCCCCCCCCCCCCCCCCCCCCCCCCCCCCCCTTCCCCATTGCGATATTTCGTGATTTTTGCGAAACCCCCTCTTTCGATTAGCACACGATTAGCCACATTCTAGTTGCGATGCTTGACAAAAGCCTGCCAAACTAATTATCGCTACTATGTGTTTGAAGCGTGGCTGCCACATACTAGTTGCGACGCCTGGGCGGCTGCACGACTTCGTCGACCGCAAACGTTTGTCCTTCGAAAGCGTCCGCTTTGTGGTGCTGGATGAGGCGGACCGCATGCTCGACATGGGCTTCATGCCCACAGTCGAAAAGATGATGGATCATCCAACTATGGTGCCCATTGTAAGTACTCATTTCGTCTGGCGTCTGTGGGCGACGGTTATCACTTAAAACGACCTGGAAACATGGAGGTTCACCTGGAACCGCCAGGACGTTTGCCACTTTCTTACATAATAACAATTCATTAGAAATTACACATTTTCTTGCAATGTAACCAACCTACCACTACTTGACTGATGGTTCTACAATCATGGTTTTGAATAAGTTCTCTCTTATATGGGACAAAAAGAGGATAAAAACTAATAACAAACCCAAAACACCAAATAAGCCTGCTGTCTGTATGTCAATCATACAGTACAACTCATTAAACCACTCATTCATAATAAGAAACACTAAAACAAATCTCCACTTAAACACTTCACAGTACATTGAGCATATGCTCCAATTCAAGCTGAATCTTTGGTTAGTTGAATTTCAAACGCCATCCATGTTACGAAAATGCGTGCATGCCTCATGAAAAACAATTAAATAATAAAAAAAAAAAAAAACCATATTTACACTTTTTAAATATGCTTACAGATTGTCGTTACCACCATGACAACAAATGAATACACGTCTAACGCTACTTAAACTACCATAAAAAATATAAACTTAAAAAAAAATCCATGATTAAAAAAAATATCTTTCAAAGAAACTAATTAAATAAAAATGAAACAAAATTTGTAACACCTATACCACTATAACTGACTGACTCATGCATCAGAAATGCTTTTCATTCATTGCCACAGTGTCGCATTACAAATCTCTCCTTCTAACAGTATGTTTTATCTCTTTTAAATTCATTCAACCCATTCATATGCTTTGTGACCTTTACAAATGAAATTTACGTTACTTTATGTAACGGTGTTCTAAAATTGTTTGTTTTGGAAAATTTAATAACTTGGTAAATATTGATGTTTAAAGAATGTAAAATGTTTGATACAATTTTAAAAAATTATCCTATATATGTGTGTTCATTTATTGTTATGGTTGTAACGACACACTGTATAAGTAATACTCCTTATATTTATTCATAAATACAATTACTTTATGCACAGACTTTATTCCATTTCGCCTTTGTTTACAACTAGAGTAGCATTTATGATCAGGAATAAAATTTGTGTGTATAAAAAAACAGTGTTCCTAATATGTTACACCTGTTATTATTATTGTAAAGATATTGAGTTTCTTTCTCCACTGGCCTATAAACATTTTAGCCCCATAATTTGGTTAGAAAAAGAAAATTATGATGTTGAGCGCCTACTTAAGAACTGAATTTTTAGGGTGAACGTCAAACACTGATGTTCTCTGCGACATTTCCTGAAGACATCCAACACTTGGCTGGTCGCTTTCTGAACAACTATCTCTTCATCGCGGTCGGCATCGTTGGCGGGGCCAGCACCGACGTTGAGCAAATATTCCATCAAGTCAGCAAATATGAAAAACAGACCATGCTTAAAAAGCTTATTGACGAAAACGGTAGGGCCAGTTTAGTAATTACATTAGCGCTTTAGTTTTAATGTTATTACAATTTAGTTGTTATAATAATATGGATTTAATGAAATAAAATGCTAATGAATATTGATCTTGATGATTGAACAGAATGTTGTCATTAAACATGAGAGTAATGGGGGGGACATACAAATTCGCTAAGATGTACTAAATTCATTGCACACTACTTGTCTTATTGAAGGACTATTGGGGGAAAATATATCTATTTCTTCATTTACGCCACAGTCCAAGTCATTTTTTGTCTAGAAATACACTACAGAATAGTATAGGGTTGCAAGAACGTAAATGTTATTTTATCATAACTAACATTATGACAGACATATTTAAAAGAATACTACCATTTGCTGAGGTAAGACTTATATAGTTAATTCAATAGAATGTTGTTAAATATTATATAATGATTATTGATTGTGAATTAAGGCGATAATACTTAATTTAATACAGTTAATCGCAACTGAAAAAGGTAACGCTATTATTTTCAGACGGTAAGCGCGTTCTTGTCTTTGTGGAGACCAAACGCAACGCTGACTTCATCGCCGCAATGTTGTCGGAACAGCAGATGCTGACTTCGTCAATTCACGGTGACCGCATGCAAAAGGAGCGCGAAGAAGCTCTGCACAATTTTAAGAGCGGACGACATTTTATACTCGTGGCGACAGCTGTTGCTGCACGTGGCTTGGGTGGGTTAATTTTTTTTAATAATAACTTGCCCCGTGCGAGATTAGACCCGGTGACGCACATTGCCCATTTTAACTGTCAAAGATGATTGATATTCATTTATGTATTATGCCAAGTATATGATTTTTATATTAAACAAAATCAATGCAGATGCTAGTTTTGTAATAACATCTGATGTCGTATTTTATCTTGTTTATTTGTACAAATTTACACAATGTAGTATAGGTAGTGTAGAGACTGCAGGTTTAGTTTTAATTTTTGTTCTAGATATAAAAAACGTGGACATTGTTGTCAACTACGACCTGCCGAAAAGTATAGACGAGTACGTGCACAGAATCGGCCGTACGGGACGTGTCGGCAACAGGGGCAAAGCAGTGTCATTTTACGACGCCGATCAGGTTTGTATACGAGAAAGAGTTGGAGGAACTGCATCAACTTGGATTAAGACTTCTCTTGTTGCATTGATGCACTAGCTTGTTGAGTGTAGTGGCTTTATGAAGTATCTATTTTTTCATATCATCAAACAAATGATGAGTAAGGTGCTATGTTGTTTGGAACAATCATTATGTTGTATGGGTGTTATATATGATCATAGGTAGGTTAATATCTCTTAGAAAAATACTCATTTGCCTGCTTATTTCATGACAAACGCATGACACATGTTATTTAAATCCATAGAAATTTTATGCAAACAGTGTTCAGAATATAAGTATGAAATAATTGAAGAGCCATTCAAATATAATTTTAAAAACTGTAATGATGTATAGACCTTGTAGGAATGTTTAACTTAAGATGAATAGCACACTATTTAAACATGAGGTAAATTGAAACACTTAACTGCAGCAACTAGATTCTCAATGACTAGGTTAGCACTAATATCATTATCTTCAACAAATTGAGTTCTGAGCTGATACATTTCTCTAACTAATTTATACAATGAACTATAAAAGGATGCAGCGCTGACGGCAGACTTGGGGAAAATTTTACGCCAAGCTGATCAACCCGTGCCGGACTTCTTGCAGGGCGGCGGTACCGCCACCTACAAGGGCAATAAATACGGTGGCAGCGATGTTCGAGTAAGTTTCCACACATTCAACAAATATTATTTGAGAATCCTATCCTGTCTTTCTTAATTGAATTAGTTGTCTTGTGCCAACAAACTCTAAAGTGTTTAAAATTACTGGAATTAAAATTAAAGTTAAATGTTAGCTTTTTTCATAGCACAAAAAATAAATAATCTCAAGAGTGGAAGAAACATGCCCTGTAATGGCATGTTTTCTGTCTAATTTAGAGTAGATTCTTTGACGTAAATTGTCTGGGTGATAGATCTTGCTAACTATTAAGAAACCAGTCAGGCGTAGTAAACAATCATGGCTGTCGAAAGTCACTTAACCTCAGGGGATATGCCTCCTTCCCCCCAAATTTTTCACATAAAAAAGCATTCTTTCAATAAGCATGGTACATATGAATGATTAATATTTTATCGCTAATTTGCATGATAATTTTTATAAACATGACTTTACATGCAACCAACAGGGACCTGATGTAAGTTAACATTAACAAAATTTTGCTTCAATTAATAAACTTTGTGATGAACAGACTTGAACCAATAAACTTTTAAAGATAATTTTGAAGTATATGAAACAAAAAGTTGGTATTTAAATTACATTTATTATTACGTCAATACAACATAGGCATGATAACAATAATTTTTCCCATTTTCTCTTACAGAACTTCAATAATGCAAGCTCTAATGTAACTCAAGGGCAAGAGCCTGAAGAAGAGTGGTAGCCGTTACACAATAAAAAAAAATACATCTATACTTTAGTACCTGCCAGTTACTGGCTGTTTAATTTTAAGTGTGCAACTAGTGATGCATGTATGTCATTGGTGCTTTTGCTCTTAACGAGTTCCTGATTTTTCCATTATTTAAATAAACCATATATTTTGCCTGTACACTCTACACTTGATAAAGACTGTAATTTTATGTGACAAGTATTGTAGTTGTAAGTTAATAAATAAGACTTGTGTACAAATCAGATCCCCAGGCATTCATTCAAAGAAGTGTACTAATATAAAATGCATACATCATTTTGTTGTACTTAAGATTTGTTTTTCTTATTTTTTTTTTTTTTGTTTTTATCAAGTGATACAAGTTACTAATTTTTTTTTAGTTGTGTAAGTCATCACTAAGGTAACCTTATAATTGAAACTTTATAAGGATCTGTGATGTAGTATACAGTTGCTCAGTTTAAATTTTAAAATAGTTATAACAATAGTTTTATGTAATTGTTAAAGCTTTTCCTTTTTATCGAGGCACAATTAATTATATTGTGGTAATTGGTGGCACATACAAAATTGCAAAGTTAAGGATAACTAGTTACAGGTCCAACTTCTTTTACTCTATTTGATAGTTATGAATAATAATATATCAATATGAAACTATAAAGTTATCATACATAATAATGATACTTCTGTTTTAGAATCTCTTCCAGTCATATAGTTTGCTTCTAAAGGGCATTATAACATATATATGAAAGAACTTTTATGAAGCCATTAGATTGTCAAACTTTATAAACCTGTGATGATAAGTGTAAGTTAGATTTTAGTTACTCACTCGCCATTACTGTCATGGTTCAAATTTGTTGCTAGATGTAAGTCAATACTAATAGATATGTGAAGTTTGTATTACAAAAGTTAAAAATTTCTTGTCAGGGTACACTAAAACATATTTTTATGTAATGAGACAATTTTGATAAATTGTACATGTGGTACATCCAAATGTCTATGTTAATGTTTCTGGAAAAGACCATTATCTAGTTTTTAGACTTAGTTATTAGGATTTGATTTGAGGTATAAAAAATTAGATAATAAATTAAGTATTGATATTACAAAACTGGATTTTTTTTTCTCATTGTTACCTGGAAGAATTGGCTTCTAAACGATAAAACCGGCAATCTTTATGTAATTTTTGTTACTGTTTGTAATTATTTGTTTCCTTTACAATAAAATAATATATCATTAACATTTCATTATTCATTCATCACTGCCATGCACTTTCGCAACACCAACACTAGTGAATTTTACTAATAGGTACATCGATCGATTTGATTCTACCGCTAAAATGATATAATTATGTTACGTATAATAAAATATTTAGAAATTGCCTTTGATTTTTAAAGCTGTAGGCTTATATATTGACCATGACAGCCAACCTCTTGTATTAAAATCGCGGACATTTTTGCTAAATCCACCGCATTATACCATCTTCATTCAAATTAGTTTTCATTTAATTTTGAACATTAATTTAGTAAAGATTGTATATTTTCTTTTTATTATATTCTTTTCTTACCTTCAACAATGACAATAAATCTTCGTTTGACATTCTTTTTTCTTCATTTACAGTGTCTAACGTACCCGCCGTGGGTTCTGGCTAGCCTACCGGTTCTGCGTCAGATGAAGCTTTAATAGTCACGGGACTGAAAGCAAAAACATCAATTAATACAAGATACAAAGTGACTAACGCCCGGTTTCAATGTCAAATGTCATTTAAGTTGCCAAAACGATGGTTAAACTAGTTGAATTGATCATTCTGATCATTAATACCGATGATAAGATCATTCTGGTCAATTCAGAGTTTAACCATTTTTTTGGCAACAAAAATGAAATTTGAAAAGCCATTTGACAGCTGATTAGTTAACATGTACGATGATCAGTGTTTCAGAAACCGGGCGAAGTGTCTTTTACAAATCTTTTTTTTTTAACCTGAATGTATATAATGTAGTATTCCCGTATACAGTGCGTTCTTGACGTTTTAAGGCACATTCTGCCTATTATTGTTTTCAAGGTAGGGCCAAGCAACAGTCTTCGCTGTTGCACGAATTGTTGCAGGTCAGCTGCTAGGAGTCCGGAAGGAAGCTTTGCTACTTGTTAGCACTAGCTCTCCTGGCTCCCATAGCCTCTGGACAGAAGCCTCGGGACGGCGCGACTAATGTTCCAGCCGGCTTTACCAGATGATATTATTACTATGCCTTTTGGACTATCATGTTCCCCCATTACAGTGGGATGGTATATGGGTTTAAGGATGTCTTGTACCATTTTCCGCGACACTGCAGGGCCGCAGCTGAAGAAAAGTTTAGCAAAATTCTGTGCTATTTTGCTAACCGTACTTTACAAAATTTGGTGAGCTTCCAGGCAACGTTTTCGGAGGAGCCGGTTTATGTCCTAGTGCATTTTACCTTTGAGAAGACAGATGCGATATATATACGACGCAATAGAAAAAATATGGGTGAAACATCGTCTAGGTCTCTTAAAAGCTTCTCGGTGCCTCGCCGTGCCGCATGACATACCTACTCATTTGATATGTTAATAAAGCCATATAATTTGATACAACTTTCGGTCCGGTTATTGTTTTATTGAAGAGGAGCGACTTTATTATTTTATTATTGTTACTTTTACGATATGATTATAGTCAGCTCATATGAATAAAACTCAATCAATTAAATATATTTGTATATTTTCAGCACAAAATACTAAAGTATACAATGAGTAAAACTTTAACAAATATCAAAAATAAAAATGAGTAAATCCGTTATTTATTCCGCCACTGTAAAAATCATTATGTTTAATAGGTATGTTATAGATTTGTCGGTCATCGGTTTGGTATAAAATGAAATGGGAAAATTTGTATAAAGCTCGGATGAAAAATCTGATAATCTTTGGAACTACAAGACAACTCGTAATATCCTTACTTGGTCTTAGTGCTTATTATGTGACTTTTGATATAAAGCTCATAGGTACCTCTACCGACCGGTTGCTGCTGCATAATTTTTGTTAAAAAATTGACAAACATATTGTGTCTCTATTCTTTTTAATGATTAAGAAATATCGGATAAGATTTCCATAAGAGCTAAATACACGAATTCAATCCAAAGATAATCGGATTCTACACGCAAGCTTAAGTCAATTTTCGTGTGTCGTTAAATATACTAATTTTTTTTAAAGAAATAACGAATACAAAAGATGATTGAGATAATAATAGTCTTCATATAATAAATAGTCAAATAGTTTTAAAGTACTCGTCAGTAAATATGACAATAAAATATACTAACCCATGATACAGAAATAATAATAAAGAGGTACGCAAAAAAAACTATAAAACATTATATAATCAAATGTAATTTATTGTTTGTGATTTGGTGATTAAGAACATCAAACGCAGGCATAATAATAGGCAAGCAGAACGGCCCCTAGCTCCCCTCTATAGTCCGGTTTGCTATACTGGGCCGTCCGTGAACAAGGATCCTAACTTAAATAAATCGTTAGTTACATTGAATAAAAATTTACAAGCTTACTATCTGCTTATCTTAATCGTACTTCATGTGTCAAGGTTGATGTGCTCATGACTATTATTGCTACTTACACGTGGTGGTTTATTGAATAAAATTTAAAGTTAGTTGAATTTTCTTACATGGTTACATTAACTCAGAGCGTCCGATGAACTGGTCACAGGCCTCAAGGATCAAACAGTAAGTATATCTACTACTGGAATTTGATGTGACATTTCCAACGTTTATACCAATAAGTTTATATAGATTACAAAGGACTGAAGATTTTTTATTGTTGGTATAAAGTTTACAATATTTACGGCTACGTAAAATATAAACAGTAAAGAATAAAATAAAAATGTGATAAAATTAACTTGTTTGTTTTATATCCAGTAAATAGATTAGTGTTTGCGTCTGCTATTATTATACGAATTATGATAGTGCTTTATCAAAGTTACATGTTTACGCACGAGATATTTTACAATGATCTCTGGGTAATATTTAACAATATAGTATTAACAAAATAAATTCAACAATAATCCAGCTGATTCATAAACTCTTTGGTTTAACAGCTTTAATTATTTATTTGTCTGAATATCTTAGTTTATTAAAACATGTAGAAAAAGTACGAAAAGATTGTCGCCGCTGTGGGAATCGAACCCACGGCTTCGGCATTCGCAGCCTGACGCTCTAGCCACTGAGCTAAACGGCTGAGCGTCAGGCCGCGAATGCCGAAGATGTGGGTTCGATTCCCACAGCGGCGACAATCTTTTCGTACTTTTTCTACATGTTTAAATGTTCAATCTTAAGTGCGGAGATTAGCACTATAAAAACTTTAAAATCTTAGTTTCATTGAGTTCTGGCGGCGAAATTAGCACATTCACCTCGTAAAAAATGTATAAAAATAATTTGGTATAAACGAGAGAATATTCTGTGATGTATTTTACTTTGTAAACTTTTATAAAAAATAATAATTTGTGCTTAAAGGTATATAATATCACAGGGTTTGACTTATAACAATTATGATTTCATGCTTTTTTTAAGCAGAATTAAGTACTTTTTTCATGTCATGTGTACTGTATAACACATAAAATAATACTTTTGAAAATGAAGATCATATCTTCAATTACAACGATAATTTCGTCATTATAATGAAATAAAATGTTTTACCCAACTTTTTGTAATACTAAGTAATGGTCGGTACGAAACTAAAGTGTAGAATGCCCTCAAATTTCTTCGTCCTCCTCTAAAGGTCGGTAAAGTGACGTTGGCGCATTCCACGAATAGTATTGCACGAACCTGTGAAACGTTACGTTATCAGTGCAACAGTATTAATTTTATAATTATCAATTTACATAGATTCCATTAGTTTACATTCGCTTATGCGAGATTTATAACGACCTTAAGCTTTCAGTTTATTATCTAGTAATTGTCATAATATATGTTCCACTATATTAATTCTGAAGATTAATAAGATGAAGTGGCAATATGCTGGTCTAATAGCTTGAAAAAGCGATAACTGATGGTGAAGAAAGAAAGGCAGGCTTGTATTGGCCATCATTGTGTGGGACGGCCCTTCATTAGATACAGTGACAACCTGTGCAGATGTGCTTTTTTTTGTATAACTGATGTTACGCTTTCAGTCCTTACACTATTTAGACCTTAGACAATGGAGTAGAACATGGTGAAATGATGATGATGTTGATAGTATTTATTGACTGCTAAAACGGGACAGGCGATGAGCTTGTCGAATCGAAAACAGAATTCTCATCAGTGCACAGAACGGAAACTGAAATTAAACCCGTCGCCCCAAATCGTGAGCAGAGTCCCGCAAACACTAGGCCACAACTGCCACGGATAAAAATAGCACCAACGATGAGAAAAAACTATAATTGCGGTTTTTCCGTTACGCCGGGTGTTCAATACAGCCGGCGGATGTTTAAGAAACAACCTTCGAGATAAGGTAAAATAATTGTTTTGCTAGATTTGCAATACGAACTTGAGTAATTGGTTAAGCAAAACACATAATGACTTGTTTGTTTTTCTATTGTATTATCATAATGGAGGACGTAGTACAAATAGCGAACTACTTATATCGAGGTAAATAAATATCAAAATAATAGAGGTTATAGAAACGTTAATTAAGATAATGTGTATCAAAATCCTTATCGACACACATTTCAAAGAAAACTGTCTGGAACTGAAAACGGACTGAAATGCCTGAATACGATGATATTTGTGTATTGAAGTTTTTCCCTTAGCTCAGCTGAAATGTAGGTAGACGTAAGAATTGAAATTGATATTTAAATTTTAAGAGTACAAAACTATCCAAGGTTAATCACTATGCAGATATCAGTCAGTGTTATCTGAACTGGAATAATCTGGTAAAAGATATCGCGCCATTTCAAGTTCTAGGTAGGTATGTCTGGTGGAGAATATTAAAAAAATTGACAATTATTTTAATTCTTCAGTATCGTATGGTTAATAAACATTACATCTAATGATTAATTTAAATATAAAAATAATTCATTACTTATATTTTAAAAATGTTATGGAATGACAATATTACATACTGTATTTTAGAGTAGAATTGTTAACCGGAATACTTTATTGAATATATTGCGACGATGCATGGTACATGTTTTAATCACGCGAATTATTTTAGTCGATATGACTAATCATAATTGATTCGAATGTGAAAAAACAACAATAACATTCAAGTTACGGAATATTAGTCACGAAAATAAAGTGATCATTTTGTGACTGCCGTAATTTTTGTTTTAGGTTTGTTAATTTTAAATGGCGTTAGGTATAAACGGCCTAGTTCGCTTATTCGAAAGCGAGTCAAATAATAACAATGAGTTTTTGTTACTGCTCCCTTATGACAACTTAAAAAGCCTTTGATTAAATTTCTTCTTTTACAATAGAATTTTATTACGGTTTGTTCTTATTTTAAACAATCGACGTTTTGAATTATTTACAACATTCAAGATTCGACTTGTGAAATAGTTATATTAAATTGTACAATATTCAGCTTAAATCAAAATAAGTTATTGTATAGACGACCCATTTGGCGTAGTGGGTAGTGCACCTGCCTATTGCGCCAGAGGATGTTAGATTCCCACTACTCGAAAAATGTGCGATGAACATGGTGTTTTCCAGTGACTGGGTGTTTATATATTTATAATATACAAAATATATAATTTACAAAAGAAAAGTACGTTTAAATGTTAATCAGTTATCTAGTATCCATAGTACAAGCGTTGCTTAGTTTGGGACTAGAGAACGTTGTGTAAAAACGCGTCCTAAATATTTATTTCTTTATTAAAAAAAATATCGATCCTGACTGTTGGAGTAAATTTCAGTCATACAATACTTCACCCTTGTGTTAATAAATGAACACACAGCGCTCTCGTGTGGATATACGACTGAAACCCTATGCATTCCATTCACACACAGCTTGATTCTTGTGGATATAAAAGAGCTGTCTCATAATAATATATACTTAAAAAAAGTTTGTTCTTTTTGTAAGACACACGTGTATTTTTCGGTGTCCTCTTCCAATATTGGTACACAAACCATACATGCAATTTCTAGTACTTGACAGTGATGGTAAGAGGTAATTACCCAAGAAGTACGACGCAGACCACGCTAAGCCCGCCGCTTATGAAGTAGACCGTGCCAGGGAAGTTCTCCAACGTCACAACATACACGGAGTTGAACAATATCGGCGCTATCAACGGGCTCAGCCCCTCGATGGCGCACATCATGGCGAAGACCTTCGCTATATCCTCGACCGGCAGCGCCTTCGCGAGGAACGACCTTACCAGAGGTCCGGAGAGGCCTTTGAACAATGACACTGAGACGCCTGTAAACGCGCGTTAGACTCAAATCCACGTATACATTACTAGCTTTTCGCCCGCGGCTTCGCTTGCGTTGAAGCCCTTAATTAAATATGTATCCCCTTTTAGAACCCGTTTATAATCCCTTTTCCAATTAAAAATATAGCCTAGGTCCTTTCCTTAAAATTATTTGTTCTAATAATTTCCCGCCTGTAGATTGTTCTTTTCCTGTTTCTTTTAATCTGACTTCTGTCGTCTTTCCAATGTTGGGGTACATTCAGGATAAGTAGATATTTATACATGTATTTGTGCCGCGTTGGGATCGAACCCACGACCAGCTGCTTCGACATCGGTCGCTTAACTACTGCACCAACGGATTTGTGAAGCTTTAAGGTATAAGAGAATGAGAACGTTTTAGCATAAAAGACGGGAAAGCGTAAGAAATACTATATTAAAATGAAAATCTTTTCCATTATTATGAATTGAACGAATATTCAATTATGAGTAACCAGTAATCATTATATCTCTGAGTAACCAGTCAAGTGAATGTGTAGTATAACATCAAATGATTACTCTAGAAGTAACTATAGATTTGTAGAAACCTATTTTATAACTATCTATTTCAGTGCAATGATCCAAAGTATGAAATCAAAGAGCATGTTGCGTGCGCATTTGAAAATAAATAACCACGAAAACGAACGGTAATTATATCAGATGTGTTTAATCACGTAGGATTATCAATATGCACTCAGGAAAAAAAACATAGTTAACAAATTAGTCTGTGTACTCACTCAAGTACATCTGCCAAGAGTTCACGACGATTGCCTTTATCGTATACTCGACAACTGCCGACAAAAATGCCACGGCCGCCAGCACTAGGTCGCTTATGGACAACACCCTCTGTATAAATACAACACCTAAGAGGCTTCCGACGAACATAATCGCTGTGCTAACAGCGGAATACGTGTTGTAATCTTGCAATGCCCAATGCAGTGTACGTCTGGTGTAAGGGTACTCTATGCCACCAGTTCCATACATAACGAAGACCCCGATGCTTCTCGCGGCCGTGAGCAAGAGTATCTGAGCCCTGCCGTGGTTGGGACGTTCTTTGAAGCATTCCTGAACCATTTCTTTCACGTGCAGCCAGTCTAATATTTTGCATAGGCCACCCTTAAAATATACAAATAAATAAATGGCAATCACACTGGCGGAGTGGCAGTATAATTATTGACACGCAAGTGGTGACTTTATTGACACGCAATGCCGATAATGAAAAGGAGAGTAAAACGTAAATTCAACACTCATGATTTTAAATCCATTATCACCATTTTATTTATTAAACATACGTATATATATTTTTATGGTACTATTATTGTTAGTATGGAAGTTAGGTAACATAGTAGCAAAAGGAATAAACAATTTGGCAGCTAATGTTAATCGTAAATCGGTCAAATCAGGCCGTTAACACCTGATATTGAGTGATGCAAAAGATTTCAATACGTCGGAAACATAATTATAAACGAAATTAAATCAGCATAAAGTTTATTTAACAACACAAATGGTGATATTTGAAATACATCGATACATTTTTACTATCTTATACTTTCGCGTTCAATCTGGTGAATGACGTAGTCCGAGCTCAATCTTCACAAGGTTGTCAACGCATCTGTAACCCTCGGGTGTAGCAGATGTCCATGGGCGGCGGTATACACTTAACGTGAAACGGTATACACTTAACTTGAACGGCGTGTAACGCCGGCGAGCTTGTCAACTTTTCACATAAAAAAAAATATATAGACCATGACTGGATGCAACGCTAGGTGGATTAAAGCTCGGAAAATCATGGCCTTGTCCTTTTAGTACAATCGTGTACAACTGATCTAGAGTTGATAAAGACTACATATTACTGTGTAACAAAACTATGGATTGTGCTAAAGTCTATTGTTTAAATTGACGGTTATACCGATACCATTACCGAACAGATTAACTGTTTATAGTGCTCACAAGAATGTTGAAGCTAAGGTAGACAGGCAACTCCCCACGTAAAGTCCTCTGACAGTGTACAAGCAATAATCGGGAGGCATGCATTATGAATTAATTATAGTATGTCAATATTCTGATACCATACAGAATAAAGGGTAGAGGTATTAATATTAAAACAAAAACAGAAGCTATTTTACTTGCATGAAGGAAATTTATACTAGCTAAATTTAGGAACTTTGATAGGAATAACTAGTGACTTTAAGAGATTCACTAATATTTTTTTATGTGAAAAGTTGCCAAACGAGCAGACGGTTCACCTGATGTTAAGTGAATACCGCCGCCCATGGATATCTGCCACACCCGAGGGTTCCAGATGCGATGACAATCTTTTGAAAAATTGGGCTCCGGCCACCTCACTCATTAGACGAAACGCGAAATTATTATTCTTCCACTTCACGCCGGTCTTCTGTGAGGTCGTGGTACTTACCCGGACAAGCCTGCCCATTCGTGCAACAGCCGAGGCTGCTGCGTGGGCCTACCACCGTATAACTACGCCTACTAAGAAATCAACGTAGGTTTATATCATATCGCGGCGCAGGTACCAACGAAATTGTATCAATTTTAAGCTCTGAATTACCACGTAGTCGGCGGGGAAACCAAACTGCACATTTAATAGTTAATAAAAAATATACATTTGAATGATATACAGGTGGTTTTTCTTAGTGTATCCATTTTATAAAATTGAATTCATTTTATTAAATTCTAGACATAAATAATGTTATATAAAATGATAAATATTTAAAATCCCTCTTAAGTAAATAATTACATTAATTTGAACTTATCTCAAAAAGTGCGTGATTTATACGCAACTCATTTATTTTACGCGCGATCATTCATAACTAACACGCACACAAGTTCGTGCACAGTAAAATTGAGGTATTTATGAATGACTACCGCATTGTCAACACGTTCTGTTTTTTAGGGAATAGAATGGCCTTTTTTTAAAAGAATAATTTGCTTTTTATTTCGATAAACGATTATACTACCGAGTCTGACCTCCTGTGTAAATTTTGGTACTTACTCTAGTACTACTACTCAAAAAATCTCCCTGTATAAGATCAGCCAAATGGCAGTAGTGCCCCATGGAGTTCTAATACTCTGTCAAATGGAGACCTGGGTCACCTTTAGACATATATTTAAAGACCTTAACTTTGTACTTTAATTTAAAAAAAAAAAAATATTCAGCACTATCTCACCTCTAAAGCTCCCGATAATGACTCCTTAATGTATACATTTGAGAATGAATATGAAATGACATTCAGTGAAGCTGCCAGGAGTAATAAATTAACATTCCCAATATGTAAAATTAGGTAAGTGCTTAGAAGTGATCCAATAACATTTGCTATAGAAAGTGTAGCATCAATTAAGGTCATCCTAGGAAAAGATAATATAACAAATGACAATCATCAAACCATTTTATTAGTAAAAGAAAGTAGCAAGCCAAACGCATGCATAGTATGCTTAAGTTTACATTACCTAAATGATGTATTTTCAGTTGTAGCTATATCACTCACATAACAACACGCCCCTGTAAATAACACTACATAGCCGCCGGTAAGGGAGAAGGGAATAATGGTTAGAATAAACCACCAAGGGCTCAAATCTAACAGGCCATAAATTACAACCAGCATAGAAGTCAATGTCATACCTAAAATAGCCATATTAATAGATAAATAGGAACTACACAATCTAAACAAAAGCATCTACATAAAGAAAATAAGAATTAATGTAGCTGTAAGCTATTATACGCTTGAAAATTTATGTCTATACATAATTAATTTTAGTTTTGGTACAGAAAAAAATAAGGACTTACGGCCAAAATTAGAGAACTTAAAAATTAGTGTAATTGCGTAAACACAATTAAAAAAATCAGTTTATTTAGGATTTACTCAAATGCCAGAAAAAAAATTATAAGTATTCAGGCCAGTTTTCTTAAATTACTGATACAGATTGTAAAAAAATTGCTACATTCAGTACACAAGAAATTATGGATATTGTGAACATAATTTTGAATGCAATGTAAAGGATAGTTATCCATAACATCTAAAATTCTACAAAACCCCATATGGCCCGTATAGCCAACGTCGTCTACAGTTTGCGCAAAAGCGCTTAGCTTCGGCGGTTCAGTGTCACAGTGTCACACGGGAGCTCGGAAATGGGCTCACGATTACGGAATATAAACGACAGCAGGAATTGTTAGGGCCGCTAACGTTCGTGAGCAGCGTCCCGAGAGCTACCGTTACTTTCGTCATTTGGGAGCCAGACGCTCGAAATGAGCTCGGAATTCCCATTAGCGATCTAGTACAAGGCCGCAAACACGGACCCCACGCACAATTATGTGTGTGTGAGGTCCGTGTTTAGCCATGTCGGTAATATCAACCGATAACTTCGAACTTTGTGGAATTATGGCTTGGGACAGACAAGCAGTAAACATCACCCTCAAACTAGAGACTGCAGGACATACCCAGGTAGAGGGTCCCTGGCTCATCCCTGGATAACATCGAAACCTAGGGCATTGCTTTTGGCTCATCCAGGATAAGATACATCCAGCAGGTCGGTCTATTCCATGCCAGGTCAAACCCTCGCAGGTGGAGTGTGCTCATCCCGCTGTGGAAATAAAGCTGCGGCGACCTGAGGATCGTGATACCATTTATGGCTGCAGGCTCTGAGTCATAAGGGATGCGAGGGCAAAGATTGTTCATTAACATCCTGTAATGCCCCAACAGATCACGATAGAGTGCAGCCATAACTTCTCTCAAAAACGGCAATCACCGAGGCTATCCACCTGTAATGTCATCTTGGCCTGTCAAAAGAAGACGTACAACTCCGTCTCCAGGCGTAAATAATACAGTCACCGCCGCCTTCGGCATTGGTTGTACCGGATTCTCAGATCACCAGTACACTTGGGGCTTGGCAGAAAGTTGTCTGGATCGAGACGTAGATCGCACACCTGCGTCATCACTTCTCGAAACCAGTCCATAATCTCGTAAAATCTATTATTTCGTTTAAAATTCTATTTTCTTTTATATTTGAAGTGTACTTTTATATTTGAAGTATGTACAAATTTTTTTTATTGTAGTATGTATTGCCATAATATTTTATTTCCTTTGTTTTTTGTTAAATTTAGTTTATGTGTTGTTGTGGGCGTTCTATTCTTGACAATTTTTTTTTCTTTCTTTCGTGTTCCACAAGGCTGCGTACTGTCCCTACTCCCTTTCTTCTGCACATCGTTGACATTTTGTAAATCAGCAACATTCATTGTTACACAAACGATATCACTGTGTATATCATTTGCATAACTATAATGACAGAAGACTGCGCGTTAAACAAAATGTCACCATTTGCCGTTACTCTTCATTATGAGAAAACTCCCCGTCTGCCACAGCCAGTATTGGAGTTCTTGGCGTCTACATTTCAAGCATCATCCATTCGCATAAAATCGCTTAATCGACAGTAAGGCGCCTAAATCTCTATAAGGCTATAATTGAAATGTCTGCATCTAACAAAACCACTAAGGATAAATATCGATACAGAACAGATTATGGAGGGCAATCCCTTTTTTATTGCAAGAGGGTGAATAGATAGGGATCATGATCCTTGAGGAACACCCGCTTTTAATAGACGGCTCATAATAACCAGGTGCCTCTCATGGTGGGAATGAGCCAGTTAAGCTATGTTGGTACATTATGCCAAACTTTATCTAATGACTTTCCAAAATCGAAGAAAAGCATATATGGCAGGGTTGTTAATCCATTTTTAGACATTCAATGTTAGGCAGAGTATTTGTTCGAACAAGAATGCTTTGATTGAAAGCCATGGGTAATACCGTTAATGGAGAAAACATAGTCCTTCAACCTGCAAAGATGCAAAAGAGCCCCCAAAATGCATACAAATGCATTTTGGGGGCTCTTTTGCATCTTCATTAGTTGGTGGAATGGCCCTGCTTTGTGCAGTTCACATACTTAGTCCTTATCTTTATGTCCTGGATATTCCAGTATGCCATGATCTCCAGTGCATTGACCTACCTACAGCATTCAAAGAAGTTGCTGGCTTACAGGCGAAAAGTTGGCCATGAATCTTCGAGAGCCAACAAAACAATTTTTATGTTTAATATTCTGGGGTGAGAACTTAGGGCTGAATACATCTCTCAGTATGGCAGTTAGTGCTACATTTGAAGACCATGTAAGTAAAAAACTTTAAAAAATACATTATTCTAATTCATTATTATTTATTAAGTACACTTCTCAACTTGCAGCCCCTACTTCATTTTATTTAATTCTATCATAATTTATTTATTTACAATGAAAAAAAAATCATGAAACATATATTAATTAAAACTGAATATTTATAAAGTTCATTGAAACAAAATATTTAAATATTGATTTCATTTTAAAAGTTTGGTACATTATACCAAGTAAAAAAGTTATAAAACTGAATAAAAAGGTGTCAGTAAATTCAAAATAAAGCTTGCTAAAGGAAGTATTTTTTATCACAAAATATATTATTTACATGTATACTTTGGGAAATATTTAATATCAAACATGCAATCCACCAAAATGCTTAATAATTAAATTGAATTATTATTTGTACACATTCCACATTACAGGACAAACATTATAAAAATAGTAAGATGGAAACATACCAAATATTGGCCACACAATCAATGGTTTTCTTCCATATGTATCAGACCATACACCAAGAAACATTGAGAGTATGGCAGGAGTGACGGATTCCATTACACTTTTTACAGTTAGCACAAATGTTGCATATTTTTGCACATCTTCCTCTAACATTCTTGTGGCATTAGATCTAATTGGAGACAAAAAGTCTTTGCATTCCTCCTTTGTGTGATTTAAAGAATGAACACATGTCCGATAAAAAATTATGTTGCTAATGGAAGCACCTGAAGGGAAATAAAAGAAAAGTGTCTCACACTAAACATTTCAACAAATTACTTTCAAGACACCCAATAATAATGGAAGAAATCTTTTGTTGTTTAATCAAGATTTTTTTAAACATTTTACTATTCATTAGGAAACATAATTTAAACAATAACTTACCAGCCATTGACAACCCAAGCATACACAAAAATAAAGGCAATTCAATTGTAGCTTTAAAGGGTCTTCCGGGAGGACCTCTTATTATAACGGTTGATCTTTCTTGTTCAACAGAATCTTCTGTGTTCGCCATTATTAATAACACAGTCTATATATCTTTAACTAATTAAAATACAAAATTAACTAATGAATTTATATTAAATACATTTGGGATATATTACAAATACGCAAGATATATTACAATACGTTACTAAGGTATCGACAATATTATTAGACTAGGAAGCTGACTTGGCTGCAGAAAATGTTATTTGGAAATTGTTAATTTTCAACCAGACCAGACACCTCAACGTGTAAATTAAGT
This sequence comes from Iphiclides podalirius, assembly GCA_933534255.1. Classification (NCBI taxonomy): domain Eukaryota; kingdom Metazoa; phylum Arthropoda; class Insecta; order Lepidoptera; family Papilionidae; genus Iphiclides; species Iphiclides podalirius. The sequence continues at coordinate 8,204,128 of OW152826.1, read as the reverse complement.
ATTGTTATTAGATTTTTATTAGATTTTTCATTTTTCATTTCTATGTATCAAATAAAACATGGCACAATTGAAAGCAGAACATATTATTCCGTATTTGATAATTTTCAACAATCAATATAAACAAAACAAAATAACAATTCACAAACATATCAATGGGCCAAATATTCATAAACCTTGATTCCTTTTGCCTAATGTGTTAATTCAAGTGCACAGAGAGAATGTAATCACTACCTGAGAGTGCATTGCGATTTAAGATTTGTGAACAAAGAGTACTTTTATATATCTGTTTATGAATTTATGATTGTCAATTTCATTGTATTTATTTTAATTGTCAGTTCGCTAGCAATCAAACAAAATGTGAACTTAGTGGTTATATTTTTTTTTTTTTGGATTTTATGGCCCGGTATCAAGGACCTTTAGGCCAAGTCTTAATTTATATGCACATCACTTCACTTTATTTTCTTCGTTATTATAGCTTCTTGAAAGTATTTTTAATATATTTGTATATTGGATAATAGGTCTCTTTAATTTTTAGTAATTCACACAAGCGGCGGGTTCACAAATTCTCGCCATAAGTGCATTATATCTTTTCTAATACTTTGAAAACAGTCAGTAAACGGAATTTGCATAACTGAACTTACGTCTAGCTTGTGGCGGCCTGTCCACAACTGACATCACAGCTAATCGCCGTCACACGGCGAGCCGTTATTTTGAATACTCTCGGGCGCCTTCGTGCATCGTCGACCGCGCTCGGGTTTTCGCTGGACGTCAGTGATTTTGCGTACGTGACTTGAGGGGGGTCTGCCGTCCGCCGCGCGATTGCTATAACGTCTATGTTCCTAGCTGTAAATTCCAAATTGTAATTGTAAATATATATATTCAATGTGGAGTTAGTATATCTTACAGTTCCATCCTACTAACCCACAAGTGGTGACCCCGAGAACTATAAAATCTGTAACGTTTGTTTATTTTAACTTAATTCCTTGACGATAACTTTCAACGGCCATTTTGAACAATGTCTCGCAGCAACGAACATTCCACCGGTCTACATACGGCGAGCGACCCCGCTTTGTTTCGTGTTTCAACACCATTAGAAGAGCTATATAGGAAGATCGACATGCTCACGCAAAGATTAGACGCAATCTCAATGTCTAGTCAACGAAATCACTCCAGAGCTAGATCTAGTTCCTGTCAGCGACACCGATCCCGTTCCCGACAAAAACCTCGTGCTAGTGGTGTGTGTTGGTACCACCACAGATTTCGGGGAAATGCGAAGAAATGTATCCAGTCGTGCAATTACTTAAAAAACGAATAGGACAGTCGCTCGTAGCGGCAAGTGACTGTTTTCCTACGACAAGCCGCTTATTTATAACAGACCAAACGAGTAAGGTGCAATTTCTAGTGGACACAGGTTCCGATTTGTGTGTGTACCCTTTAAAGTACTTGCGTAATGAGAAGCGGCATAAGAATGACTATGAACTTTGTGCAGCCAATGGTAGTAGTATAGCAACATATGGATGGACTAGTTTATCGCTCAATTTTAATTTACGTCGAAGTTTCAACTGGCGTTTTGTGGTTGCTGACGTTACCAAACCTATAATAGGCATTGACTTTTTATCTTTTTATGGTTTGCTAGTGGATGCTAAGAATCACCGCCTCATAGATAGTATTACTCAGCTTACTATTAATGCTTCTCCTGCTACTTGTGCTATGTTTTGTATAAAAGCTGTTGCAGGCTCTACCCGTTTTCACTGGTTGCTGCAGCAGTTTCCAGGCATCACTAGACCTATTGGGGCCCCTATGGAGCGCGAGGTGAAGCACAACACGCTTCACTATATCCATACGACCCCTGGCCCACCTGTGACCTGTAGACCCCGTCGACTTGATCCTGACCGGCTTAAAATAGCACAACTGGAGTTCGAAGACATGGTTCGTTCAGGTATTGCGCGTCGTTCAAAAAGCTCTTGGTCATCCCCGTTGCACATGGTGCCTAAGAAAAACAACGGTTGGAGACCATGTGGTGATTACCGCGCCTTGAACGCCCGAACTATCCCGGACAAGTACCCGGTTAGAAATATTGGTGACTTTTCCCACATTTTACAGAATTGTAAAATATTCTCCACCATTGATTTAGTCCGCGCATATAACCAGATTCCTGTTGCTCCTGAGGATATACCAAAGACAGCCATAGCGACACCCTTCGGATTATTTGAATTCGTTTATATGAGCTTTGGATTGTGCAACGCTGCACAAACACTACAAAGATTTATGGATGAAATTTTATCAGATTTTCCTTTCTGCTTTCCATATCTTGACGACATTCTAATCGCTTCGAAGAGCGATGAGGAACATGAGCATCATTTACGCTTGATCTTCGAGTGTCTCCAGAAGCACGGTGTACTCGTCAACTCAGCCAAATGCGTCTTCGGAAAACCTGAGGTGACGTTCTTGGGCTACACAATCTCGGCAGAAGGTACAAAGCCACTCCCAGAAAAAGTAAGAGCTATACAAGACTTTCCGCAGCCAACCACGATAAAAGAGCTTCGTCGTTATCTTGGTATGCTCAACTTTTACCGCCGTTTCATACCGCATGCTTTTTTTTTTTTTTTTTTTTTTTTGGTATCGGGGGGAAATCTTCAAAAGATACCCTGTCACTTTACATGACAGGGTTATGTGGGGTTCTTACCCACTAAAACCCCCTCGGTGGCCACCTTCTGTACATTTGGAGGGACTCCGGGATCTCCCATGGAACGCACCGGTGTCCCTCGGTACTACGCCTGAGCACGCCTCGGAGAAGGATAAACCTTCTACAATCCCCTCATCCTCTTACAGCAACACGAGACCACTTCGTGCTGCTGCCCATCCGTGTCCCCTTTTAGTCGCCTTTTACGACAGGCAGGGGATACCTTAGTCCTATTCTATAAGCCCGAGACTACAGGGCTGACGGAGCGGCTCGTCCGTTTCTACCACCCGCGCGCCTTCGTCTCCGAGCGGGGTCGGCCCTCTCCCGTTCCCGCTCAGCGATCTCCTTCTGGAGCATGACTGCTTCGCAGAAGGAGACCAGTGCCGTCCAAGCAGATTTCTCCATCAGTGCAGCCGCCACTGCAACTGGTGGAGAAAGGTCCTGCCCGATCTTTTGGACCAGGATCCGACGTTCTGACTCCCAAGCGGGGCACTCTGCAAGAGTGTGTTGCGCGGAGTCCCGGTCCCCACCACAATGGTGGCATTGCGTTGTCGGTTCGCGTCCAATTCTATTTAGGGTACTCACCAAAGCATCCGTGCCCGGTGAGCACCTGCGTCAACCGGAAGGTGACGTGCGCGAATCCCCTCGCACTTAGCCAGGCTTCGAAGCTGGGCAGGAACGCAGTGACGATTCGTTGGCGCAAGTTCCGAGCTTCTCCCAAGCGCTCGCGCCAAATCTCCAACCCGCGTGTACGCTCCTGCTCCCGCACCTCTCCCGCATCCAGGGGCTCGGCATCATCCTGAGGTAACCGGAGGCGAGTATAAACTCGCGCATCCATCTCCGCCAGGATGTCCAGTGGTGGAAACCGAGCAAGGATAGTGGCCGCCTCAAAGGATATCGTTCGATACCCTCGTGCGATCCTGATGGCTATTCTTCGCTGCAGGCTATAAAGTTTAGACCTGCAGCGTCGGACACCCGTTAGTCGGTGAGACCATACGGGCGCCCCGTAGAGGGCCATCGATCGCAAGACTCCCGCATAGAGGCGGCGAACTCCCTCCCTGGGGCCCCCGAGATTAGGCAGGGCAGTAATTTGTGCATAGCACCTACTACCTTCTCGATACGGGGGGCCAAGCGATTGAAGTGCTCTTCGAAGCCCCAGCGACTATCCAGAGTGAGACCAAGATATTTCATCACCGGTCTCACCTGGATCTGCACGTCACCCACGCGAACCGACCAACTGGGTGGATCCTTTCCTCTTCGAAGTTTATGGAACCACAGCGCCTCGGTCTTATGAGGCGCTATCCGAAGTCCCAGCTTGTGAATTTTATCCACGACGCATGCCACCCCAAGCTCGGCGAGCCGACTGGTGCTCTCGAAGCTCTCCCCTTCGGCAATTACCAAGGTGTCATCTGCATAGCAGACAACGCTTACACCGGCGGGGAGAACAATACGCAGGACTGCGTCGTAAGCGAGGTTCCAAAGCAATGGTCCCAAAACGGAACCTTGTGGAACCCCGCAGTTCACCTCCCTCCTATGGACTAACGAGTCCCGACCCACATACTGGATGCACCTACCGTGCAAGTACGCCCCGATAATGCGCTGAAGATAGGGTGGTACCTTATGGTAGGCCAGTGCTTCCCTGATTGTACCCCAGGGTAGTGTATTGAAGGCATTAACAATATCTAAACTGATCGCTAAGGCCACACCTCCCTGGGTAATTGCGCTCTGTGATTGGTCACGCACGCGAAGGATTGCGTCCACAGTTGACCGCGCCTGCCTGAAACCATATTGGCTGTCGGATAGGTCGGGGCCTACCTGACGTAGGTGCCTTTTGAGGCGGTCGGCAATTATTCGTTCAAATAGTTTGCCCGCCTCATCCAGCAAACAAATGGGTCGTCGACGCTGAGACAGCTATTGAAAAGTCGCCTCAGTCTCCCTTCCAGACCAGCGGCGAGAGCTAACACCCACACCCGACCATGAATCCCGTCAGGGCCTGGTGCGGTGTTACGGCTTCTAAGGCGCTTGATGGCTCGGTCCATCTCCTCTTGAGTTACCCCCAATTCGTCAGACCAGTCAGTCTGGTCCAACGTTATGTTGGAGGACTCAGGGTTTTCGTGGATCACAGGGAAGAGCGTATCAATCACTCTTCCCACAAAAATTGGATCCAGGGTCTCCGTCAGTGGAGGGACCCATGGTCGGAGCTTGCCCAGTACGATCTTGTACGGTCGTCCCCATGGATCCCTGTCCAGACCCTCGAGGAGTTCACTCCAAGACCGAGCCTTAGCTTCCTCAATCGCCTTTTGTAGTGCCTTTGTGGCGCCTCTATAAGTCGTGTATGCCCTCGCCTCCTCTTCGGCTGTGACTCGCCGTCTTCTTCGGCACCTGTAGTACTGGCGTCGAGCGCGCAGACAGACTACTCTCTGCCGAGCAATGGTTTCCGACCACCAATACACCGCTCTTTGTCCGAAGGACCGGGTTCGAGGCATCGATACATCACAAATTGACGCCATCGTAGCTCGAAACCAGGCCGCCTCCTCCTCAGGGTCGGGCAAGACTCGGTCATAGTGATCCTCTGGCCAGGCCGCAACGATTGCTGCGGCCTCGAGCATATCTATGTTGAGGCGCTTGAGGGACCAATATCGCGGGCTGCAGTGTTGAACACCACATATTGGTGGGGTGAGTGCCATATCCAATACGATATGGCGGTGGTCAGAAAGTGTAACTAGTTCCTCCGCTACCCGCCATCCCGACACCATGCGAGTGGCAGAAGGAGTGGCCCACGATAAGTCCACTATCGATTCCCCCTGCCACCGCACACATGTACTGATAGACCCCCGATTTAAGAGTCGGAGATCCAGTCCAGCTGCCCATCCCTGCAATGTCTCTCCCCTTGCATTATCCCGGGTAGAACCCCATGCTCTAGAATGAGCGTTGAAGTCACCCAAAACAAGGATAGGACCATGCAGGCCTGTGCGAATGCATCCACCTACTTCATCTAGGTAGTCCTCGTACGCAGTAAGGCTGCAATTGGGAGAGACATAGCAGCCTACCACGGTAAGTGTACCCCATTTTACGGCAACGAAGCCTGATCCCCTTGCTAACAATGAACACGATGGGTCCCTAGTGTCACCAGCCCAATATACAGCGACGGAGCCTCCATCGTCCCCAAACCAGCGAGGGTGCTCTGGGATCCGGTATGGCTCTGCTATCACCGCCAATGCAACCGACCACTCCGCGAGGGTTTGCAGTAGCAGGTCCTGCGCCGCGCGGCAGTGGTTCAGGTTTGTTTGGAGGAGCTTCACGTTTCTGTCGTAGGTGAAGCCTCCATAGCCTCCGGGGCACATGTGGCCATAGGTGGTGGAGCCTGCTTACTCCCCCTTCCTTTTGACTTCCCTTTGGGTGCGCAGGCTTTTGAACCCAATCGATGATCAGCAGGACGTCCAAGATCCATACATAGTGGACACTTCAAAACGCCTGATTTGCATTGACTTGCCTTGTGCCCAGGTTCACCGCATGAATAGCAGCGCGTGCTACGATCCACTTCATTGGGGCACCGGCTACGTACATGTCCCGATTCAAGGCACCGATAGCACTGTAGTGACCGTTGTGCTAGGACTTGTAGCCTAGCAGCAGTCCACCCTATACGAACACTTTTCGCTGGCGCCAGCTTACGCACCACTGCGAGAGGGCATCGCACCCATATGGACCCGAGACGTAAGGGTGTTCGATGAATTTCACCAACTTTTACGTCCGTGACTAAACATCCTCCCGCTTCAGCCACCGCCGCTGCCACTTCTGTTGGAGTGACAGATTCGTCCAAATCCATTACTCTCAATTCTCCGGTTTTCACTGGACGTGCGATGTGCACGTCCATTTCGGCAAGGACTTCGCGCATTTTGGCAGCTAATTTGTCAGCCTTAGCACCGCTGTCCGGACCAGTTATCTCTAGTTTTAAAGCCCCAGTGATTGCTCTCCTCGTTCGGACTGTTTCGATGCCGCAGTCTGTCAGGTCCACCTTTTGTTTAGCTGCTGCCATGACTGCCGCATACAATTTTTCACTGTGCTCTGGCACAGTGACCGTTATGGCCGCTGAGTTGGGCAGTCTTCCCAGCTTTGCCGCTTTTATGGCTGACTTTGGGTCCTTCATTTTCCCCGGCATTTTCTTCGGTGCAGCCTCCTTTTGTGACGAAGTCATCTTATTCATAAACACCTTCGTAGCCGCTCTCGTAGCTTTGCGACTCGTCACAACCGCCCAAGATTGCGATGGTAGTGCACTTTCCTCTGTTATATATTCAGGAGGAGTTGTAGCCATTGCTTGATCTTGCTGAGTGCACTTTTCATTGCCAAGTCTCCCCTTTTCTTTACCCAATGGTTTCGCTGATTGTTCAGACTTCTTCGAGGTTCCTTTCCCAACGAAAGCCGCCAGTTTTTTGTCAATGAGCACGCTAATGCGCTCCATCAGCCGACTTTCAAAGTCTCCTTCCGTAATACGTTGGGGCGGGCGGCTTAGTTGCTTTACATAGCTCTGTTTTTCGTAAAGCGCTGAGCTCCTCCGTCAACTTTCCAACCTTCGCTGTAAGCTCAGCGATTTGAGAGCGAAGTTCAGCATTCTCGCGCTCCAACCTTTCGACACTTGTCGCCTGGCGTTTCGGCTCCGGAGCTTTTAGCTCTTCCGGAGACTGCTGTTTTGCCTTCCTCCGTTTTCTACTCACTTGAGAGGCCGTTGATCTAGCCGAATCTACCGACATGATGGAAGAGTCCGACTCTGCTCCTTCACTTCTTATTTCGGGAGCAACTAAGCCCCGTGCCACGAAACGTCCCGTCTTTGGGTCACGAACTGCCGAAGCAGTTCCAGAGCCACTTTCGCCCATAGCACTTTCCTTTCCTTCCGCGTTTTTATTAAGGGTTCTAACTTTTTTCATAACAGATCCCACGAGTATGGGGGAATTATTCAGTCCATCCAGGCAGTGCCCTCCTGTGCCTGGGTAAGCCTACATACACCCAGGGGTCGGCCGGTGCCTGGGGTCGAGTAGCAGTAGTGATTGACAACCCCTCAACCATGCATCTCCTCGCGCTGCTCTCACCGCTTGAGATTGGGGGTTATTTTATAGAGGCTTTCTCCTCTTGGCCCAGCCAATGAAGGCAAGGCCCTCGTTCCTGTTCAAAGCCGCGAGACATGACCACAGCACTTTGAACAGGTTTACGAGTTCCACGCGCATTCCCACGTCGTGGTCGACGGTGGCGACGAGACCGTTGTCGCATCGCCCGCTAAGTGACAGGGTTAGTGAACACAAAGCCCGCCCTTGTTTCTCCAGTATGTCTTCTGCTGATCAGAGGAACACCCGGAGAAACGCCCACCCGTCAGATTATTCGCTACCAGTCAGTGGCCACAAAGGCCACTGACTGGTACCCGGGGTGCACCACGAGGAGGTTATCTGACAAAGCACCCCTCATACCGCATGCTGCTCAAATACAAAGCTCGCTTAATTGCTTACTTTCTGGGCCTAAAACAAAAAGCAAAGCTAATATTACGTGGACTGCTGAACTTTCAAAAGCTTTTCTGGAATGCAAAAATAGCCTCGCTAAAGCTGCACTTCTTGCACATCCATGTCCGAAGTCCGAACTCGCAATTTTCTCGGATGCCTCGGACGTTGCGATTGGGTCAGTTATCCAACAACGTGTTAACGGCGCATGGCAAACTCTTGGCTACTTTTCTAAAAAGCTTAGTACAGCGCAACGCAAATATAGCCCCTATGCTCGGGAGTTATTAGCTATCTACGAAGGTGTTAGGTATTTTAGATACATGTTAGAGCTAAGGCCTTTCATAATTTATACAGACCATAAACCTATCACTTTCGCCTTCGAAAAAATCGCTTGACAAATGCTCACCGCGTCAATTCCGATACTTAAGACTTTTTAAGTCAGTTCTCCACAGACGTGCGACATATTACTGGAAACGACAACTTAGTAGCGGACACATTATCACGACCCTGTGAATCAATCAGTACTCTCGATTACAGCGCACTGGCAGCCTCACAAAGTACTGACGGTGAACTGCAAGCATGTCTGCAAAAAGGTACATCTTTAGACCTTAAAAAGATTACTATACCCGGCTGTAAACAGGCTATTTATTGTGACGTATCCACTGCTACTCCCCGTCCATATATCACTCCTGAGTTCCGTCATCAGATCTTCAACATAATTCACGGATTAAGCCATCCAGGGGCCAAAGCGACTACAAAGCTTCTTACTCAACGTTACGTTTGGCCCGACGTACGTAGAAACTGCCGTGAATGGACAAAATCGTGCCTCCATTGTCAGCGTGCTAAAGTTAGCAGACACATAAAGTCACATGTGCAAGACTTTATACTTCCTACTCAACGTTTCTCACAGGTACATGTCGATTTAATTGGCCCGCTCCCGTCATTTCACGGATATCAATACTGCTTAACAGCCGTGGATCGTTTCACCAGATGGCCACAAGTCATACCTTTCACGGACATAAAAGCAGAAACCGTGAGCAGAGCCTTTATTTCTGGATGGATTTCTAGATTTGGTTGTCCGGACAAACTAACAACCGACCAAGGTCGGCAATTTGTTTCGGACATTTTTCGACGACTGTCGCAAATGACAGGTACGCGCCTAGTACATACTACGGCCTACCATCCAGCTGCAAACGGCCTCGTGGAAAGGTTCCACAGGCAATTAAAGGCCGCAATCATGTGTCACGCTAATGACAACTGGATAGAGGTGCTTCCTTTGGTTCTATTAGGAATTCGAACCGCGTGGAAAGAGGACCTGTCTGCTTCGACGGCCGAGTTAGTCTACGGAGAACCTTTGCGTTTGCCTGGAGATTTCTTTCAATCTTCAACGCAAGATGCTGTGCCGGACTACTCAGACTTCGTTCAAAGACTTCAAAGTCATATGCGCACCATCCAACCATCACCTGTTACCCGACATGGAACACCGAAAGTTTTTGTGCACAAGGACTTGTCAACCGCGACACATGTTTTCTTAATGAAAGACTGTGTTAAAAAGTCACTTCAGTCACCTTACACAGGGCCATATAAAATAATTGAGAGAGGCGACAAAGTCCTTAAATTAGAGATAAATGGCAAACAAATATCCGTTTCCATTGATCGCGTTAAACCAGCCCATATAATGCAAGAGGCAATCGTAACAACAGATTATCAAAAACTTCCTCTTAAAACAAGATCCGGCCGAACGGTAAAGTTTACTGATTTTTATCGACCTTAAGGTCTGGAGGGGGGCTGGTGTGGCGGCCTGTCTACAACTGACATCACAGCTAATCGCCGTCACACGGCGAGCCGTTATTTTGAATACTCTCGGGCGCCTTCGTGCATCGTCGACCGCGCTCGGGTTTTCGCTGGACGTCAGTGATTTTGCGTACGTGACCAGGGGGGAGTCTGCCGTCCGCCGCGCGATTGCTATAACGTCTATGTTCCTAGCTGTGTAAATTCCAAATTGTAATTGTAAATATATATATTCAATGTGGAGTTAGTATATCTTACAGTTCCATCCTACTAACCCACAAGCTCATTAATACCCTCATAGGCTGCCCTGTCCGCAATTTCGTTACCCGTAATTCCTTTATGTGAGGGCACCCACATAAAGGCTACCTCGATGCTTTTACTAGCGTATTTAACTAAATAATCTTTAATATTATACACTAAATAACTCTTTTTATAGTCTATCTTATTACTTACAAGACAATTAAGTAAACTAAGGGAATCAGTCACTATCAAAAAATATTTACAAAAATGAATATTTGCAATTCGTTTTATTGCTTCCAGGACAGCATATGCTTCAGCGGTAAAAATAGAACAGGTTGTGCTTAAATTAAAGCTCTGCACAAACTTAGTTTGAGGGTCATACACTGCACTTCGTACATGTGATTTACCTTTGCTTCCATCGGTATAAAAATGGTAATACTTTTCATTTTGCTCTAAAAAATTTAAATAGTCTATTTATTATAGTTAACATTTGCTCCAATAATCTGAACTGGAAATAATAAATTACTATAAGAACCTATGTAACATGGCCATAAGGGTTGCTTAAATATTGTAGAATAATTGTTTTGGATTTCCAGAAAAACATGACACAACTTAGGATATACCCCTGCCAATAATTTACATCCTGAAGTTAGAGAACCTTGAAAACAAATGGAATGAGCTAAAATCTTTTTAATGATTAGTGGATTCTTTGAAGCAATAACTTTAGCAAAATATCTTTCAGCTATAAGTAATCTTCTCAAACAAAGTGGTTCAATTTTAAAATTAAGTAATCTTCTCAAACAAATTAAGTAATCTTCTCAAACAAAGTGGTTCAATTTTAAATTGTGTTCTCGACGTAATAACACGAAACACTTGAGTTGTACGCGACGTTCGAAAACATGTTCATATTTTAGGAGTACAAATATGAAACAGATACTGATTAGAAATATTTGAGCTTGGCACATCACCGCTAAACGGTCGCTGAGCACTTTCCTATATCCAAAATTAAATATATGATTTTTACAACATGAAATATTTATAGTTTATTATTACTCAAACATGCTAATATAAGTATATCGAAGTCGCTTCGGATTTATAAGGTCGAGCATTTGCACAAAAGTTGTCAGCAGTTTCACTGGAAAGTTAAACAAAAGAATTTATATACTCAGTTGGTTATTTAATAAGTTCTGTCTGTTAAAATATGTAGAAAATTAAAATATGTAGAAAAAGTGCGAAAAGATTGTCGCCGCTGTGGGAATCGAACCCACGCCTTCGGCATTCGCGGCCTGACGCTCTAGCCACTGAGCTAAACGGCTGATTACCACACCGACGAAAATCTTAACGCATTCTTCCACATTGTTTTCTTAGCATTTGAAGCAATGCTTGGCGCCATCTATTGTTATATCCTTTCCAGCATACAAACAATTTCGAATATCGTTTTACAACGATAATTCGAACGCGAGATGTCGCCATTGCTTTTTTAGAAATTTAAATTGTTTATAGTGCTAATCTTTGCACTTAAGATTGAACATTAAAATATGTAGAAAAGTTCTGTCTGGTTTTCGAATGATTTATGAAATGTATGAAATTTATGAAAATTTAGTTTCTTTATTTTTCTATATTGAGTCCTCTTAAATACCGAGTTGTGGTTCGTCGCGTTGCATCAATGCGGTAACGCACTAAAGCAGATTTTCGAACGACTGAAAAATATTAATATAACCAATAGATTTCGCTCCATTAAATGATATATTTAATGAAAATTCAAGTGTAGAAGACAGAAAAAGAAGTGGTCACCCTCGTACTGTTACGACTATGTGATAAAGGCTGTGAAGGCGCGAAGGGCATTTGGCCCTTGAGATGTGGTTAAGGAGGACCACTACCAACATTGTGTTTAATGAAGACTAGGGCTAAGAGCTTATCGAAGAAAAACAGGACATCTTTTGGATGAAATTAACTAGACTTGCAGTTGTGTATCAAAACACAGTCCCCACAAACCCGGTGGAACTTCTTTCTCAACAAACACTGGGTACTACACCATGTTCAATAACAGACATTTGGTATTCCAACGAGATTCTGCGCCTCGTTGTACAAAGCGAAAAGTACGAAAAGATTTCCTGCCTGGCGAGTGATATTAACCTCATCCGACCCGAAGACTGGCCTTTCTCCATCCACTTAGGTCCGATGGATTATGACCATTGATAATTTTTAACAAAAAAACCGACTTCAAACAGGACACTAAAAACATTGTTAATATCTATTAACATTTGAAGATTGCCTTCGATTTCTCTGGGATGCCATCATCAGATCCCGGTTTCCTTATCAAGGGTGGTACCCTTGGCATATCTCGCCAACAAACAAGAAATTACTTTAAAAAACTTTTAAATTAAACGGTTTTATTTTATGTTTCTTTTTTGTTAAATTTTTTTTGTTAATATTGTATTGTCATCTAAATTAAATGTGTGTACCAAATTTCAGATCAATCTGACAACGGCAAGGTGCTTAAATTTAAATTTCTAATTTTGACCCAAATAAATAAACAAACAAATTCGAGCTAAATAAAACCGTTTAAAAATAATCATCAATATCGGTTTATAAATGACGTACTTATCCGCGAACATACATAAAAAAATAAAAATATATACAGTCGAATTGAGAAACCTTCTTCTTTCTTGAAGTCGGTATAAAATATGGCACTTGGAGGAAAAGGCCCGCTAAAAGCCCCGTCCTGATTTTGTCACTCCAAATCAAAGAAGCCACGTATATGTACCTCGTTCGTGCTTTAGACGACCCAACCCGAAAGTTTTACCTATGTATGTGTGTATACATAAATTGTGTAATTATGAATTAACTAATAGCTGCCCGCGACTACGTCTGCGTAGAATAGGCTGAAAGTGTATCATTAAGACAGAAAGACATATATACATAAAATATGTATATAAATTATAGCCTATGTCTTATTCTGATGTATAAGCCGTTGTATGTTGCGTATGTTGACGACCCGAATGGCGTAGTCGGTAGTGTACCTGCCTTCTGAGCCAGAGGGTGTGGGTTCGATCCCCACTACTGGAAAAATATTGTGTGATTGAATTGTGTGATTGATTGTGATTGACTGAAAAATATTGATGAGCATAGTATTTTTCTAGTATCTGGGTGTTTATATATGTATAATGTGTATTTATTTACAAAAGAAAAGTATGTTTAAGTATGTCTATCAGTTTTCTAGTACCCATAGTACAAGCATTGCTTAGTTTGGGACTAGAGAACGTTGTGTAAAAATTTGTCCTAATTTATTTTTTAAGCTACATTATTGTAGTTTCATTAAAATCCATTCACGAAAATACTATTTCGTGAAAGAGTAACAAACATCCATCCGTACATACAAACTTTCCCCTTTATAATATTAGTAAGGATGTTAGGAAGTGACATATATAACATAATATAGAAATTTCAATGAATTGCCACACCAAGGTTGTCTGATAAATAATGCTGTGATGGTATTCAGTTCTTTGTTTATTTGTTCGTAAAGAATAAATAAAGGTTTAAATGAAATTCACTACCTTTGACAAAATATTTAATATAAATGTAAAAATTCCGCACTAATTTTATCATTATCACAAAAAACATATCACATTTTGACCTTTTATCGCTGCCGAGGGCCGTCTGTTTCTTTTTCTAGGTATAAATTTTTTCCAATTGTCATAACAACATTTAAATACTTACACAATTTAATTATGTTTGCTAAACTGTTACATGCGGGAGTATTTTAAAAATATGTATATAATATCTCCTTCGTTAAAAAAAGTGTAAATATCAAACTAATAATTACTTTAGCATTTTATGTTGATATATTTTGAAAATACGTCCTTAAAAGCAAATACTACCTAAGTCATTATTTGATTTAAATATTATATATTGTAGGTTGAAGCAAATATTAAATCAACTAAAGTTAACTAAAGTTAAACACTGTTATTTGTGAGAATCAGACAAGTTTTAGATTTTAGTCTAAAACCAAAAGCACCAGTATTTAAAACTTACATACTACGCGTATAGTATAATAAAAAAATTAAGACGACGAGTCTTCTTCCTCCAATTGTTGGAAATTTCCTTGAGATCTTCCTTTCCAAATGAAATATTGCACAAACCTGCAACAAAAATTACATACTTATATCCATTTTACACTTCTCTACAGTTTACCTTGTACAGAAAAATTAACATAATTTACATCGCAAGGATCTTATGCTTATGGTACGGAAAAGACATACATGAAATACGGAATTTTGTTAAATTTACATTATTGAATGAAGTTACCTTGAATAATAAAGAAAATATGGCATTATTTAGACTTCAAACATACACAAACATACCAAGTGTTTTTAAGCTAAGACATAAAGATATTATTACATACTCTTTTTTTTTTAATTATGTGTTATTCTTTTCTTTTCATTTTCCAATACCCAGAAGGGAGATAAATTTAAATCATTTGAAGGTAAAACAATAATATACACATTACTTTTTATCTTGACTGATCATAAATGAACGTAATATCAGTATATATAAATAAGACGAAAGAACATCTTGATAAAAATGCATACGGTTTTGTTAATTTTACTTTTCAAAACGAACTATCTACTATTTACAGTTTTGCACAGACAACATACAAAAAGAGAACGCGGACTTGCATAAACCGGTCAAGTAAAACAAGACCTGCAACAAGAAATATAAGGATACATGCGAAAAACCTGATTTGGATTCTCCATTTTCTGTAGTCGCAAAACTTGTCGTTTTAAAGAAAATAAACTTTGAATTTTGATAAATATTTATCAACAAAATTCATTTAAAAATCGCAGTTCTGCTTTACCAACATTTTATCTATACATTTAACTAGAAAAATAACTATAGATAGAACGAAACATTTATCATTTTACCCGTTTAAACACTGCTTGTTAAACATTTCATAACATATGCATGGATATCCTGTTTGCTACGTAATTCAATCTATAATTTGTTTCCAGCATTGTTGTACATAATTTTGCAAATCTTTTCTTTTTAGGGTTCCGTGTACAAAGGGTAAAAAGGGACCCTATTACTAAGCTCCGCTGTCTGTCAATCTGTCAGTCCGTCTATCACCAGGTTATCTCATGAACCGTGATAGTTAGTAGTTGAAATTTTCACATATGATGTATTTCTGTTGCCGCTATAACAACAAATACTAAAAAACATTATAAAAAAGTATTTAAGTGCCGCCTATACAAAAAACATAATTTGTTTGCCGTTTTTATAGATAATGGTACGGAACCCTTCGTGCGCGAATCCAACTCGCACTTTACCGGTTTTTATTTAGCACTTTGATCACCTCCCTCAGTCTCGTTTAAGTGGACAAATAATATTAATTGAATTTTCCATTAATCGCGTAGGACGCACAATTCTTCAATTCAGAGCGGTGGAGAAGGCATTGACCCTTCGTTCTTACTTCTACATATACAGTGGAAAGTTGTGGAAAACGTTTATACGAATGTTTAATATTGAATAATTTGAAATGACGCACTTTAACGACTGAAAAATTCCACTTATTGATATAAATTATTGTTCGGATAGATCAATGGTGTACGTGGATACTTTGCCAAAGGCCGTTGACGGTTAGATGACACTGGACGATATAATCCCCAGTGTTCAGAGTCCTATATGTACCGTGTGGTGTTTAAGATTTTCATGTTTGTGAAAGCATCCGAAATAGAGGCATTATTTTCCCATGGCCTTGCCCCGTGGGAAATAATGGCTTGCGCATTTCTCTTTAGTAAAAAAAATATTTAGAATCGGTTTTAGTCATTTTTGACGTTCTTACCAACAAACATTCATTCCTAGCTTAATCGGATTACATGATTTAGATCGACATTTATTACCACTTCTTCGATGGATCCTTAGTAACGACCTGTTAAGTCCATTTCAATCTCCACCACTTAAAAGTGACTGGCGATATTAGGCCTAGTACGTAAAATACTCATATGTTATATTATTATACAACAGTGATTTCAGTATTTTCTTTTCTAATATTTGTTACATTGACTTTTCTAATGTCTTTAATACTGTATCTATATCAGTCACGTCATGCTTTTTACCAGCGGTGCTAATGTGGTTTTCATCATATCAAGGGCGCCAGCAGTCGAATAATGTCGGTTATTCGTCATTAAGCTGGCTTACACTCGGTGTCTGAAACTCGGATCATCGTATGTCATTTGAGTGGCCAAAAGGATGCTTAAGCTCTTTGAATCGATCATTCTGAACATTAAGAAGATCATTCTGGTCAATTCAGAGAGTTTAATCATCTTTTTGGCAACTAAAATGAAATGTGAAAAGCCATTTAACAGCTGATTGGTTGACATCTATGATGATCAGTGTTTCAGAAACCGGGCGTTAATTAATATTAAGGTCCCTCTCTCCTCTTTTTAAATTGAGTCATCGTTACGCCGATGACCCATAACAATACATACGGTTGTCGCCGATAAGGCTATCGCAAAAGCCTAAGGTTAATAGAGACTATTGGCTGAATTTTTTTTCGATAAGTTTGGTTTAATTATCAATACACTAAAATGCTAAGCCACTAATTTGGAGTTCTCGATACTATAGTTAAATATATAAATAACGATCGTGCAGACCATAACATTCCTTACTATCGGCTGTGTGGTTCGGTCCGAATAAAAATAAAAAATTCGACCAAATTTCGATTCGATTCATTTTCGACCTTCATAAGTACTATCATGTCTTTCTATAACTCACGACTTTCTATGACAAAGAAATTCTTTGACAAATACTGCACCACACTGACAACAATTTATCTGTATACCTGCCTCAGTTTATCTGGAACATCCGTTGACCGGCAAAAATATGCATTTGCTATAAAATCCGCTTTTGTACATAGATGTTTTGTACTTAAAGTTTAAAACAAATATTTTTTTTAAACTATAAAATACTCATTGCCCCTAAAACTGCATACAATTTTTGCGAGAAGAAAAACACCTAACATGAACTTGAAAAATAAAACGACACATGCGTGATTGGAATAAAGATAAAAAAAGGATGTTTAGTGCAGTATTCAAAACACCACCGTATCAGAAATATACATCACATTGATAACTTCTTATTTCTTTATACATTTCGTTAATGCGTAATTTAGATAAACTTGGAGGTTTGTTGAGACACTTAAAATACATTTGCTTTTATAAACAATAATTATAACTTGCGCAGCGATAACATGTTCTTTTCATACCATAAATAAATAAATCCAGTCTTGTATGATGCATTGAAGAATTGGCCGCATCATATTGTTTTTTTCCAAAAGTTTCAAAGTTTTACTTTAGAATAACGTTATCCTGTGTTATAAGGACGAATTACAAAACATAAATTTCACACAGGCAAACAAATAGATGCGAAACAACTATCTGTGGTTCACACAAATTGTTGTGCCATGTGGGAATCGAACCCACGACGCGCGACGCCGTAACCAATACCTTGGCAACTGTAGCACGTAGTCATCCAAAATTCTATCCTATGAGGTAGCAGAACTAAGGTTTTAAAAACTAACAACGCTCTCTTACCCTAACAGAACAACGCAGAGTGCCGTAATTGCGCTGCTCAGCAAGTAGATGGCGCCAGGGAAGGACTTGATTGTGGTGGTGTAAAGCGAACTGTATATGGCCGGTGATATGAGCGGGGATATGCCTTCGATGGCGCATATGAGTGCAAACACCTTCGCGATGTCCTCCATTGGCAGCATCTTAGTTAACATGGAACGGATCAACGGCGCAGACAGACCTTTAAACAAGGAGACTCCGGCGCCTGAAATGCGAAACGAACCTGTACACATCACTACATAGTATAAAACAAAGTCGTCCCGCTGTCTGTCTATCCATATGTATGCTTAGATCTTTAAAACTACGCATCGGATCTTGATGCGGTTTTTTGTATTAGATAGAGTGATTCAAGAGGGAGGTTTATATGTATAATACATTGCACCCGTGCGGAGCCGGGGGAGGTCGCTAGTCGTAAAATTAATCAAAATAACAGACTATACATTACAGCATTATATGTTCCACTGCTGTGCAATGCCTGGGCCCCAGTTACTACACTTACGAGACGAAACTGGAAAATATAATACTTCCATTGCACGGGAGTCTTGTGTGACTTCTCTAGCCTTATGGCCCTAATATAGCGGTTTTTCCCTACCTTAAGTGTATTTCTTAAGTCTCGTTCACAGTGCTTATAATGCAATTAAGTTAAATTTACAATTTCATTGGTGCTGACAACGGGATTTGAACTCGTACCTTATCCGATTCTCTCAAATATACACAGCTCCTTCGACAGCCGGATAAAAATCACTCCAGCCTCAAGGAAATATAAGGATAGGAATAAAGCTATAAAAAGTTACTCAGAACACTCTGCCATAAATAACTACAAACAAACTTACCTAAGTACATATACCAAGTAGCAACAGCGAACGTCCTTATTAGATATTCGACGGAGGCCGACAAGAACGCTATAGACGAGAAAATCAGATCACTGACACGCAGCAATTTCTGCACCAAAATCACACCAATCAATGAACCGACAAATGAGATGGTCGTGCTCACTGCCGAGAAGGTGGTGTACTGCTGTATGGCCCAGTGGAGTTTTGTCCTGGTGTAATCGTATTCCAAGTTCATCATGCCGTACAGAATAAATATCGACAGGCTGTTCGCGAACGTCAAGAGGAGAATCTGGGCGCGCCCGTGGTTCGGCCTTCTTTGGAAACATTTCTTCACCATCTCCTTTATTAACGAAATGTCTAACACGGACGAGAGGCTGCCCTGCAATCGGAAAAAGGCTATGACAACAAGGGGGATTTTCAAGTTTTAGTACCGGAGCTTTTTTTAATTTCATACTTTCTCTGACCTGACCTTTTCTAATCTTACGTAAGATAAAACAAATCAGAATTTCTTAATCTAATTATAAGCGTTGATATTTGATATAATTAAAAAAAAATTAACAATTTACTTGAACGTCTCCATAAAGTTATTCAATCTAGTACTATAATTATTATAAATATTCTAGACAAATCCTTTTGTTATCCTCATAAGTTACTTGATAACGTCATACACAAACAACATTTATTAATATTTAATCGGTCAAATAGCGCGTTATCGCTAACATTATCTTCCACAAGCAGTAAAAATTGTATTTGTGGAATTATTATACAAGTCATGTATGACGGCTACAAGTTGGAACGCCAACATTAACCAACATTTGCATAATTAACACTATCTAAATCCATCGACTTAGATATTATGTAAAAACAATATTCTTTTTGTTTTTTTGTTTGATTTCGTTCTGTTTTTAATAATAATTAACGTGGACAGAAAAAAAACGGGAAATGATTATGCATAAGTTTAATAGCACATCATACCTTTGGACATAATCATAACAGACATTACGATTATCAATCCCAAACAATAATCGATGGATAGATTTATATAAATCTACCTTGTCTGACCTTTATATATGTATATCCATATCGAGTCTAATTTACTTGATTTGCTTCAGATTTATTATTAAAGGAAATAAAATAATAAAATGCTTCAGATTTACTATTGAAAGAAAAGTTAAAAAGAAAAGATCTGTTTACCAAAGATACACGAAAGAAACTTCGCACTCTCGCATATATACAACGGCTATTGAGGCAGAAAAGAAAAAGTTAATAAAACCTTGACTGCTCCGGGCAGCGACTCCTTTAGGAACACATTGCTAAAGGCGTAAGCAGTAACTTGTAGTGTCACAGTTATAAGTAACAGGTATACATTCCCGACAGCCCTCAGTACATATGAACTTGCCATAGACCCAATAACACTACCGATTGACACAGCAGCTTCTAATATAGTCATCCTAAAATTAATCGTTCCAATATAGTTTTTCTATTACAATATAAAATAATAACAAAAGCATAAGCAAGGCACATCACTCACATTCGCAGAAATCGTATTTATTTTTACCTAAATGACCTGTTTTCTACAGTGGTAATATCGCTCAGATAGCAAAATGCGCCTGTGAATAGTGAAGTGTAGCCACCCGTAAACGACATCGGTATAACAGTTAGAATAAGCCACCATGGCCCAAGGCCATCCAACATACTGTAGACAACGACTAATGCTCCACTAACTGACATACCTGCAAATAAAAAGGTCCATTAAAATACAGGGAAATGTATTTAAATTAACTGATATAAGAAAAAAAATTGAAAAAGGAATGCTTTGGTAATGAGCGCCTTGAACTTTGAAATAAAAAAACACAACCTGTCTCAGTGATATTGACACGTATTTTTTATTTTTAAAGACATTCGATGAAATTTTATCTAATACATAAAATTGTGGTGTCACAAATTTAGTGTTTATAGTACTCCGAAACGACTTGATCGATTTTGATGATTTTAATTTCTTTTTATTTTATACAGCAAGTAATTATGTAATATTATTGACTACGCTGTAGAAGATGCAAACTGGTGGACAAATTTTTGACGGTATCTTCACATAAATGGGGCTCAATTTAATGAAGAACAAGACGTAACTTGTCATTTTTTCCTCTTAAGAAGGGTCAGCCATCAAATGCTCTAAATACGAACCAGAGAATACACGGCGTTGTCCGTGGTCAGTTAATTATAAAAAAACAATAGATTGACTAATAACTACAATAAATGTTTAATACCTTGTAAAATAATATGATTGAAAATAAAGAAGTAAAGGTAACAGATTATATTAATACGTGAAGACATTTACGGCTCGAACATACATACCACGAACTTTTACGAATCGGTTTACTTCATCGTCTTCTATCTTCTTTCTTATCTTATCTTATATATAATAAAGAGGAAAGATTTGATTGTTTGTATGTATTGAATAGGCTCCGAAACTACTGAACCGATTTGAAAAATTCTTTCACTGCTGGGAAGCTACATTATCCCCGCTTGATATAGGCTATATAATATTTTCATAAAAATAGGGATCCTTACTAAAACTTCAATAATGTAACACAAAGTGTACAAAAATTACCTAAAATATTCTTTACATCGCGTGCGCTGCGAAAACTATTGATGATAGAATAAAATAATGTATTACAAATTTGCAGAACACATCATTATTTCCAAAAAGTGTCGCGAGAGCATATCTAACTATTATAGTTATGTCACAATAAGTGTTCCTTTATTTTAAAATTTTGATTGAAATGCCGCCGCTAGAAAAGGCTCTTTATTTGTATCTTAGTATTAATCCTTATAAAAATAAATTACTTCATATTAAAGACTGTTTCAATAGCTTTATATTACTTTTCGAATTATTAATTTCGGCCATTCCATTCGAAAGATATTACAAGTTTAAAAATGTTCGTATTTTGTAATTTAACAATCCAAACAGCTTAGTGACTGACTTAGTAGTTCTTATAATTTTTCAATTACATTTATAGTGGTTTTTCCTGTTCAACAGTTTAATTTATTTTATCATTTTAAATTTCCCAAAAGGTCAAGATCTCATCTTTCTAGAAATAGTTCCCAGGCGAGGGCATCAAAAATACGTCGTAATGAGGAATCTTTACCGGAAAGTGTAAATCGTCTTACAAGTCGGAGAGAGTCAAGTAGAGCGGCTTAAACAGTAAAATAATATAAATATACAAATTCACACTCGGGAATCGAGCTCTAAGCGTTCCCAGCGCCTACGAGATGAGAGAGAAAGACAACAAACGTCAACGACTAGAGTTCGTAATCGACTTTTAGCTCACAGTAACAGATCAGCATTAATGCATTAAGCTCAACAGTCTTCCGTCCAAATCGGAGCAATGAATAAAATCTGCTGTAAGTGTTCTGCCAAAAAATGGGTCGATGAACCAAACGTAATGTGCTGTGCTTCTGGAAAAGTTAGTCTCCCCAATATTGAGGAGCACAGCCAATAAAAATCTTTTGACAAATAATCATTCACCGTCTGGACATTTTAAACCAACATCCGAAATTGCAATAGCCCTTTTCAAATGACTTCGTTTGACGCGAACTTTTAAAATAGAGGGACAAGTATACAAGTATCATCAATATACAACAATCATCATCCTCCTGCCTCCTAGGTGGGGTCGGCACAACATGAATCATGTTGTAAGCGGTTTTGGCTATATTTTTACAACCAGCCGCCTGCCTGACGTCAACCCTCCTTTGGAAACAAATACCCAGATCAAATTTCAACTGTGTAACTATCACGGTTCATGAGATACAGCCTGTTGACAGAGGGACAAACAGACAGCGGAGTCTTAGTAATAGGGTCCCGTTTTACCCTTTGGGTACGGAATCCTAAAAAGGCCCCCAGAGATATAGTGTTTCACGGTAGACACGTCCAACTTAAAAGGGTGTCTGAGTTACACAGATTGTATGATCCACTAAAATATTGCTTAATAGTCGTAATAGGACAAGACGGTTAATATTTGACTATTCCTCGGCAAGGTACTGTGCGTAACAAAACTGTGACATGCATGGAATTGATTATGCATTTAGGTTGATGGTTAGAGCTACCTGTTCTAATCCATTGCATTATTACTGGGACTTATTAGGGTTCCGTACCCAAAGGGCAAAATCACACCCTATTACTAAGACCCCGCTGACTGTCTGTATGTCCGTATGTCTGTCCATATGTCACCAGGCTGTATCTCATGAACCGTGATAGTTAGACAGTGTAAATTTTCACAAACGATATATTTCTGTTGCCACTATAACAACGAATACTAAAAAACAAAAACGTATAAATAAGTGGGGCTCCCATAAAACAGACATGATTTTTTTGTCTTTTTTATAGATAATGTTTACAGTAGTAGTGTTTTTGACAATATGTAAGGGTAATACTTCTATACTTCTATTGAATGTGATAGAGTGGCAAACGAGCTGCCGGTTCCTCTGATGTTAAGTGATAACAACTGTGTTGCCAACATTAAAAAAGTTTGCCCCGGCTACCTCTCTCACCAGACGAAACGTAGAAGTATAACACTTCTATTTTACGCCGGTCTTCTGTGAGATCGGTACGGAACCCTTCGTGTGCAAGTCCGAATCGCACTTGGCCGGTTTTTATTCAATACATTGTCGATGTGATAGCAAAAAGATATCAGAAAGATTGAATTACATAATTATGATGTGATCACCAGAGACTGAGGGCTGGTGAAACATTCATCTTAGAGACGCCTTAAATCAAGACATTGGCCAATCAAATATCGGTCCACGCATAATCTGCAACGTCATATTCATTTACAGGTTCTCCGACTTATCTGCATTAAAAAACCAAAGATGCGATGATTTATGTCCGAAGCTATGGGAGACCAAACTTATTTGTCACTTTTACGTGTAACCCCGAATGTTCCGTAATTAAAGCGGAACTATTATCTGGTCAGCGGTCTTTCGATCTTCATGACGTAATTTCAAGGGTAGTTTATTAAAAGATGAAGAAATTCATAAAATTATTCACCAAAGACGAAATATTCGTAAAGTTTTATGTGTGTGTATGATAACTTTTTGTTAAATACCCGTGCGAAGCCGGGGCGGGCCGCTAGTTTATTATATTATTATATAGCAGCAACGAAAAGAATAAAACGAAACCGTCTCCATGAAAACAATGAATAGGCTTTTACTGAGCTAATGTTTTAGAATTATAAGGTGCTCACAGATATTGTTAATACGAAAACGCTCTTGGAAAAGATCGTGTTGTTCATCAATATAGTCAGAGTCAGTACTATAATGTTAAGTTGAATAATTATACGATTCTCAAAGTCAGCTTACTCATAAAACAATACAACTAATATGTCATTGAGAGAAATCCCAAAGTGAGATGATAAAAATAGAATATAACGATCGATTTTAAAGATAATAAAAATTTATCTCAGATATGCTTGGAATTGTAGATGTTATGACAGTAAATTATTTATCTTATTAATGAGAATGAATAATCTTACCTGCAGAACGTCTATTAAATTTGGAGACTAAAATCTCGTTATAATGTTAATTCTCACTCACAAATTGAAAAGTACTTTAATTATCAAGATATACTTCAAAAAAAGTCACCTTATTCGTATGTAAGGTATTCGAAAACTATAATTGAGTTCAATGGACGTGATAGCTCATTGCCCGGGCGCTTCCTTTTGATTGGATATACTCGGGCAACCTGAGTTCGATCCCCGGTACGGGCAGAAATGAAATTATTAATTTTATGAGCCCCCTTATCACGTGCTCAGCGGTGAAGGAAAACATCGTGGCTATTTTCATAATAGTAAAAAATATATTTCGAATATAAAGCTATGTGAAGTTCACTAATCCGCAGCGGGGTCGCGTGGCGGACGATGCCCAAAACCTTTTGTGCAAAGGCCCGTGACGTATATAGGCTCTTTCTTTAATTTACTAAATTGAGTTAGTTTGTTTTGTATCCCTGTTACATATTATTTTTTTAATTAGAGACATATTTATGTTCTAAATTAAGGTACCTTTCATAAAGGTACCTTTTTTGTGAGAACTTGAAAAACGTGTTGGCGGTTCACCTGATGTTAAGTGCTAACCAACGCCCGTGGACACTTGCTACACACCTAGGGGTGTGCAGATGCGTTGTCACCTTTTAATAAGTGTACCTTGTAATATACGTAAAATAAGCTCGGGATGCAATCTAGAGACAATGTTATATAATAGTTAACAACTATAACATTATAATGTTTAACTAGTGTGCGGCGTGTGCGATCAGAAACTACAACGCGAATTAAAACGGGCTAGCTAAAGTTACCATAAAAACTAACTAATTTTTTTTTACTGAATTTATGTTTGTTCCAAGCTCTTAAAAACTTTAAGGCTTCCACCGGCCAGCTAAATAAACCCGTCCAGAAGAAAACAGGCAGAAAAAAGATCATTTTCCCGAACAAGTTTTACAAAGCAACTATTACATACCATAACATCAGCGTAGAATTATCGCTTTTGGCGGACTTCGTCGCATTGATAACATAATTATTCCGGTGCTCATGAGTCACGAAAACAGCGCGAAAAATATATTTTTTTCGATATTTAAAAATGCCATTTGTTGGAGATAATTTTTACAAATAAAAAGAAAAATATAGAATTAAAGGAACATTTAAATTATCTATATTGAGGTCAGAACGACAAGCACATACCTTCAAATGAACTAAAAGTAACTTAAGCAATCATACCGGTCTCGATTCAAGTTAAAGTACTCCCGTAAACGAGTTTACATTGCAAATACTAAAGTTAAATTATTTTGCCGTAGCCCGTGCCTCAAGGTTCTCGCAAATGTGTTTTGGTATTACTCCGGCGATGCTTTTTAATTCCCCCTGCCTACTTTTGGGTTTATTTTAAAATCAATACTCGTAGTATCTATAAATCAGCCCGAAATCAATTTGGGTATTCGCCTCTTCCGCTCCTAGAAACGACTTCCGCTTTCGAAAATTTCTGAACCCTAATGTACTGCTTCCTAGGTGTAGGTCTAGTAACAGATTGTAAAAAAAAATTAAAGTTATTGTACGGATTTTAAACAAAAACATTTTCATGAACGTACTTTTATGAGGGGTATATTCTTATTGAGAATATTGAAAAAATACATGAGATCGTGAACGATACGAAAATTTTCTAAGAATAGATATTGTCATAAAAAACAACATTAAGGAATCTATATTTATTTATTTAAAAAATTATCATTTACACCCAAACTTATGGCTAAACAAAAGGCAAACTTAATGCTAATGAGCATTCTCTTCCAGTTGACCCTAGGAGTAGAAAAAATTTGACGCCGGTGCAAAACAAAATAAACGAAAAAAAAAAGAACCGAGGCAAGGAGTTCCAGAGTAGTGCCTGAATAGTAAAAGATTTATGGAAGAAGCCGGAATGATGCGTCGGAGTAGAGAGTATTCTACTGGCTGAATAACGAAGTGCTCTACCGTGAGTTAGTGAGAGATATTGAAATTTTGGCTGTGTTTAGAAGAAGCGGGTGCTTACTAATTTTTTGGGAATACCTCTGAACACAATGTCTCAAAAATTAGGCAAGGTTATTAAGTATTTACACCCATAATTTTACACTGAACTATATAATAACACTATCAATTAAATGTACAATTGCTGAGTATAAAAGTAGCGTCAAGCAAAGTAGCATTAAGTATTATTCTACATTTTTTAAGCAAGAACAGGATAAAATCACGCCCGGTTTCTGAAACACTGATCATCATAGAAATTAACTAATCAGCTGTCAAATGACTTTTCAAATGTTATTTGAGTGGCCAAAGGGATGGTTAAAAGAATTGATCAAAATGATCTTCTTGATGATCAGAATGATTAATTCAAAGAGTTTAACCATCCTTTTGGCAACTCAAATTACATTTTAAAAGCCATTTGAGAGCTTATTAGTTAATTCCTATCAGTGTGTGAGAAACCGCGCGTCAGAGTTCAAACGTCCCATGCCCTAGTCTATTTATTCCGTTACCATGAACGATAAAAAGGATTCGAAACATCGGCTAATAGTTTCTCTTGCTCGTAAATATAGTTTAATTTAATGAGTTTATATAGGATCCCAATTTATATTGGATCATGAGTTTTTGAGCTATCGTTGAACAAGAAACATAATATACGGAATCTGTTCTGACTATATCGAATGAAATAACATTGGTTTCGGGAAAGATTGCTTTATTTTATTTTTATGTGAAAAGTTGTCAAGCGAGCAGACGGATCACCTGATGTTAAGTGAATACCGTCGCCCATAGACATCTGCTACACCCGAGGGTTGCAGATGCGTTGACAACCTTTTGAAAATTGGGCTCCGGCCACCTCACTCGAAAGACGAAACACGAAAGTATTATACTTTCACTTTACGCCGGTCTTTTTGCTGTGAGAAAACCACGATTTACAGATGACACATCCTGTTTGAATAAAGTAAATCAGGGTTCGTTTAACGACGACCATAACCGGGACCGTCTATTGAAATTACCACTCCAAAATCGTCGAAGAAGAAAAAGGTTTCAAACACCTACAAAACATTTTCCCATCGTTATGAGATGCTATATTAAAAGAAGATATTTTCTTGGCCCCGATATAAGAAAGTTTATGAAGTGCGAAGAAATTTATAGAAAACCTAAAACATTATAGATTTTAAAGAAATTGTGGCAAATATGATAGAAACTATTTAGATATTTGGAAAAATGGAATGTTCGATGAGCATTAAACTTCACTCTAAATTTGCACATTGACTACTTTCCGGAAAATATAGCAGGTGTTAGTAACGAGCAAGGTGAAAGATTTGATCAAGATTTTAACGAAATAGAGCGTAGATATCAGGATAAGTGACAAAACAGTACTTACACCTAAGTGTTTAGCTAACGCTGGCATTTTTTTTTATGCGAAAAGTTGTCAAACGAGCAGATGGTTCACCTGATGTTAGGTGAATACCGCCGCCCATGGACATCTGCCACACCCGAGGGTTACAGATGTGCCCTTTTGAAAATTGGGCTCCGGCTACCTCACTCATCAGACGAAACGCGAAAGTATTTGTCATACTTCCACTTTATGCCGGTCTTCTGTGAGGTCGTGGTACTTACCCGGACGGGCCTGCCCATTCGTGCAACAGCCGGCTGCTGCGTGGCCCTACCACCGTTAGATGGTAGGGCCACGCAGCAGCCGTAGATGGTAGGGCCCATGGCATGGAATATTTCTATAACATGAAATCTGCAAAGGTTTCATTTGGGTAGATCACAACATTATAAATACGTTTTGAAGGGAAACCAAAATAATCACAACATTATAATTGATGAATCTAAATTTTATGCTGTACGTTTTCCACATTTGAATACGTACGATTTTATCATTGGGATTGAGAGCAATAAGAAGCAATAAATGGAGTTTTGTCTTCGGGTTCTGTAGTGCGAATGTGTGTCCCTCAGGTATCGATTCTGGAACCATTTCGCTAACAATTTACGATGTGTAATTTACGAGAGGTAAGAGACATGATGAATTTTGCAAAGTAACCAACTTCGACCGATTTCACGGTATTACCATGGCAACCAAAACAACTTTCTGATCTATAATTCAAAGTTATTAAACAGTTATCAATTACATTTAATGTATTTTTCAAGGAGTACTGGCACAGGGAACAAAATATTTAGTTATTTTTCTTTTGTTATGCTAAAGGAATGTAATTTCTTACGCTCGTACATAACTACACATACGTATTTTTTTTTAATGAATGCACACCAGGAAATTACTTCTGTTCATTCATAAACATCTTACTTCGTTCATAAACATGAAAAATCTACGGATACATCTTTCCATTTGCGTACTATTTACGAATCTACATTGTTTGTATGCTGGAAAGGATATACAAATATACAATAGATACGCCAAGCATAGCTTCAGATGCTAAATAACACTGTAGATAAAAGACGTTAAGATTTTCGTCGGTGTGGCAATCAGCTGTTTAACTTAGTGGCTAAAGTGTCAGGCCGCGAAGGCTGAAGACGTGCGTTTGATTCCCACAGCGGCGACAATCTTTCCATTATTTTTCTACAAGTTTTAAGAAAATGGCAAGTACCAGTTTCAATTTTTTTTTGCTTCTTCAGGTGAAAGGAATAGTCATCTACTCGAGCTACCTACTGGAGCTCTAGAGCTATTGAGTCAAACTTTTACGCGGTAAATATTACGCACCGGGGTAAGTCATGTGTGTTTATTGTTACGAATGTTGCCACTACGGAAATTAAAGACCAAGAAAAAATTCTCATATGGAAATGCAATAGAATTTTATTGATTTAAAGATGCAATAGCTTATATCGTCAAATTTGCACAAAAGCGTCTGGGCGCAAATCCGGAAGACGTGAGTTTGATTCACACAGTGGCGAAAGACTTTTTGTCCATTTTTTTCTACAAAAATTAGAATATAGCAAAGATTTACATAGTTTTATCTTTGCTATACTCAGATGTCACCAAATACCAAAAAATGTCATAAATAAATGTATAAAAATATGGTTTTTTTTATGTGAGAAAGTGGCATTCGAGCTGGCGGTTCACCATTTACAACACCTGTAGGGTTGCAGATGTGTTGCCACCTTCAACAAAGTGGGCCCTGGTTAATAGCAAAAATTAGTAAAGTAACAGCCTATATATGTCCCACTGCTGGACCTCTTCTATACAGAGTGTATCAGGGCATAGTCCACCTCACGGCCCCACTATGGATTGGCGGCACTACTTCACATATCCTTGAAATATTTTTTTGTTATTATTTTAAAAGTAAGTATGTGTCCTTCACCACGGAGCATGTGATAATTCAGCACTTAAAATTAACAATTTCATTGGTGCCGGCACTGCGGATTGAACACTAGGCTTGCTTGAGTATATTGTCACTAGGCTATCTTGGCTCAAAGCAACAATTTTAAAAAACAAATTTAAATTAATGTAAATTTGCAAAGGTAGTCAAGGGGACCCTGATTTAAAGGACCTATTTGGCAATACATATAGAACCAACATATATGGAGTAGACTTTCATTTGCATATCCACTGGGTTTATGCCTCACCGTTTTGGGGTAGATAGCTTTGAAATTGGAGAGGTACTTGTGTAAATTTATTTAAAAAATTAGTATGTAAAATGATTGTTTTTACTTGCCATACGTTCTTTTGAATAAAGTTCATTTAGTTGCATTCCAAACATTAGTTACTACTACCTAATAGCTCTGTTCAATAGATTATCATACTCTGGACATTTTGATAACAATTTTGTATTTACATTCTTCTTAATGAAACAAACATTTACTTACCAAGAAGGGGCCAAACCACTAATGGTTTTCTTCCATGAGTATCTGACCACACACCAAGAAATAATGAAAGGACTGCTGGTGCTAGAGATTCAATAATCAATTTTGCCATAGATACAAAGGCTTCATACTTTTGTACTTCTACCTCAAATTGCTGGGTATTGTTGGCCTTTGTTGGCGAAAGGAACCCTTTGCAGTCATTTTTACTATGATTTAAAGAATGTACGCATGTGCGGTATAATAATATATTTCTTATTACAGCCCCTTGAAAAAATAATGATACAATGATAAAATTCTCCGCGAACCATTACTTGAATTCGTAAGTCTTTGTTTAAAAAAAAAATACAATACCTGAAAGTGAAACTGCCATCATAGTTAAAAATAAAGGGAATTCTGTCGTAATGGCATATTTCTTAACAGGTATTTCAATATCAGAATTAATATTGGGATTGTTTTCCGTCGGACTTTCGTCATTTCTTGTCATTTTTAGCAAAAGTAGTATTTCGAAAGAAAATATTTTTCGTATAAAGTATTGCTGGTAGTAGAATAAAGCACCTGCTTATTAAAATATTATATGAAACTTGTATTATTTTTTATTAGAATCGTAATTTAAAATACCCGAATCTTTACACGATGTATATATGTACACAAAAACACAACCGTGCGCTAAGAGTTAGTACCAATTTAAAATTAAATATAAATATCATTGTTTGTTTTCATTTTTCACATACTGTCATTGTCAAATGGAAATGACAAATATCTTTTTTTTGGATTTAAGGGCCCGGTATCAGGGACCTTTAGGCCCAATGACAAATATAATTTAGTAATTAAGTATAGATAGATCATCTATTGAAATTGTCGTTTAGTTAACAATCATTCTATTCTTAGTTAACAATCATTGTTAAATCTAGACCTTATTCATATTTATTTATGTTTTAATAATTGCATCTTCATGTCCCCGCAGTTTAATATTCCTATTTTGTCATTTTTCATTCTAATAAGAAGGAAATAAGGAATTTTCTAGAATCGTTAGTTCACAATTTTACTTATTACTCTCATAAAAATGTCTAATAAATTCAATTCAAACTCTCTTTATTTTATTGAGCATTCTGTTTTTAACGTTACCATAAACCAGTACATATATATCACTATCCAGAGCAAGATGATGCTATAAAATTATATTATTGTCTATGATTCTGGATGAAGAAGTACGAAGGCGAGTATTTCAGAAAAATTAACGTTTTTCCTCACATTGCTCAATATAAACTTTCAATTGTGTGTACAAAATTCTAGCACTAGTGTACTCGAGGTTTGTAATTAACTGATATTTAATAACTTATAATCTCACGAGCATGAAATGTGTAACAGAATTCGTTTTTTGATGAGTCGTCTACTGTCATAACCACATCCGCCGTTGGATAAGACTAAGTTTATGGATTAATTGGCAATATTTATTTTCAATCAATATAACATGTAGATTTATGCCAACTGAGAATTGTTTGTACTTTGAAAATAGGGATTAAAAAAACAAACATTGTTATATGTAAGGTACGACCTATTTTTAGAACGGCTTTCTTTTTTTTTAACTCATAATGATGATGGCTTAGAGCCGGTGTATTAAGACTTTTTGTGAAATACTTTATTATGTTAGTTTATTTGCAGGAATTGAGAACTGAAACATAAAAATGGCAGTGAATGTATATTCTACTAATGTAACAGCTGAAAACCTTTCACGGCATGATATGCTAGCATGGGTAAACGACTGCCTACAATCAAATTTTGCAAAAATTGAAGAGTTGTGCACTGGTGCTGCCTACTGCCAGTTTATGGACATGCTTTTTCCTGGAAGTGTACCTATCAAGCGAATTAAATTCAAGACTAATTTGGAACATGAATACATACAAAATTTCAAAATATTACAGGCTGCTTTTAAAAAAATGGGTGTTGATAAGGTAAAACATAAACATCTGAATTCACCTAGTTTCTTTAAATTGAAAAAACTGTAAAATTTTATAATACTGAATTTGATACTATAACTATTATTTCATTTTACTTATGATACTTAAAGCTCCCTTGGACCAAGTAAAAATCTGAATGCAACAGGTGCAAATAATCAAGTTCAATTTTCAATCAGTTCAATTTTACTGACAATTTCCATATTTTATAAGGTGTAATAACATCCTTCCGATCAGTTCTACACATAAGGTGTCAAAATGCCATACCAATTTTCCTATAGGATATTTTATTATTAGTACATAATAAACTAGTTTCCTGTTTGGAATTCCTTAATTGAATATAATACTTAACTCAACTGTACAGAATTTGTTTTATTATAAGACACCATATTTATTGTTTTTGTGAAGTAAATATTTAACACTTCCAAATTCATATTAAACAGGCTCTATTGTGGATTCTTTGTCATATATGTAAAATTGGAAGCATTAAAAACAGAGCAAAATTTTGTTACATTGAAAATAATTTGTTTCTTTTCTACTACTGCTACTATTCAATTTTCTGATTTGTCACAGGCACATTTAATCCATTTCATAATTTATTTAGGTCCATAATGAACTTTTTAATCCAACATCCTAATATGAAATTTTATAGGTAATACCCGTGGACAAGTTGATAAAGGGGAGATTTCAAGACAATTTTGAGTTTTTACAGTGGTTTAAAAAGTTTTTTGATGCAAACTATGATGGTCGGGACTATGATGCCTTCGATGCTCGTGGTGGTCTCACTATTGGTTCGGGCGCCTGCGATAGTGGCGTTCCCCTCTGTGGAGGTGGTCCGGCGCCCCCCCGAGCACGTAAAGCCGCGCCCCTCCACAGCTCCGGCAGTATGCATCAGCCGCATCTATATGCTAATTGTTATTTAGAAATATTCATGCAGTTATTCATCACAAAAAACTTCCAACATGGAATGTAACTCCATGTGATATTTTTAAGTGCAGTTAAATACACTTGTCCTTGCCCCCCACACAAAAAGTCCCACACTCATCACAGAAACCTTTTCTTTCTTTTTGTTTTGTCTTTCTATTTTGTTTTTCTTTTGTAGATAGTTCCCATTGACAAACTGGTGAAGGGTCGTTTTCAAGACAACTTTGAGTTCTTGCAATGGTTCAAGAAATTTTTCGATGCTAACTATGGAGGCACGGAATATGACGCTGTAGCGCAACGCGAAGGCCTGCCTATGGGGCACGGAGGCTCAGCGGCGCCTCGGGCCGCGGCCGTTAAGAAACCAGCGGCACCGGTCGCCAAAGTCGCCGCTAGACCCCAAACCAGTACTATTTGTTTTCTTGGCTTATTAAAAATTCAGTTAGCTTTATCAGCTGCTTACAACAATTCAGTAATTAACATATTGATAAATTGAGGGACTCCTGTGAACCATTGCTTTATTATACTTCTTAATGTTTAAATTATAATTATGATAAAACTACTCTTACACCTGCTCTTCTTGCTCTATGCTAGATTTTAATGTTATTTGTGTTATATTATATATTATTTTTTCATTACACATCTCATCAATCAATTTATCTGAGTAATCTTATATTATTTGTATGTTATTGCATGCTTATGCATTTACGATATTTTTTTGAGAATATTGCATTCAAATGTAGAATAAGCTCATTTGTCTTATTGTTATTTCTGTCTCTAACAAGATGAGGTTTATGTCATTTATTTTTCATATTGTGCTTAAATTAAATACCAAGCGATTAGTTACATTATTAATGTTTAAATTAATTTGATTAAATCAAATTATGTGGATCAGAGAATTATCTTGATACTTGTTCACACATGACCTAGATGGCGGATGGATCTTGCTCTTATTTCTTTATGTATTTACTTTTCTAGACTCCACTCTTCATTGGAGTGCACGGACCACCTTTTACTATTACTCTTGTGTAATAGTAAAAGGTAAATACTAAAAGTATGTAATTTATATTCTAGTGAAGTTTAATATACAGGGTGGCTTTTCTAAAGATGCTCAAATTCACACAGGAGGTTCAGACTCAGTAGTATAATCGTTTATTGAAATAAAAACATCTTTGTCAAAAAAATTGCCATTCCAGTCACTAAATAATAGAACTTGTTGACAATATACGTTTGAAACAAACTTGTGTGCATGTTAGTTATGAATGATCACGCGTAAAATAATTGAGTTTAATGCACTTTTTGGGATAATTTTAAATTAATGTATGTAATTAATAAAGAGATTTTAAATATAACATTATCATAATTTTTTTTTATTAAATTCTAGACAATCTAGAATTTAATAAAAAAATGGATACACTCAGAAAAGCGTCCCTGTATAGTATAAATAATTGTAAATAAAAATTTTATCTTAATAATCTTACTAAAATAAGAAAAAAATCTAATGAACCTCCAGAATTAGCCATTAGTATGATGATAAGACTGCAAACTATATTCAGTGCAGTGCTACCTATGGCAACCAACTATGCCAAATATTAGTTTACAAGAACATATTTTATTAGAATTATTAACCTATTTTTCTTCATAGTTGGCAAAACTAACAGCACAGTGCGGTCTCCCCCGGTGAACTTGGCTAGATTAAATCAAAGTCCTAAGGGAGATTCAAAAGCTGTTGATGAATTAAATCACCAGGTATTCCTGACATTGAAATAATATTACGTTTAGAAATAATAAATTGTATCTAGGTGTTAATATAATAATTCGAATTAATTTCATATTCTATATAATTTTTTGCAGTTAAATGAATTAAAAGCAACAGTTGATGGCCTAGAGAAGGAAAGAGATTTCTACTTTGGGAAGCTTCGGGATATAGAGGTTATCTGTCAAGAGATGGAAGAACAACAAAATGCTCCTATTATACAGAAAATTTTGGACATCTTATATGCAACTGAGGTGATTTTTTTATGTAGAACTTATTATCTATTTTTAATCTTAAATATAAAACTATTTTTATTCTATGAAAAATATCTGAAAATAATGTAATAGTAATCTATGCCACATGTTGGTAAAGATTTAATGACATACAACATCATTAATTGGCTTATGTGATGTCATGAATTCACGCGGCGATTTTCACTGAAAAAATGGCCTCTTCTACCATCTCACCTGATGGTAAGAATTGAAAAAATAAGGTGGTTAGCAAGAGTTCAGTAAAAGCTTTTCTATAAAGATCTCTCTATCACTCTTGCTATGAAAAAATTCACATAAAACTTGAGCAAAAATACCAGCTGAATCTTCCACTCTGATTGTAAATACCTTGAAATTGGAGGTATATCAAGAAACATTAACTTAGATTTCCATACAGGTCAAGTATTGGATGATTTCTTGATCCTTTCAGAAGTAATAATTTTTTTCTCAGACATGCAAAGATTACTGAACAATTTTACAAACTTTATCATTTGCTTAAAGCCTTCTTTTTTATTTGTATCGGGGTGGGAAATCTTTGAAAGATACCCTGTCTCCTTACATGACAGGGTTATGTGGGGTTCTCACCCATTTAAACCGGTGGCCACCTTCTGTTTGTTTGGAGTAACTGGTATCTGCCACAGAACGCACCAATGTCCCTCTGTACTGCGCGTGCGCACGCCACCAGAAGGATACCTTCCCCGATTCTCTCGCCATCTTGCAGCAGCTAGATACCACTTCGTGCTTCTGCCAATCCATCTCCCTTTTCAGTCGCCTTTTACGATAGGCAAATACCTTATATTCCCTGTTCTAAAACCCCGAGACTACAGGGCTGATGGGGCTAGTCCGCTTCTGCCGACCCGATGCTTCGTCTCCGAGCGGGGTGGGCCTCTCCCGTTCCCGCTCAGCCTATCCAGCCATCAAGCCTAATATAATTATCTGTTGTGATGGGAAGAGGGCTTTAGTAGTCTTCTAAAAATAAAAACATAATATTGTTGAGTAATAAATTCTGAAGCCTATGACAATTTACAAAGCAATTTGCCTTGCAACATGCCTTTTATATAATATTTATGTCAAGGCTCTGTTTCGCTTCATATCAACTTGTATGGTCATAGCCTATTTTTATTTGCAATGAAGTAATATTTATGTTTCATTTAAGGACGGATTCGCGCCTCCTGAAGAAATAGATGGTGACAACCCTCATCCACCTGAAGAGGATGAATATTGAAGACCCATAACTGTGTAATATTTACGCGTATCATAGTGCTCTTTGTATATTAAACTCGAAATTATATCGCTTTACAATAATCGACAGTATAAAGTGCTTAGTATTTCACAGCCAATCATTGTCACAGACATGTTAATGTAGATTAAATAAATGTGGAAGCAGTGGCCCTTAAATCCATTGTGCTATACTAAGTTCCTATAAAATATTTGTCTTTTAACATTTATAACATTCAGCTACCAAATTATCAATCAGGCTGTGTCATATCTAAGTACATTCCTTTTTTTTTTGGGAGTATTATTTCTCGACTGATTTCTTTCTTATTCTGTATGTTTTATTGAAAAGACTCCTAGGTTATTGCGGCTTATTTTCTTTTTTTTTTTTGCAAGCCATAAAAATTTTAAGGTTGACTGATGTGCAATGCAAATATATCTTTGTAATGTCCAACAAAATCTCATTTTTGGGCCACTGGTCCTCATAGAACGTGCATTTAATAGTTTGTTATGATATGGAAGAGATTTACTGTTACTTGTTTCTGTTATGATGTCAAAATTGACAGAAGATATAATATTTGGTCTGAAGTTTACAAGAATTTGCAAGTTAAGAATGTCTTGAGATCTGAATGTATTGTTTGGAATGACCATTCAAATGATTATCATAAATTTAGCCCCTAATAATTGGCTGACATAAGTATAGCAAGTAATATTAATACAAGGATGATATATACATGACCTTTAGATAAATAAATACAAGACGATGCACACTAATGTAACTAACCATAGAAATATTTAATATTCAGATAATTATTTGGTGAATTAGCGATGCAGTTTCTAGGTGCAACACATATGGGAAATATTCTAACGACTTGTTGGCAATAAGAAATATTATTCACTCATTTAACATAATAGATAATTAATTTATTTACTTATAGCATTGATAAATTGCCTTAACTGCAGATGATAAATAAAGCCTTTGGTTTTAAGATTGTCAAAGTCTTATCAATAAAATAACTTCATTAAAAGTGTTATTTGTTTAATTTAATTTTGAGTCAGATTATTTTAGCCCTCCACAAATGTTTCCTGCATGCTTAAAAAAAGTTAAAAAGTAAAGTAACAGCCTATACATGTCCCACTGCTGGGCAAAGGCCTCCTCTATACAGAGCATAGTCAGGGCATAGTCCACCACGCGGCCCCACTGCGGATTGGCGGACTTCACATATCTTCGAAATATATATATATATATTTTTTTTGTTATTATTTCGAAAATATGCAAAATACGGTTTCCTCACGATGTTTTCCTTCACCGCGGAGCACGTGATAAGTCAGCACTTAAAGATAAAAACTTTATTGGTGCCGGCACCGGGGATCGAACTCAGGTTGCTCGAGTTTATTGAATTAAAGGCGAGCGCCCGGACACTGAGCTATCACGGCCTTCCATGCTTCTTAATACCGAATTTGACGACCACGCAATAGCTTGGAAGCTACATAAAGTATGAACCTAGAACAAAACAAAACTATCACAAAATCTAGATAACAGATAAAGTAAAAGTAAAGTAAAATATACTTTATTGTACACCATAGAAACATTACAGTATTTATAATTAAAAAAAACACACGGGTACAACAGGCGGCCTTATCGCATAAACAGCGATCTCTTCCAGGCAACCTTAGGGCAGAGAAATTCATTAAAAGAAGAAAGTGGCAGGGGTGTACAAAATAAATATTAAAAAAATACAAACATATAAATACATAATATTATATACATATAACCAGAAAATAATAGTCCATTATACGACAGATAGAAGATTAAGAGGAAAGGTAATGTAATTTTAATTTATTTTTAAAAATGTTAAGAGATTTAGATTGTTTAAT
The DNA here is from genome assembly GCA_933534255.1 of Iphiclides podalirius. Taxonomy (NCBI): domain Eukaryota; kingdom Metazoa; phylum Arthropoda; class Insecta; order Lepidoptera; family Papilionidae; genus Iphiclides; species Iphiclides podalirius. The sequence continues at coordinate 8,166,119 of OW152826.1, read as the reverse complement.
ATCTAAGGGGAGAGAATTCCAAAGACGTATAGCAGTAACAGTAAAAGAATTAGCATAGAAGGAAGAGGAGTGACTAGGAGTACTAAGCAGAAAATTATTTTGAGAACGAAGAGAAAAACAGTGTAAATCATTTAGATAAATAAATCGATCCTTTAAATAACGAGGAGTGGTAGGATTGAACAGAATGCAGTAAAGAAGATGAAGAATATGAGTATTCCTGCGAAGGCGAATCGGGAGCCACTTGAGCTTATGGCGGAATTCGGATATGTGGTCATACTTTCGCAACCGAAATATAAACCTTATGCAGTAATTTTGAAGCCGCTCAAGTTTATTTAGTTGCTCCTCAGATAAATTAGGGTTTTAATAACATTTTTTTTTCTTTATTCATGTGAGGCGGCAAGCGAGTGGCGATTCACCTGATGTTAACTGATAGCCACCGCCCATGAACATTTGCAACACCCGTAGAGTTACAGATGAGTTGTCACCTTTGAATAAAGTGGGCTCGGGCTACTTCTCACACCAGAAGAAATGCAGAAGTATAAAACTTCTTTTAACCGGTCTTCTGTGGAGTCATGGTACTTCCGCGAATTCCTGCTACAGCGAAATCTTGTATGGCCCTCCGCCCTAGGTTACCAAAATTTCAGATCGCACGTCAAATAAAAATTTTAGTAAATTGATATTTTGCTTGTGGGTTACAAAAATAAATCTTTTCTTTTTATATTATTTGAGATTTCAATTATAATATAGTTTTTAATTATTTTGCAAATGTAATAACTGGCAGTTTTATAAATGTGAAAATCCGTTTGTTGATCTTGTTCTCTGATTCTCTATCTGATTGTTTGATCTAGTATCTTCACCGTATATAAAAGTTTGACAACCAATGATATTATATAGAAATACCGAGGTAAATATGACACTAAAGGACCGATACTGAGGCACTTACATTACGCCAATTGGTGTCATTAGATTGCAATTCTATTCACGGTGGTAGGGCCACGCAGCAGCCTCGGCTGTTGCACGAATGGGCAGGCCCGTCCGGGTAAGTACCACGACCTCACAGAAGACCAGCGTAAAGTGGAAGTATGACAAATACTTTCGAGTTTCGTTTGGTGAGTGAGGTAGCCAGAGCCCAATTTTCAAAAGGTTGTCAACGCATCTGAAACCCTCGGGTGAGGCAGATGTCCATGGACGGCGGTATTCACTTAACATCAGGTGAATTGTCTGCTCGTTTGAGAACATTTCGCATAAAAAAAATCTATAAACTGCTATCTCCTTACGTATGGTTCTGCATCATCTGTCACATTCATTTACATAAGTCAATAATGTAAAGTAGAACAATTTTTAAACGCCGCGCAGTATGGACATACGTTCTTCTTCATCATTGCCACTGCAAAGAGTACTTTTATATATCTGATCCTTAGTGTCATGTTTATGCTGAAACAACTCTGACCAATCGTCAAACACAGCTTAAAATATAAACGTTACGGAAAAGGATGACCACAAAAATAACAAAATGTAAATTTTACCTTTACATAATGCCATTGAAATCACGTGGCGCATTCATTTAATTTATATTGCAATGGCAGGACTCTAGTCCAGTCCAACAATCCGAAACAGAGACTTCCTTTAGAATCGCTATGTTTACACTGAAGGAAGTATTGCAAGAGAAACCGCCCTAAGGGAGTTTCAGTGTGATAGCAATATCCGCCATTATTTGCCAGTCCATAGAAAAACATTTTGTTCCTAGTTTCGCCAGACAGATCCGAGAGTTAAAATCGTAATGGCTTAGGAAATTGTCAAAAGACAAAGAGAAATAGGAGTTTTATTACCAGTGTTACTAAATTTAGTTATCGTCGTCTTAAATATTTTCGATTCGAACAATTAATTATGACTTAAGTAGATTTTTTTATAGTTATACTCATTATTAATTATTATAAACAAGTGGAATATTAATTTTCCTTGCAAGGCATACATACTTTTAACATGACAGTTAATATTGTTAATTCGAAGTCATTGACTTTCCCATTTTTATTTCAAACACTTAAAAAGTTACCATAACTATTATGTTATAAAAGTTATGCAACTATTTTCCCTTTGCAATTTGAAATTAAAAAAAAAACAATACATCAAACAGCAATTTTAATTCATAACACCTTAATCCACAGTGACCCAAATTTAACATCTCTTATCAGATATCTTTCATAAATTAGCTTATGAATTATTATGTACAAGTTGTATGATAATTTAAACTTGCTGTTTCTGTTTAGCCTGCTTCTTTTCAAGTTTATTTTAGTTATAAACAAAATCAATTCATTTAGACTGCAGGCTTCTTTGTATTTGGCAGTATGTCCTATAAAGTTTTAATTGTTATTTTCGCCTACTTCTACCTGAGAAGTGAGAATCCACAAATATTCGTCGTATTTGAGTAATCTGCATAGAACATACTAGAAAAATATTAAAATTAAATATCACATTGTTACCAGCAAAAAGAGCATTTGAATTATAATTATAAAAATTGCATGTATGTTTCAAAATAATTTTTCATGAAAGAATTAATCTTATCAAAATCATGATTGAAATTAATAAAATAGGAATTCATATACAAACTTCAATAAGTTTTTATTTACAAAACAAGATTTCTAATGTTTTTAGTAAATAGACCATCTTTTCTCTCTTACTTGAACTTTGTTTCTGTCCTTTTGTCTGTAAGCACAAGTCACTTGGATGAAAATTAAGTGTGTTGATAAAGCAAATTAGAGAATCTTTGGTATTAATGATTAAGGGAAGAAGTTAGAAAACTAATATAAAATTCATTACTATTTGAATTAATAATTTGTTTTACTTTGAAGACTGGGATTTTCTCTTAGTTTAAGTCAACTTAGATCTTCCAGTCCAGTTTTTAAGGTTGTGATAACTATTCAATCAACATATTAAAAAATAAATTTCGTTGACCTTACATAATTCCAACTTATTGACAATGTTCTACAATTATATAAGACTTTTTTTTATCTCCAGACCTTAGATTAAACTATTAATATTTTACATAACAACTTACAATAACTATACCCCTTTAACATGTGATCTACTTCTTGTTTTTAAATTTTTTGTAAGAAGTTTTTCATTTGTTTTGTTGTTTTTTTGGTAAGATCTCAAACTTTTGGAAGATATATTAAATTCAGATGAAGAAATATTGTCTTTTGGCAGAGGACTTTCAGTGGAGTTTACTATTTTGGACTTCCCTTGTCTTTTAGGTCTTCCCATCCGATGGCTTATTAATGTAACTGCTTTTGAAATTTCAGTTGGTTTTTGTTTCTCCTTTATATTTTGGTCACTTTCATGGGATAGCAAGCTTCTATTGAATAAATTACCATTAAAATTATTTTCCTTTGATACTGGAGATGTGTTTCTTTTGTTTCTCTTGTCTGTTTTGTTCAGTCTTTCTGGCACACTGGTACTTTTTATATCATTCCCTTTCTGAGATTTTTTCCTGATCCTTGTAACATTTGCTACTATGGGCATATGATCTGGTTTATGGCTCTGAAACTTTTTACTATTCTTATTGTTGTCAATACCTAGAAATAAAATATAATAATAATAAAATACTGAGACAAGATAATTAATACACAAAGATAGAAAATAAAATGAACTAATTATACTTACTTGTGTTTTCCTTATTATAAACCATTGAATTGTTTGAGTTACAAGGTAGTTTTTCATAATAATCCTGATCACTTTCAAGATCAGTATCCCAAAATGATTTTAATGTAATTTTTGAGTTTTTTTTACTAAATTCTGAAAAAACATTTAACACCATTGTAAAGAAGATATCTAAAAATTCCCTTATCATTGTAATAAATATAGAAGATAAAATATTAAAATTGCCATTTTGAGTCTACAATAAAAAAAAAATAATAAGTTTATTATAATTATAGTAATTTAATCATCAAGGTTGGAAATATATTGAAAGCCAATTATCAACAGTGAGGAACAATTTTATTAAACAATACAATTATAGAACTTGCTATGGAAATATGAAGTTAAAATAATTATTTTTAAAACAAAACTTTCTTTGTGAGACATCTCAATAATTTTGTTACTTTGGGTCTCATAGATTAATCGACATTTTTAGTTATAATTAAACAATAGGACTATGTTGAAACTCCAATTTTTTTGTTATGTAAAGGCATGAATGAAATTGTAAATTATTTTTGAATTTGATGTTCCATCTGAATGTATTGGAGAATTTAGAAAAAAAAAAGGAAAAAACTAATAATTTATTTAATAAAAATCAAGTCAAATTAATGGACTATATAATAAATGAACTTTTTACTAATAGTTCAGCGCCACTCTTTATTCTTTTGAAGCTTTGGAGCCTTTGACTTTTCTTTAAATGGAATTGGAAATATAATCTAATACCCACTTGTCTACAGCTTTAAGTTAGTAATCTTGCCACTATGACAAATGATTATAGAGATATAAATAACAGTTTATTTTAAAACAATAAACAGACCTTTAGCTCCATTGACAACAATCTTCTTACTGGCTATATTAGGTGAGATTGTTTTCGTTTCCTGAACTGGTGGCAATTTTTGTAATACAATTCTACAATTTGATGTCACCTTACTTTGAATTTTCGGTTTTGCATCACCTTTGAACTCATCACAACAATTAATTCCAATTTTAAATATTTCTTCATCAGTGTATGTATCACTTACATTATTATCATTACAAGTGGAAATAACTGAGGTAACATCCCATTTGTCATGAGAATCAGCTTGGCTATTTCTATTACATGCAGTTTTATTTGTAGCATTAGTTAAATTCATTTGTTCGGCTGGAACTATTCTGTGGATTAGATCTAAGAAATTGTTACCATCTTCTACAACATCATGAGTTAAGCATGATTGTGAGGACGCTAACTTCCTGGTCTTGGTCTTATTGCTTATAACATTTTTTATTAGGGGACTATTAGACTGGGATGTATCATTAATGTATTTTTTTTCTGTAACATCAAGCTTTTGCGTGAACAGTTTTCTTTTAATAAAACTAGGCCTCATGGAAATATCATTGCTCATATGGCATGCTTTATGACATTCAATATCAACAATTTCCTTTTCACAAGATTCTTCATTCTCAGCGGTATTCAAAGGTTTTTGTAAAGGTTGCTGCTGGTAGGTAGATTCGGTGGCTTCAGAAAAGGATTGCATTGACTTTGATATCAATTTTTCTGGACTACATTGTTTCGTTTTTGCCTTTACTGACTTGGTTGCAGGCATCTGTGGTTTTACAAATATAAAGTCAGTGTCAGTATCATTTTGCAATACATTAATTTCATCAGATTGCTTTATCACTTCAGTTCTTATCATTTTACTTTTCTTATGAGGATTGTGGGTTAGTTCATCTGAATCAATATATCTCTTCTGAGAACCATTAACAGCTTGAGTATTTCGTTCAATTTTTGTGATTTCAGAAAATATCTCTTCTTGTTCACTACCTATGTCTTCACTTGAATAATTGTCAAGTACATCAGTGTCATCAACTTGTTGCCTAGCATTTTTACTTACAATTTGACCAGTTTGCCAATTTATATCCCTTGCCTTGGTTCCATTTCTTAAAAATCCAGATTTGTTGAACCGTTGTGAAGGTAAAAGAAATCCTTTTTTAAATCTATCTTTCATTACAAACCCTTTGTCAATATTAGGAAGGACTGCCTTTGGTGCTGTATCTAGATTTGGATTTTTAGTCGAGGGGGCATCAAGACCATATTTATTTGTCAAGGAATTATTTCTTAAATTATATGTAATATCATTATACATATTACCTTCGTTTAACTTTGTTGTCTTGTAACTAGAATTACTCATTATACATGGGACAGTTCTTGTAGATTGGCAGTCATCACTACTAATAGATGAATTACTACCCTGTTCACCTGAATCTCCACCAGATACATGTGTTGATTTTTTTGAAAATAGCCTTCTGTTACGCCGTTTTTCGACTCTTCTGCGTAATCTGCTTTTTATACAGTTGTTATAGGCTTCTTTTATTAACATTAAATCACGCTTATTAAAATTTTCGTTTTTAAAGGCTAATGCAATATCTCTTGCACTGATGCTTGTAGTTGTATCTGAAATAATGTTCCAAGCTTACCTATATTACTACAAAGCAATGTCAAGATGAAAGCTATACTAAGTTCTTTTTATTGAAAAGCTTTATAAGAATCTTTACCAAATTTTAAAATTACAATAGCATTATAATGCTTAAACTTATTACATAATTATTGTTCAACAGATCTGTAAAAAAAAAATGGCATAAACGACATACCTATGCTTCGCATGGACGTAGGTGAGCTTCTACCATTAAAAACAGATCGCTGATACGCAAAACCACCTCTATTGTAAGGATGTGGGAAATTACGAGGTCTTAAGCTTTGAACACTGCGTACGGACATTGGTGAAGTATCTCTTTTGTAATAGAGGCTTCGTTGATCATAATTCATGTCTCTTCGTTCGAAGTTGCGCGGTAGTATATGCATTGTTGAGATCGAGAAATTATTTCGACAACTGAAACTACTGACGTTAGTAAAATTTGGGCCCTTGGCATGTATCGTCTGTAAGATAAAACATTAATTAAATAAATATAAAAATATCTTATTTGAACATTCTCAGTAATAAATCTTAACTGACCGGTCCCTCATTTCGATAACTGTGAACATTGTTTGGAATAAGTTCGTCTTCACTGTCAGTCATATTGGCAAAACAATCTTTAACGACACACTACATTCATTAGAATTGCCTAAAGTTTCAACATGCTATACACGAATATACTGTGATAAATCTGTTTTCTATTTTAATGTTCTCATCAATATTTATAGTTGAAAACCTTAACAGTCCAAATATTAATTCAGTTCAGCGTCGATGTTGTTTTGAAATACTATAACGGATAAATAAAGATAAATCCAGTGTTACCAGCTTTCGAAAATGTTTGTCCCTCAAGCCTAAGTCAAAAACAAGTTTACGGAGAGGACTATACATATGAACGACAACCATCCGTTATTGGTTTGCCCGGTTGCGTTCTGGAAATTTCGAAAAAATGATCCTTCCGTGCGGTCCGGAAACTTTGGTTAATAATGAATAATGATGAATTAAAGGCAACTGTGGAAGCTGATGATATGCAATATACAACCGAGGTAGCAGTAGCTTTCGATGTTGCCGTCAAAACAATAATGGTCATTGGTCCGTTTGCGATAAACTGCCATTGGCAAGGTAAAAATCTTGATGGATGAGTGCCCCACGAGCTTAACGATCACTTTTTTTTTGACGTGGGGGAAATGCCTACGCATACCCGCCCTCGCGGGGGCAAGAGCGGGTTATGTCGGACTCGCACCGACTAAAACCCCCACGATGTTCCACCTAGGCGCATATCGGCAGGGTCACGGGAACGCTTTCGCACACTTCCGCGATCCTGCCAGCGCTGGCCGCCTTAGCAGCCCCCTCACGGGGAGAAACTCCCCTCTCCTCCAGGTAAGGCGCGCTGGAACATTCAGCGCGCCTTCCTACTCGGCTCCATATTCACGGCCACCGAACACCCCCGAGTTCGCTGACCGAGGCCATGGGAGCCAGGAGAGCCACGGCATTCTAAGCCCCTTCGCCACGTCAAGGCGGGAACCCGGTCGGAGGGGGACCTTCACGATCACTAGCAACATACGCTTCAACATCGAGACCTGCCTCGCGTTGCTCAATAGATAGGCAAAGAAATGAATGAATTTTAAAAATGTAAAAAAGCCCTCAACAAGTTGGGAAACAGCCCTGAGCAAGTTGGGTAGAAAAAATGGAAAAAATCCCTCAGCAAGTTGGGTCAAAAATGGAAAAAAGCTCTCAGCAAGATCCGATGGTGCTGAACCAACCAACGCAATGTCCTAAACGAAAAATGAGTGATGGTTGATGTTCGATGGTTTATTTCCGGTGTGAATCATCACAGCTTTTTACAAAACCGCATGTTATGGCAGATGTATATCTGTGAGGAACTGAAGACTATGATGGACAAGCTGACCCCCATGGTGCATAACAGACAGTCTCCAAGTTGCAAGAGTAGTGGTTTGAAGCTCTCCATTATCCGTCATATTCACCAGACCTAGCATGTACCGACTATTACTTTTTCCAAAATTTGAACAATTTTTTAGCGGGAAAAAAAATTAAATTCCCTAGAGGCACTACAAAATGTTCAAAGGCAAAATGGCAAAGGAGTTTGTTGCCATCCAGCTAATTTTTACTAGGGGCAAAGATGCAACGATTGTATGGCAGTTAAAAAGTTTGAAAAAAATACTTTTACTTATTTTATACAAAACGGCAATTTCATAGGTAAAAACATAATATTAAAAATGGATATAAATGATAAATAGCTCCAAGATTTTTGCCTGATTTCCAAATGTTGGTCTTATAGAGCCGCATGTCCAAGTTTAGTTCCCATGCCAAGATGGACATCGAACCATCGAGGTGACATGCAGGATAACACAGTCACACGGTCGGTGTTTGGGCCACTCCTGAGGAACAAAGATTATGACTAGGTGCTGCGTGGCACCTACATCAGGGGTGTCTAGGTGACTTGTTACGCCGACAAAACCTTTGTGCCCGTTCGCGTCAATTACTTGTTGGCCGGCTTCCAGCCATGGAATTTAAAAACTAAGATCATCGCGTCATTGTACGCCCGGCACGTGAATGCAAAAGCCCAGTGCAATATGCGGTCCAGGAGGAGTTGGGAGAGCGCTGGGATCTCCTGCACTCAAATGCTACCGTGCGACGCAGGACTTCTCGGAATACGGTTGTTTCGGAGGTATCTGATTCTCTTAGCGAGGAATGTCACTTCTGTGATATATGCCAAGGAGACGGTCCAACATGCGCTGGAGAGGTGCCTAGCCTAGACGGAGCAAGCGCCTTCCGTGATTTCTGCTATGGTTATCAGTGAGAGGCCGTGGGGTGCTGTCCTCGCATATTGTGAGGATATAATTACCCGGAAGGAGGCCGCGGAGAGAATAAGGGAGGTTAACTGCCACCCTGGATATCTGCCGGGTGAGACCAAGGCGCAGGAGGCTGTCCTACGCGCGCAACCTTCCCCCCTGATAGTGAGACCCCTAGCGGCACGCATGGGCTAAATCTTTGAATTGACCATTCTGATCATTAAGAAGATCATTCTGATCAATTCAGAGAGTTTAACAAACCTTTTGGCAACTCTAATAACATTGGAAAAAAGCCATGTGACAGCTGATTAGTTGACTTCTACCATGATCAGTGTTTCAGAAACCGGGCGTTAGGCTCAGTAATTAATAACACAGGCAAATACGTAGACGAATAAGGATAGCAGAAACGGCAATGACTCAATTGAGGAACGTGTGGAAATACAGAAACATAAGCAATCTGACTAAAATACACCTGGTTCGCACATTAGTCTTTCCCATCGCTCTATACGGCACAGAGACATGGACTTTAAGGGCGGCTGACAGACAAAGAATACACGCCCTTGAAATGTGATGTTGGCACCGTATGCTGCGAATACCGTGGACGGCCAGTCGCACAAATATCTCCATCTTAAAGCAGTTTAAAATAGAAAATGCTTAGAGTCTGTATACAATCTATTTACAACGCATAATGCGATAGTTTGATCATATTGCACGCAGAGGAGACCTTGACCACGAGAGCGCCTTGATCGTTTAACAGTGACGGGGAAAATAGACGGTAAAAGACATAGAGGCCTACTCTTAAGCGGCGGATCAAATTTCAATCAAACCTGGAAATTCCCTTAAGCGCCGCACTCCACCAGGCGACGTAGCGAAACCGATGGAAACAGCTCGTTGACCAAGTAAATATGAGTCGCGATCCACAGTAGTGAGGGAACGACAAAGAAAAGAGATTTAAATATTAAAGTAAAGTAACTTTAGATGATAGCATTAATATTTTGCATGCTATTATATTGCAGCCATGTTAGTTCTGTGTCCGGGCACTCGCCTTTAATGCAATATACTCGAGCAATCTGAGTACGATCCCCGCTGCAGGCTCCAATGAAATTATTAACCTTAAATGCTGACTTATAACGTTGTCAGCGATGAAGGAAAATGTTGTGAGGAAACCTGCCTATTTTCGAAATAATAACAAGAAAAATATTTTAAACCCACTTTTCTTTTCAGAGGAGGCCTTTGCCCAGCAGTGGGACATGTATAGGCTGTTACTTTACTTGTTGTGCTATTTATAAATTAGTTTAACATGTAGTTCAATGTTAATGATTAGTAACACCTCTATACCATGTTGTACCTTAGATATGGATGGTATAAAGTACGAAGCATGAAATTGTAGTATAAATGTCATAACTCTATCACAAAATCCAACATTGCATCTCAATACTAGTCAGTCTTGTGTAGTTCGCGAATGGTTAGGTAACGTATCTACTAATGTACTAAAAGAAACGTTTCCGAATGATAACTGTTGAGCGGTATAATAGCTCTTTCGTTCTTTCCATACATCTACCAATACTAGTGGTACGCGATTGATTGACTGATCACTGAAAGAGAGAGAGAGTCGATTGGTAACCGGTGACCGAGTAAAATAATATATCGGTGGAGACCCGATGAAGCACGGTTTTACTGATTGAACTAATCGATTAAAATGTGACTGTAAAGATATTTATGTTGTATACAAAATTAATAACGATTATTTTAGCTTAACGACGCAAAAATGCGGGAGACTCCTATCTATTGTCTTCTTCTTCTTCTAAGGCAGTTGGCGGTCCATATGATATCGCTAATGACACAATAATGATAAAGAAACAAGTAGTTTCAAATATCTAAGAATATCTTCTGGTTGTTTATTTTAAAAATGTGGAACGCTTCACAATTTTGCGTGTCATCCTTGCGCAAGGGACATGCTAATCTTCTCTGTATCTGTCAACGATCTGGTCGATGACAGTTTGAAATGACCTGTGTGATGTTCTTTTAAATAATTAAAAATATAATTATAATTTGAAACATGTTTCGAATTCCAGAACTTTATTTGAAAAAAGAACGAAATTCCTAATAGAAAAGAGGCTCAGAGTGCCTTAGACGGCATCCGCCCGATAGGGACGCCAGCAATGCCGGACGAAGAGAAAGCCGAATGCCTGGCTGACAGTCTAGAGTCTCAATGCTCCCCTAGTCTGCTTCCGGTCAACCCCGAACGCCTTCGTAAGTTAAACGAATAGGTTGATAGGAAAGCTTTAGAGCCACTTCGCGATCCTGTTCCCCTGGTCACGTGCTCAGGACTAGTAGAGACCATTAAAAAACTACGCCCACGCAAAACGCCTGGCTCAGATGGTATCACCAATAAGGTGACCAAACTCCTCCCTACTAGCATCCTTCAGATACCAGTAATAATATACAACGCGGCTGTAATCGAAGGCTTCTTCCCCTCCGAATAGAAAGAAGCTGATGTCATAAGGTTCCTCAAACCCTCATATCTTCAAATAAGTCTTCTCAAAACACCGCACTCGCCTGCGAGTGCGGCAATCATACACTAGGTTCCGCCACGTACCTGGCAGGTTCTCCCCATTTAATGATAGAAGCGTTGCTGAAGTTTCTTCCGCCACTTCTTTTCCCAGCGCCAACGCTTTACGAAGTGGTAGTAACGATAGTTCTAGAAATTCCCCCAGGCAGATAACAGCTACCGATCGAGCCGAGGTCCGGCCCTCTCGGGCACCCTCGAATCGGAACGCTACTCGGAATGCTACGCGGAACGCTTTTTGAGTGACAGTCCAAGCCGAGGTCCCCTCTCGGGGACCCTTGAGCCTAGTCACTCCATGGAGCGTCCGCCAAAGCGCCCTAAGAGCTTGGCGACCTCCCAAATCGGTGAAACTAATAGCGTAACTGCCCGAGCCGAAGCTCCCTAGGTAGCCCTCGAGCTTAGTCATCATAACGCGTAATAATAATACGCCGAGGTTCAGGCTAGGCGCCCTGAGCGCCCGGCCACCTCATGCCCGTCGGATCTGTAAAGGCGCTAAGGGCAACAGTGGCTCATCCAGCCAAAAAAAAAACCTTAGACGGCAGTTCAGTGGAGGAACTCAAGGAATAAGGAACAAGTAGAAGAATGTGGAAAAGTGAAGTAATAGTGAGTGAACAGTGACGCGAAGTGACTAGTAAAGTAAAGTCGTACACGGCGGGTTGGTGCAGTAACGTGTGGATTCGTTGTTCTGTAAGATTGGTGCGGAACAGGAGACTCGTCGCACCGATGGAAGTTGTAGGGACTAAAACGCTATTGAGAGGTTTATTGTCTTGAATGGTAAATGTGGCTAATGGGATCACTTTCAAACCGAAAAGACACTTAAGGATTGATAAGAAAACTATTTTTAACGAAACGTAATCACTATGTGTAAAATACAAGGGTTATATCAGATAGCTAGACATGTTACTTCTTTAAGCGATTTCTACGGAATCATCAAATATGTCACAATTCAGTCTGAACAAATAAAACTAACATTCCAAATTTAAAGTAATTCAAACATAATACATAAACCAAACAGATCAGAGTTGACATCAAAAGAGTATGTATAATCTGAGATTATCAATCAACATTTTGTGCACATCTTTGTTGGCGACAATAAAGTAAACATTTAAACGACCGGCTTTCACTCCAAACCCGAACCCCCAGCTCGTAACAATGAGCACATATTATTTTATACAAACAAGTCAAATTTTGTATGATAGTCGCAGTTAATAAGTTAAAATATAGTATAGAGCAGGGGTGAGCAACCTTTTTAATCAATGGGCCAATTTAAATTGAAATTTTTTTTGGCGGGCCGCACATAATAATTTACGAAACTTTATTTATAATAAATATTAGTAATAAAATATAAAATTAAGAAATAAAAGATAAGTAAAGATTTCATATACAAATTTTAATGCAAAAACAAACAAGAAAAGAACAAAAAACCGAACAAAAAATATTTCGGTTCAGTATGTACTACCATTTTATTATTATTAATTTTATAACAATATATTGCTGGGAGAAATTCGATAAAATAAGTTAAATTTTAGAAATACTTGGCGGGCCGCATAAACATGTTTAACGGGCCGGTCATTCAAGCGGCCCGCGGGCCACGCGTTGCTCATCCTTGGTATAGTGTTTGTACTTTTAACTTTTTGAATACATATTGTGCTTTTGAACAGGTTTTATTTTCGCATGCTGTGGATGGTTATGAGATGATTCAAATTTTGTAATTGTTAAAGTAAATAATTTTTATGTGACTAACATTAATCTTATTTTATGTTTTCTTTTCTTGATCAACTCATTGCTAAAAAGAATAGACGTATACTTAGATTCAGATAATTTGTGTTTTTGTGCACGAATTTGTCGCGTTATTGTATATTGTATTATTGCTTTTAATGTCTCAAAACAGTAACTTATGGTTTCATTTAACAAAGACAGTCCTAAACCTGTATAATTATGATGGGAAATCAAATATATAAAATGTAAAGGAAATATCTGCTAATATTATCAATTTACTATACTTTAGAATTTTAATATTTATTTACGTTAATTAGTAACATAGTACATAGAATAAGATTCTATTTGATATTTGATAATCATAAAACTAGATTAAATCTATGGATCACCATAGGTGACACGATTTTTTTTTATTTTATGGCCCGGTATCAAGGACACGAAATGTTATATCTGTAGCATATTCATACACATTACACATTACAGTCTGGCGAAACTAGGAACAAAAAATTTTTCTATGGACTTTACGCGGCAAATAATGGCGGACATTGCTATCACTCTCCCTCAATGCGGTTTCTCTTTCTTGCATTACAAGAAGTGCCATGTTGTTTGTCAAAACTTAATTTTGCACCGCGTATTTTGAATGTAATTGCTTATTTCATTGTAAATTTAAATTGTTTAGAGTAAACTTTCTCACGAAAACTAGTGACAGGCGATCAGAGTTGTACTTTTAATTCAAAATGCCAAAAAGACGGCTTATTATCTGTGAAATTGGTGAAAATCCAGCAAGTCATTCGAACCTTGAAAAAAGATGTTTATGGCGAGATTCCCCTTAGATGAAGCCCATGTAAGCACTTAAATATGATACTTTGCAGCCATATGTAAGTAGAGCAGGCTAAGAACAAATTAAATTAACAAATTTATCTCATTTAAATTTTGTGCTAGTGATGTACTGCAACTGTAATATCCACATATAACTACGTTAATGTTTATCATTAAAAAAAAAATAAGAAATAAAATGTTGCGTAAAAGAGTAGGGGGTAGTTTACATATTTGAATGTTGTGCCTACATAAATGAGCAAGGATCGGAATAGGTAAATTTTGCAGGATTTTGAAACATAATCTCTGTAATATTGATACGTCATATAATTAATTTCGTGCGCTGAGTATGCAAGAAAACTAAAATATTTTTTGCATTTTGATTCTATTTTTATGTTTCAATTATTACCAGACTCGTGTACAGCAGGACAACAGCTGTTGGCTGAAGAATCAAGAGACAAGAAATAAATTTCATTTCAGTAATAAAATTTTATTTGAATTATCAGAAACCTTTTTTTATCTTATTTCGAGTGCGCATTTAACTCCAATCTTGTATTAGTACCAAATATCGTTAACATTGGACATATATACGGACTTACCTTAAATTGATTAAAAAAAAATATTAAGTGGAAACCTCGCTTTCTACCTAGTATATTTTATCGATATCGATAAGAAGCTAAGCTAGCTTGGTTAAGCACTATTTGTCTCGTTACGTTGGTACTCCTGTTATGCGTTAGCATCTTTACCATATCTGTGCTCCTTTTGATTGAAATCTTTGTGGTATTTTTGTGGTATGGTTGGTATTGGAGTGCCGCGTAAACTGATATTTTTGGCTAGTGTGGAAATCCCGTCTCTTAAACGTAGTGATTACATAATTCCTATATTACAAAGTACTCTGTGGATTACATTCTCTTTGATCCTTATCATCTTCCGAAATGAATTCAGAGCGCACATCACGTCTCTATGACCAAGCAGGCACAAGACTATAGACAACAGTTTTTATCCGTTCATTTTTACTCTTTTACGGCTTAGAATCTTTAACAGATTCAGCCAAATTAAATTCGAATAAAAATATCGTTTTTGATACGATTTCGGCATTCAATTTTCTATATTTATATATCTGATCCAAATATATCGGCTAAAAATGTCGTTCAATAAAACGTAATTCAATACAAAGTAAGTACAAACATACATAACTGAACTGGCCTAAAGGTCTTGTTACCCGGGCATAAAGCCTTTATTAAAAAAAAATACAAAAATAACCTCCAAGCGTTTTAAAAGTACATATCCTGATATTCTCATAAATAAATTAATACCGAAATATGTGTCTCTTCTTCACAATATTTTGGTAAAAAAAATTAAACGTGGAGCATGTCTATACATACTCGTTTATTTGTGGGTAATATTCCCTTAGAGATAAATGATGCTGATGTACATGAGGCTTTTTCAAGTTATGGAGAAATTATTAATTTAGAACTTAAAACCAAGCCCGGAGTTGAAAATGAATATGACAGAAAACGTTTTGCGTTTATAACTTTAAGTGCTTCAAACTACGATGTCGAATCATGTATGTAAATAGTGTATATTTTAATAAAAAATATTTACACTATTATATTTTAGTTTATAACATTGTTATTTGTTCTTAATTTTAAAGGTATAAAGTATTTTACAAATGCTGACTTTAAAGGAAATAGGCTCTATGTAACAAGAGCCAGGGAAAGTTTTTTAGAAAGACTTCAAAGGGAGCGTAACCAATCAATAAAAAGGGATGAAGAAAAGGTAGTCATTTTTTGTTCTCATATAAAAGTGATGCAATTATAAAATTTTTTTTTTAAATCACATTTTTCCAGAAAAAAGAAGATGAATTAACAGCAATGTTTCCACAAGCTAATCCCAATATCAACTTAAATGTGAAACCTTTTCCACAAAAAAGGAAGTTTAATTCCTTAAATCTATCATGTGAAGGTATTGTTATTGATAAACTAAAAATACCCAATCAGAATAAAACTTTTGAGGCTGATATCCAGCATTCTAACTGTACTTCAAACAACACAACTTTTGATAATAATGATAGAAAAAAAAAATCTGACACAAAGAGATTAGAGTCAATGAAAAGGAAGAGGCGAGAGTTTGCAGAGAAAAAAAAGATAATAAAAACCGGATTAATAGGCATTGTAAGTTTAAAAACTGTTGTAATGTTTTCATTATTTACAAAATGGACATATTTATATTTACCTCTTACAGGATAATGTATCTAATAAAAAAGTTATTTTTTCTGACAATGAAGATGAAAACTTACATAGCATAGTGACTTCTAACAGTAATGGAGATATTATTGAAAGTCATGTGAACACCAAAAACAAAACTCTTTTTGATGATGAAGAAAGTGAATCTGAAGTAAATTTTGAAATAAAAACTCAATTTGAAGGAAAAAAGGGTCAGAAGGTAATAAGTTTATTATTTTAAAATATTCATTACTTTGGTTTTTTTTTGTTTTGTTTATCTAGAATTGCTCCTTATCTTTATGTCAACTTTTTGCTATCTTCAAGCATTTTCATTTTGTATGAATTTCTAATTTGTGTCATAAGTAGACCAATCATGAAAAGCTTTTTGTATTAATAAAACCTACCAGACAAAAAAGTTTAAGAAATTAATTTAATTAAACTTACCCAAATAAATACTTGTGTGTGTTTAAAAAAAGTACATTTTACATAATATATAATTTCAATGTTTTGTTAATCGAAATGTGGTGATTTTTCTGGGATTACTGAATTTCTGCTGTATTTCAACTATTCTGCTCATATTGGCAATATGTTTTTTAAAGCTATTAATAATTATTAACTGTGATATTAAAATTAAACCCTCCAGTCAAGTTCATAGATTTTATAATATGGATTCTTATTTTATGATATGGATATCTGGTTAATAGTTTATTTAAAGTTTGTAAATTTATATAGGTTTTAGATTTACAATCAAGATACAAATCTGATAAGCGTTTCACATTAGATGAAAGGTTTATTGATGAAGACCAATCAGGTGATGAAAACGAACTTAGAAAGAATGATGAAAAAGTTGATATAGGACAAAGCAATGAAACATTAAAACAATTGAACATTTTGCAAGATGTTTTAGGAGTTTCTTTAAAAATGAATAACTCAGATTCTGTTCAAAAAGCAAGGTAATTATATATATATATATATATATATATATATATATATATATATATATATATACAATATTAATTTACTAAAGAAGCTATAATTATATTTGTCAACAAAATATAAAGCTATGTACTCATTTTTGTTATTCTTTTAGACCTAAACTAGGCATGCTAAGGTATGACCCAATGCATCCAGACCATGCAAAATTTTTAGCTCCTTCAACTACTCACCATGACATTCCCAAAAAAGAAAAAAAAAAGAAAACTAATATTCAGGAAGGACCTGTTGGAGTAGAACCAGTTGTTGAAAAAGTTGAAGTGTCCAAGGAACAATTTTATAAAGTCAGTGAAACTTTAAAAGAGGCCATGATTCAACCTACTTCCTTCAGTTTAAGGAATTTATTTTCAAAAGAAGAAAATAATGACAAAGGTAATTCTAAATATAGGCCACCAAAACACACATGCCATCCAGGTATTAAGTGCCCTTTTTGAGTGTATTAAATAATGAACTAAATTTTTATTTAATTCATGCTAGATGCATTAATTAAATAAAAATTTAGTTTAAGCCAACAAGTTGCAAATTTAGATTTAGTGAGCAAGCAGTACAAATTTGTTCTATTATCCTTTTCAGCTGGTTGTTTGTTTGGTTATCACTTGAAGCTTTGGGCATGCACTGTTTAGTTGGCACAATGCCAAGTTGATGTGCTAGAGTATTTTTTTTATTTATGCAAGAAAGTGGCAAGCATACTGGCAGTTTACCTGATGCTAAGTTTGCAACACCTCAGAGGTTACAGATAATTGCCACCTTTTAATAAAGTGTGTCCCTAATTACCTCACTCACCAGAGAAATCACACTTCCCCAGTCCAGTACTTCCCCAGATGAATTTCCCCATTTGTGCAACAGCAAAACTACTGAAAATTGTAAAATATTAGCATGATTGTTTCATTATTCATTCCCCACGGTGGTAGGGCCACGCAGCAGCCTCGGCTGTCGCACGCATGGGCAGGCCCGTCCGGGTAAGTACCACGACCTCACAGAAGACCAGCGTAAAGTGGAAGTATGAAAAATACTTTCGCGTTTCGTCTGGTGAGTGAGGTAGCCGGAGCCCAACTTTCAAAAGGTTGTCAACGCATCTGTAACCCTCGGGTGTAGCAGATGTCCATGAGCGGCGGTATTCACTTACCGTCAGGTGAACCGTCTGCTCGTTTGGCAACTTTTTACATAAAAAAAAAATAATAATAATAATATAAATTAATATTTTGCATAGGAATTGATCAACAAAACACCGATTATGTGTCTTTACCTAAGGGCAATGTGAAAAAATCAAACAATCCCCTGGACAATGCTGGAAAAAATCCATTTGTGTATGATTCTTCTGATTCTGAATATGAGGATAGTAAAAAAGAAATAAACAAAATAGAACCACAAGAAAGCCAAGAGATAAAAGCTGTTTGGAGAGAAAATTTATTTTTTACAAAAAATGATAACAGGCTTAAAGGTACATTACAAATTACTTTTGTATTATTAAATGTTACTTATTATAGTATTCTTAATATTTGTAAAACTTTAACTTGTTTAAAGTGTACATAATATGTATCATATGAAAATAATGTTTTGTACTGTAACAGACAAAAAAAATTAAAACTTGTAGAAAAAGAACGAAAAGATTGTCGCCGTTGTGGGAATCGAATGCACGTCTTCGGCATTCGCGGCCTGCAATTAGCCACTAAGCTAAACGGCTGATTGCCACACCGACGAAAATCTTAACGTCTTTTATCTACAGTGTTATTTAGCATTTGAAGCAATGCTTGGCGCATCTATTGTTATATCCTTTCCAGCATACAAACAATTTCGAATATCGTTTTACAACGATAACTTCGAACGAGAGATGTCGACGTGCGTTCGATTCCCACAGCGGCGACAATCTTTTCGTTCTTTTGTACAAATTTTATTGTTTAATCTTAAGTGCAAAGATTAGCATTATAAAAAACTTTTAATTTCTAAAAAGCAATGGCGACATCTCTCGTTCGAAGTTATCGTTGTAAAACGGTATTCGAAATTTTTTATACGCTGGAAGGGACATAACAATAGATGCGCCAAGCATTGCTTCAAATGCTAAAAAACAATGTAGATAAAAGACGTTTAGATTTTCGTCGGTGTGGCAATCAGCCGTTTAGCTTAGTGGCTAAAGCGTCAGGCCGCGAATGCCGAAGACGTGGGTTCGGTTTCCACAGCGGCGACAACCTTTTAGTTCTTTTTCTACAAGATTTAATGTTTAATCTTAAGTGCAGTGATTAGCACTATAAAAAACTACTTAATTTCCTTTTATAGTTCTCATGTAAATAAAGAAGAATCTAATTTAGAGGAAACATTTTTCTGATATTTACAAGTCCATAGATAATACAAATAATCTGGAACATGGCACAATCACAATTCTGAAAATGTTACCTCTTTCATTCTAAAGAAGCACCCTTAAAATACTTTCTTCAATATTTTCTTTTAATATAATATTTCATAAGTAACAAGTACACTTATTATGTAAGTTATTTTTATCCTTAATTTATGTTAACAGAGGGATTACTATTCTTTACCAAATGTGACAATGAAACTGAAAGACAAAAAGAAAGAAGAGGTTTGAAATCAGTTATGAAGAAAAGAATATACAATAAAGATAGAAAAACTCAAATGTTTCATAAGAAAATTGGCGGTAGGAAGAAGTCTATGAAACGAAAAATAAAGGGAAGAAGATAAATTTCCTGAAATAATTATAAGGCTCACATACTACATTGTTTTATTTAATGACCACAAAATGTTCCATTTATGTTATAACATCAATAAAAATTATCTTCTCTTCCAAGTTGGCTTCTTCCTGGCACCAGGTTGACCTGGCTTCTTACGTTCACGTCTTCTATGATCTCGTGTTAACAAACCAGCTACCTGCATTGCCTCTAACATTGGTTTGTCCACAAAACTACGAAGCCCCCATGCTATTCCCCATCTTATAGCTCCAGATTGACCTGAAGGTCCACCTCCCTCAATATTGCACTCAACATCTACTTTTTTCTGTAATCCAGTAAATATCAAAGGAAAAATAACCTGCTCTCTAGATTGAGTATCTCTAAAATATGTTAAATCCTTCCCATTAATAGTTATCAAACCAGTTCCTGGTGATCGAATTGTGACATTTCCTCTAGCCTTTTTCCTTAAACACTCATAAGTAGTAATATATGCTCTACCTTGCTCATCATAGTTAGGCTTTGGAATTTCTAATGCAAATTTTTGTGTAGACAGTGTTTTCCTATATTTATCAATAAAATCTTTACATTTGGATGAATATGGTAATGATACAAGTCGTTCCATAACTAGTTTAAAATTGTCATATTCCAAGTCTGTAAGTTTCTCAACCAAATGTTGTTCAAGTTGGTCTTTGGTGAACCATACTGTGTTATTCAATTTTAGATCTTCATTAGGACCTAGGGTCTCTTTTTTTCGGATAACTCTATCTTCAAATTTATATAGGAATTCAATGTTCTCAGCAGCATCATATAAAAGTTTGAAAAAGTTTGGTTTACCAGTATAAAATAGAAAATGAAATGGTCTACCTGCTTCATCAAATTCAGCGGCTTTTCTAGCTGGAAATACTTCTTCCGGTGGTTTCATAAGTGGCCGTGCAGCTGGGTCATAGATACCACTAGGAAACAAATATTCGATTGCACGATCGACATCTTTTTGAGTAAAAGTCTCTGGATCTTCGCCCATCATATTGGCAAGATGCCTTTTACCGATATTAAATTCAAGTTGCTGTTTTCTCATGAAGTCATCATGTTCTTTAGCTCGTTCTAGGTACGCTCTCATCGCTTTACTGATTTTCTTTTTTTTTGCTAATGTCTCCCAGTCTGTAAAGTTGTTAAGGACTTCGCTGGATGCCGTATTTACTTTATTGGTATAACATCGAATGTTAACTACGAATGTATTTTTTACATAGCCACAAACGTACCTTGTGATAGGTGGTATTTGCATCAAACTAGTCTTTATAACGAGAAGCATTTTAACTTCTATTTAAGTAAAACAAGTACTCTATATCATAATTCGTTTAGGTTAGAAACGTAATGGTTAAGTTTAAATGGTTATATTCTCTTTGGTTAAAAAATAGAAAACAGAATACTAAAATACTCTCACTATAGAAAAGTGACATTGACAGTAAATCTGCTCAGCAGTGTGACCCTAGATTTCATTTGACGAATCTACTGCTTGTCGAGGTTAAAAACTACTGAATTCTACTAAAAGAAAAAAACTAAAAATGTAGTGTATTGTTTGCTGTCGTGTTAAAACCTAAAAACATGAATGTTTTCTTGATTAAACATCAAAGTAATAAAAATAACAGAGAAACCACCATAAGTAAAGAAACCAATGTTTTTTTTTAAGTTAAATTCTAAATGAAATATAATTAAAACTAAACTTAAAGTTAAGATGGGATAGATATCCCTCTTTCCTAAAAGGCCGGCAACGCATTTGTAAGCCCTCGGGTTTTTTTTTTTTTTTTTTTTTTTTGTTTTTGGCTGGATGAGCCACTGTTGGCCTTAGGGGCCTTCACAGATCCGACGGACTTGAGGTGGCCTGGCGCACGAGGCGCCTAGCCTGAACCTCGGCGTACTATTATTACGCGTTATGGTGACTAAGCTCGAGGGCTCCCGGGGGAGCCTCGGCTCGGGCCGTCACGCTATTATTGTTACCGGTTTGGGAGGCCGCCAAGCTCTTAGGGCGCTTTGGCGGGCGCTCCATGGAGTGATCAGGCTCAAGGGTCCCCGAGAGGGGACCTCGGCTTGGGCTGTCACTCAGCACGCGTTTAGCATTCCGATTCGAGGGTGCCCGAGAGGGCCGGACCTCGGCTCGATCGGTAGCTATTATCTGACTGGGGGAATTCCTAGAGCTAACATTACTACCACTTCGGAGAGCGTTGGCGCTGGGAGAAGAAGTGGCGGAAGAAACTCCAGCAACGCTTCTATCATTGATAGGGGAAAACCTGCCAGGTACGTGGCGGAACCTAGTATATGTTTGCCGTACTCGCCGGCGAGTGCGGTGTGTGTTGGTGTGTTTCTTGAGTTTTTTGATCCTTTCGATGGCGATAGTCGTCTCATCGTCAGGGAAGTCGAGAACGTGACGCGGTCTTCGGTAATCGCGGCGGAAAATGTTTAGCGGCAAGGGCCTGTAGGTGACGGCACCTACGATAAGTGGGTTGGGATGCGCGGCGGCGGAATCGAAATATCGGCGCGACGCCGACTTCAGGAATTGCGCGATGGTGGGCAATTCTAGGTCGACATGTAGGTCGATATTGCGCATGAACCAGGGTGCTCCCGTGGCTCTGCGCAAGAATCGATTTTGAATCACCTGAAGCCGGTGTATTTGCTTCGGAGCAATGTGAGCGAAGACGGGACTCGCGTACGTCATGATAGGGCGAACTACTGCCTTATATAAGGTCACCTTGTTCCGAAGGGACATTTTTGACGTTTTATTGAGGAGCGGATAGAGGCGACCGAGTACGAAGGCCGCCCGGTTCCTGACCTGGGTCACGTGCTGGGTGAATTTAAGCTGGGAGTCGAGGACGACGCCTAGATATTTGACTTTATTAACCCATGGTACTGGGCTGTCCAAGAGTTTAACGGGGGGAATGGGTATGTTCTTTTTGTGCGCGAAAAGGACTGCCGCGCTTTTGGCGGGATTGATTTCGATCCTCCATTGCCGAAACCAGTCACCGATGGTGATGGCCGCAGCTTGGAGGCGTCGATGGATCAATTCGGGTGTTCTGCCTGAGGTATAAATACAGGTGTCGTCGGCAAAAAGAGCAAGTTCTACATCTTTGACACGTGGCATGTCATTGGTGTAGAGAGTGAACAAGACTGGTCCCAACACCGACCCTTGGGGCACCCCGGCTCGAACGGGATGCGTAGTCGAACACAAAGCCCTCGGGTGTTGCAGATGTCCATGGGCGGCGGTGATCACTTACCATCTGGTGAACCTCCTGCTCGGTTGCTACTTTTTTCCCATAAAAAAAAAAGATTCTCCGTCTTTATGTTGGGTAACATGTCATAAAGCTGTTTTGAGTCCATTAACTTGATCATACTTCTGTCAAGATCAAATCTCCTACATCCTCCTTCCAACTGACCCTTCGTAACCCTTTTCCATGCATTATTGCATGCAACATTCGTATTATTAAATCGATTTCGAACTTGATTTTTAATCCTATTAATATCGGAAAATATTCTTTCTACTTTGGCATTTGACAAAGGTAGTATTGTCATTTGCTTCACAACTCGGGACAAATTGGCATACTTTGGCTTGCTATTAACATCACAGATTTGGCTGACTTCACTCCAAAATTTATCCACCATAAAAGTTTCAGACATCTAACTAGCAGTTGAGTGATTTTTTTAAACATAATACGGGTTCACACTACTGTGTAAGTTGAAAGTATTAAAAAAAGTCTTTGGGGCCGGATATGTCGATAAAACATCCCGTGGCCCCTTCATCTGGTTTCTTAAATAGGTGACTGTTGGTCAATAAAATATTCCGCACTATATAAATGGCGTATATTTACAAATTGTTCGACTTATTACACTGGATATTAAGGCTATCCGATGGCACAGTATCTGCTATTGTTGCAATGAAAATCTGTGAGCCATAACGGACCAAATATCCAATTTTTACAAGAAGTCTGCCAAGACCCCCGTCAAGTGTCAACTAACGTGAAAAAGAAAACGCGTCGACCCACAGATAATCATCTTAAGACGCCTCTCTCTAAGACGGAGGGCTAATGCCACCCGAATTAGACGCTACTCGCAACTTCGGTTGCAATTTAAATCTTTGTGCAAGCAGTGCAGTAGTTTAGTGTTAGTGTTGTGCTCGTAGGCAGGTTCCTGTTCTGTAAGTAGAATTCTATACACACTTATCGCCTCAGAGGCGGCATTGTTTTTATTTAATAACTGTGTGCTTGTTGCGAGCCTAGCGCACCTAAAGCGCAGGCGGATTAGTTGTTAGTTTTAGGCACACACCTCCCTGCCGCAAGGTGGGGAGGTCTATTTAGTGACTTACACGCCGGCGGGGCGCAAGCCCCAAAGGCTCAAGCGCTCGAAATGGGTTCCCTCCTACAGGAATTCCTTCGCCAACGATGTCCCGAAATGTGGGTAAACTTTCTCGCGTTCGCGAAAGAAAAATGTTTAGTCGTCGAGTTCGCCAACGACAGCCCGGCTTCACCGGCAGTCGCCTCGCCGTCATCTCCGGCGCCCTCAGCGCCCGCTAATGCGTCGCCTTCAGCGACACAAAAAAAGCCCGTCGCGTCAACCTCCGCCACCGCGATCGTACCCATCGCGCCTTCCGCGCATCCCATCTCGGCCCCCTCCCGCGCCGTCGTTCCCAACTCACAATCGGACGGCGGATCGGATATGGAGGTCGAAACGACCCCCGCTGAACGTCGACGGCTTCACCGTCGTAAAGTCGCGTAAGAAGGGCAAAAAACGCCCCGCTGCCGACAGCGACCCCGAATGCGAGGCCGCTTCAACTAACCAATCCACCGCGACGCCCGCCAAAACGCGGCTGCGGCGGCTAAACCGATGCCCGAATTCGCCTCCGAGCGAAAAATAAAGCCTCCTCCACCCATCATCATTCAGGAGAAGGCTAAGTGGCACCAAATTTCTTCGTGGTTTGAATGCCACAATATCCGCGACCCCCGGTCGAAAAATACAAAATGGGTATCCGCGTATACCTTGACACAACGGAACATTTCGCCGCGTAACGAAATACTTGCGCAAAAATAGGATAGGTTTTCACACCTACTCTTTGCCCGAAGAACGCAAGCTTCGGGTAGTTATCAAGGGCGTCCCCAAAGAGTCGGTTGTCGACAAGGCGAAAACCGACATCCGCACTCAGGGATACCCTGTGCATGCCGTCCGACGCCTCAGACACCCCAGAACCCGTGTCCCTATGGACATGGTGATGGTTGAACTTGACCCTACCCCGGAAGGTAAGGCCATCTTCAACCTGAAGAGGGTCTGTGGGTTCAGCGACCTCGTGATCGAGCCCCCGCGAAGATCGGGAGATGTGGCGCAGTGCCACAACTGCCAACACTATGGCCACATGGCTAATAATTGTTTCGCTCACCCTAGGTGCGTCAAATGCACCGGTGACCACGGCACGCCCGATTGTACGCGGCCAAAAGATTGCGCAGATCCACCGGACTGCGTTAATTGTCATACCACCGCCCACCCGGCTAGCTACAGGGGCTGCGCTAAGGCCCCAAAAACTCCCGCGAGAAAAGCTCCCGCGAAATCTACTTTGCCCAAACCCGCGCCCGTGAAATACGTTCCCGCGCCCGTACCCGTCGTAAACGCCTGGGCGAAACCCCAGGTAGCCGCGCAGGTAGTTGCGCCCCCGGTCGCCTCACGACCAGTCGCTCAATCGCAGCCCGCCTATCAAACGGCGCCGACGCCGCAGGTGCAGTCGACACCGTCGGTTTTCGCCGAAAACAAGGACGACCCGTTCGCCCAAATTGCCAACTTCTGCGCCTTATTAGACCGCATTAATAGACAAGAACTCGCCGTATTGTCCGCTAAAATAGCGGCCGCCACATCTGGCAACGCGCGATTTAAAGCCATTAGCGAACATAAAATGCTTGTAGAAGCCCTCTGGGCATTTACAAGCCAACCATAAACTTAATAGTCCGCGCAATAAAACCGCGCTCCGCCGCGTCGTTAGTTAGAACTCATAAAAAAACTTTAATGGGAAGTACAACCGCAGGTAGAACAAAACCTCGGGCTCTGGTTGTTTCGTATTTCAACGCAAACGGCATTAAGGGTCAAAGGGACGAATTCGCAGATTTCCTTCGCGATTATAATGTAGATATTTTTCTAGTGCAAGAGACCTTCTTAAAACCTAGTGTTCGCGATCCCAGAATCGCAAACTACAACATAGTCCGCCACGACCGGTTAGCAAACCGTCTGGGAGGCACCTTAATTTATAACAAACGGTCCTTGCACTGTAGCCCGCTCGACATTCCAGAGCTAAGCCATATAGAGGCATCCGCGTGTAGGTTAGCGCTCACCGGCCATAGGCCGCTTGTACTAGTCTCAGCCTACCTCTCGGGGAACAAAACCTTATTACAAAGCGACCTAGATACGCTCCTCAACTTAGGCCCTTCCGTGATAATTGCAGGATATCTAAACTGGAAACACAGCTCATGGGACATCCACAGCATCCCAAATAACAACGGAAAGCATCTCTTTATCTTATCGATACTTTTATCTTTAGCATAATTGCTCCTGCGACTCCCACTAGGTATCCTACGGTGGACAACTACCAACACGCGACACCGAGTATCCTAGATATCATGTTACTCAAGGAGGTCTCGCTCGACATTGAGTCGATAGAGACAATCCATGAACTAGACTCAGATCACAGGCCCGTCCTGTGTAAACTGGGCCAGAACGCCGGCACGGTCCCTCCGACCAAATCCGTAGTGGACTGGCATCGTCTTGAGGTCAAACTCAAGGCCTTGGACCCCCAGGACTTAGTCGACCTACCCGCGACGATAGCTACGTTCGATGACGCAAATCGAGCGATAGCAAGTCTTCGAGAAACCATCACTTCCACAGTCGCAGACTCTGAACGGACGGTTAAACTGTCGGGCGATCGACGGTTTAACTTTCCGCCCGACCTGCGACTCCTAATTAGGCAGAAAAATGCAGCCAAACGCGCTTTCGACCGATACCGATCGGAATCGAACCGAACCCTACTTCGACGCCTTCAGCTAGAAGTCAAAGATCACAACGTGGGACACTCCTAGAGGACATCGAGCCATCGCACACCGCCTACTGGCGGTTGGTCCGCAGTCTGAAAGCAGACCCCCGCGAATCTCTACCGCCGTTAGTTAGACCTAATAGCGCTTCAGTAGCCCTAGATGACTCCGAAAAATCCGAATGCCTTGCGGACAACCTAGAGCAGAAATGTACGCCATCGCGCGAACACATCGATACAGCCCATCTAACGGAGGTGGACCGCGTAATCGAGATTAGGGCTGCGCTTACACCGGAAGGCGATCCTTTGAATTCAGTGACCCCCGAAGAGGTTCAAGATATTATTAAAAACTTAAAACCCAAATCCGCCCCGGGCCCAGATAATATTAGTAACAAAATTCTTAAAGCTCTCCCTGGGCCGCTTATCTGTTTACTGGCGACCGTTTACAATACTTTACTCTTCAGTTGCTCCTTCTCGGACGACTGGAAAGAAGCCAGGGTTATCGGCATTCGCAAGCCTAATAAACCAGCCAACCAGCCCTCTAGTTATCGTCCCATCAGCCTCCTCAGTTGCCTGGGGAAGTTCTACGAGCAGCTTTTATTAAACAGGGTCAATGAGCACGTGTTTTCCAACGGCCTTCTGCCGGCGGAACAATTCGGCTTTCGAGCTAGACATTCCTGTCCCGATCAACTATTCCGCCTAACGGAACATATCCTAAAAGGCCTAAATCACCCTAAACATATTAGTACAGGGGCTCTTTTCTTCGATGTCGCAAAAGCATTCGACAAGGTCTGGCACAACGGCTTGCTTTACAAGCTGTACACACTCAAAGTGCCAGATAGGCTCGTACACACCATCGATATCGAGTTGAAAGCACCCTCTCCACAAGCCACCGCCTCACGCCCAGCGTACCACAAGGCTCCTGTCTCTCACCTTTGCTCTTTACGCTCTACACGAGCGATATACCTAAAGACCCCCACGTCAATCTCGCGCTTTTCGCGGATGACACGGCGCTCTTTTATTCAGACCGCAACCTTAGACAACTAACCACTCGACTCCAAAGCGCTGCCGACCGCCTCGGCGATTGGTTCCGCAAATGGAGAATAAAAATAAATCCCGAAAAGAGTGTGGACGCCGGACCCACTGCCGGGGGTCCCGCCGGACAACACTACACCCACAGTTAGTGCAACAACAAACACACTAGTTCGCCCTCGCCTATGAGCACGGCGAGACCAACACAACGCGTACACAAGCTACACCCGCGTTCCGGGGCGGTTCTCACCGCCCCCAGCCACCGATTAGCTAATTGCACAGTCGACGGCCATCGGTGTTTCGGTCCGAACCACGACCTCGATGGCCCTTAGATAACACACCATAGTTAAACGCACGCATGAGCACATGCGTGGCCCTACCCACAGCGAAGGGCCCAAACCCGTGGGTTCTGGCTAGCCCACCGGTTCTGCGTCAGATGAAGCTTTAATAGTCTCGGGACTGAAAGCAAAAACATCAGTTAATACAAGATACAAGACTTCAACGAAGCCAGTCTACTTAGTACTTCACAGTTGCATGCTTTACAATGAGCACTCGTAGTGTTTACCTTAGATATACATAACCAACTTTTAAATGACGGATATTGCTCCCATTTATTTATTTATTTATTTATTTAATCTTTATGCACACACTGTACAAAGGCGGACTTAATGCAAGTGGCATTCTCTACCAGTCAACCTTAGGGTGGTGTAGAGAAAAGTGAGGTAGGTGCACGGATATTACGTGTTGAAGGATAAAATATTATTCATAAAAATAAACATACATTAATATATATATATATATATATATATATATATATATATATATATATATATATATATACATCACGCTACCTTTTGGGCACCCTTTCATTTGGCATTATTGTGACGTCCACCAGTTCCACTTTTCAACTTTTACTGCGAATATTAGTCGCTAGGGCAGTGTCAAACACTGCTTACAACTTATTTTTCAGAAATTTTAATTCTTAATGTATATACAAATATACGTATATTAACAAGCATAGTGAAATCAATTAGGACTCCACCCAACACTATCAATTATCTGGCTTCCCATAATATACATAATTTTATTTACATTTTGCGAACAGTGCGATGTTGCCGCTGTGCTTTCTGTATTAAGATATAATAAGTTGGTGGATAATTACTATATATCTAAAGAACAGGCATGCTAGAGTAAATGTGAACTTTATGGTTATGAAAAATAAAATATGAGTTCAAATGTCATTTATTACGATAGCATTAATTAATACGTTAAATGGGTCAAATTATATAAAAATATTAATGTGTAATTTTTTAATATAAAATTATAATGTTATATTTCAATCCGCGATTTTATTAATGTTAGATTTTTCTGTTTATTGTTTAGCAGGCTTTAAACTAAGACATATAACGTATATACACATATGCGGACGTTACAATGTCGTAAAAGTTTTAGAACATTTGTCATTTGACGTCCAGGATGTCAAATGAATAATAGTTTGAAACTTTTACGACATTGCAACGTCCGTATACTCGTATAATACCTAAATACCTGTAAAATATGCAAATGATTACATAATTTATATAGACGTTTGAAGTTAAGCGCAAAACCCGCCGTAAAGCTTGTTGGGCGCATATCCCGAACACTGATGATCAGACTCGGTTGACGCAGGACAGGGAAAATAATATATGTATCCAAGAGCTTGCGCTTAGCTTCAAACGTCTATATAAATTATGTAATCATTTGCACGTTTTACAGGTATATAGATATTATTATAATTATACGAGTATACGGACGTTGCAATGTCGTTAAAGTTTCAAGCTATTATTCATTTGACATCCTGGACGTCAAATGACAAATGTAAAACTTTTAAGACATTGTAAAATCCGTATATGTGTATAACCATTATATGTCTTAGTTTAAAGCCTGCTAAACAATAAACAGAAACAAATGTAAAATTAATAAAATCGCGGATTCAAATATAACATTTTAATTTTATATTAAAAAATTACATAAATTTTTTTTTATATAATTTGACCCAATAACGTTTTAATTTTAGTGTAAAATTAACAACAACAATCGGATTCATCTTTATAATAATGATCATAAATATAATGTTTGGACAATGGAGGCAACAAAACTTAGGAAATCCAAGAAAATAAAAAAAATCGGTTTTATTCATATGAGCAAAAATATACCACGGTCGATCGTGAAAATAAACAATTATTTTGCTTCATATTATTTACTATTTTATATTCTAAATAATACTTAACTAAGTACGTTTTTAGTCATAACAGTCATTTTTATGGATTCTTCTATGTCGAGGCATAACGACTTTGATATTTGGCAATGAAATAATTATTGTACTTAACATATAATAAAAAATTAAGGTAGGTATGTTAAAAAGTAGAAACAAAACCAGTCAGGCTTAAATATAAAGGACAGGAGATTTGAGCCTCCTTCTTTTTTCGAATTCGGTTAAGTCCGTTTTTACCTACCATTACTTGAATTCATATTATAAAATAGTATCTACTCAAAATGAAAACAATCCATTTCGCTTAAAAAGGCGGACGCAATATCACATATCAATATATAGATACTCACGAATCGCGAATATAATAAACAATTAACAAAATCGTATACATTCAAGTGGTGTGCACGATGTCGCAACGTCGCATTTCGATCTATCGCTGGACGTCACATACGGCTAGCAATCAAAGGTTAGAATAATGACGACAGCGCCGTTAGTTTTTGGTACGAAATCTAGTGGAACTAAAGGAATAAACAGAAACGCAAGATTGCCGATGAACCGACGTCCAAATTATTTTTTTACTTTTGACTTTTCTGATATCACCAAGGCAAGCCGCGATCATTGAGAACATTCTCCGATCCGACGTCCGTATATCGGACGTCCAAAGCAGGTGGACGTCAGACGGAAGTGATAAAAGACAATTTTATTTTTAATTTAATGTTATAATAGTTAGAAATTGTTTTGCATTTAAATCAAGGACTTTTGATTTATGGAACTAAACGGACTGAGCAAGCTCCATCAAATGTATGGACTGACAAGACTGTGGTTTAATTTAGGAACCTCGCAAGTAGCAACACTTGCGAAGTTCAATTTTTTTATTTTTATTCAAGAATATATGTCATTGAATTATATTCTGAGATAAAGTTAAAAGAAAATGATGTAAAACTAAAAAGAAATCTTTAAAATAACTAATAATAATTCAATTTATTTTAATGAATTAATAAGTTATAAATGTCTCATAACCGACTCCAAAAAGAAGGAAGTTATTAATTCGGATGTGTATATATAGGGATTATATTATTTTTTAAGTATGTCCAGGCATAACTCCGTCAAATATAGATGGAATTGCAAAATCCTTTTTTCGTTCGAAAGGGTTTCTCATCCGAAATGGTCCTATATAAATTTTACATAATTATATCTGATGATAAGTTTCGGAGATAGACAACAGAACTCTTCAAATAATGACAGCAAATCAATCGCGATTGCTGATAATGCATAAATATGTATTAATTTGCTCAATCACACAAAATAACATCGTACATACACAATTAATATGTTGTTTTCGCGTTCTTAGCTTTCATGTGTTCATTGTGTCTACTTGTCTGAGAGTGGGATAAACGTAATGATTACATTCTCTTTGGGGATAAATTCGAGCTGCAACATCATAGAGCCGTGATAGCTCAGTGTCCGGGCGCTCGCCTTTAGTACAATATACTCGAGCAACCTGAGTTCGATCCCCGGTGCCGGCACCAATGAAGTTTTTAAATTTAAGTGCTGACTTATTACGTGCTCCGCGGTGAAGGAAAACATTGTGAGGAAACCTGCATATTTTCGAAATAATAACAAAAAAATATATTTCGAAGATATGTGAAGTCCGCCAATACGCAGTGGGGCCGCGTGGTGGACTATGCCCTGAAACCCTCTCTACAGAGGAGGCCTTTGCCCAGCAGTGGGACATGTATAGGCTGTTACTTTACTTTACTTTTTACAACATCATCGGCAAAATCTATGATGTTTCGTAAATCAATTTGAGTTGAGCTGTTGTCAAATTTTCGTAAACGAGTACGAATTAAACTAAGACAATTGTAATTTTCTTAATTATCGTCATTTAACCGACGTAGTTAACATATAGGATCTTTTCTAATAATCTGTTTCCGCGCTAGTCAGGCTCACTATTTGAAATGCTTAGAGATTTTCTTCCTTATTTGCTTTTAATCGTTTTTTTCATTCGCGTTTTCTCATACGAGCAGCGTCTTTGCTTAGTCTACCCATATTTTATAATACCTAAGTATTAAAATTAAATCAATTAAAATAAAAAGCTTTTTAACAAAAAAAAGAACCGACTTCAAAAAAACTATTAGCACTAAAACGTTGGTAATAATCTAAATCTAATATAATCAAATCTTGGCAATCTTTTTTTTACCTGGGAAAAATCCTTTATGGATCCCCTGCCGCCTTGTGGGTAGGCAGGTAGGGTATATGGGAGTTACACGATACCCACTAAAAAACCCACGTTGCACTTGCGCTGTCGCTTTGCCGGGGACGCGGGAACACGAAAACGCAATCTTCCGCGAACCCCGGCGCGACTGTGGCCATCTCAGGACTCCTCTCCCCGGGTGTTAGGGACACTCGGTCCAGCCAAATGGTGCTGTGCCGGTGCAATGAACACGGCACCCCTCTCAAGCCTTGCGCGGGGCAGCAGTTAGTCCCACATCTGGCGCCCGTAGGCTTGCTATCAGGGGGGAAGGTTGCGCGCGTAGGCCAGCCTCTTGCACCCTGGTCCCCGGCGGTGGCTTTCCAGGGTGGCAGTTGCCTCCCTTTCCCTCTCCGCGGCTTCCTTCCGGGTGATTATGACCTCACAAAAAGCAAGGACAGCACCCCATGACCTCTCGCTGTCCACCATAGCGCGAACAACGGCAGGTAGCGAGAGATCGTGCCCCACGATAGCCATCAGCTCTCGGCGCTGCTCCCGCCAGGCTGGGCACTCCTCCAGTGCGTGTTGGACCTACTCATCATGACGTTATTGCAAGGGATTTGAGGATGGAACCCCTTAAAAGTTTGAACTTGAATGTTGACCGCGCAGGCAGCCACGTCATCTTCTATGTTTCTCTGTTTTAGGTAAATGTCAAAAAGGTGTTATTGTGCCCATAGAAAGACCGTGTCGTTGGTCGCTTTGCAACAAACTTCATCATGTCGATTTTTGAGTGTCGGTGTGTGCGTAAAAATTGTGCTCTCAAATTTTTTTCTAAACGTGCCAAAAGGAGTATAACTTTAAAAAATCACACTTATGTGGAAAACATACCACACTTATATGTTTTCTCCACGTTAGAATTGACACACTTCGAGTTAGACTGTTACTTATTTCTCCTAGCACCAGGAATGTGTCATGTATGATAAACAAATCATTGTTAATTCCTTTTGCCCACGCGGGCGAAGGGAATTAACAATGATTTGTTTTAATTATTTAATCTGCAAAAACCCTAGTATTAATTATTTCTTTGCATGTGAAAGCGTACCGGTACGGCCAAAATGTTCATGTTAGGAATTTCTTTGGCCAATTCTTCGATCCAACATTTCCTATGCCCCTTTTAACACACTTATATTATTATTAGTTTTACATGTATTAATGTAACGGGATCTTTAAACATGATTTCGCCCGACTTTGAACGATCAGAATTCAGATTTGAATTTAACTTTGCATAATCGTCAAAACCCAGGAGAATGGAATAATTTAAATAGTTTTTCCCATTATTCTGATCAGGACCATTATTCTGATGAGGATTCAGGATTACCTATTTTCCAAATCCGATATTCGGTAGGTAATTAAAAAAATACAAAAACAAGCTTATATACTTAAAAAAAAAATAGAAAATAAACAATTTATGTGGTATTTTTTGTAAATCATAAAACACACTTCAGTTATTGCTTCTTTAATATTTCAAAAATACTTTTAAAAATAAAATGAAGTCATTAATATAAAATCTATTACGAATGCGTCTACAATAATCAATCACATAAAAGATCCCCTTATAATACTGCAATTGACAATATAATTTTGTAGCTCAACTACACTTTCGACTATTGAAGAGGAATGCAAAAGAGTTTCATTGTTTTTAGGCCAGTTCAGTTTTCACTGGCCACTTTTTTCGTAATTACGTGCAATAAAAAAAAGGTCCATCGTCATTTAGTTTTTACTTTTTGTTACTACTCGAATTTTCCTTTTTGGTTCTGTTAAATTCATTACGTTAAAGAATATTTAACAAATCCCAATGCGTTATTAAAATTTATAGAAAAATAAATAATTTTCGTGTTACTTAAGTTTTTAAGTAATAAATAAGAATAACTTACGATCTCAATGTGACTCAACTCATGTCTTTAATATATAATGGATACATTTATATTTAAATAGATCAATCATTTGTGAGTCTTTTTATTGTAAGTTTTCAGAATAAAAAAGGATAGGATAATCATAGAGGCTTATAAGTAAATATCGGTGTGAGAGAGTCTGAAATCTGTAAGAAAATAAGTTAGTATTCCTTTACTACGTGTTATTTTTCATATTGACGGCATCCACCTTTTTGTAGCTACTATAATATTATTTTCTTAAGATTTGAATCTTATTCAAACCGCAAAAATAAAAAAAATGCCCATTTTTAAATGCATCCCTCCATTTTCCATACATCTGTTGGTGTATAAAGGATTCAAAGAAAGAAAAATTTAAAGCATTAGATTTGCTATAGTAGTAGTACATAAAAAAGCCTGAAAATGAGTATTAAAAGTACTTTTAAATAATTAGATAATATAAATTTCTATGTAGCCAGTTTCTTACAGATTACCTTTGGTTACATGTAAAAAGTAACAGTAAATATAACAATTTGTTCTTTTCTGGCAATGGTTATGTAACATAATATTCCCTAGGTCTCATAGTTAATAGAATGAGTTACAACATTAATATATTTCTCATTGATGTTATTTGTAAAATTGTTTATACCAGCTAGTTTAATCTCTAAGGGGATTACAGATGAAAAGGCACAGAGCTATTATACAAGGATTACTATTTATAGTAAGTCATACAAAAACAATGTCTAACAACAAATGTATTATTAGAAATGTGTTTTGACATAAGCATAAAGACATATCAGTGTTACAATTCTAATAGGATATTTTAGAAGTAAATGTTAATGGAATGATTAGTACAACATAAAGGTAAGCATTCAACAATCCCATCTGGATATAAACATTCATTTACAAATATATTGTGCTTATAAAATATAATCTGGCTGACAAAAGAATAATGTTGCATTTGTAAAACACTACCCAATAGACTTCACTTTTTCTTAGTTTCTATTTTTTCGTAAATGCTGTACGCAATAACCTAGGAATAGCGAAGTGTGTCCATACAACAAACCCGATGTGCCCAAAGTTAGAAGCAATTTCTACTGCATCAAAATCACTCCAATAGAAACTGCTACGTGGGCTCATCTGACGACATGAGTGCTTCTGATTGTTCGTCCAATTCTGCTATATTCCGTATAGTCCTTGAAATGGAAAGAAATTACGAATAAACTCAAAACTGATGAACAAAGGGCATTCAACATATTATGTTTCTTTATACAAAATGAAAAATTAATGACAAGAGTTAGCGTTACAAGCCGAGAGGTCTTGGGACCGCAGTTAGTAGGTTCAATTCTTGCAAAAGATAAGTGTTGTTTCTTGCATTATGGAGGATTTCATGACAACATAAAAACACTTGCGCAAAGTACGTTTTTTAAATCAACAGTGTGTAAACCATCCTTTACTTTGCCTTGCAGATTCATTTTGGCTAGTTGAATACATGGAGGACATTACTTACCACTAGATGCTTCAATTTTTTCCCATACAATTGTGGGCTTCTGTGGTAACTGTGGTATGCAACAGTTCCCCTTTTTGACTAATGGGCACCTCCGTCCGGAGAAGTATCAGGACCTCATAGAAGACGGGCGTAAAGAGGAAGTAATATACTTCTGGGTTTCGTCTGGTGTGTGAGGTAACCGGAGCCCATTTTATTAAATGGTGGCAGCTACGTTTGCAAACCTACGGTTGTTGCAAATGTCCAGCGGTTACCGCTTAATATTAGGCGACCCACTCGCTTGCCACCTTCTCGCATTAAAAAAAATATTAGATTTTCCTCACTATCCCTACACTGCATAATTTCCCAAGGAGGATTGACTTAGGCCGATAGGTTAGGCGGCAGATAGTAAAAAGTATAGCGGAAACCGCTAACAACACGAGTCACACGTTGTGGACACCCCACCTAAGTGGGATCAGGGCAGGAGGAAGAGGATGATGATGACGATCCCTACACTGCGTAGTTGACACAACTCACGAGAAGCCCTCGGCGGCGCGCATGCGGGCCGCGAGCCAGTCCAAGGGCGCGGGCACACGCAGCTCGAGGGCGGCGCTCGCCCAGCCGGCGGCGCACAGCAGGGCGGCCAACAGGCGCCACGCGCCCGCGCCCTGTGCGCCCCGCCACAGCTCCGCGCACGCGCCGAGCGGCACGCTCAGCGCCAGCATGCCGGTGGCCGTCTTCGGGGACGTCAGCGACTTGCCCCTGTCAGTTCGCAAACGAGCTGATGATGAGCAGTTAGCTGATTATTTTTGGCAGTTATCCAATATAAATATTATAGACAAAATTATAATTAAACATTGTCTCGGAATTTAAAAGTTATTGCTAACGGTATTCTTTCGGGGGCCTCGTTCGGATTCTTTAATTAAATTTTATTTTGTATATGATTTGATCACAACTTATTGAGTTTAAACTTACCGCAGACAAGTACTTAATTACGCTTTAAATGTCCAACGATTTGGATAAAATTATTCCTTTGGTGCCAGTCATATGACGTCCATTCATTAAAAAAGGGAATAGTTTTACCAAATCCACAGCGAGTCGAGAAGTAGCGGCCCTAGCACAGCATCTATCAGCAGCCAGCTCCACAATTTGGGTGGAGGAAGTTCCGCCTTCTCAAGCCCAGTGGCTGCCAGCACGCCGCCCATCAGCCACGCCATGCAACCGCAAGCGCATCCGACGACACCTTAATACACATTAAAAAAAAATCTAGTACATTTATGAAGGAAATTACAATTATGCTTCTTGAGAATAAAGTTATGAAAGTTACATAAGCTAATGTCCAAGCATATTATGTGTGTTCCAATAGTTCAATAAAAAAACTATGTATGTAATTATTTTAGTTCAGGCTTGTAGCTTGTAACCCGTCGTGGGTTCGATTCCAAAACGATACAAGAATTACAAAAGACCTACAAATAATTGTTCCGCATCTGGATCGTGTTTAACCAATGTATGATGTTAATAATGTGGAGTAATTTTCATTTAAATACCAAATTAAATAAAAAGAAAATGACAATTATGTGTATATTGGCAGTTATATTCTCAATTACAAAATGGCAGTAACATAATCATATATTCATTATAACTCTCTCCACAAGTAAGATATAAATATGTAATATACATAATGCACAAAATTATTGTTTTGAACACTACAATTTCTATTGAAATCCATCGAGTTGTTTTGGAGCCTATTTGAGATAATGTTGGCATTTATTTCCAAAGCACAGAGAGGCCTTTTGTTTTACCCGACTGCGCCAGAAGGAGGGTTGTGTTTTTCGATAGTATGTATGTATAATTGTTTGGCACGCTCTGCAGCCTGATCGGCTTGATGGATTTTAGCTTGAGAGGTGTCATTAGATTCGTATTTACTGTGCGAGTGACACTGGGAAAATCAAAATAAAAACTTACACAGAAAAATAGTCGGTTTTTTTTTTAGTTTTTTAAATTATAATTAACTTGTTCATTATTGGTATTAAATAGGTACATATAAATATTATGGATAGACAGAAATAAATATAGGTATCACAGAAATTGTTTAATTTTTATTTCCAAAATATCGAACAACTGCGTACATGGCCACAGGACAGATCAACAGTTACAGGAACTTTGCCATATTATTACACAAACAAGCTTAGCTCGAAAACATGTAGACTTACCGCAGAGTAGGACTGAGTTGATGCCATCGCCCTTCCTCAACTCCTGTCTGAACATCAACAGGTGCATTGCGTAGCAAAGGGCCGACCCCACAGCCGATAGCACCGCCGTCCAATTAGTTTGATGGCTTTCCGATAGGCCCAGCATCACCTGAAATTTATAAATTGAATAGATGGTCATAGTCGTGAATATAAAAAATATTCTAACAATTTTTTTATTATAAAAAATGGATTTAAAAAAGAATTTGTTCGATGTTATTAGGTAATTGCTCATTGTAATTTAGTATACTCTAGTAACTCGAATTCAAATCGTGGTGGCGGCGTCCAGTGGTTACTTGCGATTTTAAGTGGTGATCTATCAACATCACTAGGAATCAGCAAATTTTCGAAATAATAAAAAAATAATGTGGCTGTATCGCAGGTACGAAACATATACATTTCTCAGTAGTGATAGAGATTACATATTAGGTATATAAAAATAATCTAAAACTTTCTCATGAATCAATCCGTCTATTAGATTCACCGCATGAAAATCCATTCAGTAGTTCTTGAGTTAATTCCGCACAGACGGACAAACAGAAGCGGTGGTGGGGATTTGTTTAAGAAGAAATCGATATTATACAGTGTCATCTATCGAAAGAAATAATTTCGATAGGTGACACTGTATATCGTAACTCACGAGTCCGACCGCAGTGAGCAGTACTGTGGCGCACTTCGGCATTGTGAAGCGGTCTGCGGCCGCAAAACTATGAATTATACACCTAAACTTTCCTTATGAATTACTCAGTCTAATTGTGGAAGCCACATGGGAATTCCTTCAGTACTTTTTGATTTAATTCAGTTTAGACAGACAGACAAAGGCGGCGGGGGAACTTTATTTCATTAAATATATTGAATCGATAGATGGCACTGTATACCGATCCCGTATACAGTGCCATCTATCGAAACAGACGGGTAATTTGTGTGTTTTGTGGTTTGTGGGAACGAGTCTAGCTGCGGTGAGCACTGAGCAGCACTGCGACGCACTTCGACGACGTCAAGCCGTCGGTGGGCGAAAACTATGAATTATAAGTTGACTTAAACATTGAATCACTCCATCAATTGCGAAAGATTGGCTGCATTGGGATCCGTTCTGTACGATTTGAGTTAATTCAGATCAGACGGACACAAAGAGGCGGCGTTGGAGCTATGCTTCAATGTAACGGATCGAAGGATCGGTTACAACGCCATCTATCGAAATAAACTAGTAATTACTCACGAGACCCGCCGCGGTGAGCAGAACTGCGACGCACTTCGGCACAGTGAAGCGGTCGGTGGGCGCTTGGGCGAATATCGCGCCCAGAGACAGCGCGAACGCGCCCGCCGTCGAGGTGTACACTAGCGCCGAGCTTGACGACGTGTGCAGCAGGCTCAGACGGTACAGGTAGTTCGACAGGAACCACTGCAGCGATTAACATGCAAGCGGGTCAATTCGTCGGCTTGGCGGCGAGAGGCGGTTGTAAGATAGTACCGCAAAATATAGAAGAGCGTTATTCTTTACTGGGGGGGAACATTCTGAGTCCCTCGAATAGGGAGGCTCGTTTGGGGAAGCCCAATGGCGACGCTATATACTTTTACACCATCTAGCAGAAACGTTGTCAACATTATAATTTTTAACAAAAAAAAACCGACTTTTGAGGATTGCCCTCGATGTGGGTTGGATTTTGGATCAGATCTGGGTTTCCTTATCATGGTACCATCCTTGGGATATCTCCTTTCCAACAAAAAAAAAAGAATCATCAAAATCGGTTCAAAAACGACGAAGTTATCCGCGAACACATAAAAAAATATAAATATGTACGGTCGAATTGGAAAACCTTCTTTTTAGAAGTCGGTTGAAAAAAACCGACCAAGTGCGAGTCTCACGCACGAAGGGTTCACAGCACTATTATCTAGTTTGTAATTGTATTTGTATGAGCGCCCATACAACTCAGAGAACTTTTGCGGCGTCATTTTTCTTTTACGCTGCAAGACCTTGCTTCCATGGGAACTACTATATAGGTTTTCGACCCAAAACCTGATATCCCGTTGGTAAAAGGTTTTGGCACTACCCCGAACGAGTCATTCTTGCAACAGCCGAGGTTGCGTGGCCCTGCCATGAGGGTTCTTGCTTATCACTTAAATGACTGTTTATAGGCGATTCAGACGTACTTATGACTTGTTAGAAAAGATTTCATTGAAGTTCACTTGGCACGGTGTCGGCGGACTGTACTCACCGGCACGGCGAAGAGTAGCGCCAGCCGCAGATGGCGCTTCGTCGCGGCGGCGGCGGCGCGCCGCTGCGCGTGCTCTGTGGCCCGGACGGACGCTGCCCACGAGAGGCGAGCCAACAGCGCCTCGCCCGCCATTGCCGCTGACATCACGCGCACCTGAACACGGCGTTAGACCAGCGGTCATTTTTTTTTTTATGTGAAAAGTTGCCAAGCGAGCAGACGGTTCACCTGATGGTAAGTGAATACCGCCGCCCATGGACATCTGCTACACCCGAGGGTTACAGATGCGTTACAACCTTTTGAAAATTGGGCTCCGGCTACCTCACTCACCAGACGAAACGCGAAAGTATTTGTCATAATACTTCCATTTTACGCTGGTCTTCTGTGAGGTCGTGGTACTTACCCGGACGGGTCTGCTCATTCGTGCAACAGCCGAGGCTGCTGCGTGGCCCTACCACCGTGATTTGCTCCGTATCACGCGCACCTGAATACTGTGTTAGATCACTGGTCAATTGCGAATTGTAAGTAATGCCGATGATATCACTCGAGTAATATTACTCAGCAATGTCATACTGCATTACCCATTACGCTTGTGATGCATTACTTCGCGTTCCGCGATCGCCGTATACTAAAAGTATGTCGTGCGACCGAGATGATCGCGCGCTTCTAGGCGGATGATATTTTACATTACTTTCAATAAAATCGCAACCGTAATGCTATATAAATAAGATTTTTTTACGACGTTACGTATAAAATGTGTGCATTCCCCGCGCAAATACGAATGTCATGCTGTAATACAAAAACAAGCTAATATCACATGCTATTAAGGTTGAAATTAATTTTTGACGATATTTTCAAATTTGCTTTCTCATAACTCAAGGTTAATTTCTTTAGTAACTGACAATCATTGACGAATAGATTTTTATTGATATTAGCTTTTGCCTTCGCCTTTGTCCTTCTGTATTTTTAACTGGGCTATTTTGAATATAACGTTTAATTATTAAACACGGAATAACTATAAATTAAATAAAAAGTTGCGAAATTACCTCTATTTTGAATATTTACATTTAGAATATCATATACTTATTACACTTAAATAAAATCACAATACGCGTTAATCCTAAGTACGTAATGGTAATGAAATTAAAATAACAATATGCTTTAGTCCAGTATGTTACTGTAATGACATCGCAACATCATCATCACAGTATAGACCTAGATAGGCCTACTGCGTAATAAGTAATGCGTAATGTTTTTGAGTGATATTACTTCCATGAGTGATGTGATAAACATCACATTACTTTTTGAAGCACTGTTTTGCGCATCTCTACTCGTGAATGAAGTCGGTTTAATCTTGAGGTGCAAACCTGAACCTGCTGCTAGGCATCACGCAAGCTTAGTCATTTACATTTACTTTGTTCATTATAATATTTTGTGTGAAAACATTCAGATTGTCAATATCAGGCGAACTGTTGGTGCAATTAAACAGTATAAGCTGTTTACTTATCCCCAAGTAGACTTATTATTGCCCCGATTTAAAATGGTAAAAATGATATGATCCAACATTATGTAAACAAGATGACACAATGTTATAACTACAACATTATCTAACTAGCAGCCTATTTTGATACAATCCACTCACTTAAGAGTCATGGTACTTACCCGGACACAACAGTGAAGCCTATTGTGTGGTCCTACCACAGTAACACACAGCGAGATTTATCCATGTATATATTTTCATTAGTACCTATCTATGTGGTAAATACACAATAGTAAAGAGTGGATAGCAAACTATCACCATTGTTTATTTTATAATGAATTTAAAGGTGGGCACCCCAACATTAATCAACCACAGTTTACTCTCAGCTCTCAGGCTTATTTGTCACTTGGAAACAAGAAAAGAATCGCGAAATATTGGAAATATTAAAATTTTCATTCCTGTCAAAACGGTAGATGTTTTTTGGGAATATTCAGGACTTTTATGGATTTATTTATAATAACACTATGTCACCTCAGCCACTTTATTGAACCGCACAGCTCTGGGAGCAGCATCATCACTGTCAGTAGTTTCACCAGTTCGCACAGGAACAAAGGTTGAGTCTCCCTAAAATATAAAGTATTTTTAATACTTTAAGTTGTTAGTTACTTTAGATATTTTATTATATATATTCATTTCAATATATTAATTAAGTAATATATTATAATAGATTAAAGATTTACAATATTGGATTGCATAAGGTTTTATATCGACTGCTGCTCACAGTCAAAATTCAGTTTAACAAACAGATATTCAATTTAATTATATTGTGATACATCGCGTCGTTACAACCGCGACAATAAATAATCACAGGTCTAACGCTACTTGCCAATAATCATAAAAAAATATAAAGGTTAAAAAAATCCATACTAAAAAAAATATTTTTCAAACAAAGTTAATAAATAAAAAAGAAACTAAATTTGTAACATCCTATACAACTACAAATGACCATTTCATACATTCAGACTTTCTCATTTGTTGCATTGCGCATTACAAGTCTCTCCTTCTAACAATATGTTTTATCTCTTTCAAATTCATTCAACCCATTTATATTTTTTGTGACCTTTACAAATAAACTATGTTACAGTTCTATATGTAAGGATGTTCTAAAATTGTTTTGGAAAATTTAATAACTCGGTAAATATTGATGTTTAAATAATGTAAATGTTTAATACAATTTTAAAAAGTTATCCTTTATATGTGTATTTATTTAATGTCACGATTGTAACGACACGCTGTATACATAAAAATATAATGTTTGTTTGTTCAAAATAGCAAATGTACTAGTTCCTTACCAATAAATAAAAAACTTAATAATTGTGTATTTATTTATAATCATTTAAATAAATTGTAATCTATTTGTATTTAATTTTGTGTTACACTGTATTGGAATTCAGTTTAATGAATGTTGCTATCATTTATTATTATGCATTACATTGCATTATTTTAGTAAGTAAAGTATCAGCCTATGCATGTCTCACTGCTGGGCAAAGGCCTCCTCTGTACAGAGGATGTTAGGGCATAGTCCACCATGTGTTACCACTGCGGATTAGCGGACTTCACATATCTTCGAAATATTTTTTTTTTGTTTTATTCTTTTGTATTATTTCGAAAATATGCAGGTTTCCTCACAATGTTTTCCTTCACCGCTGAACACGTGACAATTCGGCATTTTCTGCAATTTCATTGGTGCCGGCGCCGGGGATCGAACTCAGGTTGCTGGAGTATATTGAATTTAAGGAGAGCAGCATCAAAAAAACTGGCAGAGAGAATGGGCTTTTATTTTTGCT
Organism: Iphiclides podalirius; assembly: GCA_933534255.1. Classification (NCBI taxonomy): domain Eukaryota; kingdom Metazoa; phylum Arthropoda; class Insecta; order Lepidoptera; family Papilionidae; genus Iphiclides; species Iphiclides podalirius. The sequence continues at coordinate 8,122,438 of OW152826.1, read as the reverse complement.
TCCACCACAATTCAGTCTAACATTTAAAGTGAGGCTATTATGTATAAGTCAGTGGATACTCTTATGGAAGCAGTGAATGATGTTCATTACCCAACTTTTAAATTCGGTTGATCTGCTGGTGATGGCATGCCAATAATTATGTTGCAAAATATCAATTGGCTAAGGCATTGCTATGGCTTTTGGTTTGCAGAAAGAAGAAAATAATGAGCAATTTATAGAAGTAACAATCTTGACAGGACCATTCAAATGAGAAGATTTTTTCATTCCTTGAACTCTTATGGTCCCAAATTATATGCCCTTTCAATTTAACAAATTAGATTTCCCAACTAAATTGTAAATCTTTAAAATGATGTGGAGAAGTTCTATGTGTTGCAAGTTCTATGGTTTTCAAAGCAGACAATCTTTATATCTCACCATGGAAAATACAAATAAAAATATTGTACACCTACAAGTGTTGTCACATGAAACATATTAGACCTACATGTGGCAGGGTAAAGTAATAATATATGAAGAATGAAGCTTCAAAATTTATATAATTATCAAGACATTATTAATTAAAATATTAGAAGATATTGTTAATTATCTTTATAATAGTAAAATGGTTGTAACTTGGGATTGCCTGTAGTCACCTGGTCATATTATTATTATTTTTTCTTTATTTCTAATTATATGCAATGTGGAGTATATTTAAGTAAAGGTATGTTGTTTATGAAAATGGTGTTTAATAATAAAGACAATGCATATCCATACTGCACTGCATTTAAAAATTGTTCTGTTTTACATTAATAAATTCAAATATATGAGTGAATGTGACAGACAGAATGTGCCAGAATTACGGTGCACTAGTGTCATATCTGTGTATATAATATAATTGGTTTATGATACAAAAACTCAGTCAAAGGTTGAACTATATAATCATTCATGTCACAAGTGGGTTAATCTTCATAAGGCCACTTCAATTTGCTACTTTTTAAATAATTAAATTTCTTTTACATATTTATGTAGTGGTTTGGGAATTAAGCTTCAAAGTACCCATAAGTTCTCAATTTTTAACTGTTTTTTTCTTACGTTGTATTAAATATTTTTACGTGTAGGATAATTTTGTATGTTAATAGCATACCAAGCTGCTGGTTGCCTCATTGTAGTATGTTTCATCATCGGTCTCAGGAGTCGGCTCTAATAATTGCTGAAATAAATGCATCATTCATATTATTACAATTTGATATATAATGGATTGAATGAACGTTTCAAATAAATTTTTACCGTATAATCAGCAGGTCGACATGGATCTCTTGTCGGAGGTGAAAAGCATAGCACTATCAAATAAACAAATAACAGTGAACTGCGCACATAGGTAATAAGAAAAGGTCTTTCTATTTTCTTTTCATTATATAAATACTGCAACAATAAGATAAAAATTAAAAAAAATGTGGATTGTGGAAAACATGTAAATATTTTAATGTTAGTTTGTTTACCTTTGTCAATTCTGATGAAACTACCCATAAAACAGCTACGAGGAACAATATAAAAACACCAAAAATAAATTTCTTTTTACTATAATGTTGAACCACATCTTTACTGTTTTTGGAATTAGGAGAAACTTGAAAAAAGTTGTGACATAAAGTTAACATTTAAAATAAGTATTGTTGTTGTATAGCGGGAAAGCAAATATCAAAACGTCATGGGTTGTAAAGGATCATTATTTCACGAAATATATACATAAAATATGAATATAAAAAGAAAATTAGTAATATTGCTTTTCATTTGTAAATAATGTCAATAAATGCACCACTTATAGAAGTTTATTTGTATTTTTATTATTTAAATTATTATTATTTTTTCGACTTTCGTTGGTTATAAATTTTTCACTGTATCTTTTTTCTATCCAGTTTTTAAATCACAATTTTCCATATAAACTCAATCGAATCTTATTTGACAGACAAAATGTATGAATATGAACTTAGGAAATATGAAATATTTGTATTCCGTTCTGTGTTACCAACTGTTCAAAAATAATACTCCTAAATTAATTTGGAAACCAACTAAACTTGAATAAATTGAAACAGAAACTTCCTAAATTTAAAATCACGATTTTTATATAATCAAGGTATATTCAATATTAATAGTATTTAATATACATATATATAGTTGTTTTATTATGTATAATAGTTATTATTATTACCTCCTAAAAAACTTCCAACAGACATTAATTCTTCCAAAATTTAGGAATAAAATTCCTAAGTTGGCATCCCTGATTCCGTTGTCTGAACTACAGTGTGACCATTTGTGTCAGATTTCTGCTATTTGGGCAGATTTCGCACCTTAAATTTTAGATGTGGCAGATTAGGCTGACGATTCAAAGAAGATTTTGGCAGATTTCAAGGAAATCTTTATTATTTTTGAAATACATTTGTACATATAAATTAATATTAATATTTAGAATGCTTATAATATTCTGTGTCGTATTATTTACTTTTATTAATATTTGGTAGCAAATTATTGTATCTTCCGTATATTGACCTGAGTGTGAACAAGATCTTTTGCTTCCTTCCTGGATTTCCAGAGCTAAGAAGGATCCTGATGTTGCATTTTGCAAAGCTTGAAATTGTAGTAAAGTAGATATTATTTTAAAAGAGATTTTCAAGTAAAAACAAAATTTTTATTTTACTTTTTAAATATTTCAAACTTTGAAAAGCTCTTTTAAGTTTGCCTATGTCAAATGAGGATAATAGAGGGTCTTTTACCTAAAGACCGTAATCCTAAAGGTGGGCGGATCAAATTTCTGAAAACGTTGAAATCCTCATAAGCGCCGCACTTCACTAGACGACAGAGCGAAACGTATGGAGTATGTAAGGCACGCTAGAATATTCAGCGCGCCTTGCTATTCGGTCCCTTTTCACGGCCAACGAACTCCCCCGAGTTCGCTGACCGGGCCATGAACGCCAGTGTTAATAAGCAGCAAGATTCCCTGCCCCCAGTGACGGACGTGGTCTGTGGCTTCGTCGCTCACCACATTTCGGCCACGGAGGGTAGGGAGAACGGCGTATCGGAATAACCGCGGACTCACATCTACTGTATCAGCGGTGCAGCCCCGCTGAGTCGCGGAGGATAGGGAGAGCGGCCAAACGCAATACCGACACTCCTCTATATCCGCGACTCCTCCTCGGCAGCAGAAAACTGGGAGAATGGCTCCTCCTCTACCACCCTCGACCTGTCCCCACAGCAGACAATCGGTACTAAACTTGGCTAGCGCATTGTCAGTGAGTCATCAATTAACGTTCTGTTGATAATGACGAAACAGACCGCTGCCTAAGCGCGTTGTTCGACGTAGTTAAAACAGTACTTTACAACTAGCAAACGGTGGGGGAACACGTCGTTTCGAAAGTCACGAGAGAACGCGGCACTCGGTATGCGATGACTGACCGGCTGCGGCGAGCGAATGGTCGCGAGGGGCTTCTTTGAGTTTACCGATCTGAGACGGCAATGAAGGATGTAGCAGATTGGAGCGGATATGTGCCTACGTAGGCGTGTGTTCGACTCGGCAGCTATGCGCAGTATGATGATTTATTTGAAAATTTTCCACGTTACACGACCAATCAGAGCGCTTGTTTAGCCCGCGCGAGAGTCACCGCGTACCCCGCATAAATCACTCCGCCAGAGGCGATAGAGGGGGACTGCGCTTCTAAGTAGGTCCTGTGAGCTAAGTTAGTCCCCGAGCAAGGGGATATCTCCCAAGGATCACAAAGCGTCTGGTCTTTAACTTGAAATCAATCACAGGCAAAGTCAATTCTTTTTTATGGTGGCCCTCGGGTGAAGATACTTGCAGTTCCGGTGTTCAGCGTTGAATTCCTTGTTTGTGGCTTGGTGTATTTGATGAAGAATGAAGCGAAATTGAAGATTAATGAATATAGAAGATTCACGTCGTCCATTATTAAACTGCTCTTCTCATAGGTTACTGCTACCTTGTTTCTTAGAGACCTTATCAGAGCTACACTGATAACTTAAAATAATTCTTTTAAGAACTGATTTATTCCTGCTTCGCAGCTGTTTCGCCGAAAAGAACGTCACTTATAATGTAATACGCCAAAATGTTACGCTGTAATAAAAAAACTGTCTGATAAGTTTGCCTATTGCTAATTAGTCATAACACAGAGAACTATTGGTCGTCATCGTTGACAAATTGACAATAGACGAAGAAGTTAAAATGTTTGGTGTATGTCATATTAGATGTTTGTGCTGTGCAGGGTAGGATTTTGTATTATAATTTCATGCATGGATAGTACAAAAACGTACTATAATTTCATTACTTTACCTAAATGACCAATATTATACCATTCACAGCCAATCCAACATTAAAAGAAGTTCTTTGGGTTGTAATCAAGTTGTAATTCTATCGTACTGTGCGATTCGAACAATAGAAAACGAGTTAGTGCATAATTAAGTTACCCGGTATTGATTCAAGGTATTTCCTTGCAAGTATAGCAACCAGGTACCGACCCGATATACTTGCAAGACTTAGCATTGACTTTTCCATTAAGGTGTACTAGCTCTTCAAAGTAAGTATTACTACGTCGATCGAACTCGTACGTCGAACGAATCGAATGCACTGTTACCACTGTTCAAAAATAAAACTCCTAAAGCAATTCGAAAACGCACTAAAATTTACTAAACTCAAACAACAACGTAATGGCAAAATAATTATCTAATGAAATAAACTATTTCATTCAAAATGGTCAAGAACATCAAATATAATGTAAATCATTTGAAATCAATATGTTAAGAATAAAATCAAAATAATTATTAGAATACATAAAATATTCATACCAGACACATAGCCCTTGGCCTGACGTCGTCCAAAGCAGCACAGCACTGTAACATTTTCTTTTATTTTTTTAAATAAGTAGTTTTGTGTAGTGTTTTTTCGAAAATGTGAATAAAATTTTATTAATTAAAAAAATATTCCCCCCCAAAAAAACTTCCATTCCACATTTTTTATTCCTAAAGAACAATGCCCATTTTTGACCTGATTATGTATAGAAGTGAAATAAATATTAAAATTTAGCTAATTTCATTTTATAGTAATTACACTAATCACAATGTTAAAAGGTCGGGAAAAAATATTTTTTGATATTTCTTTACGCTTATTTTACTTCAAGGGTAAACATATTACCATGTTTTGAACGCACCCTAGCAATTCTTTGCCTATGACGTTCCATTTTTCACACTATCTACTTGACTGTATTCAACTTTTTCTGAGTTTTGTACGTGATTTTACGTTTTAGAGAAGTGAGTAAGCACGTAATTAACAGTATTTGTATAAAAATTAAGATCAATCTTATTAGTAGTACAGATTTATTAAAAATAAAATAGTAAATTATTAATGCAGCATGTAATAAAGTTCGCACGGCTGACGTAAATGGATTTTTTTTGACATTTGACAGTTCTGCGAGTGACTCATACTCATCGGTATTCGCCAGTAATCGTGAGTATTTATGTTTATTATTTTTAATCTAAAAATGTCAATCATGTCCTAATCAAACTAACAAAGCTCCTATAAATTATACCTGTGACATAATACAAACAACTGTTCAAAAGATCTATATATCCAAAATATGTATTATAAACTCAATATACGTTTTTTTATTTCAGATTACTGAGGAAGATTACATTTGTAAATCTTGTAATGAACTCTTTATGAGAAGAGTAAACCAGGAATTAACAAGCTGTGATCTTGCTCAAGCTCCAGGATTATCTCAACCAAGTCGAAGAACAGAGTTTTTGATAATCCTTCAGAAAAGCAAAGACATAAATGCTATTATACAAACAAGTTCACAACATCACATATTCATGTTTCCACATTGTTAATCATTTGCCAGTATAAAACTTGATACTATTACTCTAGATTATTTCTCTTTTGTATTTTAGATGTAAATTATTATATCTGTTATTAATTGACTGGTGCTGTAATAATTTTAACCACAAATAAATATATAATTGTTTTTTTTTTAATATTTTTTTAAGATGAATAATAATTATTGCTTTATTACTTTTGTAGATAGTTGTCTTTTGTAGATATCATCATCTGATAGAATATGCCATTCATGCTGGATGAGTTGTAAGAGTGCTGCCACACATATTAGGCATGTTGCTGAAGTTTGTGGTGTTTCTACTACTGAAGATAATTTATTTTTTATGTTTCTGAGATTAAGTTATTAGTGAACTTATACTATTTGCATTAAGTACCAAATAAGGCAAGCCAAATCCTATTATGGCGAACATATTCGCTTTCATGGATCATATAGAATAGAAATATGTAGGGACACAGAAGTTTTCTAGGAATAATCTGAGAGGAAGTGGTGACATAACACTAATAAGAGGAAAAATTAAGTCCTGGCACATTTAAAGAAAAACAATATAATATCTACATTTTAATAGAAAATAATGTGTCTGGCAGAGCTAGTATAGTCGAATACTGTTGTAATTGTTTAGTTGGTTGGCGAACCATAGGATGCTGCACTCATGTTATGGCTAGTGTGGTACTTCGGATGAACTATCAAGAAAATATCTCTGTTATAGCAGAATTTCTGGATAACATAGTTATAACACATTTAAGTGAAGATGATGATAATTAATAAAGCATTCCACTGTAACATAGTGTTTTATTTTTTCCCCCGTTTTATTCATCAGGTATTATAATTATCGATTATTATGTATTGTAGTGCAGGCCAATGAAATGTGTAGGGCAGATAAATGATCACTTTTAACTTACGTTTTTTTAGTAAGTACTTATGTGAGCTGTTGAAACAGCAGATAATGCTCTTCACTCAATTTATAGTGACAATAATCGAGTCTGAGCAGTGACGTAAGGGCAGTCGGTTTCTAGGAATTCACAAGTATAATAATTACAATCTTATTTTTTGTTCTAGGTAATTGCTATAATTATGTAAATTTGTTTAGATATTCTATATATAAAAATATACATATTTAACATTCATAAAATCATTCTCTTCATCATTTCATTATAAAAGTTAGGCAAAAATAAACAACCAGAAGTGTTCATTGGCGTATTCATTGAAAACCGCCCAAAAAGAAAAGAAGAAGAATTCACAAGTACAAAAGAAGTTTTAGACCTTAGATAGGCTAATATTATTATTTTAGGATAAACTTGAGCGTAAATAGTTAGTTCTAGCTCATTTATTTTGTTATATTAGGTAACTGCAAATCCTAACCTAAAAAGTAACATTTTTTTATAATTTTTGGACTTCGTAGACCAGCAATTGTAAAAATTACTATATGATATTAATTTACTAACTTAAAGGTAGTCTTTCTGCTATACCTTGTAACTATACATACACTTTCATTATCAGGTTTTTAAATGTATGGGAAGTGGGCATTGTTCTCTAAGAAGAAAATTCCTAAGTTGGCATTCCTGATCGAATGTATTTTTCTCGGAATTCGTCTCCCTCGTCGTTCGGTGCTATTCGGCTGGGATCGACGCGGGCGCCGTGCGATGGCGAAGCAATGTATATCGGTCTGGCCCGGTGTGTCTGTCTCACTTGATTAGATAACTTATTTTATAACTTACTCATAAGGTTCAGATTGTGCTTATGCATGAAATAAAATACTTTCAAAGTATTTTACGTCTTGATTGGAATATTTTGAATCTTATCTGTATAACAACAACGCTTAAACTTGCAAGGAAACAAGTATTCGACTCGTTGAGTTGGACAGAAAATACTTTGAAAGTATTTTGATACCTGGTTGCTGTCTCTGGTATGAGAAGGTGGACGTACTTTTAAGACCTGCTACGTGATTTAGCAAGTATAACCCATCCCTAGATAACACTGGACTTTGTCTCTAAAAATTAAACTATTTATAATCTATAATAATACTATAGATTGTAAATAGTTTTCAACGATGACCAACTACCGTGGGACTTACCAATGTCTGAATGGTACTTTTTTTCGATACTCCGCTTTCTCAAACAGTCACTGAACATCGCACTCAATAAAGTAATTAATAAAGTTCGTAATTGCTGTTTTTTTATGTGAAAAGTTTCCAAGCGAGCAGGCGGTTCACCTGATGTTAAGTGAATACCGCCGGCCATGGACATCTGCTACACCCGAGGGTTACAGATGCGTTGACAACCTTTTAAAGATTGGACGATTGGAAGATTGTCTATATAGTACGATTAATTTATTATTTTTATGGTACGGCCCTCCTATTCTTATGCAAAGTGATAACAATTTTCTGCGAGTTTTTGAGTAAAATAATTTTTTTCCATAATTTATGAAAATAATAGTGTAATTTTTTGTCAAATACTATCCTTTTAAATATTTTTTACTATCTTTTTTACCGCACCTAAATCCAGCCCCGGTCTGGTGACTGGACTGGTGCTGTGGCTGTGTCATTCTGTGTCACTGTCAGTTACACAGAATGACACAGGACACAGCTAGTGAGCTAGCCTACAGCGTGACCAGATTTAGTAGATTTCTACTTTTTTGGTAGATTTTGAGGTACTGGCAACAGAATTTAGTATGTAAAAATTATTTGGTATATTTTAGTAGAATTCACGCTTTTCAGTTATTCTAGTACTTTTTTGGCTTATCGGATAAATGCGGGGTATTCCCCCTTTCATTGAATGGATTGTAACTATTTAATTCATTCTTTTGGTTACCATTCGTGCTGTGAGCATAGTATGATAGACTGACGATACTACCTTTGTCAAACGCCAAAGTAGAAAGAATATTTTCCGATATTAATAGGATTAAAAATCAAGATCGAAATCGATTTAATAATAATAATGTTGCATGCAATAATGCATGGAAAAGAAGGATCATCAGTTGGAAGGAGGATATAGGAGATTTGATCCTGACAGAAGTATGATAGTATGGACTCAAAACAGCTTTATGACAATGTTACCCGACATAAAGACGAAGAATCTTAACTTTAAGTTTAATTTTATTTTTTTAATTATATTTTTATTTAGAATTTAACTTTTAAAAAACATTGTTTTCTTTACTTATGGTTGTTTCTTTGTTATTTTTATTCTTTATCGATTCATCATCATCATCATCATAGTCAGCCCGAATCAGCCCACTGCTGGGCATAGGCCTCCTCCCTCTGGCGCCATTCTTCCCTGTCTTGAGCGTATCGCATCCATGTTTTTTCTGCGATCGCTTTGATATCGTCGACCCATCGGGCAGGCGGTCTGCCGACACCACGCCTTCCTTCTCGAGGTGTCCATTCGGTTAACGTTTTACTCCACCTGCTATCACCATGTCTAGCAATGTGCCCCGCCCAGCGCCATTTGAGCCGCATTATCCGTTCACCTACGTCACAGACCTTCGTCCTACGACGGATTTCGGTATTGCGGATACGATTTCTTAACCTGATGGAACAGCATGGAACGCTCCACATAGCTCGCTGTGCGACTCGCATTCTGTGCACTGTATCTTTTGTGAGCTTCCATGTCTTTATCGTTTAATCAAGAAAATTTTTATTTTTAGGTTTTATCACGACAGCAAACAATATACTTGATACTATAATATACTTGATTTTTATAATCTTCTCGTTCTCTTTTAGAACTCAGTAGTTTTTAACCTCGATAAGCAGTAGATTCGTCAAATGAAATTTGGTCACGCTGCTAGCATAGCACCAGTAGTGTGAACTAGCGATGGGTCGTTGAAGGTATTTTTTTCAACTTAACGTTAACATTGATTCATGTTCGTCAATTAGTTGATCAACTAGTTAAATTCGTCAACTAGTTAATGTGACACATACATAAGTATGTTAAATTGCAAGCCCTTTCTTCTACTAGGGAAAACGGATGAAAGCTAACTATGCATAAATCTAACAAATCTGAATAATTTTTTTTCTTTTCCTCGAAACTAATTTTTTTCTTATCAAAATCAACCATCATACGCTGAAGATTGGTACTAAAACACTGATGAAAATATTTAAATATATTTCCGCTTCAAGTACTTTTTAAAGTTAGTTAATGTAATTTGTTCCATATTTTCTCCTCGCATACATTACAAACAGCTTTTCCGCTAGAACTGTCTTTTTAGGTATGAAGCCATAACTCACTGATAATACGTTCAATTATTTTGAATTTTGTACCCACAATCCTCTATACACTTAAATAATCATAAATTAACATTAAAAAAAAAAAAAACACTAACCACAAAGTAAAATTCTGATACTTAAACAAAACTAATAACATAAAATAAAATTCAAAATATAGGTAACTAATTAAAAAATTAACAAATTCTCAAAAAAAAAAAAAAAACCGCTAAACATGAAGTAAAGTTCTGATTATATTTACGCAAAGCCGTAAAATGTTCTATTACCTTGCGCGCAACTATTCACAAATTGTCAAACAAAAATAAAGAAAACGAACTTAAAGATGTCCTTCATAAAATTAAACAAACATTTCAACTCAACTCTGTGACGTTTTTTTCAACGTAAGTTTTTTTCAACTTAAGGTTTTCAATTCGTTACGCTTATGTTCCGTTGAATTAGCGGTATCGTTGACTGCATTTTTAAACGAATTGATTCAACGACAAAATTTCCGAAACGACGTTAACGAATTCAACTAGTTGATTTCAATGACAGCTATAGTTAATTCGTTAACAAGAGATCAACGGTTGATTCAACTAGTTCGTTGATTCAACGCCCATCGCTAGTGTGAACTGTAAAGGGAAGGAAATTCGGTTTGTCAATAGTATCAGTTATCACTAATTTACTACATTAAACATTAAAATCTTTACTTGTTTTCAATAAGTTGGATGTTTGTATAGATGTAATCATAAATTAAACCATTACATTAATAACATTACACATTGTCTTTTGTCAAGTGGTTATGATAGAATTACTATAAAGAAAATTGTTAGTTCAAGCCGCGATAGTAAAATAATTGAGACGGGATGGACGTAGTAAAAGCGGTTGGGAAATACCTCAGCACTCCCGTAGGAACTGTTTGCTATAACACAGATAAAGTGTGTAATAATTTTTAATGATTTATTGTATTGCTTTCAAAACCTGTGCTTGTAAAGGCGTACCGACCTAATTTCTCGATATTTAATCTATTTTGTCATATCTAAAATTAAACCTGGTCTCGTCCTGCACTTTTGCTAGTAATTCTATATGAAAGAAATTCAAAAAATATCTTATTGGTTTACACTGCTAGCGTTTTATCTAGAATTAGGACTAAAGAATTAGCAGAAGTTCATTTTAGTTGACCAAACTATGCCAAAACATAACATTACTGTATTTCTTTAATTCTGACCCAGCATGCAATGGTAATTAATTTTAACTTGTAAATTTTCCCCAACACAGGTTTTGACAACAGTTCTTGATAAAGAAAATGTTGAAGGTTTTGCAAGTATTATTCTAAAGTTGGCCTTAAAAAGTGGTTCAACAATGACTCAGGAGCAAAAATTACTAAGTTATCAATGGTTGGAACATTTGGCTATGTATGCCAAGCAAGCTATGTTGAATCCGATTTTTGCTAAGAATTTTTTACAGGTATGATTGAGTGTATCCACACAAGTTATGGTTTCTATTGAAGATATACAGAGTTATAAATTTACCAACAAAGAAAGATTTTGCCATGAACAAAAGAAGACAGTTAAAAATGAAAAACTGTCATATTCAAAGGCTGGGTTCCCTTATGGTGCAGTGTCCAAAACTGCCAATAGGTTAATGATTTGATTGTATGTTGACCATTTTTATACTTGTCAATAGAAAAATTATGCAATATTGATAAGTACAATATGATATAATAATAAATAAAGTGTACATAAAAAAATGTACTCAAATATTTTAATAGATCCCAATATAAATAAAGGGAATAAATTTTAATCTTTCAGGTTTTTCTTTGCACATAACCAGTTTAAATATATAAATTAGTATTATAATTAGATCCAAATCTAAATGGATAATTAGATTGTGTCTTTGTGTGAACTTTGCTAGTAATGTTTTTAATGTTAATTTTTTCAGGGCATCAATGAAGCATTAGCAAAAAGTACATATTTAGCTGGACATGTCTTAACTGTCACTGATATAGCAGCATATCATGTTTTATACCCTATAATAGTAAGTCAAATGTTTATGGTACAAAATAATAACGAAATTCTTAATATAATGTTTGTATAGTGTAGACTACTCACAATTACTGTGAACTTATATTTATTGATGTGATATGTGTAGCTGGTCAAACTGAAAATCATTATATTACTCTAAACTATATAGAATTAAAATTATGTTAATAAAAAAGATTAAAATTATGTTTTCAGGAACGGTTAAATATTGTAGAACAAGAATCTTTATTACATGTTTGCAGATGGTCCAAACATATGCAAGCCCAGCCCAAAGTGTGCGTTAATCGCTCACCACTACCATTAAATACTTTAACACTTTCTATCCTTGCCCCAGCGGTACACTGAGCATAGAAAATATTTATGAATAATAAAACTCATTCTACTAATTAAAAGTGAGTAATAAACCTTTTATGAATAGCTGTTTTAATTGAAATAACCTTCTTTCACATCTCTTTAATTGGCAAGATGTGTAAAACATTGAATAGTATTACACAACAAAATTTTAATTTTAATTTGTTATTACTCTCTTTGATTATAATGCACTTTAGTATTCATGTGAGTATATAAGTCTATTTTAGATATTAAATGGCTTATTGCAAGTGAGAAAATCATTGTAGCTTTGAGAAGATTGAAGGGTCTGAATATTGGATGAAAAAAGTGTCTATGCAAGATAAGTCGCTTATTTGGGTGAGCTAGGTATTTGCTTATCAGTCACCATTGTTCTCCTTGAAGATTATTTATTGTACTGCATGAACCTTTGTCTACATTTTCGAAACTGTTGTGTCTGTGATTTAGGTAAATTTATAACATAACTTTTCATGATTTTGTTTTTGTTTTATTAAATTGTAATAATACCTAATGCTTACATTTAAGGTTTGTCAAGGATTTGTCCTGCCATTACCAAAGCAAATTTTACCACATGAATTGGGGAATGTGAGCTTGGAGAAACCAGTTGTATATCATCCACAACCATTTTCTTATCCGGGTTACCCTGTTATTTTATATTTATAATCTAAGGACTGTCATTTTTAGTGATAAACTAAAAAAAAGCCATTGAATATAATATGTATCAATAATATTTACATAATAAAAAAAATTTTTAGTATGATAATATTTATCAAATGGAGCTAATTTTGATGACTCTTAATTTGTTTCAAGCGATCAGCTAAGCCCAACATAAGACACCGTTCGAGTTTGTTTGAATATGAGCAGCCATAATCTTCATCTTCTGAAAATAGATTACTTTTTTTGAGTATTACATATCTGCAAAAAGTTGAGTACTTTTATACAACTTTAAAATTTAGAAAAATTGACTATTTCTTTAAGAGTGCAATACATGTGATTTTAATTACTACAGTATACAACAAAGTTGTTCCGCTGGCTGTCTGTCCCTATGTATGCTTAGATCTTTTAAACTACGCAACGGATCTTGATGTGGCTTTAATCGATAAAGTGATTCAAGAGGAAGGTTTATGTATAATATATTGCACCCGTGCGAAGTCGGGGCGGGACGCTAGTGTAGAATAAGAGAAGTGTCTAAGTATACCAGACTTAGAATAGCCAACCAATACCAGAAAAGAATGGTTTCGGAAATATTATTCTAGAATTATTGATAGTTGTATATCAAACTATTTTCATTCGTAGCTCAGACTATTTTGGCATAGAGGATAATGTATATGTGGAATGTCCAGTGAACAAAGCACACATCATACGAGTACTTTAAAAAAAAAACTAGTTTGCCATTCAGATTTGTTAACTTAAAACTACACTATAGAATTGGTTAAAATGTGTGTAATTTAAAAGTAAATGTGGCCTTACAACGAACTTGAATTCAGAACCAACATTGTCAACCCCGGTAGGATAGAACCTACCGTTAGTGTTTTTTTAGAGCCAGAAGGCGCGGAGGGAGGGTAGCCCCCGCTTGTCGTGACAAAGGCACAGGCATCACGCAACCCGTAGCGACAGCAGCGCCGGGATATCATAAATGGTTGCCTTATAAAAAAAATCATAAAAAACTATGTATTTCCGACAAAGCCCCCCCCCCCCCCCCCCTCATCAGAGGGTCCTATGACCCCCAGTCGTTCACCTCACCTATCATCATCATCGCTGCAACTTTCAAAGAATCCAATACATGCAATCATGGACGAAACCTTGGGCATGTTAGTAAACTCTGCTGAACTTAAAGTACATTAGACTTGGATTGTTGGGATAACTTAAATGTCCTTGGTATCTGTAACGTCCAGTAAATTATTCCTGAATTATGATAATTTCATCCAGAATCAAAACTAATTTAGTGGATACCTATGATATGGACGGAAAAGGGGTAAAACTTGCCAATGCACTCGTTCACAGGCCACGTTTTGCGAGATGGGAATTACGTGAAACTGGCATCGATGACGTCAACTACCCCAGTCCACTCTCAGATCTAGCATCCAACGACTTTTTTCAGACAGTTTAAGCCCTCATAATGCTCTTTGTATTATGAGAAATATAATACGAAGACGAAGAAATAGATACACGATATATATTATTTTTTAACGGTAATTTTCGTCTTTTCTCCTTTTACAGAAAAGCGGATTTTAATAAATGATACAATTAATCTAAGCTCAGAATTTTATAGCCACTCTCGTATGTAGGTAATTTTTAATTTGATGATTGTAAGATTTATTTTTAGTTCTAGTTTCTATACTCAAGATGCGTCCAGAGGCGACATCTCTCTATAAAAACGTTCAACATTAAATGGTCAAACAAATCTTTGTAAGGTGTTTCATGGTGTAACTGTACACTAGATGGCGCCAAGCTTCACTAAAAATACAAATAACGAACATAGATGTCTATATAGTCGCGCTATGAGGTAAGTGGCCGTTTAGCTTAAACGCTTGGTAAAGCGTCTGGGCGCGTTATCCGGAAGACGCGGGTTCGAATGCCGCAGCGTTTTTGTTCACCTATCTACAAAAATACCTGATTGTAGTTCTTGAAAACACGCTCGGATTTCATCTTGAAATGTAGCTCTTGATTGCTGTGATTTTACCGTGGATTGAACTTTGTTCCATAAATCAGCTTCGCGCGGTATTCCTCGAGAGTCAACCTGTTCGAATATAATTTTTAAGTACATGTAATGTTTACATAGCACATTGAAATCATACAATAACTTACCACATGTAAATTAGCAAACACACATTGACTGAGACACTGGAAAAAATAATAAATCGAAGGTAAATAATGGCATTATTTTAAGAATACAATAAATGAAAAGTTTTATTTACAGAATACTTGACTTCTGATACCTATGCTTCGTCACACTATAGGGCACAATAAAGGCGCCAAGGTCGTTAAAAATTATAAATATGATGCAGTTTATTGCTATAGCATTTTTTATAATGAGTCTTATTAGCGCCTCACCCCGATTTTGCAAGGGGCGGGTCGCTAATTAAGACTAATTATGCAAAAGCAAAATTTGTTGTTCCGATTTAATCTGATCCGTGCTAATCTGAAGATTTTCTGAAAATTTAATCCAAATCGGTACAACTGTTTTGGAATCCACGGAGTACATATGTACATAAATCGATACAATTTATTAAATTCCATTATCCACGCTGTTATTATACAAATTTTGCAAATTTGTATAATAATAGCATGTGTTTGATAATTCCTACCCTAAACCAAGACTTAGTTCTCAAAAGTCTCCAAAATATAGATTGTACCAAAGGTGCGGGGCCGGATGAAATCCCACCTACTTTTATTTTCAATTGTGCTTCCGAGGTAGCTTATCCATTAACGTAAATTTTTAATAAATCCCTTTCTACTGCAACATTCCCATCAATATGGACAACTGGCAAGGTTGTCCCAATTTATAAGTCGGCATCTGAAGATAATATTACTAATTACAGACCGATTTCTATTCTTTCCACCTTTTCAAAGATATTCGAATCTTTAATATGCCCTCATTTAGAATCACTTGAAATTGTACTTAAGTGATCCTCAACATGGATTTATAAAGTCAAGATCTACAAATACAAATTTAGTCCACTTTACTGAAGTGTTAACCGAAGCAATTGACTCAGGATATTAGGCTGATGTAATATACACAGATTTTAGTAAGGCATTCGACAAAGTTTCTCATCAACTTTTGGTTTCCAAACTCCGCGCTTATGGACTGTCAAGTTCCTTTGAGGAATGGATCGCGTCGTATTTGGAATGTAGGCAATTTTTCGTCGTTGGTAATGGTTATAAATCTAAAGTACAACCTATCACCTCAGGGGTTCCGCAAGGCTCGCATTTGGGTCCAATACTTTTCAACATATTCATTAATGACATCCCAGAATGTTTCTCTTACTCTGAAGTTTTCATGTTTGCCGATGATTTGAAATTCTTAAAAATAGTAAAGGTAGAGCAGGACACTGCACTGTTACAGGGCGATCTGGATAAACTTGTTAAATGGTGCAAAGTTAACAAAATGGAATTAAACCCTGAAAAGTGTCGTCATATAAAATTTTCTCGAAAACGCAAAATAATAATCTCCGATTATCATATTAATAATAAAACTATAAAAGAAGTTGACACGGTACGGGATCTTGGAGTGATCTTCGATAAAAAGTTAACATTTGGCCCCCCATTTAGACAACATCATCAGAAAATCATCAAAGGTATTAGGATTTATTATAAGAAACTGTCAATATTTTAAGGACTACAAAACAAAAGTTTTATTTTATAACAATATAGTCTGAAGTATATTGGAATACTGCAGTATTGTTTGGCGACCTCACTACGCTACACATTCACTGCGCATAGAGAGAATACAAAAGCGATTTATGTGGCACCTGTCTTTCTCTGTAGGAAACTCGAAAACTGTACGGTCATATAAAAACAGACTTC
The DNA here is from genome assembly GCA_933534255.1 of Iphiclides podalirius. Classification (NCBI taxonomy): domain Eukaryota; kingdom Metazoa; phylum Arthropoda; class Insecta; order Lepidoptera; family Papilionidae; genus Iphiclides; species Iphiclides podalirius. The sequence goes on along the minus strand of OW152826.1, from coordinate 8,105,459 downwards.
AATATTTCAATATGAACTCACTGTTAAGTAGAAGAATAGTTAATGATGCGCAGTTTGTAAGCAAAATCTTAAAAAACAAAATCGATAGTCCTCAACTGCTAAAATTTCTTAATTTCCGTGTTCCTTCACGAATTCCTCGCAAAGCCACACACATCACACCGCTTTGTCCTCCATTACGAAGAACAGTTTTAGGTCGTAACTCTCCTTTTGCTAATTTTTGTAAAATTATCAACGACTACAGTGATCGCATTGATAAACATAGTGATTACATTCTCTTTGGCATTGATTTTCAATATGACTCTTTTGAAAAAATAAAAAAAAATATGTATAGCTCTTTATCTAGTTAGCCAATAACAATATTAATCAGTTTAGCGTCAAAAAAAGTTGTTATATTGATTACCCGTACACAGTCTTCTATTAAATTTAGTTTAGTTGATTAATTTATTTTTGATTTAATTTTATATTTTTTATTTGTACATGTGGTGTTTATCTTTAAGTAATTGTTACACTAATATATGTTTAATTTTAAGTTATTTATTGTAAGCTTTAAGAAGTATCCAGTGTAAATAATTGTTGATAAACCTCTTTAAATGAATAAAATAAAATATCGATTATTTTTTTATATATACAGATAACTTTTAGTCGACTTTTACAACAGGATGGTGATACTTTAGCTTAAGTCAATGATGTCCAAAGGAGCATAGTTTAGAGAACCCGATTTAAGTCAACTATAGCACAATTAGAATCTAATTGTTTTATTTACCTGATCTGTTTCATGATTCATTAGCTGCTCAATTCTTTTTTTCCTATCTGAAAAATTACTATCGTTTCTGGAAAAATGATTTGAATAGCTTCTGGGCGTATTGTTGGAATGTTCCTTTCCATATAGGTTTTCTTGATCGAATAGATAATTGTACATGATATTAGAAATGTTCTGGATCATCATGTCGCTTGTGTTCCGCCTTTGGTGGCTATACAGATTTGGGTCTTTGGAACTATTGTACATTCGTGGATATTGGTTGTTGTTTTCCCCATCTGTTGCGTTTCTGTTTGAACGACGTTCACGTTCTTTAGAACTAACCGGACCTTGCGTAATATTATTTTGGGAACAGACTTTTATGGCAGCTGCTACCTCATCTTCTAATAAACGAATGTTTCCTTCTCCCGAACATGCCACGATTGCTGTAAGTGTTGCTAAAGCGACGATAGCTTTCAGCATGGTCGAATATGAAAACTGGTAACGAAATAAACTGAATGGGATATATATTGTGTGTGAATTCATGTTTTGCAGGAAACATGGTTGTCGTGAGCGACATTTGATGGGCAGATTTGTTTTCTGCTCGACAATTTCGCAATTACAGAGTGACAGTTCCGGTGTACATAGGTATATGTAATGAATACTGACAACAATAATTATTTCTTTAATCTACATTAACAGTATCAAATTATAAAGGAGCGTAAATAATCAAGGTTGGTTGTTTTTAATTAATCGAGTTGACAGACCAGACTTGGTTACTAAAAAATCTTTAACCAGATTTGTGATTTTATGAGGATAAAAAAAACTTTGTTGTGGTAGGGCTACGCAGCAACTACTGTTACTACTACTGTAAGAATGGGCTGACTGCCCCGGGAAGCACCCCCATCCCACAGAGTTCCGGCGTTTTTCTTTACGTTTAGTGAGAGGGCTGCCTCTTTTAAAGGTTATTTGCAGTTTTAAAATTTTCGATTGGCAAGCCATGGGTCGCCGTGATCATTTAACATCAAGTGAAATATCTAAAACGCTAAATTTCCACGTAAATTCTTATAATAACAACGAATTTTGACTCTGCAAACATGTGTTTCTATAAAAAAACATATTTTATATTAACCCTTGTGATTGATTAACGATGTCAATTCCTTGTTTAACTCTAGATTAGTAATTATTCATGTTGCTGACGATGACTTGTCATATGTAACTTAATGACGCTGGAAATCGTTTAACAAAGAGTTCATCATGATGACTTGACTCATCATTTTGTAGGTACAAATGAGTGGTTTTCCCACGAAGGAGTTGCGATCATCAGTAGGCAATGGAGTGCAATGATTATTTTTTAACCTTCAATTTATACACCGCTTTATTTCTAAGCAAATTGTGGAATAAGGATATTATTATCGATTTCATAATGATAACTCTATGCTAAATATTGTCTTGTAGGTTAGGTTGTTATATTGAAGTTAAATTTTTATTTATAAGATGAGCAGGTAATGACCCTCCGAATGATGTCATGCAGTTGTCTTGAAAATTCTGAGTAATTACTAGTGTTTATTTTTTTTATTTGTTGGTTTATTTATAACCAATTTTATCAACTTTTTTCTTTATGGAGTGTGACGTAGTGAACTTTTGTATAAAGAATGAAAAGAAATAAATAATATCTTTACCAAACAATTTGATGATGTGATGAAAACACGCCATTGTCTTTGTGGTTGCGTGATCTTCCAGTTGCTTGGTAGGTTTTAGGTAAAACGGGATAAAATCTTTATATTTGTATTTTTTTTGTTAGCATACGAGCTGACCGTGTACCTGATGTTAAGTGATAACTGCCGCCCATGGACATTTGCAACACCCATAGGGTTGCAGAAGCGTTGTCACTTTTAGATAAAGTGGGCACCGGCTATCTCACTCACCATACGAACGAAACGCTGAAGTGTAACACTTCTACTTTACGCCGGCCTTCTGTGAGGTATTCTTCTTGTATCAAATCTAAATTGTAACTGTGATGTGTATGTGTTAGGGTCTGGCCCGAATTCGCAGGCATGATGTGATGAGATGAAGTTTTTTGGAATGTTTTGCAAAGAACCGCTTGTACGAGTAGAGGCTAATAAAAATTATACGATTTACATTTGGCAAATATGAAACGTTAAAGATTCTTGCAGACGTGGATTTAAATTTCTTTACGAATTTCTTATATACCAATAGTCATGACCTTATTGATTTTGTAAAATTTTAGATGATATAATTATAGGTATCTACGATTTAAAAAATATAAGCACAGTCATTTCAAATGATTGTGCTTACATTTGGTTTCTTCATAATAATTTAATTATAACACAGGAGAAGAAATAATATCAAATCAATGAACTAAAAATTTTAATAAACTTAAATTACGTATGAATAATAATTTTAAAACCTAAGAATATTATCCCTTACCATAGTGTCCCCATTTCCCATTGCCCCATCCGCTCCATGCTGGTTTATTACTCCCGCCATAAATTCTCACCATTGATGGTCCAGAATTGTACACATCATATTGGGCGCCGAAAAAAGGTTTGCTGTTGCTTTGGATTATTTTAGTTCTTGTTATTCCAGATATATCAGTATAACTGGTTCCTACTGCGCTAACAGCATCGGTGACCTGACTGCCGTAAGAGCCGCTTAAGCTGAATGTCAAAGGTATGTGTATACCCCCCAATTTGTAGTCCGTCTGTATTTTCGGCCAAAAAGTCCGACTTTTCGATAATGTTTCCCCATTGTCAATGTTAATGCCTGCAAGGATGTACATAAAAAGTTACTTTCGAGAAAATAAGATTGTAGTAAAACTTTTTGGTTAATAATAATAATAATTCATACACAATGAATTTGTTTGTTTAATGAGAGGTCATAGAGTCGAAAAGAGAAAAGCCCAAACAATGGTTTTAATGCTCGTGAAGTTCTTGCTTATGCCAGTAAAAAAACGAGTCCCATAAATTTCGCATAAAAGAAGTTGGTGAGGCTGGGGAGGTTTTTTAAAAGGTATGTCGTTATTTGTCGTTACATTTACTTATTATTATACTTTTAACTTATAAAAAACATTTCATAAAGTATTAAAATGAAACTAAATCTACCGCGTAAATTAGTAGACAAAGACCACAAAGATCCTGCATCGGATGATTTTACCGGTGGACTCGGCGAAAGATAAAGAGCAGGGTCTAACACACCACAGTCCGAGTTTCTTACAGTAACCATTACGTAGAGGGCTAAAATAACCTGCAACAGTTAATTAATTATAAATATTTTTTTTATAAGTAAATATTTTTAGGACACATTTATACCCAACATTTTCTGGTCCCAAACTAAGCAAAGCTTGTACTATGGGTACTAGAAAACTGATAAACATACTTAAACATATTTTCTTTTGTAAATAAATACATATTATACATATACAAACACCCAGACACTAGAAAAACACCATGTTCATCAGACAATATTTTTCCAGTAGTGGGGATCGAACCCACACCCTCTGAGGCAGGAGGCAGATACACTACCTACTACGTCATTTGGGTCGTCAAAATTGTTAGGTTAAAGCAGATAAATAATTAAAAATTACATATATAATAGTTATTTTCTGTTGTATGTATGTGTTAGTTCTTCCTGGACCATTACAGTATTTCATTGTATATTCAATAACGATTGTTACACACAATAGTTAAGTAATATGTACATAAGATGCGTTTAAAAAATCGGAATTGGTTGTCTATTTTGAAAATGTTTGTTCATTCTTTTATTCATTCGCAAACAATAGAAAATAATTAGGTAGAGTAATTAAAATATATTTGTTTAGAAAACAGTGTTTCGTTGCATAACATTAATTGTTATTTATAATTTACAGCATAAATTAATAATTTCGTTAAAATGCCACTTACAAACATTGCGCCCTCACTTTGTTTTCTTCAAAACACTATTAGTCACAAACGAAACCAACTGTTCACTGAGCGATAGTCCCTGTTGCATTTGAAAGAGCACAGGGAAAGGCTTTCTCCTTAACTCCGTTTTATAATATTGAACAGGTCGAAAACCAGTTTGTTATGTAAGTGAAGGGCTCTTATTCGGCCAAGGTTAACGAAAGTTTTGTCTTAATCTATACTATATCTTCCAGGGAAGCTGAGACCGAGTTTCATGTTTTATATTTCGCCGATTTCATTTTTATACTGTTAATTGGGGCTCCACTGAAAGTTTTTAGAAAATCATAAAACTCCTTAAAACGTAGAAGTCGCCAATACTTTTTTGTTGTTGGAAGTAGTCCCGTCCAGTCTACGTTTCTCTCTATACATCTTCGCATTCGATAGAACCACTAAGAAAAACAGTGGGCCCATTCTACCTCTTTCCGGTCTTTTCTACGGCATTTTCGAATAGCGGTGGAGTGACCTCCGATGAACTCTTTTTTTTATTGCGAGTAAGTGGCAAACTAGCTGATGGTTCACCTGTTGTCGCCGCCCATGGACATTTGCAATACTCGTAGGGTTGTAAATGCGTTGCCAACTTTAGATAAAGTGGGCCCCGGCTACCTCACTCACCAGGCGAAACGCAGAAGTGTAATACTACTACGCCGGTCTTCCATGGGGTCGTGGTACTTACCCGGACGGACTTCGTACAACAGTGAACACTGTTGCGTGGCCCTACCACAGGATACCAAAACTTTTCTAACATTTCACAATACCAATCCATGCAAAGGCGTTTCTAGTCTTCAGTCAACCTATGGAAAATCCACCTGGTATAAAGGTTCCTAACAAGATTTTTGGAATTGCCACCAATTTTATTTGGCTTTTCGCATGTTTCTAGCTGGTCAGTTCTAAAAACTCAGAGTAACTCTATATATTTACTAGCGACCCACCTCGGCTTCACACGGGTGTCGGGTATTATACATATAAACCTTCCTCGTGAATCACTTTATCTAGTAAAAAACCGCATCAAGATCCGTTGCGTAGTTTTAAAGATCTGAGCATACATAGGGACAGACAGATGGGACGACTTTGTTTAATACTGTTATTTTTGTACTCTTTCTTGTTGTGCACCACTTAAATATTTTTTATTCTGTTTTTGTTATTTTTAGTTATAGCGTATATCATCTGTGAAAATTTCAACTTTATCAACTATCATGTTTCCTGAGATACCGCTTGGTGACAGATTTCTAGTGGAGAATGCAGTATAGAATTAACAAAGTCACGTAAAAGAACATCACCAGTCATTCTAACTCTCGGGAAACCCGATATCAATATACTTGTCAGTTAACAAATATTTGTTCAGGATTGCTGGTTTTGCACATGTTCATTAAAGTATTTGTTTGAGCTGAACAAATGTATATCGTTGCGTGAATCATTAACACACAATCATAACCAATAATTTTTACCGTATCCATCAATGGATAAATACCTTTGGTAAAATAACAAATAAAAATGTATCGTTAACGTTTTGGTTTTTGATTGAAACCAAAATTAACAAAGCTTATAAGAAATTTATGATGCCGTGCTAAAAAAAGTGTGAAAAACTTAGAAGAGAATTATTGTAAATTTTATAAACTTTTATTATTTTTTTATTTTAATATATTAAATTGGTTGGCAGATTAGTTAACGGTATAAGAATCACTTTGTGAAGTGATTACTTATTTTTAATATAAATCACGAGTATGAGAAGAATTTATTCATGAATCCACAAGTTAATTAAAGAAAAAGACTATACTTACTGTATGCGCCTATATGTTCAGATCCAAGTATCACTTTGTTAAACTTAGATATAAACATATCGAAATCTATACAAGCACCTTAGTAGTTAAGAGTTACTCTTTCATAAAAGTTATTTCCTTTCTCAACTTCGATGGGAAGTTCGCTATTTTGGTTACTATTTATTGGATTTGAAAGTTGTTTTCGTTTTAAAAATCCAAAGAATAATCACAGACGATTTTCAAACGGCGCCATGTTATGTTTAGCTTAAACCGGAAAAAATGAGGTGAGTAAACTTTGTCAACGCCAATAAATATTTTTAAGTTTGTTCTGGGACTCTGTTCGGAATGACATTAATACGAGTCATATTGAAATATCGTATAGAGATTTTTGACTGATAACAAAATGATTAAAATTTAAAAGACAACAATTTTTTTCATAATAAAATTATGCATATATATGTAAATTTTGATTGTAACATATATAAATATATATAATATGCCATATACCATATACCAAGCCGGTAATGCCAAATCTTCCGATGTTTACCGGCCTGTTGGCCTCTAGCCGCCTCTACCTCAACCGCCACCGTGACCCAACCAGTATTTTTTTCACCAGTATCTTTGTACCCACTAAACACCTACGTTGCACCTGCGCTGCCACTTTTTCCGGGGACACGGAAACACAAAAGCGACTGTGACCTCAGGCTTCCTCTCTCCAGGTATTTGGACATCCCGTCCAGCCAAATGGTGCCGTGTCGGTGCAAAGAACACGGCACCCCTCTCAAGCCCTCTGCGGGGAAGCAGTTAGTCCAAATGTGACGGCCCGGGGTTTTGCTATCAGGTGGGAAGGTTGCGCGCGTAGGCCAGTCGACCCATCCAGTATCTAAGATGACCTTATATACGTCGCCTCTAACCGAAGCCATTTCATTCTACTCCGATAGGGATGATTCCTGTGGGTTCAATAAACTCCAATGTAACCGCACGGCAGCATATATGGATATACTACTGGCACATTTATCATGCAAAGAATTATTTATTTTGAAGCCTTAGTTACTTTATAAGGGAAACTCATTTTTATCCAAATTATAAGAGACGAAATGATTAGCTGTCTTTATTTCCTTAGATATGGTTGCACAGTAATGACTATGTTCAGTCGGCCGCCTATTTATTCGTAAACTTGAAACTTTGGCGTTATTTGATTAAATATTTACCTAAGGTTATTTTTATAGCATCGTCTGCGGTAAGGTAGTTTGTCTTGACAAACTCTAATAAAACACAAAATAAAATGGCAATGTTAAAATTATTATTTTCAAGAACATGTGTACGTGTGCGGATTGACGCACTAGGGTCGCATGGCGGACGCGACGCTCTAATAACCATGAGCAGTAAGAGAATTTTTACCGATATATTATTAAGCCCCAAGTGTGTTATTTAGACCAAAATTGTCCGTGCGAAGTTGGGAAGTATCATTGTAGTGTAGTAGTATGGTGTAGTATTTTGCTGTGTCACATTAGTTCCTGCATAGAAAACATAAATAAATATTTAGGACACAACGTACTCTAGTCTCTACTAAGCAACGCTTACGCTTGGACTATGGGTAAAACATAACTGATAAACAGACTTAAACATACTTTTCTTTTGTAAATTAATACATATTATAAATATATAAACACTCAGACATTGGAAAATTTTCACGGTGGTAGGCCCACGCAGCAGCCTCAGCTGTTGCACGAATGGGAAGGTCCGTCCGGTAAGTAGTAAGTAAGTACCACGACCTCACAGAAGATCAGCGTAAAGTTGAAGTATGACAAATACTTTCGCGTTTCATCTGGTGAGTGAGGAAGCCGGAGCCCAATTTTCAAAAGGTTGTCAACGCATCTGTAACCGTCGGGTGTAGCAGATGTCCATGGGCGGTGGTATTCATTTACCATCAGGTGAACCGTCTGCTCGTTTGGCAACTTTTCACATAGAATGAAAAAACACTATGTTCATCATACAATATTTTTCCAGTAGTGGGGATCGAATTCACGCCCTCTGGTGGAAGAGGTGGTAGATTTTTTGTTGATATTCAATAAGAGCTTAAGTTAAGCCTATATTGAATAAAGATAATTTGACTTGACTTTGACTTTGAGGCAGGTTCACTACCTACTACGCCAATTGGTTCGTCAGTATGCATAGTCTTTAATTTTTTTTTTTTTCATATTTTGTATGATCACTGTACTCGAGCAGCCCCAGTTATAACCGCGCTAGCCCTAGCAACTGAAAATAGAAAATTGTTGTAATTGTAAAATATTAGTTAGCGCGTGCTTGGCTCTTAAAGAAAAGCGTGCTAAAATAAAATAAAATTAAAATCACCTTACCTTATCAGTTAGTTAAGTTTAGAGGTTGGCTATACAATGCTATATATAGCTTGTGCAATCTTGACACACCCATGATTTTGTAATGACTAACAATATTCTCCTTAAAGCGGATGTACAAAAACAATCACATAATAAACCAACGGCAAATAAAGGCATGATAAATTATTAACATCGTCTCTTAATTCTCCGAACTCCTAGCAGAGGTCGTCGATTTGTCAAAACTAAATATACAGTTATTGATTAGAAAATCGGAGTGCAAAAAATTTTGCATTAACGGGCTGTAAGCAGCTAAGACATGAACGGCGGTAGACAGGACTCGTTACCAGAGGTTGGTTTGAACCTCGGTGGTTTTTATCAATAAATTTTTGATGATTGGATTTCTTATGTACAAATATCATTGTCGTGTATATTGTTGTCTAATCCTTGGAACTAAAAAAATATGAAAATGGATAGTTACTTTTGGTTGTGGTTATCATTTGCTAATAAAGAGTTACATAAATAGTAATCTCTAAAAGGTTCAAGAAACTGATTCTTTTATGTCGTATTGAATGTACGAACCTAAGGTTTCAAACCATACGTTACTATTTCTTCTGTACAAAATTCCGAAAAAGCAACAATTATATTACGAAGTGTGGAGTATAAGGTAAGACTATCAATTTATAATTGTGGTGAGCCACGCAACATTTCGCTGTTGCACGAATGGGCAGGTCCATCTGGGGAAGTATCACGACCTCACAGAAGACCGGCGTGAATTGGGAAGTATTGCAGTTCTGCGTTTCGTCTGAGTTAGCTGGGGCCCACTTTATTAAAATAAAAGGTGGCAACACATCTGCTACCCTACAGGTGTTAAAAATGTCCGAATGAAATGAACCGCCAGCTCGCTTGCCACCTTCTCATATAAAAAAGAGCAATACAGTGGCTTCGACTGTTGCACGTATGAGCAGACTCGTCCGGGAAAGTACCACGGCTGCACAGGAACTGGCGTGAAATGATAACATTATACTTTCGAGTTTCGTCTGATTGGTGAGGGGCCCACCTGTTTTAATGGTTGGCAACGCATCTGCAACTATAATGAAAAATAATGTGTTAAGTATAACGAAGAAACAGTCTTTTAGACTAAATACTAGCATTTTTTTCGCCGTACAGATTTCTTTGGCACTGCCTACGCCGATGACTATGTGCTAATGATGATATGTCAATAAATAGTCCAAGCACGTTTGAAGTTGTTCACTATATTATGAGTACCGGAATCTGAATAAATAGGGGCCACCTCACAAATACTCCATCACTGTCTAACAAGAATTGCAGCAATGAGGACTGTAAGTTACACAGCCATTTTAATAATCGCTATTCATTTTAATAACAATTTGAATTACATATAATTATATACATAATCAAGTACACATAAGATTTATTATCAATTATAATTTAATAAATTTAACGGATTATATAAGTATTATTCATATATTTGAATTGTAGTTTCGTAAATTATGTTGCAGATAGTTTTTGTATAGATTAAGTACTGTAGTTACACGTGTCTTCCTAGTTTCTTAAAAATATTAATATAAATAACACACAATTGTAATAAATTTCGTTGTACGTCTAACCCACACATCAAAATAATATCCATTACCTATATGATGTAATTAATTAATTTATTATTAATTGCGTCGCAGATACTGTTCGTGGTATTTGTGATTTGCTCTTTGGCGCTGGAAATCACATCAGCAATGCCAGAAAGTGAAGAGATAAAATTGGAGCCTTCGCATGCTGATGTACTGGAGCCGCAGGAGTCAAAATGGGGTTGGGGTGGCCGGCGCTTTGGCGGTTACGGCTATGGCCGTGGGGGAGGTTGGGGATACAAGAGCGGTTGGGGACACGGCGGAGGCTGGGGTAAATACGGTTATGGAGGAGGTTACGGTGGTGGATGGAGGGGATAGAGAAGTTTGATTTAAAATAACAACTTCGAATCGATTTTATTCGGAAAGAACTAACTGTGATGCTATCTGTTTTGTAAAAGCAAATCAATTGAGTGTAATAAGAAAATATTGTATTAAAATTTAAATAAAGTAATATTATAAATGTTTGTTTTTTAATTAATTTATGTTTAAAATATTGTATCAAGGTATACAAGTTAGTTTTTAAAAGCTTATATTTTATTTTTTCCTTTATTTATTTATTTCATTAGGTTCACCAACAGCATAATATATAGTAAAATTTATGTGTTCTTAGTTATAGGGTCAATGTTTATATGGTCTTCATAAAATCTGTAAAAATAATTAAATACCTACACTTATATTGATTTCTTGATTTTGCGTGAATATTATACATATTAAATGAAACTAGTTTACGGATTATATCGCATGAACGCTAACTAAAGATAAATTATCATTAAATAAAATAGTAATAGTATCAAGGAATAGCTTTCTAGATTAGTAAGCTAACAGATTAGTAAGTTTAAATTCTAAAGATAACAATTTCTGTTTAAAAAAATTAAAGGTATCGTTAAAAATATCCAGGTCGGCATTTGATCCAGACGAATAATATAATTGTATGCAAACAAAATTTTTGAAAATTATTTACGCAGTCCAAAATTGGTGCGATGCGGGCGAATGTAAAATAGTTTGGTAATACGTGATCTTGGATATGTGTAGGCTTACTTTCTCAAGTATCGAAGAGCATAAAATTTAACCATTGAGAACCTTGTGGAGAAAAGACAAATCAGCTATTATAGTTGGTAAAAATCTCATTTTGTGGGATGCGTTCTATGATTATTTTCGCGATCTTTTTTTCATGCATTTGAATAAAAACTATTAGATCTTCTTGTATAATTTTCATAGCGTGATGCCTTTTCGAGTAAAAACTATTTACAAAAAACGTTATATTGAGTTCGCTGTTTTGGTTTAGTTTCGCATAATATATGCATGAAAATTGCGATATTCTAAAAAATACTTTATGTTTATCTTAAAAATGGAGCGGGATGTTAGGTTGGGAAATTCCTACTTGCAATTTTTGACGTCATTTGAAGCAATTTTTATGCGGGGATAATTTTTGACGTCATTTGAAGTAATTGTTATGAGTTTTAAACCATATTGCAGTCTCCACAATGGGCAATTGTGGATAGTGTACAATATGTTAATTTATTTGTACATATCTCCTAATCCGTAAAGCAATTTGTTTAGTGCCTTATTAGCAACATATCACGAACTATTATTATTAACTTTCCTGCAGGCGAAAATTTAAAGAAATCAGTAGCTTGTGAAGATATTGACCGCCTATATTTAAAATCAAATGGAACATATAGATGTTAAAATAACTAAATGAGTTATTTTGACAACATAATTTCAACAATTGACTACATAATCAATTTGTAATAAGTCCTCTTAATGCCACCTAGCTTTTAAGCCACTTATTTTTCCTTGCATTTATTGTTATTGGTGTTGTCATTGGATACTTTGGATTGAAAAATTTCATCGTAAAATTAATTTCGTGTTATCAAAGTGAGCAGAAATTACGAAGCTTTATATAAAAAAACCAGAAAAATCACCTAAGTAACATTTTTTCCTGTTAGTTCTAGGAATGTAAGCCAATGAAATATTACGAAAATAAATAACATTTTTTGCTTTCTTATGTTTCACGTATGTGTTGCCGGTTTATTAAACTAAAACTCCCGCTAGCTACTACTAGCGACCCGCCCCGCGTTCGCACGGGTTCAATGTATTATAAATATAAACCTTCCTCTGGAATCACTCTATCAAGTAAAAAACCGCATCAAGATCCATTGCGTTGTTTTAAAGATCTTAGCTTATATGAGGACAGCCAGATAGCGGGACGACTTTGTTTTATACTATGTAGTGATATTATATTTTAATTTGTCAAGACTAACCAGCGAACGAAACCAGTTGATCGCAAAAGTTATATAGCGATACCACAGAGAAAAATAAAAGTTTATAACACTTTAATTGTTTTTGTATTTCTTTTACCTACATATTGTTCACAGGTACAAAGTTATTTTAGTAGGAAACTGGCAAGTAAAGTTATATAATTTTTACGTTATTCGTTTATAGAAGGGGAAAAGCAAAATAATTTATGTGTTAAACATAAATGTGATGTGTAATTTTTCTTGTCACTATGCTTAGCTTTGTTAGTCGTTGAGAACATAAACGAGATTTTAAATTTAAATATTTAGTTTATTCCAATTAAAAAAAAACCTATTTGTGTACTCACGTACGCACGTAAGAAGGTATTATACTTCTTTAGTGAAACAAAAGAAAAATAAAAAAAAAATATTTCGTGTGGCAGTAGGCTTCGTTTCTGAAAAAAGACATTAAATGCAATTAATAATCTTCGTCATTCCCTCACTAATGAGGATTGTGACCATACCTGAACCAGTTCAATGGATCGTTGTAGTTTCTCCTGTTGCCTCTACAATACTTTTACTCCATCGTGTTGGAATTCGGCCCCTGGAGCGCTTCCCCTGCATCTGTCCCAGGATCAACTGCTTCTCCAGCTCATGCATTTGTGATCGCACTATATGTCCGAAGAAACTTAGCTGACGTTCTCGGCATATAGAGGTAAGTCTTTTTTTGAAGTCGAGCTCTTGTAAAATTGACGAGTTTGTCCTCATGGCTGTCCATGTATTTTTAGCATTCGTCTCTAGCACCACATTTCGAAAGCACTTATTTTGTTTATGTCTACACTTTTAAGGCTCCAGGTTTCAGCTCCGTATAGAAAAATAGACAAAACCAAGGAGTGCACTAGACAAATTTTGGTAGTTCGACGTTCTTGTTCCTCCAAATTTTCTTGAGGCTTGCCGTTGCGCTTTTAGCCATTCCTATTGGTAATGAATTGATAATGGCTTACATAAATAACTTGGAATAATGGGTAAATTTCATAAAGTTTTTATTGGTTGCCATGATAGCACTATGAAGTTGGGGTCGATTTTAGGTGTCGCGCATCGTCGAAATTCATGCTTAACATCATTTTTCCCGAACGTGCCAAAAGAAGTACGAGTTCAAAAACCGTATACTTATATTATTTTTGTTTTAGAGAATATTTTCGTTGACTTAAATATGATCTAAACTATGATAAATTTCTTCCTAATATAATGTGATTTTGTGAACAACTATTATGAATAGACACTAGGAAGGAAGTAAAAATGACGTTTCAAAAGTGTAAGATGTAGCTAACATGCACACTAATATAGAAAAGTATAGATGTATATTATTTTAGTTCGTTTGCTACGAGAAGCTCGATCTTGATAAATAAATTAATACTTAATGTAAATGTAAAACTATCGTCTATAACACTTATATTATTTACGATTTTTCATATCTAATACGTAATATTTCTAAGAAGTTAATGTTTTTTCGGTTTTGGTCAACTATATTGGCATCATTAATAAGTATTCGTTTCAAAAATTTGATTGTCTAAATAAATAAAATATTCTTTCATAGAGCCTAGCTATGCTCGTGACTCGTGTCTTTTATCTGTAATGCGTAGACATAGGAATTGCGCTATTTATAGCTGTCCCTTGGTGTAGTTCCGGTAACAGGTGATTATTAATAAGACTTATTAATAAGTAGACGTATTCACAATCAATTTATTTTTATTCATAAATCTTATAAAAGGGGAAAATCAATATATTTTATTAGTAGCACATATTGAATTTAGAATTCAAATTGGTTCTTATGTTTACGTCACCAGCCGCCGCCAAAGCCTCCCGCAGCAAAGTCTACACCGGCCTCCCCAGCGGCACCGATTTCGAAGTCTCGTCTGCCTCCAAAACCATCGATATCAAAGTTAGCCGCCGAAGCTACACCAGCCGCTTCTGCCCGAGCTTCGACATCAACACCACCATTGCCCCAACCCCACCTTGACTCTTGCGGCTGTAGAATATCTACAGCAGCATTCCTCTGGTGCACTTCCTCAATTTCACGAGTTGGCAATGCTAAGGCAACAGCCATGCAGCACAAAACAAACGTCGAGCTCAGCATCTGCATGATAAAAAAGAAACAAAAATAGAACTCTCACTGTGGCAGGTTCACGCAGCAGTCATCGCTGCTGCACGAATGGGCAGATTCGTCCAGGGAAGTACCACGTCCTTACAGAATACCGGCGTTAAGTAGAAGTATTATACTTCTGCGTTCGTCTTATGTCTGAGGTAATCGGGGCCCACTTTATTAAAATGTGGCAATACATCTGTAACTCTTCGGGTGTTGCAAATGTCCCTGGGCGGCGGTCTTCAATTAACATCAGGTGCACCTTATCACAAAAAAACACCTTTCATTTATTTGACAAGGAAAGCAGTTATATCGTCTGTACCAATTTTCCTGCAGATATTATTAATTGTAAAATACCAGGCAGTATTTTCAATACCAGGTATCAAACGTAATTAATTATATTGTTTCTTTCAAAGTATCTGCTAAACTAATCACTGTTGTGATCATAAATCAACGTGCATCAAACTTGACTGAACTAGGGAAGTATCGCAAGTTTAATTATAGTTAGACCATGTATTTTTTTGGAGATGGTTGTGGTGGGATTAGTTGATGGCCTTTGAAAAAATTGACTTCGTTTACCTCACTCACCACACAAAATACGAAAGTACAATAACTCCACTTCACACCGCACCGGTCTTACTCGTATGTGGTACCTACTTCCCCGAATGAGACTGCCCATTCGTACAACAGCAGAAGCCGCTATGTGGTCTATCACAATTCACACAGGTATTGACTTGAATTCAATAATTTTTTTATGAAAAAACTTATGAAACTTATACAAAATTTACACTTACAACTTTCATTTTGTTAGTCTCAACCAGAAATGGTGACGCTGTATTTATCAAACCTGTATTTATTAAGATATTTATCCCCACGTAAGTTACTTAAATCATGACTTAATCAATCAACGCGTAAAACCAATAACTCACTGCTTGCGATAACATGTTATGTATTACAAAAAGTAATGAGCATGATAATAATATGTATTAAAACACTTCGACATCTTGACCCCATGATTTCTTACTTTTTTAAATATATAATTCTTCTGTACGTGTGTCTGTCACTGAACTCCTCCTAAACGGCTGGTCACACAAGAAAAACAAAAATTAAAATCGTCAAGTCGATTCGAGAATGGCTTAGATTTACAATTCGGGACACTACAACTGTTTTTTATTTATAAGTTGTCGGATTTAAGTGGTGTGTATAGGACAGCGCCTTTTGGGTCCGCTAGTGTTTATATTTGAAGAACAAAATTAATTTTCCAAAGGTTGTTAACGCATCGGGAACCCTGGGGTGTAGCAGATGTCCATGGCCGGCGGTATTTACTTAACATCCGGTGAACCGTCTACTCGCTTGGCAACATTTCACATTAAAAAAAACATGTATAATGATCTGTCTGTGTCCAAGTTATTTTAAGCTAAGCTTAGCAAGGATATAGTGCAACTAACAGTGTAAATAAAACCTTAACTATTACTTTTAGACATTATCTTCGAAAATTTTGTAACTTATTGACCATATCGAATATTTTAGTATTTCCTTTGAAAAAACATTATTCATCCAAATTTCAACAAATTGAATAAATAATACGCGATATCTCAAATCTCAATGTTAAGACGCCCATTTTTATATTGCACTATCGGAAGTAAAACGAGATATACCTACTGTTTTTTTTGCAAAAGATGATGAAAATTATGTTTTATAATTTCTGTTCGAAAATGCATGTTTAATTTATATATTAAGAAGTTTTACAACATGAGATAAATTTCTTTTATCTATAACTGAGGCCGTTATATTTTTTAAAACAGTTAAGCAGTCAATACAGTGCCCGATAATTTTACAGTATTGAAGTTGTCAGTTTTGTGATCACAAATAGTTATTTAAACATCAATATTTTAATATTTGGTAACAATATAATCATTATATATCAATTTGCGCCCATATATACTTACTACTTTCGAAATATATAAATTCTCTCGTAAATATCTATTGGAAAAAGTCGAAGTACACCGGAATTTATTTATCAAAATACTTGGCGTTTCTACAAAGATCAGTAATACTGATTTAATTAAAGTGATGTCAGAGAATTATATCTTCTTCTATATTATAAAGAGGAAAGATTTGATTGTTTGTATGTATTGAATAGGCTCCGAAACTTCACGTATTTCATTAAAAGATGAAGAAATTCATAAAATTATTCACCACAGACGAAACATTCGGAAGGTTTTATGTGTGTGTATGATAATTTTTAATTTTTAAATTTTTTGTTAAACTTATTGTTTCCCGTGCGAAGCCGAGGCGGGCCGCTAGTATTATATAGAAGAGGATGGGAAAGTGGAGATAAGAACAAATGCAGCGACGAAATAGTTTTATACGTGAGGTGAAATTAAAGTATCTTCGTATAACACTATAGAAGAAGTAAGCCCGTGATCGAATATCAACAACACATGGACAATGACATGATACCGAGTCCCATTGTACTGAGGTTCGGTTTGGCTTTATATGTAATGTTCTTTATTGCAGTTGGTTCTTTTCTGCTTTTCGGATACCCTGTTTCCAAGGGACAAATCATGTGATTCTTTCTATTGTTAAAAAAAAGTAAAAACATAAAATTGTCGAGTGGTTCCATTTTGCATAAATGCGGACTAATTATACAGATGATGCATGTCTATACTGCGTCGCGTTTAAAAACTGTTCCGCTTTACATTATGCTCGCCTTTAATTCAATATACTCGAGCAACCTGATTTCTACCATGGTGCCGGCACCAATGAAGTTTTTAACTTTAAGTGCTGACTTCCGTGATCCGCGGTGAAGGAAAACATCGTGAGGAAACCTGCATATTTTCGAAATAATAACAAAAAAATATATTTCGAAGATATGTGAAGTCCGCCAATTCGCAGTGGGTCCGCGTACTGGACTATGCCCTAATACCCTCTGTATAGAGGAGGCCTTTGCCCAGCAGTGGGACATGCATAGGCTGTTACTTCACTTTTTTTTAACATTATGTGACATATTAAAGTGAATGTGACAAATGATATAGAACGTACGATAAGAAAGAGATCGATAGAATTGCTTTAAAGTTCTTCACTTCTTTACGGCTTCCTTTTTATATATATCCCACTTCTGAGCAAAGGCCTCTGCACAGAGGGTATTAGGCATAAGAGTATATAGCCGGAAGAAGGGATACTTTAAATTTTATTATTATTTTTCGATCTTTTCCTTCACCGCCGAGTACATGTCGAGTCAGCACTTAAAATTGCAATTAAAGTTTTTGGTGCCCGCACCGGGAATTTATCTCGTGTGACTACTGCAAATTGTATTAAAAGCTAGCGACTGGATTCTGAGCTATCACGGCTCTTTTATACTATAGATGTTTCTTTGTTTGTCGTGGTGTTTTTCCTGTTTTTGAATGGAAGTTATTTATTGTACGATTTTACAAAACAGCGATGATCTTAATTACACAATACTTCCCTGACGACATTTATTAACAATGTCTCATAATTATCTATTTGTCAGATTTAAATTGGCATGATTGCAAGTACAAAGGCTCCAGTGTCCCCTCGTATCCCCTGTTAAAAAAACACACCATTCACCTTTCTCGTAAAATTCGTTTAGTTATTTTGATACGAGGAAATAATTATCAAATTATCGTCACAATTTTTTGGAATAAGTATAATGTTATTCATTCATATTCTTGTATGACATTTTAAAGTACCTATTAGCCAATTTATTAACTTATATTCAAAACTTAAATTAAACAAAAAAGATAATGCCACAAGGCCATTTTAGTTAGGTTATTTTTTTCATTTTAAGCTTTATCTAATTCAAAGGTTGCGAGTTTTAAATGCAAAACAAATAAAAATAGTAATAACTTATTAATTATACAATGAATGGTCTCATTTTTTTCCTCGTCAAATATTTGCATAATATGTATGTATCATGTATCTATCTTGCATAATTTCGGAAATATATCGTTTCTAAGTTTTTTTCCAGATTTCTATGTAATTTGTGAATGATAAATGAGTGAATTTTATTAATAATATATAATAAATGCTCGAAAATGATTGCGCCAGGCTCTATTGGGACCGGTCCATCATCACGGACAGGACGATTGTTGCGAACAAACCTGATATCGTGTTGATGGACCGGGCACAGTCGCGGGTATTTTTGGTCGCCATTACCATTCCATATGACGAAAACCTCGTGAAAGCCGAAACAGATAAGAAGACGTATCTGGACCTGGTTCACGATTTGACCGACATGTGGGGTGGTGTGCCGATCGAAATTATCTCGATAGTCGTGTCTGCGAATGGGTTGATCCTAGTTAGCCTCTCCGGACATCTGAGGCTACTGGGACTCCGGGACGGAACGCTTCAAGCTGTAATGCAGAAGGCGGTGCTCCTCGATACCGCCCGCATCGTCCGCCGGTTTGTCTCCCTTTCACCCAAACCCTCGGCCGTTTGGTCTTCCCTGCCGAGGGCTTCCGTCTGGTTGGGTTCTATTTATGTATGTATTATATTTATATCTATTTGTTTATTTCTATTTATAAACCCAACCAGACGAAAAAACAAATGAATAAAAAAATGTGTCCCTTTTTTATGTGTTCTAAAAATATTTAAAACTTCTGACTACTTTGACAATAAAACTTAAAACATAATTCATTGATTATCCTCACTGTCGTAGTTAGAACTTCGTTTATTGTAAGTGAGAGTTCAACTTCCAACATTGTTGAATTTCATGAAGTCTCGTTAAGAACTTATATAGACACTTCTGTATTTAGTTATCTACTTCTGTGAGTGACAGTGAACTATGTTATTTTCAAGAGACAGAGCTTTTCCTAGTTTATGTACTTTTTTCGTATTTTTTGTCATGAACTCAGTGTTATTAACGTTAAATACGGATCAGACGACTCTAAAGGACGCCGGAAAAAATCTGTGATGGTCGTTTTATTTTTTCGATCTACTTTTTTTGTATGATATTGCCGATCATAACTACCTACTACTAGCCTGTTTGTTCCGACAACATACTTATCGCAAAAGTGCTAGCCTCTATGATTTGCCGGCCGTGCATTAAAATTTTGTGTAAGGTTACAGGTTATAAAACCAGGCATATGTTTGAATATATTTTTTAGCCAGACATCCACAAAATTTCTCGAATTTTGCAGCATTTATTGTAAGACCACTTATAACATTATCAATATAGTATGCAAGTTATCCACCAGCCATGTCTCTATGCCCAAAACATCTGCAAATGTTTTACGATTTTGTTCCCGATAAGGTAGTTCGGTATTGCGGTATTCCTACCATTTGTCATTTCAGAATTGTAACAAACAATAGCAATTAAGAGTGACAGTTTAGATCTTATTTCTAACTGTATAGTTTTTTTCGCTCCCCGACAATTTCAGCTTGAAGTGAGTTTTTCGTTCTCTACTTTCTGACTCATTGTATTCAGCTAATTAAAATGTTTCGCTGTAGTATTACACGAGCACAATGTAACTAGGAAATCGTCTCCATAATAACATTAAATACCTTACCATCTATGACGGTTAACTGTAATTTGGGATTCAAGAAAAGACTTTGACCAGCAATGGCAACTGCTGAAATGGTGACAAATTTTGAATTTCTCTCTCCTCGATTAATGTTACTTAATTTTTAATATATCATCGAAACTATGTAAGAACTTTGCTCTTAGTTTTTTTGTATCGTTTTGTATCCAAATTACTCATGAAACCAAGGTGACCGCAAGTGAAGTCAAATCCTACACTCTGGGCCGCCATTATGTCAATTTTATTACTTAATATGAATGAGCAGCAGCCCATTAAAGTTTGTGCATTGGATCAACAAACTGAATATATAATTTTATATTAGTAATTGTCCAAGACCAGGAATGAGCCACGAAAACAGAAAAATATTTTTGCATGTTTACTTAAGCAATAAAACTCAATGAAATGTTACTGCGTAACAAACCCCCGACAGAAAAACCAACTTTACCCCACTACCATTGTAATGAGGCAGTCATCGAGAAATCATAAAGGATGATATTAAAAGAACGTAATAAAGTTAATAAACCACTGCGCAGCCTTCCGTGAATCGGGGAATTACTACAACGACCTAAAGCAGGTTTCGTTTGCAGAACCCAAGTCATTTATCGCGTTATTGTTAATTTGATGTGATTTTTTACATTGATGTGCACGAATATGTGGTAGATTCATATCAAAACAAGATTTTATATGCTTTTTTTACTTGATTTTCTTGTCCATTTAAAACTTGAAACTTAAGAACGTTGTTAAATAAACTGGTTTTCGTCTTTTTTATGATAATTCATAATTCATATCATATTAAATAGTCTTTAGTTTGTTTGCGAGTTATTTTTTCATACTTTAGTAATATTATAGTAGGTAATAGGGAGATAACAGTGCTATATCGAACTGGATATTAGAATCAGCTTAATTATCTCTATATATTATTTTTCGTAGGTGTTTTTTGTCTCATTTCATTCAAAAACTGTTTTAAAGCTTACGTTTTTCTCTATTGATGAAGAATAGACAAGTAGCATAAAGATATTTTTTGCCAAAAACTTTCGTTAAAATTTTTGTATGAAGCATGTGTGATGATGAATTTATTACCATTCGATGAGTAATTACGGCGATTCAACTTTTTATTTAATTAACTTTGCGAAAATTTTGCATGGGTCAACGCAATCTCTCTAACAACAACAAATCTAACGCAAACTCATATAATCTATGAGATGTGGAACCTTCGCGTTTTATTTCCGAAATTCTGGCCTTCAATACTGAAAGACGACATTGCATTTAACGGCAATAGAACAAACTATCTTTACCAATTATTTATTAACAATTGCTGAACTTAATATAGGTAAATCCTTCTTTTTGACTTAGGTGATCTCGATTATACATATATTAATTCACTGCAAAAAATCGATGACGACATCATAAAGGATGTTACATTTCACTAATTGATAACTATTTAATTTAAATAATTATAAAAAAAAATTAAATGTAATATGTTTTCAAATGTGAGAAAATGCTTTCGTAAATAAGTATCTATGTTGTATTATATATTTAATATATATTCCTAGTAGTAAGTACTGTTTTATAATTTAATGTGTTATATAACATTTTAAAATTTAGCTTTTTTATGCGAGGTGGCAAAAGAGCTGGCGTTACATCTGATGGTACGGATAACCGCCGCCCATGGAGATTTGCAACAACTGTAGGGTTTATTAAAAAGTGGCAACGCATCGCCACTTTTTAATAAACCCGGCTACCTCACCCACCACACGAAAAGCAGAAGTATAAACACTTCCACTTCACACCTCTCTTCTGTGAGGTCGTGATACTTACCCGGACGGACCTGCCCATTCGTGCAACAAGGAAGACAGTTAAGTGGTTTATCCACTGTTAAAACTTTTGTAACTTGAAGCAAATCAAGCAAAGTGTTAATTAATTATATAAATTTATCAAATTAAGCTGTTTTATTTAAAATAAAATTTAAACGAATGATGAACAATTGGTGAAATTAAAATATGTGTATGAGTGAATAGCCTTTATTGAAGATACAACTTGATGCGATTTAGAATTATAACTTTAAATGAAACTTTTCTTTTCACATTTTATATCACATAAAATACAGGCGAATATGTGCCAACAGGGAAATGAAATCGATAATTAGGCAAGATTAACTAGAATATTGATGATATATCTGAATTTTGCATTAGCGTCCATAGCCAAATCCACCGCCTCCTCCATAGCCGTATCCACCGCCGCCTCCATAGCCGTATCCACTACCACCGCCGTATCCAAGCCCTCCGCCATAACCACCCCCTCGTCCGAAGCCTCCTGCGTTTCCCCAACCTTGTCCACCATAATGGCGGTTATATCCACCACGGTACCCTCTCGTTTCTTCTGGCTTGAGAACTTCTTCCAGTGTCTGGTCCGGCTTGTTAGGTCCTTCTTCAACTTTTCCGGATGTAGGCATAGTTTGCCCATACCCCAAATAAATACATAGTATTAATCCGAAAGATATCAACTGCAATGGAGACAAAAATCTTTAGAATTAAAGTGTTCTATTAACTCGCGTTTAAGTATACAGTAGATACAATAGTAGTTAGACAAGTACCACTATTTGGATTTAATTTTTCGGTTACGTTTTAATATTAATGTTTCTGCAGACATGCTTTTTAGGGTTCCGTACCCAAAGGGTAAAACCGGACCCTATTACTAAGAATCCGATCTGTCTGTCTTTCACCGGGCAAAACTTCAATTTCACACATAATATATTTCTGTTGCCGCTATTACAACAAATACTAAAAAACAGAATAAAAAAATATTAAAGTGGGGCTCCCATACAACAGCCATCATATTTTTTGCCTTTTTATAGACAATGGTACGGAACCCTTCGTTTGCGAGTCCGAATCGCACTTGGTAAAAATAATTTATATTTGCGTAAAATTTAATATACACACATTTGTATAAAGTAAGTATTATTTGAATGTTGTCGTTATTAATAAAACTGTTCGATAAACATAATACTAACATTAAATTAAAATGTGTATATCGGTGAGGATATCAACCGCTTAGTTTAGTCACTAGAGCGTCTGGATGTGTAATCCGCAAGGCATAGATTCGATTCCCGGCAGCGGTGAAAAATCAATGCGGTTTTTCCACGATTTATGTCATCTTAAGATAAAGAAAAATTAAATACAAAATAGGTTAAAAATTTAAAGAAGAAACTTACCGTCTTCATTTCGTGATGCCAATTTAACAATGAAGGTGGTTTTCGGTGTAGCGTCCTTTTTATTCGATAGCGCCTCAGTCTTGTATGACTTGTCTAAAAAAATGTAATAATCGTGGTAAACCATGTATGTCTAAGGTACGATTATCAAGAATGGTTGTTGATTATTCTATTTTTGTGAGATTTGTGATGAACAAAATTTTATGACTTGCATAAATTGAATTATATGATAGGCAATACATATTATATTCAATATGTATATTTTTAATTCATAACATAAAAGTTAAAGCGATAATTTTAAGTTGATACTTACAACGTCTTAATTGAAATTGTGGCCGTAAATTAAGAAAATAAGAAAAAAGACCAGAGAAGCAAAAAAAACTGCACTTTGTATCTATATTCATGCGAAAAGTATTAATTAATTAAGAGACTGCGTTTCAGTAGCCGTTTTTTTTCTTTTTTTCTCTTTTTTAAAAATGTAGCCCTTACTTTAGGATAACATTATCCTGTGTTGTAAGGACGTTCTACAAACATAAATTTCACGAGCACAAACACCCAGATGCGAAACAACTATCAGTGGGTCACACAAATAGTTGTCTCGTGTGGGGATCGAACCCATGACTCCCGACACCGTAGCCAATACATTGACAACTGCGCCACGGAGTCATCGTTTAAAATAAAATATTTACTGCGTAGGCATTCCTGGATAATAATTGTTTAAATAAAACTATTTTACAGCTTTCGTTCCGATTTATTTTAAAATGTGAATGTCGTGAAGATATGGACAAAAACCAAAACGTACGCCATCTGGGTAATACGGCCAGACGCTTTTTACCAAGCTCAGTGGCTCATGACCTCACGACGCCATCTCTACAGATTGTTTCTACTCCTACACATATACAAAATTACCATAACTCGACTAATTTAAAACATATAAGTAATGAAGCCTACTTAGATGCCTAATAATATAAACTTATTTTTAATTATTATTTGTAAGAATTTTAATTATTATTGACACATTTACACCTAAATTTTTAATTGTTTAAATGAGACCACCTTTGTAGAGCCTCCTCCATTTTTTTCAATTTTATTCTGTCTCTCGCCTTTGTTAGCCATTTGTCCCATGCTATATCTTTAACGTCATCGACCCATCTTCTTGATGGTCTTCCTCACTTCCTTTTTCCCTTGGGTTCAGTCCATGATACGGCGCAACTCTTCCATCGGCCATCCTCTATTCTAGCTAAGTGACTAGCCCAATTCCACTTTAGTTTTATGGAGTGGTGTAAGAAATCTATAATTTTTGTTCTTGCTCTGATGTTAGCGTAGCGTTATCTTTCTTTCGGATTCCTAGAATAGATCTTTCCATGGCAACTTGTTGAAATTTTTTTGTGTATGTCCAGGTTTGACATCCATATGTAAGACAGAGATAGTATGCTGCTATCCATTACTTTCTGTTTCACAGAGAGCGGCATATCTCCTTTTAGTATGTCTTTATGAGCCCAGTATTTTTGCCATGTTGTATTTATTGTTCTGGTTATTTTTTTCAAATTGTTGTTCTGATGGAATGAGACTTATTTCCCAAGGTATATATAAGTATCTACATATTCAAGATTTTATTTTTCTGTCTTTATTGTCGATTTTAAAGAATGTGTCATTAATTAAGTTTTTTGCAGGTTCATTTTAGAAATGAACGCTTTCTGCTTGTAGGTACAGTATCATTTGCTCTAGTTGAGAACTCGTTTGTGAGAATAATACAATATCGTATGCAAAGCGCAAGTGGCTGAGGTGTTTTTTATTTATTTTAATACCAAGACTAACGCTCTGCCAGTTGAGTTTTTGGAATATGGTTCCTAGCAAGGCAATAAAGAGCTTTGGAGATAAAGGGTCGCCCTGTTTTATGCCTCTTTTTATTTTTATTTCCGGGCCATTCGTTTCTACTTGTGCTTCTCTCGTAAATGTTTTTTATTATATAGCAATATGTTTCCTCTATATTGTTCGCCTTAAGTGCCTCCCATATTAAGACGTGTGAGATAGAGTCAAATGCTTTTTTGTAATTTATGAAGGCTAAGTAGAGGGGTTTTTAAAATTCCTTGTATTTCTCTTTATGCTCTCGAGGGTTTGAATATGATCTACCGTTGAGTATCATTTACAGAATCCCTTTTGTTATATCGTTTGATTTTAATCAATTATATATTCGGCTATTCTCTCAGATATTCGGCTTAAGGTACATTGTGAGAATAGTTTGTAGAGGCTGGGTAGAAGGATAATAGGTCGATAACTGCGTATATCTTTTGGATTGCCTTTTTTATACAGTAATGATGTTTGACTAGGTCCATTGCTCAGGGACTCTCTGTTCTCTACTTATAATGTTAAATAAATAGGTTATTATTGGTGTGAGAAATGTTATAGCCAATTTTGATGTATCATTTAGGATACCGTCTGGTTCTGGACTCTTGTCTAATTTCAACCTTCTTATTTCCCTATCTATTTCTTCTTCGTTTCAATAGATGTTCGCCTTGTTTTGTGAGTGAAAAATTACAGGTTGAATTCTGAATTCATGGTCTTTTATTAAAGAGCTTTGCGTAGAAATTCGTTGCTATTTTAAGGATAAGGTGTAGGGTATAGACATCGTATGCATTTAAATGTATGTAATATGATATGCTTTTTTTGGATGAAATTCAGAGGTCATACTTTGAATATGAATCAATCCTCATATTTACAGAATGAGAAAAACGTGAGGATCGAACTCTCTAGATTCACCACTAACTATATATACTTTATTTTCATAATTCTTTTAAAAGATAAATAAAATAGTATAAATAGATTACAATAAAATAGTATAAATTTGAAAGAAATTCAAGAGAGCGGCAAGTTTATGAGTCCCGAAAATCGGTCGTCTCTCGAATTACCTCTCTTTAAATCTTCAACGTTGTAAATTTAAATATTAAACAAAAATTCGTGAAAATGAGGCCTTTTTCAAATCTTAAAATATTTTTTAATAAATTTATTGAGATCATTAATCAAAATCAAATTCGATGTATTCCATAACATCATGATCAATGAAGATTCCATAACAGGCGTTCAAAGTGTGTTAGATAATTTGCTTATTCATGAGGTAATTTTAATAATTTAAGAATAATGGACTTTGCTTAACTAAAGTACTATTTTATTGCCTACGAAATTATATCCCCTGTTTTATCTCATCTATGTAGGGTACGAAAGAGCAGTTTTCATGTTAGAAATTAAAACGCAATGTACGTGACAAGGAATAGTTATTTAATACAAAATTGCCCGTGTGCTGGAAGCCCGTGCCCCGTGAAGTTTCCAGCTAAGGTATACTAGTAATATCGATATGTGAGGGCGGATAGTCAAAATAATGTGTTGACCTCGTGAGTTTTATTGTAAAAAATCTTATTTTTTTATGTGAGAAAGTGGCAAGTGAGCTGGCGTTTCACCTGGTGTTGAGTTATATCGGCGGCGCATTTACATTTGCAACACCCATACGGTTGCAAATGCGTTGGCACCGTTTAGTTAAGTGGGCTTCAGGTACCTCATTGACCAAAGGAAACGCAAAAGTATAATACTTCCAATTCACGCCGGTCTTCTGTGAGGTCGTGGTACTTCCACGGACAGACTTGTTTATTCAGTCAGACAGGACCGAACAGTCAGACAGTCCTCCTTTAACGTGCATGTCTACAAGATAATAGTAAATAATCTTTTATAATTGACATACCAACTGTATTAAATACCAACGACTACATTACTACAGTTAGCATCATGTGGACTTAGAGTCAAGTTTTTGCTGTGGTGTTAGTCTTTAAGCGGTGCGGTGTAAACAATATCTGTGCATAAAAATTCTAGTACGTTAGGGGTCTTTAATTTCAAATAAATCATAATCATAAACAAGATATTTTTCGAAGCTAAAGTGATACCATACATAAGTTTACCGTAAGTTTTTTGGCACAAAAAAAATTATTTTAGATACAAAATACGTGATCATCTTTATCGACACAATTTTTAACCGTTTGAGTAGAATATTTGTTTAATAATTTGGTGGCTAATGTGCTAATCTTCTTGTTTGATGCTGTAGTAAGATTCATAACTTGGTATGTGGTAGATAACGCTTCAGAACTGTTGGGTCGCTTGGTCATAATAGTTAACAATTTCGATTTATTTACTGATTCCAGATTAACTGATGTTTTGTTCGTATTTAATAAAGCTGTGGTTGATAGTTGTTCTGTAACACTTTTCGACTTTGAATCGTTATGAGCGTGTGCTGTAGTCTGTGTCCATTTTAATTGCTTTATATTATCTTCACTGTCTGACGGAAACGTGCTACTTGTAATATATTTATATAAATAACCGCATTCAAGTCTGTTTCCTCGTATTCGGCATCCATTTCCTAAATCTATTGATTCCTCCTTACTTTCAACTTTGCCATTGTTCTTGTTATAGCCACAGAGAATTCGGTCTTTAACTTCCCTGCAAATTGTTTCATCGAAGTCATATCCATTTGAATGAGTTTCCTTTTCATCAATATCAAGAGTATTATTGTTCGATCGCAATAACTTTTGTATTTGTTGCTTTGTTGTTTCCATTGCGTCATCAATTTTCGACGTATTTGCTTCAAAAACTAATGGGTCAAATAATATGTGACCGAGCTTAGGGAAGCTATTCACGACAACAAAAATTTCAATTGTTATTAAGCATAGCTGTAAAAAGAAAAACCTGAAAATATGTTTACTAAAAACGTCGTTTATTCAATTTCTCTTCTATGTTTTATCGTGTATTTTTTTACATCAGGTATTTAAAAGAGTATTCAAAATTTAGAATGAAATAAAAAAAATTGGTAAAAGTTTTACTAATTTTAGAGATTAATAGATGATTTTAGAGATTAATAAATAGAAATCATATTTATTTTATAAAACGTATGGAGTATATACTTCTAATTGCGAATATTTTGCTTAAAGAGAACTTCTGTTTAAAGTATACAGGACTTACCGATAACGGCAATGTCATTGTAAATTCAATTATTACTCAAAACCATATTGGTTGGACTACACGTGGAAATAGGTTTTTCTAATCATACAAGTACCTTTTATTCGTTTTCACATAGTAGAGACAGCAAATTCTATTTTTATTCTATTAAATCAATTTTAAATTTTTGAGTTAGTGTACGTGGGACATTCAGAAAGTTTTGAGATACTAAAAACTAACTGATATGGATAAAATATTTGCATTAAATCTTTTCAAGGTTTCATGCGTCTTAAACAATTTTCAAAGCACTTTTTTCTGTTGCCGCAGAATCCTTTTTTACGGCTTTCTCAGACGCTGTTAGCGCGTCTTCCAGACCAAAACTGTTACAAAACTTTAGTTGATTTTTTAGTGTAGGGGATAAGAATAAGTCACACGGTGGCAGATCAGGACTGAACGGAGACCCAAGATTTTGATCGGTGAGTCCAGGAAATCCTTGGTTTGAGTGCTGAGTGCACGAATGTGTTGTCATGGTGAAGCAATATCCAGCGTAGCCCGGTGTTCGGTTGCTTGTTGCTCATTACATTAAAAGCTTCTGCCAAGGATTTTGTAGTATACCATTCGGCGCTGCTGATGCTTTGATCTCGTAATGGAATTGGTACCAGATACCCAGTTAGAGTGAAGAAACTTACGATCAAAATTTTCTCTGCGCTTCGCAATCACTTCATTTTTGTAGGCGTTGGTTCGTTTTGAAACAGCCAAAGTGTCGACTGACGCTTTTTTTCTGGACTGTCACAATGTCGTAAACGCGGCGAGACGAGCCTACGTCAAATTTAGTAATCATGTAACGGCACCATTCCAAACGGGCCTCCTTCTGAGCTTCAGTACGAGCTTCTTTAGCCAGCGCGAGATTATCCTCCTCACGCGAAGGTGCTTATGTATAATCTTGTGAACGCTTTCCGAATCAAACTACATTGTATGGTGAATCTTTTTGTATGTTATTCGCCTGTTTTCATTCGATAACAGCCGTTGAAGGATGACCACTTCTTTGTTTATCCACCAAGTTATTTGAAGTTAGTCAAACGACTCGTCCTGTCAAACCACAAAAAATCGTAAAAAATGCTACCGATGTAGATCCATTTTTACATGAAACACGATTATTCAATTTGCCTCTCAAAAAGTGTGGTGGTATATTTAAAATTCGAATATCTTTTTTTTTACTTTATATAATTGCGACGACCCGAATGGCGTAGTGGGTAGTGTACCTGCCTTCTGCGCCAGAGGGTTCGATCCCCACTACTGGAAAATATTGTGTGATGACCATAGTGTTGGTCTAGTGTCTGGGTGTTTATATATGTATAATGTGTATTTATTTACAAAAGAAAAGTATGTTTAAGTATGTCTATTAGTTTTCTAGTACCCATAGTACAAGCGTTGCTTAGTTTGGGATTAGAGAACGTTGTGTAAAAAATGCGTCCTAAAATATTTATTTATATTTAATTAATTCATTTTTAAATAACTATTATCAGCGAGGGTCTCATGCATAAAATTTTTTTTTCCTAAAACTATCTGAGTTGACTGGTAATCGCGCGATTTGAATTGTTTTGATTGTTCGTATCCTTAATATTATTTTACATTAAATCGCCTTGTATTATAAGGAAAAAGATTTCAAAAGAAAAATTAGAAGAAATATATAGGCTTTCTATTGCTATTGGATTACAAGAGAGCCGGTTACTATCTCGCTCATATGTAAATTTTTTTTATATAAAAAAGCAAGCAACTGGTTCACGCGATGTCTTGTGATTACCATCACCAATTGACGGTATAACACCAGTGAGCTACAGATTAATTAACAGACTTAACTTTTGCGGGTAAATTAAAATCAATTTGTACTATTGCATTTCACATGGTAAGTGAGGTCTTTGGGGTCTACTTTTTAAACCTAGTGACTGTGTCAGGATTTCAACCTGCGTCTTCCAGATTACGCGTCCAGACGCTCTATTCACTAAGCTTATAATAACTAATACTATAATGAATAAATTTGTACAAAATGAAGATCAAGTCTTGTTTGGAAATTCTTAAGGTTGATAGGAGTTGGCAAGTAACGCTTAAACTCATTTCCAAATAATTTAGATTTAATGCTGATTATCCAGCATTTTACTTCTTCAACTTGCATAGATAATGTTGCCAAATTCCGACGCTGTTTGGATTAGTGACGTCAGTTGTGCACAAGTGATGCACAAGTTTACTTCCTTTACCCAAAAAAGCAAATCCGATTTTTCGATTCTTCCATTCCTTTCCTAAAGTCCTTGAACGCCTTAGAACGTCTAAGAACATTCCTTTTGTACTTAAAGCAATATCCTGGATCCGCTTCAGTCTGGTTTTAGGTCTGGTCATAGTACGACTACGGTACTATTAAAATCACTGAAGACATTCGCCTCGGAAGGGACAGACGTCTAGTCACAGTATTAGTCTTGCTGGATTTCAGCAACTCCTTTAATACTGTAGACCATGATATTCTATTAGGTGTACTGCGTTCTCTAACATATCTCCAACTGCAATTTTCTGGTTTCGTAGTTACTTGATCCGACGCCGGCAACGTATTCAAGTTCAGGATAGATTTTCAACATGGTTTGATACAGTAGCTGGTGTTCCGCAAGGTGGCGTGTTATCCCCACTGCTAATTGCAGTTCTCATTAATTCTATTTCTACCCAAATATCTTCTCTTTACCACTTATGTGCAGATGATCCCCAGATGTACACTCAAACCACTGTGGGGGATCTTCCAAAAGCTGTGGATAACATTAATAAGGATTTGGCTTGTGTTCTCGACTGTAGGACAATATGGTTTGACTGTTAATCCTATCCAAATCTTAAGCCATATTAATTGGAAGTTCAAGAATAATCGCAAAGTTAAATAAGAACCAAATAGATCCAGTTACTTTTAATGGCATCGTAATCCCTTATAATGACAATGTTAAATATTTGAATATATTGATGGACTCCAGTTTTTTGGATCTCTTAATTAATGCAGTCGCCCGTAAAATGTTTGCAGCATGTGGTTCGCTCAGAAGGTTGAACTTCTTTTTACCTATTTCCACTAAAATTACGCTCGCTCATTCTTTGCTGCTCCCTATCCTTGATTATGCTGACATATGCTATCTTGACATCACTGAGAAGCAACTTAATAAGTTTGATTCCAAAACTTATATATACGGTGCATTTTCAGTCTTTTACTTCGTCTTTTACTTCAGTCTTTGGTCCTATTGTAAATATGAACATGTATCAGAATATCGCATTGAGCTCAAGTGGCTCCCAATTCATTATCACCGGAATACTCATATTCTTTCTGCTAGTTCAAATAAAGTTCAAATGAAAACCTCTTCTTTAAACATTCTCTATTTTTTTACCATAAATCCTTCTTTGCTGTTTCTCTTAAACTCTGGAACTCTTTACATTTGGCTATTAAAT
This sequence comes from Iphiclides podalirius, assembly GCA_933534255.1. NCBI lineage: Eukaryota > Metazoa > Arthropoda > Insecta > Lepidoptera > Papilionidae > Iphiclides > Iphiclides podalirius. The sequence goes on along the minus strand of OW152826.1, from coordinate 8,073,446 downwards.
GTGCTCAAACCCTAGATTCTTTTAAAAACAGGTTAAGGTGCATTATCTGTCTGTCTAGCTCCTCACTATCTTGCGATGTCTCTCTCCATCTCTTTTTATCTCGCTCTTAACTCTATGATCACTCACAAGAGGTATGTTTTTCTTAATAATTTAATTTTGATTGCTGCTTTCTTTTTATTTCTTTTCATGTACATCCTACCCATCAACAATTCCTTTTGGTAATTTTCTGAGGTTGCCTGGAAGAAATTGCTGTGAAGCAATAAGGTCACCTTTTGATGAACAAAAAACAAAAATATTTTTTTTGTGCTTTTTTCTTTTTTCTGTTCTGGTGTACAATAAAGTATATTATTATTATGTGTGGATATTTATTACCCATATGTTTTATATAAATAAAAATAACCATATGGATATAAATATTGTATGTAATACATAAATAAACAGGACCCAAACAGACAGAAGCCCTCGCAGGGGAGACCAAACAGCCGAGGGTTAGGGCGAAAGGGATTATTATTATTGTTATTACTTTAACGTAACGTACACACACACGTGTGAAGTGTGCTTAAATGTGTGCTTTTTTCTGGAAAATACCTCACGTTTTTAACGTCTTACAGAACCCTGGATAGTTACGGGATAGACTGAAGTGTTTTAGCTAATCCAGGCAACCGATCTACCATGAGCACCAAGAAGACCTCATAAAAGATGCAAGAAGCAATATGTCCCTCCTCGATACAGGCATGCCTAGTGAGGAGACAATAGACGTTAAAAAGTTTCAGCAAATTGTACTTAAAGAAAGTTTTGTACATGTTATTTATAAGTTGTTATTGTTTTTCTAATTTTTGTAGTAAATAAATGTTTTTTTTCAAACATCCAGTATATCACATTTATTACAGACTAACTAATGAATAATTAGAGGTAATAAATTAAATGTTTATTGATGTGTTTGTGCGCCAGCTGTACATAATTGGTTTTAATTAAAAACCTTTTGAGTTAGTCGTTTTGCGATAAGAGCAATGACTAGATTGTACGTCAAGTTTATTATGGTTAGATGACAAGTTATTTAAAGATATGATTAATATAGTGAACAAACAGACGAAATAGGCAAGCTACTTAATTCATCTTTATTTACAGTTATTAGCAACAACATCTTGGGGAGTGATGGCAATGAATTGTGTAACACAGAATAAAAATAAAGTTAACGAAGCGGAACTATTACATAAGGATGCCACTCGAAAACCTAAAGTGAAATCTAGAAGTCGCTGTTGTCCTTACGACTTCGACCCCAATGATTGTAAAGTCGTCGGTGAGAGATTGCTCTGCGGTTACAACAGAAACATTGGTGGTTATCCTAATGAAAACTTTGCTAAGGAACTCGAAAATGGTTGTCGTATAAGAAACGGAAGATTGGAATGTGGATACGTCGTTGGTCCGTTCACGAATCCACGCCGACCACCGGTCGACGACGTTGTTATTCCTGAGGATGATGACAATGACCCGGCAACAACGCCTATCCAAAAGGATGCAGATAAAAATGCTAGTGGGGAAATTGAAAGTAAAGAGCCGCTTAAGCATTTTACAGCAGAAAATTCTAAAACAGCTACAACTAGATGTTTAGAGATTCGAGAACGTATCGTTTGCCGACATCTATAATTAATTTTTCCTTGAGAAATAATTATCTATAATTAATATTAATGTAAATTTATAAATTGTTACTACTATGACTACTTCATTAACTAAAAGAATTGAGGGTCCATTTTCAAGGACGAATTTAAAAATTCATGAAGGCATAAAGTGATCGATTGGGCCGCAGATCATACTCCTACAACTACCAAGCTAAAATGAGATGAGGCTAGTTTTGGTTAACGACTTTCTGTTGCACTATTGGGCTAAACTAAAACTGACAGGCTCTACTCAACAACATAAACACTGCATTTGGTTAGGACAAGTAAGTAGGTAAGACTTTATGCTTTCATGAAAGAGTGACCGGTTAGCAAAGCAATGGAAGAGTCGGAAGGACGCTTCTTCTCACCCTAAGCGTGAGGTTATATTGTGGATGAAACGTATTATTAACATTTTTACTGCTAGAATAAACAGGTATGATGAAAAAGTTAATTTTACTTCCAAAAGTAATTAAACTGTTCTTTGTATTCTTTTTAATAACGACTCTTGGGTAGTCAGCAAAGTCGCCGAGGTCGATATCAAGGCACTACTTAATCATTGTGCCGCCATTCGTGCAGTCAACTGGCTATCGGCTTACTGCATTAGTAACGTTTTAGAGTTAGATCTTTCAGTTTCAGTTGGCAGGTAGAGGACCTAATAATTCTAAATGGCTGTTCCGTGCTATTTTATTCGCGGGAAACGTTCCTACTTTTCGAACGTTTCTCGCGCCCCGTAGGTCATAATGTGAAGTTAAACATCCTATAATCTCCCTCAAGAATAATGCTATCAAATGCAAAACGATTTTTCCAAACAAACAAACATACTTTTCAGGTTTATTATATTAATTTTAACTTATTAATTCCATTTCTGTCTATCTTTATTATGCGTTCCTCCAAAACCCTTAAGCGATTACAGCGTATAATGATAAAATACATTTACATATAAACTTTTATTTTAACTGTATTGAAGCAATAATGCCTAGTGTGAATTGATTTTTCCTTGATAAATTATTTATATTGTATTCTAATCGTATCTGTCTTTTTTATTATATTTTTTGTGTTTTTGTTTCTGTGATTATGATTATTATTATCTTTATTTTTGAGATGTAGAAATAAAATTAATAAATTAGTAAATTTATTTAATTTAGGCAATATTTGGCTTACAATTTTGGTTAGGTAAAATTAGATACATAATGAGAAAGAATTTTTTTTCTCAAATATAAGTAAAACAGAAAGAAAAATGAGTAAAAATTAGCCGGCAAGGAGCCTTCATTGCTTATCAATTGCAACAAAGAACCGAGTGGATATATTCATTCACTTTTTTAATATTTAGTTTGAGTTTCAACGTTCAGCTAAATACTCCAGAGCAGACAGCCCGCTCTCTAAGTGGGGGCCATCTTCAGCGAACATAGTGAAAATTTCCTTCATTATTGATGTTTCCGAATCATCCTTCGGGAATACGTAGTCTAAAAAGTCAACTATTGTATCGGACATGCTCCTTTTCTCTGCATTTGCTGTTTCGAAAAGATCCTTCAGCCAATTTTCATCGCCATGACACGTGTTAAGTAATAACAAACACAAAAAAACTATACTTATTAAGCTTCTCATAGGATCCATGGCTAGCTGGAAAAATAAATTTTGATTATTTATACGCTGTCACACAATACAAATCCATATTCATAAACTATAACGGATTTATAAAACTTTACTTCCGTTGTTGAACTGTCCTATGTCCATTAAGGTTTCAATAGTGATACGTGTAGAAGATTTTCTTAACTAAATACTTATTAAATCTTAAATCGTGAAAGATACCAAATAGAAATGAAAGAAATTAAAGTAAGTTAGATATTGCGCCTGATGGAAAGCTCTTAGCATAAACATAAGTCAGTAACTTTGCACCTAAGTATACGAAAATCGATTAATTCGCACTGGTGATTTGAGCAGATGAATAAAGATTTGTTTTTTATGCTGTGCAGCAGGTGATGATAAATAAAAATTTAAATAAAACATTTATGATGTATATTGACTTCTTGATACTTATTGTACATATTAAATGAAACTAGTTTACGGATTTTATCGCGTTTTTATTTTGATTTGAATTTTTAACGTTTCGAAAACGCGATAAAATCCGTAAACTATAATAGTTTCATTTAATATTTATGATGTACATAAAAATAGAATCAAAGATCCATCACAACACTCTTAATTAATTTAAACACAGTAAATCTTAGCCCGTAAAGTTTATTAAGAAATTAATGTATGGCGTCGTGTTTTAAATCGTTAGTAAATTAAAACACAAGAAATGTTGCCGGATTGAAACGCGATGTATAATAACTTCACTGAAGTAAGAGGTTATTGATCCACAAAAACCGCTTTTCGCTTACGTTATTTGTTTAATATTTTTGAGGAGAATCATGATCTGTTTTTAAGTTTTTATTTAGAAATATCAATAATCCGTAGGAATAGGTTATACGATAAATATCGTATCGTATTAAATATGGTTATTGACAGGGAGAGTAAAGAAGATGAATAATTGTGTAAATTATTGAAGAAATGTTATGTATATTTACTTATCTAGAAAGCTGGTTAAAAATAGTGTAGTTATTGAAGTTTGTGACTATGAATAGCAATATATCAAAGTTTTCTTTCTAGAAAGATTTTAAGAAAGTCCCTTTGTTGATATATTAAAAGAGTTGTAGAGATGAAGTTTCCAAAGATACAACGCCTTCGAAAAATATAAAGATAGGTGTATCTTACCTGAACATCATATGCTATGTAAACTAATTTTATTTGAAATCGATTGGAGATTAACGCACGCTTTCATAATTTCACCGCACACAATGGGACTCCTCTGATTTTTGTCAGCGTCAATAATCCGAATATCATTGGTACGGACAACCTTATGCAGCGTCCTTCACGAACTGTCGCATGCGACGACAGACCTGCACTGTCCATTGGAAACTTTCCACGACATCCGGACAGTGGTGTGGAGAAATGGTTACGAAATACGTAAATAACGTCTTCATGTTTTTTAATGTCTCGTATACGACAACTGGTGGCATGGCACAATTTTAACTTGCCCTCATGTTTGCCATTGTAAAGAAGGTTATCAACGCATCTGGAACCCTCGGGTGCAGTAGATGTCCATGGGCGGCGGTATTCACATCAGGTGAACCGTTGCTCGCTTGGTAACATTTCCAATAAAAAAAAAAATTCAACATGTTCTCAAATAATTCAGTAATAAAGACAAGTCTGTGTTTAAATTTGAGAAGAAAACATGAAACAAAATTGATCTTTGAATCAAAGATGTACTTGTAGCTTGAATGTGTTAAGGTCACGCTATAGGTGACACTCGTACATTTGTGTATCACTAATAGAATTTGCTCCGGATGTTTTAATTGAATATTCCGAACGTGGCACCGCGACTAGTTATTTTACTTTCCAAAACTTCACGTAGTTTCTTCTTATTATGTATGCTTGTCGTAATGACGCTTCACCGTTGATTGTTGATGGCATACTAATTTTGACGCTGGGTTTGTTTTTAAAATTTGTAGTATTAATTTTTCGTAGAAATAGAATATCTTAAAGTAATTTTACTTGAGTTTTATATTCTTAAGATATTTTGAATCGTTTAAAAATAATTTTTACCCGGCGATGTTGATGTGAATATAATCCTTACTAATATTATAAACTTGAAAGTTTGTATGTATGAATGGATGTTTGTTACTCTTTCACGCAAAAACTACTGAATAGATTTTAATGAAACTTTACAATAATATAGCATAGACATCAGTATAACACATAGGCTATAATTTATAAAGATATTGTGTGAATTGTCCAAAATATAGGTAATGATAAGTGTCAACTAAGTAGGAAAAAATTCAGCCATCTGCTAGATATTCTGGTGTACAATAAAAACTTATTGATAATTCCCTTTGGCCTCGCGGGCGAAGCTGCGGTTAATAGCTACTTTTATACAGGTTGGCTTTTCTAAAGGTGCCAAAATTCACACAGGAGGTTCAGACTCGGTAGTATAATGGTTTATTGAAATAAAAACAAACTTTTTTTTTCAAAAAAATTGCCATTCGATTCCCTAAAAAACAGAACTTATTGACAATGCGGTAGTCATTCATAAATGCGTCGTATACTTTTGAAAGCAACTTGTGTGCGTGTTATTTATGAATGAGAAATATGAAAAATAAATGAGTTGCCCATAAATCACGCACTTTTAGAGATAAGTTCAAATGAATGTATTTAATTAATTACGAGAGACTTTAAATATTTATCATTTTTTATATAACATTATGTATGTCTAAAATTTAATTCAAAAAAATGGATACACTTAGAAAAGCCTCCCTGTACAAATGCAAAATTTATTAATGTTTTGCATGTGTTTAGTTCAGTCAGCCTAAATAAATAAATAAAAAATAATTCATGTATGCTATCAATTATAGTAATCATTATCAAAAAAAGTAAAGTACTCGTATCAGCCTATACATGTCCCACTGCTGGGCAAAGGACTCCTTTGTACAGAGGGTATCAGGGCATAGTCCACCACGCGGCCCCACTGCGGATTGGCGGACTTCACATATATACATATTTCGAAAATATGCAGGTTTCCTTACGATGTTTTCCTTCACCGCTGAGCACGATTTCATTGGTGCCAGCACCGGGGATCGAACTCGGGTTGCTCGAGTATATTGAATTAAAGGCGAGCGCCCGGACACTGAGCTATCACGGCCCTTGTGCGGGATATTAATTAGTTTATTTGAAAATTTTCACATTGATTCCTTGAACGAAATTTGTTTAATAAGATTTTCCACTTGAAATTGCAGCTACTAGTTTTCATTAACGCCTTTAACTACGCTATTGTATCAAAGATTGACATGTATTTATGTATATATGCCTCTTAAATAATGGCTGAACCAATGTTGATGTATCATATTATGTTAGTCTATATTACGCGAATATCTCTGGGTATCGTTATATCTTAACATTTTAAAAATGAAATTGGCGGATTTTTGGCTTTACAATGTATTTTTACAAAGAATTATCTCATGTCGTAATTGGGTTTTATTAGTTTTTTATTAAACATATAAAATCAATAAGTATGGAAGTCACAAAAAGTATTGTACATATATGTTATGAATAATAGCTAGTATTTATTTTATTGTTTTGCGTTACGTTCAGTAAACTGACTACAAGCAAGTAACTTCTTGAAATACGGTGTTTTCATTCGTTATAAATGATTCTTGGTCAAAGACCTCTTCTGTCCTAGATTTAGGCGCCATCGTCAATTTATATGTGAGATTTTTATTATTTATATTTAGAAAAAATTAAGTTTCCTTGTAAAGAAAACTAAAATCCTTGTCCTTGCGTAATACGTGGTTACCGTTTTTGTAAAGAAAGTATAAACTAGACAACAGTGTTGGCATTTGAACTATGTATCACTTATCTGTTTGATTAAAATTTACCCAATATCTTATAATAGGAACATGATATATACGTGTATAATTTCAAATCTTTAAAACCAATCATAATCGAAATATTATTCCTTTTCCATCACCTTGATTTCTTAAACAAGAATGATTAAGTTCACAACACCTTAACCCAGTTAATAAAGGCAGAAACACCCTAGCGTGTACGGTTTAAGGCCATGGAATGACAAATCGCTATTATTATTTCTAAGATCGTTTTCTTTATACAAGTGAAAATCACTGCTAAACAATCATTTTTAATTTGTTTTTCATACAGTGCAGTTCCCTAGTTTAAAATGAAATACTTAGCTGAGGTATTGTATAAGGTACTTTAAAATATTTGACTAAGTACTTAATAATTTTGATTTACATCTTATTCGGTTTATTTTTTTCCAGCTAAGCATAATAATTCTCAGTATTAATTTCGTATATACAAAACCTAGACCTGGTATAAACATCAAGAAGCAGTTCGAAATACAGTTAAATCCAACTCCATTCAAATCGTTGGAATTAATTTTTGAGAGATGGTCTAGATTTGGGAAATTTGGGATCAAGCACAAAATTGAAAAGAGAGAAGTGAATGAAATTGTATCGAAAAAGGAAAAAGACAATTTGATAATTCTTCCTGCAAAGCCCGAATCAGTGACTATCCTACCGCCGCTGGCGCAAAATGTTGCCGTTTTATCAACAGTTCAACCATTACAGAGTACAGAGAAGATTGCTCTGTCAGATTTGATGGAAAACAGTATAATTATTCCCGTTGTTGAGGCTTCTAGTGAAATTACGCAGCCTGTGCAACCTTTCCTTGCAACACCAGGTGAGAAAAACCTCGTGAACACTGTTAATATTCCTGCCGAGACGGCGAAAATAACTTCCACTCCCAGCATTTTGCCACTCCCTGACAAAACAAATCTCGAGCCAACATCACCTAGACTTTATACAAATATTTTAGAGACTTTAAATACGATACCTGTTAAAGGTGTGAATGGCCAAAAGTTAGATTTTCCGGTTATCAACTCTGAAAATCAGAATTTTATCGTCAGAGGGTCTAGATTTGCCATGTATTTCGGATCTATGTTACTGAGAATGCTGTCGCAGTATCTTTCTGGAGGTCGGCTTGCTTTTGCAAACATTCCCGGACAAGATGTCGCTTAGTCATAGAAATACAAACAAGCTGAACTAAGAGAGGCAATCTTTATTTGAGATGGATTTGATTGAAAGAAATATTCATATTAACTTATAATGTAAAATATATTTAAAATATATTAGCGTCTAAAACCACCAAATTCGCCTGAACCACCGCCAAATCCGCCTAAGCCGCCTCCAAATCCACCTGGACCGTCACCAAATTCGCCTGGGGTGCCTCCAAATCCACGTGGGCCTCCACCAAATCCACCAAATCCACCTGGAACTCCGCCGAAGCCGCCTGGGACTCCACCAAAACCACCAAATCCGCCTGGATAACCTTGGCCGAATCCTCCTGGTCCGAAACCACCCTGCCCAAATCCTCCTTGTCCGAATCCCCCTTGACCCAGTCCAGGTTGGCCTAATCCGCCTAGGCCACCGAAGCCACCCGGGCTGCGATATCCTCCGCCGAAATCGTAGTCACCATATCCAGCCACAATATGGACCATGATGGTTATGACCAAGAACAAACTTGACTGAAATTATTACAAAAGAAAATTACTTATCGACCAATACAATAAAAAATATAAAAAAAGATATTATCACGGCTTAAATAAAATAATGCCATCTTTAGTTTATAATACAATATTTTTATGATATAAAACTAACTTACTTTATATAACGCCATTGTTATATTGTACATTGGCCACTACTCTAAGTAAACTATTCAAAATATATTCAGATCGCGTTTAAATATTTGCCATAGGAGCTTTTTTGGGGTTCTAACTTGTATTACCAGTTTCATAGATTTCGCAACATGATGTTCAAACTGTTCAAACAGTAAAGTAGTTAAAGAGATGCGTTTGTTGTTTATTTTTTTTGAGTTTCGTCAAATATTTTTAAATTAATGTACAACGGGATGAATTACTTAAGGATATTTTTGTAGAATGAAAAAATTATTTTATCTCCCGACATAATACTATTAAATATTAGTTTCCTAAATAAGTAATAGGAGGCCTTGATATAATTTATTTGTAATTTTTGTTATTGTAATATATGTGAACAATTGCACAAATAAAGTTTTTTGAAACTATAGATTATAGTTGTTATCTATATTTCGGCCTTATTATTAAAATTCATAGTTTTGAGAACCATTGAATGAAATCGAGCATAGGCAAAACCTGTTAGATTTCACGTCTTTATGTTAAACGGTAATTTCATTTAATTTACATACAAGCTCTAAAAATAACTTAAACATAAAATAAAATGTTTACGAGCCAAAAATATAAATTTGGTGGCATACAGACTGTTTAAAACCAGACTTCTTTTTTAAATGAATCTTTGGTATATTCTTTTACAATACAATTCTTTTTTTTATGTGAAAAGGTCGTAAGCGCAGGGCCGCATTTAGAGGTCTGGAGGCCTCGGGGCAACAAAGGAGTGAAGGTCCCTTGGCTCCAAATTATTTTCCAAATAAAATGAACAATTTTTTTCAGTCAAGTTATCCAATAAATAATAATAATAATTTATTGTGACCAAGTATACCAAGTATAGATTCTTTTATTATTTAACGAACATGTAAATATCTCAATTGGAAACAAGAATTATCTAAAATTAAAAGTTTTTTACAAGTCTGAATTGAAGTCTCTATTGTCGGAGCTCTGCGTAAGCGAGCGGGCGTTTTACCTGATGTTAAGTGATAACCGCCGCCCATGGATATTTGTAACACACGTGGGGTTGAAGATGCGTAGTCACCTTTTAATAATATAGGCCCCGGCTACCTCACCTCACTCACCAGACGAAACGCAGAAATATGACATTTTCACGTCACGCGCGCCGTTCTTCTGTGAGGTCGTGATACTTACCCGGACCGACCTGCCTATTCGCGCAACAGCCGAAGTTGTTGCATGGCTCTACCACAGTAAATGAATCACTCAAGCACATTTCATTTTACAATCAATCAGTTCATGTAAAATCTTTTTAGGTTATAATTGAACGAATTAGTTCTCTTTCAATAATCCTTCTTACAAATAATTATTCAAATGAGTGACATGTACCAGTCTAGTTCAGATTATGATTGAAATACATAACTATGGTCCCATTTTCATTATATTTATTTGTTTATTATGGTTATTTATATGCCTTCAGATTTATTACCTATCGACTTCCAAAGGGAGAATGCAGAGTGCTGTTGGATTGGCAATATACTCAAACGGAAAAGGCACTTAGTAATAACACGGATATTAATAATTCCGCCATTGAAATATAGCAATAACATTGTATAGGACATAAGAGCTAATACTAAATGTATGGTGTATTTATTTTATACAATAAATAATTTAAATTGTTTATAGTGCTAATCTCTGCACTTAAGATTGAACATTAAAATATGTAGAAAAACGTAGACGTTAAGATTTTCGTCGCTGTGGCAATCAGCCGTTTAGCTTAGTGGTTAAAGCGTCAGGCTGCGAATGCCGAAGATGTGGGTTCGATTCCCACAGCGGCGACAATCTTTTCGTACTTTTTCTACATATTTCAATAATAAATAATTGTGAAGTTTTCAATATTCTCAAATGTGTACCAAATGTTTTCAAAACAAACCGCATAATTATTCATCCTCCATGATATCAATTCAATAACTCATTAAAAAGTCGGATCTTGTGTAAATGTACTCATGGAACCCTAACTTTTTTGATGGAACCAAAATTATTCGATTTTAATTTTTGGTTAAGGTTATATTTTTGTGAGTATTCGATTTCAGATCGTAATTCGTGTGCCCTCAGCGGCCAGGATTGGTCTATACTTTATATTGTAAATATTTAAAATATTTTTTTTATAATTACAACATATCAAAATGCGTAAGGTGAAATAATGGTTTGCGAATATTATAAAATTACGTAATATTTGTACAAGACCAATTCTTGTTGATAACAAATGTTGCTGAAATATTGGAACCTAGTTGTCGCTGTCAACGAAAACAGCAAAGCAATTAAAATTGTGAATCCGCCGCAACGTTAAAAGCAACAATGTTAATTGACGGACATCGCTGATGATAATGATTTTACAAAAACGTTGACATCGTTAGTTACTAGTGCTTGAAACCGTTCGACGTGATGCGGGACACGGGTTAGGATTTAATCTTTGTGAAACTTCAGAAACTGTTCCCGTTTCTGAAGTTTCACAAAGAATAAATATAGAACATATTGTCAAAAATACATTTTAATTTATTAAAGGAATTACTTCCGTATTGTTAAGTAATTTCTATTTCGCGGATACAAAACATACCCATACTCGGCACGGCTATTTATGGAACACACAAGTTTTATCCCGTGCGAGTATCGAACCTACAATAGCACCCAATGGTGGTTGACAAGGCTAATGCTGCCATTGCAGTACCCACATAATTAAGAAGCATACTTTCATTGTTTATAATAACGAATAACGAATGGTTTAATTATTTCATCTGTTTAAATACCGTTTGCGATAAAAAAGTGCATGTAAAATTAAGTAAGGAGCAAAATTATATTTTTAAGTAATGGTTCCTATTTTGCGAATAAAATGAATCGTCGAGTGTGACGGTATCAATGTCGACCGCGTGCGGCGTTGCACTGTATAAGATGATGCATTCTCACAGCATTTAAAACAAACACGCGCAAAATTGCGCACTCACATAGACATATATATAAATAGGACGATGGGTACAATGAGCACAAAATTAGAACAGTTACAGTTACTACTTTTTATAATTTTTAAAACAAATTTAAGATTTTAAGTTTTTAATCACACTTAATTAAGCATGCTTATTTTATTTACAACATTACTAAAACGTACACATACTTCATTGAGAAACAACTGAGAACAGAATTCTTTTAAGGAGCAACGCTACTCTTATAAAAACTCATTCAATGGATAATAACAGATAATAAAACTGCCTACCGCTGCCAGTATCATGGTCCAAAATAGCTATTTCATATTACTTGATTTAAGACGCTAAACGATATGAACCAACGGAATGAAAAAGTCACGTCTAATAATAGGATACTTTGTCGTTTGCATTAACAATTAATGACAATGTTTAACCGCGGCCGAAACCACCAAATCCGCCTTGGCCAAATCCACCTTGGCCACCACCAAATCCTCCCTGGCCACCACCAAATCCCCCTTGGCCACCACCAAATCCTCCCTGGCCACCACCAAATCCTCCCTGGCCACCACCAAATCCTCCCTGGCCACCACCAAATCCTCCCTGGCCGCTACCAAATCCTCCTTGGCCACCACCAAATCCTCCCTGGCCGCCACCAATTCCTCCCTGTCTGCCACCAAATCCACCTTGGCCAAAACCTCCCTGAGCAAAGCTCACACCCACAAGGGCTAATATAAGGGCGAAAATGATGATACTCTGTAAATAACAATAGAAAATATTAGTAATTCTAAAATGAGATTTGTTTTACACTGGTATTTTGGCAAAATCATTAAAAAATTTAAAATTAATGTTCAATTTCATTGATATAAAAACCACTTAAAAACGTCTAAACATGTATATTATAAAATAGTTGATGACGCCATAATTATAGAGGGTATAAAAACTATTTAAGAATTATATAACCTGTTCGACTAAAAAACAAGAATAAATTGATGTGTGTTACCTTTGTTGCCGCCATCGCTGATTCTTTACGGAACATTAGATCTCTTGTGACAAATCCTTCCTTTATATACTTATTTCGAATTCGCTAATGTTTTCTTTTTAGAATCTGTTTATAAGGAAAATATTAAGAATGTGATTTCCAAACTTTCTTAAATAGATTAAATAAATTAAGCTAAGTTTATGTAATTTTAGGTTTTATTGACTCTTATGGTTTTAGTCAGTTTTGGGTTTCGTTTATTAAGAGAACATGTTTTGATTGTGACCCATGAAATAATCGTTTTCATAGAAGAGTCAATAGTACGTCAAACAAACACTATAGAGCTAGAGAATATTTCCGTGTTAAAGACAATAAATGTGAGGTTCATCAATTTTGGAGCCACTTTTTCTTGCCACGGTCAGCAACGATTATTGCTATGCAGACGATAGCACTGTGAATGTCTGGCCGTGATAACATTTCAACAACATTCGGGAATAAGTTTCCGAGAGCCGGAACAAGTTAGTATCTGAAGTCGAGATTTTTGTAACCAAAATCTCAAATCGGGGTCGACAAAACTTGTCCGATTCAACCACAAAAATACTCAAGTTTGCGCGTTAACCGCTAAAAAGTCCACATTTATCGTAACTCCCAATTTTGAGAAAATTCCCCAGTCCGCCACAGCTAGTATCGGAATACATGGCGTCGTTTCGATCAACGTCTAATTCCTCGAAATGAAAACAAGCGTTCCGATTTCACACTATTATCACACAAATAATTTACTGTAAAAACTTTAACAAAGCGTAAAATAAAAACTATCTATTTAGTCATATAATTTAAAGTTTGAGAAACAATTTTAACATACCTTAATATCAATACAAAACCCAATTTCGAGTATGCCTTGGGATGAAGTCATTGGTTATTATTCAGTGAATTGTTAAAACAAATATTAGTCACCCTGACATAATGTATCCAACAAATTTACCTACTTCATGTTTAAGTATGTTATTTTGACTTAGTTTAGGTAAGGGTAAATTCGTTCTTTTTTTGAAGTAAGAATCATTTAATACATATATATAGATAGGAGACACATCTTGTGAATTACAGTGCTTGTCTAACAAATTTGTATATTTTAAGTCGTAAGACGGGACTGCTGGAGAGTGCTAAACTTCTTATACACAGCCATTATTTACTGCACTACCAAAGCTCGGTGGTACTATATTCTAGGCGGTCTAGCTTTACCAGGTTTTTGTTATTTTGATTTATTTATGTGTTGATAAGTCTTAATTTAAGTAAAATATTGCTATAATTTTTTTAAATATAATATTCGCTACGCTTCTATATACGCTTTCTGGGTCATCTAAAAGAAACATTTCTTCCCATGTTTAATGGTACAATTGTCAAATGAAAGCTAAAAATATTCTAACACCGAAGTGGCTTGGTTAATAATTTATTAAAACATGAGTTCCTTTGTTGCTCTATTAACTTTCTAAGGTAAATTAGAACACAATTATAGGAAAATCTGCAAACAATGTTCTAAACAATGTTTTCAAATTTTAAATATCGCTGCAAAATAAGTGTTGGAGAATCAAAAAAATATTTCATAAACACAGATAGACCTGTTTTATTTATTTGATTATGTAAAATGATATGGAGGATACGAACATTTATTAATTAATAACTATTATACAGTTTTTCTTTTTGGGCCTTTTTAATGAAGTAACCGATATCGGGATACGCGTAAACCGGTGTGTGATACGGAGCAGGAACTCCTCCGTAGAAATTGTATGGATATGTATAGAGTCCGGATATAAAAGAAGACTGCATGTACTGCGGTTGGATTATACCGAATTTATCATTTGACGTGTCTTTCGCTGGTTTCACTCTATGATCATACGGAAAAATTATGGGATTCCAAGGATTTGGGTCACGATATTTTTCATCTTCATTATACGGATTTGGTTCGTAAACATCACAACGTAACATATTGAAAACGGAGAAAACAATGAAAAGATATACTTTCATTTCGTAAGAACAATTCAAATAAAACATATGGAGTTGACTGGATATATTTCTTTTGCGACGCCGTTTTAAATATAAATATTTGAGCGTAATCCGTAGAGGCGACGACTTATTGTAATTGTAGGGAAAACCAATAGTTTATATCTTATCTTTATTGTTCAGTTATCTTGGTAAAAGCCCGAGTGGTTATGCCTTTTTCATAATTGCATAGACATTGTAAACATCTGCGTATTTAAAAAAAATCGTAGGGACGAGTAAATAAACTCATAATCGTTTCTCACCGTTTCTCGCTTGCAAATTCACACATGTGGGCACTACATTTTTGCCTTAATATAATGTGTTAATAATTTTGTTAATGTTATCTATTTTTTATCAATCTTTGATATATATTTTGGCATTTAGTCTACCTAATACCTATATACCTAAATGTCATAGGTTAAAGTCGATTTGAAAATTGATTGATGGATCGGTTGTCGTAATGCGAAACGACATGCTTCCATCGTCGGATTATTCAATATTCTATAAGGTTGTCCTTTCGGATACGTGAGTGATGATGTGAAAATAAAACAAAAGTCTATATTGCGCGAAGTATACAACTAGATGATCCTGTGGCGCAGTTGCCAAAGTATTGGCTTCGGAAATTTATTCCCACAAGAGAAATCTGTTTTTGTTATCCACAGATAATAGTTTCGGAACTGGTTGTTTGTCAACGTGAAATGTATATATGTAAAACGTCTTACAACAAAAGATAATGTTATCCTACAGTAAGGCAACGTTTCCGAAGGGAAGACTATAATAGATCGATCGGAACCTGATAGTCTGCGTTCGGACTAACTACCCAACCACTTCCACAAAAATACAAATACAAGTTCCAAAAACCGGTTTCCAGAGAATTTCTCATTTCCGAAACGCTCAAATGTGTCGCGTTTAGTATAAATCGTATCTCATTATGCCGTTTTTTTTATTGTTCATATAATTTTGTATTTATATCGTTTGTTTTTTCTTTGTTATTAGTCTGAAACTAAATGGTTGTTCTGATTAAATTATTATAATATAATTATTTCTATAAAAGTGGACGTGCTTTTGGCTGTTGATGTAAACTTTAGAATGATAGACATCGTATTTATTGACCGCATACAGTGACGCGTCCGTGACTGATATCTCATTATCCTTACTACTGGAGATATTGTGGGGTTAGAGGAATATCTATATAATTTCTACGGTGGTAGGGTCACGCTGTAGCCTCGGCTGTTGCACGATTAGGCAGGCTCGTCCGGGTAAGTACCACGACCTCACAGAAGACCGGCGTAAAGTGGAAGTATAATACTTTCGCGTTTCGTCTGGTGAGTGAGGTGGCCGGAGCCCAATTTCCAAAAAGTTGTCAACGCATCTGCAACACTCGGGTGTAGCAGATGTCCATGGGCGGCGGTATTCATTCAACATCAGGTAAGCCGTCTGCTCGCTTGGCAACTTTTCATATTAAAAAAAAAAGAGCGGTACAGCTACTGACCGATTTCACCGCTAGGAGCAAGGACTCTTACTTTTAGTTCGTTTCAGAATGTTAGAATTTAATTAGAGCCGTATTTAAGTAAGCTCCGTTTATGCGCATCTCAAATTATATTTGTAAATCAATAGGAAATAGGAAACCTTTTATTTTGAGAGCTTATTATATCTACGTTTCATTTTTACAGAAAATTATTAAATATGGTACGCTTGTCGATATTCAATTTTGTCCATCATAACATGTGATGTGGCGACTCATTTGCTACTGTGTAGCACCGCTCTTATCTTGTACACCCTTAAGGCCCATTTACACGATTCCATTTTCTTGTACATACAAGAGCAATAATTGAATGCAATAAATTGCGCGCAATAATTGTTTAGACCATTTGTTGTTTAGACCATGCAACTCATTTATTGCTTCAATTTAATTGTATACAACAGGCAAGAAACTGGCACCATGTAAATGGGCCTTTACTCTCATCGCTCTAGCATTACCCTAATATTGACAAATGACTATAGCAACGATTGACAATAAAAGATTATGGTTTTCTCAACACGGCTTGTTCTTTGTACTGCATCTTAATTATTCCCTCCTGCCGGCTCCCAAAACGTAAATAAAAGCATATATAGAAACCTTGCTTAATAATGATCTTTATTGTTCTTTATTACATCAATATAAAACCAGTACAATAGCGGCTAACTTTTTAGTGTACGATGTGTATATACATAAAGAGTTTTAATATAATATATAAATTAAAAGATTATAAAAATTAATGTGGTTAATATAAGAAGGTACGGGTAAGAGGGATGAGGATTTTGTCATAGCGCAAGTTTGCTGATGATGGTTGCTGTATCACTTGTCTTCAGTCTGGTCATTCACGAACTGTCCGATATTGTTAACTGTAGAGTTATTAGAGGCTGCCACAGTATTTTTTGAAGAATTAAAATCCGAATCGAATGCTTTCCGATCTGTTATTATAATGATTATTGCTTGTTCACCCTCTTGAGACATAAGAATCAGTACGACAAGGCACGAAACTATCTTCTGTAACAGATGTTGAAAAAAAATGATTATCTGATACCCGTAAAAGTAAATTAAGGTAAGGCCTATATTATATGTACCACTGCTGTACAAAGGCCTCCTCTGTGAAGGGGGTATGAGGGCACAGTCCACCACGCAGCCCCACTGCGGATTAGCGGTGCGATTATACGGAAACCTGCGTATTATACGCAGGTTTCGCACGATGTTTTCCTTTGCCGCTAAGCACGTGATAAGATAGCACTTAAAATTAACAATTTCATTGGTGCCGGCACCGGGAATTGAACACAGGTTGCTCGAGTATATTGAATTAAAACGAGCGTCAGGATACTGAGTTATCACGGCTCGTCAAAAAATAATCAATCAAGAACTAATTGTATACTACTACAACTATTGTATGGCCATCACTGAACCTACCTGATTGTACACTTGTCTTAGAGTTAATTCCTTAACCAAATTGAGTGGTGTCCGCGACTAGAGCTGAAGAATTGGAGGGAGATTTTTTTGCACTTTACAGGGGTGGAGCAATTACAGCATAGAACTAGGTGGGTATTGTATTATTAACATTAGCGACAATAAATGCAAAACCCTTTAATAGCAAATACGAGAAAAGGTGGAATGACTGTCGCAATTCCGGAACAAACATTAGACAGAATTGAAAAACATACAGCATTAGAAGTGAAGTAGACCGCTAAAGCATTTAAAAATGGTAAAAATGAAAAAAAAAAATAATAGTAGGATGAAACGAATTGGAAATTTTGGTTTTTTATTTTTATCTATTACAAAACTGTTTTTCCCCCCCACGAAAGTTGGTGAAAACTTTCCTATTATGTCCCAAATACACTGAAATTTATTTGATTTGAAATTTAATTTTTTCACCTTATTTTGACTCAATATCGAAAAGCATCCTAACTATCAATCGAAAATTCTCGCGTCAAAATATCAGCTTTATTAAAAAAGTCGGTGGGCTTTTTGTTCGTTGAAATCTCAAATTTCATATGGTATAAAAATATACGTTACTGTGCTTAATGTTCTCTTCTTTACTTGCTCTTCAAATAATAATTAATTTATAGAGATTAACAGTTTATTACAGTTACAACATTACTATTTGGGTTGTGATAATTTTATTACTAAATCAAAAAAAAATATTTATTCTAATTTATTACGTCATTTATTATCAAGCAAGAACATTTGGATGTTAATTAATTAATGGACGTATTTCAAATATTTAACAAATAGATTTCATCTTAACTTCCCTATCTTATAAAATTGATCATTAAAATATATAGATTGGAAGAAAATTTTCTCGACGGCGGTCTAGAGTGACTTTCGTCTATGACGTCTCGAACAGTTAAACCGGCATTGATTTTGTACCCTTTGATTTTTAGTTTCGCTATTTCGTTTTTTTGGTTTGTTTGTTTGGTTTGATGTTTTCCTTCACCGGTAAACACGTCATTATTCAGCACTTAAAATAAACAATATTGTTTGGTGTCATTACCGGGGATTAAATTCTGGTTGATTGAGTAACTAGGTAAGTACCCTTGAATTAAAAGCGAGCGCTTGGACAATGACCTATCTTATCATCATCATCATCATTTCAGCCTGTTTGAGTCCACTGCTGAACATAGGCCTCCCCCACTGACTGCCACGAAGCACGATTCTGAGCCACCTGCATCCATCAACTTCCCGCACACTTGCACAGGTCGTCACTCCGTCTAGTGGGGGGTCGTCCAACACTGCGATGGCCAGTACGAGGCTGCCACTCGAGAACCTTTCTTCCCCAACGGTTATCAGTTCTACGAGCTACATGGTCGGCCCAACGCCACTTCAGCTTACTAACCTTCTGAGCTATGTCGGTTACCTTTGTTCTACTGCGGATGTCTTCGCTGCGAACTCTATCACGCAGAGAAATAGCGAGCATAGCCCGCTCCATAGCTCGCTGAGCGACATAGCTGGCCAGCAGTGAAGGACTACGTCTCAGTTCCGTATGTCAACATTGGCAACACACATTGGTTGAAGAATTTAGTCTTCAAACATTGAGGTATATTCGACCAGAAGATTTGCCGACGTTTCCCGAACGCTGCCCATCCGAGTTGGATTCGCCGATTAACCTCTGCGTCGAAGTTGGACTTACCTAGCCGGACTAACTGTCCTAGCTATATGTACTCGTCAACAACTTCGAGAACAGTGCTCCAAAAAACAACCGGTATAGGCGTGACATGGACATTTGTCATGATCTTCGTCTTGTCCATGATCATCTTAAAGCCCACCCGTTGAGAGGCACTGTTGAGGTCATTGGGCATACCTAGTGTGAAGGTCCGTCAGCGATTCTGCCATGATGACTATGTCGTCGGCAAATCGAAGATGGGTGATGTATTCGCCATTCATGTCTATACCACGTCCTTTTCAGTCCAGAAGCTTGAAAACATCTTCCAACGCAGCGGTGAAGAATTCCGGGGATATGACATCACCCTGTCTTTACACCCTTCTGCAGTTGGATAGGTACCTATCTATGAGACTGAAAACCATATTAAAATCCGTTGCATAGTTTAAAATATCATAGCATACAGAGAGATAGATGGCGGGAAATTACTTTATTTTATACTATGTAGAGATAACACGTACTTATACATTGATGTAATATATACCTTACCTTCATTTCCATTTTTAGAGGGCTTGTAATAACAATTGATGTTTCGTGTTTATAACTTTATTTGTGATGATGGTCCATTATTTAAATTCTTGTGGCAGCGCCGTAAACCGGTTGCTTGCTAATTAGTGTTATTGATAAAGTTTTGTTGCTTTATTACCAAAGACAATCGGAATATGTTAGTTTATTTTACATACACGTAATAATCCAATTAAAGTTTCAGGGGCATTATAATCTCAACAGCCATATCAGGACCTTGTCAAACATCTCGGTGCATAGATTAGCAGTATAAAAATTTATTGGGGCCCACTATACACGCCTGCCCATTTTTAAATAAAAAAATATTGTTGATGCATAATTTAAACCGTAATAGCTAAGTGTCCGGGCGCTATTTTTTAATTCAATATACTTTAGCAACCTGAGTGCAAATCCCGGTGTCGTCATCAATGACATTTTTATTGCAATTTCATATGCTGACTTATCACGTTTTGCGTCGAGGGAGTCCTGGATTTGGTGATGACTAGTCATCCAGATTTGATTTTATAAAACTAGGATTAAAAAGTATGGATGAAAATTTAAAATATTATATTTCTGAAACACAGCGTGATATACAAGGAATCACAGAATTACTAAGAAGTATCCATCGATGACGTTTTAACTCTGTGGTTATGAACGGTAGTTCTGTAACTTTTCTTGAAGCTATTTTTCGTATGTATATGTATTTTTAAGTTATACTTCTTTTGGAGCATGTGGAAAAAAATAAAACAAACAGCCACATGATGAAGTTGGTTAAAAAACTTTACTTTCTGTACCAGTTACCATGGAAACTTTAATTTCTGTATCATTTACAATAACAACTCTTTAACATTTACCTATAATAGTGGGATACATTTGTTATCAATAGCATTTAATATCTTTTAAATGTCTGGCACAGGGGATGCACATGTACGTTTGTATGTATATTTTTTTTATTTTTTTATTTATTACCTCATTATTGATAAATGATAGATTGATGATAGCTTATCATTCA
Organism: Iphiclides podalirius; assembly: GCA_933534255.1. NCBI lineage: Eukaryota > Metazoa > Arthropoda > Insecta > Lepidoptera > Papilionidae > Iphiclides > Iphiclides podalirius. The sequence continues at coordinate 8,052,326 of OW152826.1, read as the reverse complement.
TTAAACATTTGAAAACATTAAGTAAAAGTATAATTAATTGAATAATAATTATTGGTATATGCGAATGCAACTTCTATTGAAATTATTTCGTTAGCATTTTTATTGTGTGTAGTTTTTTATATCGATGGATAAGTTGTAAAACAACCTCAAATTTTTCAATGTAACATTTTATTCATAGCATTTGTATAAGCTGGTGGTGGTCTGTTTATTTACCAATCCAAATAAATAAATATGTCTACGGGTGACAACAAGTAAACTTAACTTTGTTAAGTTGACTACTTGTTGGATGCATATGAGGATTTCCGCATGTGTACGAGCCAGGGGAGGAGTTATTTTGTACTAAATCAAAACTTCTGTTCTTAAAACATATTAACTTTTGCTAGTGATCGCTAACTTATTAGTTTTATTTCGATGTAAATCACAAATCATTGCATTTTCTCTTCAGAATTAGATGTTGTTGAACTGTACAAATTAGCGGTGGTATAGGTACGAATATTTTATAAGGAAATCCCTTTATCTCCAGATCTTAGATCAATGTATTCTTTGTGCTGATTACTTAAATGATGAATTTTGTTAAAATTATCGAAAATAGTTTTACTCCTTGCATATATTTAAGAAATCATCAGTAAAACAAAGTAAAGTAACAGCCTATAAATGACCCACTGGTTGGCAAAGGCCTCCTCTGTACAGAGGGTATCAGGGCCTAGTCCACCACGCGGCCAAATCGCGGATTGGCGGACTTCACATATTCTTAAATTTTTTTTCTGCGAAAACATGCAGGTTTCCTCACGATGTTTTCCTTCACCGCTGAGCACGTGATGAATCAGCACTTAAAATTAACAATTTAATAAAATCATCAGTATTAACGAAATTTTGCAAACTTCGTTGGCTATATTAAATAAAAGGGAGAAAGGAGTCCCCTTGTGCCAGTTATTTTCTCGAATATCTTATTAACTCTTCATCCCCTGTACTTTCATTCTTATACTTAAGCGGCACTTATTTGCTTAAGTTTACCAATTTACAAATTATCAAAAATCACTACTATTATTATAAATTAAAATTGTATTGTATAGACATTTGATATCTAATTTAAGCAAACAAGAGAATGGCCCTTCAATAATCCTATCTGAATCAGAGTTAAACAATCAAGGCAAGATTGATGTCTTCTGAAGCCTGTAGAAAAAAGGCGACAAGATTTAGCATTGTTCCACATAGTTATCATTCGATTCTTTTAGCAACAATAGAATGAAAATTCTTAAATAGACATTCTTACATGAACATTAAGGATATTAGGATACAATAAGTTAAAGTAGGAATCTGAAAATTGACAATTTGAGTATGACAACTAACCTCAAATGTTACAAAGGTAAACCCTTCATCGATTAGGGAGTAATTGTAATGTAAATTTAGATACACCTCCGTAAAGGCGGACTCAACAATATTATGTGTATTATGAAATGTGTTAAAAAAAATTACATATTTAAGTTTTATATTTATACTTAATATTTTTATGTAATATGTAGATAAAAAAGTTTTTACTTCATTGTCCTGTTGATGATTGTAATCACCGACTAATTGGTAAATTTTCAATTTTATACTTGTTAACTGAATCACTAATTACCACATAACCTGTTAACATCAATTTCGAAAGGATATAAATAATGAAATATAATCAAGAACGTAACATAAGTAAATACGTCAGTGCTGTTAACTTTAAAGCATAATCATGGAAACAAAAGTAAGTAACTGTTAAAATATTAAATTTATTAAATTCAGTCGTTTAGCTGGTCGTTCATAATCAAACACTGTCCGTCAATAAACTGTTTATTTTATTCTTTAACATATTAAAAAATAAATGAAGTAATTTGTTAATAGTAACTTATAAATTCTAATACATTTTGATATTATTTTTACAGAAATTTGCTGTTTGCCTTATCCTGCTTATTTGTATGTTCCAAGTTGTGACAGCAGTGCGAAATTCGAGGCAAGTGTTCGATTCTGACACAAATATTTCAAACAATGCTGCGAAGGCATCCCAAAATTCTGCAGTGGACAATGTGGGACAATCCGTCAATGATCAAACCCAGGGCAAATAGTGCAACATACCTGTACCAAAAATTATGAAATCCATTAATAAAACCTAAATTAAAATATTTTTGAAACATTATTTCATGTTATTTTAACCCCATTTGCTTTCAAAGTTTTCTAGTTATAACGAGGAAGTAGTTCCTTAAAAAATAACACAGTAAAAATTTACAACATTATGTTTCGTTTTTCAAGCTTGAATAAAATTTTAAAATTTTAATCGATAGAGATAGTCGATATAGATCGAATGTTAATAAACAAATATTATATAAGTGAAAACGCTTCCTTTAATTAAAAAAATAATTAAAATTTGTTATTCTCACTAAGAAAGTCAACCATTTTATTACTTTGACTTCAAAAACATGAATACACAGTACTGATATGATAAATATAGGAAGCGGGCGACGTCATACTCGTATCGATTATTTCTTTTTTAATTAAATGACTTACAGACCCGACACAGAGCACCCCGACTCCATGTGGTCTTGTGGTCCCTACTTCTAGAGTGAACATAAAAAGGCGGAGCCAGAATTTCGCGTCGGAGGTCCTGAGTGGAGCGAAGGCGGAGTGGGTGAAGCGACATTCAGTTGATATTTCGATTTTACATGCAATTCTTCCATAACTTGTAATTTTTTTATATATATATATATATTTATTTTTGGTATACAATAAAGTATAAATAAATAAATAAATAAATAAATAATTTCTATGATCAGCGAGTGGAATTCTCCAAGAATAGTATGCATTAACATACCTTTTTACCAAATATTATTTTAATGCACTAAAATAAACCATCATGTACCACTATGCATCATGATATACCCAAATTCTTAACTCTCATAATAAACACCGGATTAGCTCATCCTTCTCCCGTGGCCACAAAAATGTTTGTTTACTTTGTCGTAGTTCTCTGCTAGAACGTAGACGTGAATTTATTGTAAGAGAGAATTCATCTGAGCTATAACTACATAATGAAGTTGCAAATGTAATTTCGCCATAATGTTGCATAATGTTGTTAAATTAATATAAATTTACATATAACCGGGCAATTTTCTGCCCGATTATAAGTAAATTAATATATGATACATATTTATTTTTAACTACAATTATGTCATGAGTTAATCTTGTTTCGGGTATCTGGGACACAAGCCACTGAGCCGAACTAAAGTAATGACCCAAATTGTGAAGACCGACGTGAAAATGTGTTAATGATATCTGCCATCTATAATTATATCAAATGAATTTTAAATATATTTAAACAGTATAAATTATATTAAACTATGAGTGTATGTAACTATTTTGTATTTTTCTTTGGTTTCTCAATTGAACAAAAAAGGTTATTAACTTCTATGTTTCTTACTATACAAGACTTATATGTAAAAATTAAACGATTAAATGCAAATAAAAAAAGAAAATGTCTATTACAAACTTATTGAAATGAGAGGCACGACCAGCGTGAAAATAGATTGTTAAAAAAGATCCTATAAGTTACACAGGTTAAATGACGAAAATTAAGAAAATACAATGATCATGTTTGTTTAATTTGCACTCGTTTAGCTATAAATTAATTTACAAAGATTACTAATCGCGTAGGCGAATTGACAACAGCTCAACTTTAATGGTTTTGGGAACGTCAAGTAATAATAGTCTAGTCAAAAATCTTTACCTCAATATTTTATTTAACTATGCTTTTGTTAATTAGTTAGTTTTTGCGAGCCCTAAATTTACACTTTAAAATTTTTTTAGATGCCATTACGAATCGAATGAATTGCAGTTCGAATTTATCCCACTGCAGTTGGAGCCCCTTTTGACCAAAAAAATAATTTTACCCGAACATATGTATAAAAAAAACATAAAGGGTAGGGCCAAGCAACAGTGTTAATTGTTGTACGAATGGACAGGTCCGTCCGGGTAAGTACCACAACCCCACCGAAGACCGGCGTTAAGTAGAAGTGTTACTCTTCTGCGTTTCGTCTGGTGAGTGAGGTATCCGGTGGCCACTTTATGTAAAGTTGGCCACGCATTTGCAACCCTATGGGTGTTGCAAAAGTCCATGGGCGGCGGCTATCACTTATCATCAGGTGAACCGCCAGCTCGTTTTCCACTTTATCACATAAAAAATACCATACCAATAAAATATGTTAACAAGTCAAAACAAAGAAAGTTTTATTGATAAAATTAAGTTAATTTACATTTAAGAAGTTTTAACAACAATATTTTCTAAATGCTGTTTTGATGATGACATGCATAATACATGTACGGTGGTAGGGCCACGCAGCAGCCTCGGCTGTTGCACGAATGGGTAGGCTCGTCCGGGTAAGTATAATACCTCGACCTAACCACTACCTCACAGAAGAGCGGCGTCGGGTGGAAGTATAATACTTTCGCGTTTCGTCTGGTTAGTGAGGTGGCCGGAGTCCTATTCTCAAAAGGTTGTCAACGCATCTGGAACCCTCGGGTGTAACAGACGTCCATGGGCGGCGGTATTCACTTAACATCAGGTGAACGGTCTGCTCTCTTGGTAAATTTTCATATAAAAAAAAGTTATTTTTTCGATAATTTATTGATCGTTATTTATACCCTTTCGAAATCGCTGTTAGACACTGTTTTTGCGAATTAGCGATACTTAAAAACTGCTATTGCTTAAGGTACAAAACCGCTGGGGGCAAAGGCCTTCTCCGTACACAGGGTATTAGGGTATCGTCCACCCCGCGATCCCACTGCGGATTGGCAGACTTCACTATCTTCGAAATATTTGTTTTAGTTATTATTTCGAAAGTATGCAGGTATCCTCACTATGTTTTCCTTCACCGCACGTGATTGAGCACGTGATAAGTCAGCAATTAAAATTAACAATTTCATTGGTGCTGGCACCGGGATTTGAACTCAGGTTGCTCGAGTATAATGAATTAATAGCGAGCGCCCGGAGACTGAGCTATCACGGCTATCTTTAAATATACTAATATAACTATATTATATATTTCATTATCGAAGCAGTAAATGTGAATTCTTGCTACCTTACGTGCCGAAAAGTCATTTGTAAAAAAAAGAGAATTTGAGATTTATACTTTATTGGGTTATTGTGAAACACTAAGATACAAACTAAATGAATTTTTATTGATTGATGAAGTGTAATTGTATTATGACAGTTTATTTTTATTTCAAATCAAAATGAAAAGTAATTGGTTTCTCAAATTCAAAAAACTATTAATTCAATCAAATCAACCGAATTTAGGAATTTGCTGGCCAAGGTCGCTATATGAGTCTCTGTTGATTACTTGCCCGATGTTGTTTACCGTCGAGTTTCTAGCAGACACAGCATTTGCAGATGTGTCGCTTTGTGTATTAGGTACATATTTATAAATGTATTCCTTTACTACATCTACACATAGTATGGAATCGTATAGACAGAAGACGGAAAGAGCGAGTATCAAGAGGCCCTGAAAAGAAGAAAGATTTTAGAGTATATTTACATTCAATTAAATCTCAGGTTTTTATAATTATTTAGTATATAACATAGTATATAAGTATTATTTAGTATATAACATAGTATATAAGTATTATTTAGTATATAACATGACCTTTGATGTCTTTGACCTTTAAAGCGGGAGATTGAGACATGCAATGTCTGGAATTTAAAATATAATTTTGACGAAAATTACGTTACATATAAATATTTAAATATTTATAGATAAATTTTATTGTTTCTGCCAAAAATTAACTGCATTTCGAAAACGTGTATTTTTATTGAAAATATCACTGAAATTACTCGATATATGATTAAAATTGTCTTTTTTACGTCAATAATTCAAAAACAATTTTAAATTATTGATTTATTTTCTAAAGATATTTGCAAGCTTTTTGTTTTCTCCGACTAAAATAAAGTGAAAAATAATAGATTGGATTTCATTTAAAACTAATATTTTTTTAATATTGTCAAAACAAAACAGTCACGTAGACTTACCTTGGAAGACATTTCTACGGTGTGTTCTGTAAAATAATTCTGATATTCTATTTTATATTTACATGTTATCTTTATTTCTGTACAAATTTAATATCATTTGCATTTAGGTCAATATATATTTCTAATAGTGCATATCGTATGTATTTAGAACTTTGCATAAATTGTGATAGTTAGTTTTTTAGAAATGACAGTATTTAATTAACTTTATTTTCTTTTTATCTTATTAATTATGTGTGGATAATGAGTATACATTATTTGACTTATTTTAATTATCATAATTAGTAATACATTGAATTTATCCTAATATGCTGTTACGCCTTGCGAGTTCGATTGCCAGACGGGGCCAAAATTTGGATGTTTTACAAATCATAGACACCTTTTTTTAAAAAATTAGCTAGAAGAACCTTTTTAACCGTCAATATGATATTTATAAGCCGTGACTCAGTATCCGGGCGCTCCCCTTTAATTCAATTTACTCGACCAACCTGAGTTCGATCCGCTTTTCCGGCACTAATGAAATACTTTTAAGTGCTGACTTATCACGTGCTCAGCGGTGAAGGAAAATATCGTGAAGAAACCTGCATATTTTCGAAATAATAAGAAAAAAAATCCAAAATATGTAAAGACCATCAATCCGCAGTGAGGTCGCGTGGTGGATATGACCCGATACCCTCTTTACAGAGGAGGCTTTTGCCCAGCAGTGGGACATTTATAGGTTGTTACTTTACTTACTTTTTTACTGCTGTTACTTACAAAAGAGCGTTAAAAGGTACACAATGAAATACTATTACTAATACGCAAAACATGCCCATCATTACCCAGGACACTTAGAAATAGTTATAGGCTATAGGCTTTTCTTTTCCTATTGCGATTTAATGAAAGGCAAATACATTATTTTTATACCCTTTTCTTTTATAGCCTTTTGCTTTCCCTAAAACGACGATACTTAGTTAGTTTTTTTAAAACTTCGGGAGTTTAAGGTTTTCTAACACGATGGATAACTAAGAAATATTATCGAGAGTAGTAGCTCAATTGTCAGATTTTCACTAGACCAAAAAGCAAGTGGATAATGTTTATCTACATTTAGCATATATGCAAGGACTTATTAATGTGCAGTCGTGCAGCGAAAAACTTTTCTTCCGTTTTTCTACAAATTTTAAGTTACATTTTAAGTACAAAGAGTAGCTCTATAACAATTAATATGAAATGTATAAATTGATCTTAAGAATAACAGTTGCTTTAAGGATAAACTTGGATATTAGTAGGTATATAATTTGATTGGAACATTAACGCAACAGACTTCACTTTGTTGGTGAGGTAGCTAAGGCCCACTTTTTAAAACGTTGTCAACGCATCAACTAACCGGTATTCACTTAACATCAGGTTACCCATTTGCTGGCTTGGCAACTTCTCACATAAAAAAAGACTTTCTTAAGTGTATAAGTATACCATACTGGGTAGTCTTTGGAGAATTCTAATATATCAGGAGCTTCATACAATATATTGTAAAAATTCTTAATGGAGCCTTCTATTGAATTTTCATTAATATTCAGATATTATTGTAGTCTTCTGACGAGTAAAAATATGATATGATGATTTAGACGTATGAAACCTTCCATTGATAAATACTTATTGTAGTAATCCAAGGTGTAATAAATGAAACGCATTCGATGACGCGTGTGTCAAGACTGCTTTTAATGCCATGTACCAAATGCTATACTTATATACAGCGTGTCGTTACCATCGCGACAATAAATGAACACACGTCTAACGCTACTTGCCAATAATCATAAAAAAATATTAACGTTAAAGAAAATCCATAATTAAAAAAAATATTTTTCAAACAAACTAATTAAGTAAAAAAGAAACAAAATTTGTAACATCCTATACATCTCGCGCCACAGCGTCGCATTACAAGCCTCTCCTTCTAACAGTATGTTTTGTCTCTTTTAAATTCATTCAACCCATTCATATGCTTTGTGACCTTTACAAATGAACTTTACGTTACGCTTTTATAGGTAAGGGTGTTCTAAAATTCTTTGTTTTGCAAAATTTAATAACTCTGTAAATATTGATGTTTAAAGAATTTAAATGTTTAATACAACTTTAAAAAGTTATCCTCTAGTCATAGTTCTAAACATAGTTGACAGGTTGACAGGGACAGTTTGTACGAAAAAATTAAATTGTCCCTATTTCGATTTTACATTCAATTTTTCCGTAATTTCTCATCGTTTAAACCTTCCCTGGACTGCCACAAATATTTCAAAACCAAAATTAGCCAATTCGGTCCAGACGTTCGCGAGTTTTAGCGAGACTAACGAACAGCAATCCAATTTTATATATAAGAAGAATAACAATTATATTGGTTTAATGTATCTATTATTGTAGTTACTCATTCAGGTATAATATTATTGTTAGGAAATAGAAACGATTGATTTGTTTAAAAAGAATTTATTGGCCAGTAGGCCAAACTAAACAGAAGTTTCACAACAACTCTAAGTAACCGACACAATCGTTATTAATTCGGGTATAGCTTCCGCACTCTAAAACGGCTGATGAGAAAGTCCCTTGACACGGCGAGCGCTCCTCCGTTTATTGGTCGTCGCAGTGTGCTACTACCCTCCTATCTTCTAACATTATATATATTATTATCGATAAAGTTTTCATCAAATAATAACAAAAAAAATATTTTCATGGTATGAGAAGTCTTCCAGATCGCAGTTGGGTCGCGTGGTTGACTATCTCCTAATAGCCTCTCTACAGTGGAGGCCATTTCCTAGAAGTGGAAACTATTGGGAAAAAGTATTTTCGCAAATAGTATGTATTTACTTATAATATAATTTCTTTGGCTATACCATTTGTATCTGGCTGGTTTTGGTATGATTAAAAAGTTTTAATTTTAAAAAAGATAATTCCAAATTCAAATTAGGAAAATGTGTGATTTTCATTTGTTTTTTAACTGTTAAGATGAGTGATTTGATTGAAAAATGCAAAGCAAGTCGCGAAAAAAATTTGTGATATTTATGACCTAGTGCAGTGTCTGTGAAAGTAGCACAAATTTGGTTTAAGCGTTTTCAATCCCGAAATTTTGATGTCAAAGATGCACCTCTCTCTAGGCGCCCTGTTACGGATAAAATGGATGGCATTTTTGAAAAAGTGGAGCAAAATCGGCATATCAGAGTTACGATGTAGTAGAAGAACTGGGAATTGACCATAAAACAGTTTTGGCGCATTTGAAAAAAGCTGGGTACACAAAAAAGCTCGATATTTGGTTGCCTCATGAGCTCACTGAAAGAAACCTAGTGAACCGTGTACTCATTTGTGATTCTTTATTACGACGTAATGAAACCGAACAATTTTTGAAAAACCTGATAACTGGTGATGAAAAGTTGATCACGTACGACAAGAACGTGCGAAAAAGATTGTGGTCAAAGGTTATCTCGCAACAAGGTAATGCTGTGTGTATGGTGGGATTGAAAGGGCATTATTCATTATGAGCTGTTACCGCCCGGCAGGACCATTGATTCTGAACTCTACTGCGAACAACTGATGAGATTAAAGCAAGAAGTTGAGAGAAAGCGGCCGTAATTAATCAACGGAAGGGGTGTGGTTTTTCTTCATAACGCTAGACCTCACACATATTTAGCCACTCAGCAAAAGTTAAGAGAGATTGGCTGGGAGGTCTTAATACATCTGTCGTATAGTCCTGACCTTGCACCTTCAGATTTCCACTTGTTTCGGTCTCTTCAGAATTCTTTAGGCAATGTCAGGTTAACATCATGAGAGGACTGCAAAATCACTTGCCGCGGGTTTTTGATCAGAAGCCCCAGAATTTCTATAGCAATGGGATTATGTCCCTACCTACAAGATGGCAGAAAGTTATCGAACAAAATGGCATCTACATACTTCAGTTAAATGTAAATAGACTTTATAAAATATTTTTTTGAATTTTCATATAAAATGTGAAGAAACTTTTTCCCCAACCATTATGAAGGCTGTCACTTTACTCTTTTTAGGGTTCCGTACCTCAAAAGGTAAAAAAACATTTGAAAAATGATTGTTACTTCTTATTCATCATTGAATGCCTGCCGTATTCAAATTAAATACAAAGAAAAAATCCTCTTGCTTCCACCGGTGGTTCAGGCGGTGAGAATCGCTCTGGAACGCGGGTGTATGTCATACCTGGTGTACTCATTGAGTTGGGTTTCACACTTCTCGTAAGCGAGGTGTGTTAGCATTGACGAGATGTAACAAGATATTTGAGTATATTAGTCTAGACTTTAACTTACTTGACCGATATATATACGTATATCATCGTAGCTATTTTATTTATCTCGAGTTAAAATTATATTTGTGAGGAAAGAGAAATGATAAATTATACTTTGCATAGAATTTATTTTAAAGGTGCTGGCAGCAAATAAAACGATATAATAAAGATACACTTGGGTCTAATTTTATTCTTGATTTAAGTAGCTAGTTGAGCCGTCATTCACGACTTGTCCAATGTTATTAACGGTAGAATTCCTTGCTGTTAATGCATTCGCTGAATTGCTTTCATTTTGACTGGTCGGTTGTTGAATAAAATAAATTATGCGTTCACGTAAAACATTGGCGCAATCCATAGAATTAAGTAGACAGCACGTCGCAAAGGCGAAGACGATGACGATCTGAAATTTCAATACAATTTAGTTTCATTCGCGGCAGGTTATTCACCTTCCTTTTTGCATTTTATTAGGACGTTGATAAGCATTATCAAGTAATTATGCTTGACGATGCTCCGTCATATCATTTCGTATAACCAGTATGCTAATGTTGACTGACACGAATTAATTAGGCAGGTAATGTTGAAATAATTGTTGCTTTAAGTTTACCTAAAATATTTAAAGAAGTGACGTATTTCAAAGCGCATTATTATTTCAGCACAATATCTATTAATAATAAGGACACTCTTAACAAATAAAGGGATAAAATTTACGAATTCAAAATATGTCTTCTTATTTTAGATTAATATAACTACAATATCGAAACAAACAATTTTTAGTTATATATTAACGATTAATATAGAAGCAAATCTTTTGGTAATTGAAAACATTAATGGAATGTCAAAACTTTTCTGACTTACGCCCGGTTTCTGAAACACTGATCATTGTAGAAGTCAACAAATCAGCTGTCAAATGGATTTACAAATGTTATTTGAGTTGCCAAAAGGATTGTTAAACTTTTTAACTTCTACGATGATCAGTGTTTCAGTAACCGGGCGTAAAACTTCTATTTCATACACAACTGGGATAAAATGTTACTAAAGCAAACTTGTGACAAATCCCTGGGATCTTATTTCCCACAATTATCTCATATCTTCGATAAACGGTATTGTTAAAATTTAAAAAATGTAATTTTAACAATATTATAACGTTTAGTTTTATTTAATAACAGACTTAAGCCTGTTACTCAGTAAGGCAGCTCATTGTCCGAGCGCTTGCTTGTAATTCATTAGAGCATTTTAAGTGCTGATTTACCACGTGTTGAGCGATGAATGACAACGTCGTAAGGAAACCTGCATATTTTCGAAATAATAACAAAAAAAATATATCGAAGATACGAGAACTCCGCCAACCTGCGGTGGCGTCTCATGGTGGCTAATACCCTCTGTGCAGAGGATGCCTTTGCCACGCAGTGGGATATGTTTAGGCTTTACTTTTCCATTATGTCTAACATTGGCAATTTTCAGACCACGGACCACCTACCTTAGACACCATTGTAACCAAATATTACACGAGTACCTAATATGGAATTAAATATGTTCTTTTATTTATATTAGACGTAATCTATTTTGTACATGCATTTGTAATTTAATTTGAATTCACTTGTTCTAAATTAGTCTTAATAAATATTCATAGAAACGAGATATTCTAACGAATTGTTACATATTGCGTTGTAACAAATGTCTATCTATAAAACTCGTAAAAATATACGAGTATTATATTATAGAAACCAATTTGTGAAATAATGCGACGGCGGAACCCACGTTTAATCGACTTACGTTTACCGACTAATTTCGAACTCATCGGCGCGGCGGTCCATCAGAGTGATTAGGATTATTTTGTGGTCGTTTTTGAAACCAATTTGGCTTTTAAAAGTCCACTCCAAACTCCTTTACCTGGCACTTAGTACTTTACTTAAAATTCACTAAAGTATAAAAATAGAGAAAAAAAAATTTCGACGAAAAACTGTCGACGTTTCTTTGATATTAAATCGAGACCTAGGCGAAACAATTGGAATTAACTGCTGCCCCGCAGAGGGCTCGAGAGGGGTGCCATTTAAACTGCATTAACACGGCATCATGTAGCCGATCTGGGTGTCCTAACACGTGCAAAGTCTGCAAAAGCCAAAGCCACGCCAGGTTTCATGGAAGCGTTCACGTGTTCCGCACAAGCGACAAGGAAAAGGCTACATCGGTTTAGGAGGCAACATAGGATTTAGTGGCTACTCCGATATCGGGGATCCGGGATCTCACATAGTCAAGTTCAAAGTCAAAATTCAAAATTTCTTTATTCAATATAGGCTTAATGTAAGCTCTTAGTGAACGTCAAATCCTCCTCAGCTGACTACGCACAAGGATGGACAGCGTTCGCAAAAATTCATTTTTCTTCTCGTTTAATATTCCTCAATGTTTGAAGACCAAATACTTCAATCAATGAGTGGGCCACTGATGATTTATGGAACTAATACTTGATTCTCTACTTCTAGTCGTATAAAGAAGCTCAAAGTTCATCAACGAGCATTGGAGCGCGCTATGATCAGTATTTCTCTGCATGATAGAGTTGGCAATGAAGATGTCCGCAGTAGTACAGAGGTAGCCGAAATAGCTCATGATAAGCGATTTTACAATGAGCCGATCATATAACCGATAGGGAAGAAAGGTTCTCAAATTGTAGCTTCGTATTGGCCACCCCCTAATAGATGGAGTGACGACCTGTGTAAAATTGCGGGAACTAAATGGATGTAAGTGGCTAAGGATCGTGGTCCATGCCAGTCTAATGCCTATGTTCAGCAGTGGAATTAAACAGAAAAAATTATGATGATTATGCTTTCTAAATTACTATTCTATGTTCAAACTGTTGTAACGTCAACGCCGTAAAATTAAGGAACATTTGGATGACAAGAAAGGGTACAATTATTAAGCACAAGAAGTAAAATCAGCTGAAGAAAAAAGTACTGCTGCAGAAGGAATACGGGCATAGTTCATCACGTTGGACAAGGACGTGATGAACTATGCCGATTTTCAAATTATATTTGTAAAGTGAAAACTTCTATAGGCATGATGTGCAATTATGGATGGGAAAGGTATAGGTTCACGTCGATGTCATTGACGATGGTAACGTTAAAATTTTGATACCAATTGGTTCCAAATATCAATTAGTTTTTTAATATTTGATCTCTGTACAAAACAAATTTCTCGCTGTTCGATAGTATTTTTGTCCCATATTATAAAATTAAAATCCTTAAAAAGATTATTGGTTTCAATTGTAAAAGCTAAAATAGGAATTCATAAAATGTAAGTATTTTGTGATTTTAATTATTCAAAATCAATTTATTTAAAAATTTAAAAAAGTTTAAAATTTTTTCGGCAGTCCCCATGTCTATTTATATTTTTTTTATTTATTTCTTAGACATGCAGGTTTCTTAACAATTTTTTTCCATAATAATTAAAAAATTTGGCATTATCTTTGAGATTTAAATGATGTATAGATATCTGTCTGTATCTGACTGAATTCTTCGCTTTCACCCTATTCCACGCGAACGTAGTCGCGGGCAACAGCTAGTTATAAAATATAAACTATGCTAATACGTAAATAAAACTTCATTTTACTAGTATTCGTATTACAGCTTGCTTGAAAGTTGATGAAAATTATTATTGCTACTGATTATAATGTACATATCTAAAACAACGTTTTCCTGTAGTGAAATAAGAAATTTAAAAACAGGAAAAAATAAGTATAGTCCTCCGCCGGATAATAAAACCTTTATGAAGACTTTCCTGTTCGTAATTTGCAGGTAATGAAATCATTAATGACAATCTTTTGTATTAAATACGAAGTGAATAAAGAAAAGACACAGTGATAACTTAACGTGACACCATAATAACAATAAAACGATCAATTACGATGACCAAGGTAAGAAAAACACGAAACAACTGAACTGACTTTCGTCTAGTTGGAACATTACGTTGAAAAGTAATTAACTTATGACTGTTTACAGGTACTTGTGCAAAATATAATCTTTTTCGTTTTTATCGTTAATTATGTGCATTGTGCACATAATAGAACCAAACGTGAGGGCGAAGAACTTATAGTCAATACCAATGACGAACCAGCTATCCCGATCTCTGTGGAGAACGCGGCTATTAATGTTATAGAAACATTTTTAGATGGATATCAAAATAAGGATGGATTGCAAAACTCTTCCAGTCACTTGAAGAAAATACTTGGTCTTTAATTTAACGTAACCTGTATAATAAATAATATTGCTATAAGCAAAAATCTTGTTATAAATTGCATTCTCTATTATATATGACATACCTTCAACAAACTGTATGGTTAACAAATAACTACTTTAGTTTACGCTTTTTACTTTTCTGTTTACAAAAAAGTGTCGTCTAATGTGTTTGTTCTACGAAGTATCCGTGTTTTGGTTTATTCCCTTATTATATATAGGAAGATTGGTCTTTTGACTTCCCCATTCACCGGGCGAATCATAAAACATGGATACTTTACAAGTCTTCTGAGAGTCCGTTTATCAGGGATCGATAGTGTTATTATTAGAAGCCAGTTGGTGACGCTCATTACAGGCATTTTTATAGATTGTAATTAATGTATTTAGTTGAAGCTTTTGGGGTTACAGTATATAGTAAAAAACCTGTAGATGACATGCGTGTTCTTTACATACCAATCTCTAGATAGGTTATATGTACGTCGTTAGTTTAAAATAATTTAACAAATTTCAATTCATTGACGGTATAACGCCACAACATCTGAAAGATCTTGTAAGCGTTTCCGCCGGTGATGCTGGCAGAGCGCTTCTTAATGATATTACCAAATTATGCAACTTAATGCTTTCCGGAAAAGTAAATCCTAAATTTGTTCCCTTCTTATACGGGGCAAGATTATGTGCCTTTAAAAAAAAAAGATAATGGTATCCGTCCTATTGCTATTGGTTCTACCTTTCGACGCTTAACTTCAAAATTAGCATGTAGGCACATAATCTCCGGCCTTAAAAGAAAATTCCAGCCTATTCAACTAGGCTTTGGAAGCAAAGGCGGCTGTGAAGCGGCTGTACATTCCGTTCGAACTTCTTTAAATACTAGTGATTTGGATGTACTTCTGAAGGTTGACCTAAGGAATGCTTTTAACTCCATTGATAGAACGACTCTGCTTAACGAAGTGGCTAACCATACACCAGAAATATATCACTATGTTTGGCAATGTTACAGTGAAAAGAGTAATTTATTTTATGAAAACCATATTATTGATTCTGCTGTCGGCGTTCAGCAGGGAGATCCGCTAGGACCAGCATTATTTAGTTTGGGAATTAATCCAATTATTTCAAAATTGAAATCTAAACTTAATGTCTGGTACCTAGACGATGGTACTCTGGGAGGTAAAGTTGACGATGTACAAAGAGATCTTATTGAAATTATTAGTCAATTTAAAAATATCGGTCTCGATTTAAATAATTCCAAATGCGAACTTTTCTTTTCCGAAAAGATTTCTTTTTCCGACAAAATCATTTTGACCCAAAATTTTAGCTCTATCATACCGGGAATTAACGTAGTCCGTTCAGATTCACTTTACCTCTTAGGTGCTCCTTTGTTGATACCAAGTTTGGAACCTCATTTAAAATTAAAGTTAAGTCAATTTTTAGATCATGTCAATAAATTGTTTTTACTAAATTCGCATATTGCGCTTACTGTTTTGCGACATTGTATTCTTGTACCTAATTTTACGTACCTCCTTCGCTCGAGTCCAGTTTGGAAATGCGGTGACTTTTTGAACGATTTCCATCTTAAATCAGCTCTAGAAAAAATTCTAAATTTATCTCTTAATGAATTAAGCTGGACTCAAGCTACGCTGCCAATTCGTTTTGGTGGTATCGGTGTAAGGAAAATTTCTAGTGTCGCTCTACCTGCCTTCCTTGCTTCCGTGCATAGCGTAAATAATTTATGTAATAACATCCTTAATCAAGATTCAGAACTTTCCTATGCAGAGGAGGCAAGGATGTCTTGGCTGTCTATCTGTCCCAACGAAAATATGCCCACTGGAAGTAAACCTACAAAAACAGTGGGATGTTCCTTTGGTGCGGAGAGTACAGAGAGATACGTTTCAATCTTTAGAAAGTTATTTAGAGCGTGCCCGTTTCCTAGGAGTCTCATCTAAAGAATCGAGTTATTGGCTTCACGCTTTACCATCAAGTAACTTGGGCACATTACTTGACGATGAAAGCTTACGCATTGCTGTAGGAATCCGTCTGGGGGCACCGATTTGTCAACCACACCAATGCCCTTGTGGTGTCAATGTAGACAAATTTGGTCTCCACGGGCTTTCTTGTCAAAAAAGTGCTGGCCGTTTTTTTCGCCACGGTTCCCTGAACGACATCATCCGTAGGGCTCTGGTTTCCATCAATGTTCCATCTATTTTAGAGCCCTGTGGCATTTTACGCGACGATGGTAAGAGACCCGACGGTTTAACATTGATCCCTTGGGAGAGAGGCAAAGCCCTTGTTTGGGACGCCACTTGTGTAGACACTTTGGCTGCCTCTCATCTAAGGGGTACTTCGGTCAGGGCCGGGGCGGCATCAGAGGCAGCTGAAGTAAGTAAATGGCGCAAATATGAGTCTTTATGTTCAGATTATGTATTTGTGCCATTTGCTGTTGAAACATTAGGTCCGTGGGGTCCCCGCACATCAAATTTTTTTAAAAGTTTATGTCCTAGGCTTAACGCCGCGGCTGGTGACAAGAGAGCTGGTTCTTTTCTCGCGCAAAGGTTAAGCATAACTATTCAGCGAGGAAATGCAGCTAGCGTTCTTGGCACCATGCCGCGTGGATTAGGTTTATTAGATAATATGTAATTTTAGATAGATTTAATCTTGTAAATATTAGATCCATATTCTTATATATTTTAATTTGTTTTAACTTTTGTTATTTGTGCAAAACTCGGTTTCAATGTCGGAACTTTGAGAAATGTACAATAAATACATTGCAGGTAGTTCGTTGGTACCTCGTTAGTCCAGCCATATCGATTGCGCTATTTTTGATTTGGTGGTTCCCTAAATAGGCTTTTTTTTATGTGAAAAGTTGCCGAACGAGGGTTCACCTGATGGTAAGTGAATACCACCGCCCATGGACATCTGCGACACCCGAGTTTTGAAAATTGGGCTCCGGCTACCTCACTCACCAGACGAAACGCGAAAGTATTTGTCGTACTTCCACTTTACGCTGGTCTTCTGTGAGGTCGTGGTAGTTACCCGGACGGGCCTGCCCATTCGTGCAACAGCCGGGCTGTTGCGAGGCCCTACCACCGTTAATATATCTATAGAATATGGCTATAGGTAATGGCGTGCGTTACATAAGTAACAAAGGAGGATAATGATATAACTATTAAAGAGGCTGTAGGCAGGCGATGAAGATAATTAGTAGTGATGCCATAAGTCACGTAGGTAAACTGTTCTTTCAGATTTACGCATGTAACCTATTGACTTCTCCTATTTCTTATTCTTTTCTTTCCTTGGTGTTTTGGACCCTTGTAGGTTAAAGTAACAATGAACTAGACATAATATTTAGATTCATATTTATTTAAAATAATTTTATGCCCTGGTAGGTACATCCAGTTAATGAAGAACATTAAACTATGACGCAGTAAATCGTTTTCTTAATAACTGCAGTATTGTCTGGAAATTAAATGATTTCACAACTTCATTAGTAGTTACATTATTTATTTGAAAATCAGTTGAACTTTCATTTTGGTTCTCTTCTGTTGTGACAGTTACTTCAGTTGAAGGATTTAAAGTTGTTGCAAATAACGTTTGAATTAAACACATCACAAAAAGAACAACTGAAATTTTAACCTGCAAGTGAAAAAAGATATTCATAACAATAAAAAAATTACAAGTAAACGATCAATGTAATACTTGGGAAACTACTAGGTGAAAGTCATTATTTGAATAATTTTATTGTATGACACTTATTCATACATAATTAAGTATACGTACGATAAACTTGAAGTGAAATTTTTAATTATTTTAAAAAATCTATGTCACGTACCATTTTTGCCATGTTTGTATAACGTTATTATTTTAGGACTTATTCTTCTGCTTACTCTAAATGTGAGTAGTTCGAATAGCCAAATACACCACACTTATATATATATATATATATATATATATATATATATATATATATATATATACTAAAATATACTTATATATATACTAAAAGTTTACGTAATCAACAGAAATAGTCCATTATCAGTTTTTTTATGTTAATTTTGCTTTTGGTATTTGTGTTTATATCGAAAATTTAAATAAGTGTCTCTTAAAAGGAGGTTCTCAAATCGGTTATATTTTTAAAAAAGGATTTTTCCAGTACTTTTGAGATGATTTTAAGTCTTTTTGCATTGGCTCAGTTTAGGCTAATATGGGACCAATGTTAATTTTATTGGTATTGTACCTTGGACTCCGGATATACATCAGAGAACTGCTCAAAATCAAATACGAAATGGAGTGACATATTTGAGGCAGTTTTGCTTTTAGTTAATAAAATGTTATTAAAACTGTTGTTATCTAATTAAAGACAAAGTAAAAAACGACTTCGTATAACCAACCTACATAGACATCCATTTTCACACTTAATAGGCACAGTGACTATTTCATATACTATCTTGCGAAGAGATCACATACATCATTCAGGTCAATATTATGTGAGTGGGTCCCATTATTATGCGCACGTACTGCTCTGATTACAGATCTGTGATGGGTCCATTTAGTAAAATAGATATAACTATTCGCAACACTATCCGTTCCTAATGAACTCATAGTGTTGTGCATCACTCCTCAAGTTTCCTTTTAAGAATTGGATTTAGCCTAGGCCCTATGCGTTTGTGCGCAATGTGAGACCTCATGATTTATTGTTCTTGAATACGGCTGTAAGTGTCGTGTGTGTAGTTATCTCCAAAATGTATATATTACTCTAATGATTATAACTTATTAACTAACAAATTCGTGTATGTATAATTGTATTAAGCGATAATTAATACGAGGGAGCGTTTAAATGTTGCGCTCTCTCATTACAAGGATTGATATCAATAAACTAACATTATTAACAGACTTCAAAAAAAGAGGTTTCTCAATTCGACCGTAGATATTTTTTTTATGTGTGTTCGCGGATAACTTCGTCGTTTATAAGACAATTTTGATGATTCTTTTTTTTGTCGCAAAGGAGATATCCCAATGGTGGTACCATGATAAGGAAACCCGGATCTTGATGGCATCCCAGAGAAATCGAGGGCCATCATCGAATGTTATAGTTATTAACAATCTTTTTAATTTTCTGATTGAAGTCAGATTTTTTTTTATTAAAAATTATACTTGTTTGATGTCATATCCCCGAAACTCTTCACCGCTGCGTTGGAAGATGTTTTCAAGTTTCTGGACTGGAAAGGACGAGGTATTAACATCAATAGCGAATACATCACCCACCTCCGATTTGCCGACGATATAGTCAGTCCGGCTAGGTAAGTCCAACTTCGACGCAGAGGTCAATCGACGAATCCAACTCGGATGGGCAGCGTTCGGGAAACTACGGCAAATCTTCTCGTCAAATATACCTCAATGTTTGAAGACTAAAGTCTTCAATCAATGTGGAAGCTCAAATTCGCAAATTCGCGAGCTATGGAGCGGGCTATGCTCGGTATTTCTCTGCGTGATAGAGTTCGTAACGAAGACATCCGCAGTAGAACTAAGGTGACCGACATAGCTCAAAGGATTAGCAAGCTGAAGTGGCGGTGGGCCGGCCATATAGCTCGTAGAACCGATAACCGTTGGGGAAGAAAGGTTCTCGAGTGGCAGCTTCGTACTGGCCATCGCAGTGTGGGACGACCCCCCACTAGATGGAGTGACGACCTGTGCAAATGTGCGGGAAGTCGATGGATGCAGGTGGCTCAGGATCGTACTTCGTGGCAGTCTATGGGGGAGGCCTATGTTCAGCAGTGGACTCAAACAGGCTGAAATGATGATGATGATGATGATACTTGTTTTTACTTTTTCAATATCATCACCTAAAAGAGAAGTGTGCTGGTTCTTTTCTCCCTCAAAGGTAAAACATAACCAATCAGCGAGGAAATGCAGAAAGCATTTTTATGGCAAAACGGTGCGTGACCTGGGTTTGTTGGGTAGTTATTTATTTTTTTCATTCTATAAATTAAAGTAAGGATTGAAGACAAATAAGTTTATAAATCTTTTCAATTAGCTTATGTATGAGAAAAATGTATTATCCTTGTCCGTAGTATCTTCTGTTTATGTTATTTGTTCATGACAATCACAGCAACATCATTTTAACATAGGTAAGTCTGCTTTTGCAGTCTATTGTAGCATCAGAATAATAAGAAACGTATTAATCAGTGATAGTATAACGAATAATAAGTGTGAAATGGGTTCGAGCTTTATATTAAACATTATTGTAATACTTGTAATAAAACTACTACAATACTTGTAATGGTATATAATAATTAATGTGCGTAGTAAATGACATACGCGAGTCGAAAGTGACTCCTAAGTATTTGACCTTTTTCTCCCAGGGGAGCGGTTGGCCATAAAGGGATATTTGCCCCAACTTTCTGCATTGACGAGGGCCATTATAAAGATGTGACGGGTAAGTACTTCGTGTGAAGTTAATCGCCACACGACCGAAGTCGCACATGTCAATACGTGTAAAAGTCATGCAAGCCGAGGACACCGCCAATTTCAACGAATGTACGCCATACGGTTTGGATAGACATCGAATATAGTGCAGTATAATTTTTATAACTTTAATAAGTTCTCGGTAAGCGCCACCACCATGCCGGATCGCCACGACTTCATCGTCACATAACTTAACTTTCTTAATTAATATCCTCCGTGGCTGGGGTTTTTTGGGCTTTTTTCAACAGGGAGACTTATTGTATATTTTATTTCAAGTTTCTTAAAAAAAACCGGTTAATTGCGAGTTGAACTCGTACGCCGAGAGTTCCGTGACCGCCATAATAAAATTGGTAAATAATCTCCCCCGATTTCCTTAGGAACGGGTTGACCTAGTAATTAGAAATTTATACAAATCAAGTCCCTGAGTTACCACGATAAAAAGATATGGGCAAACAAAACCTTTTGTAAGTACAAAAATTTACCTTTATTGTCAACTTTTTTATTTTTTGGATTTTTCCTTTGTGTGCTGTAAAGACCTTGCTTTTTGGCAAATTACGTGATTGCAGGTCAACGGGAACTACCACAGATATATATATATATATATATATATATATATATATATATATATATTGAAACGGGATTAAAACTTTGAATATTATCGAAAAATCTGAAATAATTTCTTGTGTTCGGATCTTCCAGATTTATTCAAGCTCCGACTGCGTAGATCAGAATAAATAAGTCGGAATATCCTATGATGTTTTAGAAGATAAACGTTTGAGTCGATCCCGTAACCAAGAACCTTATCTATATAGGATTTGAAAAATTTAAAATGAAACGCAAAGAACTCTGTACAACGAGTTTTGTATAATAATGTGTTAATTTAATAATTAAGAAATAAATACAAATTTTGATACGCTAGTTAATCTGCAGCCTTTTATTGACATATTTTTTCATTTAAATAATTTCAGTCTAAAATGCTACTTTACCTTAGCGAGTTGTATTGTTCGAGTGATTTATTGACGCTAAATAATGGTAAATCAGATGGAAATTCCAATGAAGTATCTTTACATACATATTTACTTTACAAATTCAGTGTGAAATTAATAATAGCTTAGAAGATTTACGTCTATAACATTAATAAAATATGCAAAAAGAAAAAAGATTGTTTCATTTCAAATTATAGCAAAACGAAGCATTTAAATATATCACCAACTTAATGGTTGTGGCTGTGATCTTCTTTCTTGCTTTTGCATTGCATGCATTTCTCCTTACATTTCGCTTTCAGGTCTGCAAGTAATGTTTTATTAGAAAAGTAACGGAAATATGTATATAAATTTGTATTTTTCATGCATTTAAAAGATATGTATACTGAGAAACTTAAAGTTATTTTTTTCAAAACGGTGCGGTATTCAGCAGCAGTTTATGAAGATAGGAATTTATGAAATTTATGAAAATAAAAAAATAAATGTTTATGATTATTATACCAGTGACTGTGGTTTCCGGTAGTTCACTCGTAGTTGTAGTTTCGCTTTCTGTACTTTTGATTTCCAATGTTTCATTACAGGAATTCATTTTGTCTTTTGAACTTCTTTCCTTGTTATGGGTACTCATTGAATTTGTTAAAATAACACAAGTAAGTAAATAAAGAAACAAGCAAACGACGATCTGAAACAATTAATTTATCAAGTGCTGCCCAAGCACAATAATCCTATTTCTTGGTAAATGCATTAAAGTTTATAATAAAATAGGTGACATCCACAAACAACTGAGTATAAACAATTTTAAACATTTTGTAAAAGTTACTCTAATGGCAAGGGCCTATAATAATGTCCAAGAACACACTGAGGCCAAGGATGTATGGAAATGATTTTTGCTCTTTTTACAACGATTACTAAATACACATTCTAAACGACATAAATTTTATTCATTTAAAGCAGCAAAAGGACGTTAAACGTTTACACTCATATGTTAAACACTATACAGCATGTTTAACTAAACTCCTGCAACGACTTTTACTTCTTTAAGGAACCAGTTATCCGCGCTTGTACTAGTAACGGACTTTTTTAGAATAATATATGAAATGAGAGCCTATTCATTGAACTCTTTCGCAACTTCTATTGTTCTATATATTTTACAAACGTCCATGGTCGGCGGTAATTACCTACTATCTAGCCGAAAAAGATTACAGATTTAATCAACAAACGAAATGATCCCAACAAACAAATTGTTTCATCAATCACAAAATGATTAATTTTATTTCCGCTATAATGGTCATATTTGGCGGAATAATAAACTGTGTGTAAGAAGTTTCTTGTAACTTATTAAGAATTTTCTAAAAGAAAATAAGCCCTGTCAGCTACTTGCTGTTTTTCTATTGTTATAAGATATTATTTTATTGAAAAAAGCATTAAATATTAAAAATTTATTAAATTTACATATTAACTATTCTTCAGAAAATATTGGGAAATATTTTAATGTGCGTTGTAATTCTTACTTTGCGCTCCATTGTCTCAGCGGAAGTAATCGTGCTGTACTGAAGTGTAACAATGTAACCTGTATTTATTTTGAATTTTTACAGCAAAGTTTAAGCACGTTAATATCCTTTCCATTGAATTGATTTCCTATACTTAAAATTGGTGATAATTTTTTTCACACACAAGAATTATTTTTCCAACCACATTCACAGGAATGTTCTTATAGTTACGACGCCCAGAAGTTAAAAATAACGCGAGATAATGCAGCCATAAGTAAGAGCATAAGATAACGTGACTTATAGTTTTCAATTAAATGTTCGTCGTATACGATTACATTGGCAAAGGGAATTAAATAGTACAATAATGTATCAGCGAGTTAGTTGAGAAACACTGGCGTACAGTGTTTCTTAACTTTTTTCATTAAAAGTTGAGAAACACTGTACGCCAGTGTTTCTCAACTTTTAATAATACTAGTAAATCAATATTTACATGGTGTAAATGTAATGAAGAATAATTGATTTTAAATTTTTTCGATAGGCTGTCGATAGAAGCAAGACCATACACTACTCCAAGAATCACCCTAGTGTCTTTGACAGCCTGTTCTATTCACCAGAAGCCTACCTTTTCCGATTTTGCACGATCGTTACGGATAAGAACGAAATCGGGAATGGGAAACAAGTGTGCACAGTAAAATTTAGGTATTTATGAATGACTACCGAATTGTCAACAAGTTCTGTTTTTTAGGGAATTGAATGGCAATTTTTTTAAAAAAAAAGTTTGTTTTCATTTCAATAAACGAAACGACTATACCATCGAGTCTGAACCTCCGTGTAAATTTCGGCACCTTTCGAAAAGCCTCCCTGTATATGGCGCTAATAGCTCAAATAGAGCGTCACATACTAACTAATTAAATTAATATGGCACACTACTTATTAATAGATGCAATACAACAAGAAAAATCGATATTAAAATACTCGTCAAAAACCTAACAGCAACGTAGGTCGGTAATAGGAAGAAAATTGTGATTATTGTTCGTATTACCGCCACATTTTAATATTGAATTATACGCAAATTAAAGCTGTAGCTCATGAAAATTAGTTATCATTTGTGTTTATGAAAGTATTAAGAAGGTACCAAAATAGTTATAAGATACATTAGACTACTTTAAGATTATATGTTCTGCTAAATAAGAAATAAGTGACCTTACGTAATCGGGACCGTGACTCTATGAAATATGCGCTATCTCCGGACTCCCACGGCGAAATATGCAATAATTCTTTAAATCATTGGTTTATACACCAAAGCAAGTAATAAATATTTGCAATACAAATACATCTATATTTTCTCTAAAGCAACTATTTGTCTAATTTAAATGTGTTGTATTAAAATTAGACAAAATTATTGAAAAGAATAGTTTAATGAAACGGACGGTAATGGGTGCCGATATTAAGGGGTCGTTAATACCTTACTAATCAACTATTGATTTAGATTATATTATTGGTTTCCTACAGCTATGGAATAATAATTGAATAGAAATTTGATCAATTAATTCAATCTTGATACGTAGTATAAATTTAGATGCAAACGATTTATATACCTCGAAAGTTAACAATATGTAACGAAATGCAACATTCGTGCATTTGAACTGAAATTTATTGATAAAAAAATGTTTTTTTTTTATTTAGGAAGATTACAAGCGAGCTGATGGTTTACTTAAGTTTAAGCGATTATCACTGGCCATCGAAATTTCCCAGCTCTCAAAAAAGGGGGTCCCGGTTACCTCACTCACCAGACGAAACGCCGAAGTTCACACCTCTTCACGACAGTTTTTTGTGAGGTATTGGTACTTACCCGGACGGACCTGACCATTCATACGGCAAAAATTGCCACATGACCCGTCCATGGTTATTTAAACAGTGTGTCAAAAACACTTATTTTTTAAGTTTAGAACTGGATTAAACTTTCTCAGGGATGGGTCGATTGGGGCCTTGTTATTTTGTGATAGCATTGCTAGTGATTAATGATGAACCATCGTTGGCTAAGGAACAGAAATGTGGTAGATCAGTCTTCGCTGTTGCACGAATGGACTGGTCCGTTCGATATGTGGAGTTCGCCAATCCGTAGTGGGGTCGCGTGGCAGACTATACCCTTATACTCTCTGTATCTACAGGGGAGTCTTATATCATAATTTTGATTCAAAATAATATAGGCTGTGATTTTGATTCAGAAGCTTTATATAAACTAAGTATGGTTAAAATAAAGATTTTTCATTTCTTGTAAACAAAAAATAAATAAAAAAGAAGTGCCTCTCTGAGATTTCAAAAAAGTAGAGTTATATTGCAAAAAGGCATGTATAGCAAACTTTTTAAGTTTGTAGTATATAAAACAGACATGGTCTGCAACAATTAAACAGTCTGCCTTGCGTTAAGTCTAACATCTTTTATAATTACCATTAGAATTAAAATTTTAATTGTTGAAATTTAAACTAAACTGGTACAACAGTTTTAATCTGAATTATTTTACAGAATTCTTTGTAGAAATTGAAAGTTTCGGCACTTTATCTTAAAAAAAAAATTTCATTTTACCGTTGCGTCATTTGAAGCTGATATTTACGGGTAATGTGCCCAGATGCTCAAACCTTGGTTGACTATAAGTGGAAAACCGACTACTTTAAACTCTTTCGAAAATTCTATTTAATTATAATATTAAAGTTTGGTATCTGGATGATGGGACACTTGGAGGCGAAGCGACCACAGTCCTCAATTATTTAGATGGCCTTATTTCTAAATTCGAGTCTATCGGTCTTAAACTTAACTTTCCAAAATGTGAACTTTTTATCAAAAACAATATACCTCTTTTCAAAAAAAAATCAGCTCATTTCTAAATTCCCCTAATGTAAAAATTGTAAACAGCGAGTTACTTCGCCTTCTAGGTGCACCTGTCTTGAAGGACTCCTTACAAAATTTTGGTAATGATCAGATTTTAAGATTTGATGAGTCATCCAGATGTCTAAAAGAAATTAACCCACATATGGCATATGCTCTATTAAAATTCTGTCTTTTTGTACCAAATTTCACATATGTGTTACGTTGTTCTACCTTTTGGATGCATATCCCTCTTTTAAATCGTCTTCATGATCTGATTAGGAAAACTGTTAGCGAAATTCTAAATTGCTGTTTAAATGATAACTCCTGGATTCAGGCCACCCTTCCCATCAGACTCAGTGGCCTAGGCATTCGAAAGTTATCCAGCGTAGCGTTACCGGCGTTCTTGTCATCAGTCCATAATACGTTAAACCTCGTTAGCAATATAATTAGCGCATCAATTGGTGAAGAGGTGTCGTATTTGACTGAGGCCAAGGACGCTTGGCGTGATAAAGTTGCTTTGGACCAAGATTACCCCATAAATCTAGCTTCGCAGAGGCGTTGGGACGAGCCGCTCTGCATACAAGTACAGGAAAAATTACTTGAAAACTGCGGAAGCTTTATAGAGCGGGCTCGTCTTCTGGCGAGTGTGGAGGAAGAGTCGGGCTACTGGTTTAATGCATTGCCTTTAGTACATATATATAGATATCATAGACATACATATAATAGACATATCGCTGCCATTGTGGTAAAGAGGTTAACCGTCTGGGTCATCATGGCCTAGCGTGCCAGCGCAGTGCTGGTTGTTTTCCTCGCCATGCTGCAATTAATGACGTTATTCGTCGGGCCTTAATAAGTTCTAGAGTACCTGCCGTTTTAGAGCCAAACGGTATATTCCGTGACGATGGCAAAAGGCCGGACGGAATGACGCTTATTCCCTGGAAAAACAGGCGCACTTTGGTCTGGGATGCGACTTGTGTTGACACGTTAGCGCCGTAGCACGTTTTGAGACCTGCTCGCAAGGCAGGCACTGCTGCATCGACGGCGGAGTGTATGAAGCGCCGCAAATATATAGCCCTCCGCGAAGGCTATATATTTGTGCCGTTTGGCGTGGAGACACTCGGACTGTGGGGATCAGACGCGAAACGTATACAAACGTATAACATAACGTAACGTGTACAAAGATATCTGTTCACGTCTGGTTACTCTTTTCTAGTGACCCCAGAGCTGGCTCGTACTTTGACTAGCGAATCAGCCTCGTGATACAGCCTGGCCACTCGGCTTGCTGCACAGACCGCGATTGGCCAGTATTTTTTATCTAGTTTACGTCTTTTTTTGTTTAAATAAGTAGTTTACTTTTTAAGTAAGCATATTTGTATTTTAGTTATATTATGTTAATTTTTAGTTACCTATTTAGTTTTAATTAGGTTAGATTTCATAATCTTGTCGGCCGGCCGGCCGAACGTGCGTGTGTGTGTGTGTGCGTGCTTAAGTGGTTAGGTATTTAGTTAATGTTTGTTTACAGTCATACTTGTTCAAAGTTTTAATTGTTATATATTTACAAAGATAAGTACTAATGAATTTGTAAAAACGTTGTGCAAAAATGTCCGATTTTGCCGGTTCTGATCATATATAATATCTTTTCCCCTTTTACTCAATCTCATGTGGTCGGTTGGAGCTTCCAGGTGTTTTTTTAAAACAACAGATAAAATAAATAGTTGTTAAAATAAATAGTTATAAAACGGAGTACCTCGCAGTGATTGTATAAAGGATTTGTAGGATACAGATATGGTTTGAAAGTACAAATCTTTAGAATTGTTAGTTGTGCAACTTTTAAACAATTCAAGTTCGTTTTAGGTATACCTCCCCAAATAGTGATACAGTAATTTATTAAAGGTTGACAAAGGGCTAAATAAGTACGTTTGAGTAAATGAGATTAGAACATATCTCAATTTCTTAAAAACATCTATAACTTTTCGCAATCTATTACTCACAAGGTTTATGTGTAATTTAAAAGTTAGATTGGTTATTATCTAGTGGCAGCTATCTATGTTCAGCAATGGACTCAAACAGGCTTAAATGATGATGATGATGAATCTACAAATCACTTTTAATATTGCGTCACGCTCTGTAATATGACACAATTATTGGTGAAAATAGTAAAATACGTTATTTGATACATTTCTATTTATTAAACTTTTTCACTCATACATTGACATAAAATCCGTTTAAATTGAAACATTTCCGTATAATTCCGTAACATCTCTTCTTATATACAATTAAATATTTTGGTGAAATCTATTTGACTTTTTATTGTATGTAAAATGTCTGGAATTCCGTTATCTCTTAAATAAGATGCATTATAGGAACCAAATTTATCATAAGAACCAGATCCTTCATATGAATCAGATCCTTTATATGAACCCGATCCATCATATAAGCCAAATCCATCCAATGAACCAGACCCATCATATGAGCCAGATCCATCATATGAACCAACCCATCCACTAGAACCAGAACCATCCCATGAGTTAGATCCATCCAATGAAACAGACCCATCATATGAGCCAGATCCATCCAATGAACCAGACCCAACATATGCGCCAGATCCATCATATGAACCAACCCATCCACTAGAACCAGAACCATCCAATGAGTTAGATCCATCTAATAAGCCTGATCCATCATATGAACCGGAACCATCGCAAGAGTCAGATCCATTACATAGGCCAGATCCGTCATATGAACCAGATCCATCCAAAGAACCAGATCCATCATATGAGCCAGATCCATCCAAAGAACCAGATCCATCATATGAGCCAGATCCATCCAAAGAACCAGACCCAACATATGCGCCAGATCCATCATATGAACCAACCCATCCACTAGAACCAGAACCATCCAATGAGTCAGATCCATCTAATAAGCCTGATCCATCATATGAACCGGAACCATCGCAAGAGTCAGATCCATTGCATAGGCCAGATCCATCATATGAGCCAGATCCATCTAAAGAACCAGATCCATCATATGAGCCAGATCCATCGTTTAAACCAGCCCATTCACTAGAACCAGAACCATCCCATGAGTCAGACCCATGTAATAATCCAGACCCATCATATGAACGAAATTCACCATTTGAACAATATTCATTATATGAATCAGATCCCACATATGAGTTTTTCTCAACTATGTAAAGTGTCTTAGCTGGTCGCTGAGTGCAATTTGAAGACATGGCGTAGGAGGTTTCGATTAAATATGCAAGAAGAACAATGGCGGCTATTTTAATCTG
The DNA here is from genome assembly GCA_933534255.1 of Iphiclides podalirius. NCBI lineage: Eukaryota > Metazoa > Arthropoda > Insecta > Lepidoptera > Papilionidae > Iphiclides > Iphiclides podalirius. The sequence goes on along the minus strand of OW152826.1, from coordinate 8,022,698 downwards.
AAACAAAAAAAATGTAATAAATAGTCAGTTAAATAGTCAGTCTCAGTGCATCATTCCATACTTTATTCCCAAAAAAAATTATACAGGTAGAAAATCAGTTTATGTGAAAACATATTATATTGTGATTGGTCATTGAAATACCGAGCCGTGATAGCTCGTGTGCCGAACCGTATGAGCCGTGATAGCTCAGTGTCCGGGCGCTCGCCTTTAATTCTCCCTTAACTCGAGCAACCTGAGTTCGATCCCCGGTGCCGGCACCAATGAAGTTTTTAACTTTAAGTGCTGACTTATCACGTGCTCCGCGGTGAAGGAAAAACATCGTGAGGAAACCTGCATATTTTCGAAATAATAACAAAAAAAAATATTTCGAAGATATGTGAAGTCCGCCAATCCGCAGTGGGGCCGCGTGGTGGACTATGCCCTGATACCCTCTGTATAGAGGAGGCCTTTGCCCAACAGTGGGACATGTATAGGCTGTTACTTTACTTTACTTTTTTTGAAATACCGTCAGTTATTAAAAGATGAGGGGAGTTTTATTTCTTTATTATTACTTATTGATTTTAGTCGGTCGCATTTCCCGCACGTTAACAAAACAAAAGTAATATGCAAAAAAGTCTATATCTCTGTACATTATTTTGATTTGTCTCGGTATGCAGCTGCATTTCTAAAAGCAGTTTTCTCGTGACGCAAATGTGCATGCAAATATTATACAGGGTGCCTATTTTAAAGGTGAACAAATTCACACAGGAGGTCCAGACTCAGTAGTATAATCGTTTATTGAAATAAAAATAGACTTATTAAAAAAAATGCAATTCTATTCCCTAAAAAACAGAACTTGTTGACAATGCGGTAGTCATTCATAAATGCGTCGTATACTTTTGAAACGAACTAGTGTGCGTGTTAGTTATGAATGATCGCGTGCGAAATAAATTAGTTGCCCATAAATCACACACTTTTTGAGAATAAGTTAAAATTAATGTTATTAATTAATTACGAGTGCTTTTAAATATGTATCATTTTTTATATAACATCATTTATGTCTAGAATTTAATTTAAAAAAAAGGGTACACTTAGAAAAGCCAATGTCTAGCCCTTATATCAAAGGTATTGATAATTTTGAAATATTTTTCAACATAATCACGTTAAAAGAGCGTATGCAAAAAGATTACTTTAGATTTATTAAGAATTTTTAATATACATTCCTCAGAATGAATGTTCTTAATTTTGTACTAGTGGTTCATTTTATTCATAGGAGAGTTTACTTATAATTAATTGATCGTAACTTACCTGTAAGTGACCTTCGATCAAGATTCGCGTACGAGGCTTAGTGATACATACAAGCGTTGTGTAAATTTTTTTGCTTTTTCCGTACTTTTAAGTACTGTTGATTTATTTTAATCTATCATTCGTGTTGTTTTGTCTTGTTTTTAGGTAGTGTGTGGTAAATTGTACCGTTTTTTGTATGTGAGTAGCTATTAACACTATGGAGGAGGATCCTCCTGATCCCGATCCACCTAATATTGGACCAAATTCCTTTTCCTCTTCTAATCATGTATCCTTAGATAGCACTGATACTTTTAATCGTAAACGTTCGTATACTCACAATGTGTCCATTCATCCTCAGAAGAGGCTTATTACTGGTCCATCCCAGTCTCTCCCATCCATGCCATCTACATATGTTCATCCCAATTATGTTGACAAAAAAACATCCTATTCTACTGATGATGAAGCTCTCTTCTTAGTACATGTTAGCAAAATTTTAACAGAGGTTACCTATGGAGCAGTTTTAAAACCCATTCAGTTTGGGCATTTCTTATACCATAATAATATTAAGAAAGTGGTTTGTGATGGAGTTAAAAAGGTTGGTAGGAACAGAATTTCAGTGGAATTTAAAACAGTAGCTGATGCCAACAATTTTATATCTCACTCTGCTCTTTCTGCTGCTAAGTATGAAGCTGTCATCCCATCATACAATGTAACTCGCATGAGAATAGTAAGACAAGTCCCTGTTGAATGGGCTTTACAAGATTTTGTTCCCTCAATAACAGTACCAAATGGCCATGGAACAATAATTAAAGCCCGTAGAATATATAGACCATAGAATGAATAGACGCTCAACAAATGAAAATAACATTCCCAACTGGATCCCCACCCAAACTGTTGTGCTGACCTTCTTAGGACAGAAACTCCTACTCCATATTTATTCCTATAATACCTCAATGCCTATTGAACCTTATGTTTTACCAACTATACAATGTTTCAAATGTTGCCGTTTTGGACATGTAACATCTCAATGTAGATCTGCCCCCCGGTGTTTTGTTTGCTCATCAAATCATCAGAGAATTTTATGCTCCAAGTCACCACTTTGCCTGTTCTGCTCAGGCCCTCATACTGCAAAGGATCCATCTTGCCCTGAACAGTCCAGACAAAAATCTATAAAATTAGTAATGTCTCAGGAGAATATCTCCTATCTTGAGGCTTCTGCTAGATTCTCCCAGGTCCGGAAAACTTTTGCTGATACTGCTAAGAGTCTACCAGTCAATTATCATATTGGAACTTCAAGTCCTACACCTATAAGAAATCACACTACAATTCCAGTACAGCACAACTCATACAGAGAAACTGTCCTTACTCCTAGGTCTCCCTATAAGCCTGCCTCTAGTCCTGGGTATGATAGGGCAGCCCATCAAGAAATTATTGCAATCCCTCCTTCCTCCCTTCCTAATGGCAGTGCCTTGGTTGGAAAGGATACCTTAACCCCAAATGATAATCTGTTTGAACTGTTAATTTCCATGTTGATTAGTATGCTGTCTCGTTTCAGTGACGTTGATCTTCCACTTAATTTAAAACAAAAACTTACTCAGCTGATTTCATTCACTAATAACCTTCCCTCCGATACTACAATGGAACTGTCGGAGCATTAGAAATAAAAAACATGAACTTCTTCATCTCATTAATAAATTTAATCCCTCTATTCTAGCCATCCAAGAAACTTGGCTCAAGCCGGGATCCCATTTCCGAGTCTCTGGGTATTCATGCCTAAGAGATGAGAGAAATGATGGTCATGCAGGCAGTGCTATTTTTATTTCAAGGAAAGTACCCTTCTCTTCTATTTCCTTCCCCTCCCACACAGAGAAAAGAGGCTGAACGTAGATACTCACATTCAATGACCACAGATAATTACATTTTTTATAAAAAAACTGCAGCAGAGACTATGAAATTGTTATCCCAAAAGAAACAAGCTGGCTGGCTCAGGTTTCGATGTGCAATGGTTAGTGTAGACCCTACTTTTAATGATCATTCTGTTTGGATTGGAGACTTTTTGAATAAACTTGCTCAACCATCAGCCCCAAACTATGATGAATGTCTATTTTTTGATTCTCGCTCACAGCAACCGGCTGATAAATTTAATTCCCCATTTTCTCCACAAGAACTTTTCTGTGTTCTTAGTGGTCTTAAAGATTCTTCACCAGGAATTGACGGAATCCCCTATTCCTTTATAATTAATAGTAGTGAAAGAACAAAACTGATTTTACTTAAATTTTTGAATAATATATTCATGACTGGCATCCCACCCGATGAATGGAAGTCGCAAATCATTATTCCTGTCCCTAAGCCTGGTAAGGCTGGTAATGATGCATCTGGATTTCGACCCATCGCTCTCTCCTGTACAATTGCCAAAGTTCTTGAGCATTTAATAAAAAATCGCCTGGAGTGGTTTTTGGAAAGCCAAAATTATCTACCAAAGAGCCAATTTGGATTCCGAAAAGGTTTGAGCACAATGGATAGCCTAAGCACGCTTGTTACAGATATCCGAATTGCCTATTCAAAGCAACAATACCTTGTAGGGGTATTTCTAGATGTTTCTTCAGCATATATATGATAATGTTGTTCTTCCTGTTCTCAGACAGAAAATGTTACAGCTGAGCATACCAGCCAACTTTATTTTTAACTACCTTTCCTCCAGGTCAATTTTAGTAAATGTTCAAAACTCACTCCTTCCATCAAGAACTGTCTGGAAAGGCCTACCTCAGGGCTCTGTCCTTAGTCCTCTCCTCTATAATATATATACTTTTGATCTAGAGCTTTCTGTCAATTCATTTTGTAATGTTCTTCAGTATGCAGATGACCTAGCCTTGTACATTTCCCTAGATAACATCTCTACAGCTTGCTCACGTCTAAATTCCGCTTTGTACTATTTGCAAGATTGGTTAACTGAACATGGATTATCCCTCTCCCCCTCCAAAAGTAATGTCGTAGTTTTCTCTCGGCGTAAAAATGTGCCAAATATTATAATAACTTATGATAACCAGCATATTCCCATAAGTGATTCAGTTAAATTTTTAGGTGTTTTTCTTAACACCAAATTATCATTTGTTACTCACATTGATTATATCTCCCAAAAATGTGAGAAAAATTTGAACATTATTCGGTTCCTTTCTGGCGTATGGTGGGGCGCTCATCCATTCTCTCAAAAATTAGTTTACAACTCACTAATTCGTAGCCACATCGATTATGGACGCTTTCTTTTCGAGCCATGTAGTAAAGCATCACTTAACGTGTTAGACAAAATTCAATATAAAAGCCTGCGTATCATTACGGGTGCAATGAAGTCCTCACCTAATAATGCCCTTCAGGTGGAGTGTGTTGATCCTCCTTTTCACTTAAGAAGGCAGTATCTTTCGGATAGATTCTTTTTCAAGACCTTTCAACTCTCAGTTCACCCCTTAATTCCTAGGCTTCACCAACTATCTGAATATGTCTCTTCAAGCAACTACTGGGTCCACAAGAATCCTCCATGTCTGTTTAAGAGTTTGGTCACTTTTCTCCGTTTCCCCTCTCCTATTTTTCAATGTAAGACTAACCCATTATTTGATATTCCTTATGATGCATTAATTTTTAAACCTGACATCCATCTTGACCTGGGCATTGAGAAAAATTGTCCGATGGCAGATTTTAAGTTGAGTTTGGCCATTGAAAGATACTGGAAGGATTGGCTAATAATGAATACAGATGCTTCCAAATTCAGTGAATTGGGTTACTCTGGAGCAGCAGTTTGGATCCCAAAGTATAAAATAGCCCTTAATTTTAAATGTCCTTCCCCTACATCTATATTTACTGCAGAGGCTACTGCTATATATGAAGCACTATTGTATGTTGAGTCACACAACCAGGACAGATCAATAATATTTACAGACTCTAAAAGTTGTCTACTAGCTATTTTGTATAATCAATTTCGTGTAAAGTGTAAAATCCCTCTCTCCTTATAAAATTAAACTTTGACGGATTCAAGGTTCATGTCTAATATAACTGTTTGTCATTGTTCTAGGTAATTCAACAGGAAATTACTTTTTCTTTCTTGCTCTCAACATATTATTTTTTTCTTATTTTAATTCCCTTATATGATCTCTTATGCCTCTGCTATGCCGAATCTGTTCGATAACCAATCCACTTAATAACTTTCCTATATTAATGTGGACACTGGCGAATACCTATAGACCGCCATAAAGGAAAAAAAAAAGAAAGACCTTCGATCAAAATTATATGAAGTTAATGCCTCGTCTGTGTTTTTCCTATGTAGTCATGCTTTGACGTACCAAACAATCGCGAACATTTAAACAAAATAAATATTTTTAATCTGTATCACCCATTTATTACTAGCAACCAGCTCCACTCCTGCTGTCATTCATATCACGTAGAAGGTCACTTACAGGTAAGTTACTTTGATCAATTAATTATATTTGTTAACGCCTCGATGTAGATGTTTAAAGAATAAAGATAGAAGATATATAATTTTAATTGTTTATAATACAACAGTATCAATGTAATCAGTGTTAACTGAATAATTTCCATTATACCAGAAAATAAAAGTTACATTTATTACAGTTCAATAATTAAAGCGAGCAAAGATATTGGAGGATTGAGTCCAACCTGCAGTTCTTCTTTTTATAATCAATGTTTGTACATTTTGTAGTACTGTGGGCTTTTGAAGATTGAGTATCTATACCTCAATTCAATATATTTTCTAATTTTATAAGAGAAACGGTATTGAAATCTGTGATCAAAGATAATAGCATTGTTTTGTTATGTGTTTTTAAACTAATCAATGTATTAGGATACAACTATGCATACTTTAGAACTTGGGCAACTTCCCAGGTCTCGTTATGTTTGGTCTTTTCTAATAAGCACTGGTAAAGTGTCTCTTAATACACTTGTGCAAGCCTAGATCATAAACTAAACATAATGATAAAGCAGATCTAATAGACTTAAGAGTGCAATAGTTTTTAATTTTGAAAACTTTTAATGGCTATATTTTTGTTAAATCTGATCACATAATATCTATTGTAGCTGTAAGCTTGCAGAAAAAGTATAAAATAAAATTAATAACATAGCAGTGCCACAATCTTGTCGACGATTTAAGAATTTTGAAATCTTTGATAATAAGTTGAGATCAAATATTACAATAATCCCACCATTGGCTTAAACATGAATCATACTGCTTGATAGCATTTCCTGATAATTGATTAAAGTGTATATAGTCTCCTCTGAATATACCTTTTTAGGTATGTTTGTTTCACACAATTGCTGCAAACCAATTTTTTGATGGTTGTATGTCCTCAGAGGAGATATTAATAACTTTTTATTTGGATGGAGAATAAGTAGATAATTTTACAATAGGTTGAAAACAATGGGAAACTTGTTGTGATGGCCAGTAAGGGGCAATTGAACTTTCTGAAGATATTAGAGGTAAAAAGTTTTGTTTGTTTAGTGTGGACAAGACGTGGTTTTGATTTAATAGGAAAGTTTTTAAATGTTACAATTCAATAATTAAACCAAAGACGAATAAGCGTCAGTGTTTTTTATTAATGCGACATTACCATTTGGAAAAGTGTGTGACTTCAAATATTTTGATTTTGATTTATGTATTTTTAACAAAAAATCTTTTAGTAGCTTTATATCTAACATGTTGTCAATAACAAAATGGAGGACTTTCTTAGTGAAAACAATGAGTTTTAAATATTTTTTTTCTTGAAAACTATGCGCAGCCAGATAATTCTACTTGTTGTTTATTTCATTAGTGATTTTTCTTTATCGAATAAATTTTTTTGCACCTAGTAATGTGGTAATGGAAAATCTTGCCAAAATTTTTGATAGGACATTAATGTATTTTTATGAATAAATATATTTTATTAAACATATGATTTTTTTTCTTTGCAATCTAATATAAAGCATAAAAATTTTCACTAATTCAGGTTTCAGCTTACTCATGTTTATAATAAAATTTTATAAATTTATGTGTCATGTCACAATTTATTTGACATCCTTTTGTTAAGTATATTAATTTATCACTTACATCCTTTAGTTATCTTTGACAACATTTAGTTAAGTATATACATATGGCCATGATGAAAAACAAGACATTAAAACTTTTCTCATTACTTAAAGCTCATAAATGTGTTTGAAAATAAATCTTAGATATTTTTTTGCTATTGGCCTGTATGTTTAAGAGAAAATGAGGGATTTAATACACAAGGAGTTACTTAAATTTTTTGGTGGGTAATATCCTAATATCTCCAGTTTGAAATGAGATGTTTTTACAAATTTATTAAATGACTTCAATTTTAAAATGAAATTAAAAGTTAATGATCTCCTTGAATATAGCTTACATAGCTTTTTGTCACAAATATATAATTTGCTGCGTATAAAGTTACAGTATCTGGAGGAGCTTTGCTTGGTTTGTTTTTTTTTTTTTGGTAAAACATGTATTTTGTAAATTAAATACAATTACAAAATTACTAAGTAATGAAATATGCATAATATGTTTCGATCTTACCGACGTAATAATAAGAAAATATGAACTGGTGTTTTTCACAAAAGAAGTTTAAAAAAAAGGGAAAAGAATAACAAAATAACAAATAGACACAAAATAAAAGGTAAAGAAAGCAATGAAAAGGAAAAAAATAAATAAAAAAATAAGTGTGTAAATGATCGTGATACGAACCAGGGTGAAATTTACCGTCGTATTCGAATAATATTTTTCATTCCCTGAAAACTGGGATAAAACGACATTTTCTAAAAATGAAACCTAGTCAGATCGATTTTTCGCCCCCGAATCTACGCACATACTAAATTTCATCAAAATCGCTGGAGCCGTTTCTGAGATTCCAATTATATATATATATATATATATATATATATATATATATATATATATATATATAATATATATAAATATATATACAAGAATTGCTCTTTTAAAGGATAAGATATATCTTCCATAGATATAGAAAATAAAAACATTTTTGATGCGCAATATATTTGTGTACATAAAATATCAAATGAAACAAAGCTTATTCTGGAAACGTCCAACAGCTCCAGTAACTTCTTTATTTATCATTTTTTTATTCATTTAGTAATTCGTAGTTTTATCCCCATAAAACGTAAAAGTGTTCGTTAAAGAAAATATAACCACTACGTTTTATTCAGCACGAAAATGAAAAAACACAATGACAGCAGAAGCGTGACCAGATTTTATTTGACGAATCTACTGCTTGTCGAGGTTAAAAACTACTGAATTCTACCAAAAGAGAACGAGAAAACACTAAAATCATAAATCTAGTGTATTTTTTGCTGTCGTGTAACCTATAAACATGATTTTTCTTGATTAAACGATAAAGTAATAAAAATAAAAAAGAAACTAATGTTTTTTTTAAGTTAAATTCTAAATAAAAATATAATAAAAAAAATAAAATTAAACCTAAGGTTAAGATTTTTCGCCTTTATGTTGGGTAACATTGTCATAAGCTGTTTTGAGCCTATATGATCATACTTCTGTCACGATCAAATCTCCTACATCCTCCTTCCAACTGACCCCTCGTAACCCTTCTTTTCCATGCATTATTGCATGCAACATTGTTATTATTACATCGATTTCGATCTTAATTTTTAATCTTATTAATATCGGAAAATATTCTTTCTACTTTGGCGTTTGCCAAAGGTCTATCGTCTTTTGCTTCACAAATCGGAACAAATTGCCATACTTTGGTTTGCTATTAACATCACAGATTTGGCTGACATCAGTACAAAATGTATCCACCAAAAACTTCAGATATATAATTAGCAGTTGACAATGAATGTTTTTTTAACATAATACAGGTTCACACTACTGCATAAGTCGAAAGTATTAAAAAAGTCAAGTAAAATAAGTCTTAACAAGAATAATTAACTAATTATTACATTCCACTTATTAACGTTAGTAACTTGCATACCTGAGAAATGCCGGAATATCCTTTCATATTTTTATATGCTTTGATGTAGCCATGTGTTCCTTCAACGACAGCAATCTACTTAGTACTTCACAGTTGCATGCTTTACAATGAGCACTCGTAGTGTTTACCTTAGATTTACATAACCAACTTTAAATGGGGGATATTGCTCTCATTCATCGCGATATCCTTGTGTATATTTAAGTTTCATTTAAAACTCGATTATAAAAATTCTCAATAAAGGAATTCCGACTAGTCTATCACACTATGCTCACGGCACGAATCAAACGACCAATAGAATAAAATTCAAATAGTAACAATTCATTCTATGAAAGGGGGAATACCCCGCATTTATCCAATAAGCCAAAAAAGTATTATAATAACTGATAACCGTGAATTCTACTAAAATATACCAAATAATTTTTACATACTAAATTCTGTCGCCAGTACCTCAAAATCTACCAACAAAAGTAGAAATCTACTAAATCTGGTCACGCTGAGCAGAGTGGAGCGGGATAAATGGGTGATACAGATTAAAAATATTTATTTTCTTTAAACGTTCGTGATTGTTTGGTACGTCAAAGCATGACTACATAGTAAAAACACAGACGAGGCGTTAACGAATATAATTAATATTTTCATATTACTTCCTTGTGTTCTAATATTAGCTGATCCTCAAGACAAAATAGTGAAGGCCGAGGGCCCTAAATTGTTTTAATTTTACTTCATATATATACCAAGGGGACATAAATCTTCATAGTATTAATGATAAGAATTGTTCAAAATAGTATCACCTTTTTATGTATTAAAACTGTATGCAGGTAGTTACTTCGTGAAATGTTGAAGATTACAAAAATATATGCATTGCATTGCAATAAGAATGTTTAACTTACCTATATAATTAACTTACATTTATTATATTACGTTCAAAAACAGAAACAAAAAATGAATGATATATAATGATTACATACCATATTTAAAACTCGTTTCAACAACATTGGAGGTATCATCAGAATTGACAGAAAGTTCGAAATATCAATGTCGTATTTCAGGGCAATATTGCGTTTATATATATTATCATCCGAACAGATGTGAACTACTTGTTTTTTCCTTGATATGTTAATTAGCTTATGAATAACGAACAAATAAATTTAATGTTTGTGTTCAAATGTTGATATTGATATCTTTTGTTTAGGCAAGAGAGTTCATTAGCATCAGGCCTCACCTGATATTTAGTGAATGCTGCCGCATACCTGAGGGATGCAGATGCATTGACAACTTTTACAAAATGAGCCCCGGTTAGTTCAAAATGTATGTAATCGTAATTTTCCTATATTAGAATTTTTGTGTCTTTTATAAATATTACTAGCTTATAGTTTTCTTTATACTGTTTGCTCCTAACTGTTCTCAATTGTATATTTTAACTATTCGATGTCAATCGGTTCTGGGCTGTAAGTTAAGCATATGTGATTTACGTGTAAAACTGTGTATTCTGTTGCTCAATAAAATCAAATGAAATATAACAAAATTCCAAGTAATTATATATGCATGTTTAAATTTGTTCAGAAAGCCCGACGACATGCCACGAGGAAAGCTTGGCTGTTGAGCTACACGACATCTAACAAGTCCTGCTTGACATCACGCTCAAGTCTCTCTCCTGCGTCACAGCGATGAAGCCAGTTTCTGTGAATCGAGTGCATGTTACAAAGCAAAACTTATAAAATTCATTTTAATATTGTATCATTGACAATTCTAAATAAAAACAGAACTGCTATCAAGAAGCATATTAAGTATAAACAATGAATTACGGTCAGCAGAGTGTGGATCTTTTTCCTTTTTATTAACGTTAATAATAATTAATTAGGGCGAGCGAAGCGAGTCCTAACACTATTCGACAATCTGAGCACTTTTGTGGTACACTTTATCATGTCTATAGATTTGTGCCTTAACACAGTGTAGACTTATGACGTGTAACTGATCGAAGATAATCACAGGCTCGAACACGCACTAGTTTAGCTATGAAACTCCACTACACGTTCGCATATCGCTCTCGCCCGTGGCTCTCGTGATACTAACGTGTTGCGTTCGAGACAGTGGTATTTATACGTGTAATGTAGTAGGGTAGTTGTATACATGCAGGTGTTTAATTAATACCTTCACATACACTACATCTCTTCTTTATTAACAATTGTTTTTTTAATTTTTTACATCATGCTTTGTAATCACAATAAAGTATAATATCAAACTATAGCCCCGTTTTAATTTCCTTTAATATTTTCATTATCACATTTTTCATCTAGTTCCTGTTCATCTTGTTCCTTGCTTAAAAAAAGTTCTGATGGTGTCCTTCCAGTCACCGTATGGGGTGTACTATTGTACATCATTACGTAGTCCCATATACTTTCTCGTATATCCTTTTTCTCAAGATGACCTATTCGTAGTCGTTTTAAAATGTCGCGATTTTGTCTTTCTACCTCTCCATTCATTTGGGGCCAATAGGGTATTGTATTAAAGAGGTTTATACCGCAATCTTTGCAAAATCTTTTAAACTCTTCACTTATAAATTGTTTGCCATTGTCTGTTGTAATTGAAATGGGATACCCTAATCTGCTGAAAACTTCCTTAAGTTCTTTTATTATTTGCGCACTTGTTATTACTTTTAATACCTTTATTTCTTTATATCTACTCTAATAATCTATAATCACAATCAGGTATTTATTATTTGGCAATGGACCTAAAAGATCTATAGCTATATCTATCCAGGGGCTCTTAGGTAACTCACGTCTTTTTAATGGATGTGGCGGAGTTGGTAAACTTACAAGTGTACATCCTTTACAGGATTTTACGATATTTTATACATCCTTGTCAATCCGTGGCCACCAAACTTTTGTTCTTAAACGGCCCTTCATGGCTACAATGCCAGGTTGACCTTCATGGCAGCTTCTAACACCCTCTTGCGGAGCTTTAGAGGTATTACAATTATATATCCTGATAATAAAATCTAAATACTATGACGGCATTTTTTTTAATATATAGTATTATATATATATAGTAGAGAATAATAATATAGTAGAGGAGAAACCTAATTGAGAAACTCAATTACATATATATAAAATTGAATGAGAAATGATTGAGAAATATGGTTGTAAGAAAAACTTTATTGAAACGCTAAAAGAACATCAAACAAAAACATCAACAAACAAACTGAGCATAATGTTATCATTTATATAGTAAATCAATAAACTATTACGAAACAAACACACATATATAAATCAAATCACAACAGTTTTTTTGAATCCTCCCAAAATATTGCTTTATGCGTTGTTTTCTAGGGCGTCCATCAGCATTACAAGCAAGAGCGGAAAACTTCCTTTCGGAATACTTGCTTGTTGTCGACCCTCTGTTTTTTTCCACTGGCACAATATATTTCGCCAAGCAGTTTTTTTCGGTTTAAAAAATGCTACATCCAATGGCTGAGTAATGTGCGTTGTGTTAGCTGGCAGAAATATGATTTTTTTTTCTTTATGACACAATTTTGCAGTCCAAGTATCATATATATGCTGCGCCTTGTACACAACATAAGGATACAATAGTTCTCCCTCTGCTGTGCACGCGATCATGATAGAATAGGCAGACTTGGAGTGGTTCATCACTCGTTCTGCATATTTTACGCCTTTTTTTGTGATTATTTTTTTACGGTCAGGGTCAGTCATCAGAAGGGTTGGTTTCGTCGTAATTAATGATGTTGCACATCGATACACCATTCAGTGATATTTCCAATTCTTCAAAATATTTTTTATAATTTCCGGTGAAACAGCAGATCTATTTCACGTGGCATATTTCAGTCATTTCGGCATATGCAGGTAGCATATTAAATAAAAAAAAATAAATATAGTTACATACTTGAAACATTTTATATATTTCTACACTTATGAAATTCAGTTTTCCGGCTATTTTTGGGACGTAGTGCAGAATGAAATATTGAAAAAGTCTTAATAATTTAATTATGTAGGGATTTTTCTAATTAACATAAGAACCCGACTGTGTTCTATACACTTGCCGACATGAAATCAAAGTAAGTGACAACCTTAACCAAACTAGTTCTAAAAACTTAAACTCTTAACTCTGTTGAAGCACATTTTTCCGTAATTTGGTCAACGATGTGTTCATCTGGCTTTTCAAATGCACATTTTACAGCTTGTTTGCGTAATCTTATTAGAAACTTTTCTAACTTTTCATCACTTTCTTGTTTTAATAGCCTGAAAATATGCCTTTCGTAAACCTTGCTCTGTTTAGGTACAAAATAATCGTAGAGTTTTTTTATGGCCACTTCATATACATCCCCATGTTCTGATAACTCGATGTTTGCACCCGGCAAGTTGTTGAAAATTTCTTGAAGTCCTTGGCTCCCATAGTGTAATAGTGTAGCTCTCTTCCTAGACGGTAGAGTAATATCAGAGGCTTCAACATAAATTTCAAGCGATCTCTTCCATTTTTCCCATGATATAGCTAATGAGGAACTATCTACCTCTAAGTTTAATGTATCTAGCGCTGGTATCATGCTAGCCATTTTTTAAAATAGATAGGTAACCTGAAAATAAATATTACATACTTTGGTATATAAATTGCGTTGTAATTCCAAACAACTTAATGGTGGTATTCTTTAATACCCATGATCCAATTTAATGGTGGTATTCTTTAATGCCCATGATCCAATTTAATGGTGGTATTCTTTAATACCCAATATCCAATTTAATGGTGGTATTTTTATACCCAATATCCAATTTAATGGTGGTATTTTTATACCCAATATCCAATTTCATGGTGGTATTTTTATACCCAATATCCAATTTCATGGTCGTATCTTAATTTCTTATAATCAATGATATTAAATACCCGGTACCCCATCGAATGATGGCATAATCTTTCTTATATCAGAAAGCCAATTTAACGATAGCCAAGTTTAATATTCGACAACCAACATAATCATACAGTATTTCACTTAATTAACGAGATGTAATTTAAACGTAATGTTTCTATTTTTCCTTCCCCCTTTTTATGCTTTTTTTTCTAGTTTTGCAATACACAAGTAACAAATTTAAAGAATAACAGTTATCTTAAGGCTCTGTTAGATTTCGTTTTTTATTTTTATTTTATTCACAATTAATAATCCAAATTAATTTATTACAGCACAAGTAGCAAATAGCAAACTCTAATCACTTAAAATATGAATTGCTATTTTTTTTATTGGCTAAAACCACCATGAAAAAATCCAAACCTTTTTTCTCATCGTCGCCAATTGTAGACTTATGACGTGTAACTGATCGAAGATAATCACAGGCTCGAACACGCACTAGTTTAGCTATGAAACTCCACTACACGTTCACTTTCGCCCGTGGCTCTCGTTATACTAACGTGTTGCGTTCGAGACAGTGGTATCTATACGTGTAATGTAGTAGGGTAGTTGTATACGAACATGCAGGTGTTTAATTAATACCTTCACATACACTACACACAGTAATTTAACTTCATATCTAGATAAGTTATCTGCCAAAAAAAATTAATTTGTTTTTTTTTTGTATTTATTGGATACAATGTTATTGTACTACTAACGCCATCTGTTAGAAAACTGAAGAGAGACTCACTTGATGGTAAGTGATTACCGCCAACTATGAACAACTGCATCACCGAGGGTTTATAAATGGGGGTAACGGTTCGGAAACATCGTCGGCAGGCGTTGGTTGCTCAGTGTTTATGCGAGGCAGGAAATGCCTTGAAAATCGCGCTGTTGTGGAATGCTATACATCGAGGTGGTGTAGATGAAATTTTTGATTTTAAGTTAATTTTTGGTATTAATCGAAAGTTGAAAGAATTACGTCAACCAGTTGCTTATATTCCAGCTTATCATAACTGTTCTAAGGCAAAACTAGGCGCAGAACTATTAGTTGGCCCTGAACATTATATTATTTAATCGATTGGATGAAAAGTTATGTTACGTCCAATTAATGTTTGGGTTGAAAATGGGTTAGTCAATGGAGCATTAGGTTGTGTCGAAGATGTAGTATACTAGCAAAAAGCTGAGCTTTGTGAGGACTCGCGTAGTTTTTATAACATACGGTAATAATTATTATGACAATTAATTGCTGAAGTTCACCAGTTTATAACAGTATAATATCGATTTAAACCCCTTCGACCGAGTATCCGCCTTACCGTGGCGGAGGAGCTTAGTAGCTTGGTCACCTTTTTTTTAGAGCGCTGACTAAAACACCCACGATGTTCCACCTAGGCGCAAATCGGCAGGGTCACGGGAACGCTTTTGCACACTTCCGCGACCCTGCCAGCGCTGGCCGCCTCAGCAGCCCCCTCCCGGGGAGCAACTCCCCTCTTCTCTACTGGCGCTCTGGGACATTCAGCGCGCTTTCCTACTTGGCCCCGCCCCATTTTCACTATTACAGATTGATATCTGTTAACATGTAGGAAGCAGAAAGAAATCCGTATGTGAAACCTAATGTCACACAAATAAAATAAGTACTAAACAATGTTTGATAAATAAAAAAATATCTAAAATGAAAATCGTGTTAATTATTTACTTCGGTAAAAATGATATGGGCCGAAACTCACATCAAAAATAATAATTTTAAAAAACGGTTTTAAAAATTATTATCAGTTAGAAGAACTACGCGAGCCCTTACAAAGCTTAGCTTTTTGCTAGTAATTAATCTATTTAAAAAAAATTTAAAACATTAAGGAATATAATGGCAACATCATCTCAAAAGTTCAAAGTTTTAGGATTAGGAACAAACAAACATAGTATTTTTATTTATGTAGATGTTAAGTGTAGTTATAATTCGATGTATCACTTGTCTGTCTACTATATAGGTACGATAAAAATGTATATATACGATAAAAATTCAATTATGGTACCTACCGGGTGCGAACTGTATATCCATACTTTCCATACTATATATACTATATATACTATATTACTAGTATAGTACTATATCACTATATACTATATAGTGATATACTATATAATTTTATAAATGTGAAAGTAACTCTGTCTATCTCATCTGTCTGTCTGTCTCGCTTTTACGCCAAAACTACTGAAGCGATTTAAATGAAATCTGGTACACAGATAGTCTAGAACCTGAGAAAAAAGTGTTGTAAAGGATTGAAAATGGGTATAAAAGGTTGTATGAAAATATTGTCAATTTTAGAACTAGAAGCATAAAACTTATATTTTAGGCTTTTGATTGACAAATTTGTTGAGCTGAAGTTAATGCGTTAAGAAACAAATGAAATAAGTATCTTTAAGTCTTTGGGTTAGATTATTAAATATTTTTTCTTTAGTTGGGTCATTGTATTGTTTAATTTATTCATCATTATTATTTGTTGGTACATTAGGATATTATAATTTGTTGGTTTTGTTTTTTAAATTGTTGTTGTTAATTTTATTGTTTGCGTGTGTATTTTCGTAATACGTTCTTTTGTGTTATAAATGTTCTTAAAGAATAATGAGTTTAAATTATATAGTAAGTTTATTTGCTTTGATTACTTTCTTAAGTTAAATTGTAATTTGTATGTACAGAAGTAAATAGTTATTTGCTAGTACTATATTACTGAGGCGCTAGTAGTATAATGTGGTTCAATTTTTATGTACGGATTTTTTTTATATGCGAAAAGTTGCCAAACGAGCAGACGGGTCAACTGATGTTAAGTGAATACCGCCGCCCATGGACATCTGCTACACCCGAGGGTTACAGGTGCGTTGACAACCTTTTGAAAATTGGGCTCCGGTTACCTCACTCACCAGACGAAACGCGAAAGTATTTGTCATTTTAAGTATAATTCAGCTTCTTCTCCTAGTATATGTGTTCCGTGCAGGTATGTCGTTTTGATTTATAAAGATTAACTAATTTAGAATTTTTACTAAAGAAGTTACAGTTTATAATACAAAAAAAAAAAACTGTATTTTAAATTTTAATTAATTTTCGCAAAGA
Source organism: Iphiclides podalirius (assembly GCA_933534255.1). Lineage (NCBI taxonomy): Eukaryota > Metazoa > Arthropoda > Insecta > Lepidoptera > Papilionidae > Iphiclides > Iphiclides podalirius. The sequence goes on along the minus strand of OW152826.1, from coordinate 8,005,432 downwards.
CTTAACATATCACGGCCGCTTCAAAAGCCACTTATCCAAATGTAAATTGGTATGTTTTTTTTTTAGTGCATATCCTGTCTGAAATCTCTATACACGCCCCAGGTACCCACGTATCTACATTTGTTTAACGGCGGCTTTGAATAATTAAGTTCCTATCTCTACCTAAAAAGATAATTTTGAAGAACCCATTGAATCTAAACGTTGAAATTTTTGAACAAAAATTCTCCCAATAATCATTTATAATATTTTCAGTTCGTTATTTACATTTTATATTTCATGTCAATTTACGTGATTCAGAATTGGAATCGGAATGTTAGGCTTGTCACATAGAAAAAAATAAATTGAAGTTTGCCTGTTTATTTAGTCGTAAAAGTTGTTTCTTGCTTTAGTTGTTCAATTCAAAAGGGCCATCTCAATCCTTACTTTCTCCTTTTTTCTGATTGTTCATAAACTGGGCAAATATTTTTTCAAAACTTATCGTAGATTGAAATTTCTTGAAGATTTCTAATATGCTGCCGGGGCCTGATTCCGAGCTCTTCTCTGGGGTTTCAGAAGTCTTAGTAGCTTCAGGCTTGGCATCATCAGATTCGTAATTTTGATCCGTAGATGCAGCGTACAATGATTCAATTAAACAAACGAGGAATAAAAAGATGACAATTTTTGCCTGTAAAAAACCATTTCAAAGCTTAAATTTTTTTTGCACACCTAGGTACTCAAACTTTTTTTAAAAACAAATGTGCAAAATTAAAGAATTTTATGTGCACCATTATTTCACTGTGGTAGGGTCACGCAACAGTCTTCACTATTGCACGTATGAGCAAGGGGTATCATAGGGGCTTTCCCTTTATCTAAGAGAATATATAAATACATCGAACATCCTCCATCAGATGTTGGTATTATAAACAGTAATTGTAAAGAACCACAACTTACCAATGCTGCCATTTTTCCACAAATTTACTTTTAATTTCTCGTGTTAACAAACTGCAATGTAATGTAATGATACTACATCAATGTCTAACTTAGGAACTTATATACTCTTGAAACTCTGTAACGTTCAATTTAAATGCGCAGTAATACTTTGAGTGATTTCCGATTCAATGTTTAATGCTCGTTTGTAGTAAGATAACAGCTGCGTTTATGGGCTAATTGCAAATGTTTATCCAACCTTGCCAAAAGTATCTGTAATCGACGTATGTAGATACGTGGACCCGAATGTTTTGGAAGGAGTGCACAAGGATTCCCGAAAGTCAATTAATAATATCGGTTTATACATCTGAAAGTAAAAAAGTAGCTCTTTCTGAAACATCTTCTATTTATCTTCATTTATATTGAAAGTCTTATAGAAATCAGGTAAGTCAATCCGATGATTAGGCTGGTAAAACTTAGAGATGGGAAAGCTGTCATTCCTACGCCACTTTGGTTGACCACAAAGATGTTCCTTTATACGGCTGCACCCAGATATAACTATTATTATATATTTTATTTATTCTTTATTGCAATTATCTTAAAAAAAGGATTAAATATGGTGAATTTAATGCCTTGAGGCATTCTCTCTCAGTCAACCCGGGGCGTGCTGAGAAAGGGGTAAAGTGTAGGTTAAATTACATGTACACATGGTAATTTAAAACCTAATATATTACATGTGTACATTATATGATTTATATGTATTGGTATATATAACATATAAGTTCTTAAACACACACACACACACACACACACACATATATATATATATATATATATATATATATATATATATATATATATATATATATATATATATATATATATATATATATGTGTGTGTGTGTGTGTGTATATGTATATAGGAATAGTAATCTTTAGGTTAGCTGAGGAACGGAGATCTCTTTCATTGTTCAGAGATGTATTTATATTTATCTTTAAGATAACATGGAGAAATAGGATCGTTTAAGATCGAGAAAATAATAAGGAGAATTCTAGAGTTATGCCTTTGTTCGACTGTTAACTATTTCAGACGAAAGCGATAGGGAGTAATATGATCATGTTTTCGAAGGTCAAAAATGTATCTAATGCAGGTGTTGGATGCGCTCTGGTTTGTTAAGAAGGTCACTGTTCAAGTCTGGGTAACAAACATCCGCGTAATCAATTATTGGTAGATTAAGCGTTTGCACAAGTAAGAGCTTAATCTTGAAAGGGTAAAAATTCTTCAGACGATAAATGGTTCGTAAAGTTACAAAGACTTTACGGCTAACTTCAGTGACTTGTACTCCCCAACTCATTGTACTGTCCATAAATAGGCTCAGGTTTTTAATTGAGTTGGATAACGAATTTTAGCCAACAATCTATTGCTTCCCACAAGAATTGCTGAGCATTTATACGGGTTAATAGATATTCCATAACGCATTGACCAGTTGTGAATAACGCTCAAGTTTGAATTTAATTTAGCAAACGCGTAAGGGAGGTCACCAATATCAGCCTGAAGGTATGATGTTATTGAGTTTATAAAAACTGAGAATAACTGAGATATATCCCATATATAATATATCCCATAACTGAGAACTTTATGGGAGAAAGAATACTGCCTTGCGGTACACCAGACTTTTGTCCCACAATGACCGACTGCTGATGCCCGCGAACAGCTGCGGGAGCGAACCTTAGCACTGAGCAGGCTTACGCTTACGGCGAGGAGGTTATCATGATCAACTGTGTTAAAAGCGTTAGAAAATTCGACCAGCACTATCACTGTCACTTTCTTATCTTCCATACCTAATCTAATATAGAATATTAATATCTAATGCTTTTTTCCAATGGATACGACCTGACTCAAGGGAAAAGTTTATAATGTGAGTTACAGCAGGAACAAGAAAATTTAATAAGTTCCCATTATAATCCTACTTGATATTTGAAACTTAGCGGTGGGGTTTAGGTCTTTTGCTAGTACTATACTACTGCGGCGCTAGTAGTAATGTGGGTCAATTTTTATGTACGGATTTTTTTTATATGCGAAAAGTAGCCAAACGAGCAGACGGGTCTACGGGTCTAAGTTCACTATCATAATTCTACTCACATCATCACAGTCTCTTCTTCGGTGACTGGAGAAAAATTAAATTCCTGAGAGTGTGGAAGTGTAGTGGAAGCTATATAAGCTTTAACATGAGCACGGTTTGTATTATAGGGTCCATTAGAGAAACAGAGATAAAATGTTTGTCAATATCATCGGAGGAAATAGAAGAATCACAAACACTAGATGTATTAGAGACACCAAAAGAATTTAGAAATTTCCACTCATACTGGAGAAGAGTTTATTGTATTATTATGGATTACACCTATTTCTGGCTTGTTTGAAAGCTGCCCAGTTTTTTTCACTACGATTGTTCTTAAACTGAGAGTAAGCCCGATTTCGCCTAGCCATTGCTTTTCGTACGTTTGCCATCCAAGGAGCCGGTGGCCTTTTCAATTTTACTTTAAGGACCGGAGCATGGGCATTATATAACCTATGAACTATGTTATTGAGTATAGACAACTTTCCGTCAGCCTTAGAAGCCATTGCAAAGGGAGTAAAATTTGTATTAGAAGCATCGTCAAGGAGCCTCTTCCTGTTCAATTTTATGAAATTGTGGTAATATACATAAACGGGAGTATCTTTAGGACTAGACTAGACTTACTAATGTAATAGAGAAAAGCAAAATACTCTATTAGTGTCAAATGATAATTATTGCAATAATAATTTTGATCTCGGGTAAACAAGCAAACGATATTCTTAATCTTATGGCTTTATTTTTGACACTTCTATAAGTTATATTGGTAGTTATTTAATATTTTGACTGGTCAAATAAGTAACAATATTAAGAACATTTGCGGCTTATATTTAAGTATTAAAATTACAAAAAATAAAAGTTTATTTAGAAAATTACAAATTTTTACGGAAGTATCAGTCCTACTGTTTTGGTTTTTCCGTAGAAAAGCACTTTTTTCTATGCGTTTATGCCATACAGATTAGCTGAGTTTTTAGTAGATCAACGTTATATAATATGAACGTGTGAACTATTATTTTTTGGAATGTTCCGTTAAACAATGTTATATAAACGTGTATATAATTATGAGCTTGTGACCATTATGCCATTTTCCGTTGAAAAACGTCATTATTACACATGAAACCTCTTATTTCCTAAATTTATACAATTATTTATTCTTATTATTATATATACCTAATGATATTATATGTAAACCTCAAAAATTGTAATAGCAACTGCTATCTATAAACTATAACCAAAACGAAAAAAAAAAAAAAATTGAACCGGCCGGTGTCACGTTGTTCTGCGCAGGGTGCGAAATTAGGTCGTGACTAGAGAATCCTGGAGTGGGAAGTTGACCATGCGTTTCCAGTTCCACACGGTCAAGAGTATTCGTTAAAATAAGATCAATAAGACAGTCATTTCATCAGCGTTGATTTTGTGATTTGTTTGTTGCTTTTAACGGTAAAATGGTGAGATCTACAGACTCAACTATTGTTTGAAGTCTTAGAGAACGTGAAGGTTGTTTTAAAAAATCAGTGTTTAGGTCACCAATGATTATAAAGTGTTTTTGCACAGACATAATGTTTTAACGTTTAAATAAAAATTAATTAATATATTAGTATAGTAATATATTTAGTGTGAACTCTGAGTAGAGTATGATTAATGGCTTTGACACTGAACTTCCCAAATTACATTATTTAGTAGTCTCTTTTTGTTTCATTATTAAAAAAACGTGTTTAAAACAGGTATTTAGCAAGCATTCACAAAACTTAAACTTAGAATTTTAATATTATTTTTCATTCATTTAGCCAAAACTACACTATTTCTACTCCTAATTATAGACAAATATACCTCGCTTATTAATATATTTTCATTTATTTATTTATTATTAATTTAAACACCCTTAAAAAGGGGTATAATATGCATAGAATTTTGCTAAAAAATTCCCATTGACTTCAAATAGCCCTTTCTCATTTTGATGTCCTTAGAAAAAAGTCCTTAAAATATCTCCTTTCCAACAAAAAAAAAAATTTTTTTTTCAAATCAGTTTACAAATGACGGCCTGAAGTATTTAAAATATAAAAAATTGAATCCAAATTGATAACCTCTTCCTTTCTGAAATCGGCTAAAAATCCCAAGGAAAGGAATAGTAACGACTTTTCCTTGCTTGGGCACCCATTATTTGTGCCATACAGAGTATTTTTTTATGTGAGAAGAGGGCAAGCGAGCTGGCGGTTGGTGAGTGAGGTAATCGGGGTCTACACTTTTGAACGTTTTTGATGACTACGCACGACAGAAATCACTTTCTATCAGCTGACTTGTCGCTTACTCCCGAAAACGAACAAAACTTGTCTATTATCTTAATTTATCTTAAATTTGTTATAATACGAAAGTAATTACTTGTACTATAAATATTTTTTCCGTATAGCTTTCAAGAATTGTGATACATGCAGACTTAGATTATTCATTTACATTTTGAATAATAATTATTTTTTTATTTATTGAAGATTTGATGATAAAGGTATCATTCAAATCATTTTCTCATCAATTGTATGTTGTTTATAGTTATACACAGACGCCCAGCTCGTCAGTGCCGACATGTTTCTCCTGTATTGAAATAAGTTTACACTCGTTTGTATGCTGGAAAGGATATAGCAATGGATGAGCCAATAATTGCTTCAAATGCTAAAAAAAACAGTGTAGATAAAAGACGTTAAGATTTCGTCAGGCCGCGAATGCCGTAGACGTGGGTTCGATTCCCACAGCAGCGACAATCTTTTCGTAATTTCCTACAAATTTTAATGTGTAAACTTAAGTCTACTTCTTCAGAGCCTACTCAGAGATTAGCGCTAAAAAAAAAAAATTCTAAGTTTACACTCTACATGTTACTTATTAGCAATATTCTTTGGTATGGAGATATTAGACGGGTTACGTATACACTGGCCGTGATAATTATCTCTCTTGTATCTTGTATTAACTGATGTTTTTGCTTTCAGTCCCGAGACTATTAAAGTTTCATCTGACGCAGAACCGGTGGGCTAGCCAGAACCCACGGGTTTGGGCCCTCCGCTGTGGGTAGGGCCACGCATGTGCTCATGCGTGCGTTTAACTATGAATTATCTCTGGAATACCAAGAGCCAACCTAAACTTATGTTTGGAGTTGAGATTTTCGGCTATCCAAATATTTTGGACGATCCGAACAAAGTTTATTCTGAGGTTAAGATCTGTAGTATTTTCCGTAGTATTACTTTACTCTATGGTACATTTTCGGCTATACAAATATTTTGGACGATCCGAACAAAGTTTATTCTGAGGTTAAGATCTGTAGTATTTTCCGTAGTATTACTTTACTCTATGGTTAAGATTCAGCTTTCATTTTCTCTATAGAATAATCTCTTCGTTTATACACTTTGTATCACTATCAAAAAATTGTGTGGTAAATGCTAACGAATGAAGAGAAAATTATAAACGTCCTCATTAAAGGGAAATGACGCGAATGGAACTGAGAAAACGCACAACTTCACAATTATCTTTTGGGGTCACTTATTACTGTGTTGACATTTTCATATTTAAATTATGGCACTAATAATAAGAATACGGCAAACATGCCTTGTTTTTTAATTTATTATTCTCGTCTATCAATATTTGAAAAAAAAGTCTGATAATTCGTTTTTTTTATAAATCATAAGGTGATGTGAGCATATTTCTTAGTTTATCAGTCAAATTTTCTTTTAAAATTGCCCGTACTTTAGGATAACATTATCCTGTGTTGTAAGGAAGTTTAACAAACATAATATATTTCACTTGGACTAACACTCGGATGCGAAACAATTATAATTATCACAATATTGTACTATAATTCTAAATAACAACATATATTCATATACACTACTCTTAGGTGGGACGTAAACCACGCATAACAAAAATAAAAATTTATACCATATTAAAAGTTATACCATAAATACAAATTCACTTAACAAAACTTATAGGAATAATAAAATCATCTGACTTATATTTCTTTATCATTAAACATGTTGTCATACATTTACATTTAAAAGGTAATATTTTTTATTTATTTTATTTTATGCGAAAAGTTGTCAAACGAGCAGACGGTTCACCTGATGTTAAGTGAATACCGCCGCCCATGGACATCTGCCACACCCGAGGTTTACAGATGCGTTGACAACCTTTTGAAAATTGGGCTCCGGCTACCTCATTCACCAGACGAAACGCGAAAGTATTTGTCATACTTCCACTTTACGCTGGTCTTCTGTGAGGTCGTGGTACTTACCCGGACGGGCCTGCCCATTCGTGCAACAGCCGAGGCTGCAGCGTGGCCCTACCACCGTAGAATAATTCAATAATAAAAATATTTGAAATAATTCATTTTGATTGCTCTCTAAATCAATTTATTATATAGTTTTCGGTACATAATTTTAATTCATTCTTTACAGTAAGAAATTTATATAATAAAATTTCACTAATAACAATTTTAAATTCTATTGTACATTGAGTTTTACTTGCAAGTAAAGGTTCAGACAATAATATTTCTTAATGTCGATGCAAACCAAGAAGCAGGTCACCTAATAGTAAGTGATCACAGCCGCTTATCACGTGTAATGCTTCTAAGATTTCTTTGCAATACTAGAAAATAATTCGGCTAACTTAGAAGGGTCAAATCCACCTCCCAATGAAGCTAGAGGGCCAAAGAAATTAGAAAATCCCGGCAGGGAGCTGTTAAAGCCGTCTATTGGCAGTTGGGGAAGTTGTCGACGTTCCCTATCGGCGTTAGCGGCGTGCATATCTTCAATGAAGATGGAAAGCATCATGATTACTGCGATACAAGCCTGGAAGTAAACGTGGGAAATATATTAATAAACATCGTGAATTGTTGAAATAATTACGATCTCCGTGCATATGGCTTAGGTCTAACAAAAGAAAATTATGTTTAAGTATGGTTATCAGTTTTCTAGTACCCATAGTACAAGCATTGCTGCTTAATTTGGGACTAGAGAGTTATGTCAAAAAGGTGCCGAAAATATTATTTATTTATTTACATAAATGAGGTCCCAAACGTCTCAATCTTAGAAAATGTTGCTGTCCTAAATTTTCGACTCTACGCTGTTGCACGAATGCGCAGGCCCGTCCTACCCGAACTTCACAGAAGACGGGCATGAAGTTGAAGTGTTATACTTCTTCGTTTCGCTTGGTGAATGGGGCCCACTTTAAAATAAGGTGGCAGCGCAACTGCGTTTTTCATTTCTTGTTCATTATGTCTAAATATCCAAATAAACTTTACCTTTTATTCTCTAATTTTGTTTCTAAAACAACATAAAATTTATAAATAATATTTAGACCGCAGCTTGTATTTCTAACAAATTTATTACTTACGTCCCAATTCTGCCAAACTCATATTTTAATTTTTTATTAAAATATGAGTTTTATAAATAAACACAAATGCTTTCAGAATCGACCTTAATATATAAACTATCATTCGAGCTTATTATTATTTTTACACAAATTCATGACATTCTTCTTTATCGTGTAGGATTTTTTTATTTACCAATGATTTAATTTATATTTTATGTATATCGACTTACCTTAGAGACCATTGCGTGTGTTTCTTAAAGTCACTTGAATTAATCCTATTAAGGTCTTTGCAGTCTTGGCTTAAATAGTCTTCGTAGTTTTTCGTTAAATATTGACTTAGATATTGATTGGATCGATTAAGATGGAGCATTATATCAGTCGGATATCGTTTTGTAGTTACTCATTGTCTCGGAATCAAGAATTTGGCTGATAAATACTAATGCCATTTCCTTTTAAGATACATTAATTTCATTTGTAAAAAGTTTTTGGTTTTGGATTTTATTCTCACCCTGAGACCGAGTGCAGGTATGTAATTATTTTTAATTCCTTTTATTTTGATTTAACTTAAGGAAAGATGTAGCAAAATTTACATTCAGTTAATAATATAGACGCTAATAATTCAGTTAATATAGTACGTACAAAATTTTAGATCTATATTATTATATAATTACTAATTATTATTTAACCCTGGTTCAAAAATTATCTGTAGCTATTAGGCTGAAATCAGTTTTGCCAATGTAATGACAAATTTTACTGTTCAAAGAAAAATAAAACTTCATCTGGGAAATAAAACTTTTACTCAGAACCCAAAATGTTATTAATAAGCGAGTTTAATTCATTTGTACCACAGACAGAACTGATAAGTGCTGAGCAGAGATCTTCTTGGGCGAGTCTTTAAACTTGAAAGTCTGAAATGCAATGTAGCATATGCGCTAAAAACTCGTCAATAGGGGGTTAAGAAAAGCCATTGGTTTGCGGAGCCGGCGTACCTTGGAGGAGGCGTCTGTGATCATACAGTAGTTGAGCCAGCGTATCTTGGAGGATCATCGACTGTGACCTGCTGTATGCAGTTGATAATAACAACTATCACATCGGAAATGTAGGTACTTATAGTTTAAAAATGCTATGATACTAATTGTTATGACCAGAATACATTGTTTTGGGATACTTAAGTTATTATTTTTAATTTTTTGATATTGTACTTTTATATTATATTTCAACATTAAATCGCCACTTACTTCAGCTACCTCCGATGCCACCCCGACCCTGACCGAAGTACCCATTGGATAGACATTTATGCTTTTTAAATTTAAAAACGCTGTCTTTAGTAATAACTGAAGTAGCTGTTTATGTATGCTTCACATGGTTAATTTTACATGTATAAAGATCTGAATCCAGAAAATTACTTTGTAGTCGGGACAAATACTTGTCCCTACGGGAATCGAGAGAAAACTCGATGCACCGAAAGCGGTTCTTTAAAAATTTCGGAAACAATATTATATAACTAACAATCTGTGTCATAAAACTAGTAAGAGTAGAATTTAGTCTAAATAAAAAAAAATATTACCTAGTTATATCTAGGATTAGCTTAATTTACTTTAAGTTTTAGTAGATCTCAATATAAAACAATTTACAAGATTTTTATTTATTTTAAATGACATCATTTACAAATAAAAAACACCTGTTAGCGAAGTGTAAAGATTTAGATTTTTTATCTTATGGAGTCTTGTAAAAACTGAGTACTTATATGTGTTTTTTGTGATTATTTAATGTTTCTACACTTTGAACAATTGTAAAATGTCAGACATGTTAAGAACTTCAGTAAATCTACGACTAGTAAAGTGTTGTTATTTGAAATATGTTATATCCCATATTAATTGGGTTTGTAGAATTTGGAATGGATCTTATCTGAAAAAGAAAATTTCGTTGGAATAATTTGCTGTTTACAGCGAACCGTGCCAATATGGCATAAATGATATGGTTTAAACCGAAATTGCTTAAACAATTTCAACGAATTGTTACTTTTTTCCTGACGCCTGCCTGACATCAACCTTTCTTTTCATTATATATTCACTTATACAATTATATTCAAGCGATCAGTCGTGAAAACATAGCCTAAACCGCTTATAATATTATTCAAATGTCGGCGCAACATACCTCCTAGGCAACATACCTAGGTAGGATAAAGGCAGGAGGATAATGATTTAGAACAAATTTTTTTTTGTTTCTTTATTGAAATACAAATAAAATGTCCTATTTTTTATGGAGAATAGGGGCAAACGAGCAGGAGGCTCACCTGATGGTAAGTGATTACCGCCGCCCATGAACACCTGCAACACCCTATGACTTTTCACGGGACAAACAATATAAAACAGGGTTCCACCATGGTAACAAGCTTAAAGAGGATCGTATAAAATTTGGGTGGAATAGTTTGTGCTACTGACGCATCTGGACTACATTTCAAAATCAAGGGCGACATCTCTGGCATCATGGCACGTGTATTAATTGTATTATTTTAAGAACGCCTGTATTTTTTGCATCTGCAATTATTATTGATGCTGTATTTGAATGAGATAAAAACTAAATTCAATACAAATTATATTTTATTTAATGTAATTTCACTCGCAGACTTTCTTTGACATATATTTTATCTTGTTTTTAGTGCAAGTATTTGCGTAAATGAAAAGTTGTTCACCATTTTAGGTACCAATGTATGTGTTCTCAGAGTACAAAAGTATAAGTTGTTTTACAATCACGAAACATTGAAGGAAATGGTAATATTACTACTTCAAGTACGTAATTTTTATACGGCAAATACTTACAACTTAATCTAAAACATTAACAATTCTTAGAACTGCTTTTTTCATAAAGAAATAATGTAAACGAGTAGGTATTTAAGTTTTAATTGGCTGATTTGTTTTCTTTAACTGGATAATGCTAACCAGTCTCTTATCTTACCTAGTGTCTGAAAAAAAAACCAGTCACATTTCTATTTCCTCGGATAATTTTTATTGCTTTTGGAAATGCGACACCATTATCGTACAGTCACTTACACACGTTAGTTTTGTTTTCGATAACTGAAAATAATGAAATGAAACATTAAATTCTTAATGAGAACGGTTCGGTACTGACTTCAATAATTCGAATCGAATACTTCACTGACTTAATCAATATTAAAAATGTTTTTATGCGTTATGTATTTCATTGCAAAAGGCGTGGTGTATTCAGGTTTCGTTAGAAAGTTGCAATTAAGACCTATTCATTTATTTAAAGACGGTAATTATTTAATATTGTTTTTATAGACACGTCTACTACGTTTTCTTTTTATTACTTTAATATGACAATTTAATAATATACACGGTAAACGCGTCGGGGCCGTGGTAATACGTTGGAAATACCGAGGTTTAGACTGACTAAAACTAGAAAGTCGTTCCTTGGTAGGTGCATTTACTTTTATAATTACTGTTATACTATTCTTTTATTATCTATCTCTTGTATGTATCTTGAAAATTTTCGCCATTACATCAAAAATAAAAACTCTATTACACCGAAACTTTTCGATAACATGATATTTAGTAGGTATGATGGTGTGTAAAATAGGGAGATAAAAACATAATTTAAAACTGTTACAATGAAAGAAAGTAATCAATTTGTTAACTATATATCAATTTGGTAACAAAGTACTTATGTATTATGCAATGAAGATTATTATTGTATAAGTGAGATAATTCGGTTACAATAGGTTCTACACTCTTGCATTACTTTGGAAACAAGCAATGTAATTTTAAACCCAGCAAATAAGAGTTACAGTACATTACTTATTATCAGGTGGTCGATCACAGGATAGCCGAGTAATAGGATGATTGTTAAAAAATAAATCAGAAAATATGTTACAAACATTTAAAAAACAATAAGAACTTATCATTACTTAATTTTTTATGATTTTTGGAAGCGCAGATAATCGATTGTTAATTTGATACACTTTCATTCCATTTCCATTTCCAGTATATTCCATTCGCAATAGAAGAAAAGGACGCTACGGAATAGTGGTCGGGTTTTACCCCACTAAGGCATTACTAAGAACTTTTTCTAGTTTCTCGAATTGGTAAATTCGCTTTTTTCGTGATTATGGTGAATTTTCCACCTCATCCGCGCAACAAAATCAACAACAAAGTTAAATTTATAAGACATTGGGACTATAGTAATAATAAGTCGATTAAATTAGAAATAATATAGAGATCCGTTTGACATGTTTGTATCTTATCTGAAAGTTTTCAATTCAGATACAGCATGGTCATGTACGTGCTTTATTTATAAACTATTCGATTGATCCTAATATTGACTGTAGTCATCTGTTTTGAATGTACTAATTACACGTTTTCAGTTCTTGTTTTTAGTTAGAAAGTAAAAATGAAGTGGACTTATATTTTATTTTTTTCGGTAAGTATTTCAAACGTTATTTAGATTGCTATTTAAATTTTAGTATATAACCTTGTAGTTGTGACATAAATTAATGTGTTTTGGTAAATTCGAAGATTAGACATCAATAAATTTTACGGTGGTAGGGCCACGCAGCAGCCTCGGCTGTTGCCGGGCAGGCTCGTCCGGGTAAGTACCACGACCCCACAGAAGACCGGCGTAAAGTGGAAGTATAATACTTTCGCGTTTCGTCTGGTGAGTGAGGTGGCCGGAGCCCAATTTTCAAAAGGCTGTCAACGCATCTGCAACCCTCGGGTGTAGCAGATGTCTATGCGCGGCGGTATTCTCTTAACGTCAGGTGAACCATCTGCTGGCAACTTTTCACATAAAAAAATAATAAAATATTGGACCAATCCATGTCAGTTTGTAATGTTATACAACAAAGAAATAGCATTGTTTTAATATTAAACGTACACTGCCTTAAATATGTTTAGAATGTTGCCTGAATGGAATGGAAAAATAGCTACAGGTTGACCTCAAAGACCGGTGAGTGAAACTGAACGATCCACAATTTTATCGGATCTTCTTGACCCCGCGGTAAATAGGCCAGTAAAGCACTCCCTAAACTTAAGATTATGTTGTAGTACATAGGCCACATCACATTTATGACTACTGGTTCGGTTGCAATATTCTTTTTTAAATCATTCTAAACGTGCGAGTATTAAACGTCTATACGTATGTTCTTTCTCCAGATCGTGCTCCTACTATCATTTCAGCCAGTTGAATCACGAAATGGTGACGGTATGTCATTAAGAATTTTTGACAACTCGGGAAAGTCATTTATTGGGGATGTGTGGAATAGCATCAAAAAAGGTTACAATACTGCTGAAAGTTGGATTGTGGACAAGTGGAAGAAAATTACTAGTTAACAAGAAATGAAATTTAATTCATCTGCAATTTAAATGTATTTTGTGTTAATGTAAAAATATTAGGATAAAGTTATAGTTTATATTATTTATTCATGTAACAGTGTCGTTCGTGCTAATAAAAATGACACGATTTGTATAAAATAATTTATGTAAATAAAAGTCATTAAATCCATGATTTCATATATTAATGTTCTTTCATTTCGTTTTTTTTGCTTTAATTTTAAAAATGAGGTTTTAAGAAATAAAAGTTTTATTTGTTTGAAACAAAACGAAAGTTCTTTATCCATTACAATCTGAATTCTGTGTTATGATTACAAAGACATATGGGTGAATATATATATCACGATATATTCGTTGCTGCGAAAATCGAACTTCGCATGGACTGACGCATAGAATGGAGTTCGAGTTGCAGTGGCGAATAATTTTTCCTCCATTATTTCTACACGTTTTAACAGTAGTATCCCCCCACTGCTTCCCTTCCTATCACCTTAACTCTCCAGGGACACCATAATCAAGTTCACGCAAAGAACGAAATAATTTTTTTTTATAGTGCAATCTCAGCATTTAAGATTAAATATTAAAACTTGTAGAAAAAAGGAACTAAAAGTATCTCGCCGCTCGGGATTCGAACCTACGTCTTCGGGATTCGCGCTCTGACGTTCTAGCCGCTAAGCTAAACGGATGATTTCAACACCGACGGAATTCTCAACGCCCTTTTATCTACATTGTTTTTAGCATTTGAAGCAATGCTTGGCGCATCTATTGTTATAACCTTTCAAGCATACAAACAATATCGAATATAGTTTTACAACGATAATTTGAACGAGAGATGTCGCCATTGCTTTTTTTACAAAGTAATTTTTTTTTATAGTGATAACCTCTGCGCTTACATAAGGAACGAAAAGTTTCTTGCCACTGTGGGAATCGAAGCCACGTCTTATTGGCTAGAGCGTTAGGGCGCGAATCCCGAAGACGTGGGTTCGATTCCCACAGTGGCGAGAAACCTATCGTTTCTTTTTTCTACAAATATTAACGAAAACTATTTTCAAACCCGGAACGGCGCCACCGTTCAGACGTGAGCCAGACACCTGCGGCCGAGCCGGTACCACAAGTATTGACTTGGCATTCCTGTGGGTCCTGCCGGGGAGAAGGATGGGGTGACTTGGGTACTGGGCAAGCTCCTGCTGCCATAAAGTGGTCTGTCCCTGGCACTTCGCCCACCTGCCTTACAGGTGGAAAACAACACGGGGAGTGGCAGTTACCGGTTGTAGGTCGGCACCATCGGCGCCAAGGGCCACTTCCGAATGTAGGAGGATCCACTTTATTTCCACCGATCAGTTACCGCCTGCTCTAAGTCGGGCAGCCCTCGACTAATAAGATACTGATCCGCCTCAGCACCAATTTGTTCTGTCTGGGTGAACAGAACACAAGCCTCACAGCTGGACGTTGGCACTGTAAGTATAACCACCTCGACCAAAATGCACCAAAACTCAAAGCTAACATCAACGCTACTTACATGCGTTTCGCGTCATGGAATGTTCGACAGTGTGTTGACTGTGAGAACATGCTTCACGAACACCTATGGGAGCTTCGATTGCGCCCAAGACCTGCGCAAAACCTATAACATCGACATCGAACTCAAAAGGCTCAACGTCGATATCACGGCCTTACAAAGAGCATAGCCCGTGGTACGTGCGCGGTGGCAACATCGTCACCCTTTACAAGGAAACTTCGGAAGATAGGACAGTCATTTCACGATGGCATGGAGGCCACAGTCTTACACAATGTAAAGCGAAAAAAATTTTAACGCCGCGCAGTAGACATGCGTCATCTTTATTAAAATATCATTGCAAAGAACGATACACAAGAATGAAGCATACATACACGTCATGTGTCTATGGGAACCTTAGTTTGCACGACGTTGGCTATAATGATTTTTCATCAGAAATTACAAAGAACATTTAAAAAAATGAGCCTTAAATATCACAATACTATTTATAATTAAACATTGTAAGAAAGGACACGAAATTTAAAAAACTTTCTGTATTGCAAGTTTTGTCATAATATTTGCTTTTATTTCGCATCCACACGGCGATCAATTGCATTTAACAAAGGGGCTATAAATTGAAGGATGAAGAAACACTTTTGTCATTAATAAGTGCGCAATCAATCAAGTCTGTACTGAAACATCCTGCGGGATAATTTCGAATAAAAACAACTTCATGGATGTCACATCAGAACGATTTGAAAAAAATGTATGAGTATGTATTACCACACACAAGTATATACCGACATAGTTGCGGTATATTATTGTAATGACCAAAGTAAAACAATCTAAGTCTGTTCTGTATGGAAACAAAAAAGACCATCAACGAGGCTTAAATATCTCAAAGTCGCCCTCCGCGACCTTAGAAGCCCCCGTCGCGTCGTCATCCGCTAACGCGAACCCGCCCGTAGCGCCTTCCGCGCAACCAAACCTGACCTCTTTTCGCTCCGTCGTACCCGACTCACAATCGGACGGCGGATCGGACATGGAGGTCGAAACGACCCCCGCTGAAAACGCGAACGCCGACGGCTTCACCGTCGTTAAATCGCGTAAAAAGGGCAAGAAACGCCCCGCTACCGACAGCGACCCCGATTGCGAGGCCGCCTCAACGATCCGTCCCACCGCGACGCCTGCTAAAAAGGCGGCCGCCGCGGCTAAACCGATGCCCGAATCGCCTCTGAGCGAAAAATAAAGCCTCCTCCACCCATCATCATTCAGGAGAAGGCTAAGTGGCACCAAATTTGTTCGTGGTTTGAACGCCACAACATCCGCGACCCCCTGTCGAAAAACACGTATATGGGTATCCGCGTATACCTCAACACTACGGACGACTTCCGCCGCGTAACTAAGTACTTGCGCGAAAACAAGATAGGTTTCCACACCTACTCGTTGCCCGAAGAAAGAAAACTTCGGGTTGTAATCAAGGGCGTCCCGAAAGAATCGGATGTCGATAGGGCTAAGGTCAACATCCGCACTCAGGGATACCTGTGCACGCCGTGCGTCGCCTCAGACACCCTCGCACCCGTGTCCCTATGGACATGGTCATGGTCGAACTTGACCCTACCCCGGAAGGTAAGGCCATCTTCAACCTGAAGAGGGTCTGTGGGCTCAGTGACTTAGTCATTGAGCCCCCGCGCAAGTCAGGAGTTGTGGCTCAGTGCCACAACTGTCAACATTTTGGCCACACGGCCAACAATTGCTTCGCTCACCCTAGGTGCGTCAAATGCACCGGTGACCATGGCACTACCGAGTGCACGCGGCCGAAAGATTGCGCAGATCCACCGGACTGCGTAAACTGTAACGCCACCGGCCACCCGGCTAGCTACAGAGGCTGCGCTAAGGCCCTGAAAACTCCCGCGAGGAAATCTCCCGCGAAATCCACGTTGCCCAAACCCGCGCCCGTTAAATTCATTCCCGCGCCCGTACCCGTCATAAACGCCTGGGCGAAACCCCAGGTGGCCGCGCAGGTAACCGCGCCGGTAATCCCGGTCGCCTCACGACCAATCGCACAACAGCTGCCCGCCTCTCAAACGGCGCCGCGGCCGCAGGTGCAGCCAACTCCGTCAGTTTTCGCGGAAAACAAGGACGACCCATTCGCGCATATCGCTAATATTTGCAGCTTATTAGATAGGATCAATAGGCAGGAACTCGCCGTATTGTCCGCTAAAATAGCGGCCGCCACATCTGGCCACGAGCGTCTTAGGGCAATTAGCCAACATAAAACGCT
The DNA here is from genome assembly GCA_933534255.1 of Iphiclides podalirius. Classification (NCBI taxonomy): domain Eukaryota; kingdom Metazoa; phylum Arthropoda; class Insecta; order Lepidoptera; family Papilionidae; genus Iphiclides; species Iphiclides podalirius. Next base: position 7,987,942 of record OW152826.1, on the reverse strand, counting down.
TGTGGAAGCCCTTTGGGCTTTTACGAGCCAACCGTAAAAAACAATAGTCCGCGCAATAAAACCGCGCTCCGCCGCGTCGTTAATTAGACCCATAAAAACACCTTAATGGGAAATACAACCGCAGGTAGAACAAAACCTCGGGCTCTGGTTGTTTCGTATTTCAACGCAAACGGCATAAAGGGTGAAAGGGACGAAATCGCGGAATTCCTTCGCGATCATAACGTAGATATTTTTCTAGTACAAGAGACATTCTTGAAACCTAGTGTACGTGATCCCAGAATCGCAAATTACAACATTGTCCGCCACGACCGGTTAGCAAACCGTCTGGGAGGCACATTAATTTATTATAAACGGTCTTTGCACTGTTGCCCGCTCGACATTCCAGAGCTAAGTCAAATAGAGGCATCCGCGTGTAGGTTAGCGCTCACCGGCCACAGGCCGCTTGTACTAGTCTCAGCCTACCTCTCGGGGAATAGAACCTTACCTCAAAGCGACCTAGATACGCGACTTAACTTAGGCCCTTCCGTGATAATTGCAGGAGATCTAAACTGCAAACACGGCTCATGGGACACCAACAGCATCCCAAATAACAACGGAAAGCATCTCTTTAGCTTATCCGATAACCTAAACTTTAGCATAGTCGCTCCCGCGACTCCCACTAGGTATCCTACGGTGGACAACTACCAACACGCGTCACCGAGTGTCCTAGACATCATGTTATTCAGGGATGTCTCGCTCGACATCGAGTCGATAGAGACAATCCATGAACTAGACTCAGACCACAGGCCCGTCCTGTGTAAACTGGGCCAGAACGCCGGCGCGGTCCCTCCGACCAAATCCGTAGTGGACTGGCATCGTCTTGAGGTCAAACTCAAGGCCTTGGACCCCCAGGACTTAGTAGACTTACCCGAGACGATAGCTACGTTCGAAGACGCAAATCGAGCGATATCGAGTCTCCGAGAAACTATTCCGCAGTCACAGACTCGGAACGGACGGTGAAACTGTCGGGCGACCGACGGTTTAACTTTCCACCCGACCTAAGACTGCTAATTAGACAGAAAAATGCAGCCAAACGCGCCTTCGACCGATACCGATCGGAATCGAACCGAACTCTACTTCGACGCCTTCAGCTAGAAGTCAAAGATCGTGTATCGGAACACCGACATAAAACGTGGGACACTCTCCTAGAGGACATCGAGCCATCGCACACCGCCTACTGGCGGTTGGCCCGCAGTCTGAAAGCAGAGACCGCCGTTAGTTCGACCTAATAGCGCTTCAGTAGCCCTAGATGACTCCGAAAAAGCCGAATGCCTTGCGGACAACCTAGAGCAGCAATGTACGCCATCGCGCGAACACACCGATACAGTCCACCTAACGGAGGTGGACCGCGTAATCGAGACTAGGGCTGCGCTTCTACCGGAAGGCGAACCTTTAAATTCAGTGACCCCCGAAGAGGTCCAAGATATTATTAAAAATTTAAAACCGAAATCCGCCCCGGGCCTAGATAATATAAGTAATAAAATTCTCAAAGCTCTCCCTGGGCCGCTTATCTGTTTACTGGCGACCATTTTCAACACTCTACTCTCCAGTTGCTCCTTTCCGGACGACTGGAAACAAGCTACGGTTATCGGCATTCGCAAACCGAATAAACCAGCTAATCAGCCCTCTAGCTATCGTCCCATCAGCCTCCTCAGTTGCCTGGGGAAGCTCTACGAGCGGCTCTTGTTAAACAGAGCACGTATTTAAGAGCACGTATTTTCCAACGGCCTTCTGCCGACGGAACAATTCGGCTTTCGAGCTAGACACTCTTGTCCCGATCAGTTATACCGCCTAACGGAGCACATCCTAAAAGGCCTAAACCATCCGAAACATATAAGTACAGGGGCTCTTATCTTCGATGTCGCAAAAGCATTCGACAAAGTCTGGCACAACGGCTTGCTTTACAAGCTGTACACTCTCAAAGTACCAGATAGGCTCGTAAACACCATCCGGGCCTTTTTGTTGAATCGCTCTTTTCGGTATCGAGTCGAGGGCACCCTCTCCACAAGCCGCCGCCTCACGGCCGGCGTACCACAAGGCTCCTGCCTCTCACCTTTGCTCTTTACGCTCTACACGAGCGACATACCCAAAGACCCCCACGTCAATCTCGCGCTTTTCGCGGATGACACCGCGCTCTTTTATTCAGACCTCAACCTTAGAATACTAACCACTAGACTCCAAAGCGTCGCCGACCGCCTCGGCGATTGGTTCCGCAAATGGAGAATAGAAATAAATCCCGAAAAGAGTGTGGCGATTCACTTCACACGAAGTACTTACCCGTCACATCTTTATAATGGCCCTTTATGGCCAACCGTTCCCCTGGGAGAAAAAGGTCAAATACTTAGGAGTCACATTCGACTCGCGTATGTCATTTACTACGCACATTAATAACGTTCGTAATAGAGCCGCGTTCGTCTCCGGCCGGCTACACAATTTAACTAACGCTAAAAGTAAAATGCCCTTAAGGCACAAATTATTATTATATAAGACCTGTGTACGACCTATTATGTCCTACGCATGCATGATCTTCGCCCACACGCACCCTACTCGCTTGTACAAGCTGCAAATAGTACAAAATAAGTTCATCCGCTGTGCAACCGGTGCGCAGTGGTACCAACGCAACGTCGATCTGCACAGCGATTGCAGACTCCCGACGATTCGCAAATATTTTAAATATTTGACAAAACGGTTCTTCGATAGAGCCGAACATCATCCCAACCCTCTGGTGGTAAGCGCAGCAAATTACCAACCCGACACAAACGCGAACGTTAACAAGCGTCGCCCGCGAAACGTCCTCATCGACCCGGTCGAGGAAGGGGACTTAGATACGCCGGACCCACCGCCGGGGGTCCCGCCGGATAACACTACACCCACAGCTAGTGTAACAACAAACACAATAGTTCGCCCTCGCCTTCGAGCACGGCGAGACCAACACAATGCGTACACAAGGTACACCCGCGTTCCAGGGCGGTTCTCACCGCCCCCAGCCACCGATTAGCTAAAAACACAGTCGACGGCCATCGGGGTCTCGGTCCGCACCGCAACTTCGATGGCCCTTAGATGACATGTCGTAGTTAAACGCACGCATGAGCACATGCGCGGCCCTACCCACATCGGAGGGCCCAAACCCGTGGGTTCTGGCTAGCCCACCGGTTCTGCGTCAGATGAAGCTTTAATAGTCTCGGGACTGAAAGCAAAAACATCAGTTAATACAAGATACAAGATACTTCAGTGTTTCGTCTAGTGAGTGAGTTAACCGGTGCCCAAACGTTAAACAGTTAACAGAACAAAAAAACTCAAATTATAACTAAGAACCATCTTGATCATGTCAACCTTAAAAAAAAACTACACCATAAGCGGTCCATTCGTTTAAAAGCTACAGACAGATACAGATACAAAGGTAAAAACCTGAATAATTAAATAAACCTGATAAACTTGTTAGTTTATCAGGTTTAGTTATAACTGACATTTAAAGCTAACTAATTATTTGGTTTCCTTAAAACTTCCATTTATTTGAAAATATATCTGGAGTTAAATATATATTAAGGCTATTTTATATTTAAAGGTAGTCTTCAAAGAACATTAGTATTAAACATTTATTTTTGTTTATTAGAACTATATTATCTCTGTTTCTGCAAATATAATTAATTTAAAGACTGCGTAGTGGCTTTTACTCCTCAGTCATCTCGTGACGCAAATACTAAATAGTTTCATGACAACAAAATAGAGTAATTGGGCAAACACAAGAAGCCATGAGGTAAACAATTCTTATGAGGACATTTTGATATCTTATTATTTTCCTTATCTTCAGTAGCCTTCTTTGCTTCTTGTAGTCTCTATTAACAAAAAATGGGATGCAGCAAAAAATTTTGTTAAATAAGAAATTATTGATTTTTGCACGTTAGGCATTTTAAAAACGATAAATTTGTACGCTATTGGATAAATTTTTGGAAATGGACTGAAATATGCTAGCCACAAGAAATATAAAAACTAATGACCGCTAAACTCTTATTTTCTATGTAGCCAATGATCGCCTTACCTCTCGTTTACATGAAATACATATTTACACGGAGAAAATAAATTTATTTATTTATAGACTCGTAAACCATTATCGCTTCAACTGTATGAACGCGATGACGAATAATTTATAGCGATTTGTTTTAATTTTAAGTTTTTGATAAATTTATCTTATTGTAACAAGCTATAAATACAGGTAGTAGACTGGCTAATACCAGAAATCGTTTCTTATTACGTTTATAAACCTACATATATATTAAAATTAGTGAAATCCACAAACAACTAAGTGTATAAACTACTTCAAACATTCTTCAAAGCCTATCCTACTTGAAAGAGCGTTTTGTAATGTCGAAGAGTACATTAAGGACAAGGATTTGTGGAAATGACTTTTGCTCTGCACTTGTAAATCCAATGCTGATTTTATACTTAAATAATTTTGAACACCTAATTTTAATTATATTAAAAAATATATCAAGACAGCAGATTTTTTAGCCGGTTCTTCTCTGGACATGCCTAGTTTAGTGAACCGGTGGTGATTTTTTGAATTTCAATAAAAGCTTGAAATACGCCTAAGTTGAATAAACAAATTTTGTCAGCCCTTGTCGTTGGCGAATTAGAGGCCTATTGTCCAGAGTATTTTCCTATAAAAGAGAGAGAGCTACCACAATCAATTCAGACCTTCCTGTGTATCCTTTGTGGCGTTAGTCCGCGTGCAACTTTGATATAAACAAGAACGGCACGTTGTGTTGCTAATTCCTTAACGGTAACATTTTGTCTAGTAACTTTGTAACTTCGATATGGGTTTTCGCCCGGTGCTTTTCTTTTGCTTGGTAAGTATTTATAATTACTAATTAGGTACAACTTGTAACGAGACGGAGTTTTGTACATAGATTGTTCACGTGGTCCATTTCAACGCATTATGATATGTGCTAAATAGCATAACCAGGTCACCTGTACTTAGTTTATTCGTGTAAAAGGTAATAGTACACATTTTTATAGAAAAGTACTTAATCTGAAAACAAGAAATGCATTTGCCATTTATGGCAAATGCATTTCTTGTTTTCAGATGTAAAAGGTTAAAGCGTATCTAAGCGATTCTCTTGTTCCTAACATATGAAATGCGACTTCCAATCGATCGAACTAATCTTTTTGTTAAAATTGTTGAATTTTATTTCATTCTTTTGTTATTTCATTCTTTTGTTATTTCTTGTATTTGTTTTTTTATTTATATTATTATTCTGCTGACGATCTTCTTAAATATTTAATTTAAAAATTGTAAGTATACGTTATATTGTGTTTTAATTTGTTTCAGTTCTTATTGATAACTATAGCTGCGTTTCCCTCTGAAGCGGACAGGTCAAAGCGCGACGTAGCCGAGGACGTGAAAAACGCATCGAACGACATGGGGAAGACAATTGGCAACCTAAAAGATTCCGTTATCCACGTTTTTGAACCCACGGAGAAGAGTCCCATAGACAAAATGGAAGACAGCCTGAAGAGTATTGGGAAATAAACGGACAAAATAATTAATATTGCTTCATTTTTAAAATGTATCCTGCAATTATACGAAAATGATATTACTAAAGCCTTTCGGTATGATCAATTATTTAATCATTCTATAAATATACTCCATTTCTATTAAAATTACTATTGTTTTATTGACAAATTTCTGAATTCTTCTTATGCTTTTTACTCCTGCCCTTATTCCACCTCGGTGTGTCTGGCACAACTTGCCAATGATTTTGTTATCGGTATGTCCTAGAGTACCTAAACCTAGTAAGATTTTAGCACAAAAAGGAATAAAAAAAGTAGGCGTAATAATTTCAGCAGAACGAGGGACACTAGTAACTGTTGCTGTTGCGATTAATGCTCAAGAAGGAAACATACCTCCTTTTTTTGTTTTCCCATTGAAGCGATACTAGGAGCACATGATACGTGAAGATCGTGTTTGTTGTGTTGGAGCTGGCAGCGCTAGTGAGAAATTTTACTATTTCTACAGCACTTCAAAAGATAAGCCAAGCAAACAATTGATCAAAATGCTTGCTATCGCTCGACAACCATGCATCGCATATATGTATTCAAGCTCTAGATTTTTAAAAAAATAATGGATAAGTGCTCTGTCGTTTCCACTACATACCTGGCATTGTTAGGTAAGCCTTTCCTTTTTTTGTCACCAATTGAAATGCTATTGCCGGATTTATATATATATATAAGTCCATTTAATAGAAATATATTTTTACTGCTTCTGATTATGCACCATCTTCTGTCACTGAGTGGCCTCCACAAATAAACGGTGAAATTACAACTCATGATCTGTTCTGATGCAACGTACTCGATTCAAGTTGATCCAAATGATAATAATTTTACAGTATTGAGTGACTAGATTATCTATCTATCGAGAACGCTTTTACTACCCGATACGGGAAATGACAAGAGAAAGTTGATACCTACTAAAGGGAAGTGTACAGGAAGAAAGACAAAGAAGGCAACTGAAAATAAGGAAAATAAATTTGACGACAATGTACGACATGTCTTCTGTATCGTTTGTTCAGAAAGCTTTGGCAATAGCCGGCCAATTGAACAGTGGATTCAATGTATTCAGTGCAAAATAGGTTCACATGCCGAATGTGTCCATGATGATGATATTATATATCGCTCAATTGTGAGTCTGAATAACAAAGGCTGTTTATAGAAATGGTTAGGTACTTAAAGTTAAAAAAAGTTGTCTCATTATTTAACGAAATAATAATTTGTTTTGTTTTCTAGAAATATATGTTTTCTATTTTGTTGTTTTTTTATGCGTTGAGCATTTATAATGCAATTTTTTATAATTATGTTATTAATTCAAAGTCTTTCAATAAATAATTTGCTAATTTAATATGTTAAATTATTTTCTTTACGAACCTTTGGCCTGTTACTTTTGACCCACAACGTGTTACTTTCGCCCTGTCTACATGGTCGAAATTAACAACTAATGATTGTCACAGCTATTCATATAAAATACACAATAAAAAGAATGAATGATGAAATGAATACACTGACGTAAAGAATAAATGGACGGTCTCCACTACTTTAAAGGGTAGCAGACAGATATTTTTACATACGGTTGTTCGAAACGCTAAAAATATAGTTTAAAAACAAAAACCCTACTACGACAAAAATGCATACTTGAAGCTGTAAATAAGACTTCAGTTTTGGTATATTAATGTACTAAAGCTACATTTGGTCACAAAATGAGATAAGACTATTTTTGTGTTAGAAGGTGGCAAACGAGCAGGGGTTTCACCAGATATTTAATAATAACCGCCGCCCATTGCGATGTGCAACACTCATACGGTTAAAGATGCATTGCCATCTTTTAATAAAGTACGTCTTGTCTATCTGACTCACCAGACGAAGCGCAGAAGTATAATACTTCTGTGCTTGGTCTTCTAAGAGGTTGTGGTACTTACCCGGACGGACCTGCCCATTCGTGCAACAGACTAGACTTTTGTGTTGCCCTACCACAGTGAAAAGTAATAAGTTATTGTAATACGCTGTCGTATAGTAAGTATTACTAGAACTTATAGCGTGGATACGCTATTAAATTCTAATGTAATTGCTATGGAGTTCTTGTAATTTTATAGATGCAAAGCGTTCAAAAGGCGAAAGACTGTTTTATGTACACCATCGGATATACTTCTGGCCCGGACTAAATTTACTGGCTACAAGAAAAAGATAAAATGTTATAATTTATAATTTTCCTAAGTATCTTTTTACCTCTTGATTGCATGAGATAAATAATTAGAAGAGGAAAAGAGTAATTTACCTATAGACTCGTAGATGACTATCGCTTTAACTGTATGAACGGGATGATGAATAATATGTAGCGATTTATTAAGATAAATTCGTAATATCATAACAATCGACATGGTTCGCAGCCCTTATTATTGGCGCGTTAGAGGCCTATTGTCCCGGGTATTTTTCGTGCGATTACTGCGTCATACTAACGGATAAAACGAATTCAGATCTTCCTGTGTATCCTTTGTGGCGTTAGTCAGAGTGCGACTTTGTGATGAACTAGACCGGCACATTGTATTTTTGAAATTTGAACGATACCATTTTATCCAGTGACTTCGATATGGATTTTCGATCAGCACTTCTGGTTGGCTTAGTAAGTATTGATAATTCTTAAGTACAAATTGACGAGACGCAGTTTTGTATATAGACAACGTACGTGGTCCAGTTTGAAGCGTTACGATACGTATTGAATAGTAGAACAAGGTCATCTGTACTATGTTTCTTCGTGTAACACGTACTAGTCCATGTATTAATTAAGAGTTCCATACATACAACATAAAGTATAACTTGAAAGTACGGTATTATCTTAATTGCAATGATAAACACATAAACACAGAATAACCTTTGTTATATTGTAAGATGTTATTAAAAATTAATTAAGGCTAAAGCGTATCGAAGCGATTCTTGTTCCTTAAATATGAATTGTGAATGTCAACTTCTTATGTATCGTAATATTTTTTCGAACACAATAAAATATGTTTAATATTGCATTTGTGACTTTATTGCTTGTGATTTTATTTTTTGTAGTATACAAAGTGCATATCGTTTTTATTGTATATTATTCTGCTGCCTGCTTTTAATGACAACCAAAGTCGTGTCCCAACAAACTTAGTGGAATGAATAAATCAAAATGTATATATTATGTCGTCTTTTTGTATGTTTCAGTTCTTTTTGATAACTATAGCTGCTTTTCCAAGTGGACGTTCTGAAGTGGACAGGTCAAAGCGTGATGTAATGGAGTCAATGAAGAATGCCTGGGGCGACATGGTGAAGACACTGGGCGAAGCGGGAGATGCTGTTGTCCACGTTTTTAAGCCCACGGAGAAGAGTACCATAGACAAAATGGTAGACAGCGTGAAAAGTGTTGGGCAATAAACGGCCAACCTAATTAAAATGACATCACTTTTAAAATTTAAACTGCAATCATCCAAAACTGCTGTTAACGGAGCCTTTTGGTTAATCGATCATTTTATCAATTGTCTAAGCCAATCAATTACTTTACGATTCCATAATTATTAAATAATAGTTAATTTTTTTAAAGTCGTTATTGTTTTATTGAGAAATTACTAAATTATGATACTTTAAAATGAATTACTATCAATAAATAGACGATATATAATGAAAATTATATGACCAAAAGATAGAAAGAACATTGATTGTGAAACTTGGTGGGTACATAGGTGACATTCCTTAAGTAATATTATGGTCAATAAATAACAGGTTTCTCACTGTAGTGAAGTGTGTAGTTACACATCGCTACAGTAGCGCTCTGATGGCAGATCAAAGCTGACGCCTTTGTGGACGTCCGCGTCGGCTGGGCTGTCGTTTAGTATGTCAATAAGTTTCTCGGTACTCGGCTGCAGGTGTGGAACAGGACTTTCCGGATAATCTGGTCGGCTGACATAGTCGTCGTCATGGTGGTGACGCGATGGCATGTAGAAAAAACCCGCGGTAATCTCCTTCTTGCCGCATTCGCCCTGCTCTTGCGCAATCTCGACATTTCTAATCCGCAAGTCGTCTATATCATACTGGTAGTGCTCGGGCTTGTGTCGCTCTCTGCAGAACATGCAATACGCTATCCACGCTATTAAGATCAACGCCTGCAACAAATAACATTGTCGATCACTTTCCCCGATGATCTTGTACCATAAGCTAATCCGATACACATTGAAAGACTCACCAGAATCACAGAGCAAATAAATCCAACGATGAACGTGCTCATTTTTTTTAACGGAACGTATTTTTGACGGCGCTGGAGTGAGACGTGCCGCGAGCGAGGTCAGATCGCAACAGTCGGCGACCGGTCACCGCGTCGCACTCAATTAAAGCCAGTTGCAAGTCTTTAGCGAGTGATGTCATTGGGCACGATTGAGCCAGCTTCATTTAGCACAATAGGTTTTATCTCGGCCTCGGATACGACGAATACAATCAACTCTCACGATACAATCTTAGGATGAACAGTATTGATTAAAACAATGATTTTCCATGATTATTTGCAAATGAAATGTATGTAATTGTTACGTTTGTTCACTTTTAATTTTCTTCAACTCCTAACTTGCGTTGAATCTTATGATAAAATATCAATTTATAATTTATTTTATATGCTCTTTTTATACTGCTATAATTCTGAATATGCGCCAGACAAATTGGATTGACACCACTAGTCAATTGCGTGTCATGTTAAGTTGTCATTAATTATTTGTTAATTTGAGGCTGAAATGTTTCCAGCGGATTCCTTTCTCGACTGCTCGGAATTTTCTAACTGGTGTAAGGGTTTCAAGCCGCAAGAGCAGAAAACAAGCCCTAATTAAATCTTATTAAAAGTCAGTTAGTCATTATTTTTTCAAAGATCGGTTCTTTTCACTTATCAAGTTTAAATCGACCACCTTTGCAACAGTACAGTTACTGTTACAGAACTAAACTAACTAAACAGAATTATCACCAAAAATCTGCGGTCCAATACTTATTGACTTTTTAAAGAGATTAATACAATAACTTGCAACAACTAACACTAGCTGATGCTCGGTGCTTTGCTATCGATGAATAGATGAGTTGTCAGAATGACAAAATCTGGTGGTAAATACAGTGAACTGAGTTTTTTGAGAAAAAAAAAATTGTTGAATTTTTGGTAAAATGACATTTGTATGTTCTCCGCGCCACTTCCTCAACCCGTCGCACACATTACTGTTAATAGTGCTAAGACATAACCAATTAGTACATCCTCATCTACGAGCATGGCGAAATTAACACTGTGTGCAAAAGGTACATATACGCATTCCAGGGCGGTTCACGGTCCATCCCGAACCTAGATGACCAGTATGACATACCTTTCATTTAAGATATCGCACGTCTGAGCACATGCGCGACCCTGCCAAATGCGATGGACTGCTTCAAGCCCGTGGGGTCTAGCTAGGATATGAGTTCTGCTTTCGATGAAACTTTAAAAGGCTACGGACTGAAAACAAAAATATCAAAGTAGTGGTGAAGGAGATGTCTTTAGGCGGAATTAATATCCAGAGTAAGGTCCAGATCAATTTCACCTTCTCACATAAAAAAAGTATTTCAAAATTCAAACGAAAGTCTGTCTGAACGTAATTATAACATTATCAGTATTCCGCTATAATTATTTAATAAGCCGAACTATGTCTACAAAAGGAGTGTAAGCCGTCAATATACGCCAGCATAAAACGCCAGTTTCGTACTTCAACCATTCAGAAAATATTCCAACGATCCCTGTTCTGAGACGTAATACAGACTGAGTTAGCCGACCCCACACAACTTTGTAAATTACAAAAAAAAATTGCAAAATACTAAATGTTAAATGATCTCAATCTGATTGTTACTGATTGTTACCAACGTTTTGGTTTTCCGCGTCCGTACAGCGGACACCCGACCGTGCTTTTTTAATTAATCTCTGGGTGTAATGCAGTATGCATTTGTTGTCCATGCAAGGAGAAGTTTATCGTCACACAGTATCGAACCGCATTGGCTCTACTTTAGGGTTAGGAATTTCTGCAGAAATGGCATATTCAATTTGAGCTGTGTATTTTTGGTTTTGAGCCATATGAGTTTTTGGAATTTCTCCCATCGGCCTTTCAATCGCAAACATCCAATGCCGTTTTCACCATAAATGTGATGTCCCTTCTGGGCCCCACCGCAGGCCGGCCCAGTGTGGGTTCATAAACACGAGCAGTGACAATTCAAAACAAGGAGCTACAGACCAGGTTCACCGCTGGTGTAAGAGGGCCGGCTGTAAGCACTTACTTCCCGATGTTGATAATATATTGATGATGATGATAATATATTAAGGACCCAATTAACGAAACTACTGTGGGATGAACATAGCGTTTTTCTAGTGTCTGGGTGCTCATATATCAATAATATGTATTTACTTTCAAAAGAAAAGTATGTTTAATTATGTTTTATCAGTTATCTAGTACACATAGTATAAGTTTTGCTTAGTTTGGGACAAGATAATGTTGTTTAAACATATGTTTGAAATATTTATTTATTTGTTATTGGAAAAAAAAAAATTTCGACAAAATTGTTAAAATTTCGACAGCTATTTTCTGACGTCAATTTAATTTAATTCTAGATTGTACATAGCGCAATTAGAGTTTTGTAAATACAAATTAGGAAACTTTATAAGAGACTGGCCGCATCTGTTATGATTCTTCTTCTTCTAGTATTTTCGCCGTGATAATGGCGAAAATACTTCCATTTATTTAATTTAACTTTTGTCTCAAATCAAACCAATTTGTTTCCACAGAGACAGGGCAAATCAAAACGTACAAAATGTACGCAGGAAATCCCGGACTCCCTCCAAACGTGCAGAAGGTGGCCATCGAGGAGGATTTTGTAAGAACCCCACATAGCCCTGTCATGTGAGGGATGACAGGGTAAAAAAAAACATAAATATATAAAAGATAAGGTGCTAGCGCGCGATGATACCCACAACCACTCTAGCAAACGAATAAACACATTAAAGTTTTCTTTTTAAAGTTTAAACGAATGCATTATATCATAGGTGGACATTAAAGATCAATGGGTACAAGGTGGAATAAAAAACGTTTTAGTTAAAACTTACAACATATTATTAAAAAAAGAAATACGCCCTACTATTTAGTTACTGCAGATGGTAGACGTCGTTTTTTCACCGTGGCTCTGGACCTGCAGGGAAATAATTGGTTTATAAATGATTATAACCCTATTTTATAGTTGAACAAGATTGAATTTATATGTCAGTTTTGTAAAAGTCTAATAAACACAGTTTAATTGAACTAACCATGAATAATAAATTCACTGTTTCATATAACTAGAATTAAGAACGCTCTTTTTATTTACAATGAAATAATTAAATACTAGGTCTCCATTGCTTATATTGATATTCGACCGCTATTTAGAAAATTTTATAAATTTTTTTTCAGTCAATCTTACATTTAAAATTTCTTTGGCAAAAATCTTCACTCTGAGTAACTGTTTTTTTAATCTAATAAACATAAAAATACTTTAATATATAATTATTAAAATAGCAACTCGGAAACCTCGAAAGTTTGTACAGGCGCTATTGAGTTTATAAATAATTATGTAATAGAAAAACGAAACAACAAAGCAAGTTAGTTCAATGTACTAAATTAAAAATACAATAAGGTTTAAAACTATGATGTTCTGAGACATATAAATTAACTTGATAACGGACTATGTGCCAGGTTAACATTGACATTGATGTAAACAGAATTTTTTGAACGAATTGATTGAACGTAAACATAGAATGTTTTATTTTATTTTATGAATTAATAACAAATAACATTTATAACAAATTCATCATCATAATCATCATCATCAGCCGCAAGACGTCCACTGTTGAACATAGGCCTCCCCCTTAGAACGCCCGGTCGCCCGCGACTCTTATGATGTCGTTGGTCCACCTAGAGGGAGGCCTTCCAACGCTACGTCTTCCGGTTCGTGGTCGCCACTCGAGAATCTTTACTCTTAACTTAACCTTTAACCCCTTATCTTTAATAACAAAATAATTAGTATTAATTAGTAAAACATAATACAACATTTAGCTTTCAGAACTTCTTCATATAAACTATAACTGTTCTGTAGCAACCTCACTTTTCTTAAAAGGAATACTCTTAAAACGCTTTCACTTCATGTATTAGTGTATAGATGTATTTTATGATTAGTGGAATTCGTCACTTAAGCAACAAGCGTTATGTCTTCTTCGTTAAGACGCTATCTAAATGTTAACATTTCCATTTTTTTTACCATCTCTCAATTTTTTTTATTTAGTTGGCTTCCAGTTTTTATTCAAAGGCTTGTAGTTTATATGGAACTTCGTTCCAACAGGGTGAATCACGGCACTCTCCAATGTGTAATACATTTATAGATGATGAAACACAGAATTGCAGAAACTTTTGAGTAAATTAATCTGTTTAATTATTTAAAACATTGGTGTGATTTATGTTCAATTGCCCAAATAAATGCCTTTTTAAAGATTTCCTGCATCCGTGTGTTTGTTCCGGCTACTCTTTTAACGGCTGAATAAACTTTAATTGAATTCTATTTGGCAGGTGGAGAATTTGAGGGAGTAATCAAGACTCATTTTTGTAGACTATGTGAGACACTCATAATTTTTACGAACTTTTTATTTCGTGTGTCATTGGTTTGGTTTACCACTAAGCGATTTATGTCACAGGTACTAGAGCCGCCTATCAATAACACGTTTTTATAATTATCCATACTCACCACTGCTGTCAACGACGGAAACTGCAACAAAGGAATCTCGATTTTTATTTGTCATTGTAAAAACCATATAAAATGTTTTTGGTATATTAAAATTAAAATTTTATGTATGTATCTTAGCGAGAAAGAAACTTTAAAAGAGAAGATATAAGTATTCTATTGCCTAAGATTGGTACTAACAAATCTTACTGTGGTAGGGCCACGCACAGTGTTCACTGTTGCATGAATGGGCAGATCCTTCCGGGTAAGGACCACAACCTCACAGAAGACCGGCGTAAAGTAGAAGAAGTATTACACTTCTGTGTTCGTCTGGTGAGTGAGATAGCCGGAGTCCACTTTATTTAAAGGTGGCAACGCCCCTGCAACCCTTCGGGTGTTGCAAATGTCCACGGGCGGCGGTTATCACTTAGCATCAGGTGAACTGCGAGCTCGTTTGCCACTTTCTCACATAAAAAGAAAATGAAAAAGTCAACAGTACCTTGTTCCCCACCGTCAACGATGTTCACTGTAAAAAGTAAATATTTTTATAAATAGTTATGATTTTTGGACGTATACTTACGTATACTTTTAATATAAAAGTTATTATTTTCTTTCTATATATTATAGTAAATAAAAAAAAGATTTGTTTGATATTAAGTAAATAGTCAAACAAATCATTATTTATGTTATAACATATTTTTTCAAGAAATATAACAAAATAATATCTTACCTTGTTCATCTCCGCCAACAACGTTAACTGCAAAAAAAAAACTTATTTTATGAACTACCTCATAAAAACTATTCTATCACGAAATTATTTTAAAGTGTGCACAATAATGAAAATTGACTTAATTGACTTTGAAATAAATTATATGACAACAATTACCTGCACCTGGATCTTGATCGGCCACGATCACTACAAATGAAAAAATAATTAAAGAAGTATTTAAATGAGATTAATTAAATATTTCAAATATAATAAAATAGTTAAATCGATGTGTTTTGCTTAACACTTACCCGATTCCGAGTCTTCTGGAATAAAACAAAAACATAGATCATTAAAAGTTTACCAATAACCACTGTTTATTAATTTGCGATGGCATTCACCAATGAAATAAATACATTTTTTTAAGTTGGAATACAACTCAAAAGAATTACCTTGTGGACGCGCGACCACCAGCGCAAACAAGGCTACCAAAACGAAAATAATCTGCAAAAATTTAATTATTACGCAATAAAAAGAAAATGAGTAAAACTTATATTTCCCATTCCAAAAAAGTTGTTTAAGCCCTTCTATTACAGATATATAGGTGCGTACTAAACACTAGATTATCTTCGTAATTAGTGCACTTTTTGTCACTGAAAAATTTAATTATTACGCAATAAAAAGAAAATGAGTAAAACTTATATTTCCCATTCCAAAAAAGTTGTTTAAGCCCTTCTATTACAGATATATAGGTGCGTACTAAACACTAGATTATCTTCGTAATTAGTGCACTTTTTGTTACTGACAATGTGTAAAAAAATATGTCATATGTGTAATTCATAGTATGTACCTGAATTATAAAATAATTTTAAACGAATTATTAGTACTTAATTTTCCAATTAAACGACATAGTCGAGAAAAATATCAACCATAAGAAAAATGATCACCTGAAGACTACAAATGCCACGTTGACTAATCTGGCAATGTGGCAAACCGGCCGACCACAGGTGTATTATAATTACTCGATCTAGAAACTTATACAATATCGGTTGCATTGCTAACTTTTCGAAGATTGGTTCACCAAACGCAAGGCAAAAATACAACATATATATATTATGCGATATACATAACTAATAGTTTCCACTTAATTAAGTTTCGTCATCATACTAAAATATCCTACTATGAATTTAAATATAACATCATTGAGATGTAAATTTTATTGAAATTATTTACAAAAAACTTTTCAAATTCAGAAATTATTGGCAAAATTATTGGATGGAAATATTAAGGAATACGTACAGTAAATTTAGACATGTTGGCTCTGAAGATCAACACTAAATAATTGTCGGGATTTTTTAGCTTATATATATCGATTCCACATGGATGTCGTAAAAATAATAGCCGATAACCTTTAACCCAAGTAGCAAGCCTAGTTCATACACACATACTGTACATAAATATTGGTCACCATTTTATTCATCTATTGATTGTTATTTACCTTACTAGTAGCCTATATATATTCCACTGCTGGGCAGAGGCTTCCTGCACGGAATGTATTAGGATACAGTCTACTCCCGGCAATGTGCAGAGTTCCGATATTTTCCAATTTTTTTTCTGTAATTTTCAAATTATGCAAGATTAATGGCGACGAATTTCTATGCTAACGAGAACGTCATAGAGCAGAAATAAAAATTGTAAAAATAAATTGTAAAGCAATATCTTTGGTAGGTACTACTTTTTTTGCAAAGGACAGGAATTTAAAATTCTTTATGTACACTAATAAAATTATGGTTCTTTTGTCTAATAGATTAGCGGATGATACGTAACTGTCCATAACCTGAATAGTCAAAATATAAACGAGATCTGTCTTGTTCCTATCTTAAAATATGTCACGGATTTATTACGTAAGATAATATTCTACTTAATTGTAAGTTATCAACACTGTGGCATTTGTTAAGATAATTGGTGCTCTTTCCTTATTTATATCACATGTTCACACAAGTTGCAGCTTTATTTTATTTTTAATCAAGTCTATTTTCAAAGCCTATTCAAGTTTATTTCACTCTATAATCTTTAGTCAATAATATCGCTGATAGACTGAATTTAGGTTTTTAAAGATCAATCTAAAGTGTTTATTTTTTAACTGAATGACGTTACAACAAAAACAAATGATTAATTGTTCTTTTTTCGTTATAGCGTCTTATGTTTCGTGCGTATCATTTGAAAATATTTATTAAACACTATTGTACAAATAGTACATTAAGTACATAGAGAATTTTTGTATTATATGAAAAAACATCTTATATGGAATTATGAATAAATTAATATAAATTCAATTTAGTAAGGGGTTTATTTTCTTTCCTGATTAACTGGATGTAAAATTTATCTGTAATGATTTAAAGTAAGGTATGAATATAATATGCAAATATCATAGAGAGAAATATGTTATAACTTTTTTGATGTATTAAATAACTTAATTTATTTAATAAATCAAAAATGTTATACATAGCAATAAATCTAATGTCTTCCCACGCGCCTACGATTAATTATAACAAATTCGTAGAAGAAACCAAACAATGCTAATATGTTCATTTAGATAACGGTAGAAGCATATTTAATCGATTCGATTTAGTACGCTTAAAACGCGGGAGCGTTTGCATCGACACTGGGATTTTTTGCCAACAGTTTGTACAGTGAATGTCGAATTACCTTCATGTAAAAATTCGATTGTCTAAATGTCGAATTATCTTCATATAAAATACTTTAGTTCATTCAAGTATTTAAGAAACAAATACTTGCATCATATTCTCGTAACTGTTTATCTCATATAGAAATCAATAAAGCCAGGTGTTGCCACTCGACTTACTCTGTAACTGAATGGTCTAACGGATACTATAAACTTGGCTCTCTTTTAGATTTGCTGAAGGTATTTACAGTAAAAACTATTGAAGTATTCATTGCATTCGTTCCTGCAACGTATTATATTCACATATTCACGTTTGGGATTTGAATCTTTCAGTCTTTAAATGTGGAACAAAATGTCTGGTAATTTAATTAAGTATAAATAATTGGCAAAGCTAATATGATAACACAATATTAAGCACAAATGTTTAGTTGTATTTTATAATATAAGTATAATTATAACGTTTAAAGTTTTAAACTAGAAGTTATAACAACATTCTTGCAACATAAAAAATTGTTACTATCATTACTTTAAAGACACCAGAAAAAATAGAGAGTGTGCGCAGCACTTTTGTCGTTTGAATTCCTTAAATTTCTTTAATATAAGACAATACTTTACGCAAAATATAAAACATTTAATTAATTTGAGAGTGAATTAAGCCTTATCTGCTTAATTTTCTAAGTTATTATTCAGTTTCCGAACTTATATGCATTTATTTAACACGATACATTTGTATCTCCTCTGTTGTTGTTAATGTCCATGGGAGGTGGTTAATACTTATTACCATGACCCGATTACTCTTGTGTCGCAATTTTACAAAATAAAAAAAAATTAACAAAAGTAGGTTCTCTGATTTTCATGCTCGATTTTACATAATGCCGATGTTTTGACTTTATTATCCTAAGTAACGTGAGTATATTATTTTTAATTATTTCTAAGGCTTTTGAAAAGAAAATAATATATATTTGTTAGTTATTTACCTGAGGACGATATATCATTTTTTTAACCATAATTGAAAAATAACGGATTTTCCTCTTAAGCCTTATCTCATGGATTGGACTAAAACTATTCATGTTAAAAGTAATGGTAACCTGGGGTAGGTTAGATAAATTCAGGGCTGCTGCTGAGAAAATCGTGGGATTATTCGCCAGTCGACCGTGTTTAACGCATCGTATTTACGTTTAAATTAAACGCAATAAATTAAGATGAACAATTTTAATTTAATGTTTCTAATTTTAATTTCATTTCATTCTTGAGCGGCCGCGGCCATGCATTAAGAAGACAAGGTCGAACGCTTTCTCACTGCAATAGCTCATACAAACAGATGAGTAAACAAATTGCAAAACAGCTCAATGCCAGTGTCAAAGACTGTTTAGCGATATATTGCAAATGGTTATTGAATTATTTGTTTTAAATTTATTGTATCACGTCGAATCATCCAATTAGAAACATCTAACTACGTAATAATAAAAAGCTTTCAATCGACTGACACATAGGTTGAAATGATGATCGCGAGACGGGGCGTGACCTCGAACTTATCCACTCACCCTGTTGAAGGACCTCCTAGGTCCGAAACAAATCGGTACACACATCGATTGAACTTAACTTCAGCCATGTTATTATTTCATTAATAATGTCTCATAAAAGTTTTAATAATTTAAAAGATAATAAATATATCTATATATATACTAAGGTAATGCGTGCCATCAGCTAATGCAATTTATTGGTACGGTTTTCTGTAGATGTGATTGTGTAGATTCTGGACTAATGTCTGTATTGATCGGTTTGAATGAATATTTTAATTTAATGTTTCTAATTTTAATTTCATTTAATTGGTTGAGCGGCCGCGGCCATGTAAGAAGACAAGGTCGAACGCTTTCTCACTGCAATAGCTCATACAAACAGATGAGTAAACAAATTGCAAAACAGCTCAATGCCAGTGTCAAAGACTTATATTGCAAATGGTTATTGAATTATTTGTTTTAAATTTATTGTATCACGTCGAATCATCCAATTAGAAACATCTAACTACGTAATAATAAAAAGCTTTCAATCGACTGACACATAGGTTGAAATGATGATCGCGAGACGGGGCGTGACCTTGAACTTATCCACTCACCCTGATGAAGGACCTCCTAGGTCCGAAACAAATCGGTACACACATCGATTGAACTTAACTTCAGCCATGTTATTATTTCATTAATAATGTCTCATAAAAGATTTAATAATTTAAAAGATAATAAATATATCTATATATATACTAAGGTAATGCGTGCCATCAGCTAATGCAATATATTGGTACGGTTTTCTGTAGATGTGATTGTGTAGATTCTGGACTAATGTCTGTATTAATCGGTTTGAATGAATATTTTAATTTAATGTTTCTAATACATTATTTGGTTTTGTAATACATTTGTTGAATGTTGATGCATTTTAGTTTAGCCTTCATAATGAACATTCATTACATAATTATCAAGTCTATATCAAAAACTATATTTATAAACAACAGTTGTTTTGTAATCAATGATATAAAGATACTATGAACTATAGCACCACAAATATGTGATTGAAAGCAAATAGAGTCATATAGCTATTTTTATTTGAATGTAGACTAATTTATGAATATCCATAAATGTATGACAAAGTAATGAAGAAAAGAGATGCAAGGTAAGTATAAAATGTACCAAAATAATCACAGAAACAAACAAACAAATCTGCAATGTCAGTATCGGAGCCTCCCAAGTATGTTGCAGCTGTTGAAACGTGTTATTATCACGTACCGGCTAAATCTGATATGTGCCAAAGATACCATAAGTGCAATCTACGTGCTGTGTTAGCGTGTGCAAGTTTACAATTGGCCGTTGTCAGCAATATCCGCATCGATGTCAGCGGTGTTTGCATAAATCGATTTAGTTTGCCGACCAATTCGAGCGACCACGTTTTCCTTAATTTGTCTATATATAAGAATTGACGTGCTATAGTGATCGCAGTTTTGGCAGAGCTGAACTCGAAGCTTCCAACGTAAGTTGATTTTGGATTGTGATATTTCGTTTTGTTTTTTAACGCTTAATAACAGATCTGTTTTGGATAAACCGCTGGCGTTTACCCATTGTAAAATTTCCTATTTGTTTTAAACATATTGGATGTAAACAAAGTTCAGTTATGCCATCGTTTTAAATTGATTTTAATAACTGGCTATAAAAACAGGTTACATATTACATTATTTGCGATCTACCTACACAATTTAAACATAACTGCTAACGTTATTACTAGGTAGGATTTGTTACATTATTCAATTACTATGCATGCTAAGTATGCATGTCATATGTACATGGGAGTTCGTGTGGTCCTCATTTATTGAATATTTGTAGATAAATTCCTTACTAACATATTACTTGCAAAATTGAATTATTATATTGTATGTTGCTGTTGAAACTGCAAATTCCGAAATACATGTTTTTGAGCTTTGCAAGAACCTAGAAATAAAAAAAATTATTTTTGTTTGGTATCATGCAGACTTTTAAAAGAAACGCTGCCTCTTCACTATTGAAGGGAAGACAGGGTTTCCTGTTGTCGCCACTAACGGACAAAATCTATGAAGTCTAAACTACAGACAGTGTTTAATATTTAGTTAAACTCGAAGTATCATGTTATACCTCTATACCTCTGCGAGGCATCACCTATTTTATTTCAGTCAGCTGTTTCTATAGCCAAAAATAGCAAAACACAGACAGAGTCAGTTTGGTTACTCGGCCTAATATATATTTGTATTTAATGATGATACCTGGATTTGGCGTCGGGGATCGTGGGTTCGACTTGAACAAGTATTGGTGTGACCCACAGATAATTTTTCCGGATCCGGTGTTTATTTCCCATGCAGAGTTGGCCTCAGGCAGGCGACGGGTCGTAAAAAACAGCCAAAACGGCGTACACATGATTCACACCTAAGTGGAATAAAAGCAGGAGGATAATGAAGACGATGATGACTAATTATATCTGATTAAACTACATTTTAATGGCTACTTTTACAGAATGAAGACTTTCATCCTCTTATGTACTATGGCCGCGGCTGCGTTGGCCGCGCCAGCCGATGGCACATACAACCCAGCTTATGACAGCTTCGACGCTGACGAGTTGGTACAGAACGAGCGCCTTTTAAAGAACTACGGAAAATGCTTTTTAGGCCAGGGTCCGTGCACAGCGGAGGGAGCTGATTTCAAAAGTGAGTTTCATTAAATGGAAACACATTATTAATACTCTTATTAATCGTTTAAAATAGCAACGGTTATAAATACAGTGAGTAATTATCGACTGTATACCCAATAGTATGTTCTTTTTAAACTTGTACTTAGTACTAACGAGTAGAAGTAGTATAAGAATTAGAATATAAATTATATACCTATCCTTAGATTTGCAGAGTTTGCACTTTGTTAGTTTTTATTCAGCCTATTTTTGTTAATTGAGAGCTCATGCGTTCATTATTAATTTTAGTCGCGATTAGAGTTTTTAAGGGCAAATAAAATTGTCATTATAAATTGATAGAAGATTTAATATAAAAAATTACCAAACTTCTACACCCAATTTTATTCTTAATCGCCCTTGATGATCTCGATAGTAAACAATATGTCAAACGTAGGGTTCAACCAGATCGAAAAACGGAATGTTCATTATCATTAAGTTTATTTAATATTATTCCATTGTTTAGAGGTTAAGTTTGAAAAATTCTGAGCGAAAATTTCAAATATTTAGCAGGTTCATGATCTAGCTTTCACGGTCACGGGAATAAGTCCTTATCTTAATAAGTTTTTATCGTATTTTTTTGTTTATGGTATTTATAAATGAATGTATAAAATTTAGTCTATAAGCAATCAAGTTCCTGACTGAATTACGTTATAATTAAAAGTATTTAAAGGTTTTTAACTTGTTCCGCTTCCGTGTTCGAGCTTTAAAAGTAACTGTAAAGTTATTTACAAGGATAACACTACGTACTTTTAAGAGTTAAATTTATAAAGGTAAAAACAATCTGATTCATATTGTTAAGTTTCCTCATAAAGTCCGTATTTAAAGTAAACGAAATATGAAATATCACAAGAAGGGATGATGTTCAAAATAGATTTATATTTTCATGTGTATAATTACTGTCACTTCGAAAGGCTACGGTTTAGGTTACACTATTGTAGTTCGAACAGTGATTAGGTTAGTTTTAGGTTACACTATTGTAGTGAACATGGCATCGACAGATTTTCTAAATCTGTCGATGCCATGTACTTACGGTTTCTATTACCCATTTCAGTTGTTTTATGTTGAAGTTAGCTTCTATACTTATTATCAAGGAAATAAAGACTAGTGTGACAGGATATGCTACCAGTATTCCTATGCCTAGGCTCTATGATTTTATTTGTAATGTAATGTAAATTTCTTTGAACTTAATGCTAATTGTAAGACAATAACGATTATAATAACGTGAACACATGTACATACATTGCAATTTCATTTGCTTGATACATTTAACTAAATGTTACTCTTGGTTTTTTCCAGAAACGATTCCTGATGCTTTAAGGACAACTTGCGCTAAATGCACGCCCAAACAAAGGAAACTCATAAGGACTGTTGTTAACGGATTCCAGACGAAATTGCCCGATATTTGGGATCAGCTTGTGAAACATGAAGACCCTACCGGCCAATACAAGGAGTCCTTCAACAGATTCCTGAAGGCAACTGATTAACGCACTAACGAAGATACTTGTCTTCATTAATATATAATTGTTTGATCATCACAGAAAATGTTCTACATGAAACATTTTAATTTACTTATAGACTTAATGTTATCTATATTTACATGTTATTAAAGTATTTAAATTTTTAAGCCTCTCTTTTGCCTCATCGTTGTTAGAATTTCTTCCTTCCCTCCCATTCACTCATTAGTGTTCATGGGTCTGGTTTTTGTTCGGCATCATCGAAGAAAGCTTAAATTTCGTCATGTGTATAGAAAAGAATTGAAAGTATCAGAAGTGGAAGTATGGACTGGCCCCCGAGTCCAGGCCTTCTTTAAAGCGACCTAATGGTGTTACATTATGTTTCGATGACTGAACACAACTTGGAGTTAAATATCCATATGTGGATCACTTTATAAAAGGTAGAGTTGTGTTACTACTCTGTTAGCAGGTAGTTAACACAGTTATGTTAGTGTCCCCAGCTTCTCGTTTCTGCGTCAGGCTGGAAAGATGTTATAGACATCTGAGCTGGAAAGATGTTATAGTGATGCCATCAAACCTCCTTACAAGCTATTGCCCGATTAGTCTCCTTTCTTGTGTAGGGAAGCATTACTAGCGACCTATTTTTAACAGACCTAAGATCTATGTTCACTCAAGCAGCCAAATTCAAATAGTGCAATTCTTCTATTCTATTCTAACAAAACGCGTCAGTCAATCTAAATCTTTATGTACATAATGTCCCGTTTTTCGATATTGCAAAGGCGTTTGTCAAAGTCTATCACAATTTCTAATTTTTCAAGCTACAGGTACACACTCAAAATGTGCAATATGACCACTATTTAAGCCTTCTTGCAGAAACGATCTTATGATATCGATAAGAAGGCAATCTTCCACGAGCAAGCCCTTAATTGGTTAATTATCACCACTGATTGGTGGTGATAATTGAAGTGGTGATATCTATCGATATTGGAACATAAAATATATTCATACCTATTGTATGTATATGTAAACATTTTGTTTCTTTTTTATCGACGTGGCATTCTGATTATGACGGTATATTTTTATAACTACTGGGAAGTTTTATGCGTGCATTTTCCCTCTGACCGATTTAAACTTTTACAAAACATTTATCAGAGGCAGCGATCATCAAGAGGCAAATTTGATATATTTAGTTATTTATTCGGTCTGCCAGTAGTTGCTACATGAAAAACAATAATATATGAAACAAGAATAATGTTACTTACAGCTCAATGTACATACATATATTTTATTAAGAGGCAAACACTGCATGCAATTAAAAAACAAATAAAAGTTTTGACCTATAACCTTTATTTGAATCACTTTATTTTTCAGAAATTAACCTCTCTCGAAAAAACAATAGGTCACATCACGAAAATTAGCATTTTTGGAACTAAAACAAACGGTGAAGCATTTAAGGGGCTCGTCCCTGACAAATGCGTCAATAGGCAGTTAACGTTTTACGAAAATCAAAGAAGTTACTTGATTAAATGACTCTAAAAAACCTCTTTTGCTTAACAGATTAGTCTACAATTACACCGCATCATATTTCTAAAACAATTTTTTATTTCTTAGAAAAAAAATCGTCAACATTGGTATAAAACCTAGATATCGCTCTTTTCTATTTTAAGTATTTACGCTATTTTGTTAATATATTTGAAGATGTTTTTGCTTAAATCGTGACACGAATGTATGAGTAATACTTTCACCGCGACGTAAGAAGTAATCAAAGGAAGTACCCAAGTGTTATTTTTTATAAAACTTTTTTCTCTCTTTTTATTTAATTTAATTAACATCAGCTCTCGTTTGTAGATGTATATCATTGATTCGATCTCATAAATGTATCTGTTGTATAAGTTTCACCTCGAACACTGAAAGTAATTCAAACGTTGCATTCACATTTTTAAATAAAATTAAATATAGAAATATGAATTAAACAAATATAAGCAATTTAAAAGACATAACGCTGAAGTTCTACTAACTTTAAATAGTTTTAAAATTGACGACCCCGAACGGTGTAGTGGGTAGTGTACCTGCCTTCTGCGTCAGAGGGTGTGGGTTCGATCCACACAACTGGAAAAATATTGTGTGATGAACATTTTTTCTAGTGTCTGGGTGTTTATTAGGGCGAGCGAAGCGAGTCCTAACACTGTTCGACAATCTGAGCACTTTTGTGGTACACTTTACGAACAAACTATCAGGTCCATAGATTTGTGCCTTAACACAGTAATTTAACTTTATATCTAGATGTGTTATCTGACAAAAAATGTAATTTGTTTTTTTTTTTTTATATTTATTGGACACAATGTTATTGTACTACTAACGCCATCTGTTAGAAAAATAAAGAGTTAATCATCGGCAACCAATAAAACTAAGGCTGACATTTTTTGAACATGTTTTGCAATGACTATTAGTGAGCACCTACAAAAATAATACAGGAATGCGTGAACGATTTCACCTACATTAAGTATATTAATGAAATTTTTACAGCGAAACAAAGAATAAAAATACTACAGTAAAATGACGCGAAGACTCACATTAACAGGCCGTAAAGAACGTGAAAAAAACCGTTTGTTGATGAATCAGACGAGAGAACGTTAGATAAGAGAACGAGAGGCAGAATCATATTTATATCACGAAAATTTGATTTTTTTAGAATTTTGTAACGACCCAATAATATTAGTAAATTTAAGTAAAAAAGTATATATATATTGTTTAGAAAAAATGTAGGGTACAAATTTTATCAATCGTGTAATTATTAATGTTAAGGCAGCTTTGATATATCACAAAAGTAATAATCCTTGGTATCGTGATATTGCAATCAATGAAAATAATTCACAATGCCTACCTGATAATGAGAGTATTTTCCAAAAAAAATTATCGAAGTAATAAATATTATTAATCTCAACATTTTTATGGAGAAAAGGGACAAACTAGCAGGAAGGAGGCTCACTTGATGGTAAGTGATTATCGCCACCTATGAACAAATGCATCACCGAGGGTTTATAAATGGAGGTAACGGTTCGTAAACACCGCCAGCAGGAGTTGGTTGTACAGAGTGTTTGTGCGAGGCAGGAAATGCCTTGAAAATCGCGCTGTTGTGGAATGCTAGACATCGAGGTAGTGTAGATGAAATTTTTGGATTTAAGGTAATTTTTGGTATTAATCGAAAGTTGAAAGAATACGTCAACCAGTTGCTTATATTCCAGCTTATCATAATTGTTCTAAGGCAAAACTAGGCGCAGAAATATTAGTTGGCTTTGAACCATATATTATTTAATCGATTGGATGAAAATTTATGTTACGTTCAATTAATGTTTGGGTTGAAAATGGGTTAGTCAATGGAGCATTAGGTTGTGTCGAAGATATAGTATACTAGCAAAAAGCTGAGCTTTGTGAGGGCTCGCGTAGTTTTTCTAACATACGGTAATAATTATTATGACAATTAAATGTTTGTTTGTTTGTATATTCTTTATTGTACTAGAGGTTTGTACAAAGGCGAACTTAGTGCCTAAATAGCATTTTCTTCCAGTTAACCTTTGGTGGTTGAGTACAAGTTACGGTTATTAATTGCTGAAGTTCACCAGTTTATAACAGTATATCGATTAAAACCTCTTCGACCAAGTGTCCGCCTTACCGTGGCGGAGGCGCTTAGTAGCCGTGGCTTGGTCACCCACGGCGAAGCTTAGAGGAACCTATACTGATTACCTATACTGAACCTATAGGATTGGCCCTCTCGGGCCGGCCTGTGGTGTAAGGCCGGCCGGAGAGGGCCAATCCGAGTGGGCTCACGTGGGCCCACTCTTGATGCATGCTCGAGGGTGCAGGGGACAGGTCAAGGGTGGTGGAGACCAGGAGCCACTCTCCCTGTATTTTGCTACCGAGGAGGGGTCGCCGGGGCAGAGGAGTGCCGGTATAGCGTTTAGCCGCCCTCCCTATCCTCCGCGACTCGGCGGGGCTGCACTGTTGATGCAGTGTTGGTGGTGATGCAGGTTGGCCACGCCAAGGCTTGGGACTAGAGAACGTTGTGTAAAAAATGTCCTATAATATTTATAAAAATAAAATAAAAAAATCATTACATTAATCATACCGCGCGCTAGTAGAATAGTGCTATGACAGTATAAGCACAGTTTAGCTGCCAATAATTCACATGTATTCATACTTTAGGATTAATATTTATTTTTAATGCTAGTCCCTGCACTCGTGAACATGTGAAGTTACATGACGACAGTTATTGCTAAAAATGCTCGCCGTGATGTCATCAGCCGCTTAGCTGAGTTGGTAAAGGGTAACACGCAATTACCCAGAACACCCAGGTTTGATCCCTGCAGCGCCTCAAGTTTTTATTTATTTATCTAGAAAGATTCATATTTTATGAATTCAGACCGTTCTTCTCCATAAACCTTATATGAGGTATTTGATCAATTTTATTGGTTTAGCAGTTCAATGTGCAGTATGTTTTCGATAATATAAGTACATGTATTCAATACGTCAAATAATGGCGTGCAAATCGATTATGCCAATTATTACCGATGACTTGATTGGATGGGATTTTAAAATTGTGTGCTCAACATTATAGCATCAGAACCTAGGATCTGTGTCTAAGATACCCTTCAGATGTTAATTTTTTTCCTCATAAATTTTGTACTTAATTAAGCAGATAACTTTCTATTGTGATGTTTTTCTATCTCGCCGATATGGAAAACAACCAGAGAACTAGAAATACGTAATGATCCTCCTTATGTTTGCATAATTTTTATTGCACAATCTGACATTTAAAAAAGCTGTAGAAACAAGAGGTGTGACATTTAATACAATTCTATTTTATTACCGATATTTATAACTGGGTCAAACGATAGGTGGTCGACCTTTGTTTACCGAAACCCGTCTGATCCTAGATTATAACAGGCTTTGTACATGAAAAGTTGGCAAGAAAGCATATGGCCGCGCATAGACACAAACCATGAAGTAGTACCTCAGTCACCAGACGCACCACGAAAGTATAATTACTAATTTTACATCATGGCGGCCTTCTGAGGCCGTAAAACTTCGTGAAACGAGATTTCGCCCTTAATTTATGCATAATTTTATATCGTATGTTTTCTAAAAATATTTAAATTTATTATGGGTTTTCATGTATAATCATTAATCACCATTAAAATCACCGTTCGCGTAACGCTAGCAAAATCGCAATCGAACTACTGACTGAGATATATATATATACGTAATATACGTAATCGTAAATCTCTCTCTTTCTATCTTCACTATTCTGCTCGCCTCGCCCGATCACACTTTTCGTAACGCTCTTGTCACGCATGGTGAATGCCTACCTTACTCCCCAAGCCAAGCGTGCGTTTCACCTGAAAAAGATTTAGCGTTTCATACAACAATGGGTGAAGCTACAAACGTTTCAATAGTTGGTATACGACAAGAATAAAGCAACAGCTTACATTTTTAAGGATAAAAACTTTTATACTATATTGGAAATTGTTTGTCTGTAATAATAAGCGTTGCTTTAAATGAAATAATGTACATAATTACGTTGAGGTTTCCGGCGGTGTAGCGATTACCCGCTTAGCTTAGTGGTAACAGCGTCTGGGTGTGAATCTGGCGTGTGGGGGTCGATTCCTGCAGTGGCGAAACACTCTTGTCCATTTTTAAGGTTCCGTACCTAACGAAGAAGTTACTCAATAGGTTAAAAAAAGAACCCTTATAAGACCGCTCTCCTGTCCGTCTGTCCGTCTGCCCGTGTGTTACCACCGATTTTCACAGGAACGGGTGGACTTTGTAAGTTGAAATTTATACCAGATACAGAGGTCTATAGTATCTATTAAGTGTATAAAAATCAAGGTCCTGAGTCAACACGACGAAAAATATAGGAAAATTTTGAATTTCTCGAAAACTTCTTAAAAACCAAAATTTACCATAATTTTAATTTAATTTTATTTTTCGCTATTTTCGCTTTACTTATGCTTTAATACATTGATTTTAACCAAAATTCAAAACTCTAGGTCAACCGAAGTGTACCCTATAGGTTTTGGGTCGAAAACCTATTTTATACAAACAAAAGCGGTCACCGATGTTCGTTCACTTATGTACGAGTGTCTACATACTGTATTAATAATTATTCTTTAAATTATCTTCGTCTTAATGGCACTTATCTCGTTATATTAAATTGTAATTTATGATAGTTATTATGTATATAGGTTTGATGATACTGTTACACGGTAAAACTGTTATGAGTTTGTTTGTATTAGTTTAATATTTAAGTTTGTAAATGCTTTTCTTTATTCCAATATTTCTTTACCACTTTAACATTTCAATGTTAGCCTGTTTCGAAAACTGTAAAATTCTTGTGAAAAATTGACTATGAACATTTTTCAAAGAAGCTCTTTATGCGCCTTTTCTGTTTTAATAGAATGACGCTTAAAAACTTACACTTATTGACTCCTGTAGGAAACATAATAGCAATGTTTATTGTTAATATCGTTATTTGATATTTCATGCGTTTGTATATCACTAGGAAGATATTATGCATGATGTTTTTATTATCAATATAATCAAAAATAGATTTATATTAATTAAAATTAAGATGCTGTCATGTTTGATAAGAGGTGATAGCTCTGTCCGGACGGGCACTCGTTTTTATTTGTGCTGAAGTTTTGATTTACCGAATCAAATTGTCTAACTAAGTTAACTCTTTATCCCTTCGATTTTGGAAAAGATGTCGAATT
Source organism: Iphiclides podalirius (assembly GCA_933534255.1). Taxonomy (NCBI): domain Eukaryota; kingdom Metazoa; phylum Arthropoda; class Insecta; order Lepidoptera; family Papilionidae; genus Iphiclides; species Iphiclides podalirius. The sequence goes on along the minus strand of OW152826.1, from coordinate 7,957,744 downwards.
GGCAGGAAGTTTTGATTTATACGGTGACGCACAACCCCAGTTATTGAAAGAACTTGCTTTCCTATGTAAACAGCAAAACTGCAGTCCCAGAAATGTTGAAGCATAGAGTAAGTAAGTAGCAATTAGATATACAGGGTATACATATAATATAATTCCGAAGGTGAATATTCCCTTCATCAGTATTCGCCATTATAAAAAAAACCAAACAAAAACTGCACAAAATTTTCCAAATCAAACGAAATACGTAGACGAATTCTATCAATATAAGAGTGGAAAGAACGTCTGGAATATACATCCAGCGCAGTAAACAGGAAGAATTCAATTGCCTCCACTTAGTGAGACTTGTGATGAGTGATTGTGTACAAAATTCTATAAAACGTCTGGTTGAAAATGAAGATACAATATTTATGAATGGAATAAAGTGCAACTACTAGAATTACTGGCTAATAACATAAACAAAGGTAGGTAGGTAAAATAGGTAAAATAAAGACTGATAATCTAAATATCTCATTTTCCGTATATATATAATATACGGAAAATGAGCAATCACGGCTCTACGCAAAAAACAATTTTGACAATAATTGAAATAATGTAATATCTTCGTTTGCATAAGTTTTAATTATTTTCTTCATTTATAGATTAATCTATATACAGCGTGTCTTTACAATCGCGACAAAAAAAGAACACACATATACAGGATAACTTTTTAAAATTGTATTAAAAATTTACATTCTTTAAACATCAATATTTACCGAGTTATTAAATTTTCCAAAACAAACAATTTTAGAACATCTTTAAGTATAAACCTGTAACGTAAAATTCATTTATAAAGGTCATAAAGCATATGAATGGGTTGAATGAATTTAAAAGAGACAAAACATACTGTTAGAAGGAGAGGTTTGTATTTCGATGCTGTGGCAACGAATGAAAAAGTCTCTGAATGTATGAATCAGTCAGTTGTAGTTGTATAGGATGTTACAAATTTTGTTTCTTTTTTACTTAATTAGTTTGTTTGAGAAATATTTTTTTTTTAATTATGTATTTCTTTTAACGTTAATATTTTTTGATGATTATTGGCAAGTAGCGTTAGACGTGTGTTCATTTATTGTCGCCGTTGTAACGACACGCTGTATATAAAAATGAATCCCTATTTCCCTTGGACGTTCACGGCATCACGCGTGAACGGCTGGACCGATTTCACTTTTTTTGTTTGTTGTTTGTTATTATCAGGAGAAGGTTCTTATGAAAGAAAAAAAAATTGCGTGGAAAATTAGAAATTTTAAGAATACTTAACAACCATATAATATTATTTAATTTAACTTCTTTCACATATTGTTTCCTTGTTTTTTCACATGGCCAGTCGCCTGTTCCCGTGTCGGAATACCAACAAAAAAATTTTCAATTAAAACCAAATTACAGACCAGTAAAGCTGCCGGCAATAACTACTAATGAATATATAGGCTAAGCGCAGGATATAATTCTAAGTAAAGTTTTATTTTGAAGTTTTCTGTATAAGTTTTTTATATTTTATTCTGCTCACGCTCGGTTTCTGAAACACTGATCATCTTAGAAGTTAACTAATTAGACGATTAGTTTACTTTTACAATGACCAGTGTTTCTGAAATCGGGCGTCAGAGGATTGGAATCTACGTGATTTGTAAATCTTTCCGTACATTAACGAATGTCCTGGCAAAGTTTTCTGCCACTGGTTAAATTAAAATGCAGCACATGCCGCGATATAAACCTAAAATTTCTGAGAAATCTCACTATATCGCGCTTGTCAGTCCGTTTATATCAACAGTACTTCTTTTGCATTTCAAAGCGATTTTACAAAATATAGTACTAAACTCTGGCGTATTTTTATACGGAGTAGAAAGGCATACGCAAATGAGTGGAGCTGCATTTACAAAAAACAAGACGCGCTGGGAAATATCAAATATGCTAGTTAGACACAAGACTTTATGTGAAAGTTGCGAAGGGAGCTGGTGGTTCACCTGATGTAAGGGAATACTACCGCCCATGGACATCTGCTACACCCAAGCGTTGACAACCTTTTGAAAATTGGGCTCCGGCTACCTAGCTCACCAGACGAAACGCGAAAGTATTATACTTCCACTTTACGGCGGTCTTCTGTGAGGTCGTGGTACCTACCCGGACGAGCCTGCCCATTCGTGCAACAGCCGAGGCTGCTGCGTGGCCCTACCACCGTTGAGAAGATAGTCTAAGAGTATTCTTTTAGATTTTAAAATGTTAAAAATATATGGTGGAGGATGTCTGTTATAATTAACATATCCGACCAATTATAAATGGTCTTTGTTCATCAGAACGTTGCAACGGTTTTTAATAATGATTTATACTCCCCGACAAAATATTCTAAAAGAATATCAGAACAAATTAATAATATAGTCAAGATAGCAATAATGGGGTCGACCTTTCATTGCGTCAGATTTGTTTTATTTTTAATTAACTCATCCACGCGATAGACTGCTAAGCAGTTCTTTTTTATGTGAGAAGTTGACAAACGATCTGGCGGTTCACCAGATTACAAGTGATAACCGCCGGCCATGGACATTTGCAACACTCATAAGGTTGTAGTTGCGTTGCCACCTATTAATAATGCGGAGATAAATGCTACCTCACTCACCAGACGAAACACAGAAGTGTAACATAGTTCTTATAACTAATCAGTAATTTTACTATTCATTAGTATTCTTTGCCGAATGGAATGAATTTTTATCTTATTAGCTTAGCTTAATTATTTAAGGCGTCTAGGCGCGTTACACAAAATAAGCAGGTTCGACCCTCGAAATGCCGACGGTTTTTATTAATTTATGTTCAAAAATTCATATTTTAAGTTTTACCTAGTTTATTATATTACTTTTAGGAAAAAGTAGGGTTTTGATTAGGAGTCTCGTGGAGCGACGAGACAAACTGTTCTATTACTAGTTATTTGTTAATTTACACCTAAAAGCGCGCGAGTGCCGAATTAAAAAATCCTCATTGTGACTAAAGAAACCATTTTTCTAACTACGACGCAGGACCTGAAACGAACGCAGGCCTTGAAACACAAAATGTTTTAAGATTTTAAGATAGTGGCGGTGATATATTCAGATAAGGTTGTTAATAGGTGCTTTTTATTTACTACGTTCTGCGCTTGTGATATACAATATTATACATACGATATACTGATTGACTAACGTTTATGAAGCATATTTTTTCCCGAATCATTTAACATGATATAGAGATCCACTGCTTACTTTATCATCAACTTTTAGCGGAACTTTTTTGAGGTTGTCACATTTCTCCGGACGAGCTTGCCCACTCGTGCAACACCAGACGCCATTGCTCGGCAGGTGAAACTCTTATGACAAGACAGTAGCGAATATAATTCTAAAACTTATGTGTGGAGGTTGATGACAACAGATGGTCTCTCTCAGCTCTACTCTAATGAGTTATGAAACGGAGCATGATGATCTAGACGTTGACGCCATAGACCCTATAAAATCCCTTCAATCATTCCTTGACTGTTTCTGGAGTAAAAACCTTGCAACGAATTTACTCAAGAGTAGGTAAACAAATTACGTTGACATTCGTGCTTTCAACAAAGTTTTGGAATTCACTGAATATTCCATTTGTCAAATATACTAAAAGCATCACACAAAATGTACATCAAACGTGAAACAAGACAAGTATTTTTATTGCGTTTTTATTTTAGAGCAAACATTTTCATACGCGATATTGCTGAATATTAACTAACAGTATTGTAAAACTGTTGGCCGAGATGGCCAAAGGGCTTGTATTTCAAATTGATAGTTTTTTTTTTCAGTTTTTTTATTAAAGTATCAGCCTATACATGTCCCACTGCTGGACAAATGCCTCCTCTGTAAAGAGGGTATTAGGGCATAGTTCACCACGCGGCCCAACTATATGCAGGTTTCCTCACGATGTTTTCCTTCGCCGCTGAGCATGTGATAAGACATATTTATGTACTGGTTAAAAGTTGCAAAAATATATTGCTATTTTTATTGGCTAGGCACTACTACTTACTTTCAGGAATTAAATAAGTTCAAGGAATAGTATGGTATTTCCTTTGAATCTCACTTTCAACGTTACGCATAAAGTAGCTATTAACTATTTTTATTTTCAGTTTTTTTAGTCCTAAATATGCTCTATAAGATTTATATCCGGGGATATTGCTGGCTGTGCCAGTTATATAGACACGGTTTAGATATGCATGACTGAGCGAGCATTGTGAGCCCGAGCATTATCCAGTCAGATGAAGCTTTAATAGTCTCGGGACTGAAAGCAAAAACATCAGTTAATACAAGATACAAGCATTATCCTGCTTAAGAATAAAGCTATCACCAAAAAGAAGGCGACTAGCAGTAAACATATTCCTTCCATAGACTACCGTGTATATTGCAATCAAGTTTTTCGTTTTAGTTTCTTTTATAATAATTCACATTTTTACAAACCCGTACGACTGTAAATAATTAGGTGCCTCTATCACAGAAAGTATGATTTATGGTCGTCATGGATCATCTAGGATAGTCATACCAAAGGGATTTTAGGGATCCTAAGAGTTGAAAAGTTATTAATTTGGAGTAACGTCAGTTTGGGTAACTTTGAACATTTTTTACAGAATTTGTGCTATTACAATGTGATTTAAATCTATTACACCTTTATTTTATTGAATGAATAATGTCCATTTGAGTTGGTTTATTTCTCCGACACAATAAATTTATGAAAAAACAGAACTATCCACAATTTCTCCCCAAACTCAAATTCATAGTTATCGTGAGTTTAGGGTAACTATGAATGTAATTTTTTTAGGACGTAAAAACCATAATTATTCGAATATTTGAAAGTTTGGGTAAAATGATATGACGTATTTTCATTAAATAAAACCTTATCTCTAAAAATTACATCTAAATTAACGTTTAAATGTGATATTGCATTGAAAGTTTTTTTTTTTACTTTTCGTTATTTCAAAACATTTTGGCGATCGTTTTACGCAGTTACGATATTGAAACAAAAACAGTTTTCGTGTAATAAATCTTTTTCACAACTTTGATCAAAGTTAAACCGCAATTCAAAGTTACCCAAAACGACTGTCGTTTGTTTCAATCAATAGCCATTTATTATAAACGGAGCATTCCGTTAGTCAAAGGCAAATTACTGTAAGAATAATGTTTGATTTTCAACATACCTTGTATACAGGGAGATTTTTTGAGAAGTGCCCACATTTACATAAGAGTAAACTCGGTAGTATAATCGATTATTGAAATAAAAAAAATTAGTTTTTTTTTTCCAAAAAAATGCCATTCTATTCCCTAAAAAACAGAACGTGTTGACAATGCGGTAGTCTAAATTTTACTGTGCAGGAACTTGTGTGCGTGTTAGTTATGAATGATCTCGCGTAAAATAAATGAGTTGCGTATAAATCACGCACTTTTTGAGAAAGTTCAAATGAATGTAATTAATTACTTACGAGTGATTTTAAATTTTTATCATTTTTTATATAACATAATTTATGTCTAGAATTTAATAAAAAAATGGATACCCTTAAAAAAGCCCCTGTATATATTATTTGATAATGAAACGTTTTTACGTACATACTCAAATTGATCATATATCATATGTGTATAGTATGTTTTAAATTGATAACATTATTTATGTTACACGTATATACATACACACGTATATATATACACACAAATATATCAATCCCTGGGTCATGTTTATCGGGTTAGCGCATCATTTTAAATAAAAATAAAAATTATCTTGGAGGCACGCTCTTATAATACCCGATTAACGTTATTTTATTCTAGTCACCTCGAATTTTTCCCATTCCAGTGTATTTTGTGCATATCAACACTGTTTCTAAGGAATGTTTAATAATCGAATCACAAAGTCAGTTATTCTGACTGTCTTTTGATTTATCAAGTATAAAATAACCTGCTGAATACAAGATCAGGTTTAAAAGGATTGGCAAAGACCAGCAACATATTTGTTTCATCACTTTAAGTAAGTCGTACATTTTGTAATCTGTATTAACCCTATACAAAGGTTACCTCATTGTTTACATTGTATATTGTATATAACTAAATATTAGTAAACATTTCCTCAATCAAATATTCAAGAAAAAATTATCCAGTTTATAATCTTATCTAATAAATATTTAGTCACTTTGCTCATAACTAATGTATATCCGTAACTTATTTAAATGAAAATATCAAAACCTAATTATTTTTTAAGATAATATTGATGTTTAATCAAATTAGATAATCAAAAAGAAAAAAATTGATAAACATGCAGTTATCACATTTGTTTGCCTCTTTACTAAATTTGTGTACGAAAATAGAGCCTCACATAGCTAAAATTTTATGATCCAAATATTGTGCTGACCCCACCTAGGTAGTATAAGGGCAAGAGAAAAAAATACGAATCAATTTAAAAATAATAAAAAATAATAAGGAGTTTATAACATTTAAAACCTTTTCAGAGATTACCCATATTGAAGACCATTGTAGTACTTTCGCTCTGGGTGGCTTTGACGATCACCACATATGGATACAGTACCGTGCACGATGACCTCGATGTACATACAGGCTATGGTCGGCCATAAAGACGAGTTGCAATCGGTTCTCGACTGTTTCACCGACAAGAAACCTTGCAATGATGTCACTAAACACGTTAAAGGTAAACATTGCAACTTTATGTGTACACAGGAATAAATAATATCTACGTATTTTCATACCACTTCGAATTTATACTAGCCCAAAAGAAAAATTCAGAAGGTTTGGAAAAAATACTCTTAATACAAGCAAAACTATTTTTTTTTAACTTATTTGTTTAATTTATATAGAAGTTCTAGACGTTTCAAACACTTTACAGTATCTAAGATCAAAGGACCGACTTGGGGAATTTACAACAAAGAAAATGTGTAAAATAGTTATACTTTTAATTTGTAGTGTTCGTTTAAATCCAGAAAATCATTAAAATGCTCGAAGTTACAAAAAAGAATAAAAAAGTTAAAAAGGCATTATATACTCCGTGATCCTCTCGTTTCTCAATGTTAATAATAACATACACAAGAATTGAAGAATTACTGACATATTTTACTTTTAATGTTAATTATTCATCTTTTGTGACTATACCTACTGAAATCATTTGTCGATTAATAAATAAATTCGTTCTTCTTATTCAAAACTCTCACTATACCAATTTACAAAATCATGATTTTCTTTATTTTTAATACTTATTAATAACGAAGGCAATCTCTTGTTTAATGTCAATTGTTATGTTATTTAAGTGTCGGCATACTGTAAAGTTGTCCAGTCGCTGACGCCAAGCAAGGCTAAAAATGAAATAAATGAAGTAAATAGATGTTGAGATTTCGCACCGTGAATGTATCGAGCTCTTAGCTTTATTGACTAATGCGTCTGGGTGCATCATCCAGAAGCGTAGGTTCTAATCCTGTTAGCGCAGATATTTCGACAATTTATCCATTAAACTCACATTTCAATATTCTTTTAGAGTGCAAACTAGCTCTAAAAATAATAAAAAAGACTTAATTTATTACTATTACCACATACTAGCTGATTACCTACCGTGATGGATCTCCGATTGTTCAAGTTTTGGGGTTTTCATTTTTCTAAACCTAAGTCGCTTTTTTTTGAGCCGAAAACGATTTTAAGTATCATAATTGTTGTTTATAAAAGGCGGCTTTGGAAAACTTTAATAATAACATTTAAAAAAACTGATACAACAGTCTCTTAAATAATAATGGAATCGGACATTTTTTTTAATCTGACTTCAATATGGCGGATTTCCATTCCATGTAACACGCCTAAAACTAATTTCATGATATTCTTTTTAGTTAGATAATGACAGTTCCATCAAAATCGATTCTATCGTCAAGCAAACTAGTTCGGACAGGACAAAAGATAGAAAAGTTTGTTTGTTTCCCGGTAAAGTTACAATAACTATTAGTTGAATCGTTAGTTCACTCAAATCTCAATATGTTAAAAACATCATCCGAAATGAGATTTCCTTTTTATTTTACTTTGAGATCACCGACAGGTTCTTGTCTTTTATTTATATTTTTTTTTAAAATATAGAAACTACCTCTGTATGGTTATGAGACATGACAACTTAATTAGTAAGCCGTAGCTTTCCCTTACTTCGAATAAACGAAATAAAGAAAAATCAAACAATATAAATGTGGTATGAATACTACTTCAAAGGGTTAAGTCATTCGCGCGGGTATACGATAACTATGAGGCTAATTATATACACACCAACTCAAACGTATTTATATATCTGTATAGAGTATCTGTATGTATAGAGATAAGGAACATATCGTTCGAGAAACATAAGAAAGAAAACTGTTGGATAAGAATGAAACACACTGTTGCATAAGATAGTCCTGTGTTTAAGTGGTGCTTTACATACACCGTCACAAATAGATCATGCAAACACTTGTTCCGAGAGGAAATCGAAATGACGACCCCCGGAGCAAAAAACTATAGCTGCACACCCTCGCCGCCCACAAACACACATTAATGCGCATTATGTAAAGTCAAATCTAAGTAACGGCCAATATATGACCCACTGCCTGATCGTGATCCACGCGGCCTCATTGCAGATTAGCAGACTTCATATATCTTCAAAACATTTTTTTTATTATTTCTAAAATATGCGCTCACCCTTCTCCACTCACTCAAGTTCTCCCCAACGATGTTTTCATTCACCGTTAAGCTTGATAAGTGATAAGTCAGCAATTTAAAATTGCAATTAACAATTTCATTGCTGTCGGCATGAGGATTTGAACTCAAGTTGTTCGAGTATATTGAATTTACGCCTGGGCACTGAGCTATCAAGGCGTAACGCGTAAGTATTATAAACAATTTTATGTATTAAATTCATAAAACGTCCGCAAAATCCTGGAGGAATCCCACGGTATTGACGATTTCCGCTGGTATAAAAAGCGGTGTGTTACGCGAGAATTTTTCAATATATAAACATTAGCGTGCGAATAAACATTTAGAACTTTGGCATTTAAATACTTGTCTGCAAGTTTCAAGTAAGTCTCGTTTACGTACAATTAATTATTTACATACAATCCATTTGTTTAAAATATTGCAGTACCTAATATTATGTATCTAAATTCTTGTATCTGCTGAAGCTCCATTTTTTGCTTTTGAAAGACACAACGGGTATAACAAGTAAGAAAAAAGTTTACAAAAACAATAACAATCTCATTAAGATCCATCTAGAAAAAGGAATAATAACACACGCGTATAAGATTCGACTTAAACTAGTCTTCATTATGCTATTATTATATGACTTTTTGCTGGTCTGCACTTTATTGAGTATTATCTAAAAAAGTTCTTATACTAGCCCCAAACTAAGCGCATAAAAGCCGTCGGTTTATGTTTATATTTGCCGCTATTGAAGAAAAAAAGACCAGCAGAATAGAGTTAACGTTTTAATAAAAAAAACTAACCATTTCAAAATTTCTAATTTTATTTTTTTATATTTGAAAATTAGTGTATATTATAGCAAATTAACAAACTACATAGATTGAACCACGTTAACAGGCAGCGGCGAAACAATTATGCGAAAGTTTTATGTCTCGCATTCAAAGTTTCATTTTAAATGCAGAGACTACTAATATTTAAATGAATTTAAAAAATTGAATGTATAACGTAATCGCCTAAATAAGACACTAATGATATAACCATTCGGTAACAAATCACGACATTATACGAAACATTTTGCACGGGTTAGTTAGATGCTATTGAATTATTTTTATCTTAAAAAGTTAATGTCTTTAAAATGATTTAGCGCTCTTGAGTTTAAACTTTGACACAAACTGTTGAGAGTTCGAACTTGTTACTAAGCGGAGTATCTCTTATAACTAGGTACTAGTTTAACTTTCTCTTGTATGTCAGCTCCAATAATAATTATTTTTGATAAACTGTTTGTTTTCGTTCGTACACAGAAGACGATATAATTGATACGTTAAGCGTATACAGTCAGTACGTTAAGTTCTCAGCTAGCGTTTACACGTGCAGTTTTTGTTTCAGAGATCCCGAAAAGCGAGAAAATTAAGATGAAGTTTGTTTTATTGCTTCCGATTTTCTTAGCGTTGGCTGGCGCCGAAACTTACTCTAGCGAGAATGATGATCTGGACATAGAGGCAGTTGTTAAGAACCTGGACACGTTGAAATCGTTTATAGATTGCTTCAACGACAAAAAGCCCTGCGATGAAGTCCAAGCTGACTTTAAAAGTAAGTATCGATGGTGATCACTAGATATTTTTGTCGCTATTAGTATCTTATGAGGAGTAATTATATACACAGAGCAAAGGAGTTTATTGCAAGTATAAGTTCTCCAAGTATAGAATATTTGTAGTAGAGCAGTATTTTTAGTAGTTGCAGATTTACTTTGAAACCATAAAAAATTTAAACTATATTCCAGTCGACGCTTAAATTGCGATGACTATTTAAAAGGTATTAACTTTGTCTAGTGATACTTTTTACCCATATACTATACTATATTATTTAGCTTATATTTACACCATTGTTTGTTAGAATTTTGGTTAAAGCTAACAAACTGAAAAAAACGACATTTATTTTTAAAATTAAAATTTGTAGAAAAAGTGCAGAGATTTTAGCACTATAAAAAATTAAATGACACAAGATTTGTTTTCAGTCGTACATAATTTATATTTTATTTCATTTTCCTTTTTTTCCTTTCTATAATTCTCCATTCATAGAGGATTTGCCAGAGGCCTTCCAAGAGTACTGCGGCAAGTGCACAGCAGCTCAGAAGCACATTTTCAGGAAATTCTTGGAAGGCGCAGGAGAGAAGTTGCCTAAAGACTTGGAAGAGCTCAAAAAGAAATATGACCCAGACTCGAAACACTTCGCTGCACTTCAAGCTGCTATTGCAAATGCCTAATAAAAGAGCATATTAACTTTAACGAAAGAAAGAAAGGTGACATGAAGGAAAGAAAGAAAAATTAAATTAAAGAAATATTGAAATGACACCTGATTCTAATAAATATTTAACCTGTTAGGGTCGTATAAAATGGGTAGCATTAATTACCTCCTTTTCCTAAACAATAGCCATACATGAGACTAAAAAAAAAATTATACCGACATTCATTCAGTTTAGAAATATTTTTACTTATTTATATAAATACTTACACATTTATATGAATATTTAGTTATTTATTTTTAAAATATACCGACTTATTTAAGAAGTATAACGTACTTAAGTACGCACGTTAAAAGTTATACTTCTTTATCGTAACAAATATAACTAAAAATCTTATCTCTTTGTCAGTATTCTTTGGCTGCACCTACTCTCATATTTCTTTCCAAACCTGCCAAAAGAAGTATAACTTCAAAATATCTAAATGTCATAAATATTAAGTATCATTCATGTATTTTCTCGTTTTCATTATCTGTAACAAATGTTTTAAGTTTTTTGGATTGGAAAATACAAAATTTTAGGCAGAAAAAAAAAAGGGAAAATAGTAGAAACTTAGTACTTACTTTATTGGCGCAAAAAATAATCCGGTCCCAAGATATCTTCCGGTCTGGTTTTAGATGTAACACGTTATCTTGTCTCTATCTATCGTATCTGTAACATAATGCTTGAAGCGGTGTGCAGTTGCACTGAGACACTATATGTAAGATATACGAAGCCACAACATATCAAATTCTAAACTAACTATTACGCATAATACGCATATGCGTATAACCTTTTTCCTTTTTTTTTACATGGCCTTTACTTTGGGATAACATTATCCTGTGTTGTAGGGACGTTTTACAAACATATATTACACGCGGACAGACACCCAGATTCGAAACAACTATCCGTGGGTCACACAAATAGTTGTCCCGTGTGGGAATCGAACCCACGACCCCTGACGCCGAAGCCTATCGGCTTGGCCACTGCGCCAGGGAGTCATCAAAGTTTTTTAAAGTATAATAACATTATTTAAAAATAATCTAACCATTCCCTTTGTTCGACATTGTCTGACTTTACAGTGATCTTTATTATTTGACATAACTTTCCTTATACAGCAACAGTCAAAACATGTTTTGATAAAAGATGTAAGTTGAATTATTGTATATTTATTTTATTACATTCCTTTTACCTTCATCAACTTCGCATTCAAGTATAAGTAGGTGTACCATTTTTTCAATTCACGGCATTTAAGTGGTGGTATTTTGTCACTATCATTGCCTAATACAAACTTTGAAGTTAATAAAAAGCACGGCACAAGAAGGGAATCAATCAAGCTTATTTATAATTCATATTCAACGTCCTCGTTTTGCCTCTTTTTAACTATTGAAAAGGGAGCCGAACCATTAAATATTTTGGTGATCATGGTAAAAACATATAGACAAAAGTCTAAATGCAGGGTCAGCAAAAGGTCACCACTTCGATTTATCTTACTGATATAAACGAAACAAAAATATGTAGGAATATTACTCATTGTTAATTGTTTAGTGTATGATAAAAACAGTATTTTTATTTAATGGCGGCAGCTATATACACCAGGCTTTGGCAGGGTTATTATTTAAATGAGTCTTTGAAAATTTATTCATAGACAATACTCGTAAAGAATAAACACATTTTTCGTTGTATAATTCGTTGGATTGGAAACATGTAGGTATCATACCTATGTACGCAAATGTGAACGTGATTTTACTTTATACTTTATTGAAATTCTTATTGGATTAATGTTGTCTATAAATCTGGAGTTTGGCATAAAAGATGTTCGCATGTAGAGCATGTCTTGGGCACTGACTCTCGGTTCCTAGATTGCTAGACTGGTTGATAGACGGGTGCGATTACATTGCTTAGCATGTTATATAAAATAAATAAAAAAATACTTCATTAGTAGTAGCGGTAATAGCCTAGTATTTGGGTTCGTTAGTGTTGTTATTACTTAATTGCAATTAATTACTTATTAGTAAATATGTTTTACAAGACTGCTAATGTCCAACAAATTATAACATATTATGTTGACTTTTTTATTTGAAAAAGAGATCATTTAATAATATGAATTTATTATAATGGTAGGCCACTGAAGCGTTGAAACACGTGTTTGTTTTAAGTCGCAAAATGCAAAATCACAAATAACGACGGGCAATACTTGTAGTAAGTAATAATAATGACTTCAAAACTTGCACTATGCATTAATTCCGCCTATTGTAGCCCTTAGTTAAAAGAGGCAATGTAGCATAAATAAATAAATAAATAAACACAGGTAAAGATTATTATTAATATGTAGACCTAAAAAAATAGTTTTACGACCTCCGCTTGATTAAATTGTTTTTTAAACTGGTTTCTGTCCGAACTGTTCATAATATACGGGAAATACGTATTTCAACTGTAGAGTGTTTATGAGCTTAAACTACGTAAGTTTGTAAACTGTAGATGACAAGGTAAAAAACCTAAACCATAAAAAAGGTGGCACTTGTAAGTTTTTCATTGGCATGCTATTTTATTTACTTATTAATTGTATACCAAAAATTATAAAGAGAATTTGCACTCTTACTCTCAAATGAATGTAAAAGAAAGTAAAGTAGGTGGTCTTATCGCTCTGAAAGCGATTTCTTTTAGGCAACCACTGCGAAAAGAATCTTTTCATTTATACAATCACTGAAATAGACTAAAATTTCGAAAAAAAATAGGAAAAAAGAAAGCATGAATTTACAATTCCGTAATCAGGATTTACTAGGTTTTTAAAAGAAAGAAGAGACTTAGCTTGTGGAATGTCTAGGGGCAAAGAATTCCATAAACGCACAGCTGTCACCGTAAAAGATTTCCTTAAGAAGGAAGAGGTATATACAGGAGTTTGGAGGGAGAGATTGACAGAAGAACGAAAGAACCTTTTATGGCTTTTATGAGAGATGGGAAGATACTCCAAGCGATCTCTTAAGTATTTAGAAGTAGAGGGATTAAACAGCACGCTGTACAAAGCAGAGATAATATGGGTATTCCTGCGAAGGTGGATTGGGAATCACTTGAGCTCGAATACGAAAATCGGAAACATGATCATATTTACGAAGCCCAAATATGAATCGAAGGCACATATTTTGAATCTGCTCAAGTTTACTAAGCTGTAGTTCGGTAATGTCAAGATAGCAAATATCATAGTCAGGGATAGTCAGAACTAGTGAATGAGCGAGCTCAACTTCAGTAGCATTAGGAGGAAAATCACGCAGTCTTAGAGAGCCTACAACGGAGAATATTTTCTTACTAGTCTCATTTATCTTCAGTTTCCATGTCATACAGGCGTTAAAAATATTCCCAGGTGCAAATAATTATTCTTTTATTAATAGATTTAACTCTAACTCTATTATTCAAAATATTTTAAAGAAATTTGTTTGTCAATTTTCTATTTACTTATTCTATAATGTTGAAATCCTCGAGGATTTTAAAACAAATGAAACCCATCCAAGAAATCGCTATATTAATCATTAAGATTCATAAAAGACGTCAACGGCAAGGTCGACATTAATCTTCATAGTTTGGTGTGCCTCAAAATATATTTTCGACCGCCAAAATACTTATTAACAATAATGATTCTATATTTTGACGCTATTGTATAGTAAATTTTTACAAGATCATAAATTTGTGATCTAAATTTTCCATGGAAAAATCTTACATTGATAAAAGTTATGAGATTGCTCAATATTTATGATTATTATGATCTCCGGTTAGGTATATTATTAAATGTAAGATAATTAAGACGATCATTCGATAATTTAGAAGCTTTTGATTTTAATACCATTTTTGTCAAAATCGTACGACATGAAACGGGACGATGAGGAGATCAAGTCCTAAAAAAACATTACTTACTAGGAACTGAAATTTCATCGCTAGTCTTTTTTATATTCTCGTCATTCTACCTCAATTGAAGGTTACGAACGGTAATTATCCTAACGTTTTAAAAACAGTTTAAATCATTTGAGAGATTCATTTTAAAAGATCTATTCAGATGAAGCAAGTCGATGGCATGCGAGTATTATTTCTTATTTTATTATTTCAACTTGAAGTAATAGCGCAGGTTACCTATTATGACCGAAGGTATGACTATTATGACGTTGATAATTTCTATCAAAATCCAAGATTGTTGAAGAGATATATGGATTGCTTTTTGGATAAAGGGCCTTGTACTCCTATTGGAAGAGTTTTTAAATGTAAGTGTCTTTTCTATTGTCTTTTTCTTCGTATAAAGTTGGCGTAGAGTAAGCATTCCACGTGATATCGAGTCATTATCACTGGCCATTGTAAGTTGCAGGTGCGTTGCCAACCACGCCAACCAAACGCAAAGGTAGAAAACTTCTACTTTACACTGATCTTCCGTGAGATCGTGGTATTTCACACTTTAGCCTGCCCATTCGTGCATGACTGTGAGTATCACGTAACCCTGCCACAATACAATTTACCTGTCTAGTGTCTACGCCCATTTCAAAGAGTGCTTACAAAACCTGAATTTTAATCTTAATTAAATATAACGAAAATTGAAGAATCAATAAACGATATTTCAGTGTAAATTCAAATGGTACACACAGTCACATGTAGTTTTTCCGAAATTCAGTAATTCGAGTATCGATTAGTATCGATATTAATTTTGAATACCTAACTGGTAGAATCGAATGCAAATCTACAATATATCTATGAATCCAAAAAACATATTTTCGCATAGATTCACACGCTATCTTTTAACAAAAATCAATATAATAAAATATTTCGCATTCATGATTACGGCCCAGATTTAAACTGTTTGTCACGTAAGGAAACTATTACGAAATATGGAATACTTTCATTTATTTTTGGGTTTTGAGGACATTGTAACAAAATAAAAAGCGTTTTACAATTAATAAAGGTTTTAATTTTGTTCTAAGCTCTCAACAACGTTTTTAATTTACGGTTTCAAAATTTCAAAAATCATTTTGCGGGTTTTATTTTCTCATAACCTGATTCTCGGGTAGTATATTTGTATGTTTAAACCCCTGTTAAATTATGTTTCTGCTTCATAAAGTTCTAAAAATGGTTTTAGCGTTTTGTAGCATAAACATTATTGATGGAACAAAATGCTAGAAAAGTTTTTTTTAATGAGAATTAAAAATAACAATGTTCATTAGTCAGCTAATCCGTAAACGATAGTTTTTCGGAATGTTTCTATATAACTACTTAGTGTACTGATAGAAGTTTTTTTTTTCATTAATGAAAAGGGTAAAAGAACTGAAAAAATAGTTTTATACACGAAATTTAATACAAAAATATTTCCGCAATTTTTTCTTATGTGAAAAGTTGCCAAACGAGCAGACAGTTCGCCTGATGGTAAGTGAATATCGTCGCCCATGGACATCTGCTACACCCGAGGGTTACAGATACGTTGACAACCTTTTCGTAAAGTGGGCTCCGGCTACCTCACTCACCAGACGAAACGCGAAAGTATTTGTCATACTTCCACTTTACGCTGGTCTTCTGTGAGGTCGTGGTACCCACCCGGAAGGGCCTGCCCATTCGTGCAACAGCCGAGGCTGCTGCGTGGCCCTACTACCGTTAAATTAAAAGGTTTTGATGGAAATATATTCTTATTAATCCTTATCCTTAAAATTATCTTAGATATCGTAGTGTATCTTTGTAAGTTATAAGGAAACTCAACATCAATATCTAGATAACCAACAACTTTTAATACAGTTTCATTGTTTCTTTTAGCACTTTTACCTGAGGTGGTAGTTACATCTTGTGCGAAGTGCACACCGGCTCAAAGAAGATTCACATGCAGAACGTTCAAAGCTTTCGATAAATATTTACCTGAGAGCCGAGACGAGCTAAGAAGAAAAATCGATCCCCAAAACAAATACTTTGCGGTGTTTCTCAGAGCAATTTGCTTTCGTAAGTAATAACATGTTCTTTGGCAATTTTACCTAACATTTCAAACTGGGTTTATTTTATCTTAGTGGCGAGGAAGTAACGTAATGTAAGGAAGAGTAAGTAACATACATATATATTACGTATTCTGTAGTTCATAAATAATAAGCTTTCACATTTGTAGTCTGATAATACCTACTCACATTAAGGTATAATAAGGGCAATGATTCAATAGATAAGTATTCAATGGGTAAGTTTAGTTTAATTTTAAGTTAGGTACTGTTTTAGAAATCAAACCGTCACACTCGTAGGTTAAGAAATCTTGAAGTATACGCAGCTAAAAGCCACGCCCGTATAGATCGTTGGTGATATTAAGTTCTTATATATTACTAATTTCAAGATTGTAAAAGACCATAAAAAAAAATTGAAAAATAAAGACCTCAAAAATATATGAGGCTTTTTGGGTCCTTTTAACAAAATGTTTGGAAATTGAACTCTTTCGAAAACTTTCTTTTAGTGATCCTTCAACTTATTTTTTTATTAATTCAAGGATCATTTATAATTAAAAACAAGAACAGAGCAGTTTTTAGCAAATATTCTTATATTATGTTTAAACAAATCTTGATTTAGTTAACCTCTATTCTTATTTAGCCGGCTTTGCTTACGATGATTAAGTAACGAATCTTGTATAAGCACAACATTAATAAAAATTGCGTTTTTTAGCTAACGTCATTTTTTGTTTACTCACAAAACAATGTCTTAATTCGTATTTTCCTTCAACAATTTTCGTAGTATTCGACATTGCTTAAGACCATTTCCTGGTAATGTACAACAAACTGACCGTAAGTAACTACCGGCGGGTTCACTATGGGGGGTCCTAGTGTGTGCGTTTCGTGCGTGCCATTAAAGTTCTTATAATTGGTGACGAAAGGTCGAAAATTGACTGTCGTAATGGTGCCACTTTTGGACCGTATGTCAACGAAGGTAGTGGGCTAATCGCCGTCGATATAAAAGCACTGTCGCTTTCAATGGTTGCTAGTCCATTGGGTCTACTATACTGAGTAAAAGGTGGGTTAACGAACTGTTGTAAACTGCTGGGAATCAGTGGCCACGTCCATCATATTGTGAATTGTGTTTCGTAACAATGTGCTTATTATTGCCAAGTGATATTTTACAAGGCGTCCATTAGTCATCACAATAAGCCAGAATTAATTAATGAAACTAGTTAATTACTCCGTGAATGGATAAAATTCAATGAAATTCATTTAATGTGATTGTCTAATTGTTTTATAATAATGAGCCCCATAATATAACCTCGCGTAAATTGCGCCTTTCAACCACTTGCGACCAAAAGGCAAACGAGGCAAGACTAATTTAAATTCTAGACAGGGCCCTAACGTCCCTGAGGTCACTTGAATACTATTCGCTCATTCGTTATCCGGTACAAGGCGTACATTTTGCCGAGCAAAGACATTTCGATCAATTTTATCGAAATTTTAAAAGTTTTATTTTTAGTTGAACTTTGTGGTTGCAGCAAACGCTTCAGAATGAAAACGTTCATCTTGGTAGCCTGCTTGATCCTGTCGGCGTACGCTGCGGAGAAGTACAACTCCAAATATGACAACTTCGACGTAGACACCCTAACTGGGAATGACCGACTCCTCAAGTCCTATATAAACTGTTTCCTCGAGAAGGGCAAGTGCACATCAGAGGGTACTGACTTTAAAAGTAAGTTGTAATGCTACTTCCAAAGTATAATATTATTTATATATTTATAATTATCGTGCCCAGCGGTGAAGGAAAACATTGAGAAGAAACCTGCAGGTGGCCTATGCGTAACACTGGGACATGACTGTTTTATCAAATATCACACTGTTTGTAAATGCGAATATTAAGGATTTATTTTTTCTTCCCGTATTAATATCGAGAATAACAAGTGACGACATTTTAGTTTTGGGTTGGTTTCAGTTAAAAAAAGAATTTGCGTTGTAAATGGCTGCAATATACTTTGTGGTCATAAGTAATTTTGTTAAAGATCACGAAGAAAATGTTAAATTTAATTATAAATGTGTACAAGTACATTGCAGAAAAATTTTCCCTTGACTTTATTAATAGTCGAGGAAAAAGATTCGAATGATTGCCTAAAAAGTTAGAGATCAAGACAACTTTACAAGACCATGACAATAGTAATCCTTTATGCCTATAAATTTTAATCTTATTTTCATCATTTTATAGGCAAGAATACAATCTTGAAATATTTTTAAACTAAAACAATTCATTCATACATTCTTCATTTTATAGAAGCTCTTCCTGAAGCTGTGGAAACATCCTGCGGGAAATGCACAGAAAAACAGAAAAGTAACGTAAGAAAAGTAATTAAGGCCATCCAACAGAAATTCCCTAAACAATGGGAAGAGCTGGTGGCCAAAAATGACCCTACTGGTAAGCACCGTGCAGATTTCGAAAAGTTCATTCAGGGCAGTTAACTTATTTTACCTTAGTACACTACTTTACTATAATACTTTAGCTTATAAGTCATATATTTAGTTAGATACATAAGAACGTTTAAACCACTCGATGTTTAAATAAAGTAACCAGTTCATTTGTTAGAATACTCAAATTGTACGCCATGCCATGCAGACTCATGTATATGCACGTTATAATACGTTGCTATGATGCAATTATTATTATGCGTGAAAAAAACATTAAACGAAGTTTAAAAAAAACTAATAAATAATAAAACATCACATTTTTTTAACAATTAATGACAAAAACTGTTATTTATTTTAATGTTAAACTGTTAGACTGAAAATAAATAAATGCGAAAATTAATTAAGTTTGTTTCAATATGCTACGTCGATTAGGGTTGAGCACATCTGATCTGTTGATTTGGGTGAACGGCTGGCATTTGGACGGTGTTAAGCAAGTGACTGGAAATGAGTCGGTTGGGTTGCATGTGTGTTTGTGTGTCAGCCCGGACAGCGAGCCGCTTGCGCCAGACCTCCTTGCAAATCCGTGACGTAACACCGACATCGATTGTATAACTGTCATATAATCCACAACTACGCAATGATTCCGGATAGTTAAGATTTTGCGACACCTCACCGATTGTGTCGCCAAACAATACATAGAGCACCTAAAAAAATTCTAATCTTGTGAATGATTCAAGATTAGAATTTTATTAATACAAAAACACTTGATTAAATTATATGATAATTATTATCGATCACGATAACTAGTTTTCACTTTCGTAATTCTTAGGTTAAAAGTTTTAATCTTTTTTACGAATTTTATTGCATTTTATTTTGATTTTAAATTCCTGACGTTCGAACACTACAACGTTCATAGTTCGTTAGGGTCTATGAAGTAATTAGGGACGGGCGTTTTATATTCTATTGTCAGAGTTGATCCGGGTTACCGTTATTTTATTTCAATCTACACTAAAAATTACCTTATCGTATCTTGAGGTCTAGTAGTGTCGGTATGTATGTTAGGATCCTGAGCTGATGATACCAGTAAACCCAAATCTTCCCTTTGTATGTTTTTTTATTTCATTGGCCTCGTGAACAATCCCTAGAGAAATTGGTGTTCTCTTGCGAGCATTTCAGGTTTGTCGATTCTAATATAATGGTTGGGACATAAACATGATCACAAACTGCAGATTCCTTCAACCGTCGGTGCTTCACGTCAACTATGAGTTCTTTACTCTGGTCTTTATGGATCTTTTGGTTTGTCCTATACAAAAGATAGTATATGTCTTGTACAGTCTTGTACACTTTTGGATCAACTGTCATGTACAATCTCACTTGGCAAAATTTTAATATCTGTCAATTGAGAATCTTCTTTGGCAGCATGAAAATGTCTTAATTAGTGTAGGTGGTTAATCTCAAAATGCTATGAATCAAATGAAAGGTTTCTCATTTTATTGGATCTCAATAAAATATTGAGCTAGTCTGTCAGCTGTTGACTCATCTGGCTAAACATTGAGTTTTTGAATTTGAAGTAACCCATACAACTTAATATTAAAGGTTAAGAACCTGTCGATGTGATACCTTGGTAATTATATTTCTAACTTTACAGCACTTGACTAACGGCGTAACGGTACCCTGGTATACTGCAAGTTTCCGCAAATAAGCACCCGACTACAAAAACTGACGAATGGTACTCGTCATTGATCACTGTCTTGCCAGATCAATACACCGTCTTCAAAAATAATTATACCAGAAATCGCTTAGCGGGTCAGCTCTTTCTATGGTATTAAACTGTTAAGAAATAATTTAGGTTTAAATCTGTCTGGGTTTTAAATCAAATTATTATCTATACGAAATCATCAAACTTTTCTACGCTGAAGCGTATAATACTTTTTATGGCATAAGCAAATAAGACAAGGCAAACTTTTAAGGTATTTAGATATTTTTCTTTTGTAATCAACTTTAATTTTCTTGAAAATAAGTGAATGAAATTAGTTAGTAAACTGTAAGTGCGCCCATATTTTTATAGGAAAACCGGCAGAAGCGCTTTTCAATATAAATAAATATGTAAAAACATTGGTTGCATTTTGACAAAAATTCGGAAGGTTGTTTGGTTGAAGGGACGTAGAAATCACGCAGTCGGATCCCATACTATCCTTACATCAACATGAATCAAATCAATCAACATAAAAACAATACTTTTAATAAATCAATATTTTATATTTTGCAATGTTCCATATTGTGCAACAAAATTAAACCTTATAAATTTCTCCGCAGGTCGTTAGCGGGGGCATATCGCCAACAACTTTCGAAGTTTTAATTATGTGGGTAATGATCATTAACTGCTTCAATGAAATGTACGTCACCTTGTGCTTCTAAAGCGTTGGCGTCTATTCCTCAGCAACAAAAGCTGCGAAGTCGGCCTCGTATTCGCGTTTTGGGTCGTATTTTTCTTGAAATGCAATGGCATCTTTGGGTTTCTTCTCGAAAAGCGCTTTGACGATTTTCCTTACGTTTTTCTTTTGCAAATCGGAACATTTTGCGCAGGCCTCTTTTATTACTTCAGGCAAGAGTTCTGAAAGGGTGAACGTGTTATTTATATATTATAAAGGCTTGATTGAAGACCTTCGTGAAGTAGAATCGTTACTCTTTCATGATTTGCCTGGTGGTCATCAGGCTTTATCTTATGAGCCGTGATAGTTAGACATTTGAAATTTTCGAAGATGGTGTATTATTGTTGTAAAAAAATATAAAATAAATCAAAAAATGATGGGGCCCCCTCCCATACAACAAACGTGGGGTGGCTGATAGGCTATTGGTAATTGCCAATTAGTTTATTATATCAAGGATCGGGGATCTCCGGTGCCAGCACCGATAAATTGTTAATTTTTAATGCTGACTTATCACGTGCTCGGCAGTGAAGGAATACATCGTGAAACCTGCATGTTTTCGAAATCATAACAAAAAAAAAATATTTCGAAAATATGTGAAGTCCGCCAATCCGCAGTGAGGTTCGTTTGGGCCGCGTGGTGGCCTGATATCCTCTGTACAGAGGAGGCCTTTGCCCAGCAGTGAGAAATTTATAGGCTGTTACTTTACTTTTTACTTTAGATAATGGTACGGAAACATTCGTGCGCGAGTCCGAGTCGTACTTGGTTAACAATGCATCTGCAACTAGCCAGGTGTAGTAGATGTTCATGGGCGGCGGTGATCACTTAACACCAGGTTGTTCGCCTGCCCGTTGCCAACTTTTAAAATAAAAAAAAATGTATTTACCAAGTTCACATAAAGCATCTTAACAAACACATTATTAGATGACGATTAATATTTTTTAATGTTTTAAAGTCGTCATCTTTTAAGCATGTAGCGTTTATTGTACACGTTATTATAGTACGCAGAAGTCTTTATTTAATCTACAGATTTTCAATATTATTTAAAAAAAAGTACAAATAGAAACATTTCATGAGATCGTGCCTGATTATTTAACATTTGTTCTTTACTTGTCCAGCATACACGTTTAACGTTTTACACGTAAATTAGACTTAGGCAGATAACCCTTCATAGCATTTCGTTAGCCTTAAAAGTTTTATATTTAAAAATGACCCCAGAATAAAACTTTTTACATGACGTATTCGTTTGACGGTGACACTCTGATTTCGGAATCAACAATTTGCGCTTTGAACAATTGACAACGTATCCAGCTTTTTAAATTAGTTCAGGCAACCTGAACCATTAAAATTAATTATACGAAAAGCAAAAACAAATGTAATGATATCATTAAATTAAAAAAGGAATATGATTAAAGGCTATATGTAATGGACATTTTTCCAGTTTCTAAATCTAATGCCCAATTTGCCACACGAAAACTTGTTCATTCAAACACAAACATTAAAGATTAAGAGAATCAAACACAATTTCTTGATATCGTAAGTCTCCTTACCCTTACCTAACCCTAGCTATAAATTATGTCAAAATAATGCAGTTCAAGTCATCTGTTCCTATCCCTTTATTTTATACTTTCATCTTGAATTTTAATTTTATCGTACTGATGTTGATTTCGAAATGAACATGGGTGGTTACTGTCAAAAATAAAATACTGATATGTAATTGTGTTTTTATTGCTCACTTACCCTTGAATTCGGTGGAATATTCAGCTGTGCAGGGTTTCTTATCAAGGAAGCAATCAATGTAGGAAGTAAACAATGCGTCATCTGCAAGGATCTTTCCGGCGTCCACCTTGTCGTACGCTGCATCGTAGCACAATATCGCGGGTATTAGTGCCAAAAATATAAAATTAAAACGGTCCATTATTCAAAACCAACCTGCAAACAGAGAAAGAAAAATTAAGATCATAATTTCTTTAATTCGTAAGTTACTTATTGTAAATAGATTGGATCATTAGGAGTATTACACAGTTTAAAAGATGTTCAATTTTATAAATGACGTTTAGGTGTTTTACGTTCACGAATGTATAAATTACAAATACAATTTACCAATAATGTTCACGAAATGTTTACTACTACTTGTATATTTTGATCACAATACAAATTTAAACATCGAAATTTAAAGGTATTCCACAAAAGAGGAAAAGGCCAATCATTTGTAATCAAATGAGTAATTTAACAAATTAATTTGCTTCCACCGATTACGGTGCAATTTTCATTTATATATTCTTTTATCTGATCTAAAAAATGTACTGGATGTAAGTGACCTCCATTAAGTGTATTATACTGTGTACTTAGATCAAAAGATTTGAAATTTCACTAAAATAAACGTGTAATCATTACCATAAGTTAATGACCAATGTTTTTTACATCGTTTGTCAAGTCCAGAAGTAGATAACATCAATGTAATAATGTTTTGCACGGTGGATTACTAGAAAAGTCATACATTTGTTTTTCTTACTGTTAAGGTGAATGATTCTAATGAAGAAATTCGATACATTTTAAAATTAAATACTAAAAGGTAAAAATGCAACGCAAGCCGCAAAAAAAATTTGTGATGTTTATGGACCTAGTGGTAGTGTCTGTGAGAGTAGCACAAATTTGGTTTAAGCGTTTTCAATCCGGAAATTTTGATATCAAAGATGCACCTCGCTCTGGGCGCCTTCTTACGGATAAAATGGATGCCATTTTTGTAAAAGTGGAGCAAGATCGATATATCAGTAGTTACGATGTAGCTGAAGAACTGGGAATTGACCACAAAACAGTTTTGGCGCATTTGAAAAAAGCTGAGTACACAAAGAACCTCGATATTTCGGTGCCTCATGAGCTCACTGACATAAACCGAATAAACCGTATACTCATTTGTGATTTTTTATTACGACATAATGAAACCAAACCATTTTTGAAAAACCTGATAACTATGATGATGATGAAAAGTGGATCACAAACGACAAGAACATGCGAAAACGGTCTTGGTCAAAAGCTTGACACACTTCACAGACTCTGGCGAAACCCGGATTATCTCGCAATAAGGCAATGCTGTGGGTATGATGGAATTGGAAGGGCATTATTCATTACGAGCTGTTACCGCCAGACAAGACCATTGATTGTGAACTCTACTGCGAACAACTGATGAGATTAAAGTAAGAAGTTGAGAGAAAGCGGCCGGAATGGATCAACAGAAGGGGTGTGATTTTTCATCATGATAACGCTAGAACTCACACATCTTTAGTCACTCAGCAAAAATTAAGAGAGTTTGGCTAGGAGGTGGTAATGGATCCGCCGTATAGGCCTGACCTTGCAACTTCAGATTTCTACTTGTTTCGGTCTCTTCGGATTCTTTAGGTGTACTTTCAATTCTCCATGTGATAAGTGCAATGTTAAAACACAGAATCTCTACATAGTTCCGTTTAACGATTTAAAAATCATCTCATTCATCGTCAAAGTCATTAAATAGGTCCATTTTTAATATTTTTACATTTCACAACAAACAAACACGAAGTCCTTCTACAGAATGATCTTATAAGTAATAAAAAACCTTTCCAAGTGTAGAAAAGTGTAAGACAGGGTGATGTCATATCTCCGAAACTCTTCACTACTGCATCTGAAGATGCTTTCAAGATTCTAAACTGGAGAGGACGTGATATTAACGTAAATAGCCAATACATCACCCATCATGTCCATGTCACGCCTATACCGGTTGTCGAGCACAGTGCTCGAATTTCAAGCACAATGCGTTGACGAGTATGTTTAACTAGGACATTTACTCCGGTTACGGTCCAACTTTAACGCAGAGGTAATCGATGAATCCGACTCGCGTTTGGTTAGCTTCGGCATATTTCACGTCCAATATCCCTCAATTTTTGAAGACCTATGTGAAAAGACACAGATTGATTGATTATTAATGTTTGTTCGCAGTGACGGCTTACGGAACTAAGTTGTGGTCCACTGATGGCCGTATGAGGAAGCTCAAAGTCGCTCAGTGAGCTATGGAGCGGGTTATCCTCGTATTTCTTGCACGATAGAGTCCGCATTGAAGATATCTGTAGTAGAAAAAAGACAGACACAACATAGCTCAGAGGATTAATAAGCTGAAGTGCAATGGGCCGGCCATATCTCGACAGATCGGTAACCGATGGACTGAACCGACGGCCACTAGATAGAGTGACGTCATGTGCGTGGGAAGTCGATGGATGCATGCAGGTGGCTCAAGATCGAACAAAACGGTAGAAAAAATGATGATGATCATGATCACAGATATTTTACATTATCATCTCCAATCCCTTTACGAATCTTAATGCCACAATTTACACTATATATGGTTAATTTCAGTTAATAAGCAAAATACTACTACATATTTTATTAGTATGGGTTTTATTATTTAATCAATATACGGTTCCTGATATAAAAGTCACTTGTTATAAAGGTTTTTTCTGCACCGCTTTAGTTTTGTTGTTATGGATATTTTTATTGATCTTATATTCAAAGTATATAACTTGACCAAGGTTAAGAAATTCAGGCCATTTTAAATGACATATTAAGCAGGTATGACGCTACATGTATTTGAAAGAAATAGGTAAAATATAGATTCTAGAAAACATCAAGCGAGTAGAAGGAAAACCTTCAAGTAATAATTATCTCATCCTCATCCTTCGTTAGAGACGTGACAGATTTTAATACATTTCAAGTGTGGCTTGATTGATATTAGCATTCTTTGGTCATACATAGGAAGGATGACAAACATATGGAGCTTATTTGTTTACTGATTGAATTTAACAATGTCAGAAAAAGTAAAAAAACTATTTAGAACTATGCAGTACGAGATATATCGTCATAGTCACCCGGGCCTTTAAAATCAAAATCAAAATCAAAAATATATTTATTGAAATAGACGCTTGCGCGCTCTTATGAATCGTCAAATTTTACATCAAAGCTTATGTATATAGGTTCGTAAGGTACCATCGGAATCGGAAAGCAGTTTCTGTTGAGAAGAGACCGGCAAGAAACTCAACAGTTGCTCTTTTTCAAAAATATCAGGGTACAATATAATATACAGGTATAATAGTCTTATTCTAGCCAACGTGAGTATCAACAGTATTAACTCCACACATTGGCGTCGTCGAAATATTCCAAAATGGTATAATATGCTTTAATCATTAGTTGATTTTTAATTTTACATTTAAATTGTTCAAGCGGCAGACTTAATATCGACTGTGGGATTTTATTATACATGCGCGTTTATTACACTTTGCCCCATGAACGACCTATTTACTTTTTGCAGACGAAACAATGGTGTAATACTAATAATGGACTCCACTGGAGCTTTGAATCTACTGTAATTCCCAGAAATACAGCAGACTCAACTGGATTAATGGGTACGTTATTTAATATTAAACTAAAAATTTTTCCTTCCTATACTGGGAAGGGTAAAAAGAATACATCTGGTTTTTTTGGCATTTAATACCATATTATTAATAGTAAACCAGCGGAGGATATGTGAAAGTGCACTATTCACGTCGGCATAATTTAATACGATTCGGTCAACTTTAAAAATTAGCGATGTATCGTCAGCAAACAGTACAACATCACACAACCCACTGGCATAAAAGGGGAGATCATTAATATATACTAAAAATAATAATCGGCCCAAGATTGATCCTTGTGGGACACCCATTTTCATTGGGGACCCAGCGGAATTAACATCATTTATAGATACTTTTTGAATTCTATTACTAAGGTAAGAGGCAATGAGATTGAGGGCGATGCCACAAATGCCATAATATTCTAGCTTTTGAAGGAGAGTTTTATGGTCTACGCAGGCTTTTGAAAGGTCACAAAAGACACCTATTGCATCTTGTGACCTTTTCCAGTCGTTATAAATATGTTTGACAAGTGCGACGCCTGCATCTGTTGTCGATCTGCCTTTAGTGAATCCATATTGCTCATCGTGAAAGATTTTGTTCACATTAAAATGAACTAAAAGTTGATTTAATATTAGCTTTTCAAAAACTTTACTAAGAGATGGCAATATGGAAATAGGTCTATAGTTGCCTGGATCATTTTTATCACCACTTTTGTAGACAGGTATTATCTTATTAAATTTCATAAGATCTGGAAATATTCCAGAATCTATGCAGTTGTTAAAAATAGAAGCCATATGTGATGCAATATATGGCATTATTGTGCTCATTAATTTTATGGACATACCCCATAAATCCTCTGTATTTTTAAGATTAATAGAATTCAAAACTTTTATAATATCATAAGTATCTACGTGATTAAATTTAAATGTGTATAGACAAAAGGTAACATTATTTCTTAATACATTAATTGCGTCTACGGGAGATGATTTTAATGTACGTGTGACATTAACCGCAATTTCTGAAAAATAGCTTTCGAAACTACTCGCAATTTCGTTATCTGATATTATGGGAGTATTACCTATAACTAGTTTTATAGGTTCCCCGAATACCTTGGTTCTTCCAGATATACGGGTAATGATGTCCCATGTGGCTTTAGTTCTGTTGTTGGAATTTATTATGCTATTTCTTATATAAATAGATTTTGCCTGAACACAGACTTTTTTAAATATTTTTGAAAACGTTTGTACCCGTTTATGGAAGTTAGGATCGTGATTCCACTGCCTCATACTATATAATTCATACAATGAATCCCTACTTTTATATATACCCACTGTTGCCCAGATAATTCAATAGAACGTTCCACAGAGTGTGCCACTATATCCTGTCGTTTTTTACAGAATATATCAGTTCTAACTAACACAAGAGAGCCACCGGGAATAGCATTTACTCTTACGAACGAACTTAACAATTTATAATTTTCTATATTAACAATATTACAGTGCTTATGTAACCATGTCTCTGTGAAGCAGATGACATGAATATTAAATTTCCTAAGGAACAATTCAATTTCGGGTTCTTTGTCGCCTAAGCCTTGTATATTTTGATGCACAATATTTAATTTAAGTGGCCGCGTTGTCTCAATGTTTAGTTTAAACTAACATTGTTTGCTGAAAGATTATTACATAATAAAATATTCTTAGTTGTACTATGTACAACTGGGGTACTTTCCAACTGTACTTTCCAAATTATTATGTTACCCAATGATAACACGATAGTATATATAACTATTACACAATAGTATATGCTATAGCATATACTATTGTGTAATAGCATATGTTGTGTATAGTATACACAACATGATATACATTGTTTATATCGCATTGTTTGTGTATACACTGTATACACAAACAATGCGATACACAAGTAAATAAATGCTTGTATGTTCTGTCGTGTTTAATATGCTATCATCATTATTCATCAAAATTTTATAAAATAGATACACCTTTAATCACTTTGTTGCAGTTTATTTAAAGAATAGTAATATAGGATGCAGAATAACTTGGTGAGAAAATTTAGTATTGAAATAATGATGGCGGCTTCAGATTCTGCTTGAATCGATTGGAACTTGATTACTGCGGAAGTTTCTGCAATCTGTTTCCACTCTCACGTGATGAGCACATAAGGAAAGTGCACAAAATTTATTTAATATGCCCAGACAATTAAAATTCCCATACCCATTAAATGGTTCTTTAGTTAATTATCGTAGTATTGACAATCAAAAGGCCTAAATTTACATATTGTGTTGTATTTGAATGATCTTTGTTAAAGACTCGCAATTTATAAGGCTCAGTGTATGTAAAAATTTGCACCTTTTTATTTTTGTCGTATATAATTTAGACATAATTTTTGCTATTCCTGCATCATTTAGATAATAATTAACAATGATGACCTTGTTAAGATAATAATTTTGCATCAAGGGAATGATTTATTTTACAACTGCATTTTTCAGGTGAACCTAGCGGTTTTTACTCTATTTTATCGTTACATTTAATTCCATTAAGTGAAACCGAATGAGTGAAACAAAATAAACAACAAAAGACTAACTTACAATAAGCAATATTTTGAAATTTAACTACTAAGATTTTTTGTAGGCGCTTAATGTAAACGCATATAACTTACGTAATAATTACAGTTTACGAAATCGACAATAAATCAATAGTTTTAGTAAAAAATACTGAATAACTATTAAGTTATACGTTTTTAAATACTATTTATTGTCATTCCGCAAAATTTCAATAGTCCGCAAAACAGTTTATGTACGTTATATGTACATAAATGACCGTTTTTAAGACGTAAACATTGCACGTTTATTTTCTTAGGCGCTTACTATGTTGTGTGAAATAAAAACACGAAAAATTTCCCTTAATTATATAGAATACTAGCTGTGCCCGCGACTTCGTTCGCGTGGAATTTAAAATAAAAAAATCTAAAATAAAAGTAGCCTTAGTTACTCTTTATTAGATCAGCTATCTGTCAGTGAAAGTTCCGTCTAAATCGGTCCAGCCGTTTCAGAGATTAACCGGAGCAAACAGACAGACAGACAGACAAAAATCGTAAAAAATGTTATTTTGGTATATGTACCATATATGCATTTAGTAGAACGGTTTTTTTAATATTACAAACAGACACTCCAATTGACGCGAAGACGAGAATTTTATACATACATGAAGTTCTATTATTCAGTCAAAAACTTTTTTGTTCTCATCCCAATATGTATACTTTCATGTTTAAGTTGCAATAACATTTATAACATAACCTCACTACCACCTATCACTTAGGGGTATTATACTACATACTATATACTACATAATTATATATATAAAAAAAAATATAAATAAAATAATATAAATAAAACAAACTTAACGAATCGAGAAAAAAATAACTTAATTACATTTAAAAAAAAAACAAGTCTTCAAATTATGAGGTGACCTCCGCGTCATAGCACATTTACGAAATAAGGGTTCAAGTTCTTATTCAAAGTGCATATCGACGCCATAAACATATTATTTCGTAGATATTTTTGGCCAAACATGAAAAAGCTCAACAAGTTAATTATAACTAAAAAGAAAACAAATCGATTATTGTTATAACATGCATTATTAATAAAAGTCCTGTACATGATAACCCATAGGTATACTTCCTCGCGAAAATATCATGGCGTTAATATGTGCTTTTGATATTTTTATTGACATTGATATAATATGAACACCTATAAGTTCGTAAACGTTGTTGATGTTACGTGCCATAAGTGCCGCGTTGGTGCCACCACGGAACTCATATTCAATAATTACATGAATTTTAAAGTATCCATTATGACGAAAAATGTTCAAAAGTGATGAAAATACAAAGCTAGTCAATTAACAAAACTGTCTTTTTATACAATAATTAATTTTAAAATACCCACTACTCAAGATCGGCAATATCATAGGTAAAAGCTTATTATCAATGTGTGGCGGTTATCACTTATAATCAGGTGAACCAGCTCGCTTGTCATCTCAAATAATAAATAAAAACAAGAAAGATTAAAATTATTTTTAAATTGTTTGTACAAACTTCATAAAGTTAGGTTATAATAATTAAACTTTTTATTTTTATAAAGTAAAATAACTGTTTTCATATCCAGATTCTATGCTGCAAAATCCGGGGTGTTCCTTTCTTGTTCTGTAACATTAACGCACAGAACGATAGAGAATTTTAAAGTTAATTTATTAGTTCTTAAGTTTGAAGTAATGAAATCTGGTATTAAACTTCGAATCGAACAAACAATTATTATCTTTGCTTATTTATTATTGCAATATTCTTGCAATTTGCGTATCTACAATCGTATAACTTGTCTATAATTATAAAATACTGAATAAAACATTGTTATAAATCAAACTTTGCAAGTATATTTCCTACGTTTCTAAAAAAATGTGAATTCCAAACGAATTTATTATTCAATTACAGTTAAGATAATTATTTGTCTGTAAAACATAACCAACATTGGTACAATCATTGGAATAAAACCGTTTTTCTACCACATAAATCACCAAAGGAAAAAAATGTAAGACTGGCGGCTCCAGATCGCATTCTAGGCCTACCCAAACAGGAATGCGGAATATAGGTACCTATTGTGAATGCAAATTAAGTAACTATTATGCGTAAGATAGCTGTGTCTAAGATACCTTAAGAAGACGGGGACAATTGTACCGTTGCGGACATTGTAAAGATGACAAATATTTGTATCGTATTGTTTTAATTAAAATTTTAATTATATACGTTCTTTTAATATATAATGTTATATAAATTTATAATTACATGTCCTAAGTTATTACAAAGAAGATAATCTTTATTTAAACAAACGTAACGCATAAAAATAAATGCCATTTTTAATGGGGTGAATGACATCGTAATCAAAGGAAGTATCTCCAAAGAAAAACTTGTGCACAATAAATAGAAAAAAAAACTACAGGGTTCAGGGCGTTGACATTATGCACCGAACATGTTTTGGAAGCATAAAAATAAAACGTTAAATGAATCAAACACGAAAGTTCTCATATAATATGGATCAAAGAGGATAGGTGTTGGAATCGAAAATAAAGAACCTTATTTCACTGTTTGTAAAATTATAAGAATTTATTAGACAAATCAGCTCGTAGTAACTTCTTCCACTGCGTAATACTTTCAAATAACATTATTGACGTTGCTAAGAAAACGTTATAATCTTTTTACTAATTCATTAGTTAATAATTAATTTATCAATTACCCACGGAAAGGCACATTAATTGTGACAAAGAAACTTAAAACTTAATCATCTAATTGAATTGGCGCCAGAACAATTCAAGGCGTGTTTATTAATTCGATCATCGGCATACTTTTTTTATTTCTTTGTATGGTACGCTTTGTATGCGGCCCGTTACGTCGACCTCTTCCTCCATCGAGGACAGGTTTTAGAGAAATGTTTGCACCCCACTGTTAGGTAGCGGAGAAACAACCATACCGTCTTTGGCCGTCGAACCTGGAGGACTCGCACCGTACTTTCTTTCAAGTGAGTATAACTTGTTATTACAACTAGCGCCTAACGATTTTACGCCGTTTAGAAAGTAATGTTTTAGTATTGTGAAAGTATACACCTCGGTGACACCGCGCGTTGACCGAGATCGATGTTACTGTTACTTTGAATTCAATTATTTTGTTTATAGCTACGAGTATAGTATTCTGAGTTAGATAGATTAAATATCATCTGAAAGTACAAAATCCTGAAAGTACATAATCATTTTATCCCTAAATAATTGCTTGGATAAACCAATATATATGCGATTACTGCGTTCTGAACATTTAAAAGGATCAATGGTTACGGAACGGAAAGAAGCGTTTTGTGTACTATATACAAAACGCTGAATTATACAGGACGTTCAATATTCACAGCTTTTCTATGGATACTGCTAAAGGTTCATAACGCGAACGCCTTCAAATAAAATAATTTAATTTCCTTGATATTTTTACAAAGTAATAATTAAAGATTACTTGTTATTGAATCAAAAAATGACAACGAGTACTTCAACCGTCCCGAGGGATCAAATTAAATTTGAAACCAAATTCCGATAGAATCCCTTGAAAGCTTTTACTTCATTAACAATGATTAAATTTCGTTTTATTCTACATCACTTTGCTTGACTTAATTATAACATTTGGCAGATAAAGATGAGATTTTGGATGCTGTGCGTTTTTGCGCTGACGGTGGTGGTGTCATGCTCTGCGCAGCAACAGTTCATTAACCGCTACGACAACTTCAACGCCGACTCGATTATACAGAACGAAAGGATCCTGCTCGCTTACTACAAATGCGTCATGGAAAAGGGACCTTGCACTAAAGACGGCAAGAACTTCAAACGTGAGTTCAACTTTGAACATTAATTAATTTCTAATAACATCATATTTCATTTTATCCTTACACCAACAGCATCATAAACGTAGTAGTTATGTTGCCTTTTCTACAGGGAAAACCTATAAATATCTGTTTTACCATGTAGTACCATGAAGCCTTCACTTCTATATTATAAATATTTAATTATACAAAGAACCTCCGTGCAAACTATATCCTGACACTCTTAAAAGAAGAGAGAAAAGTCCCACAACAGATATTTGAAGTCATTATTTTATCATATGATATACAGTTAATTACGATGAAATTAATTTGTTTAGTTTATGACAGTTACTCGTATCTCACCATACTCACTTATAAGCAGTTATACATTGTAGAACCCAAAGACTACCACTATAATTGCTCTAACAACAATGTTTACTTCTTATGAACAGGGAAAATATCTAGATACTTGAAATATTGTATTTGCATTTGATTATTGTGGAACCTTTTTATTCTTTTAAAAAAATGTAAATACTTGCAACTTAATTAAACTTGCTTAAACACTTGTAATTCTTATCGGTTATTCATTAAGACAGGGCCAAGTTTGTGAATCGATGTTGGCTTTTAACATTCAAAAGTCTAAATTGCAAAAAAATAGAATGGGTGAGGAAGCTTACGGTTCTCTCTCGGTTTTTTATCATTTTTTACAACGAAAATGACGTAATTTAAAAATAAACCTGTTCCTTCAATCTCGCAAGCTACTCGTTCAAAAAAAATAAAACGTTGACTTCAAGTTTAGTAGCTAATCAATGTTCTATTTTTTTCAGGTGTACTGCCAGAAACTATATCAACTGCGTGCGGACGCTGCTCTCCAAAACAGAAAGTTGTAGTACGCAAATTGTTATTAGGAATAAGAGCAAAAAGCGAACCGCGGTTTTTCGAACTACTCGACAAATATGACCCCAGTCGATTGAACAGAGAAGCACTATATACTTTCTTGGTCACTGGTAATTAGTGCTATGATTTATGTGATTAAGATTTATGTTTACTTTTGAAACCAACGCGATGTTCACTGTCATGTTGTTTTAAATCTTTTCAATGTAAGTAAATTTATTGCATATGTGTAATAAGGCAGATAAAATTTAAAATATTAATAACGAATTATAATCTGTATCTTCCGGCTGCACATTGAATGGAGACTATTGGTATAATTTAAAATCATTAACGAAACAAAAAAAGACATTAAAGATAGTTTTAAACCTAGGACTAAGCTAATGTTTCCATGTTAAGAAGGCTGAGATTTCTAATTTTATAAAAACATGGGATCGCATTTATGAAGGTGTAATAATTAAAATTTATATTTATTGTACATAATAAGTTTAGTTATAAATTGTGATATTATAAAGATGTCATTAAAATAATTTGTCTGTTATTACATTGTAATTATAACATTACTGTATAATCGAATGCGTTTTATAACAAATCTGATCGTCAATAAGGATATCTTGTTTTATTAGAGCCACATGTTTACGATTCCTTTCTGAGAATTGAACACAAATGAGTACAGTGTAATCACTTATTTTGTTGATTGGCAAACTTAAGTCAATGTGATAAGGTTTAAAACATAATGCACTATTAACATTTAAAGGTATTGTACAGTTGGTGCTAGCTTTATATAAACGTTCGATCGATTTAGATCTAATCATTCCGTAGTTGATTGAGGGTCAAGATGAAGTTGATTGTATTGGTTGTGTGCGTAGTCGCTTTAGCATTTGCTGAAGATAAATATGAGAGCGTGGAGGATAACTTTAATTTGGAAGAATTGCTTAAAAACGACCGACTTTTGGTTGCTTACATGAAATGCTTGTTGAATAAAGGACCATGCACGCCTGAAGTGAAAAAAATAAAGGGTATGTAATGATGTTTTAATTTATATCTCTCGTAATCTAATGAACTAAAGTTTATTCCTGAATAACCAATTCACCTCATCATTACAGCGTGAAAGGCGATTTTTGGTAAACATGTATATATATATATATATTATGTTGTTAATTAAACTCATATAAGAGATAGAATATAGTTATTATTGTATACGGTTAAAGTTTCACAACTATTATTTAAATAGCCGATTGGCCAGAAAATACATGTATAAAGAACAACAGCCAACAAATACCTTCCTTCTAATGTCAGATTAAATTATTACATTCAACCTTGGCCTTAGTAAAATCAAATGCCCAATTAAATTCAATTCTCTTATGCATCTTAAGTTCTACGCTTATTGTACTTTTATGAGTATGAAGTATCAATATTTCACTTTTTAATTTGGTTTTTAGATAAACTCCCAGAAGCTCTGGAAACTAACTGCGCTAAATGCACTGCCAAACAAAAGGAGATGGGCAAGGTGCTGGCTAGGCAGGTGAAGAAAACTCACCCCGAATTTTGGGAAGAACTTAAAGCTCTCTATGATCCGCAGGGCAAATATCAAAAAGCATTCCAAGACTATCTTAAGGCTTAACTTCCGACATCTTGAAATAACATGTTAATTTTCCAGTTGATTTTTTTATTTTTAATAAAAACATTTTGGCATTATCATAATGTAATTTTTTTTGTTTTAAAATTATATACCATCCATCTCTTCGTCACTTTGATATATAACTCCAACATTTTTTATAGTTGATATAAATCTGTATATGTAACTTTTGTACCAAGTAAGTTATGAATAAGAATTAAATTTCAAAACAGCTATCAGTTTTTTATATGATCAATATAAAAATTTTAAGGTTAAATATTAAAAAAATATATATGATTAAAAAATTGTCACAAAACATTCCTAGTGTGAATTTTATTCAGTAAATATGTATAAGTGAAGAAGAGAGATTAAATAAATACTACACATTTGAAATTTTTCTTAAGGCTCTCCTGAAAGTTTCATAACAGACCCAACCTTCGGAATGATAATTTTTTGCTTCTTCCCAAATCTCCCGGAATTTTTCATCGCTAAAACTCTCTCCAGCGGCTTGAAAGACCTTTTTAATGACATCAGGCTCACGTCTCGCGTACATGTCACGATGATTAACGTGCAGCAATGTAAGAATGCTCGGAGAAATACATGACATAACGTCCGATTCTTGTGGAAGACATGCTCTATCCGCTTTACAGCAGTTCTCAGGTGTAATGGGGTAATCTAAATCAAAATATCTTCCCGATGGAACACCAGCCATTGGTGACTCATCTTTTGCTTGACCAGGCTTTACCATTTCACTATATGTTGTACGAAAATCAATACAATCCAAGAGTAAATCAGGTGAGTAGGGAATATATGTGATTGGTTCTCTGTAATTAATCATATGAACAAAAAACTTGTAATCAATTTTCTCTCCATCAAATGCTTCCCATTTTAACAACAATGGTTCAACTAATGTTGGATCAAATCTGATAAGTTTGGAAGCACACACATTATATATTATATCTTTTGGTAACCATCCTGTTTTATCTGTATCATAATACTTTATATTTAAATAAAAAGTATGAAAAAACTTAGGTAAAAATCGTTTTGACAAACATTTCCGGATTGTATTAAGGTGAGATAAGCATTTCCTAATAAACTCACGCTCAGGATTTATTTCGCAAAAGCTCAAACACTGTAGAATATTATCAGGTGCGCTTAGAATTCCAAAAGCGTGACCTTGTGGAACGTTGCTTAAATTATCGTTAGGGGCTAAAACTTTACCAAGCCTAGGCTTATTAAAGTCCTGGAAATTAGTTTGAATTGTATTCAAAACTGTGCGATTTCCATTACCAACAATTATTCTATCATCAGTTAAACAACATTTAGCGTATGTTCCCCTTTTATCAGCGTGAGTTCTATAACCATAAGTTAGTTCTGGATCAAATGCAGGCTTACAATAATTTCGATCAATTTGCGCACCAGGTCGGGTCAATTGTGATGATTTGTCTTCTACTGGCTTTGTTGGCATTATCACATCATAAAGCCTTTCTGCCTCAGGCAGTTTTCTTCCAAACGTAGTGGAATAAATATTAATTCCTTCGGGCAACATTGGCACAGGATCTTTAACACTACCAAGTTGTTTTTTCCAATAAGATGAATATGAGGTCTCTTTTAAGTCATCAACCAGAGTTTGAAATTTAGATTTTACTGGCGGATTTATTATACTTGCAACATCGCCAAAAATCCCAGCGTAACGCATGTCCTTCGGAAGAGGACGACGTAGAGGTGGAAGAGATTTCGGAGGTTTCGGGGGTATGATAGCGTCACTAATAAGTGAATCTACCTCATCTTTTAACAGATAATGCTGTAAGACATCCGAAATTCGATTATCTGCTTGAGCAGTCGGCACTCCAGCGGCACATATGTTTGGGCTTCGTTCAAAGAACATACCTTCATTTCCGTTACCCCCTGATGTTGGCTTTCGACAGTTTATAGACATTTTATAAAATTTTCTTACAATGAGATAATTATGTAAATAACTTAATAAAACTTGTACTTGTCCAATCCAATTCCAATTTTATTGTACTTGTCAAACTACTACAAGACAAAATGTGTCAAATCGTTTGTCTATGGTTTAAATAAAGTATAAATAATAAAGTAATGGGCCTCAAACTGTAACACATTTTACATTGTATTTCTCTTTAGATTACATTAGTTATCTATACGTAGTATAATTCTGATTAATAACAACAAATTTAAATTACTCTATTTAGACATAAGTAAACAAAATTAAAAATATTTTAATTTTTGTATAATTTCAATACCATTAAAATACTTACTATTTTTTTTATGTGAAAAGTTGTCAAACGATCAGACGGTTCACCTGATGGTAAGTGAATACCGCCGCCCATGGACATCTGCTACACCCGAGGGTTACGGAGGCGTTGATAACCTTTTGTAAATTGGGCTCCGGCTACCTCACTCACCAGACGAATGGCGAAAGTATTTGTCATACTTCCACTTTACGCTGGTCTTCTCTTAGGTCGTGGTACTTACCCGGACGGGCCAGTCCATTCGTGCAACAGCCGAGGCTGCTGCGTGGCCCTACCACCGTTACTTATATTGTACTAGTTACTGCCCGCGCTACGCCTGCGTAGAATAGGCTGATGAAGACATTCAAACAGAAAGACAGATATACATAAAATATGTATATGAATTATAGCCTATGTGTTATTCTGATGTAAAATCTATATTATTGTAAAGTTTCATTAAAATCCATTCAGTAGTATTTGCGTGAAAGAGTAACAAACATCCATCCATACATACAAACCTTCGCGTTTATAATATTAGTAAAAATAATCAAATACTTACATATTACAGAATGAAATATTGATTTAATTTTTAAGGCATAATTTTGAACTAACAGACTTTTCGTGGTAAATGTAATACGTGTAGGTAAATCCTAAAATAGTCGATGACGATGCAGATGTAAAACTTGCATGCTAAATACCTTTAATTGCTCAAGTACAAACTACAGTGGCACAGTGTCCAAACATAGCATTTACCGGACATGTTTGTTGTACACTCATCTAACAACTGATGACAGAACAACGCATATATGTGAGGGACAACTGCAGAATTCTTCCATTGAATTGTAAGTAGTCTAGATGGATTTTCGTTTATGAGAACTGTTTTTGTGATCAAATTCGGTGAGTTTTTTTTTAAATTAAAACAATAAACAATTATTTTTAGTGCTAAATGTATAAATATGTCTCATGCATAATTTCAGATTCAGCCAGGGTAATTTGACCGAAAATTAAAAGACTGATTTCATCCGAATTGGTGGTACCTTTGCTAGAATATTTTTTTTTTAATTTTATAATATATATTGCTAAGTATAATATTTTTCTTAATTTTTTATTAGTGGTATTGATTGACATCGAATGAATAATATCTACTCACTCTAAATTACATTTTTAGTAACATTTAAAAGACATGATACGAATACAAGCAATTATAGCAACAATTGTAGTATTAGTGGGAGCAGATTTTTACAGCTCCAGATATGACGACTTCGATGTGCAGCCTTTACTAGAAAATGACAGAATTCTTCTAAGTTACACCAAATGCTTCTTGAACCAAGGACCTTGTACACCGGATGCTAAGGACTTCAAAAGTGTGTTTTCTTTAAGCTATTATATAGTTCATAACTTGAATGTGAAAAGTTGCCAAGCGAGCAGGCGGTTCACCTGAGGTTAAGTGAATACCGCCGCCCATGGACATCTGCTACACCTGAGGGTTGCAGATGCATTGACAACCTTTTGAAAATTGGGCTCCGGCTACCCCACTCACCAAACGAAACGCGAAAGTATTATACTACTCGGACAGGCCTGCACAATCGTGCAACAGCCGAGGCTGCTGCATGGCCCTATAATAATATAATCCCTTTCCACCTTCTTAAACCTAGTTATCCATTCGGTGCTGTAGATGTCCATGGACGGAGGTTAACTCTTAATATCAGGTGAACAAGTAACTAGTGAAGAAATAATTAGAAAGAGAGATACCGTATTAAATACAAATTATTATTCATGCTATTGAATCAGAAGAAACAATTCCCGTTCATTAACAGTCTCGCGTTTTAACGCTCATTTATATGTCAAAATATGTTTCCATTACCATTGATTATATTATATTTTTCAAACACGTACCTACATTTGAAGTAGATATTTCAGAAAAATAAAAATATCTAAAACAACACGGAATCAAATACCATAGATAATTTGTGGCATATGCCACATTACTAACTGGTTCTCGAACAAAAGGACCAAATTCTAGAAAAATTATTGGAGGAAATGCGATAGCCCAACGATTAATAAATTGTCAATGTGATTAAGCGTGTTTATTATCTAATTTTATTATGGATTGTTAAGACAAAATTAATTATTATCTAACAGCCTTCATCTTTCTACCTTTTAATGAGGTTTCTATCTTGATGCTAAATATGTTGAGAAACTTCTAGATGCTTCACGAACCGTGAAGGATTTGAGGATTAACCAGTGATAGTTTGGTCACACTTTTAACACATTCACAATTCAAAAATGTATAAGACCTTGAATACGAATAACAATTTATTACGTGAACAATTACTTTCAATATTTAGATCCTTTATATAATGAAAGACTATAAATTATACTAAATAAATAACCATTACAGTGCATTACGTGCAAAGTATCACTGACGTAAGTTGGATAATCCATACTAATATTATACTACTACTTAACGGTGATAGGGCTACGCAGGAGCCTCGGCCGTTGCACGAATGGACAGGCCCGTCCGGATAAATACCACGACCACACAGAAGACCAGCGTAAAGTGGAAATATGACAAATACTTTCGCGTTTCGTCTGGTGAGTGAGGTAGCCGGAGCCCACTTTCCGAAAAGGTTCTCAAAGCATCTGTAACCCTCGGGTGTAGCAGATGTCCATGGGCGGCGGTATTCACTTTCCATCAGGTGAACCGTCTCCTCATTTGGCCACTTTTCACATAAAAAAATAAATAAATGTGAAAGTAACTCTGTCTGTCTCTCTGTCTCGCTTTCACTCCAAAAATACTGACCCGATTCAAATGAAATTTGGTACACAGATAGTCAAGAGCCTGAGAAAGGATATATGCTATTTTTTAACTGAAAAAAAGTGTTGTAAATGGTTGAAAGGCATTTATTTAAGAGCTTTAATGCGAGCGCAGCTGCGGACGAAAAGCTAGTATTATATAATTATGTAAACATTGCAAAGAAACTCTACCTCTTTATTTCAGAAGTAATACCTGAAGCATTGGAAACAAACTGTGGTAAATGCACAACCAAACAGAAGCAGTTAATAAGACAAGTTATAAAGGCGGTGATGGGCCATCATCCCGAGTCATGGGCTCAACTTGTAGACAAATACGACAAAGACAAAAAATATAGAGATGCCTTCAAAAAGTTCATAGAGGATAAAGAATAATTTTTTTTTGTTTCTAGAGAACTTAATCAATTTTATTTAAAACCAACACATAACTGTAATCATAAATTTGAAACTATTTTAATTTTAAATCTCTGCAGAACACTCTGTTCATAAGCTTGATTGTTACTTTCTACAATATGACAAACTCACGCTTGAAAGTGTTTAAAAAGTACATCAAGTGTAATCAAACACGACAATTTAGTGTAGATATGTAAAATTTTTCTTCAACTGAAAGTTAATTACTAAAAAATATTATGTGACACGCGACATGGCATTAAAATGTCCGTAAGTGACATTATATCTATATATTGCTATAATCCTAAGTGTATAAGTAATTATAATATTTTATATTTAGAATTATGCGTATTAATGTATTTGCTAAATACGATTTTTTCAATAGTTTTATACATCCTTCTTTCATCTCTAGCATTCCTAGGTTGACTGGCGGATAGTGCCTCAGTCATACAGTCCGTCTATACACAACATTAGTGCAAAAGTTAAATAAATAAATTCGTAATTGATAGCACTATTGGTTCACACACGTTCTCACATAAAAATCCGCGGAGGTTTGCGACATGGTACCATTAAGGGGCATTAGGTGACGCGTGAGTTACGTCGGCTAATTGCGCGTTGTTTATCCTATTGAAGTGTAACGTGACAGTTTCTAATACACAATAAGCCGAATAAACGAAGCCATTAGTTATCGGATTGAGTTGAATCTTTTTACAGTTGTAACGACACTACCTAGCAATGTTGTAAAGATTTCTGACAATATACCGTTCTCCATATTAGGTGTAATATTCGTATGTGTACATAATAGTCTACGGAATGGAAGAATTTCAATGAAATATTTTTGATAAAACTTATTTCAGTCCGTTAGCTACGAATTTTTAAAAATTCGATTAGCAAATCGAATTTACAAAAATTCGACAAATTAATAGAGTTGAATGTCATAAACTAAGATGAATAATTATCAATTTTTGCTAGTCTGCACTCAAGATGAATTTAAAATATGAACTAAGAGATAAATTGTTCGGACAGGCAGAAAGTATTTATACAACGTTTATAAATACACATTTCAAAAAATTTTACAGTTGTTGAGATTTTTGCGCCTGTCATTTGGTTTCTGGGTGCTTTACCCAGAAAATGCGGTTTCGAATCCTACTAAACTCAGATTTAAGATGAGTTAATGTTCTAAAAATTTACAAACTCTGTAATCGATTTTGGTAATTGATATGAATTTGAGTAGTATGTCTGTATACAAACTAGCTGCTGCCCGCGACTACGTCTGCGTAGAATAGGCTGAAGTCGTAACATTCAGACAGAAAGACAGATATACAAAAAATATGTGTATAAATTGTAGCCTGAATGATGTATAAACTATATTATTGTAAAGTTTCATTAAAATCCATTCAATAGTATTTGCGTGAAAGAGTAGCAAACATCCATCCATACATACAAACTTTCGCGTTTATTATTAGTAAAGATGTCAATGTCATTGATGTGTTCTAGAATTAGCGTTTTCCGAAGATTCCTTTACAAAGTTATTTGTATACCTTGTTATTATAATTTTAGATATGTTTAACAGGAATCTCTTATTATTAAGTGGTACGAAGGCCCAGGTTTGTTGGCGTTTTTGTTATCCACTTAGAAAACAATAAAAAACTTTCTATTTACGACTCAAATAAAATGGAACAAAAACAGATTCAAAGTCAAGTGTGAATTTTTATTTTGTTTTTTTGAAATCATAAATACACAATTTTATTAAACAATTTTTAATATGTACTGAATCCTATTCACATATATTTAAACAATTATTCCTTTCCCAATTAACTAACTGAGCGAAAACACTTATTGTTTTTCTTTGACCGCGTCAATTTTGTCCTTGTACCTTTGTTGGTAAATAT
The DNA here is from genome assembly GCA_933534255.1 of Iphiclides podalirius. NCBI lineage: Eukaryota > Metazoa > Arthropoda > Insecta > Lepidoptera > Papilionidae > Iphiclides > Iphiclides podalirius. The sequence continues at coordinate 7,914,283 of OW152826.1, read as the reverse complement.
TGTCAGGGTCGTATTTAGTGGACAGATCTTTCCACAGGTCAGGGCGTTTGTTAACCAAATGCTTAATAACCTTGTCGGCGCCTTCCTTCTGTTTGGCTGTGCATTTTGCACATTCGTGTTCCAGGGCGTCGGGCATAGTTTCCTTCAAGGTCTTTCCGTCGGCTGTGCAACGTCCCCTGTCCATTAAACAGTCCACGTATCCCTTCAGTAAACGTTGAGATTCTAAGATCTCATCTACGTTGATGTAATCCCATTTGTCGGTGTAAGTTGAGGCAGGTTTGGCCCAGGAGACGGCGAAAACACATAGGAGCGAAAGTAGGATGAACAGTCTCATAATTAAACTGAAAGAAAAAAAAAATAATACAAAATACACATACGTAATATGATAACAAAAAAGTAAAGCTCAGTGTCAGGGCGCTCGCCTTTAATTCAATATACTCGAGCAACCTGGGTTTGATCCCGGCGCCGGCACCAATGAAATTGGTTATTTTAAGTGCAGAATTATCGAATTTTCTAAAACATTAAAATAAAAACAATTAGATAATTATTGCTGAACTGCGAAATAATTCGTAGTTTACAACGAACTTTAGAAGTATATTTTATTTACAAAAATGTTTTATTAATTACCAAACATATTAATGATAATAAAAACTTTGAATAGAAATGATCGTGAAATAAACTTGTATCACCCAACGGTCTTTAAGCGTTTGTTACAAAATAGTAGTATACTGAAAAAAAATCTAAAAGATTGCAAAACAATGGCTAGGCAATAGCTTCATGTCCGATAGTATTTGCAGGTTGACATTTTAATTACTGATTGTCTATTGTGTTATTGTATATTGATGCTAATGATAGTATTGTTGTTTATAGTAGGAACTTTACGGATAGGTAATGTTTTCCGTTTTAAAAACCGAGAATAAAACGGGTTTTCTTGCATTATAAATTCAAGGTCTAGAACTAGGAATCAGATTGTAGATTTTTTTGTGTCTAACGCTAGCTATAATTGTTTTTCAATTGTCTACCAATTATGTGTTTTTATCAACAAAATTATAATAAATTGTGACAAGAAGGGGTTATTGAACCTTTTTAGAAGTAGTGAATGTTTATTACTCTATGTTGAGTGGTTACCGCCGCCTATTGGCAACCCCCTTGGAATTACAGACGCGTGGGCTATTTTAAAAAAGTGGGCTCCAATTGTCTCACTCAAAAGTGTAATGCGGGACGTATTTACTAGACATCTGCCTTCTGTGAAGCCTTCACCGGATAAGCCTGAGTGTGAAAACCAAATCTGTTGCGTGGCCCTTACATGGTAATGATTCTCGTCTTGGGACTATAAAACATTTCCTATATCCCGCTTTGGAAATTAATCGTAAACATAAAACTAAAATTTCTCAATGTTTAACGTAAAGTCTGGTAAAGACTTATAGCCGAAGAAATAGAGGGACATTTAAAGAAATCGCTTTACAAGAAAGAAATCTTAACACATATTGTAGACTTAAATTCTTATTAAGAATAGGTATTTTCTTTACCACCCAATAAAAAGTATCCGGGTGGATAATGTATCATTTTTAAGATAGAACGAAGTACCTATAAATATATCCTTATATGAAATTATAAATCTATTATCTCATTTAACAATTCAACGAACGAGCAATGTAATACTAGATATTAATTGTTATCATACTCGATCTATTTACCAAAAAGAGCCTTTTGAAAACTTGTGCAAAATAATAAAACTATATTCTGAAGCTTATTTATTTCTAAATAGCTTCATTTAATATGTGAATATAAATGTCCAATAATTCAAAACTATCAAGAGCTAGTTACCAAAGTTTTAAACTACCATCATGATATTAACTTTACACAAACTAAAGATTGTTATATTAATCAACCATAAAGTTTAATACTCACGTTTGATTTAATCCTTTCGTCGAAACACTTCAGTCTTTGGAAGGGCTGTGACGACCATGCCACAGTCAAGGGATATTTATACTGCATCCACTAGCTTGCATTAACTAAGTCTTGCGTCGCTCATTGATTCTTAATAATTGCATGTCCTAGAGGTCGTCAGATAACTCAACGGACAATGGTGTCGTCTACGGAAGTGCATAGGAAGTCTATTTTTCTTGAGCAATTAATTAAGTATCATCTTTGTTGATTCAAGTAAAAATAGTAATCCCATTTTACTCCAAATATTTTACAGAACAATGGAAATGTAGGCTGAAGTTCAATAACGCCGGTCAATATATCAGGAGCTGCTCTCATTTAGATCAAATTCACTAAATTGTTAATTCTAATTCCCATCTACTACTCTGCCCATTAAGCTTGCAATTGCATTAAGCTTACCTATGCAATGTTTAAATACTGATAAAAATGAAACAAATAAATAAAGCAACGGAACCAATAGTAGAGAATCTAAATTGCAGTTTAGAATTACAACCAGTGGCGGCATTCTAATAGAATTTAATGTAAATCAGGTGGAAACCAGACATCGACTTACGCAAGTCAAGTAAGTCCTACTTCAAAGCTCAGTATATGTTCAAGTTTCTCATTTAACGGATTCAAAACATATTAAATTACTGATATCAAGTTTCGTTTACAGCTTACAGTGACCGAATACCATTCACTGAATATCTTATCATTTAAACGAGCAATAGTTGTATATCATCTTGTATATATATATATATACTGAACATAGGCCTCCCCCATAGACTGCCATGAAGTACGATCCTGAGCCTCCTTCAAATATATATATATCACATATCATTTGAAAAATATGCAGGTTTCCTCACGATGTTTTCCTTCACCGCGGAGCACGTGATAAGTCAGCACTTAAAGGTAAAAACTTCATTGGTGCCGGCACGGGTCGATCGAACTCGGGTTGCTCGAATACTCGAGCAACTCGAGTTCGGAATATTTAATTAAAGGCGAGCACCCGGACACTGAGCTATCACGGCTCTCCTCTAGGTACTAGAAGTTTATTAAAGCAATTTTATTTACACGCTTCATTAGTAATAAATTTTGTTTGTTACTTTATATTTTTTTAATTTGTTTTGTGACTTTATATTTTCCAGGTTCAATAAATACTAAACAATTAATTATTAAACTTTATAATAAATTACATAAACAGAACACACGACGTGAAAAAACCATACTGAATAATTTCAAAGTGGACAAAGATCAACGCTAATCAAGTTTAAAGTTATTAGTATCGAATTAAAGAATGACGTTTAGAGTTTCCATATTTAAATGTATACATATTTTTTTGCTTTTTTTAAAAAAACGTTGCCCGGACTTTTGGATAACATTATCCTGTGTTGTAAGGACGTTCTACAAACATAAATTGCACGAGGACAAAAACCCAGATGCGAAACAACTATCGTGGGTCGCACAAATAGTCATCCCGTGTGGGAATCGACGCCCGACGCCGAAGCCATTATTACCTTACCAACTGCGCTACGGCGTCATCAAACATAAGTGTAACAAATATGATGTTTGGTTTTAGTTAAAGCAACAATGAGGTCTTTGCAGGGACCAAACGCGAGAAAAATATGGTACTAAATACTTCACCTTCAGCCCTGTATACTATATCAAAGCAAGAGCAAGCAAAGAAGAAAAATTGAAGAATTTTTGAAATTGAACATTTTCAAAGAAAAGAATTTGATATTTAGTTTTCCTTTGGCCAGGATAAGAATACTGTTCCATATATGGCTGAACCTACGCCTCACGAAGGCGATAGGCTGGTAATATTTTTTTTTATCTACGGACGAAATGGTCCGAAAAATATATCGAAAAATATTGCAAAGATATGTGAAGTCCGCCAATCCGCAGTGGGGCGACGTGGTGGACTACGCCATGATATCCTCTGTACAGAGGAGGCCTTTGCCCAGCAGTAGGACATGTATAGGCTGATGCTTTACTTTACTTTTATGTGCAATTAGAGGAGCTATCATTAATTAAAAGAAAAAAACAACAAAGGGTTTCCTTTTACCACCAAAAGGGGATTCTGCTAATATAATTATTTTCGATTGGGCCTTGTTTAGCGCACTTAAATACGTGAACAAGAAATCTTGATTTTTTTTTTCTCAAAGTTGGTCCAGACATTGATACAGAAGTTTGTGCTTATGTTTAAATAGTGCACTATACGTTATCTCAAAATGGATACTGTTTTTAATGAATTTCAGTTTTATGGTCATTTGTAAGAGAAACCGAATTTGGCAATGCAGCTGTGACTCCTCCAGCGTTTTAAGTGTCCCTGGACGGCAGTGATCACATAACATCATGACACCCATGCTCGTTTCTGGAAAAAGACGAAGAAGGGTGAATTTTTCTAATTGCCGTGGTGTTCCTTCATCTAAGCTATAACACACAATACCAATAAACTACTTAAACAATCGACCAAGTGTAGAATAACACCACCAGGAAATTGATATATGCAGTATCTGACACTTTTTCAATCAAAACTTCAGAAGCCGAGGGTAATAAGTAATCATTTAGGATAGTAGTCACAGTGGTCACCTACACAAAGACTACTAATAATCTATCCATACCGAACTCTTCCCAATAAAAAGGAGTAAAAGTGATTAAACTCTTATCATTAAATTTTCAAATATAAGTTATGGTTGACCGGACTGATTATATAAACTTTATGCTAAAAGTCGTCAAACGAGTGAATGGTTCAGCTGATGTTAAATAATCGCCGCCAACCATGGACATCTGCACCACCTGACAACATGCTGATGCGTTGCCAAATATTCAATAATAATAATTATAATTTTTAACAGCTAGAGGATTACCCTCGATTTCTCTGGAATGCCATCATCAGATCCGGGTTTCCTTAACATGGTACCACCTTTTGGATATCGACTTTGCAACCGCGAAAACACATAAAAAATAAAAAAATAAATACGGTCGAATTGAGAAACCTCCTTCTTTTTTGAAGTCGGATAAAAAGGGGGACCCGGTTACCTACTACAATAATTAAACGGAACGCAAAAGTATATACTTCCACTTCACGCCAGTCTTATGTGAGGCCGTGGTACTTACCCGGACGAGCATTCCATTCGTTCAATGGAAGCTGCTATGTGGCCCTATCATAGTTAAATTATTTCGGTACTCTCTGGCACATCTTCTGTTTTTGTACGAAAGACAGGATTATCTGCGCCTCACGGAAGACCTGCATAAGTAATTTTTTCGATTCTTTTTAATGATGTATTCACTCTTTCAAAAGTTGGCATCGCATTTGCATCCCCCCAGGTTTGGTAATAGCGATAATTACATAACGTCAACTCTCTAGACCAGAATATTCTAACAGATTCGCCAAGTGTCATTACATACACTCATTGACTGGCTATTACCACTCTTCTTAATACAAAATCTTATGATTAGTTATTGTTCTTTAAAAATTCTTAAAAGGCATTGAATAGATAGTCAAACAAAATGCCTTAAGATATTAGTTAACACCGTAAGGTTATGAACAGAAATTTTTTATCGAGCAAAAAGGAAGTCCGATCGAAGTGTTTTTATCCGTTCAATATAAAACATTATTTACATACAAGTATATCACATTTTTAAAGCAAAAGATTTAATAATTCTGTCATAATTTTCAAGCACGTGAATTATGTTACTGACCACATGTCAGATTTCTAATCATCATGGTAACTAACACTGAGAACAATTATTAATCTTTGAATACTTGTCCGGTGTGGGAATCGAACCAAAATACTAAAGTTTATACTACTAATCATACGTATAATTCTCGTAGTAAATATTTTATTTCACGGGCGCATATTGCTGTCAGCTCACTAGCAACTTATAACGTCTGCCTGAATGCGTGCTCATAATTTGAAAAAAAAAAAAACAGGTACATAAGAGACACGAGGACGGTTAGCTTACAAGACTAGTATGCAAATTTTGTTGCACTTCAAACAAAGTTATGATTCATTCGTTGCCTAGCTAAGTAAACAAATACCAATGTCAAATCTGGTGACGCTACAAATAAAATGGGATGTTTCTTTTCCAAAAGACCTTTTCTTATTGAAAATTGTCATAGATATGACCAAACCACGGCATCCAATTTTGCACAAATGGGTAGCCGTGATATATAGCAATAAGTTGTAATTTATTGAACAGTTGTGCCTAGTTTGATTAGTCAGGTAGCCAGGCCCAATGTTTTGAAGGGTGGTGAAGCTTACTCAATTGCTGACATATCTCTGTAAACATTTCGTGCACGGTCATTTGATGAAACGACGAACGGTTTAAAAACGAACACAGGACGAACGGGTCTCGGCTCTCTATCTTTATCGCTCACTCCTATATTCACAAAACGCATCAAAGCATCTGTTGCGTAGTTTTAAAGATCTAAGCATACATAGGGACAGACAGACTGCGGGAAGACTTTATTTTATACTTTGTAGTGATATGCGAAAGTTTACTACATTATTAACCACTAATGGTCCCTAGCAGAAGATTGTAGTTGCTCAGAGAATAGACAAACATTTGCTAGTGTATTGAATTGTGAAAGTGAAAACCTACACTTCTCAATGTTAAGTCTTAGTTTGTTATTGCATGATGAAATTAAACACAAACAAAGGTGAATTAAAAGAATGAATATAATAGGCGTGACAGTGTTAAATTAATAAATTTTATTGAATCCTTCCGGAACAATACTCAGGAACGGCTTTTTTGGCGCCATGACAATGGGAGGTAACCAATAATTTAAATAGCATTGTTTTAATCAGAATCACGCCGTTTATTCAGACGCAACGGACAAATTTAACAAAGGACACTTTTTCCTGAAAATGTCTTTGGTACACAAATCTAGAAGAACAACTTCAACGACACAGTGGTGTAATTAGCTACATTAAAAAAAATCTCAAAATAAATCCGGGGTGGAAAAACTTGGGTGCTTCATTCGTTAGTACCAGGCCATTTTATTAAAGATACCTATCGTCTTATGTTTAGACGTGCACAAGAGTATGACGATAATGAAAATATTCCATAGCGTCGGATTCCAACGACTAATTGCACCGCGCCGGTTTTTGTATTTTTATCGTTCCAGTTCTTTAGCAACTAATACAGTTTTTTGTTGGCCGTGCCGTAAATCAAGAGTAGGTATACATAATCAGCTGTCAACGATTGTTGAAAGTTCCTGATCTATGTACTTTTTATATAATTAAATATATATATAACACAGTCCAAGAATCAGGTTATGGCGTAAGAACCATAATATTATTTTGTAAGAAATTATATATTTTATTCCTAATACCAATTTATCAAGTGTGTAATGCAAACTTTTTTCTTCTTACTTTAAAACTATGAAGTAAGTCTTGAAGCCACGTTACCTATGCTATGTATGATCCGAATTGAACTTATATAAGATTCTCGACCCTATTTTTGCGTTTCTTACATGAGAAGACTATATTTTATATAATGTACTTTCAGTTTTAACATTCTCTTTAAAATCATTTTAATGCTCTCTTAACATGTTTTGATTGCAGATCTTTTTGATATGGTGCTTGTCCTTAACGCTAAAATGACTGTACATTTTTGAGTGTAATTTTCACTAGAGATTTAGTTAATAGCTAAATTAGCGCTCATTTACTATGTTTAAAATTATATAATATACTAAATGTAGTGTAATGTAGTAACATTGTAATATGAACTAAAGCTGACCTCCTTATCTATCAAAAAACCCAGGTGGCAAGTAAAAGGCAAGGTTCGCTGATTTTTGCATTCAAGAGTCGCATGTCGATGAACAATGTTGTATAATGAACTATTGTGAATACGAAGCTACGCCGGAAGAATGCTAGGCCGTCAATGTTTTATTAAGTATAAATGAGTTGCGAAAAATCTTATTGTTTCACTGTTTCAAAGATACAGGCAATTAAAGATTACTTACTCACTTTTAAACAATAACGAGTCATAGTATATTAAGTATTTTATTTCCTATTCGTAACCCCTAATTAACAACGTCATATCCAAAGTTAAAACTTATTAATATTTTTCGACCGTTATATAACAGTTTAAGCCTCGGCGATTTAGTTGAAAGTTATGGTTCCAAGACATTTCCAAACGGGATTGCGGGAACAGAGTGCAGCGTCGGTATTCCAAACTATACACTTTATTTTCAAATTGAAATACTTGTACATAATGAATTACTTAATATCACGTGAAACTCCTGCTCGTTTGCCCTTTTTCCTCATAAAACAAATATGTGTGTTGGTCCTCTCTACATCGCACAAGTCCTCCACGTGCACTTCTTGACCTCTTTCTCACTTTCACTTTTCTCTTTCCTTTTCTACGCTTACTTCTTCTTATTACCATCTTGAATTTCACTAATTAACCGCTGTACCATGCGCGCAATTACGGGCCTATAAAAAGGGTCCCACTCTTTCTAAATTTTCAATTTTGAAAGAGATATGTCAAATGAATGATGTGCAAGAAAAGTGGAGACCTTAGAACTACAAAAGAAAGTCTCCACTAATAAAATAATAAATGGTTTATGCCATTTATTATTTCATTATATTTACTAAGATGTACGACGTAAATAAATAATTAACAATCTACTTGGGCATTCGCTTGTTGGCCGCCACCATAAAAATAAAGGTGTAAAATATTGTTTGATAAAAAAATGACGGATATATAATCCATTCAAATTGTACCTGTTTTATTTTAACAAATGTAGATTTCTTATAAATAAACGTATATACCGACGTTGTATATGAAAACATTGAACGACTAAAACTTTGAAACAATATTTCATCTGCGTCTTATTAGATTCTGCTGCGTGGTCCTACCACAGTTGTATAATTTGTAAAAAATTATTTTAAAGAGTGTTTGCGGTAAATAAACCGCATTTGATAAAGCCAAGCATTGCTATAAAAACCATAAAAACGCGCCAAAATTTTGAGACAGTTTTATCTACACATTTTCAAGTTTGATCATAAGTGCAGAGATCTGCGCTATATTAAGATTATATTGAGATGTTCAAAGGGCATTGTCCACTTTGTATGGGGGTTTAGGCTTGGAATGAACAGTCACTGAGAATAACAACGATGTGTAGAATTAGTAGATTTATTCAGAAGGAATTAGAAAAATAATAAAGTTTTGTGTCCAGGTGTTTCTTAATTTTTTTAATAAACATAAACAGGGCTTTGAAATATAATATTGAATTAAGTTTTCCTATTTTTTTATTAATCAGATTCATAAGTTAATAAAATGTTATCTAAGAACTGGGCAGGTATATATGGATTTACAGACTCTTGGTACCTTGCCTAGCTCAAACCAAATAATAGTCATTATATGGGCACAGCAACCCACTGTCCGACGACCCACCATGCAGTTGCAAAAATATTGTTTTATACTACCTGTCTGTTATATTATTTTCATATAAGATATAATATAATATATTTTTCTGCTGATACACGACAACATACATTCACATTTCACAACACCTACGAATAAAGCAAATGATATTTGTCAAAATAACAGTCACAACTCAAAAGTATTGCCTAATGTTGCCATAAAAATCGTAATTCGAAATCAATGAACAATTTTTTCTTCTATGATTCTGGCATTTTGTTATCCTTTGTGCCAATGACAAGTAAAATAATGAACACTGGCAATTTAAGTTGATAAAAATAAAACAATATTAACTTTAATTCCTTATAAATATATATGTATAAAAATGCAGTGCCACATGATTTCGTGACTTATGCACTTTCGATTAATTATTTTTAACACAAATAAAATCGAAGTTAATAAATGAGAATAATAATATTATTTTATAATATTTTATAATACTCATTATTGGATGTTTTTATCAGTTTGAATCGATACAACCGAAAAATACAAATATTCATGTTTTATTCAGGGAGATTTTTTGGTATAATTGTTTTTATCTAAGAATTCTATTCACGCGAAGCCAAAAATGGACAATGTCCTTTATTGTTTAAAATCGATTTTATGTTATTCTATACCGAAGCATTAAACTAATATCAGCATAGAATACAACCATAATTATTATAAATTTATTTCTAATGAGTAAATAACATCTTCCCTTACTTTTATAAATCGTCAATTCAATAAGACTTTAAAAAAAAAAGCAAATAACCTCTTTCACAATACGTGGTCTCAGAGTTTATATCAATTAAGTTGAATACTTCACAAAACCAGCCATTAAGCAATTAAGAATCAAATTGAAGGTTAAATAGCCAAGAAAGTGACTCACCAAATGAATGTCGGTTTTCTTACTTGTATAATAAATCCTTGACTACACTCACACAATGTAATATAATGTTTTGTATAGAGCGTGAGACGTCTTAAAAAAGATAGGTATCTCCCAGACCGTACCGCAAAAGTATATATTTTAACATTATGTTCGATTTTAAGTTTTTTAATTAAAAAATATATGATATGAACAAAATCTTGGCCATCGGTCATGTCATCAGTCTCGGTGCATCGAACACAGAGCTCATGCGATATCAAGGTAAAAAAGGATCGGACCCCTAATCAAGGCGACAGTTACGCTCAAAGACGCAAGTAGAGCGATAACAAGCCTCCTGTGTCATATCTCTGCGACCCTTGATCTCCTTCTTCGTTGCGTGTCAATGACAAGTTAGATCTTTCCAGCCCAGAACTTAACCACTTCAACTGCACAATCTATGCCCAGGCGGAAGAATCTCGGAAAGCGGGATACAAGTGTCCAGAAGCAGCATCATGCATGCATTCTGCATCTCGCTTGATGTATCGAAGTAGAAGGTTAAAATAACGAGCGACCAACGCTTAATTCTTCCAAACTCTGACGACTTATTAGACTGCAGACGAGAGGGCTTTCGAACGTTGTTGAACGGAATTTAACCGGGGCTGCCTTTGACGCTTCCAAACACAGGTTAAAGATCGAATATCGGTACACAATATTGATCGAAATTTAACCGGAGCTGCCTTAGACGCATCCAAACAGAGGTTAAAGATCGAATATCGGTACACAGAAAGATCGCGTGGGACGGCCTGCTGGAACGACCGTCTTCCCATCCATACCGCTACCCATTGCAAACTGACTACTGGTAGATGGTTCGAAATATTAAAGCAGGGCCCCGTTAGACTCTAATGTTGTTATTTAGATCTAGGAAATAGAAAACTCACTCACCTTCGTTGACCTTAAAAAACCCGAATGCCTGCGATACAATGTACACCATCTCATGGTCTACATAGTAGTACTTAAACAAATTACAAAGGGCCAGAAAAGAAACTTCTCGAAATTATTTTAAATATTCGTATTTTATATATTATATACAAGTAAATGCAACTTCTTCCACCAGCCAGATAGCGCGAATGCTAACCGAAATGCTAAAAAAAACAGCTTACCTTTGTTTTCGTGATGTTTCGTTGAACAGAGCAAGGACACCAAAGAAAAGGATGCACTATCAAAATAAACGTTAGAAAATCGTCCCAAAAATGTTACTTTAGTATATAAACCGAAAAAATAGAACTGGCGGTTCACATTATGTTCTGATACCCGCCGCCCATGGCCATTTGCAATACCCGTAGGTTTGCAGATGCGTTGCCAGCTTTTATTAAAGTAGGTTTCGGTCAGCAACGCACCCAAGGCCCATTCGTGCAACAGCGCAGACAGTTTCGTGACGCTACCGCAGTAAAATAAAATACATGTGTATCTCATTCTTAAGTCGCAATTAAAATTTCCACAGTATGAAAACTGTGGAGATTCACGAAGAACTGACCATATATGGCGGCAACAAAACGTCAAGGCGTTTGTTGTCCCTTTGTTTTCGCACATGTCCCTTTCTACTCTATTATTTTTATGACATGGTACTATTTAACAAGTTTATTCCGTTCTATTTAGCGCAAACCTGACACTAAAGACCGTAAAGTACATTAACTTGAAAGGACGTACAATCATGTTCCGGTCCTTAATTAAAGTAATGAGGCAATTAGGATGGATTAGTTTTAAAAAACCTCATTTTTAATGGAATTCTTATAAGGTGCGTTGTTGTCAACAAAAACATGGTTATCAATAATAATCTTGGAAATATACGTTCATTTATTTTTCATGTGAGAAGGTGGTAAATTATCGGGGGTTCACTTGATGTTAAGTGATATCCGTCCCCTATTGAAATTTGCAAAACCCGTAGGGTGGCAGATGCGTCGCTATTAATTAACAAAGAGGGCTATCTCACTCACTAGACGAAATGCAGAAGTATAACGCTTCTACTTCATCCCGGTCTTCTGTGTGGTCGTGGTACTTACCTGGAAGGACCCTTATCACTATATATATATATATATATATACATATATAATATGAATATTAGAATTTAGGTCACAAATGTTAAATTGAAACATTTATGTAAAAACATTCGAACAAATTTCTAGATAGTAAGTAGCGCTAAAATACTCTTCAAGTAAAATTAAAATTTAATATAGATATTACAAATTCATCGCCTTCGTAACGTCAGTGTAGGCAAAATTCGTTCATTTGGTAGTTTATTAATTAAGTAAATTAAGGTTTAATTGTATATATTTATATTTGAACCATGGAATAGTTTTGACGTAGATTATCTGTAATGTGCGTGATTAATTCCATTAATTTTTATTTTACTCATCACAATATTTAAACAAATAATTTAAGTACCAACTCATTAGCTATGTTATTTTCAGTGAGATTGACTTCACTCAATCAATCATAAATCCCAATTAAAATGAAGAAATAAATATTATTCTGGGTTAACACGATATATTTCTACCGCATGCAGGCTGTTTGAATCCAACTAATCCAGAGAAATGGATACGAAATCCCACCAACCGCAATAATTATGTAAAGTAAATATTGCTTGGATTTTGGTCACTACGTACCTAACGTCGACTCACGGTCACTACGTTAGGTACGTAGTGACCGTAAGTCACATACGAACTTAAAATATGTCATCTACCAAAAAGATTAACGGACATAAATATGATTTAAATTCATCACCATTAAGTTTTTACTTTAATCCGATTTAGAAAATATTTAAATTACGTAATTATTAGTTTTAAATTTTGGTTATAATTTTTGATAGTTTAAAAAAAGCAGAAGAGATTTGTTATCTCAAATGTCCCTAAAATAACTAATAAATAAATATTTATCACAATTAAGTTTTTCGTTCAGTCAGATTTAGAAAATAAAAGATATGGATACTTATCTATTATTACAACATATTTTTGAAAATAGTTATAATTTTTGATATAAAAAAATGGAACAGATTTATAGTCTTTAATATAGCTGAAACAATTAATAGTTAAATATTTATTTAAAAAACTTCAAAAAGAGATTTTTTACGACAAATAATATCAAATAAATTTGGCACTTTTATTAATTTAATTACGATTATTTTCACTTTGATTGTATCCAAATTGCCATATAATAACCTAAATACATGTTTATATCATAGCAGTCAACACTACTAGAGAAAGAATGACTCTCCTCATTAGTTAAAACACAATATGGCCTGATAAAAGTTATTGTAACACTGCTTTGATATAACTAAAATGAGAACTTAAAAAAAAAAAAAAAAAAATCTTTCTTACTATATGATTTTATTAGACCTTTTTCATTCCTTTTTAAAATAAATATCACGTTCGGTTCTTTAATTTTATAATAACTACGCACGTGTTTTGAAACATAAAGCAATGTTTCATTATTCATTTTGTTTATCATTTCAATGACGTAAACAGTGATTTCTTTGGAATTATCATTTTTTCGTGAAACGAAGTAAAACATTAAGACATGATATAAAAAATGTAATTTGTTATGCTCAGCGCAGTCTTTCAAGGCAGTAAATAAATTTACCTTTAAAAGTGGAGGATTTAGACTTTGTATTTCCCCCAAATATTTTCGACGTATATAGGTTGTTAGTTTTCATTTAGATCTGCGATAAAAATAAATACCTATTTTAGAAACAGACTTATTTGTTGATTTATTTAAAAACTAAATGCACAATAACGCACAATGGAGGACTTAACACCATTAGGTGTTCTCTAATAATCTACCGAAAAATAAACAGAGAGCATATGGAGGCGCGAAGCCAGATGAGATACTGAAAAATATGAGAATTTATAAAATCTTACATACACATAAATATACACGTCTACGTACGTAAATATTTGTATACCTACATTGTATTAGATAATTATGTCAAGAAGGGGAAATTTAATCAACTTGATGTTCAATTATGTCGATTATCTAGATAAAATTTAAATACGGCACGTTTCAAAGTCTCTTCAGTCGAAAAAATTCTGATAGAAGTGGGTAGCGAGTTCCAGAACCGTACAGCTTGGCCTTGAAAAGAGTAAGACATAAAACAGGAACAATAAGGAGAAATTTGAAGGGAGCATCGTATTCAAAGGAAAACAATTAAATGCATTCATACCCTACTGTCCTACACAATACGGAGCAATAAATAATTAAAGAAAACGTCTTGTTATTATCTTCTATCTTTATTTACTATATATCATACATTATGTATTTATTCATAGATATAATTATATTAATGTATATATTTATGTAGGGTATGCTATAAAAATATCTGTGTGCACTGAACCTCTTTCAAGGTACCTTCAATCACCTATTTTCTCACCAGGTAAGCTGGAGAAACTCGTGCATTAAGTTAAGCTTACCTTTTGTACATTATTTTCATTTTTCATTATTTTTTGTATCTTGTGTTTTATGTACATTAGAAATATAAATAAATAAATAAAATGTTGCCATCCTCCCTGGCACTTTCCTGGACGAGTCGACACACTCGTGTAAAAATAGAAGTTGAGATTTGACCACAGAAAATCGGAAGTCTTATTTCTTAAAAGTACAAAATAATTTATCATTAACGCCTCATTGATATGCCATACAGACAAATTAACCATAAATATTATTAGAGCTAAAAGATTCGAATGGAAATTTGCACATACTGTATACTTGCGCATCTTTTTGCGTCGAGCGTAAACGAGGTAATCACCAGACAAGGAGCAAATTAGACGTTTGGAACATAACGGAAACCACTATATATACTTGCGGCGTTGTTTCTGAAATCATAACACATCGGGTCGCTTTGTGAATTCATACTTTAACTTTTGAATCGGTAGAAGTTGATTACGGTAGGTCCGCGTTACAATTTGAAAATTATTTGATAAATTTTTATTAAACATTCCATAACTGATCGAGTCTATATTTAAAAAAAATAATATTTTTAGATGGTGTCCAAGGGCTTGTTCTTTTTACTCTGTACGGCAGTCGTTGTATTGGCTGACGAAGACAAGGAAACTTACACGGATAAATATGATAATATCAATATAGATGAAATATTGGAAAATGAAAGGCTTTTAGAGAAGTACGTCGAATGCCTCCTCGATAAAGGAAAGTGCACTGCGGAAGGAAAGGAACTCAAAGGTAAACAGCCAAAAGGGTAAAGTCTATGTAAGATTACATCTTTAACTTAATACATTAGTGCTCACTCAACATTTTCATCCACCTGCCCTTATCCCACCTAGGTGGGATCAGCACAGCATATAATACAGTGCTGTAAGCGGTTTTGGCTGTGTTTTTTAAGAGCCTGCCTGCCTCCTTAGGAAAGTGGGAGTGCTCACTATTAGTCGTTAAAACCTACGTTCATATATTGATGATCAAAAAAAAGCATTAAAATTCTAATGATTGACTGAATATTCTTAATTGCACACACAATTGGTAAAAAATCATTAAAATAACACGAACGTAACGTTTATACAATTGACGGCCTTATTACTTAATTTCTTCTAGGCAACTTTTGAATGGATACAATATGTAAAGACTATTTCAGGGATGTGGGTAAAATTTTACTAATTTGATAAGATAATTACATACTTTGCAATCCAATAAAATAAACTAGTACATATACAGGGAGGCTTTTCTAAGTGTATCCATTTTTTTAAATCCTAGACATAATTAATTTTAAATCACTCGTAAGTAATTACTTAAAGAATTTGATGAACAATTGACCTTTAATTAATTAATTATATTCATTTGAACTCTTATCTCAAAAAGTACGTGATTTGTACGCAACTCATTTATTTTACGCGCGATCATTCATAACTAACACGCACACGAGCTCGTTCGTGTGCGTGAACAGTAAAATTTAGGTATTTATGATTGACTACCGCGTTGTCAAAAAGTTCTGTTTTTGAGGGAATAGAATCACAGAAGAACGGCGTAAAGTGGTAGTTTAATACTTTCGCGTTTCGTCTGGTGATTGAGGTGCCCGGAGCCCAATTTTCAAAAGGTTGTCAACGCATCTGGAACCTTCGAGTATAG
The DNA here is from genome assembly GCA_933534255.1 of Iphiclides podalirius. Classification (NCBI taxonomy): domain Eukaryota; kingdom Metazoa; phylum Arthropoda; class Insecta; order Lepidoptera; family Papilionidae; genus Iphiclides; species Iphiclides podalirius. The sequence continues at coordinate 7,897,950 of OW152826.1, read as the reverse complement.
CAGATGTCCATGGGCAGCGGTATTCATTTAACATCAAGTGAACCGTCTGCTCGCTTGACAGTTTTTCACATAAAAAAGTTACTTTTTCTAACTCAATTTTCGTTTAGGGCAGGATTTGGCTGGGTCTCCAGAGTTCAGCCATTACTACGAGCGCTTCCGATTATCGTACAGTATCCACTATTTATCATAAGTAATGATTCGGTTTAAAATCCCTTCACTATTGTGTCGGTTGAGCAAAGTTACACAGAAATTGACGCGTGTTTGCAAGTTCGATTCACCTCAATTCATGAAGTACCCATCGTTCAAGTTTTTTTACTTTCCTGATTTGCTTCAAGTGGATTAATACTATTTTATCACTTACCCCGAAGCCTGCAGCTATCTCTAAAGTGCTTTGTGATGTATCCGTTCCACAATAGCCTTTAATTCTTCATTTTCCACTTTGGTCACCGGCCGTCCACGGGGTTGGTTCTGAAGGTTGAAATTTCCAGAACGAAAACGGTGAAAGCAAAAACGTACCGTACTTTATTTTGCGACACCAGCACCATATGCATCCTCCGAAGCTGTTTCTGCAGCACTGGTGCCACGGTAGAACCTCGTACTCGTAAATATACGGATATTTCATGTTTTCCGTTGTGCGGTAATAAGCGACGCCAAAAAAAAATAATGTGGAAGAAACAAATGAAAGACTTTTTCTAAACTCAAATGTACCAGCTAAATATTAAAATTTATTTGAATAAAAATTTATAAATTAATTTGAATTTCATTAAACAAAGAGGAGATATTTCAGATCAAAGTTGTCAGTACGACAAAATGCTAATTTTATATGTATATTCTAATATCATTGTTCTGACTTCATATCAACATTTTCTAAGAAGTTATAGATGAATAAATATATAATTCATACAAATATTGTTCCTAGCCTACATTTCAAAGTAAGGAGGCATAGATTTTATATATGTGCTTTATATGAATTTTTTATTTATTTTATTTTACCCATTTAGATATGTAATGTGCAACCTATCTATAAGTACAATAAATATATGCAAACATAAATAAAATAAACTGTATAAACATCTCTCATGGTTTTTACGTTTTTCGTAGTGCATATGACAGACGCGTTGCAGACTGGCTGTGCGAAATGTACAGAAGCGCAAAAGAAAGGAACATCTAAAACAATCAAATTCCTGACCGAGCACAAACCGGATATTTGGAATGAGCTCTGCGCAAAGTACGATCCCGAAGGCAAGTGGAGGAAGAAATACGAAGAAGAAGCAAAAGCCAATGACATCAAAATCCCGAATTAATTAATTACACGCCGTTATGTTTCTCTGAACACTTCGTGGGAATGTATTTTTGACGCATCAATAACACTTTTGCTACACTGTAACCGACCTTATGCTCTGTTTTAAATAAACTATGATCAAATTATATATTTGTATGAATTCTTTGAAAAATATAATTGCTAAACACTTGCACAAGTTATGAACTTTTGCACTCGAAACTCTCTCATTGGTTTAAAATGTCAAATTTATTTAATTATCATACGAAAAGGGATAAACTTTCAAACTTCACTAAATGTCGAATGTTTGTCAGATATTCGCATAGTTACAAAATATAATAGGCTTGCTTGATAAATCGAAAAAAAAAATCAATTATTACAATTGATTATTTATAATTCATAAAGAAGCATCAGGATTTTTATATTTCGCGTAAAATAGATCTGTTTCATTAAAATATTTTCTACCATAAAAGGAAGGCATTTTCAAACTTAAATTACAAGATGAATATGAACGTCCACTACTTTTGTATGTCGTACTTTGGTTCTGTACCTCAAACTACTTTTTTGTTAAACAATAATCATCTCATCAAACCTTACAAGGCAGGCTGAATGCCACGGAATGAATTTGAATTTTCCATTAACTATTTATCTATTTGTTTGATTTTTTTTATGAGCCGTGATAGCTTGTCCGGGCGTTGGCATGTAATTTATAATACTCTAGCAACCTGAATTTAAATCCCGTTCCCAATTGTTGTCCAATTATGCTGCTGCTATGTGAAGTCGACCAATACGCAGTGGAAGTCGCGTGGTGGACTTAGGCAGATAAGACATACACCTTTATTTGCTGTGTCTAAATCATCATCAAGGCATGCACAAAATTCTATTGCAAACCGTTTAAAAAATACATTTTCCATACTAGCAAGATTCATTCAAAAGGGATATACTGCAAATTTTAACACAAGAAAAGTTACACAACACACACACACACACACACACACACACACACACACACACACACACACACACACACACACACACGCACGCACGCACGCACGCACGCACGCACGCACGCACGCACGCACGCACGCACACATAAAAATAAAATAACCCTCTGTGCATAAGCTGCTATTGTACGTTTTAGGGTACACACCCAAATGGTAAAACGGGACCCTATTATTAAGACACCGGTCTGGCCTCTGTGACTAGGCAGTAGCTCATGATTTTTTATTTTTGGGTTTGATGAGCCACTGGTGGTCTTAGGGGCCTTTACAGTTTTGCCGGACTTGAGGTGGTTGGGCGCTCGGGGCGCCGAGCTTGAACCTCGGCGTATTATTATTACGCGTTATGGTGACTAAGCTCGATTGCTCCCGAGGGGAGCCTCGGCTCGGGACGTCACGCTATTATTATCATTACCGGTTTGGGAGGCTCTTAGAGCACTTTGGTGAACGCTCCATAGAGTGACCAGGCTCAAGGGCCCCCGAGAGGGTACCTCGGCTTGGGCTGTCACTCAATACCCGCTTAGCATTCCGATTCGAGGGTGCCCGAGAGGGTCGGACCTCGGCTCGATCGGTAGCTATTATCTGACTGGGAGAATTTCTAGATTTATCATTACTACCACTTCGTAAAGCGTTGGCGCTGGGAGAAGAAGTTGCGGAAGAAACTCCAGCAACGCTTCTATCATTAACGCGGGAAAACCTGCCAGGTACGTGGCGGAACCTAGTATATGTATGGTGTTATCTGGTGTGATGGCGTAATTGTTTTATTTTGTCGATGGCAATAGTCGTCCCAGCGTCAGAGAAATCAAATACGTATCGTGGTGCGCCATTGACGACGGAACGAACCTAGCGACAGGGGTTTGTAGGTGACGGCACCTACAACTGCCGGATTGGGATGCGTGGCGGCGGATTCGAAGTAGCGGCGCGACGCCGACTTCAGGAATTGAACGATGGTTGGCAGTTCTAAATCTACATGTAAGTCGATGTTACGCATGAACCACGCGGCTCCCGTAGCTCTGCGCAAAAGTCGATTCTGGATGACCTGAAGCCTCGGGGCAATATGCGCAAAGACCGGACTCGCGTATGTCATGATGGGGCGAACTACTACTTTCTTGGTAGATGTATTAAGTTATATAATAGAATAGGTGACATCAAAAAGAACATATCACAAAAATTCTTAATTTAAAGAGTTATCATCATCCGCCTGGCCTTATGGCCCATCTAGTTGGGGTCGGCACAACATGTAAATGATGTTGTAAGCGGTTTTGGCTATATTTTTACTTTCAAGTCAATTTAAAGAAATATAAGGACAAACAAAACAATTCAATCCCGGCTATTGTCAGGATCTGTACAACGTAACAGCAATATAATTTAATGAAAACTCTTCCTAAGATACAATTTCTGTTACATTTTTTTAAACAGGTTTTATAAAGAACTGTATTGAGAGTTCAAAACTTTGATAATCGGTTAAGGGATTCATTGCGACCTAGAACCATTCTGTGTGTGTATGTATTTAATAGAAGTGTATGATGTGTACTTCGTATGGAAAGGCTAGTCCACTAACTTGCTCGGAACAATCTAGAGTTAAGAAAATATTCCAAAAATTTCCAAACACATTTTTGTATACAACGTTCTCTATCTCTAAACCCAAACTAAGCAACGCTTGTACTATGGGTACTAGAAAACTGATAAGCATACTATTCTTTTGCAAATAAATACATATTATACATATATAAACACTCAGACACTGGAAAACACTATGTTCGTCACACAATATTTTTCCAGTAGATCGAACCCACACCCTCTGGTGCAAGACGCCTCTTGTACACCTTATGGTTCACTACGCCAATCGGGTGTGACATATCTAACTTTTACAATAGGCTTAATATAAAGTAGCTGTTTACCACGTAAGAATTTGACTAATTGTTTTTGGATTTTTGCCATTTTATCCATCTAAGTTCCATAACTGGGAAAACAAATATTGAGCCTAACTTCGGCAACGCTACTTTATTATATTACTTATTTTAACGCTGTCCTGATTATGGAAAGGAGACCATGTTTTTATTTAATTAATCTTGAGATTTAAAAAAAACACTTACAAATAATTGCATTTAAGAGAAGGTGAAAGAAAACGGTACTGTCTATGTTAGATCTCGAATACTATTTGAACGTTGTAAAAGAACGTTATTAAGATGGTATGTTATGTTTGAAATGTTGGCTTCCGTTTACGTACAATGCAACCTTCCAATCGTTAACATTGATATAAATTCCATCCAAAGACTTTGATAGCGTTTTAATCATAATTCTGGCTGTTGTGAGTGCTTTATAACTCAATAATACCTTTAATGTTCAGAGCGTTGCTTCAAAATTATATACTGTAATGGTTAAATTCAAAAATACTTGAACTATACATAAATTTAATAATATAGCATTTCATGATTTGTCTTGAGGAAAAAAATTGTCTAGAATATTACGCGCTAAGTGACTTGATAACAATGAAATCCATTTCCGTTATTGGACAATGAATGAATAGATCAATACCATTAATTATTTTCCGTTTTGAGTATAAATGGCCGCGAGTCCTCACATTTCCTTAGTGTAAACAGATCATCAGTGAAGTGACATCCTTTAAGATAATTCGTCTTATCTCATAAACATCTTAACTGTAACAATGAATTGGTCGATTTTGACATCCCTTCTTGCTCTTGCCGTCGTTATCTTCGCCGATGAGCGCTATACCGACAGATATGACAATCTTAATTTGGATGAAATTATGTCCAACAAAAGACTGCTGACTTCTTACATAAAGTGTATTCTGGATAAAGGCCGTTGTACACCCGAAGGAAAAGAACTTAAGCGTGAGTAAACTTACCTTAACATCTTCAATGTATTTTTTAATACAATTATGCGTAATTGAAACTTATTTGAATTCGTGATCAATTTATTTCATTATGCGAATGCAAGTTAGAAACGATAAGCCAACTAAATTAAAGTATATGATTCAATTTTGAGCTCCAGTATGCTAAGCTTTATATTCATTTTCTTGACATTGCGCCCTAATGAGACCAGACAAATCAACAAAAAAAGCTGAAATTACGGGTATAAATGTATTGAATAAAATGACCACACATTATTAAATTAAACTATTTATTGATTTAAAACTGAGTATGCTTAATTTAAATTTATAACCATATCCTATAATTTATAAATTTCAACTCCACCATAACTACAAGACCTCAATATATAGCGAGCATTTTCTGCGTATTAAATTTATGATTTCAAAAATTTACGGAAGCTTGATAACTTGATATTAAATGTTGCAAAGAGTTCAAAACGCCAAGAATTTAAAATAAACTCCTAAAAATGAAATAAAAACTGTGTAATTTAAGTGTCTTTATGCCGAACAACTAACGAATGTGACATTCTTGTTTATGGTTCTTTACAAGTATAGCAAAATTGAATTTTATATCGTGTAGTTACAGCCTAAGCGAAAGAGGAGTCCTTACAGATGGTATCAGGGTATAGTCCACACGCATTCCCACTACGGATTAGCAAACTTCTCATATATTCGAAATATTTTTGTCATTATTTCGAAAATATGTAGAATTCCTCACAATCCTTCACCGCTGAACACATGATAATTCACGGCTTAAAATTGACAATTTTGTTGGTGCTCGCATCAAGATTTGAACAGAGATTGACACAAGTAATATTGAATTAAAAACGAACCCGGACAATGAGCTGTCTCTGCTCTTAACCCAAGGAGTTTACATCATCGAAGTTTTTTTTTATTCGAAAAGTTGTCAAACGAGCAGACGGTTTACCTGACGTTAAGTGAATGCCGCCGCCCATGGATATCTGCCGCACCCGAGGGTTACAGATGCATTGACAACCTTTTGAAAATAGGGCTCCGGCTACCTCACTCACGAGACGAAACGCGAAAGTATTTGTCATACTTCCACTTTGCGCTGGTCTTATGTGAGGTCGTGGTACTTACCCAGACGGGCCTGCCCATTCGTGCAACAGCCGAGGCAGCTGCGTGGCCCTGCCACCGTTTCATCAATAATACTTAAGAGCAATTATGTGCACTGTTAACTTGCTGTCTGAGTTCTTATTCTTTTTCCTTTAATAATTCCAAAACGTCATAAATTACTTTTGTTAAAACCAATAACTTTAAAATTGAATCCGTAGAAAAGGTTATAAAGTTTCTCGCCGCTGCACTGTGGGAATCGAAGCCACGTCTTCCAGATTCGCGCCCAGACGCTTTAACCTTATGCTAAATGGCTGATTGTCACACCGATATTTTAAAATTATATAAAATTTAATGGTTCATCTTAAGTGTAGTGAATAGCACTATAAAAGTTTTAATTTTATATGCAATCGTAAGTTAATTAAAAAATAAAATTTTATAAAGAAAAATATGCTCTACACACCTCAACAAATAATTTTTTGAAATTTTTTTACAGTTCACATTACGGACGCCATGCAAAACAGCTGCTTAAAATGTACAAATTTCCAACGACATGGTGCCAGAAAAATTGTTAAGTTCATTCGTGCAAATGAAAAGGATTCTTGGGAACAGATAAAGAAAAAATATGATCCGAACAATGTGTACAAAGATAAATACGAAGCCTTCCTTGAGGCTGAAAATTAATTACTGAAAATAAAACTTGACAGTCGTATTAACCATATATCATATATCAACTACATGTCATTTGTAAAAAAATACCTGTTCGTTATATGCTTACAACATTTATAATAAATTATATTTTATTTTACTGTTAAAAGCCTAAATATAACGTCTAGCCTGAGATAAATCTCAAAATGTAATCATTTAATTATGAAAATGTTATTATTTTCTTTAATATTTATTAGATTTAAACTTATCAAGTTGCTAATAAGGATCAATATTTTAAAATAACAGATCACATTAATGCATAGAGGTTAAACATTTAATTATCTTCTAAGTGCTATGTATACTTTCATTAATAACAACAAACTGTTAACAATTTCCAAGTCCACGTGAAATTTATGTATGTAAAACGTTCTTGCAACACAAAAAAAAGACAAACTAAACAAATAAACAAAAAATATAAATAAAAATTTACTGTTCTTCTTTCTTTATTCAACATAGGCTTATTCTACGCACTCATTGAACATCAAAAAACGTTTCAATAAACGAGACCTATCCAGAGAAGAACTAGCAGGAAATTCTGCGATCTTTTTTATCTTTTTTTATTATTATATATGTTGATAGTGTTCATTATCTGGCACCCATTTACGGGATAATTACAAGGAAGAAGTGGCTTACGCTACCCATGGACAAGAACCTTATGTTTAGTATACTTTCTTTGACTTTTATCTTCTTTACGTAGTATAAAAGAAATTCGCTCTAAATCGCTCTAAATCTGTTTTACGCTTAGAACTTTTAAACTGCGAAACGGACTTTAATGCGGTTTTTAACAATAGATAGAATAATTCAAGCGGAAGATTTGTATGTATGGTATTCATACATATTATAGTAGAGAAAAGCCGAGAAATTCAATATCTACATTGCACCCATGCGAAGCAGGAGCGGGTCGCTAGTGAGTAATAAATGTCTTTTAAATAAGAAAATCTTAAACACAGGAACTAAGAATTCCTCTTATCAACATTGTTGCAAGTTCATTTGAAACAATGGAGGGTATTAGTAATACGAATCATATTATTTAACGTTGATATTTGTTAAACACTTTACTTTGATACACATCAAACGTGACGTCACGTTTTCAATGATATATTTAGACATTGTATACCAACATTTATCCCATTTTTCAAAGTTTTAATAATTGATAGTTTTCATAATCAGCTGGTAGTACCTACCTAACTTCCCAAACTATTAGCAAATATTAGAGAAACAACATACGCAACTCGGGAATAAGTGGTATTACAATCAATATTCGACAGCAAAATGTGTATTAAAAAATTACCGCCTAAATTGGCAGCCAAATCAGGAACTAAAAACCCTGTCACTAGAACTTCCACTATATTTAAATGCCTACGTGTCCTTGTAGAGGACCGCTCACGGTAGTCATATTGCTAAAAATTTCTTCAAGGCATTGCCTTGAAGTAATTTACGTCCACATTGGAGGTAGAATAAAACGTAAAATACATATATGTATAAACTCATATTGTACATATGATATTTAATTAAATTGTTGTATGCGTTATTATGTATAAATAACAACTCATACAACATAGCATGAAATACATAGTGAAAAAACACATTTTATTATAGATATAACTTAACTTCTTCTTTTTGATTATTTTTTTACTACAAAGGCAAATCTATAATCAAAAACAAAATATACTTTACACTTATTATTAGTAGTATTTATTGTACCTTATTAAAGGACAGAAAGCAAATTTCATCACTTTCGTGGTGAGTGACATTTACGTAAAAATTTTATTACATTAAACTTATTACCTTTGTTATAAGTATAATTATCATATACTAGCTGCTGCCCGCGACTACGTCTGCGTACAGCATACCTAAAATCTGCGACAGATATACCTAAAATATGTATATAAATTATAGCCTATGTCTTATTCTGATGTATAAGCTAGACTATTGTAAAGTTTCATTTTAATCAAGTAGTATATAGTAATAAAGTAGTATATGCGTGAAAGAGTAACAAACATCCATCCATACATACAAACTTTCGCGTTTATAATATTAGTAAGGATTTATGTAAGTCGAGGATATTAACCACTCAAAAAACAGTCAGTAACTTCATATTCTTGTCTAGATAAATTATGAATGTCTACTTAAAGAGTTAATTACAGCACAACTATTAGGTACTGTTAAACGATAAAGTAAATTATGAATGTAATGTTGTGAACGCTTTTTCTTCCAACATCTTTGGTGACTGTCCACGCTTCACCATTTTTGGTTAAAGATATTTATATAATTTCCGCCTTTATACTGCACTATAAATAAAAATAAAGAAACTTCATACAAAATAAACACCTAAAAACGATGTAAACAGTGTATAGTGGGGAGTTAAAAAGTAGGTAGTTTAATTTTTAATATATTTTTATACTTTCAACATCTTCATAAGCATTGCTGGGCATAGGCCTCCACCACAGAAGGAAAACTCTAATGAGACGTTTGGTTCAGGGATCTCCAAAGTTCATCCGATTATAAGTTCCAACATATTTGACACACACAGGTATCTGTAAAATATAAATGGATGGCCTATGGCCAACAAAGTGATCACCGATGAAGATTTAGCTTCATCGATTATCATTTTTGCTACTAGCCCGATTGCAGTACTTTATAGGTGAGACTTCTAGTGTCAGCTTTTAAGTAAAAAAAAAAAAAACGTTGTGTACTTTTATGAAACCACGATTCAACTGAAACTTTTCTCGGATCGTAGACATTTAACTGAATATTTTCAGTTCAATATGAAAAAATTAATCATTCAAATTTAATATAAATGATACACTGTTAGCTGATGGGAGCCATAGGCGCCACCATATTGACCTTGACTGCTCTGCCTAGCGCCTTTCACTTTTGTGACACTATAAGAAAGCGTACGGAATAAATGCCGAGATAGGGCAAACATTTCATTTATCTGTATAAATATAGATTTCATCGAGATATAACGGATCATCCTGTATCAATAACTACTTAATACTGTTCGGACGAAGGGGAGGAGAAACTTAAAACTTACGGGCCCTATATATTGGTAACTTTGAGATAAACACTACCTTATTCAATCGCTCTTCAGAATTTAAATCAGATCAGTAAATGGTAAGCTTTTTAATATATATCCAATGAAGTGTCACTTTATTATATTATTCAATAAAAAACATGTATATAAAGTTTTTATGCTTTTGTACAACTTTCTTATGACAATTAAGAGACAATACTATTTGTTCCACTGCCAGTGCTTAATTAGCTTCCTGTACTCCTTACCTACCCTTAACTTCGATGTATAGAAATTATTGGGTAAAGCCCACCTCCCTTGTCTGTTACCTTACATATCTTCGGAATTATGTTTTTATTTATAAATCTCACAAATGACGGTTTCCCCACTAAGTGAATGAGCACTTAAATTTGGTATCAACAAATTCACTGGCACCGACTACTGAATAGGGTGATTTATTGAACCCTAGAGCACGGGACACAAATGTGCGCCGTGACAACTCAGTGCCTATGTGTGCAAATAAATATAATGTGAGCATAATGATTAAAACCTTTTATGTCTCATTACTTTCTCATTTGAATTTTATCCCACTTTCCAGATGACATTAAAGCTAATTGTACTTATGGCCGTTCTGGCAACAGTTTTAGCCGCAGAAAAGGTGACTCATACCACGAAATACGACAATATCGATTTAAAAGAGATCAAAGGAAACAGAAGATTACTTTTGGCTTATGTAAACTGCGTTTTGGAAAAAGGCGAATGCAGTCCCGGAGGGAAGAAATTGAAAGGTTAATTGACAGTTTTTTTCTTAATACAAAGTATGCACAACACTCTCTGGTGAATCGTTTACAAAAAGTTTTTAAAAAAAGATTCCACTCAGTTGATATTTTCAATTTCAGTTGGGATAACTTTAAAAAGGATGTGTTGAAACTCATAATGTAGTGAGGTAAACTAACTCATTAACTGACACACACACACGCACGCACGCACGCACGCACGCACGCACGCACGCACGCACGCACGCACGCACGCACGCACGCACGCACGCACGCACGCACGCACGCACGCACGCACGCACGCACGCACGCACGCACGCACGCACGCACGCACGCACGCACGCACGCACGCACGCACGCACGCACGCACGCACGCACGCACGCACGCACGCACGCACGCACGCACGCACGCACGCACGCACGCACGCACGCACGCACGCACGCACACACACACACACACACACACACACACACACACACACACACACACACACACACACACACACACACACACACACACACACACACACACACACACACACACATATGCGCGCGTGCGAGGGAGGCGCATACGAGAATTATGTATGTTGAAAATCTTTTAATTTCCTTATAATTCTTTTCTAGATGTTTAGATGATAACTATAAGGATACTAATAACGTTTACATTTAGTGAACGGTTTAGTGACCTTTGCAATGTAAAATAATTGAAGTGCAGTAATATTCATGTAGATAATTTTGCTTAGTCAAACTGCCAGATTAAATGAAAATTGAAATTAAATAATACTCTTTGGTTTTAGCTAAATTAGAATATAAAGTAGGTATTTGTACATAAAAAAAAAACACGTATTACAGGACAATAACTAAAATTGTCATTTACAGAAAATCTGAAGGACGCCATTGTAAACGGTTGTAAAAAATGCACTAAGGCACAAGAAGAAGGCACAAAAATCATTATTGAGCATTTGATCCAACACGAATTGCCGATTTGGCGAGAACTGTGCGCCAAGTTTGACCCTGAGGGCAAATGGCGAAAGGTGTATGAAGATCGCGCCAGAGCGAATGGCATCGTTATTCCGGAATAAGTTTACTAAAGGACAGCTCAACAAGCTAACAAACGAGATTATTTTATTGTTTTTGTACTTTAGATCTTGAAATCGTGTTCTGTCATAAAATTTTATGTATTTTATTTTATTCCGAGCTGAAGTACTAGAGGCACAGTAGACTGCAACAGTGTTTTTTTTTAATAAAAAATATAAACAATAGTACCTTAATTAAATGTGGTAGGGCCACGCAGCAGCCTCGGCTGTTGCACGAATGGGCAGGCTCGTCCGGGTAAGTACCACGACCTCACAGAAGACCGGCGTAAAGTGGAAGTATAATACTTTAGCCTTACGTCTGGTGCGTGAGGTAGCCAGAGCCCAATTTTCAAACGGTTGACAACGCATCTTCAACCCTCGGGTGTAGCAGCTGTCTATGGGCAGCGGTATTCACTTCACATCAGGTGAACCGACTGCTCACTTGTCAACTTGTCACATAAAATAAAAACTTTTTCTTTTTTCTTTCCTTATCAGAATTTTTTATGCACTTCACGGATAAACACAAATAATGATAGTATTCATAAATATTTATTCAAATCTTAACAGCTTTCAACTCTGATTCATATCTCTTGACGTACTTGTGGTCGCAGTCGTACTTGTCAGTGAGTTGCTTCCAGAATCCGGTTTCATTGTTGATGAGGTGGGCTATCACAATGCGGGTGCCACGTCGTTGCGCGTCGGTGCACTTGCCGCAATAATTCTCCAGTGCCTCCCTAATGTGCGCTGAATAAACAAAATGGATTACTTTTTTCAATGGCTTTTCTTAAAATTAATGTTCCCTTAAAAAGTTACTTCCCTATTTTAACGCATAAGCTGCAGAAGGAGATATTAATTTCTATTTTTATTAATTACCAACAATTTAGTTTTTGAATTTATACTTCTTTTGGCGCGTTAGGGAAAAATTATGTGAGTAAATTTTTATGATGCGCGCGCACACCGTCATGAAAAACCGACACCCTGAAGTTAGCTAGACATCTACGTATGTTTGCGTGAGAACTGACAACTGTATTCACGATATTTATTTTGTGATATTTAAATAAACTTTATTTAACTAGATAATGCGTTATAATAAAACTTTCAATGTATTAAATACCTTTTTTCTATTGTTAGTGTCGTTTTTTCTACAAACGTAAGGCGAAAGATAAAATTTTTGAAAAGATTTTTATCTTGTTACGCCAAAGAATTATAACTTCTAACGCGTGTACACACACTTTTGTTTTATGTTGATTTAAAAAAAAATAAGAAAATTGGAGAGACAAAAATAATTGATTATCTGTATCAAGCAGCTCAAATGTTTAAAATGATATAGTATTTACATTTAGCTTCCCAGGAAATATTGATTTAAAAAAATACGAACTACAAAGTGCAGTAATAATAAATAGAAATTAGCATAAATATCGACTTGTCGGGATGCGACATAGATATAATGGGAAGGGACCCAATGTATCTATATCGCATACGGGCAATAAATTAAGATGAAAATTTGACAGTGGAAAAGTATAACCATTCAACTAATAATATATGATAAATAATCGTTTAAAATTAAAGCTATTGAAATGTTGAAAATGATATTTAAAAATCTCATTTGCCTCAAGTCAATCTAGCGACATGTTATTGACCTCATCATACGTTCGCTTCACACAATCAAATCTTGTATCGTAAAAAGTCTAACATATACGTCATAGTTAATTGTTTTATATATGTTTTATTTTTATTATCTTTCGTAATAACCTTAAAATAACCTTGATCGAGTTTGTTGCACATATTAACAAAATATTTCATGTATCTATATGAGCGATTTAAAAATGCTCTTCTTCAAAATCCCTGATGGACCAAATGTACGTTTTCAAAACTACTCTTAAACCTGTTTCTCTCTTCCAAATAAAAGTAAAGTAAACAGAAAAATGTAAAATAACAGCATATACATGTCCCACTGCTGGGCAAAGGCCTCCTCTATTCAGAGGGTATCAGGGCATAGTCCACCATGCGGCCCCACTGCGGTTTGGCGGACTTTACATATCTTCGAAATATATTTTTTTTGTTATCATTTCGAAAATATGCAGATTTCCTCACGAATTTTCCCTTCACAGCGGAGCACGTGATAAGTCAGCACTTAAAATTAATTACTTCATTGGTGCCGACACCGGGGATCGAACTCAGGTTGCTCGAGTATTTATTTTATTTTATTTTATTTTATATATTTAGGCTTACCAACTAAATACATACAGAACAATATTAATAAAGATTTACAGGTACCAACGGAATTAGTATATTTAATTAAAGGCGAGCGCCCGGATACTGAGCTATCACGACTCTAAACAATGTAAACAGTAGCGTTAAAAATCAATTTATTGTTAAATGGCATTTGAAAATAATTATCTGTGCTTGCAAAAATATAAATCTGTTTACAGATTAATCATAAATACGCAAGTGAATTAAAAAAACTTACACTTTAATTCTCTACCATCCGGTGAACATCTGCCTTGTTCCAGTAAACATTTAACGTACGGAACTAATAATCTTCGGTTAGATACAACTTCTCCAACGTTCAAATTGTCATACCGGCTCGTATATTTATCAGTTCGGGCGCTTACAATAACAACAACTGACAATAGCAAGAAATGTGCAGGAAATATCATTCTACAACAAAATATACAAAGATACAATGTAACATCTATGAATATGTCTATTGACAAAAAATATTGTCTAGTCATAATATAAGAATTACGTAATAGATTGCTTATACATACGAAGTTAAAATAATATTTAGAAATACTTACTTTTTTTTTTTTTGTAAAATCACCATCACTTTACACTTAAAGCCTAGGAGAGTTTCTGCTACACTAAAGAGATAACACCGTCAAGGTTTTTTATATAGTTGTTAGAATATTAGCTACCATAGAGAATATAAACGAAACGGGTTTAGTTTATTTTATCACAACTAGAATTTTTTAAAGAGCTTTGTGTTATCCCCCAGTTTCCGTATTATTTACTGTCATATAAATTTATTCATTTATATGTGTTTACAATTAATCAAGTCAATTAATTTACCTTTAAGTCTCCAATTTTAAACGGGGCAAGCAGTTTAATTAATGATTGCTCCTCTCTACGTGTGTTTAGTAATTGTTGTCAGACATTACATTACCTACACTGAACAGTAACTTTTTTAGGGCCACGCAAACTGTGGTAGGGGCACGCAAACTGTGGTAGGGCCACGCAAACTATTGTAGGGCAACGCAGGTCCCGGCAGGTCCGGACGGAGAATTTCCACGACTTCACAAAAGACCGGCGTGAAGAGGACGTGTTATACCTCTGCGTCCCGTCTGGGGAGTAAGGTAACCGGACCCCACTTTATTAAAAGGTGGCATCGCATTTGCAAACCTACGGGTGTTGCAAATGGCCGTGTCACTTAGCATCAGGTGAACCGCCAGCTCGCTTGCCACCTTCTCACATAAAAAAAATACACTGGACAGTAAACAGTTTCTCGAGAGGTAATCAAAAAAATGATTAAAAACATCAGTGTAATACATTAAAATAAACACCTCGCTACTTTAAAATAGGAGTAGCTGTGAAGTATGTTACAGCCCAATTATTATTCCTATCTGATTATTGAGGTCGATTAAAGATGAAATATTTCATGTTTAATCTTTCTTTTTTTTTATAAATTATATTATTTTAAATTTTTTGCACGTGGCCCAGAATCGTGCTTCGTGGCAGTCAGTGGGTGAGGGATGTACAACAGTGGCTGAATTGATAATGATGATGATGATTTTAGATTAATCATTTCATTGCCTTTAATTTTACCTTTCTTCGTGAAATTGTTGATAGCATGTTAAGTATTCACTTATCATATGCTAAGCGGTGAAGAAAAACATCGTGGGGAGACCTGCATATTTTCGAAATTAGAAAAAATATATTTTGAATATCTAATGCAAAAACCTTTTCAACGTAGCTTTTAGATATATAAAAATATAATCCCGATATACAAATGATGATGATATACAAAGTATTAAATTTATACTCTACACATGTAATTAAGTAAAGAAATACATTAAAATGGACCAGATACTTATTTATTTTTAAATTAGTTTTATGTCTATAAGGATTACTTTATTAAGCTTAACCCAAATGCGGAACTAGGCGTTGGGACCTCAGAGACCGCCTCGCGCTCGAACCACTTTAGAGTTCTCTAAAAACATCCCCATTCTAAAAAATACTTTGAATATCTACAATTTTCGAGCGCATCGATATGAACGAACTTTACTATGGAATTTTATAAACATTGCAGTTGAGAAATAGATAGATAATAGAAAACAGTTGTTAGGAGCTATACCGAAATGTTTAAATATCAACCCGAATAATGCTCACAGTGCATAGCTTCTTTAGAGAGAAGCATTCTAGCATGTTTAGTTGTGTTTAAAATTAATCAAAAACTAAAAATATATTTGAATAAATTAAAATTTATTTTAATATTGCTCATCTCTTAGTAACATTAACGTTAAATCTTGAGATATATATATTTAGCTTCCATATGTTTGTGTCGAATAAACTCAATAACTCACCCATGGGTTAACCTGATGTTTGTACACTACATCTTAATATACACTCTTATTTAATAGTTAATAAGAGTGTATATCTGTACATACTTTATTCTTAAGTCCCAACGGAAACAATAAAACACAAAATCACTAGCTGACCCCATCCATAGCCAAGCGTAACCGCTAGTGTTAAATAAAAATATTAATTTCCTTTTATAATGCTTTATTATTCGAAAATAATTTATTCGAAATCCAAAAAATAAAATAATCTTTTACATGTCGTCCCGCCGTCGATGTAATTAGGCGGAAACTTTGCGCAGTTCGCTTTCGTATTTGACAACGTATTTGCGTTCGGGGTCGTACTTGGCGGTGAGCTGGTTCCAGTAACCCTTTTCGTTGTTTATCAAGTGGCCGATGACGCGTCTCGTGCCGGACTTCTGCGCGTCGGTGCATTTCTCGCAGTAGTTCTCGAGCGCTTCCTTAATGTGCGCTGTTAACAAAACGATAGAGTCCATTATTCATTGGCGTCTCTGATTCATTACCTAAAGTTGTATACATATTATAATCATTCATACCAAAGTCAACTTTTCTTTTTATAATACCACATTATTATATTTCCGAATCACTTAATGTTTTTTCTCTCCAACGCGTCGCTTATAATAACCGGTTACTGGAGTAGGGATAAGACGAATGTTTTGTTAAATACACACGGTTCCATAGTCAAGGTCTAGGTTGCTGCAAAAACGTTTCTACAACATTTTACCGTGTTGATTAAATTGAACATAAATATTTATGAGAGTCAAGTAAAAATGTAAGAATATTTTTCCATGGGATTCGAACTCGTGAATTGAAATCAGGAGTTGACCCCACAAACCACACCACGGAAAAGTCTTTGGTGCCTTTAAAGCGCAGGGATTCGAACTCGTGAATTGAAATCGGGAGTTGACCCCACAAACCACACATTGTAATCAACAGATTGCACCTATATTGAATCTTACCGTAATAATATTTTATACTTAAACTAATCATTACTTTACAATTAAACTTTGTCATGATTAAGTTACACTTTTAGTGTGTTCAGAAAGACAAGAAACACAAAAATCTTCCATCTCATTCAAACAACCATTGATTGCAAACCTTCGCCACGTAAAAATCACATCAGTCGCACGTAACAGTATTAAACTAAATTAGAATGGTGGAAGGATACGGTCCTAAAGTTAACTATAAACTCTGTAGCGCAATTGCCGAGGTATTGTCTTGGGCGCCGTGGTCTAATCCCCACACGGAACAACTACAGATAATGTTTCAGATGTGGGTGTTGCTTCACGTAAAATTAATGTTTGTAAAACGCTCTTACAGCACAGGATAATCCTTACTTATCCTTACTAATATTATAAACGTGAAAGTTTGTATGGATGGATGAATGTTTGTTACTCTTTCACGCAAATATTACTGAATGGATTTTAATGAAACTTTACAATAATATAGCTTATACATCAGAATAAGACATAAGCTATAATTTATAAAGATATTTTGTGAATTTTCCAAAATATAGGTAATGATAAATGTAAACTAAGTAGGAAAAACTTCAGCCATCTGCGAGATATTCTGGTGTAAAATAAAAAGGGTTAATTCCCTTTGGCCCACGTGAAAGTAAAATGAATGAAACTTTACAATAATATAGCTTATACATCAGAATAAGAGATAGGCTATAATTTATATACATATTTTTATGTATGTATGCAAGTCTATCTGAATGTTACTCCTTCAGCCTATTCTTATAGCAGCTAGTATTATCATTCATTAAAGGCAATGCTTAAAAAATAGAATAATAAAATAAGCACCATTTTCACTTACATTTAAGCTCCTTGCCGTCAGGCGAGCATTTGCCTTCGTCCAGGATACATTTGATGTAGCCCTCTAGGAGTCGCTTGTTGTCCAGGATCTCGTCCAGGTTCACGTTGTCATAACGGTCAGTGTAGTGCTCAGGCCGGGCAAGCACCACCGACATGGCGGCAAACAGGCATGCGACGATAAAAGCTTTCATCTTGAAACTACTTTGGGAATGCACACGAAATTTTTAAAATTAGTTAAAGTGTAACTGAAATCGAAGTTATATTTGAATGGAATAATTATTTACCTACAATAAGTAATTTAAAAACACTTCTATTTTTATTTATCTATACAACTATTTAATTCGGGATAAATATATTACACTTAATACTAAATAATTTACTTTAACTCGTATTGAAACTAACATTTAGACAGAACTTGATAGAATCTTCAATACGTTCAAAATAATCTTGAACATAACCCATATATGTATAAAAATAATTACCTGAAAAAATTACAGTCGTATGTATTTCAAAGGTAGCAGCAACAGCCGAACTGCAATATTGCTCCTTTGCGGACTGGCTCTGTACTACTCTGTTCAAGACCTCTGCGAGCTTAATATATATAGAACACGGTAGGTAATTGTTGTGATATTGATCACTATGACGTAAAACAAATACCCATTAGTGTGCGTACAGACACCGATTAGGATCTTCCAATGAATCGCGTCTCACCGTGGAGTTTAATTTTACATACACAGTACCTACTTGTACGCCTCATGGTAATTAGTAATATTTAAATGTTTTTGCTTAAAAAGATTAACAATAACTAGCGAAGTACGGTATTTTCGGTCTCGTAGATCAAGGATATGACCTGTCTTAAAGAAATGTATTACATTTGCATAGCAAATGTCAACAAAATATTCGCTTCCAGTCTAGCTGAAAATGATAATGATAATAAAAATATTTATCTTCTATTTCAACGTATTATGTGAACGCGTAAGCGTCTATTTGAATGAAGATATTTTTAATTTGAATTTGAATAACAAACCTTGCCCACGGGACATGGTGCCAAGAACTACAGCTACATTAACTTGCTGTATAGGTAGTAATAAACTTTGAACGATAAAAACCAGCCCTCGTGTCACCAGCTGCAGGGATTAGTCTAGGACGTAAAACGTCCAAAAAATTTTGATGACAAAGTAGCCAAAGAATCTACGCAAGTAGCATCCCAAATTAGGGATGCTTTTGATGAGGCTCGGTTGTGTTCAAGATCATTTTGAACGTTTGTTTTGAAGATTCTTTCAAAAAAAATTGTTCAAATTACTTACAAGTTACATACACCAAGCACAAAGTGTAATATTATAATTAACATGAACTTAATATCTGTATCAGGAAATAAGTCTTTTGATTATTTATTCTAATGAAATTAGTAAAAATGATTTTATTTAAATTGAATAAATTTTATTTAATATGTAACAATTGTGTTAAATTCCAACAGATAATTAAATATATAAAAAATATAATCAAGTTTATAGAGAATATTCCAAAGATCACCAATTTCAAATTGGAAGCGATATATGACAAAAAATAATAAACATCAACAATAACAACTCTTAATTAACGAATATAAAATTCTGAGTAATCATCTATATGGTTTTTACCACACGCGCAAAGGCAAAAAATACAGGTAGGTATAAAAATAATGTCTTGTCCTGCAGGCTTCGAAAAATTTCCACGACGCCTGTGGTGTGTTCTGTGACGTATCAAGGCTTTCGACTACGTGGATTACAATAGGTTACCCATCAAGGTACCAATAATTTTTAATTTCGTATCTTAAGTTACAAATAGAGAACAATAAAAATATTTACTTTTTGTCAGTGAGCCTTTCCGGTAAAATTTCTATAATAATTTGGTCAACATTTTATGTCAATATTCATACTAATGCGCCGACATACGAAATTGTTATTTCTGCATATAACATTTGTCTGCAATTAAAGTTATAAAAAAATATGTTCTGTTAATAAAATAATGGTGAATAAAATAAGGTGAATAAATAAAAACTGTTTAGGTAATCGAGCATTTAGTTGTATGCATACTTCAAAATTAGACTGGCAGTCAATAAAAAAGGCGAAGAAGCCATATTCGAAACTTGCGTTTGAGTTTGCGAGACTGCACTCTTCTATCCATACAATCTTTGATGATAAACGGACTCGCTCCCACAATGTTTCACCGAGGGAGAGTGACCACGGGAATAATTACGCACATTCCCGCAACCACCACGCCGGCAGTGGCCGTCTCATTAGCCCTTCTCGAGGAGTAACACCCCTCCTTCAGGTAAAGCGCGCAAGAAAATAAAGTGCACCTCTCTATTCTGCCGCTTTTGCACTGCCCAGACGCCACAGGAGTGCTGCCATGGGAACCAGTGCTGGTACAGCACTGGTTCCCCTGGCAAACATCAAGCTTCCCGGCGATGGCTTACTTCAACTCGTTCTCTGCACTCATCCAAAGTGGGGCCAATGAACCCACTGAATGTCGATTTAGAGGCCACCCTACATAACAAGCCAGCCCAGTATAATCCTCGTGGCGCGGGGGTAAGAGACAGTTCGCTGGCCAGGGTACCATGGGAGCCAGTGTCAATAAGCAACAAGCCTCCCAGCCCCCAGCAGCGCATCTGGTCTGTGGCTCCGCCGCTCACCACGTTTTGACCGCGAAGGGTAGGGAGAACGGCGCACCGCAATACCGATACTCCTCTCCCCCCGCGACTCCTCCTCGGTAGCAGAAGACCGGGAGAGGGGCTCCACCTCTACCACCCTTGACCTATCCCCTGCACCCTCCAGCACGCATCCAGAGTGGGCCCAATAAGCCCAGCCCATTGGAGCGGCCCTCGCGGGCCGGCCTTACACCACAGACCGGCCTAATGTGGGTTCCTCTTAGCTTCGCCGTGGTTGACCAAGCCACGGCTGCTAAGCCCCTTCGCCACGTCAAGGCGGTGTAACGTTTTTTAGTGGGTGTCTAGATAATGATGGGAAGATTTAATAAAAGATTTATTAGCGGTTAAGAATTTGTATTTATCCCTTCAATTTAAAGTTACAATCCCTGGACTAGCTCAGATACAATATATTTTGTAATATAATAATAATAATAATAAGTTGGGCGCCTTGTCTGTTAGGAACAGACTGTTGTAATAATCACAATTAAGTATCTCAGGGAGTCGTGAGTACATAAGACCTACACATTACTTTGTGCGACCATAAAAAGGTTAGATAATTAAATTAATTTAAGATTATGAAAGTTATGCAATTCAATTTAAAAAATAAAGTCCAATCAGGTAGTTATTTAAAATCTGTGTCACCGCAGAGACATCTGCCCTGTGTGCACAGGTCAGCGTTGAGCTCAGAACCAGTAGAGAAAGTCAGGCCAAGTGTAGTGTGTACAGCCACACTGTTGGGGGGGTATGTAGGAGACCTCCTGCCAACAAACACTACATTGTAGAACTAACAAAGGCAGGGATTTGAATCCACCTACAATTATAAGATGTGAAACACTTACCAACTGGAGGTAAAAAACAATATTTAATAGAGCAGCAGCTCAGACCAGCTTGCCAGCCACCTATGCCTTCAGCATCCACCTGTGATATTCGAAAAACCATACTTAGGAACACGAGACAATAAATTCTCAATCTACCTTCATGTGAGATTTCTAAATACATTCACAATGCAAGTCTTTTACAATTTTAGTAGGAAACCAGTGAAAATAACAAAGAATCTTACCACGAGGGATAACAAATCCAGCACTGAGTTTCCCAGACAGCAATCACAAATAATACGACCAGGAACGTGTTCTGATTCAACCTCTAGCCATGCACTGTAAAAAAGCGAATTGATAAGAAAACGAAATACGTAAACAAAAACAACCACTGGCATGAACAAAACCAAGCAACTACTTACCAGTCGAAGATAATGGATCCACAAAAACTAATTTATCCAATGTCAATTCGATCCGGCGGCAATCTCAAATGACAAGTACCAACAAATGAACTTAACTTTTTGATTTGACCTTTCGAAAAGGCAAAGGTTCATATGACATGCAGCCTAGTCTTTAGAAAAACAACAATTTCGACAAAGTGATGAAATCACACGTTACAATATCCCCCAAGCACACAGAATTCACCTTGGTGAATTCACGGCTGTCCTCAGCCGTAAACTACTAAACTGAAGAAATGCAGTAAAGATCAAATATCAAAACAAATACTAAGATTTAAAAAAAAAACTACAAGTCTCAAGTCAAACTGAAAGAATAACTGAACAATCCTCAAAGCAACATTAACAGTTTCATCTTATAACTAAATTAAACATCCACCAAAAATAACTTTTAAGGAAAACCTCAACATCAAAATAAAACTTATCTATCTAAAAGACATGTGCTCGAATGAGAAAATTTTCAATAAATAAATAATGTATAGGTGACGATTTTCTGGATCAATCACAATCAGCTCTTCCTGCATAAATTACATACATCATAGAAATATAAATAATTCCCTAATATTCCACATAAATCCCACTATCGCAACCATCCCTATCAGACCATAGAAAGAAACAAGAGAAAAAGAAAAGAAGAAAAGAGTCAGCAGTCATCATTAGTCTCACAAACACCTTGCATAATTCCATCAACCACAAAACCATGTTTACTGTTTATTGAAATAAATATTAAGTTATGTAAATTATAATAAATATATATTGATACTAAATATATGTGGAAACCATATTAATATTATTCACTCCCCAACTAGTGATTAATAACCCTAATCTGACTATACAGTTCGCCTTTTCAATATAAGACTAACTGAAATCAATGTCTTTGAGTCACCCTTTTTCATAATTATGACTGACTCTTGACAATCCCCTATCACTAATCAAGTATTGAGTGAAAAACAAATACATAGATAACATCTAATGTGAATGAGTTAGCATAGCTTTAGGCTTATTTAAAGAGTTGCTAACCGCTCTGTAAAAAAAATGCTACTCGAATGTTAAAGACTACCAAAATTATGTAGGTTTTAAGGCTTATTTAACGAGTTACCTACCACCGCTCACTATTGTTCACTATGGCAATTATAAGTAAATAATTATTATAATTTTACATATATAAATAATGTTGGTTATGATATAACTTCATAAATATTTTATTATTATGTAAATGACTTTAATAATTTTTCACTCGAGACAGTCCCCTTACCTATCTACAGTATTCCTAACCTAATCCAAATTATTTCCATCTTTTACATTTCCATTACAGTAATCATTCCCTTGCATAACCTGCACCTAGGACACAAACTAACACAGCCTAACCTGTGGTCCGAGGGTTAGTCACCAAAATTAACTAATATTTCCTGCTAATTACATTTCCTTTTCAGTAATCAATCCATTGAATAACCTGCGCCTAGGACACAAACTAACACAGCCTAACCTGTGGTCCGAGGGTTAATCCTCAACAAGAAAAATAACTCAAATAAATTGTATTCAAAACAAGAGTCCTATAGCAACAGACCAAAAAAACTTGTCTCTCCAGTACAGCCACAAATCACTACATAATCAGGCTTACAAACAACTTCAACGACGGACATTTCCGCTCACAGCAGTCAAATTATCTGCCAAGAGCAGCCAATTCTGCCAACAGCAGCCAATTCTACCAACAGCAGCCAATTATTCATAAATCAGTCCAAATTGGCCAACAGCAGCCAAATCTTCCACAAATCCAACCTATCAGCAACAGAATCAAAAAATTAAAACACCTATTGACACAACTAGCTGTAATTACCACCTTATTATTACAGCCAGACAACCAGACTATTAGCTTCATTGAAGTCACTATTAAAATTTCCTATTTACATATCTACACTCCCATTAAATTAAATTTAACAATATTTAGCCTTCTGTAAAAATACTTAATTTTTTAATTTTAAGTCTTTAATATGCCAAATCCCAGCATCTTTACCATTAACATCTACCAGCTGGTAGACCAAAGGTGATTTCTTACCTACTATTTCGACATTTGATATATTTGGGAGCCAGTTTTGCTGTAAAAAATTTATCCTTCATGCTAATAGGAAAACATCTTTTCCACACAGTTTGACCCACTTCCAGCTCTTGATGCCTTCTCCTTAAATTGTAGTATTTAACATTTTTATCATGAGACTTACTCAACTCAGCTCTCACTTTACTAAAAATTAGTGACAATTCCCCTAAATTTCGAGCATAATCATCCCGTGAAGGAAAACTTATTTCCTGCAAGTCCAACGGGGTAGGATCATACAATGAACCCGAAACTACAGCTTCACGACCATGAACCAATAAAAATGGGGAATAACCCGTAGCCTCACTAACTGTGGTATTAATAGCAAACTGTATTTGTGACAAGTGTAAGTCCCAGTCACGATGACTTTCTTTAATTAATGTCGATATTGCTGCCACTATCGTTCTGTTTTGTCTCTCAACAGGATTAACCTGTGGACAATATCTTGGACCCAAATGTATTTGTGGAATGTTATATTTATGGAACAGGGCAGTAACCTCGTTTCCAGTAAACTGCGTACCATTATCAGAAATCACTGTTTGAGGAATACCATGTTTCATAAATACTTCATTTTCTATGTACTTTGCTACAATCTCACCGGTGGCCCTTCGCAGTGGAAACAACATAACATATTTTGTAAAGCAGCACATAACCACTAGTAACTGCGTATAACGATTTCTTGACACAGGAAATGGACCCACTAGATCCATACTAAGACATTGAAAAGGCCGACAACACTGCTTTGGACTACCCATCAACCCGGGTATTGCCCGTGATGGTGTTTTGTATGACAGACAAATTTCACAATTACGTACATAATTAACAACGTCCTGATACATTTTTGGCCAGTAATAACAAAGTGAAATCTTCTTATAGGTTTTAGTTATTCCCAAATGAGCCGAAGTTGGTAAATCATGATTTTCTTCTAGTATGCTTTTCCTACGGTATTCACATACCACTTCTTTCCACTGGAACTCCTTTTCTAATCCATTACTAGACTTTGTAAAACGCAACAACTTTCCATTACTAATTGTGAAATTTTTGCAAGAAAGGGGCTTCTCAAGACATTTCTTATAAATGCCGTCATACCAACAGTCACCAGTAGCTTCATAAGCGTTTTCTACATCAACGGCTGCGACACACTGAACAAACCTAGATAAAGCATCAGGCACCACATTGTCCTTCCCTGCACGATGCTCTATAACAAAATTATAAGGAGATAGACGACAACCCCAGCGAGCCAATCTGCCAGTTGGATTTGACAAATTCAGAAACCATTTCAAGCTAGCGTGATCTGTGACAATTTTAAATTGTTTACCGCCTTCCAGGTAGGGTCTGAAATGTTCAACCGCAAAAACAACTGCCAAAGCCTCACGCTCTGTAGCGGAATAATTCTGTTCACACTTCGAAAGAGACTTACTCGCATAAGCAATAGGGTGGTCCCTTCCGTCTATCTCTTGAGCAAGCATACCAGCAATACCATAGGCAGACGCATCACAGTGTAAAGAAAACGGCTTGGAAAAATCTGGACACCCTAAAATTGGAGCTGATACCAGGGCCTGTTTAAGAATATCGAAAGCATCTTGAGCTTCTTCGGACCACTTGAACGGAGGTGCTTTTTTACTTGTACTAGTCAACTTATTTAAGGGTGCAGCAATAAGACTGAAGTTTTTAATGAAACGCCTGTAGTAAGACGCAGTACTAAGAAAGGTTTTTACCTCTTTACGAGTCGTTGGTATTGGGAAATCAAGAATTGCCTTTACCTTTCCTGGATCTGTGTGTAAACCTTTCTCATTTACAATAAACCCTAAATATTTTAATTCTGTTCTAAAAAATTGACACTTGGAGAAATTGATTGTCAAACCAGCTGTCTTAAGTCGCTCTAGAACTTTGGAAAGAAGGTCCAAATGTCCCTGAAAGGTATCGTGTACAACCACGATATCATCTAAATAAACAAATACACGGTTGTCAAACTCCGGCCCAAACAGCATGTCCATCAACCTCTGTTGAGTAGCAGGTGCACCAGTTAACCCAAAGCACATACGCTTAAAATGAAATAAACCACGGCCAGGCACAGTAAATGCAGTTTTCTCCTTTGATTCTTCAGACAACAATATCTGCCAGAAAGCAGAGCTAAGATCAATAGAGGATAAGTACTTGGCGTCCCTTAGGCGATCTAAGATCTGAGAAATATAAGGTAAAGGATATGCATCATGTTTTGACACAGCATTTAATTTCCTACTATCCAAGCAAAATCTTAACTCACCCGAAGATTTCGGTGTCATTAATGTCGGATTATTCCAAGGACTGCGACTAGGCTCCACCACATCCATCACCAGCATCCTATCCAACTCGCGATGCAACTCCTTTAACCTATCTGGGGACATGGGGTAATAACGCTGCTTGATGGGCTTAGTATCTCCCGTATCAATAGTATGTGTAATTAAGTTTGTTTTCCCTAAACCAGCTTTTTCAAAGGAAATGTCCTTAAACTTTTCAATGATTACCTCAGCCTGGCTGCGCTGAATGGAAGTCAAGGTTTCGAAAGAAAGAAGACAATTAATCTCCGCTACGTCCATACTATCTTTATACTGAAAAGGCAATGAATGAAGTAACTCAGGAGCTAGGTTAAAAGTACGCCAAAAATCCCATCCAAAAATTACTGGTGTTTTCACTTCCGGTATTACATAAAATTTTATCAGCTTCACAGATCCCAACATTTCCACTGGAAGCAAAACATAACCCTTCACTTCCGACGATGCTCCATTCGCCGTTTGTATTTGAAAATTATCAATCGACAAATGTTGCAGCTCTATTCCCATGTTAAGAAACTTTTTCACCGAATTCCCACCTAATATAGAAATACCAGAACCTGAATCCAGCAAACCACAAATTGACAGACCATAAACTTTAACATTCAAAAATGGACGAGTGTTTACCAGCAAATCATCAACTGCAGCAACCTTATATGAATTAAAAAACAAGTTCACCGTCTCAAGCCATCGCTTCCAATCATCTGTATGCAAATTTTTATTGTAGCTTGAGTCGGTGCAATTTAGTTTTTTGCATTAAACTTTCTTTTATTTTTCTTATTGCAAGACGGACAAGATACCGTGGTGTAACCATCTAACCCACAACGAAAACAAACTAAAGTCCTTGGTGCAGTACAATTAGCTAAATTATGAGTGTTCACACGACAACGACGACAGAACTTCTTTGCAACTAGAGGCAACGCCGAGACAGCAGCTACTTGCTGGGATTTAACCGGCTTAAAGGCCAAATCGGTGGCTAAAGTATTTGCAGATACTTTTGGCGGTTCCATAAAAAGCTGTGATTTAATTTTGGCTCTTTCAATTAACTTACACTTCTCTTTTAATTCACTGAGAGAATTTATATTTAATAATGCTAAATGTTCAGCGTACTCAGGACGAATATTTCGGAGTAGAATATCCAATTTATTTTTTTCTGATAATGGTTCCAAAAGACGCTTGAAGAAGTTTAACATTACCGAAAAATAGGATGAAAATGATTCATTTACCCCCTGAGTACGTGACTGTAACTCATTCATTAACCTCCAATTATAATCTGTCGGTAAAAATTCCTCTATCAGCTCTTTCTTAAGGTCATCCCAGCAAGACACCGTATCACAAATACCCCTATACCATAATAACGCTGTATCAATAAACAATTCCGAGGCTGAAGTAAACAATCTGTCATAAGTAATTGAACGTGAACGACAAATCTCCTCCAATCGTTCCAGAAACAGTAATACACAAGATCTGCCATCATACTTAATGTTTAAAGCACTAACACTGGCAGCCTTTACATAGGTAATGTTATGAACACAACAAGAATTTACCTGTGAGCCTTTATGACAATCCTCTGCATCCAAAAAACTTATACTCTCCTCTGCTGTACTTCCATCTAACTTTTGAATAATTGCTGCAATTCTCTCTGATATTTTTATCAATTGATGAGCTATAAGGTCATCTTCAGTCTGCAACCTGCGTAACCTATAATCAAGATGAACAGAAACTGACAGCAACCTTTCCAACTGTGCCTTAGTCAACGCGCCGGTCAAACTAGCAATCTGCTTTTCAAGTGATGCTAACTTTTCCAAAATAATATTTATTTCTTCCCCAATATCATTTTTACACTTGGTAATAGAAGACGAAGTTGAATGTTTTAATAGTGTACGCAACTGTTGTCGTAATTGTTCAACAGTATCAGCTGGCTGGTCACCTCTTATTATCACCTCATATTCAAGCTCATCTTTTTTTAAATAATTGGGATTTATTTCACGAGACATTGTTTCTAACACCAGTTAATTAAATTTTTTAAGTTATTAAGATCTTTAAATTCTATATTATTTATGGTCGCAGTCAGTTTACACTTTTTAGTAAGTTATAGTTATAATATTGTTATACCTTAATAATATATCATCAATTCATATACATTTACAAAACTTTTTCAAACATTTAATTATTTTGTTAAAATGACTGTAAACAGAACACAATCTTTAAATTAAGCAGCAAAGGAGATATTATCTATCAGTACACTTTTATATTTTTATTTAATAGTATTTAAAACTATCCATCTGCATTAATAACTTAAGATAAGGTTATCCTAAATATTGACAACATCAAGAAATTTTAGTGAAACACATGGAATAATATTCCACTTAAACACACAGCAAACAGTAAAAAGAGCATGAGACAAACTTGTGATAATAATTATTTTGTTTTTTAATTAAATTATGGTCGCAAAAAGTAAATAAACCAGTTGAGGCGCCAATGTAACGTTTTTTAGTGGGTGTCTAGATAATGATGGGAAGATTTAATAAAAGATTTATTAGCGGTTAAGAATTTGTATTTATCCCTTCAATTTAAAGTTACAATCCCTGGACTAGCTCAGATACAATATATTTTGTAATATAATAATAATAATAAGTTGGGCGCCTTGTCTGTTAGGAACAGACTGTTGTAATAATCACAATTAAGTATCTCAGGGAGTCGTGAGTACATAAGACCTACACATTACTTTGTGCGACCATAAAAAGGTTAGATAATTAAATTAATTTAAGATTATGAAAGTTATGCAATTCAATTTAAAAAATAAAGTCCAATCAGGTAGTTATTTAAAATCTGTGTCACCGCAGAGACATCTGCCCTGTGTGCACAGGTCAGCGTTGAGCTCAGAACCAGTAGAGAAAGTCAGGCCAAGTGTAGTGTGTACAGCCACACTGTTGGGGGGGTATGTAGGAGACCTCCTGCCAACAAACACTACATTGTAGAACTAACAAAGGCAGGGATTTGAATCCACCTACAATTATAAGATGTGAAACACTTACCAACTGGAGGTAAAAAACAATATTTAATAGAGCAGCAGCTCAGACCAGCTTGCCAGCCACCTATGCCTTCAGCATCCACCTGTGATATTCGAAAAACCATACTTAGGAACACGAGACAATAAATTCTCAATCTACCTTCATGTGAGATTTCTAAATACATTCACAATGCAAGTCTTTTACAATTTTAGTAGGAAACCAGTGAAAATAACAAAGAATCTTACCACGAGGGATAACAAATCCAGCACTGAGTTTCCCAGACAGCAATCACAAATAATACGACCAGGAACGTGTTCTGATTCAACCTCTAGCCATGCACTGTAAAAAAGCGAATTGATAAGAAAACGAAATACGTAAACAAAACAACCACTGGCATGAACAAAACCAAGCAACTACTTACCAGTCGAAGATAATGGATCCACAAAAACTAATTTATCCAATGTCAATTCGATCCGGCGGCAATCTCAAATGACAAGTACCAACAAATGAACTTAACTTTTTGATTTGACCTTTCGAAAAGGCAAAGGTTCATATGACATGCAGCCTAGTCTTTAGAAAAACAACAATTTCGACAAAGTGATGAAATCACACGTTACAGCGGGAACCCGGTCGGAGGGGAAGATGCGATATACCCACGTCGCAGGGCAGTTCTCACCGTTCTAACTAGTAACGGCCGCTAATGTCACAGCCCACTCACAACTCGGAGGCTCATAGGGAGGCAATTCTCAACACTTTGATATTCTTTCTACTGTACATTTTTGAACGTCCTTGCGAATTAGGAAAGAATTATTACTGGAACTGGAACTAGAATTGGAATTATTACTGTAATCTCAAGCTGGTTTTCGTCTATGTGTTGGGGTCTGTGTTTGAGTGCGTTAAAGTGGACCGATCGTGTGTGCTCCACAAAATGACGACGTCGTTCACACTTAGTGTGAACCTACCACGTATAGTACCTACCGCCTACGAGCAACTTGCGAAACATCGACGGGGGTTCAAGCGCTATCCCGAAATATCCAAAACACATGAACGGATTTAATATTTTTATTTATTAAAAATTAAAATGTGTGTATTTTTAAATATTACTTAGTCTTACTTGCACCATGTAAGGTCCCACTTTCCGCTGATATTATAATCTGGCTATGCCCCGTGCGCGGAGAAGTTCTCACCTCTCGCAGCCAAAGAAATACGCAGCTGACGGCTATTTGCGTTTGCATGCAGAACTTCGATACAATGTAGCTCTCCACAATCTGTACATACACCGATGGCGAAAACGTTCATGAACAAAAGTTAAGTTTTAAGTACACAAGTATCTCTGATACTTGTGTAACAATATTAACTGTGGTAGGCAGGGCCATCCGGGTGAGTACCATGACCTCACAGAAGACGAAGGCGTGAAGTAGAAGTGTAAACCTCTGCGTTTCGTCTGGTGAATGGATAAGCCACTTTATTTAAAGGTGGCAACGCGATTGCAACCGCACGGGTGTTGCAAGTGTCCATGGGCGGCGGTTATCACTTAACATCCGTGAACCGTCAGCTTGCCAATTTCTCACATAAAAAAGACAGAGAACGTTGATTAAATTGTTTAAAAATAACGATGATCATTTTTAGGAGCAATGACATTGTTGTTACATTCGGATATTCAAGATTTTGTTTTATTAATTGATACTTTATTGCTATCCGCCTCCAACTTAAACCGTAGTGGACTGACATTGTCTTGAGGTCAACTTAAAGTCTCGAACCCCTAGTAAATCGTCAACCTACCTAAGACGATAACTACGTACGATGACGCAAATCAAGCGACAGCAAGTCTCCGTAATATCATCTCATCCGTAGCCACAGAATCGGAATAAACCGTGAAACCGCCCGACCTATCACTCCTAATCAGGCTCCCATGTAGCTAAATTGGCATCGACCGATACCAATCAGAAACGAACTGAACTCGACATCGACACTTACAGCTAGAAATCAAAGATCGCGTATCCCAACAAAGCCAAGTTACTTAGAACGCCCTACTGAAAGACCTCGAGCCATCGCACACCGCCTCTTAGCGGTTGGCCTGAAGTATGAAAACAGAGCCCCACGAATTGTTACCGCCATTCATTATATCTAAAACTACTTTTTTAGCCTTCGAAGACTTGCTTCCGAATACTTTGCTGACAGCCTAGAGCAGCAACGTACGCCATTGCGCGAACACATCGACACATCTATCAGAGGTGGACCATATAATCAAACTTAGGCCTACCTTACCACCAGCAGTTGACCGTCTAAACTTACTGACGCTGGTGAGGTCCAAGATACTATTAAAAATTCCCCAAAACCTGAGGCCCTCCCAGGCCCAAACATAATTAGTAACAAAATATTAAAATCACTCCCTGGGACGCTTATCTGTTCTCGCGACATAAACACGCTTCTCTCCAGCTGCTCCTTCCTAGATGCTTGGATGGAGGCCACTGTCATCGGTACAAGCCGAATAAATGGCCAATCAGCCCACTAGTTATCGCCTTGTCAGCCTGCTCAATTGCTTGGAGAAGCTCCATGAACGACTCATTTTAAACAGCCTTGTTTTCTCAAACGGCCTTATGCTAGTTAAAAACTTCGGTTTTCGGCACGTTTGTTTCTGGCCGGCTGCATAATATTTTCTTTTTTTTTTTTTGGTATCGAGGAAATCTTCAAAAGATCATATTATGACAGGGTTATGTGGGTTTGTACCCACCAAAAACTCCAGGATATCATACGGAACGCAATGTTGTCTCTCGGTACTGAACATGAACAAGCCTCGGAGAAGGATAATCCTTCCCCGATTTCCTCACCATCTAGCAACAGCCTTTTGGTCGCCTTTTACGACATTTATGGGATACCTTAGACCGATTATTAGACCCTTATTCTATGAGCCCGATACTACCAGGGCTAACGGGAAGATTTGTCCCACACACAGCACAAAAAGAGACCAGTACGATCCAAGCAGAATCCACCGCCGCTCCAACTAGTGGAGAAAGGTCTGCGATCGGGCGGTTTTGTTCCTTCGCTCTCACACAGGGCACTCAGCAACCGTGTGCAGAACAGCGCAGAGCAGCGGCCCCTAACACAAAGGTGTCAACGTCCTTGTGTATATTAGTACTCACCAAAGCAACCGTGTCCGGTGAGTACCTGCGTCAGCCGACTAGTGACATGCTCAAATACGTTCGCACTAAGCCAGCCTTGAAGCTCCGCAAGAACGAAGCTCTCAAGCACTCGCACCAATCCTCCAAAGCCTTTGTAAGCTCCTACTCCCGCACTTCTCACGCATCCAGGGGCTTGGCATTATCCTGGAGTAACCAGAGTATAAACTCCGGACCCATCTGGGCCAGAATGTCCAGTGGCTAAAGTTTATTTCTGCAGCGTCAAACAATCGTTAGACGGTGAGACCATACGGGGTCCCGTAGAGGGACATATATTGCAGGATCCCTGCATAGAGGCAGCGAAATCCTTCCCCGGGGCCCCCCCAGATTAGGCAGCAATTTTTGCGTAGCACATACTACCTGGCCTAACCAACGTGACCTTAAGACTCAAACTATTATTGTATAAGGCCTGCGTATGTACCTACGCATACTGACTTTCGCCCACACACACTCTACTCGCTTGCACAAATTGCAAAGAGTCCAAAACAAGGTCATCAGTGTGGGTGCGTGGTCAACCTACATAGTGACTTACCAAACGGTTCTTCGATTGAGCCGAACATCATCCCAACCCTCCAATGATAAGCGCAGCAAATTTACCAACCCGACATCAACGCGAACGTTATTAAGTGTCGTCCGCGCAACGTCCTCATCGATCTTGTTGAGGAAGGGGTCTTAAGTACATCCTCCACCGTCGGGGGTCCCGCCAGCTGACACTACACGCACAGTTTGTGTAACCACAAACACCATAGTTCATCCTCGCCTATGATTACGACGGAACCAACACAGCGCGTACACTAGGTACATCCGCATTCCAGAGCAGTTCTCACCGTCCCCAGCCAACAATTAATTAAGTAGAGTCAACGGCCATTAGGGACTCGATCCGTACCAAACCTCAATGGCCCGTAGGCCACATTCCACCCTTCAGTTAATGCATCCATGAGCACATGCGCGGCCTTACCCACTGTGGGGACCTTTTCCAGTAGTTTAATAATCTACTGACTGAAAGCGCTAACTCCAGTTACAAAACAAGAAACAACATCAGGATCTTTGTATTCTTATTTTAATTTAGTACAAGTACATTAGGAACAATGATTAATAATGACAATCAAGAAATCATTCAATGAATAACAAGTAGGTAATATTCTTATTTTCGAGATAAATTAAGTTATTCTCAGCTCTATTACTACCTATTATAGTCTCTTCGTAATAGGTAATACTATTATTTTTGTTTATTTACTTATCTTTTAAAATATGTTGCGTATTTTTTGATAAAATTTTTTTTTCAATAATCTTCTTATTACACATTAAAACGACAAAACGTCTGTCTGTCTTTCTTTTCAACCATCAACCAACATCAAAGGAGATTCATCATTTTTGCATTGTGTTCGGTTTCGCTCAGTCCTATGTGGACCCATATTGATTTCATTGGTATTGGACCTTCAGCTCCGGAGATATATCAGTGAAGTACTCAAAATCAAATACAAAATGTACTCAGTGAGATGTTTGGAGTAGCTTTTGCTCTTTGTTACCCGACTTCAAAAAAGAAGGAGGTTTTGATGATTATTTTTTGTTGGGAAGGAGATATCTCAAGGGTGGTACTATGCAATGATAAGGAAACCCAGATCTGATAGTGACACCCCAGAGAAATCGAGGGCAATCCTCAAATGTTATAGGTATTAACAATGTTTGTTTAGTTTCCTGTTTGAAGTTGGTTTGTTTTTTGTTAAAAAGTATAATTATTACTAAAAATGTTTTACTTGATAAATAGAAAAACGCCAGCATAATAATTACAAAAGTATCGGCAAAAAGTTGATTTATACTTTTGATATTGTCAAGTTGAGGTGTTTCATCAATCAAAAAGAAGCAATCAATCATCGTTTTTCAATCCACCGAAGCTAAGAACGAAGTAAAGGGCTAACACGCATTACACTGCGATTCTTTGTACAAATTACTCTTCATACAATATTAATACCGAATGAAATGAGTCTAAAAGTATTTTGGACTTTCAGCCGACTTTCGCATGCTGCAGTACCATGGACCACTATGAGCCAATAATTTTCTAGGAAGTGATCGGGACGTAGCCGTTAAAGTTAAGCCTTCCAATCCGAACGCCCACGACTCCTGAGTTTTCACTTTCTGGTTAAAACCATTTATATTTGAAGGGCGCTGTTGAGGTGCCCGTGCATCTCATTAATCCACGAGAGGAAGGAAAGATATTGTGTCCTGGTCCTACAGTCTGGTTTATCCACCGAGGGCATAGTTTCCCATATGTCAAAGGCAAGTAAAGTTAATCACAACTTTGAAAAACCTATAAATCCGTAATTGTTAGAAACTTTTAATTTTAGTAGTATAGACTGATGCATACACGGTAAAAATGATTTAATCACTCATTCATCGATAGGTTTTGTCATTGATAGAATCTTATTAAATTTTATAAATCTCAATACAATATCGCAATTTAAAAAAAAGTTCCTTGAACCAGTATTATCGAATATGAAGTCTATAGTTCCATCGCATCCCGTCGCAAAAGACCTCGAGGTAGAGCCCCGACGCGCTGGATTGACCTCATCACCACCGAAAGCCACCACAGTACAATGTGCTCGCATTGCTAACAGCCGCCTCCAATGGAGGAACATCGCAAGACGAGCAGCTGCCTTGGAAGCGAACAGCGACGACGAGACCCAGTCCTGTCCATCGACAGCCACGAAAGCTCTGGCAAGAGTGTCCGATTAAGAATAGTTCCATCACATCGTGATCTTAGTAACACGCTGAAAAAACCGAGGCTATAAGGCCTAAAACCAGAAAATATTTTCATGGAAGATGTTTTAACTTAAGTAGTTGAAATCCACAAAAACTTAAGTGTAAACAATTTCAAACATTGTTTATAAACTATCCTAATGGAAAGGGCCTATTATGATGACGAAGAAAACATTGAGGACGAGGATGTGTAAAAATGACTCTTGTTCTCCTTTTCCAAGTCTCCAGGCTGCTGCTATATATAAGAAGACCGCAGAGTTTCTTGCCGGTTCTTTTCTAGACAGATCTAGTTTAGTCAAACGGTGGTACTTTTAGTAAAAGCATTATATAAATAGAGAAAACGTGTCTTGAAAATTTTACCAAAGTAATATTTTAGTACTATACATTACACTGAATACTCTAAACTTTGTATATGAATACTAAACCCTCTGTAAAATATAATTTTTTGATAATAATTTTTTAAAATATTCAACTTAAATTCAGTAATTTTTAAATCATCAAATTAATATCTAAATGTAACTAGAACCTAGTTACATTTAGGTATTAATTATAACCTTGATAGATGGATGCCCCACGAAAATAACGAGCATTGGGTAATTTGTTCTGTGAAAATTGTTCAGGATCTGGGTGTTTGTTTATTAAGGATTGTTGAAGTCAGGCAGGCGCGTTTTAATTAAAACCATAGCCAAAAACCCCCTACAGCATGATTCATATATTGTGCCGACCCCACCTAAGTGCGATGAGGGCAGGAGGATGATACACATGTTTTCAGGGAATGAAAAATATCTTTCAAATCCGACAGTAAATTTCGCCGCGAAAAAAAAATGTTATAATAGCTCGGTCGGTAATCGGGCGGCTCCAACACAGATAGTCGCGGTTCGTATCACGATCATTTACACATTTATTTTTTTTACTTTTCTCTATACCAGATCATTTCCTTTATTTTTTATTTTATTTATTTCCAAAATACATGATTTACCAAAAAAAAAACCGAGCAAACACAACCGGTCCTCCAGGTACGATATGGATAAACTAAATGCTTCTCATTGTTTATAAGAACATTACTATTTTTGTTTATATAATCTATCATTCATTCGTCTTTTTATAAAGAATTGGAACGTATTTATGTATTTTAACTAGCTGCTGCCCGCGACTACGTCTGCGTATGCTACGTAAGGCGTAACATGCAGACAGAAAGACATATACACATAAAAATATGTATATAAATTATAGCCTATGTCTTATACTGATGTATAAGCTATATTATTGTAAAGTTTCATTAAAATCCATTCAGTAGTATTTGCTTGAAAGAGTAACAAACTTCCATCCATACATACAAACTTTCGCGTTTATAATATTTTGACGGTGGTAGAGCCACGCAGCAGCCTCGGCTGTTGCACGAATGGGCAGGCTCGTCCGGGTAAGTACCACGACCTCACAGAAGACCAGCGTAAAGTGGAAGTATGACAAATACTTTCGCGTTTCGTTGGTGAGTGAGGTAGCCGGAGCCCAATTTTCAAAAAGGTTGTCAACGCATCTTCAAACCCTCGGGTGTAGCAGATGTCTATGGGCGGCGGTATTCACTTGACATCAGGTGAACCGTCTGCTCGTTTGGCAACTTTTCACATAAAAAAAAAAGAATAGTAAGGATAACTAAATGACTCACAATTGAAATGAACATTTTTTATATAAAATTTCCTAACAACGGGAAATTTTGGTGACCGTAACAGCACTCTGCGGAAGCACAATGTGCCCATGTTTATTTTGTTGAACTTTTAAATAAAGAGAAGTATGCACATTCCTTTCCTGTTTTATATATTTACTAGTGGACCCGACGGACTTTGTCATGCCTTAGATCCGATAACATAAATAAAGATAACATTTCGTAATGTAACGAATTGTGAATTTTTTTTAAGTGAAAAGTTGTCAAGCGAGCAGGCGGTTTAACTGACGTTAAGTGAATACCGCCCAAGGACATCTGCTACACCTGAGGATTTGCAGATGTGTTGACAACCTTTTTGAAAATCGGGCTCCGGCTACCTCACTCACTAGACGAAACGCGAAACTATTATACTTCCACTTCACGCCATTCTTCTGTAAGGTACTTAACCAAACGAGCCCTCCCATTCGTGCAACAGCTGAGGCTGCTGCTTGACCCTACCACAGTTAAAAAACAACAGAGATAAAAAATCTAAACCGTTCTATAATTCGTGTGTTCACTACACATACAATGGATTTCATCAAAAGCTGTTTAGGAAGAGTTCTGTCACATGCACAAGCACATAAGAAATTATATACTTACCTAAAACCCATACAGCGTTCTTGAAATCTCAGTACATGTTTTCCCTTTTTGGCATATTTTGTCCAATTTACAAATAAAGTGAACGCATTTCCGGGCGATCTGTTTTTTAGTAGAAGATCAATTTTGGTAGAAGATAATTTTAGTAGGCGTTATAAGTTTTTTTTTTTTTTTAAAACATTGCTACTTTGGGTTAACATTATCCTATGTTGTAAGGACGTTTTACAAACATAAATTTCAGGCGGACAAACACCCAGATGGGAAACAACTATCTGTGGTTCACACAAATAGTTGTCCCGAGTGGGAATCGAACCCACGACCCCCGACGCTGAAGCCTTAGCAACTGCGCCACGGAGTCAAATCATAAGCCCGGAATTAAATATCTAGGTAACTAATTCAATATTGCTGTTTAGATAAGATACGGTAATCATTTATTGTCTTAACTGTCTACAATTGGTGTTACATATTACATATTTTTTTCTAATCTAGAAGAATTTCTTTGAGAAGTAAGACGCAGGAAGGAAACCATTGTTTTAGAGTCTATCTAATTTCTTTATTTACAAGTACTCGTATCACTTATGAACTTTAATAGTGAACGGCTGTTAAAAGTTCAATACAGCACAGATCAAACAATCCAGATATTATAGAAGCACGATGTCTGCTAGATTGCGTAAGCCAGTCGTCTTTCATTACCGATTTAAAAAATATGTTATCAGCATTGCTAGATTTTAAAAAGTGGAACGATAAGTTTTTGTTGGATATTAAGGAAATGTATTTCTCCTGTATTATTTCAAAAATATTATAGTTTCAAAAATATTAGTTTGATACGTTTCAAACCAAGAAAGTTCCTTCATGAAATGGTGTAGTAATGGGAAATGTTTTTATTATAATTCGTGCATTAAGGCTTCAA
Organism: Iphiclides podalirius; assembly: GCA_933534255.1. NCBI lineage: Eukaryota > Metazoa > Arthropoda > Insecta > Lepidoptera > Papilionidae > Iphiclides > Iphiclides podalirius. The sequence goes on along the minus strand of OW152826.1, from coordinate 7,859,196 downwards.
AAATTTTTCCACAACGACCATAGTTATACGGTTTTTTATTAAGCACTATACAGCAATAGATCTAGTAACAAAAAACTTAATTGAATTGAATCGTCGTCGTATATTAAGTGATAACCGCCTCTTATGAATCTGTAACCACACGGGTCGACAAAACCTGGTTAATTCAGTCGCAAAAGGGAATGCAGAAAACAAAAAATTCCACTTAACGTTCCTCCGTTTTTCATAGTTCTCCATTCCCTTTTTCCGTGGTACTTCCCTACATAGTATAAAACAAAGTGGTCCCGCTATTTGTCTGTCCCTATGTATGCTTTGAGGTTTAAAACTACGCAACGGATCTTGATGCAGTTTTTTTACTAGGTTTAGTGATTCAAGAGGAAGGTTTATATGTATAATATATTGCAACCATGCGAAGCCGGGACGGGTTGCTGGTGTTCAATAAATCAATCACTTTAAACGTGTGGCTACAACGTTGACTATGCAATTTCATGGTTAATAAAAAGCAACAACATAAAATTACATAACAATATAAAGCTAAATTATACACAAATGAAAGAACGAGGTTAAAGAAACAATAATTTATTACTACTGTCCAAATAATAAATGGCTTATCATTAAGCCTTTACGCAATTTTTTACCCTATAACAATAAATTATTCCTACCCAATTACACTGTCTACTTCGCGGTTCTCAATTCAGTTTCGTATTTCTTAGTGTATTTGTGCGTGGGGTCGTACTTGGCGGTGATCTCGTCCCAGAATTCCTTTTCGTGGTTGATCAGGTGCCCGATGACTTTCCGGGTGCCCTTGCGCTGTGCGTCCGTGCATTTCGCACAATCATTCTCGACGGCCTCAGAAATGTGAGCTGTGTGAATCAAAGTCAAGAGTGAAGGTTTAAAAGACGTATGTCAACGCCCGCCAGCCACTTTAAATCTGTACGTTGATGTTACTAAGACAACAACAACAACAACAACTAGATAAGGAGAAATTGAATATTCGATAGTATAAATAGATGAAATACACATTTTGCACCGCAACTCCACGCATGTTAAAGTTGTAGCCCATTGTGTAATTCCATTATCAACTGAAGTCAACTAATTGGCATCAGTTGTATCTATTAGGACAAAAAACATTACATCGACACTGTAATTCACAGCGACGCTTTTTCTGTAACTAGAAAATGTCAAAAAACTTCGGAATATTATTCCAAGTTATTCAACTACATAGAAAGAGTGCTTTTATTAAAAATCTACATAATCCTTCAACAAACTAAAATATAAACAGAAAAAACATTTTAATAACGTTAGCAATAGTCTAGTTCACCTTGAGGTTCTGTGAAACAATAAAATATGTAATGTATTAATAAATCGGTGGAATATTTTTATTTAATATTCAGTTCATTTATAAGAATAGTTTGCCTTAAGAATACAATATTTTTATCACAAGCAATAGTGCTCAACTGCCGGATGGGACCTGACGATATTTGTCTTTTGTTTGGAAGGGGTCGGGTTGTAAGTCATATCGACCTCTGCGACCTAGAAGATCTATATTAAGGCCCATTTACACGGTGCCAGTTTCTTGCCTGTTGTATGCAATTAAATTGAAGCAATAAATAAGTTGCATGGTCTAAACAACAAATGGTCTAACCAATTTATTGCGCGCAATTTATTGCATTCAATTATTGCTCTTGCATGTACAAGAAAATGGCATCGTGTAAATGGGCCTTTAGACTACTCTTCAATAATATTGCCCCCTTATGTATGATTAAATTATCCTGGTTTGTACGGACGTTTTAAACAACTCGGATCGTCCACACAAATAGTTGGCTCGTGTGATTCGAACCCACGACCTCTGGTGCAGTCACCAAACCTGGCCAACTGCGTCACGGGGTCATCTACCACAGGTGGCTGGACCTTGTGTAATCGGTGATTATGTGTTTAGGAGAAAATTCGCAAACTTGGTTAAAGCTTATTCACTCCCGCATTAGAGACACATATTCGGACAGAAAAGCAGATATGGATTGTAGAACGTTAAAGCCAAACTCCGTGTTTCAATGCACCCGCATGGTAACAAGAACAATGGAGGCTAGGTGAGCGTGGAAGCGTACTCGTGTAATTTTTTACTTTTACCATGTTTTTATTAAGACGCTTTCTTGTATATCTGTCCGGGTAGAATTTTGTAATTGACTTTAAAATTCACTTCCCGATTAGCTAGATACTTGAAATTTAGACCATAATGGATGACATTGTATGAATATTTTGGAAAAAGAATAATAATAAAATAACAACGTAGTACATATAAAGACTGAAAGTATAAAAAAAAATCTCTAAACTTTTTTAGTTCATTATAAATCATGGTACATTATTTTATTTTATGTTATTGCAATGTTTTGCTTTTAATTTATTATTAATGGGCAAGGTATAAAATCAAGCGAGTTAAAAAAAAGAGAAGATTCTCGTTTTCTTTTGTAACCTCATTATCCCGCTTTGTTACGAACTAAACTAGCTTTCTTGTTGTCCCATATAAATTTATATTAGGGAACTCGTGGAAACCAAATAGAAAATGGGTTGTGAGTGAGACATTTGAAGTCGGTATGGCTGTCAAATATGTTCTTGTAATAATATTGTATGAATGTAAATTGCTCATAAATTTATTTACACAAGTTCTAAGTTAAATTGAATATGCCGAGACTCGTTGCGTTATAAGATGGTCGTATTTCCCAGTATTTTAGTTTGTAAACATTAGTTAATAATTAGTTATGTTTGCATTATACATGATATTAATAAATATTTTTTGATCAATAAAATAATAAAACAATAAATTTAATCATTAATAAAAAAAATCAATAAAATAAATCTCAAAGTTGCCTGTCAATTAGCTATTGTCAAAATAAATGAAAATTAGAAAAGAAATCATCGACATCTACGTACATGTATTTCAACAAACTTTTTCGTATTTTTCTACTATTTCGTAGGGTAAAATGGAAGTGTCTATACATGAATGTAACAAATTTCATAGGCATACTTTCAAGCATTTGCAATTTTCCACTCTTATTAAGAATCGAAAGTATCCAAAAATATAAGATACTAGCTGGCTGACAAGCTTTGTTTGCCATATAAATTATTTATTGAAAAATAATTTTCGTAACGCACCCATAAAATGTTTGACAGGTAGAAACAGTTTGTATGGGAAAATAAAATTGTTGCCATTTCGAAGTGTTTTAAAACTTGGCTCAACTTATTCATCTCATCTAACATCTATTAAAACAAACGCGATAAAAAAAGCTTCAGTACCTTTTTTATTTTAAATTTACTTTATTTAGGAAAATAAGTTATTTTTCTATAATTTCCTTTAAGTTGTCAAAATAGTATTTTTTCAATATTTAAACTTACTTTTGTTAAACACTAAGCACATGTCTTAATCAGTCTAGCTTTCTTATAAATCGTCTTCTCCTTAGTCCAGAGAGGTTCATTGTATACCATTTTAGAGACAATTAGTTCCTTTTAAATCAATGCAAATTATTTACCAAATGATTTCTGATTTCAAAAATAAGTTACAATTATATTAAGTATACAATTTCGTAATACAAAACAAATGCGTGTGCTTATGTGAGCACGCAAGAAGTTATACGGTTTATTTAAATAGCTTGAAATTATTGGTAAATGTCAAAAAGTTGTTATTGGTTGCCACTGTAACGCCGTAAAGTTGATTGCTTCTCACCAACTTCACGATATTTACATGGCAACATTTATCATGTCGCCTTTTGAGGTTCGAAGTGCGCGCGCATCTAAAACATTTTTCTCTCATAATTTTTTTCCAAACGCGCTTAAAGAAAGTATAACTTCAAAAAGTTTGGAAAATTCAAAAACCTTATATCACTCATTTAATTTTTAAGAAAAAGAAGTCATACCATTGATTTATATATTATTTTTGTTAGGAATGGCATCTTCTAGTGTGGAGTTACTTTCTAAAAAAAATCTTAGGCGACGTCGTTTTCACGTAATGAGAAATGAAATATATTTTGTAATAAAGTGTGAATAGTGAACTTTTTTCGGGATTCATCTCGACCTCCTTCCTCTTTAAAAAAAAAATCCGGAATTCCACGCAATTTTTTTCAAAAAGTTTTGTTTTATATAGCAAAATAAAATTGTTTTTTTACGGAATATGAGATAGATATTTTAAACTGTTTTCTTGAAAAACATCAAATTATCGTACAAGAACCAATTGGTTCTGTTAGAAGCATTTTAAGAAAAAATAATTGCTTGACTTTGACGTGTCGAAAGTAGAACACCACCTCAACCGCTTGGCATTATGAGGAGTGCAATATACAAAATTATTGTAAAATTTAATAATTGGTTAAAGAATTACAAGACTTACATTTGAGCTCCTTCCCATCTGCTGTGCACTTCCCTTTGTCGAGAATGCAGTTTAGGTATGGAACCAACAAACGACGGTTGGCGATGATTTCGTCGAGGTTAACGTTATCGTAGCGGTCAGTGTAGGTTTCCGAGGGAAGGGCTGACACGAAGGCCACCACCGCAAATAAACATAATACCATGAAACTCTTCATTCTGAAATAATAATGATGTATACCATTAATAATGTTGATTAAAGGGCTGCTCTATCACCGATCTAATTACAAAGCAATTTGTTATAAATATACTCTCCCTTTCTCTCTCTGTAATAGAAGTTTCTGAACTTAGTTTCGTACTATTTTAAACTACACATATTAATTCCGATCAAAACACTAATAATACTCTTAAAATATGTACCAAAATATACAACGTTATAAAACAAAAAGTATTAATTAGATGAAATTTCTAATATTTAACATAGGTATTTGGAATTTTATTTATGTACTTGAAAAATAAAATACCTACTTTCGATATAGGTCCTACAAATGAAGTAACCGTATCACACGCTTCACGAAAGCAAACTTACTTCGATTGTCATACTCGAGCACGTTTTATACTGAATTAACCTGACACTTTTGGACATCTGTATAACGAGTTGTTTTTTTTTTTGAACAGTGGGGATGAAGTCAAGTGTTCTGAGAAAAAAATCAATTAACATTCACGTACTACAATGGCTAACTTCATTAACGTCACAAAGGTTTTTTGTTGCCTTTTTTATAAGTCTATAATGCTAATAAAACTTACTAATACAAGAGTTTCGTGAATTGCAGGAAATTATTTAGTGATACTGAATGTTGAGAATATTTCTCATATAGTACATACCTACATATTTATAGTTAACATTAGTGAATACCTCAAGAGTTCATAAATTGAGACATGTTTTTTTATTTTCTTCATATGGAGCTTATGAAGTTCCAAAACGTGACGCTCAAGCCTGTCTCCTGCATGTCCACCTGGAACATAGTCTGGAGTTTTTGATCCAAAAATTGGTTCATTTTTAAATACGACCTCAGTGGTTGCGAGTAGAGTTACACTCACATTAATAATTAAGATATCATGTAAATAGTAGTTATAATTTAAAGTGAAAAATAACACTGACTGCCAATGGCGAGTAAATACTGTATAAAATTTCTTGTTGTCTCTTAAAACCACGTAGTAATTTCTACTTTTGCACTCACAGAAGACCGGTGGGTATATACTTCTGCGTTTCGTGTTAGAATGAATAAGAGTAAAATTAAAAAAAGGCGGAAAACATATAAATTTTAAAAACTCATCCTTATTATTTTTTAACAACACAGCCCGTTCATTCGATTAAAAAATTCATTAATTTTAAATACGCTCCAATCTTAGCACAAGTAGGTACTAACATAAGCTTTACGTAAGCTTATAATAAATTATTTTTAAGGTTCCTTACCCAAAGGGTAAAACGAGACCCTATTACTAAGTCTTCGCTGTCTGTCTGTCTGTCTGACTGTCTGTCTTTCTGTCCCTCTGTCACCAGGCTGTATCTCATGAACCGTGATAATTAGACAATTGTCATTTTCACAGATGGTGTATTTCTGTAGCCGCTACAACAACAAATATGTACTAAATTATGGGGCTCCCGTACCACAGAAACAAGAGAACAATGGCCGGTTTTTTATATGAAAATATTAAATGAAAAATGAAAATATTGTTTGATTATGACTAATAATGAAAATTCATGCCACTACTGGACAAAAGCATCCCTCCCTTTCACTCTGCTTAATCCTGTGACGTCAAAGGCCATTTCTTCAAATACGGGTCAAGTTCGCCCCATCTAATTATGTCATGCAATTCAAGTAAAAGGTAAACGAAACACCTCTGTTATTCAACAACTCGATAAACCTAACCCCAAAAACTGAAATTAAGATTTACGAATCTGTATTAAATATGCATACAGATATGACACAAACGTACGCACGTGAGAAGTTATACTTCTTTTTTTTTGTGAAAATTTGACAAACGAGCAGGCGGTTCACCTGATGGTAAGTGAATACCGCCGCCCATGGACATCTGCTACACCCGAGGGTTACAGATGCGTTGACAACCTTTTGAAAATTGGGCGCGTTGACGTCTTTGGCGTAGCAAAAGAATAATAACAAAAAAAATTATCCCCTGTGCTCTTTGGCCTACTGGTACTCTTTGTAGGTGGAAAAGACATTACATGCAAATGATAACGGTTTAATTAAATAACTTGGAATTATAGGTTAATTTGAAAAACTTTTTATTGTTTGCCACGCTAATACTGTGAAGTTGGACGATTTGCAAGCAACTTCATCATGTCGCTTTTCGGCTGTTGGTGTGTGCACGTGCATCGTTAAAAATGTTACTCTCATAATTTTTCCAAACTCGTCAAAACCTTGCCATTACGTTTTTCTTAATATTTAGGAATAAAGAAAACTAATACAACCCTAATCTCTCGGTACACATAACAAAATTATTTTTATTTGTTTGACAATTACTCTCATACACCTAGCCTCGAGCATTTTTATTCTCGGAATAATATATTCCACGTTGTTTATACAGTAACCTATAAATAATTCAATAAGTAAAGACAAGAATTAATCGAGGAATCAATTATGAAAATTAGTTCAAGCTAATTCGGCATGATTTTCAACTCTTGCAACATGGCTATACAAAATCTTGCAACACATAAAACCGTATGACACCGTGGCGCATTTGCCAAGGTATTGACTTCGGCGTCGGGGGTCGTGGGTTCGATTCCCACACGGGTCAACTATTTGTGCGACCCACAGATACCTGTTTAGCTTCTGGGTGTTTGTCCGCGTGAAATTCATGTTTGTAAAAAGTTCTTATAACACAGGATAATGTTATCCTAAAGTAAGGGCAACGGTAAAAAAAATGTATAAAAATTATCCTGCAATTTATGTAAGTAGGTTAGAAAATCAATATTAATTCTCTGGAAAAGCCATAATATGTGTCATTATTTAAGAAAAAAATTGTCAAAGTAGGAGAGCAAAAGCAACTCGAAAACAGCTAAGTGGTATTGTGCCTACTAGATTTTAAGATTATTTTTAATCGTTTTTAGTTATTTCAGGGTATATAATATAGAAAAAAAAGCAATGTAGGTAGATTGTCCCATCAAAGTCAAGCCGTATTCGATGATTTTCTCGTATTCGATGATTTTAGCGTTGAGAAAACGTATATTTTTCTATGTTTGAGTAAAGACATTTTTTTTAAATAATAAATGTTTGTTGAAGTGATCTTACATTAACATATTTTTTTTACTTTGAATCCCATTTCGTAATACAGAATATCGGCTGCTATTGGCTCCAATGCAACAAAAAGCAAGTATAACGTGACTACTCACTACTCAGTGCCCGCTCGCTCTTAGTTCATTACACTCGATCGTGTTCTAACCCCGTTGCCGGCACCAATGAAATTGTTATTAGCAATTTTGAGACCTTTTGATGAATAAATCATCACGAGGAAAGTGGTATATTTTCCAAATGTATTATATTACTAAAAAAAAAAAACAATATTTCGTAGACATGTGATGTCTGCCATCCACGGTTGGATCGTGATGAACACTTTTTTTATGCTAGTAGATGGCAAACAAGCTGCTGGTTCACATTTTAATCACTGGTGGTGGAAATTTGCTGGCTCAACATTTTAATCACTGGTGGTGGAAATTCGCAACACCACTTGAAAAAAAATAAAGTCCGTGTCGGCGCCTTTACTTTCGTAATATTATTCCAAACGCGCCAAAAGAAATATAACTTCAAAAATGATTGACAAATCAGGTTTATGTTAAATTCATGAATTTAGTATTTTTAGGTAAAATTAATATTTAGCTCATAATTGGTAAATCTTAGTAACAATAATTTAGTTAATTAATGCATCTTATGATCTTTTTACATGAAAAGCGCATGTTATCAACGTTAGGTGTATGTATACCTAGCGTTGATAACATGCGCTTTTTATTCTCATTGTGCTTAGATATATGTATTATATCGAAGAACATCTGGCAGTACTTTCATTCCGAGACTCATCGCCTTCTATCTTGTATACTATAATAAAAATGTCTGTCTAATAAACTGATCGTTGTGTGTACATGGAAGATATTTGAGAAAAATATTTTTGTGAGCCTTTATCAACGCAATAGAACCCAAAACAATGATTTTTAAAATTTTTGTCATTTGTCTGTTTGTCTGTGCGATTGTGCGCGCTAATCTCAGAAACGGCTTTGGGTGCAACTTTCACTAATGCATATTAGTAAGTTACTTAACATTTAATGTGAGTTTTATTTAAATCGGTTCAAAAATTAAAAGTTATATCTACTTAAAGGACCACATTGAAGATTTGTGCGATAGAATGCTATAGAAAAGCTACAGTTGAATTGGATGAAACTTTAGTTAACTATATATTATGCTCTGTAAAATCATGATTGTTAGTATATATAAAGTTAAAAAAAACCGACCAAGTGCGAGTCGGACTCATGCAAGAAGGTGCGGCGGAGAGTCGAAATGCGCCCCCAACAATATTTCCGCCATTGCGTGGCGGGTCTTTCTCGGCCCATTGGGTAGATTAAAATATAACTTTTCGAAAACTTGTTGTATACAACTTTTAGAATGAACATGAACTCAACTTCCCTAGGAAGTGAGCCAGAATCTGGAAAAGCGGCGGGCCCATATTTTAAGCTCGATAAAATGAAGTACATGCGGACGGAGCCGCGGGCGAAAATCTAGTTTCAAGTAAATGCTTCTTATTTTTCTTAAGTCTTTATTTCTTATGTGGTTCTTCTCTTTCTTTTATGAACAATTTAATATAACCTTTAACGGAAATAATTACTCTAAAAAAATAGTGATTTAGATTTTAATATCAGATAAATGGTTAAAAATATTCAGAAGCCAAGGATTATAATACAAACCAGATAAATAAAACAATTCATTAACACTCAAGGTTGTATTTTAAAGTTTAACCTTAAGCTAAAAAAGTGTTTGAAACTGCTAACAGAGTCGCTCAACAATTTATACTTAACATATAATAAATTATTAAACTGTTCAACAGTAATGCAGTGCAATTTATAATGAAATTGCATTTCTCGTTGCTTTTATTTGCTATGATGTGCTGTTGCCTAAGCCGACACAGACCGTAACTCCTTCTCGTATTTTAGGGCAAACTTGTGAGTGGGATCATACTTTTCGGATAACTGACGCCAGTAATCGGGTTCTTGATTTATAAGGTGCCCTATTACTTGATTTGTGCCTCTTCTTTGAGCTGCAGTGCATTTAGCACAATCGTTCTCCATGGCTTCTCTAATATGAGCTGTAACAATTTAATAATTTAATAATCTAAAAAACCCAACGATACGAAAATATTTTTGAAGATTAATACATTTTGGTTTAAAAAGTCCGCCATATTGATTTTATAATTTTAATATACCAATACCAAGTGACAGTTGCGCAAGAAAATGACGAGCCTAGCGACATATAAAATTCATCAAAATCGGTTCAGCAATGTAGAAGTTATATTTATGAACTTTGTGCGAATCAATAATATACGGATGTGAAATTAAATCGCTTAAAGTTCCAAAATGGTACAAATAAATAAGGGCAGATGGTCCTTAATCTAACTATTACACTTAAATAAATAAGTACTAAATAAAGCCAGAAAAAACTCGTGATTCGATGTGAGTTTGTGATTCTTCTTTGATGTGAGTTTTGTTTGCTTGGAAAAATTCCAGATATTAATGAAATGTCATTAAAATTATTTACAAAATTATAGTCAGAGAAAGTTAAAAAAACAAAAACGTTTTAAGATTGAACGTTCTTCGTAATTGCTAATTGTTAAGTTATTAAATCCTATCACGCGCAATGCGAAATTTAATTAAGAGAGAAAGCTTGATTTGGAAATTGATTCTATTCAATTTAACTAATTTCCTTTACAATAATAGACGAAGAGTATCTTAGTTCCTTAAATAAATGAATATAATCCAATAACTATGACAGATGTTACACATTGAAACAAATTTTACTACATTATATATATATACATCATTTAAGTAAAAAAGATGTGCTAATTCGATACACAAAATTGTAATTCTTTCATAAAAGCCACAGCAGGGAAAAAAATGATTACAACCATAAAGGCTGTTTGTACCTTGCAATGGTTAAATAAGTTTCTTCGAACAGGTCACTAATAAAATAGCTTCATGCAGTATCAACATATCTGTTCCGTTTTGTTTGGTAAAGTATTTTCAACAAAGGATATCAGGTAGAAGCAGAAGGTCGTAAAATCACTTAAAAGGCTCACTATACTACTTACATTTGAGTTCATTGCCTTCAGGAGTGCACTTGCCCTTCTCAAGCAAGCAATTTACGTAAGGAATCAGCAGACGTCGGTTGGAGAGGATCTCGTCTAAGTTGATTGAATCATAACGATCGGTGTACAAATTCTCAGAACTTGGGCTTGACAAAGCAAGAGTGGCCACGAAACACAAAATCGTAACGCCCTTCATACTGTAATTTTGAACATTAATTACTTTTATATCAAATTTTGTAGAAAAATTACGAAAAGATTGTCGCCGCTGGGGGAATCTAACCCACGTCTACGGCATTCGCGGCCTGACGTTTTAGCCAATAAGCTAAACGACTGATTGCCACACTGGCGGAAATCTAAACGTCTTTAAAAACTTAAATATAAATAAAACGTAAAAATTTAAATTTCTTAAAAGCAATGGTGACATCTCTCGGTCGAATTATCGTTGTAAAACGATATTCGAAATTGTTTGTATGCTGGAAAGGATATAACAATCCAAGCATTGCTCCAAATGCTAAAAAAACAATGTAGATAAAATACGTTAACATTTTCGTCGGTATGGCAATTAGCCGTTTAGCTTAGTGGCTAAAGCGTCAGGCCGCGAACACCAAAGACGTGGGTTAGATTCCCCCAGCGGCGACAATCTTTTCGTAATTTTTCTACAAATTTTAATGTTTAATCTTATGTGCAGAGATTAGTACTATTAAAATTTAAATTACTATCATTGTACAGAGTATGTCATTTCTAATAACATTTTAATATTTTTTCATTGCATATATACATGTCATAAATTAATTATATAAATATTTTATTAATATATTTCATCATAAGTATACGAAGTTATATTTTAAAACCAATAAAATGCTGTTTTCATGCTAAGAACGATTATTGCTAATAATTGATACGGTATAAACAGTATTATATAGTTACACGTTACATATGTATACATATATTTACCTTCAAATCTGTGATACGCAACTTACTTGAATATAAGTCTACGAATGACTGACTGACTTTTTATACTACAGCTCACATATCGCTTTTGGGCGACATGAAAACCAGTTTTGGTCATAGATGTATTTGTGCAAACCGATTCGTCACTATTGCTGTTAATTGGTCTCAAACGTTGCGAATGGCCTCTTCAGACTTTATGACAGATACCTGTTAAAATTTTTGTAGGTTGCCGTACAAAAACGGCAATTGAAATTTAATACTATTTCCAAGACCTTAAGGTACATCCTCCTAATATATTCTACGAACGCTCTAGCAAATAACAATTTCTTGTGAATCTAACATTATCTTTACTTTGTTCAATAGATGAGATCAGTATTGTCACTTTTGAAGATAAAGGAAAAACCTAGCACATACTTACATCTGTGCAAACAGCCAATGTAAATATCCATGCACAATACATAAGCACTGATTCCTTCTTAAATACATATGCATATCTAAGTGTTCTCATATATGAAATGGAACAGCATAAAATTTTATTAGAATAATTATTGAAAATTAAGGCTCACTGGTGCAGTTGCTAAACCATTGGCTTCGGCGCCATGATTCATGGATTTTATTCCCACATGGAACAGGTGGTTGGCAATTTATACGTTTTTACAAAATCAGGAAGGTTTGTGGATTTTAGATTTTTTTTATTTGTGGCTATTAGAGTATTTTTTTTAATATGAGAAAGGGGCAAACGAGCTAGCGGTTCACCTGATGTTAAGTGATAACCGCCGCCATGAGGACGATCAACATGAGACGATCAACACACGACGTGAGACCTGGCTATAAGTTGTAAAACTAGCAACCCGCCCTGGCTTTCCACGGTTGCAATGAGGATACTAAATATATTCTACTATACTATGCATGTATTATACATGTAAATCTTCCTCCTGAATCACTCTAAACGAAATGATTGGTAGTGGTTAAACCTGCGCTTGCTCTTGCACCAGAGGGTGTGGGTTCGATCCCCACTACTGAAAAAATATTGTGTGAAAATTTTTTTCCAGTGTCTGTGTGTTTATATATGTATTTTTGCTTATATACATTTTTTTAAAAAGAAACGTATGTTTCAGTATTTTTATCAGTACCCTTTTAACAGTTACCCATAGTACGCTTCTTCTAATTGGAGACTAAAAGCGTAAAAATGTGTCCTAAAACATTTATAAAAAAAAATCTTATACCATTTAACTGTGGTAATGCCACGCATGGTCTTCTCTATGTCAGTCCGTTCGGGTAAGTACCACGATCTGACAAAAGATCGACATGAAGTGTTATACTTCTGCGTTTAGGCTGGTGAGTGACGTAGCCGGGGTCCACCTTAGTAAGAGGTGGCAAAGCATCTTCAACCCTACAGGTATTGCAAATATCAATCGATGGCGGATATCACTTATCTGGTGGACCACCAGCTCATTTGCCAATTTATCACATAAAAAAAACATTACCTTTGGATTTGTTCCCAAATTAATTTAGCGTAAAAGGTTGGAGCATCTTCAAGTCCCCAAAAAAAGTGGTGACCTCCGAATCAAGTCAAATTTTTCAAACCAGGTATTGTTATGCGCAGTACTCGGACTTGCCATTTCATATTTTCGTTTATTAACTGCTTGAACTATAAAGGGTATGAAAAAACTTGTTGGCATACGTATTCGGAAAAATAGTGGAAGTGTCTTGTTTACGACCGGCAATAATTAAACGCAAATTACCAAGTACCTGACCTTTGACGCTGATGAGGCAAGGGCGTCGCTCTACATTATACTCATGTTCCTCACAGGCAACTTAGCACAAGGCTGTATAAAAATGAAACATTCAAAAATGGAACTTATTTCTATGACCTGTAAAATTAAATTCGTGAGTCATCATTCTTTGTGATACAAGCACAAACAAAATTATAAATTATTCAAGTTGTCGACTATTCCTTAGAAATGTCACATTGCATATTGCGGTTTTTCCTCAACGGAATTATTTTTCCATGTTGCTCAATACTAGCAACACTATAGCTACAAGTTGTATTAATAGCATGAAAATAAAAACAAACTGCTCTGATTAATGTCTGAACCGGTTTTGTTTGTTGTTATTCAGTCTGAAATGTGTCACTTTGAATAAGTAGCCTAGATAATTCAATGCATTTACGTCAGAGAAGCAGAAGTAAACCCAGATTAGTTAAACACAACGGAAATATTACACTCCTTTGTATAGAAAAAAACATGTATTAATTTAATATGAATATGTAGTATAGTGCCTTTATAATTCGAACCATCATATACTATATTTTTAAAGGAGCTTTTTCACACCTTTAAAACTTTATTGCAATTAACGACTGAGACATGATTTTAAACAGAATGCTCAGGGCTTATGAGGAAACATAACCAAATAGATTAAAATTATTGTTTTCTTTAAAAAAGTACTTTAAAGCAAAAAAAAATGTGGACTCCATCTATTGACAATTCATTATTCATCACAAATTCAGTGTTATTTATGTTTGTGTTGAATAATTAATAATTAAATTAAATCTTGATCACATAGAAGAAAACATTTATTTTATGTGAAAGTTAGCAAGCAAGCGTTCACCGTTAAGGGATTACTGCATAATTATCTTAAATATGTACTGACGGATTGTAGATGCGTCGCTAATCAGATGAAACCTGAAAGTATGCCGGCTTTCTGTGTGGCCGGTCTACTTTCACGGTCATTCCATTCGTGCAATCTACAATCTCGCGCTGAATACCAAAAGAACCAAATGCCACAATCCCGCCTAAAACTGTAGCATTAAAAACTACGGCGAAATAGTTTGTCACGCACGCTGCAGCTGTTTAGTTAATCTGTGAACATTATATCGCGTGACGAGATTTATCAGTGTTCGATGAAATTAATTCTCGTCGTCTTGTGTCGTTCCTACCTATAAAAATGGACATGGACTCAAAAAGAAACAGGACGAGAACACATTTCAAATAGTATAAGTAATGCATTGAGATATCTGCGTATTATTTAATTAAATATTCAATTTGTAATTGTCATAGAAACCTATGCGTCCATGTTGTCGGTGCTGCCAATGTAAAACTGATTACCGGGATTTTTATCGCTTGTATAGTAGTAGTATTAAATTAGTATAGTAGCTAGTATTAAATTAAATAATATTGAGACAGGCAGGTATTTAAAAAAGAAATTTTATACGAATAAAAATCCAATCAATTCGTATGTATATGCCGGTTTTCAGAATTATAGAACAATTAAAGAAAGAAAGAGATTTCTTTGGCACAAAACAGACTGTGGTAAATACCTAACACTAATTTTCAAAAATAAAATAAAAATAGAAATTTAATTATAAACCTCCAATTATATATATATCCAATATTTCAATATATATAACTTTACTTTTGAATAATTATGCGCCGTGGCTGATGCCACAAATGACAATACTCAGCAGAATGTTGCAGTGAAAACTACAACGCTGAGTTTCAATGATGACCAAAGAATTCAGTAATAAAATCCCGAGTCCAAAAGAAAAAACGGGACCAATACATTGATCAAAAAAGAGAGTTTAAGGAAAAAAAATTATAATAAAGTAAAAAAAATTAAAAATGGGGAAGTCTAATAGGATCGAAATTGCATCCAGGTGCGTCAGGCAAGTGCTTACTTCCCAATTTATAAATTTTGTTTTTATTTATGCTTATTATATGAAAGTCATCTAGAAATAAGGTTGTATAATTTATCAAAATGTAAATTTTGTCAATGATTTCAAAAAAGATATTTTTCAAAAACCTTACTTAGAAAAAACGATATTAAATGTTTTATATCTAAACTATGTTTTATTTAAAGAACTTTTATATCTTGAGATTATCAGGTACATACATAGATATAAAACAAAAAAAAATTAAATTGTTTCAACGTGCTCATTTACCTCAAAACGGGCTATATTTTCTGAACTGGCCATATTACGCGGGTGGGAGGGACGCGGTTCGCTTGTTTTGTTTATGGGCAAAGCCTGCAGCTTGCAAAAACACGCCGAGGTTCAGGCTATCGCCTCGAGCGCCCGGCCACTCATGCCCGTCGGATTGTAAAGGCCCTGTATTTTTTGGCTCATCCAGCCAAAAAAAAAGCTTGCAAATACGACTGAGCGCCTCTTTTATATGGAGAAGCGTTAGTCCCCATTGATTCGACTGTATTTTTTTGCATACCTATATATACCAAATTGCAATGAGGCGCCAATAACAAATTGGCGAGTAAACTTAGCTCGGCACCATTCGCGATTAAAAAAAATAATATCTTGTATCTTGTACAAATGATGTTTTTGCTTTCAGTCCCGAGACTATTTAAGCTTGAGACTAGCCAAAACCTACGGGTTTGGGCCCCCGCTGGGGCCGCGCATGTACTCATGGGTGCGTACTATGACTATGTAATTAGCTAAACGGCGGCTTGGGGCGGTGAGAACCGGCGGTGGAACGCGGGTGTGTTGTGTAAAAAAATAAAACAGTGGACTGATATGGATACAGCTCGATTAGTATACCGTATTTAAGTTATTTACACAGTATAATGTCTGATGGCATTCTACATTTGAGAATTGCGAGCGTCATAAACACTGTTTTCATCCTATAAAAGTGGGCAATTCGAGCAGTTTATAACCCGGGCGGCCCCAAAGAATCACTTAAAAAATGTTATCAAGGAAATAAAAATACTGTTGCTTCTCAATCAGTATTTACTTGAAAATGTTATGTACGTCCCTAAAAATAAGAATAAATTTTTAAGATTTAATTATGCACTCGCCAATCCGCAGTGGGGCCGCGTGGTGGACTATGCCCTTTTTTTTAGTATCGGGGTGAAATCTTCGAAAGATACCCTGTCACTTTATATGACAGGGTTATGTGGGGTTCTTACCCACTAAAACCCCCTCGGTGGCCGCCTTCCGTACATTTGGAGAGACTCCGAAAATCGAAAATCTTAACGCCTTCTTTCTACATTGTTACAGGCATTCGCTACAGGCCGTGAATGCCGAAGACGTGGGTTCGATTCCCACAGCGGCGACAATCTTTTCGTACTTTTTCTACATGTTTTAATGTTCAATCTTAAGTGCAGAGATTAGCACTATAAAAACTTTAAAATTTATAAAAAGCAATAGCGACATCTCTCGTTCGAATTATCGTTGTAAAACGATATTTGAAATTGTTTGTATGCTGGAAAGAATATAACAATAGATGCGCCCCAAGCATTGCTTCATATGCTAAATAACAATGTAGAAAGAAGGCATTAAGATATTCGTCGCTGTGGCTATCAGCCGTTTAGCTCAGTGGCTAGAGCGTCAGGCCGCGAATGCCGAAGACGTGGGTTCGATTCCCACAGCGGCGACAATCTTTTCGTACTTTTTCTACATGTTTTAATGTTCAATCTTAAGTGCAGAGATTAGCACTATAAAAAACTTTAAAATTTGTACTATGGGTGCTAGAAAACTGATAAACGTACTTAAACATACTTTTATTTTGTAAATAAATACATATTATTCATATATAAACACCCAGACATTGAAAAACCACTATGTTCAGAACTCAATATTTTTCCAGTAGTGGGAATCAAACCCACACCCTCTGGCAGGAGGCAGGTTCACTGCTCCCCACGCCAATCGGGTCGTCAAAAGAGAAACATATAGAGCATTTTTTTTAATACGAAGATCCAGGCCGAAAAGTATAAGATTCTAGTGGCTATGAAATATGCTGAACCCACTGAATTAAATGTAAGCACGAGATACTAATCTATCGCCTAAAGAAAAATGTGTGTCTGCTTTTATCTTGATGATAAATCAGCTATGCTATCTAGCTGATAGACAACATGCATATGACACAGTAGATTCCAGATTTAGATAGCTTAATAATTAAGATGAAATGGAAAGTTATCTAAACGCTGCAAAGGAAAAACTGGTCAAAGTATACAGACACGATTTGGTACCAAATCTTCATAATTCGCGGTTCTTCTCAGTTCAGTGGCTTTCTTTTCCGGACCGGTGGTAGAATTTTTACTATCAATAAGAGACTGTAATGTTCCTGTGTTGAATGATAAAGATATTTGAATTTGTCCCTTTTAGGGTAATTTACTCAATGGGTATATTTCTGTTGCCGCTATAACAACAATTACTAAAAAACAGAATAAAAAAATACTTAAGTGGGGCTCCTATACAACAGACAAGATTTTTTGTGCTTTTTATAGATAATGCTACGGATCCCTCCGTGCCACTCGAACTTGGCCAGTTTTATTTTTCCTTTGTATGATTTGAGTATTTTAAGTACATTATTAAAAACTATGAACATTTTTTTCGTTTTTCGAAAAAGCCAACTAGTAACTAGAAATAGCAAGACGAGGTGCAACATGCACTCAGTTAACTTGAAGATATCTTTAAAATTATTTAACTTAATGACGTGGTCAATGATCAATATGCACAGAAAATGAATGAATTGTGTTTAAGCATATTTAATGAACCTACAGGTTCGGGATGAAATAAATTAAATAGCAGCTGTTACCCCAGTTTTAAGTACTCGGCAAGAAAGGAAAACTTCTTAAGGAGTTTTTAATTACCAAAGATACATCTGAAAATCCTTTCAGAAAATGCCATAATGCCTTATCTTCTATGTAGTTATAGACTAATTTTGGTCAGCAGTTTGAAAAAGAAATTGAAAAAAAAAAAACTTTCACAATTATCTTATATTGCTGACATAATCGCAATATTATGCCACTTACAGTCATCAAGTTTGCATGATTGGAAACAATTTGTTGTGAGATTTTTTTTCCTGCTTAGTTTATGCCGTTTGGATGATAGCCTTATTATTTCTAGCATATAAAACCCGATGAATATCAAATGGAAAATGATAACTGAACAAGCAAGTAGTCCATTTACATGAATCATTTTACATCTGAAGTCCTCGAGGTAAGTAAATGATTCAATATTGGTAGCGATTTAGTCAAATATTTAAGTTAAACAATACAAGATCTCCTCCAGTTTAAAGGTTTCAGTTTCATCCTAGGTCTATTCATACAAATACACATCATAATTCATCCCTTTCCATATTATCAGGTGGATTTTAATTGTTTTGTTTGTATTTTTTACATAATAATATTTCATTTCGATTTAAAGTTTGTGTAGACCCAACTAAAAGAGAACTAATCTATCATTAAATAGTTATAATTATAATGGTCGCAACGATCGTCAATGTTTTTTTGTCGAGCAAAAAAAAGTTATCAATCTATATCAAAACTCAATTTTCAACTGCCAGTGTTATGAATAAGTTGGTATTAGTTATGTTACGAATATTAAAGAATTAGTTATTTTATCAATAGTGCAAACGAGATATAGCTTTTGTTTTTTGTCCCTGTCTTATTTATTAAAATAAATCGCAGGTTGTGTTACCTGGTTTATGTAACCGTAACAGTATATTTTTATCGATAAGCTGTATTTTATTAAAATAGTTATTGTATTAAAAATTATAGCACAAAAACGTTCGAGGCAACCAGGCTTGTTTTATTCACCCTTCCGTATAGCATCGTCTGATATGAATTAAGAATAAAAAAAACAGTCAAAGTGAAAAAGTTTAACAAAAAAGGAACCGCTTAATAGAATTTAAAAAGAATTTAGCCTTAAGCTTTACCTTTACGACGACGCAGATGTTTTTTATTATAACTTAGGTAATGTTTATGAATTAACACGATATTAATTTTATCATCAATTTAGGAGAGGGTTTAGGATAAAATAAACCTCATATACTACAATGGGATAGAAAATAATACAGTTTTATACGAAAAATGTTCAGCAGGTGAACAACCAAGAACCATGACATTTATGATTCTGCTATGTCTGGGCAAATTTTAAAGAAGCATATTAAGAATGTTTCTCATTCAAATTGCTTTTTAGAAAATATGCCTTCGTTGTTATGGGACAATAGTTACGATATTTCCTCGCTGAATAGTATTATTACCATTAAGCGCAAAAAGCGCCATCCCTTTTATTACCAGTCACAAAAGTTAGGTTAGGTTAGGAGGATATAATTTTTTTTCCTATGATAAGATATCCAAAAGACTAAGATAAACACAACCTAAATACACTCGTTATTTTTTTTTACACACGCCTTTTACTTACATCAACCTCTGTTGCCACCTCGGTCCTAAACTAAAAATTAATAAAAGTAATCTAATTTTTTATACCAATTTAAATCACTTTAAACCGGTTCATCGTCTTTAAAACAGCGTAGTATCACGTGGGTAGACGGTTAACCTTTTTTGTGTTAACGATAAGTACAACAAAAATCATTTTAATCATAAATTGCCTATTACAATTTTAAAAAGAGACAAATAGAAGTAATTTTCTCTTTTTACTACATCCAATCGGTTTCGCTTAGACTTGATGAGAGGATTTATTAACTGTTCTTGAGGAATGATTCCTATTCTTTAGTCAACGCTACTGTGGGTTCAAGATTTTATGATCAGCACTTTTTGAGTTGTCCCACACGTGCTCAATGGGTTTAAGGTTTCAATTTAAAGTGTATCCTAATCTCTTCAAGATATCATTTAATATTCTCACAGGTTTGGGAGGCCAACAAGTTCTTAGGGCGCTTTGACGAACGCTCTATGGAGTGACTAAGCTCAAGGGCCCCCGAGCGCCCCTCGGCTTGGGGTGTCACTCAATACCCGTTAAGTATTCCGATTCGAGGGTGCCCGACTTCGGCTCGAATAACTCGATAGCTATAATTTGTCGGGGAGATATTGTTGAACTGGTGTAATGGCGTGCGGTGGAGCATTATCTTGCATGAGAATACAATTTTTAACTGTGATTCCAATGCGACCGAAGGCACCTCAAGAACCTTCATAATCTCTATTTCGTAGTTAAATTGAGTCAACCACCTCTAGCGCCATTTAGAGGGACCACGTCGATGATCATAAGTTCTGTTCATTCGTTCGCCAATGTGCCACCCCAAAATGTACAGGATCTTCCATGAAGAGGAACACAGTCCTCAGTGATACTTTAAGCATATGACTCTCTAAGTCGACGATAGACTCTTCTGCGACCATCTGCACCACAAAACATGTCCTACGCTTACAATTAATATTTTACATTTTTATTTAAAAATCACTCAAATCTTCTTTATGTAATAACAATTCTCATAACGCCTAACAATAAGCGATGAGCAAAGATACCGTTTTAGAATTACTCGGCTACATAATCTTATTTGATAGTAACATGCTATCAAATTACTTACTACTCAGAACTTATTCGATTACTGTTATTTTTATTTAAGAAATTAGCAAGCATGCAGGCGGCTTACCTAAAGTTATGTGACTACCACCGCTCATAGATATCTGTGAGACAGGTGTTATAAATACCTGTGAAGTTGCAAATGATGCCAACCTTCAAAAAGTGTAGGCTCTTTTTAATAAGGTAAGGTAGGTAAGGTTTCAGACTCAGCTTTGTGACATCTATAGTCTATTACTTTACTTTACTTTTCATAAAGTACATAAGTAAGTAGTAGATAATACCTAATATTATCTATTTCAGGATAATTAGGTTGATGACAATTTATTGTATAGTTAAACAATCAAATTTAGCTTGAGGAGCAAATAATTAGTCCTCGGGAAAATATGTTGTTTGACAACATGTGGTAACAACAAATCAGTTATCATACAATATAATTAAGTACCTATATTCTCATACCACCCTCTAGATCGTCAATATATCTAATAATAATATTTATATGTTAGAAAATAATGACAACTAATTTAACAGCAGTGGTTGCAGTCCAGGGTTTAAAAATAAAATTTAAATGAGATTAGTGAGAATTCCGTTTCTCGAATATCTTATCTGAGAAAACCATTATCTCACATTTGGTATACGATGACTGTTTCGCGGTATAATGGGTATGAATAGGTATTCAGTTTTGAGACGTAATAACTCCTGAAACCTGGAAACCCTTTGTTGCCCAAACTTTATTATACTAAAATGAAACTAGCCATAGCACGAACGCAAAGACATAATTCATTTTTGTTTATTTTGCCTTTTGTGTTTTCAGATGACGCAACTCTCCGTAGCATGTTTAGTGATAATGTGCGGATTGTGCTATTGTGAAAGCGTGCCCAGCCCGACCTACACTTCTAAATACGACAACGTAAACTTGGACGAAGTATTGGCAAGTGAGCGCTTGCTCACAGGTTACGTAAACTGCCTCTTGGACTTGGGACCGTGTACTCCCGATGGCAAAGAATTAAAAAGTAAATTAAAAAAACGTTAAAAGGATACTTATTCCAAATAACCAAACACACAAATAACTAGTTGAACTATGTAGCCATTTTTTGAAGTCGGCGGTACGACTGATGTTAAGTGATTACCGCCGCCCATGGACATCTAATACAACTGTGGGTAGGTGTGTAGGTCTGTAGGTCATCCGTGACCAAAAGCAAACCAAACAAGCCCCATTTGTGCAAAATTACAAAAACTATAGTTCTGTTCCCTTCTACATCAAAATGAAAATCTATTTTAAAATAGAAAATTTATAAAATATTACAAGAAAAGTAACTAGTGTGGAGAAAAATTATTTATGTTTACAGCTAACTTGCCGGATGCAATAGCGAACGACTGTAAGAGTTGTACAGAACGTCAACGGGAGGGTGCTGATAAAGTCATGCAACACCTTATAGACAACAGACCAGACGACTGGGATAAACTTGAACAAAAGTAATGCAAAGGATAAGTACACTCTAGAATTTCGGTAAAGGCATAAAAAGCCCTCGGTCTACCTATCAAACTGTGAATAGACACATTACTTTGCATTTATAATATTTTTATCAACAATATGACTTTAACTATTATTTACAGCGTTTATAATACCAAAATAGTTACTTATTTTTAAATTATCGAAGAGGATTGAATGATTCAAGGATCTTAAATAGACTTTGCCTGTTGGCCGGTTATACTTATCCTTTGAGCAGAAAAATGCTTCATTTTTCTTGTAATAAACGGTAACTATCAGACGCAGAGCTGAAATAGTTCTTTCAAAAACATTGCAAAGGGATCCCAATAATCTGGGGCTTTATGGCTGTCCAACTGCAGAATGAAGAAGACGGAATGACTCTTTCCTTCCTTCGTCCAAAACTTAGGGGATATTAACGGACATAACAGTATTCTTAAATGTTTCTCGTTCGAGAGAAAATCTGTTGCTGAGGAGAACCTATTATCCCTTATTTCAGATATAAATCTGATGGCAGTTACAAGCTGCAGTACTTACAGAAAAAGATAATGACAAAGAAAACTAAAGAAGACGATAAAAATTCCGAAGAAATCCGCGAAAACAGTGTAGAAAAAAAATAAAATTTTATGAAATATTGGATAAATAATGAATTTATAATTAAATCTGAACTAATAAAAATTGATATAGAGTAGCATGATTATTCAATTTTATTTATCATAAAAAGGTTTATCATGTTTAGGTATAACAATTTATAACATGTTTTTTATCTCAATTGTCCATGTTGTTCAGAAATTTCGCACGGAAGTTTTTTTTAAAAAAAAAAAAAAGTTCTTTATTCTATACGTCAAATTTTTGTTAAAAGTGCCAATCATAAGTATTTGAATCATTGAATTTGATGAAGAATTATCGAAGTTATGGCGTACCGACAAAAACACATTCGAGAAATAATATACATGGGTAGCAAATAGTAAATCGTTCAGACAAGGTCCAAATATCATAAAATGAAAACTAACAAACATTTGCTAGATTACGAACAAGTCAAGAAACTGTGCCATTGAACAACATGATAATATTACATGAGTAACAAAGGTGAAATAAAACGTTAAAGTTTGAAACTAAGTATTTATTCATATTATCTTTTAAGTCCATAAAAAGTGTATTAAAGTACCCTTTTATGTTAGTGATAACATTATTGACATATATTTGGTGCTTTTAATTTTAAATATTTTCGTTAGTGATTAATATAACTTTACTCAACAACTTTTGACAAACAATATACCTAATGTACGTTACTTTTTGGCTTCTCATTACAAGTTATAAAGGGTAAATAAAAGTTTTAACGCTTAGAATTTCTCCATTAAAAATCTCCTCACTCGCACATTCGCACTTGGTATAATGGTTCTATATTTAGAAGCTTTTATTTCTTGAGCAGGCCCAACAATTTTTAGTCTAATTTCTTCATCGCGTTTAGCAGCACTATCTTTTTTTACTTTCCTTTGTAACGCATACCTACAATGTACACCTCTATTACATTCAATGAAGGCAAAAAGATGAATTCTCATCACACTTTCTATCCCGTAATCCTTTCAAGCTTTTGACGGCTGTTGTACCTGGTGAGAAACAATTTCCAAGCGACTGGATCGTGAGCCATCATCGAAGCAACAATCTTCCCAGCACTCTCTTTTTCTTTAACGGAACATTTGACACAATCGTTTTTCATTGCTTGAATAAGAACACCTGAAAAAATCATTGATGTGAAAATTTTATATCACCTTACCGAGGATAGAACTTGACATCTATGGACTCGGCTCATATCCTACGCAGACCAATAAGTTTTCCGTTACTTAGCCTACCTACTACATAAATTTAATCTCGATTATACCTGGTTTATAGTAATATGTAGGATTGCATGGTCTACTCAGTGGGCTTAAAAGATGTAGAAATCTTCTGTTTTCCGTGTGTTCTTATAAAGATTTCTTTATGATCTTGTCCTAAATTCACAAGATCGTACAAAATCATGAGAGAAACAAGATGTTAAAAAATTGCTTAAGTACTTACTCATTCTACACAAAATACCATATGCTATACTAATTCTTACGGTGGTAGGGTCACGTAGCAGCCTCGGCTGTTGCACGAATGGGCAGGCCCGTCCGGGTAAGTACCACGACCTTACAGAAGACCAGCGTAATGTAGGACAAATACTTTCGCGTGTCGTCTGGTGAGTGAGGTAGCCGGAGCCCAATTTTCAAAAGGTTGTCAACGCATTTGTAACGGCGGCGGTATTCACTTAACATCAGGTGAACCGTCTGCTCGTTTAACAACTTTTCGCATAAAAAAAGAAAAAAATCCATTAAGAATCATAATTATACAGACATAAAACCGTTAGTTATTTTTCAAACCTTTCAAAAATTTCGATGTACCCTATGGGCCCAAAGATTCAACAGCAAATGGCACAAACACATAATCTAAAGAAAGAGACTCATATTTGCACCACTTGTTTTCTTCAGCTACTTTCGATGCCGCGCCGGCCCTGACCAAAGTACCGCTTAGTGTACCGTCTACACAAGTAGTATCCCAAACGAGGGCTGTGCCTCTCCCCCAACGAATCAAAGTCAAGCCACCGCGTTTCTTACCATCGTCGCGATAATGATGTCATTCAGGGAACCGTGGAGAGAAAAGCGGTCAGCACTTTTGTGACAAGAAAGCCCGTGGAGACCATATTTATCCACATCAACACCACATAAGTTTAAAATATTAAGTAGTTACTTTTTTGCCTTTTATTCATTTCACAGGACGCAGCGGGTGATTGTTAAGCAGGGTTTGTTGCCAGACACGGATAGTGTGTCTCTCAAAAATAAAATAAGTTCATTATAAACTTATTCCACTTTTGAGAGACTCGATGAAAAAACTTTTAATTAACCTGCTCAACTGGGAAAATATCAAGGCCGAAGACCGTTACTTTGCAAATGTATTTATGTATTTTTAAGGCACCTGTCACTTATATTGGAAATACACGAATAGCGCTTCATAAAAATTAATAGATAAGCTTTCTAGCTTCTTTCCAAATAGGTTTAGAGTATATTGAAAACATACACATTACACACCTTTAATCCTGTACATGTCCTTGGTACAATAATTGTCCGCTGACATCAAGCATTTGACGTCTTGCGCTGGCAGAGGTGGTATGGCTTCGTTGACGTTCACCTTGCTTTTTAACCCTTGTATTTTTTCCACTTCGTTCACCACTTCATTTACCGCCATCATATCCTCATCACCGTAGACAATTTTATACCCTAGACTTTTTACGCCCTCACTCATAGTCCTATCAATTCCTCCTATAGTAAGTTCGGAGAAAACGATCCCAAGCAGAGCTAAAATGAAGAAAGTTCTAGGCCACATCGTGAAATCTCTGACCGTTACAATTTAGAACTGAGGATAAACTGTGTCGAATTTAATGACACTTAAAGAGTGGAGCTGTATTGTTGCAATGTGAATTCATCGATGTGTATTGTTTTTTCAATTGTATTCGTTGCAATCGTAAACTAAGAATTATCAGGGGTAAAAAACTTTAACATCCCGACGTGTGCGAACCAACTTCATTATGAAGAAACTCTAGTAGACACAATGTGCCATTGTGTTTTAATATCACCAGATTTACATAAACAAACGATGACCATCTCTATCGGAATCGTTTTAATAAAGAAAGTCAAATATTTAACATAACAATGTATTTCATTCATTATTCTATACAGCTTAAAAACATTCAAATTTATACGTGCTGTGTGAAGTATGTAGGAAACAAAAATAAAACTATAATTATCATGACAGACTCATAAGTGTGTTTCATACCTCTGATGCTTAGGTATTCGGGGCGCGCGCATCACAGTATACAAACAACCTTCACTTCAAAGGCATACTAACAGTGGCAAATAGTAAACATTTCTCTACAGTTTCGGCCGCAGTTGGCCTTAGTTAAGATACGTTTTGGAAAATTGACAATAAAAGTAAAATAACAGGCTGAAACTGCTCGGCAAAATCTCCCTGTGTACCGAGGGTATTATCGCACAGTCGTTCGTGTGATCCCTGTGTGAATTTATTTATTTATTTACACACTTTAGTGTACTAACTGGTGCAAACGGCGAGCTTAATGCAATAAAGCATTTTCTACCAGCCAACCGGAAAGTTAGTGACCTAAATGATATGTGCTGTGCTTATGTGTTGACGCGAACTTTTAAACTAGAGGGACAAGTACACAAGTTATCATCATCCTCCTGCCCCTATCCCACCTAGGTGGGGTCGGCACAAGATGAATCATGATGTAAGCGGTTTTGGCTATATTTTTACAACCAGCCGATTGCCTGACGTCAACCCTCCTTGGAATACAAATACCCAGATCAAATTTCAACTGTGTAACTATCACGGTTCATGAGATACAGCCTGTTGACAGAGGGACAAACAGACAACGGAGTCTTAGTAATAGGATCCCGTTTTACCCGTTGGGTACGGAATCCTAAAAATGCCCCAGAGATATAGTGTTGCACGGTAGACACGTCCATCTTAAAAAGGTCTCTGAGTTACACCGATTGTATGATTCACTAAAATATCCCTTAATAGTCGTAATAGTAGAAGACGGATAATATTTTACTATTCTTCAGCAAGGTACTGTGCGGTACAAAACTGTGACATGCATGCAATTTTATGCATTTAGGTTGATGGTTAAAGCTACCTGTTTTAATCCATTGCATTATTACAGGTACTTATTAGGGTATCCCTACCCAAAGGGTAAAACGGCACCCTATTACTAAGACTCCGCTGTCTGTCTGTATGTGCGTATGTCTGTCCATATGTCACCAGGCTGTATCTCATGAACCGTCATAGACAGTTGAAAATTTCACAGACGATGTATTTCTGTTGCCACTATAACAACAAATACTAAAAAACAAAAAAAGTATAAATAAGTGGGGCTCCCATAAAACAGACATGATTTTTGCCGTTTTTATAGACAATGTTGACAGCAGTAGTGTTTTTGACAATATGTAAGTGTAATACTTCTATATTGAATAAACATATTAAGACATGATTTTTTTTAATGTGATAGAGTGGCAAACGAGCTGGCGGTTCACCTGATGTTAAGCAATAACCGCCGCCTATGGACATTTGCAACACCTGTAGGGTTGCAAATAAGTTGCCATCTTTAAATAAAGTGGGCCCAAGCTACCTCTCTCACCAGACGAAACGTAGAAGTATAACACTTCTATTTATGCCGGTCTTCCGTGAAGTCGGTACGGAACCTTCGTTTGCGATTCCGACTCACACTTGGCCGGATTTTATTCAATACATTGTCGATATGATGGCAAAAATATATCAGAAAGATTGAATTACATATGATATAGTGATCACCAGAGACTGAGGGCTGGTGAAACATTCATCTTAGAGACACTTTAAATCAAGACGCAAATATTGACCCATCAAATATCGGCCAACGCGTAATCTGCAACGCCATATTCATTCACAGGGTCTCCGCGTTATCTGCATTAAAAAACCAATCATGCGATGATTTATGTCCGAAGCTATGGGAGACCAGACTTATTTGTCATTTTTACGTGTAACCACGAATGTCCCTTAAATTAAAGCGGAACTATTAACTGGTTAGCGTTCTTTCGATCTTCATGACGTAATTTCAAGAGTATTTCATTAAAAGATGAAGAAATTCATAAAATTATTCACCAAAGACGAAATATTCGGAAGGTTTTATGTGTGTGTATGATAATTTTTAATTTTAAAATTTTGTTTAATATCCGTGCGAAGCCGGGACGGGCCCCTAGTATATATATAATCGGAATCTCGGAAACGGCTCATTTTCATGAAATTTAGTATGTGCGTAGACTGGGGGGTGAAAAATCGATCTAGCTAGGTTTCATTTTTAGAAAATGTCCTTTTATCCCTGTTTTCAGGGAATGAAATATATCATTCGAATACGACGGTAAATTTCGCCGCAAAAAAATGTTATGATAGCTCGGTCGGGCGGCCCCAAAACAGATGGCCGCGGTTCTTATTGCGATCATTTACACACTTATTTTTTTTACTTCTTTTTCTATACCAGATCATTGCTTTCTTTATTTTCAATTTTTTTCGATCCAGATGATTTTGTTCTTTTTTTCCCTTTTTTTTAAAGTTCTTTCCTTTGTGAAAAACACCAGTTCATATGTTCTTATTAATACGTCGACGGTAAGGTCGAAAAATATGATGCATATTTCTCATAAATTATTATATTACTCGGTAATTTGTATCTAAATGTAATTTACAAAATACACGATTTACCAAAAAAAAAACCAAACCTCCAGTCCTCCAGGTACTTATTATTATATGTCCCACTATTGAGCAAAGCTAGAGGAGAGCTAAGTACAGTGGGTATTAGGGCATAGTCCACCACGCGACGCCACTGCAGATTGGCGGACTTTACATAATTATGTTGAAAATATATTTTTTTTATTATATAGAGAATATGCATGTTTCTGAGTACGTGATGAGTGAGCACTTAAAATTAACAATTTTATTGGTGCCGGTAAAACAAAACCAAAAATTCAAAGGACGAAATTATTACTACCAAAGCTCTATTACCAAATCATTAATAAAAGCAGTAAATTGCTTATTCTGTTGGTATATTTTTTATAGTCATATATAATCCTATAAAGCTCAATGTAGAATTATTTATATGGGAATTACCTAAAGGAAATCCCCATATGTACGATACGTCATTACACTTCAGAAGCATACAAAATTAAAAAGTGTAACAAGAAGACTATACCACCGACTTCTTTTTCTTGTTTTTTTTTTTTGCCAAGTTACAGTGCAATGCAAGTTTATCGTGGAATTTTTTGAATACGGAACAATTATAGAGTGGGTAATCGTGGTATTCCAGAAAATTACAAATACTTTTATTAACTTAATTCAGTGTTTTTATTTTACTCTACGGTTTTTTTTTTTGTAATTTTTACTCCCGACTTTCGAATACTTTTCCGCAATCATGGTCACGGAATGGACTTATTTGACTTCCTCCGTTACCCCTAACCAAGGTTACCATTTGCTTCAAAATATAACTTTTAATTTGTGGGTCATACTGTGAATGTTATTTGTATCGTAAAGTATTGCAGCAGCACCAAACCAGCATCCTTGGCAGATAACGTATAACATTACTACATGCATGAATGGACAGGTCCGTCCAGGTGAGTACCATAACCTAACAGAACACCGGCCTGAAGTCCGGGAATATTGAAGTTCAGAAATAGTTAAAATATTAGAATCAAAGTAACAACGTTAGAATTCTAGGTGAGTGAGATAGCGGGAGCCCACTTTGTTAAGAGATGGCAACACATCTTTTTTTTTATACAAAAAGTTGTCGAACGAATACCACCGGGTGTTACGTACGATCAATAATGGGTGGCGGTTATTATTTAACATCACCTGATGAACCGCTAGCTCGATAGCCACCTTCTCACATAAAAAAGGGTATATTATATAAAGTCATTGCTCAAAAACTGGCACCATCATATTGTATCGAAAGATCAAAACTATTCGGAGGAAGTGGAAACTATAAGCCAGCACGTTCGTCAAATCTAAATCAAAAATAAGAAATCCTAATCACAATAGACAATCATTTGTTAATTATTTAAATCACTTCTTTGTCGTTTGTTATTCTTTTTGTTCTTTTCTATAGAGAGGAAGTTATCATGTAGGATTAATAAAAATGACATTTTTTGCTTATTCTTTTTCAACCTTAACGTTTCTAAAAAAGGTTTAATCAGTTTTTCTTTTTTTGCTGCGTTCTTTAATTATCTTCATGAGTAAGTACCTACAGTTTTATACCATTGTTGTCACGTTTTCTACATCGTGGTATAAGTATAAACATGCAACCGTATAACAATAATTGTAAACATACTTTTTTAGCTTGTATTGATGAAAATATAGTCTGTGCATAATATAGCACAGTGTGTATGAATTTAAAAAATTGTTAATCGAAGCATACTTTACGAATTTTGCCCATATATTACTTACTAAAATTAGTTTTAAACGTTTTTCTTAGATTTATCAAATATTGCTAATTTTTTATAGTTATTTAGATATAACCTTAATATCTTTTGATTATAACAAGTTAATAATAAAAGCATATAAAAAAACGATAACTAGGTACCCCTATACTCGCTGTATGATTATTTAATATTAAACCTTCATGGCGAGAAAAAAAATCTTATGACCGTCACTAGAATAAGCTATAATAACGCGAATGATTTTTGTTCACCCAAAAAGTGTTCAACGCGCCTAAAGAAGTTTTCACTTCAACATTGAGCTATGGGTTTTCTGTTTCTTATTTACATGCACGGTACATCTACCGCCGAAGCAGTTAAAATCTTTATTACATAAATGTTCGTTCGATTGGGAAAGGACCACCTTGAGACGACAGCTAAATATAGCGACATTATGTTGTAAAACCATTGTTGATTTTAATTATTCTTAGATGAAATGTTGGCGCTGGCGACACTGTATACCGGATATGACGTTATCTACTCGAGCCAAGGGACACATTGACACATGGTCGCATGGAGCATGGCAGGCAGTGGTCAGTCACTTGGATTTCGGCCGCGTTCCCAGACGGTTATATAACCACTAGTGCTGCCTGTCGTTAAAATAGTTGTTAATGTTCACGTTCAGTAATAGTTAAAATATTAGGATCAAGGTAAAATCGTTAGAACTCTTACAGAAATCATAATGATATCTAACTCTTCAAAAACTATTGTAAGTGAATGCAAATATACTTACAATTTGGCCGGACTTCTTTCGCATCTCTAGTGAGTCTCTTTTAAAATATTTGTTTGCATATTATTAAATAATCAAGGCATTCTTTAACCAATGTAACCAAAATAATTTGATAAATAATTTCCAGTCAAAAGAAACAACATTATTTTTAGAAGACTTCGCGGTCTATCTGTCTGTCCGTCTGTCACCAGACTGTATCCCATAAACCGTTATAGTTAAACTGTTGAAACGTTCACTGGTCATGTTCTTCTCTTACCGCTATAATAAGAAATACTTAAAAAAAAGAATATAAAAATATTTAAGGGGGGCTCCCCCATTCAACAGACATGAATTTTTACCGTTTTTGTAGATATGGTACGGAACCCTTCGTGTGCGAGTTCGACTCGCACTTGACGGTTTTTTTGTTTTCGCAAGAATCTCATCAATATGCTCGCTTTGCGCGATGAAAAAAGTAAGCCGAAAGATTTTTTATGTTAATTTTATAGAAAAAAGTGAATTTGTAAATAAAACAGATTTTTGTCAATGCTTTATTATTTTTTCAACAATTCCTCCATTTTTGCAGCCGCAACCGACATATCAAGTTTATTAGATGTATTCTTAACTAAAATCCCTAATAATGCTTTCAATACTTTTACTTTCCCTTCTTTGTACTGTTTAACTATTTTTGGATTGTTTTGTATGATTTCCATGCATTTCTGTGATATTTCATCCTCATCCGTAATTATGAACCATCCTTTCTCTGCTATCAAATCAAAGGGCGAAATATTGTTGGGCTTATCAAGAAGTTCATCGATTATTTTTCGATATACATCCAAATTGATCTGTTTCCTTAAAAACATATCAGTGAGTTCTTTAATTTGATCCTTTGTTATTGCACAATCTTCAACACCAATATGTCTTTTGTTAAGTACAGTCAAGAGATCGTTAAGTAAAAGATTGGCCACTTTAGTAGGGTTCCTAACAGTATCTAATGTTAATTCGTGAAAGTATTCTAGCAAGGGAGGCTCGTTGACCAGTTGAATGGCGATCTCCGGTCGTAAACCAAATTGTCCGATGAGTTTCCTTCTGGAGTCTTCTGGTAGCTCAGGTATGAGGTCTTTGATGGCTGGCACACTGATTACATCCTGAGTATCTTCTTTTGTACGTAAATTTACACGGAGAGGTGGAAGATTCGGCTCTGGCATGTATCTGGAACAAATGTTTTATATATTAATGTTTGTTTTAAAGTTATAACTCTATAAAGCACTTATATTAATTTTATTTTAAAACCTACAGTGTAATTTTACTATAAAAACTCTAAAGCGATCCTTTGTGATTTTTAGTTTTATTAAACTCTTTTTGGAAAAGCAAGCGCATAAATTAACTTTCTTTAATATTTTAATATCAAGAACCACATTTTCTTTAATTTATTTCGCGTATTTTGTTTTGCACCTGCGTCAAACTTTCTCTACTCCCAGGGTTGACTGGAAGAGAATGCTTATTAGCATTAAGTTTGCCTTTTGTTTAGCCTTAAGTTGAGGTGTAAACAATAATTTTTTAAATAAAAATAAAATAAAACCACATTAATTTCTTTTTTGTGTATTTAAGAAAATGCTTTGTATCATTTTCGGAATTATCTTCGTAAATCTTTCTTTTACTAGTTAGAAAAGACTCATTTTTCTATATCTTATTCTGACCCCCTAAAAATTTTATGAATATGTAATATTTAACGCAGTGCTTAGAAGTCGAGAGCGTCAACACATAAGAATAATCTCGAATAACCCTAACGCTAAAGTTATGAAAAAGTGGAGTTTACATAATATGGTTGTCACCCGTTTCCATATGAAGCTGAAGATAAATTTAGAAGAAGCTATAGAAATGCGATACAGTACACATGACCAGAAATATCTAACGTCATGCATAATCCCACTTAATCCCAATTACCGTAACTCTAATCCTTAATAATATTATAAACGCGAAAATTTGTATGTATGGATGGATGTTTCTTACTCTTTCACGCAAATACTACTGAATGGATTTTAATGAAACTTTAGAATAATATAGCTTATACATCAGAATAAGACAGGGTATAATTTATATACATATAAGTATATCTGTCTTTATGTCTTAATGTTACGCTTTTTCTACACAGATGTAGTCGCGGGCAGCAGCTACTATTAATATATTTCTTAAGACTTGCTAGTCAACAGGGTAAATTGCATCATCATCATCATCATTTCAGCCTGTTTGAGTCCACTGCTGAACATAGGCCTCCCACATAAACAGGGTAAATTGCATGAATAAATAATTTCGGGTTTAGAATTTATAATATTAACCACAAGCATATAATAAAAATTTGACATGAAATATATTATTACACCTTTATATTTGGTACATCCCCTATTAGTTTGAATAACTATGATATTCTACTAGAATCAACTCGCCTAAATAAAATAATTCAATGTATGTTTAGAGCATTGTGTTTCTTATTATCATTTGGTTTTTACCTAGAAGTCATCAACCATGACCAGACCTGGCAGGTAAGCAAAGACTAAGATTTCATCAAGGTCGCTTAATATCTTTCATTAACTTACTATATGAACCCATATTTAGAATATGAGTTTAGTCAACAGGTACGTAATACTAGCATACCTATAATCCTGGACAACCTCTTTGTCTCTCATTGCAATAGTGACTTTGTTAACGGCATCCCAAGACCGTGTTTCATTCACAACCCGTCCGCCATTTTCTAACAGTGTGTGTTGTCGTTGAATCTCGTGACAAATAGCACCCGCTACGCCACGAACTGAACCAATGTTTTTAATCTATGCAACAATGTAAACCAATCGCAAATTTTAATTAAATTAACTTTTGATTAAATCATTATCTAAAGGGTCTTTACTACTTTTTTATTTTTATTGAATAATATAACAGATGATTGAACCAATATAATTTTAATGAAATGTGATATATAATTGTCTTATGTTTATAAATATTAAACAGTTACAATAAGATGATGATAATTTTGTAGATCTAAATTTCTACTATCCTAATAAACAAACCTCGGTCCTTGTTGACAAGGGATCTCCAAAATTCCTGAGAGAGACATTAGCATCTACTCTCAGTGCACCCTCTTCCATACGCCCCGTGCAAGCTCCAAGTCTTCGCATAATCAAAATTAACTCTTTCACTAGTGCTGCTGCCTCTTCACCATCCTGAAATAAGCAAATATTAAGATCAAAAATAGGTTTATGATATCTAGTTGAACCCTCTTTTTTAAATTTTTCTCATAATATAATACAGTATTGAAATTAGTCACCAAGTTGTAATGAAGAAATAAGTTAATGCAAGAATGTATCAGTAAAAGTTTGTTTATTTGAAAGATTATTTGTAAATAGACTATTGATTTGCTTTATTATTGTTTTTTTTTTTTTTTTTTTTTTCATTAAAAGTAATATATAAAATTTATGATATTTTGAAATATTTATTAAGTACACATAGTCTTTTTCATTCACACCTCAGTGAAGATTATGATAAAGATTAAGTGTTTATAGATTGGAATTATCAAAACCCCTTAAATATTTGAATTCATAAAACTCTATACTAATATTAAATGAAAATGTAATGGTTTTTAGTGTAATTTAAAATAATTACCTCCAAATCTGGCTCAAAAACTAGCTCAATTAGGGGAGCTCCTGCTCTGTTTAGATCAACAAGACTCCTCTTTAGTTCACTGTCATGTAGAGATTTACCGCTATCTTGCTCTAGTTGGATTTGCTTAATTTTTGAACTCTTATTATATGGCTTTTTGTGGACACCTGGCGTAAATACCTGTTAACAATTACTTTACCATAAATCAAATGTTCCCAACAAAGTGCAACTCTGAGAAAAACATGTGAGATAATATTTTACTACCAAAATAAATAAACAGCAAGTATGGTAATACATTTTTAAATTTGCCAGTTAATACTACTTTCAAATGTATTACCTGAAAATTGATCACTCCATTACTGGCTAATGGAGCTCTCTGTTGAGTTATTTGATAACCGGCAGGTAAATCAGCATAAAAATAATGTTTTCGATCGAAAGAAGAAACTTCATTGATTTTACAAGAGAGTGCTAAAGCAGTTATTATACCAAGTTCGACACATTTTCTGTTCAATACAGGCAATGTACCGGGTATTGCAGCATCATGTAATGAAACGCAGTTATTCACTAACCCACCAAAAGTATTCTGAGCGCCAGAAAATAGTTTAGATTTCGTATTTAACTGAGCATGCACTTCCAATCCTACAACACTTTGCCACTTGGTATTTGTGGCAGTTGAATAATCGCGTTGAAAATAAATAAGTTTATTGTTCTTTATCACTTGATTAGATATATTTATGAATTTCATTTTTATTATTTTATTTTATAAAAACGAACATATATAGCTCGATAACATAATACAAAATACGACATTGACACTTGACACTTGACAGTAAAAAAAACGTCAAAACATTAACGGTGCGTTCCACTAAGCGCCCACAACGATCAAAATGCTCCTTTAGTCGTTCCACATAACGACCGCGGTCGTTGTGGTCGCGGCCAAAACGTCACTTATGACGTCATGACTTACGCTCACGCGAAGCTCACGGCGACCCATATAAAAAGGTGGGTCGAAGTGATCGTTGAGAAAATTAGCGGCATTTTCAAAATTCAAAATGTCTAAGTTCAAAGTGTCACCTCAAAAGACATTTTAATTACATTTGAACGTAAATTAATTAAATACACCACTAATATTAAATATAAAAAATTAAATTATAATTTTTTCAATATAAATCGGGTTAAACAATAATTATTTAAGTTTATTTTCAAGGCTTACAGATTATAACCTAACCTCTTAAATCTTTTGCTTCCTTTTTTCTATTTCGCCGTTTGTATTATTTTTTACCTCGACGCTCAAAACGCTCTATAATCCATTCCACTTGAGTTTACGGCAGTAACGCTCACAAGCAAGTGGAACGGGAATAACTGCGGTCGTGAGCGTGATCGTTGTGGGCGCTTAGTGGAACGCACCCATAGGACAGCTAAAGATAATAGATCGCGAGTGAGTGTGAGTATTAGAAAAGGAAAGATATATGTGTCTGCCAAAGAACTAACGAATCCGTAGCTCACTATTTCTCTACAGCTTTGAAGATATGATTCTTTTCCCTATATTACACGTTACGTTTTTATTACGTCACTGAACAAGTGAACAATTAACAAAGGACATACCTTTCAACTCAGTAGGCTCAGAGAAAAGATAAAAAAATGCAAGCAAATTAAAAAGAGGGAGAACCAATATAAGATACAGAGTAAGAATATGATACAACAGAGTATAAACTATAAATTATTTTGTTCAGTTTTGTAAACGTTCAGTGTCAATTTTTTTTTTCAGCGGCTAAAATTGGCGGCTCAATCTTATTTAATTTGTTTTACGTCATTACGTGAGATGTAATTTGATGGTTATATAATTTCACCTTCTATTACCTGTTCAGTTGTCAAAATGTCTAATATGTCATTATTAGTGATCTCCTGTTAGAAGATTCGATTTTTTTAGTTATTATTTGTATATTACAATTTAATGTGTGAATATTATAAAATTGAGAATTTTAAGAAAAACTTGACATTGGCGGAATTGTGTTATCTCTCAAAGCAAGCTATTAATTAAAAAAAAGAAAGAAAGATCTGCTGTTGAAATAGTGATACATATTGCTAGTTTAAAAAGATAGGTATAAATTTTTTTATCAGAGATATATTTTGCCGAACTCAAAATTCTACTAAACAAATGGTAAAATTTTCCATTAGCGTCCTGGACTTTTCGAAAAAATTTATTCGGTAAAGACAAATCACTAATGAAATACTGAACAAGCAGAATTTAGCCGTCGCTTATAGTTTCCGAGAAAAATAAAAAAAGTAGCACTCGGGGACTGCCGCGGTAAAGCGGCTGTTTTTTATCAACTTATGTAGTTATAATTATTTATTTATTTTTTATTTATGCATTTTTTTTTCTCCGATGTTAATTCAAGTTACACTTTTTGAGCGTGGTGACCGATAAGAAAACATTTTTTTTTCTTTTATTGAATAAATGGTAACTGAAATAAGAAACATAAGTTTGAGATTTGATATCCTCTAAACATCATATCATCATATGATAATATAATATTATAATATTCTTCCTTGCGAGCTACGTACAGTCGTACCATTTACATACACGTTAAGCCAACACTCGGCCGAGCTTCATGGTAGTCGGAGTGGAGGATGTTAGCTTTTATTGTCGTTACGAAATTTCTTGATTTAGTCGCTTAAAAAATATTGAAAGCTTGTTATTTTCACTAAATAATTCCGCCATCACTAAGATGGCAACACTACAGAAGCTACACTTAAAATTATCACACTATACATATTTTTACGGAATCGCGGGCTAAAATTGGTTATTTTATTAATAACATTTCATTGTCATTTTGAAATAGACCATGAGCAGTTATAATACGCAGTTTTACAAGTATAATGTATCATATAAATAGCAATATTTATTCATAAAACCAGTATATGGAAGAAATTGTCACTATTTTGTGGATATTTAATTTTTTTTTATATTTTTATACGTGTCAAAGCAATTTTTATTTGTACATTTTGCGTGTCTTCGCAATTCAAATGATTAAGTATCCGGAAATAATAGGTAACATTATTTAATTTCCAAGTTTTGATTAAGAAAGAACGAGTCATGTATTTCCTGTTTCAAAAGAAAATACAACAAAATGTTAGAAAATTCTTTACAAAAATATGAAAAAGGACTTACTAAATATTGCAATCGGCGCTCTGTGAAGCCTTATATTTGCTGATGTTTTCCTTATATAAATATTATATCTTAATAGAAATTCGAAATAATTACAGATATTGCATTGATAATTTGCGTAAGGTACTTATCAGCTAACTTATAAACTACTAAACACTAATTAAAATATCACATTGTTATTTTCTCAAATTAGCCACTTCAATGCCTAAGCCACTAATCCCGTTACAACTTCGAACAGGAATGAAAAAAGATACAAAACAACAAAAGCTAAAGTAGCTTCTGCGATCGAATACATTTTAAAAGAATTTGTAATGAATATTTGCTTTCCGGTAAGCCGCGAAGACGCGTTTTATTTATAGAAACACGGCGTGCGATCGATACAGGTGACTATCGAATAATGAAAATGAATGTACTGAACTGACTGGCTCATGCTGGCTGGACTGAGCCGAGCGAGGCGCTACTACGCAACACATTGTGTATACAAATCACAAACCTTGACGACGCTCACCGTAACACAGTCAAATAAAAATGTACTCTCAGATGTTGGTTCTTCGAAGTAAAGTGGGGCCATTTTATTTAGTCCTGATATTGAAAAATGCTACACACCCACAAGTTGATAATGCTATTACACGTTTGCGTCACCATTCAGTTCACGAACCAGACACACACCTCTGATGGACTTTGAACCATTGAATTTCTATCATTGAATTTCTTTCTTTGTCTTATAATTTCATTAGGTTAGCAAATTAATATAGGTACGTAATACAATAATGTTTAATCACTGTAACAAGGTAACTGCATAAATACATTCCATACCGTTCCACATTCGGTCATTGTTACACAAAGAAAGGTTAATTATTCGTTAACCTGTACTAAGTCACACACGATTTTTCACACCTACTGCAATAAACTTACATTAGTATTCAGGTAATTTGCCTATTAAAAGTAAAGCTCATTAATTCTGACCCTTTTACTGTGATCACCTTTTTATTTTTAAAATACGTAGCTTGATTAAATTAAAACGATATTAAAGAGCAATAACATTGAATTGATGATATTACTTTGTTGTTTTCATCCTTTTATTATACTTGCTTCGCACAAACAATGTTACTTATTACTAATTTTAAAATTACCTGACATGTTGAAAACTGTAAAATTTTTTTTTTGGTGAATTTTATTATTAGATTTCTTTTATTGCAATTTAATTGCAAACCTACCTCTTGCACAAGAGGGTGTGAGTTTGACCCCACTACTGAAAAATATTGTGTGATGAACACAGTGTTTTTCCAGTGTCTGGGTATTTATATATGAATGATATACATTTATTTACAAAGTAAAAGTATTTTTAAGTTTGTTTATCAGTTTTCTAGTTTTCATAGTACAAGCGTTGCTTGGTCCACTACGCGACACCACTGCAGATATTTTGACTTTACTTCACATATCTTGGAAATATTTTTTTATATTTCGATAATATGCAGGTTTTCTCAATATGTTCGGCACAAAAAGTGAGTTATCGCGGCTCGGTTAATGTTTTTTTTTATTTATTTCTGATCGATACAAAGCTCATACAAGAAAACAAATACAGACAACGAAGTCATCAGGTGTTTTTTTTACCAAGTAACAGAAGGCATTTAGTGGGAGGTAAAACTAGGCTAAGTAAATATCAGATAGAAGCAACATGACATTGTGCTATTTTATCAGTCGGAATGATATGGCTATCAATAATCGTGCCTAGAACATATCGGTGCCAAGACAAACATAACTATGAAGTTTTAATGAGTACTGAAGGGGTTCCAAAATAATGGTCACGTATTCATTAACGTACGTGCTATGTAACGTTTACAGTTAAACAATTGCACTAATTATAGCTGCATTTTTTTATCATTTGTTTTAATTAACAGCAACAGCAACAATTATTTAAAGGGACCCACATACTTTATTGAATATCAGAAATGTATTAGTGACTAACGAAAGAAAATATCCCACAAAGTCATTAAAACGCCTTATAACGATAATTACGCAAAACAGTTAACCAATTAAGCTGATCGAAAGATATCTTCTATTTCTGTCTTTTTTTACAAGTTTTTATGAATTATGAAAATATGGACCCTTTAAAATTATTCAAGATTAAGAAGATGTATAATCAAGATTACCTAATAAATGTTTATGTTTGCTTTGAAAAATCTATTTAGACTATGTAATAGTTTTGACTGATAGATCTGTGCGGGTACTCCCTTTTAATTTAGTATATGTGCCTGCTAGAAGTGATATTCTGTGTATCGTCTGGTGAGTAAGGTAGTCGGGGCCCACATTATTAAAAGGTAGCAACGCATCTGCAACCCTATGGGTGTTGAAAATGTCAATGGGCGGTGGTTTACTGCCGGCACTCCGGGTGTGGGATTAATTGCTGCCCCGCGGAAGGCTCGAGAGGGGTGCCGTGTACACATAAACTTTATTATCTATACAATAGTCATTGCCCCACGAGGTCAATCGTATTAATGTTTATGGGGATATTTTTAGTGGCAGAACCCTTTTTTACGCAACAGGAAAACGAAGATGAATAATAAATAATTTCCGTTACGGTATGTAGCAATGCGTTAGAAGTTACAAGTTCTGCAATAAAGTCACGCAAGTACTGTAAGAGATAATTTTGAAATTTTATTTAGTAGTGGATAAGTTAATCTGATAAATTATATTATGATATAACACCTGGTGACCGTTTTTTGTTTGGTAAATCGTGTATTTTGGAAATTAAAAAAAATATTAAAAATAAAGAAAGCAATGATCTGGTATAGAAAAAAACCGAGCTATTATAAAATTCTTTTTTGGGCGAAATTTACCGTCATATTTTAATGATATTTTTCATTCCCCGAAAACAGGGATAAAAGGATATTTTCTAAAAATTAAACTTAGCTAGACCAATTTTTCGCCCCCGAATTTTTCGCTTTTGCACGTTAACTATTATCAGATAAACTTTCACCATCATCATCATGATCATTTTAGCGTGTTAGAGTCCACTGCTGAACCAGCCTCCGCCAGAAACTGCCACGAAGCACGATCCTGAGCCACGTGCATCCATCAACTTCCCTTTGAGTCATTTCGACATTTGCACAGGTCGTCACTCCATCTGGTAGGGGGTCGTTCTACACTGCGATGGCCAGTAGGAGGCTGCCACTCCATCCCGTATCGTCCCCATAGGTTATCGGTTCTACGAGCTATATGGCCGGCCCATCTGCCCTTCAACCTTCTAATCTTCTTCGGTTGCGATCTCTATCACACTGAGAAAAACCAAGCATAGCCCGCTAATAAATATTCAATTATTTAAAGTACTTTAAGTTACTTACTATTAAGACAAAAACGAAATGAACTATAATAATGATTATGTGCGTTATAGTTATAGTTGCCGTAGTGTAAGTTAGGGTACACAGTTTCTTCACTTTATATCGCAGAGCGAACATTTCTATGGTAGAGCAAAAACAACTGCTAAATCTTCAGTGTTGCCAGTGTCCTTAGGCAACCTTATTACCACAAGATTAATTGCTTGGTCAGTTGCCGTCCTATTGAAATAAAGAAAACTTTATATGGTGTTTTTGAAAAAAAAATATGTAATGATTAGAAATAATGGGTATAAAATTTTCTCTGCTGCGGGAATTAAACCCACGTATTCCGGTTTCGCGCCCAGAGGCTTTAACCACTGAGCTAAACGGCTGGTCGTCACATCGACAAAAATCTCAACGTATTAAATCTACATTGTTGTTTCGCATTTTAAGCAATGTTTATAATGTAAATATTATCGACTTGTTTTATTATAATACTTGTTTTTCCGGATTAAGACTTGGTTATTTTACTAAAGCCAATAATATTTTAAAAGGGTATGCAAATAGCATAGAACATCCTTTAATGTTAAAATAGGATTATTTGTTTTCTTGTATGTGCCTGGTATCGATCAGAGTTAAACAAATAATGAAAACATCAACCGTGATAGCCGTGATAGGCTCATTGACTGAGTAAGTAGTAAGTAAAGTAACAGCCTATACATGTCCCACTGCTGGGCAAAGGCCTCCTCTATACAGCGGGTATCAGGATATAGTCCACCACGCGACCCCACTGCGGATTGGCGGACTTCACATATCTTCGAAATATATATATATATATATATATATATATTTTTTGTTATTATTTCGAAAATATGCAGGTTTCCTCACGATGTTTTCCTTCACCGCGGAGCACGTGATAAGTCAGCATTTAAAGTTAAAAACTTCATTGGTGCCGGCACCGGGGATCGAACTCAGGTTGCTCGAGTATATTGAATTCAAGGCGAGCGCCCGGACACTGAGCTATCACGGCTCTGACCGACAGAGGGCTCGCTTTTAATTCAATATACTCGAGCAACCCGAGTTAGATTCCTCGAATATATCGAAATTAAAGACGGACTGTCACTGACCATCAAGGCTTTTCCACTGTGAAATTCAATGCATTTTATGTATCCGATAAGTTTATAACTAACATTCACAGAGCGTTCCAAGCAATAGTGCAAGGTTGATAACATAAATGCTACGTACACTACTGATTTGTGCATGTACAAATCCTTAAACGGATTTAGACACAATTTGGTATCAAATCCGCAAATTGCATTTTGAGAAAGATCCCACTTTTGCAAAATAATGTGTGCATTACTCGATTTTTCGTCATTTTTGCTTGGACCTTCGGAAAAAAACGTGCTTAGGCACATTTACATATTATTTCATATAATTCCACGCCATCCAATTATACATAAGTAATGTTCAACGAAACTGCATTGCGATGACTCCGTATTTTTTCTTAATCCAATTTACCAAAATTTTATAAAACGTACTATTGATTTTATGCAATACTTGTATCTTTTTAACTTTTTACTAATTTTTATTGATGATATATATGCGCGCACGGGTATTGTAAGTAACACCTCCCTCGGCGGCATTGTTTGTGTGTAGTAGTGTTTTTTTAGTATTTTGTATTTTCCATCATTAATTAATTGGTTTCGTACCGCACTTGTACTAATTATTTAATAACAATAAAGAGATAATGAGTAATAATGGTGATTGTACGTCATCTGTTCCCCCTCATTTTACATCAGAAGAGGGGACGAGCCAACGCCAACCAATATCGGCCTCATCCGCTTGCGCCGCTACGTCTACTATGGCTTTATTAGCAACTACATTCAAGGATACATGATGATGCAGATGTCGCAAGAAAACCGAGTCACCCTTACGGAAATGATGAGCTTGTTCTGACCTGAACATTCACGGGCCCGCATCTCTGAAATCTACTTCCCCAGCTTCGACCCCGAAAAAGGAATGGGTGTAAAAGAGTGGGTGAATCTTATTTCGGGTACGCAAGAGTAATGCCAATTAAAAAATCATGAAGTACGTCTTAAAGCAGCAAGCGTTTTAAAAAGAAGAGCATCTTGGGTCGATGATTGTTTGCTTCGTACAACTAGGTGGACTGAAATGAAGGAAGATATGTTGCAAACTTTCGAACCGGAACGCAGGTATTTCTCTGAAATATTAAAATTTAGGAGATGCACGGTGGATAACGCGGACAACGTTCCGGAATACATATCAAACGTGTGGAAGATGTTCAAGAAAATTATGAAATCAATCCTACCGAACAAGACGCAGTGGAATTTCTGATCGGTAGTATCACTGACGACTCTTTGCGAAGGGAACTTCTGAATACTAAATCTAATACGGTTCCGGAATTTATAGCTATTACCAAAACAATGCGAAAAAGAAAAGCACCAATTACGCGAGAAAATGTCGCCCCGCACAAAAGAGCAAGGGATGAACGACGATACATAGCGGTGCTGACTGCTCATTGGTTAAATAATTAACACCTGCAAAACTTTCTGGATCACGAAAAACCAAAATGACTTGTCTGAAAGGCATTGGACCTGTACCAATCATATCGTTGAGCAAAGTGTCCATTTTAAAAAATCAACGATGTCTACCTTGAGTTAGACCTGCATGTGGTACGTGATCACGAGCTTCCTATGGATATATTAATCAGGAAGGATATATTGGGCATCCCGGGCATCGATATTACATTAACGAACAATGGAATATTAATAATACATAACAACGAAAAGGCTAACTATGCAAATATTTGGAACCTATCCGCTACCACGATTGACACGGACTT
Source organism: Iphiclides podalirius (assembly GCA_933534255.1). Classification (NCBI taxonomy): domain Eukaryota; kingdom Metazoa; phylum Arthropoda; class Insecta; order Lepidoptera; family Papilionidae; genus Iphiclides; species Iphiclides podalirius. The sequence goes on along the minus strand of OW152826.1, from coordinate 7,814,982 downwards.
AAAACAAAAGCAAGACATTGAAACACTATTAGACATCTTAAATAGATACGAAATCTCATTTGCGGAAGGAATGTCAAGCTCTAGTATAACGACAAGTGAGCTTTCAATAAGACTTGAAAACCCTAATATAACTGTGAATACAGACTAGCACCGATAGAGCGTGAAAAAGTTCAGAAAATCAAAGGAACTTTTAGAGAATAAAGTAATACGGGAAAGTAATTCTCTACTTGCAAGTCCTATTATACTGGTGAAAAAGAATTACAGAGAATTAAATGCAAATATAGTTCGAGACCACTATTCACTACCATTGATATCTGAACAACTTGACCAGCTAGCTGATGCGAAGTATTTTACTTGTCTTGATATGGCTGCGGGGTTTCACCAAATACCTATAACGTCTGACTCTATAGAGAAAACTTCATTTATCACACCAGGTGAATATGAATATTTGACTATGCCATTTGGATTAACAAATGCACCGTCTGTGTACCAAAGGAGTATAAGTTAATAAAGCCCTTGGAGACCTACGAGGTAAAGAAGCTCTGATCTAAATGGACGACGTACTTATATCCAGCACAACGGTCAATGAACGGATTCATAGGCATGGACTTGTCTTAGAAGCCCTTACAAAAGCTGGATTCTCAATGCAAAGAAATGTTCGTTTATGAAGACTTCGATTGAATATCTTGGGTTCGTTGTCAACAATAGAATGGTAAAGCCAAGCCCATCCAAAGTGGAAGATTTAGTTTACTTTTATTACTTATACTAAAAGTAGGTAAACTCATTTATTACGAGCACAAATTACTTAAAGGATTGAATAGTATCTTCGTGTTAAACATAAATCAATACGAACAAAAGCTAATAGAATATAAATAAAAACCTTATTAGCATATAATGCATTAAAGTTCAATTAAAGTTAAATCCATTCTGCAGACTGCAAAGACATATATTATGTTGACTTTAAAAAAAAACTACCAGCTCAATTCGAAGTTAATAAACTCATTTTCAAATAGCTCAATGTTTTCAAATTGTTTATAGTGTTGACAGCTTAACAAATGTCCAACATTATTTTTTAATTCAGATAGGTGAATGCTATACAAATATATGTACCTATATTCAGACGAGTACTCATATATATTACAGTGTTTTACAAATATCATTCCATCAAAAAATAACGACGCAGCATCATCATCATCATTTAGCCTGTTTGTGTCCACTGCTGAACATAGGCCTTCCCCATAGACTGCCACGAAGTACGATACTGAGCCACCTGCATCCATCGACTTCCTGCATGTTTGCACAGGTCGTCACTCCATCTAGTGGGGGGTCGTCCCACTCTGCGATGGCCAGTACGAGGCTGACACTCCAGAACCTTTCTTCCCCAACGGTTATCGGTTCTACGAGCTATACGGCCAACCCATCGCCACTTCAGCTTGCTAATCCTCTGAGCTATGTCGGTTAAGGTTCTACTGCGGATGTCTTCGTTACGAACTCTATCACGCAGAGAAATACCGAGCATAGCCCGCTCCATAGCTCGCTGAGCGACTTTGAGCTTCCTTATACGGCCAGCAGTGAAGGACAAAGTCTCGGTTCCGTAGGTCATCACTGGCAACACACATTGATTGAAGACTTTAGTCTTCAAAGATTGAGGTATATTTGACGAGAAGATTTGCCGTAGTTTCCCGAACGCTGCCCATCCGAGTTGGATTCGCCGATTGACCTCTGCGTCAAGTTGGACTTACCTAGCCGGACTAACTGTCCTAGGTAAATGTACTCGTCAACAACTTCGAGCTCAGTGCTCCCAACAACAACTGGTATTGGCGTAACATGGACATTAGACATGATCTTCGTCTTGTCCATGTTCATCTTAAAGCCCACCCGTTGGGAGACACTATTGAGGTCATTGAGCATAGTACCAAGGTCCTCCAGCGATTCTGCCATGATGACTACCATGATTCGCGGCAAATCAGAGGTGGGTGATGTATTCGCCATTGATGTTAATACCTCGTCCTTTCCAGTCCAGAAGCTTGAAAACATCTTCCAACGCAGCGGTGAAGAATTTCGGCGATATGACATCACCCTGTCTTACATCCTTCTGCAGTTGGATAGGTTTTGTACTACTGGACTGTACTTGGACGAACATCGTAGCCTTGTTATACAAACACCTCAGTACCTCGATACACCGACAGTCAATTTGGCACCGCTGAAGAGCCTGGAGTACCGCCCAAATTTCGACAGAATCGAAGGCTTTCTCATAGTCCACATACGCTAGGCACAAAGGCAGATTATACTCTTCGATCTTCTGTATAATCTGCCGCAAGGTGTGTATGTGTTCTATGGTACTGAAGCCTTTTCGGAATCCGGCTTGTTCGGGAGGCTGGAAGTCGTCGAGTCTGGAAGCGAGACGATTCAAGATAATTCTTGAGAACAGCACATAGACGCGGCTCAGAAGGGATATCGGTCTATAGTTCTTCAAGAGAGCGTTATCGCCTTTCTTGAAGAGCAGCACCACCACACTTCTGCTCAGCACGTCTGGTGTAGCACTACCCTGAAGGACGGAATTAAAGAGCCTCTGAAGGACTACAAGTACCGGTTCTCCACCCGCTTTCAGAAGCTCTGCTGTAATTCCGTCCTCTCCTGATGCTTTGCCATTCTTAAGATGGTCAAGAGCCATTCTAATCTCGCTCAGACTGACGTCCGGGATATTTTCGGAATAGTGTCGGATAAGCTTTGCTCTTGGGACGTTGCTCACACATGTGTGTGGCTCCAACGACGATGTGTACAGCTGTCCATAGAACCTCTCTATCTCACTCAAAACCTCTGGTCTACTGAAGATGATAGCGCCGTTGTCAGTCTTTAACTTAGTCAGTTGGCTTTGTCCGATAGGCAGATCTCTGGCGAAGACTTTTGAGCCTAGGTTCCGCTCTATAGCTCCCTCAATACGACCTGTATTGAAGTTGCGTAAGTCTCGCCGCATGTATTTGGAGATCTGCCTATTAAGCCGCCTGTGGTCCAACATGTCAGTTAAAGACTGCAACCGCATCTCACGTCTTTTTCCCAAGAGGTTGAGAGTGTGATCAGAGAGTTTTAGAGTTCTATTTTTGCGGCGGGCCTTATAAAATTTAAGGCCCGCGGCATGGATAGTTTCCACGAGCTTTGCATTAATATCGTCCACCGTGCTGCAATTTTCTAGGCATTGGAAACGATTATGTAGCTCGAGCTGAAAGCTTTCGGAGTTCTGGATGTGGGCACGAGACGGTCGGAGTGTGGACTTCATCAGACGAGATCTTTCCAGCCTAATGTTAATATTCAATGTGCCTCTCACTAATCGGTGATCACTGCCGGTCTTCCCCTTGTGATCACAGAGACATCATTGAATATTTGCCGTTTGTTCGTCATAATGAAGTCTATCTCGTTTTTTACAGAACCATCGGGGCTAATCCAGGTCCACTTTCTGTGGGGCTGCTTTGTGAAGAAAGAGTTCATCATAAAGAGTCCCTCTTTCTCCATAAAGTCAGCCAGCTGCTGCCCCCTTGGGTTCCGTTGCCCTATTCCAAAACTACCTACTCTCAGCTCATCGTCTTTCCTTTTGCCTACCTTTGCGTTGAAGTCTCCCATTAACACCATGTACTGAGTTTTGGAGGAATGTATGGCTCGTGATATATCCTCATACATTGCCTCCACCTCATCATTGTAATGTGTCGACGTTGGTGCGTAGACCTGTATGACCTTCAGCGAATACAATTTGGATATTCTGAGTATAAGGTACGCAACCCTCGATGACACACACTCGATTTTAACAACGTTGTTATTGAGAGACTTGTGGACGATAAATCCGACACCTCCTTGGGACAGTTGGTCGCCCTCCCGATGGTAAAACAGGTTGCCGGATTCAAGGATTATCGTGTCCTCCCCCTGTCTTCGGACTTCAGATAATCCTATTATATCCCAACGCAGCCTGCTTATCTCTTTTTCCAGCTCTGTTATCCTCTCGTCAGTCCTCAACGTGAAGGGATGTGATGGGGTGGCTTATTCTTACGCCGACACCACACGGCCCGATTACCTAATTGAACGACGCAGATTACCTAATATTTGAAGAACATGAAATTCTACGTTAAAAATTTAACAAAACATTTACTTAATGACTTCAATGATATGACATTAAAAATGGAATTAATATTTAATTATTTCACATACCGGTTCAAATTGTTAATAAACGGACATAACATGTTTGAAATATTGCGTAGGAAGTACTAACATAAGCGAATAATGTAGCAATAATATACCCGTTTTTTACATTACAAATTATCATATTTATATATATATATAATGTTAGAACAACATTTCAAAACATACAAGTACAACTTATAACATATTTTTAAATGAACTGTCCTATATAGGTACGTACCTAATTCATTTGTTCATTTATTGTCGCGATTGTAAAGACACGCTGTATACACAACTTCGAAATACATTTGCACATTTTGTTAATAATGGTTATGATTGGTTCACGAGCTGGTTGTGTCCTTATTTTATTTATCTGAGAGTCTGAATTCCAGTTGATTCCAGAGTTCATTTCTCTTATTATGCTACGGGCCCCAGAGATTCCATCGACAACCGAAATAACTCAAGTAAATTTGAACATTGGAATAATTTGATACATTTATGAACCGATAACTGCTTGTAAAATGAGTATGGAACGTTAAACAAATCAAGACATCTATCTACCTGGTTTTTCGCTGTGGATAAACACGGTAAAGTAACAACATACTTTCAAATATCCCACTTTTTTTTTTTCAAATTTATTTGTTTACCAAATAGTAAATGACGAGATTTTTTTAGGAACAATTAAAATGTAAAGAAAATACAAGGCTGGCGTAACTTACAGCATCGATACAAAAAGGGATATGTTTATTCACAGAACATAGCATATAACAATATAAAAGGATCGCGAAACGTTGAAGTTACTCTGCGTGTTCCAGTTGCGTCCCTATTGTTGTGCAATATTGGCCAAGGAGAATATTTCAATAGCCACGCTCCTAAACAGTTTATCGAATTTAGAACTGGTGTCAGTTTTGCGGCTCCTGGAGCCACTCTATTCAACGTTCATTTCGATCTATGCCATATGTTATTTACAATTATCTTTACCTATCTTTCTTTAGTGTTTCCTTACTTATTTATTATTTACAACTACAACTGTTCGAGATTATCTTTATGTGTAGCCACGCTTTATTATTTCAATGTGTTACTGCAGTTATTTATTTTAACATTTCTTGTTGTAAATAATTTTTTCTCTTTCTGCTATTTTACGAAAACGTGTATGAGTACGGAAGTAAAATTCGTACGCTTTATTATTATTAGATTAATAGAAATTATTTACATAAATTGAAAGTTTCACACATATTAGTTTCAGTCATAAGGTGATATTAGAATTTAACAGATTAAGTATATAATGGCCATTATATCTAACAACAACTCGCCTACTTTGTGTATTTTATTTGTGTATTCTTTGTAATAATATGGCAAGGAAATGTTAGTAGTCAAGGCCGCGTTCTTTTAATTATTTTTATTAACTACGTCGGGTTTTTCGAATAATTATTTCTTTTTTTATGTGACGTACTACCATCGTGAAAAACACGTTCGTTTTAAACATGTGCCGCAACGCGATTTATAAAAAAATATTCCGTTTTCTTTACCATCATGTCAAAGGTACTACAACCACTACAACCCATTTCTTACATGAGTTTAGAGTCATCGGCAAGCATTCTTATCGATACCGAAGGCGATAACAAGTAAGCAATAACCCAAAAAACATCTAAGCGATATTAATTCTATTTTTTTCTAATATTTCAGATATTAATTTTAAATAAAAAATAGTTTAAAGTCTAAAAAACATGCTAACTCCTTGCCACTCAAGCGGCTCATTGTAGACTAGAGAGAGCTTAATTATGTTTCACAAGGCATTGGTGAATATTAACCAGTCCGTTGACCCGTCTTTAGATTTAAAACACAATTTATTAACAATTTACGTCAGTATTTATTACCATTGGATTTTGCATTACAATGTAAATCGATTGAAAACCTTTATTTTACTTACACAAAACTTTAAAAAGTGTGTCCAAGTATCTTGAAATGTTATGTACGTCATTGCAATAAATGTTTTTCGCATACAAAAATTCAAGAACGTACAAATCTTGTAGTAGGTAATTGTATCTTACAAATTTCCCATCGAACTAGTTTGAATGGGTTATGAACAAAATTTGTAAGTATATATTTCTGCCACTTACTGATTCGGTCTCTCTCTATTTTTTACACTTATCAGCACTATCTTATATATATTCATACGTATCTTGTCTACACATCAGTTACAGAAAAATATATCAAAAATCAAATGCATCAAAAGCATACGCTGTTTAAAATTTGTAAATTAAGTTTAACGTAAAAAAAATTAGCACACGTTGTACGTGGCTGGCATTAACAAGCTGCTCACATAAATTCACTCAAGGCTGACCAAAGTCCAACTTCGATTCGTTCCGCGAGACTTGAGACTCGTCATCATTAATATTGACGAATGGCCCAGATTACCATCGGTTGAGCAAAATCCAGTTTCTTTTGAAGATTCACCCTTTTGAAGATGAACGTTAACGAAAACAAAAGTAAACTAAGCAATCGCTGATATAAGTTTATGATTGTAAATGATTTTTAAAGCAATATATAAATAAACATTATCTTTAAATATAATATATTAACCCTCCTGCCCACTTCGTATTTGAATCGTAATCGATTTAATGTCAATTAATTGAAAAAACAAGAATTTAACAAAAATAATAAATAATTGAGATTAAAGTATTGCCTAAATACGTATAATAATTAAAAATGTATTGAACTGGAATACTAGACCACGACCATCGTATAAACTAATGGTGAAACAGATGAAATAACATAAACTGAAGTTCTATAATAATATGAAGATATAACAATAACATGTCCCTAAATAATGTTTCTCTACGTGAAACGCTTTTGTATACATTAAGAATTAATAATTAATTAACGCTTATGGAAGAAAAAAATAGTTTTATACTCGTTTTTATTACAAAGAACCCTGCTTTCTGATCTCTCTGTATGTCTGTCTGTCCGTCCGTCACCAGGCCCTATCTCATGAACCGTGATAGTTAGACAGTTGAAATTTTCACAGATGATGTAGCTACTTCTGTTTTCGCCCATACACACATGATTTTTTTGCCGTTTTAATAGATAATGTTACGGAACCCTTAGTGCGCGAGTCCGACAAGCACTTGGCCGGTTTTTATATTGCATCAGTTGGACATAGATTGGCTAAGTTTGCCCGCATTTATTCTCTTTTTAAAAATTCAAAAATCATGCCTATTGTGCAAACACTGTATGGTACTTTCCCGTTTATTACTACTTTAAATACTATATTTTTTGAATGAATGAAAATAAAAAAACATAGTTGTCATAAAGAAATAAAAATAAAACAAATCAAAGTATTTTGCTGACGACGGATTGAACCACTCAGTATAAATATGATTTCCATTAGTATCCTCACTAGGCATGCCTGTATCGAGGAAACCGAGATACGAAATGACATAATTATTCGTATATAATGATCAGATTAGATTTGCAAATTATACAATTTAAAAATTACTGTTACAAAATTACTAATTACTACTACAAATTAAAAATCAAGAAACTAAAAATCTAAACTAGACTAAAAATAACAAAGCTTAATTATTTTGCATTCATTTCAATATGTAATTTATATAATTACCTATTATATACATTACATATTATATATTTATAAAACATTAGCTGCTACCCGCGACTACGTCTGCGTAGAATAGGCTAAAGGTGTAACATTCTGACAAAAAGACGTATATACATAAAACATGTAGTACCTAGTACCGTGTATTTTTAAAATTACATTTAGATACAAATTACTGAGTAATACTTTACGAACTTACCGACGTAATAATAACAAAATATGAACTGGTGTTTTTCACAAAAGAAAGAATTTAAAAAAAAAGGGGAAAAATAACAAAATCATCTGGATTGACAAAAAATAAAAAATAAAGAAAGCAATGACCTGGAATCGAAAAAAGTAAAAAAAGTAAGTGTGTAAAAAATCGTGATACGAACCATGGCCTCCTGTTTCGTGGCTGTTTGTTAGCGGCCGCCCGATTACCGACCGAGCTATTATAAAATTTTATTTTTTCGGTGAAATTTACCATCGTATTCAAATGATATTTTTCATTCCCTGAAAACTGGGATACCGACATTTTCTAAAAATGAAACCTAGTCAGATCGATTTTTCGCCCCCGAATCTACGCACATACTAAATTTCATGAAAATCGCTGGAGCCGTTCCCGAGATTCCAATTATACAGCGTGTCGTTACCATCGCGACAATAAATGAACACACGTCTAACGCTACTTGCCAATAATCATAAAAAATATTAACGTTAAAGAAAATCCATAATTAAAAAAAAATATTTATTCAAACAAACTAATTAAGTAAAAAAGAAACAAAATTTGTAACACCTATACAACTCGCGCCACAGTGTCGTATTACAAGCCTCTCATTTTAACAGTATGTTTTGTCTCTTTCAAATTCATTCAACCCATTCATATGCTTTGTGACCTTTACAAATGAACTTTACGTTACAGATTTATACGTAAGGTTGTTCTAAAATTCTTTGTTTTGGAAAATTTTATAACTCTGTAAATATTGATGTTTAAAGAATGTAAATCAGTGTGCGTCCGTTCGAGGTCCGAGTAACACGTGCGCAACATATTTTTTGTTTTCGATTCTCCGATTTGTGTCGGCGACGTCGAGCGGCCGCTCGAACATCTGTGCGGCCTACTACAATGCGTTAACAATGTCGAGTTGTCACTCATTAGCGGCGATCGGAATCAATAACACTAGTATGGAGTTAAATACACAAGAAAAAGAGGGCAGTATGCAGATAAATATTGCGGAGAGGGAAAGTGAAGACCGACCCAACAAACGACCAAGGGAGACAGATGAAAGTTTTCATGATGATGGTGATAGTTGGAATGTTATAACGAGATCCGGAAAACGACGTGGTATAGGGAGCTTTATACCAATACCAGATGATAAATCCGAAGTGTTATTAATGTGCAAGGAAGTCTTACCCAAACAATTCCAATTAGCTAAACTTTTAAAAGCTAATAATATTGGCAACATATTACAAATTAAATATATTAACCCATTTAAGATAATTTTGAAATTCGAAAAAGAAACCGACTTACAAAAATTAATGAATTGTACAGAGTTTAAGGAAAAAGGATGGTTTTTTTAGAAAGCCTATGGAGGTTGAAACAACATATGGAATAATCAGGAACATTGAAATATGCTGCACAATGGAAGAAATAATGGAAAGTATATCCTGTGGCACGGAAATAACTTCCTTAAAACGACTTAGTCGTAAATGCAAAAATCGGGATGGGTGGACAGAGAGTGAAACAGTAAGAATATGTTACAAAGGTTCTTCGTTACCAGCTTTTGTACATATGTTCGGAATTCGAATCAAAGTTGAGCCATACGTCTATCCTGTGACACAATTTAGTTACTGCTGGCAATATGGTCACTTCAGAAAGATATGCCCAAAAAAAAAATTCGTTTGCCCAAAATGCGCCCAAAATCATGAATCTTGTGACACAACATCATTTATATGTGTTAAATGTAAGGGTAACCACATGGCCCTCAATAAAAATTGTCCCAAATACGAAAAAGAACGGAAAATTCGTAACATTATGGCTGACTTCAACTGTTCCTATAAGAAAGCTCTTACTCTTTACGTTCCATCTTCTACACCTATTCCAGAAAAAGACTCTTCTTTGATAATCAATTATAAAACACCAAGCGCATCCGAACATCCACTACAGGCTAGCCACAGCAATATAATCCCCTCCACTTCTAGGGTGACTGTACCATCATATGCCACTGTTTGCAATCGGAGCTCTAAAACGACTGAATATGCAAAGCAAGTTCCTTCAGGCCTAGCAAACCAGACTAAGGCAGGCATAACAAAATCGAGGCGTCGACAAAATCGTCAAAAAGACAAGGATATATCCTTTGATTGGAATTGCCAAAGTTCGGACTCGGGGGATGCTGCTAGCAACAAACAAGAGGACGCTAATATTAATGAAGCAACAGAGAATATTTCATTAAAAACTAAACAACTATGGGAAAAACTGCAGTCCGTAATATTTAAAAAAAGGTATACATTAGCTAATAAAATCAATATCTGTGTCCAAATATTTATTGAATGGTTTACACAGCTGTTTTTAAATAACTTATTTGAAATGCCTCGCTTTAAACGTTTTCCTAGTTATTCCGATGGCGCCAAATGATACTAAAAACTTAAACGTTATACATTGGAATTGTCAGAGTATTAAAAACAAACTACCCCAATTAGAAGCTCTATTGGTCCAAGAGAAAATACACATTGCTGCACTAAATGAAACTTGGCTTAAACCAGATTTTAATGTAGAATGACCGGGTACAATATTTTTAGGAAAGACAGGTGGGATGGATATGGAGGTGTTTTGATCTTAACGCACTATTCCATCAAGGCTCAATTTTTCCCTATTCATATCCGTAACTCAGGGATTGAAATTTTAAGTATTACAATTCACGACTGTGCATCAATTAAAAACGTCATTTCCGTATACTGTCCTCCTTCTGTTCAAACAAGTCAGCAAGACTGGGATGAAATTTTCTCTATATGTGATAAAAGAACCTTGATACTTGGAGATTTCAACGGCCATCATAACAGTTTGTCTTATAAAAATTATATAAGAGGTAAACAGATATTCGATTCCCTTTTAAGCTTTAATCTCACTATTATGAACAATGGTGATCCTACAAGAATCAGACTGGTGAATGGCGTTGTTCAACAGTCTTCTCCAGATTTATCCATCATATCCTCGGATATTGCAATCAACTATGACTGGTCTGTGACAAATGAGAGTCTGGGAAGTGACCACCATCATCATAAAAATTTGTACGGACTATATAAACAATACACAACCTGTCATTCGAAGAAACTTGAAAAAAGCTAACTGGCCTAACTATCGCATCCATCTTGAAGATCTATTTGCCGAATTCAAAGTATCTGACAACCTTCAGGAATCGTACAATCAGTTTATGTACAATCTTAATAAAGCTGCAGACCTACACATTCCATCATTCAAGATAATACAACAACCCTGTAATAATTTTAGACCTAAGGACTACTGGTCATCTGCTCTTTCTAAAGTTGTAGCCGAACGTCGACTTGCTTTAGCACAATTTCGTAGAAACCCTACACCCGACAACTTAGTTTGGCTACAGAATAAGATCCGAATCGCACAAAAGGAGATCCGAAAACCGAAAAGTGAATCATGGCATAAATTTTGTTCCTCTATCGACCAAAATTGTTCTTCTACCGAAATGTGGAGAAAAATGAAATGGTACAAGGGTTATCATACGAAACAAAACTACTTAAACGAAGATCAAGCTATGCGATTCCTATGCAGCTTAACCCCTGATTATGCTGTTAAACAGCCACCTAACTTCCAATCCAGTAATCATAATCTAGAAAAATATGTGTCTCTACACGAATTAGAGAAAAGTTTTAAGTCGTCAGATACAGCCCCAGGCTGCGATGAAGTATCTTTTTCTATGTTGAAAAATCTTCCTCTCAAGGTAAAACTCATTTTAATTGATTTATACAATGTTTCTTTAAGAAGTGGACTTGTTCCAAAACAATGGCGTGACATACGTATATTTCCTATTCTAAAACCAGGACGAGATCCTAACTCTTTAAATTCAGTTAGACCAATTTTTCTTTAATGTCTTGCCTTTGCAAAACTTTTCATTCTATTTTATCTAAACGCTTAGAGTGGTTTTTATAAAAAAATAATATATTTCCGGATAACATGGTGGGTTTTCGAAAGACACGCTCTTGCTTGGACTGTCTCTCAAGCCTTGTAACTAATATACAATATGGTTTTAGTATTAATTCATTTACACTATCTTGTTTTATAGACATAAATAACGCTTACAATAATGTTGATATTTTAAAGTTATTAACTATGTTAGATAAATTAGAAGTGGGCTCAAAAATCTGTACTTATTTATATAACTTCTTAAAAGAAAGGTCGTTACAAATAAAAGATGACACCGTGTGTATGACCAGAACTACGGGAACCGGATTAGCTCAGGGTGACCCATTATCACCACTATTGTTTAACGTTGCAACTTTTAAAATCTGCAAAGAGACCCGTGATAATGTTATAGTGTCACAATATACGGATGATATTGTTATATACACAACTAGTAAGAGCATTTCTAATGCAAAATTTGATATCCAACAAGCACTAAATAAAATTGTTACTCTTTTGGCAGAAGCGGGTCTAGAAATATCTCCTGTTAAGAGTAAAATATGTTTGTTTTCTAAAAAACGTAAACATCAGAATCAACACATAGATATTAAAATTTGTAATACTAACATACCTATGGTACATAGCGTTAAGTATTTGGGATTGTGGTTGGATAAGTCTTTAGGATGGGGTAGACATATAAATGAAACTATTGAGAAAACACTTAATTTTATTAACATATTTAAAGTTCTCTCTGGCACGGGTTGGGGAGTCCATCAAAAACACCTTCGTCGTCTATACATTACTGCTGTTCGAAGTCGTGTGGATTATGCCAGTTTTTTATATAATAATAGTACGAAAAAAAATCTAAGCAAACTAGACGTATTGCAAAACCAGTGTTTACGGGTTATCGGAGGCTTCATTAAAACCACTCCTGTCCACGTCATGGAATGCGAACTCAGCTTACCACCTTTAAAGTTCAGGAGATGGTTCCTGGCCGGAAAGTTTTGGCTAAAAATAAAATCTTTCGAATGCAGTAACCTAATATTAACTTTAGAACAATTCAATCATGCTTATAATAACAATAACAGAAGGTATCGTACTGTTCCTTTACTAGTAAAAGTTCATGAAAAGCTTAAAATACATTCTATTCGTTCTTATAATCAATTACATATGTTTTCTCTTGACACTTGGATGACAGATATTGATCTTTCATCTAGTTTAAAATTTAACATTGATTGCATTAAAAATCGAAACGATCTTATTCTACGTTTCACCTGAAAGAAGTTACCTTAAAGTCATTATCCAATTCTTATTCAGGATTTTATAAAATCTATACGGATGGGTACAAAGACGGCGACTATATGGAAAGTGCTTTCTATGACGAAGAAATGAACTCCTTCTCCAAATTTCGTTACTTCTAACACCTCAATTATGCACGTAGAATTGACTGCTATTGCCGAGGCTTTTTCGTATATAGAATCCCTTAAATTTGACAAATATGTAATCTTCACAGATTCAAAGAGCTCAATCCAACATCTGGCTCGATGCACCTCGACTTTTCGAGGCAGATCGATAGCCTATACTATAATTAACTCTATAATAAAACTAAAGTCTCAACAAAAAACAGTTATCATTCAATGGATTCCATCTCATGTAGGTATAGTAGGAAATGACAAAGTAGATTCTTTAGCAAAGCAGGCTGCCACTGATGGTATAGATTTAGATATAGTCCCCGAATACATGGATTATATTCCTACAGTTAAAAATAACAGTTTACAGGAATGGAAGGAGTATTTTGATCAAAGATCCAGAGAAAAAGGTATTTGGTATAGAACAATCCAGCCACAGCCCACTTATGTATCCTGGATTGATAAATGCACTCTTAGCAGAACAAATTTGACCATATTAATGCGACTACGCTCCGGACATATGCTCCTTAATAATTTCGCTTTTCTCATGAAAAAAACTACCTCACCGTCTTGCTCTGTGTGTAATGAAATTGAAGACGTATATCATATATTGATGAGATGTAAACGTAATGAGCCACTGCGAAAGCGAATTGGTCCACATAATATTAATTTATCGATCCCCCTGAGTGACGAAATGTTGAATGTTATAAATATGGTTAAATTTGCTCTCAACACGAGAGTTTAATTAATATGTTACTAACCATATTATATTATTGTTACTTTTGCCTATATTGTTGATTTTATCTTACAGGCATATTCGCATGTGCGAATAAACTCTTAAAATAAAGAAAAAAAAAAGAATGTAAATGTTTAATACAATTTTTTTTTTAATTTATGAGGAAAGAGCTTTATCGCTGAGCGATAACAACGCCCTGTAGGGTTAACAAAAAATAATATAGTATATCAACACAACATTGCTTAACATCTATTACAAAATCAAGTTTTTCTTAAACTAAGTTCGGCAATCCTGGCCAGTATCCGAGCCTGATCTGATATCGGAACAGCCAGGATACTGGTCACAAAACCAACATTAAAATTTCGGGAGCCCATCAAAGACATTCTGAGATCTTGGTTGCGAACGCATTCCGTCAGTACATGGAGTACATCTTCAACGACACCGCAGTTATTACAATTTGCCGAACTCACCATTTTCATTAAGAATGCATACTTATTCGACGGAATATGTCCCGAACGTAATCTAAGTAACATTTTTAGAATATTTCTGTTAAATTTAAATGTGTCTATCCAAGGTTGTTGGCACACCTGTGGTTGTATAGTTCGATACCAGATTCCTTTTTCACGCGATCTCTCATCGAAATATTCTTGCCAGTCTGATTTACACTTAGATTTAATATATTTAAAATAATCTGAGTAAAGAGGTACAACACTAAATGGTATGCCGTCTGCCGCAGCTTCTTTGGCGAGACGATCAACGTCAACGTTTTCTTTTAATTGAATGTGAGATGGAATCCACTATAGTATCACCTTAATATTTTGAGATTTTAACTTAAGGATTGATTCGATAATCTTGTAGGCTATCGGTATACCTTTCCCATGAGAGGTACAGCGAGCCAAATGTTGTAATGAACTTTTTGAATCCGTCAAAATGACAATTTTTTTGAAATTAAGAGAGTAAATATATGACAAAGCTTCTGATATGGCAATTAATTCGATGTGCATGATAGAAATATCGGAATCTACCCTAAGTTTGGTGAAAATTCCTAAGGTCGGGTCTAGGAAGGCAGCACCACTTCCAGTGTCGTTCTTAGAACCATCTGTATAAAGTCTGTAAAAACCGTTATATTCTTGTTCAATAAAATGTAAGCATACAGATTTTAACACCTGATAGTTATATGTATGTTTTGGACGATCGACAGATGGAATTGTATAAGAAATGATATTATGAAGGTCAATATTACTAACCCATGTTTCCAATGAAAATATTTCAGGTAGGACACCGACTTGCATGGGCATAGACTGTAGATATTCATGAGTATAAACAAGTAGTGGAAGTTTCTTATCTCTCCAATATCTTGAATTGCTGTACATATTTAGGTTATTAACGGAATTGATGACATTATTATTTAAATACAAGTTACACTTTAACCAAAACTTTCCAGCAAGATATTTCCGGCGGATTTGGAGAGGAGGGAGACTCAACTCATTTTCCATTACATGGATCGGGGTACTTCGTATAAAGCCGCCTATTACACGCAATGATTGATTTTGGACTTTATCCAGTTTTAGAAGAATATTTTTACTGCTATTATCGTATAAGAAACTACCATAATCTATTCGGCTTCTTATAAGGGAAATATATAATCGTCTTAAATGTCTTTGATGGATACCCCATCCAGGACCAATACTTTAAGGAGGTTTATAAACTTGCATACTTTTTTAATTGTTTCTTCTACATGTTTACTCCATCTTAGACGACTATCCAACCTAAGCTATGTTAAATAACTAATCCTAGGTATTTAACATAGCTTACAATTGTTAAGGGATGATTATCAATCATAAACTCAAAATTTCCTCTAAACCCACCTCGTTTGAATATACAAATCTTACTTTTACTGGAGGAAATAGACAGTCCCAAGTTTGATAATATGTTATTAAGGTTCTGGCATGCTAGCTTTAAATCTTTAACTGCCAAATTTAGAGTTTTACGAGATATATATAATACTAAATCATCGGCATATTGAGAAATTTCAACGTTTTGAATGCTTTTACAAATATTGATTGTAGCTACATTAAATAAAAGTGGGGATAGAGGGTCTCCTTGAGCCAAACCTCGGCCTGTAGATCAAGTTATACCGTACCCGTCAAGTGAAATATTTAAATGTCTCTCCTTCAAATAAGACCAAAGGTAATTATATATTGTTGATCCAATGCCTAGAAGGTCCAAATTATTCAATAAAATGGAGACATCGACATTATTATACGCACTATCAATATCGAGAAAACAAGCTACAGTAATTATTTTTTTAGAGAAGCCTGTCTGAATATGGGATATCAAATGTGTGAGGTTATTCAAGCATGACCAACCTCTCCGGAAACCTACCATGTTTGGAGGAAACATAGAATCTTTTTCTAGATACCATTCCAATCTCTTATTCAGAATAGAGTGTAATATTTTGCACACACAAGAGATGAGTGAAATAGGTCTGAGGGAACATGGAGAATTTGAATCTCTGTTAGGTTTAGCGATCGGAATAATCCTAACTTTACGCCATTGTACCGGAACAAATCCGGAGTGAAAAACCATATTATAAAATTTAACTAATATAATTTTGCCAGTGGCAGGTAGATTTTTGATCATAAAATAACTTATATTATCGACTCCGGTGGCTGTATCCGATTTTTTTATAGAGTTTTCAAGCTCCTGTAAAGTAACATCTGATTCTAAGTTAATATTTATTGATTGAAAGATAGGTTGCGGTGGGCTCACGTAATCAGGAGTCAGATTATTTAGTAGGTTGACAATATTTTCTTTATTTATATAGGGATTGTTAGAATTCGAAACATTGGCCTTGATCCATTTCATTTTGTGCCACATTTCCGATGAGGAAGTGGTCTCATCGATAGACGAACAGAAGCACTGCCATGAATGACTCTTCGCTAACCTAATAAGTCTTTGAGCATTACGAATTTTCTCTTTTAATATATCTAAATTTTCTGGGCATGGATTACGTCTTAGGTTAGCCAGAGCTAGGCGTCGCTCAGCCACTGCTTTTGATAGTTCAGGATTCCAATAAGGCTTAGGGACAAACTTTTCACAAACCCGGTTCGGATATTTAATATATGGTATATATCTATCGGCAGCTGATTGTACTATATATTCAAAAGAATTGTAAAATTCTTGAAAATCTCCAGGAATATTGTAATTAATTACTGATTTTTCTATAAATAACGAGTAAGACATCCAATCGCTTTTTCTAAAATTTCGCTTCTTTATTAAACTTTGTTTAATTACTATTGAAGATGATATCTTAATTATAAGGTGATCGCTACCAAGACATTCGTTGCTTACCCCCCAACAAAAAAACGTAGCTAAGTCAGATGAAGCAAACGAAATATCAGGGGAAGATTGCTGCAATGATCCATTAACGTAACGTGCTCTAGTTGACTTACCATTATTTAAATACATAAAATTATATTCCAGCATAGAATCAAATACAAGTGTCCCTCTATTATCTGATCTGTTAGACCAATTTAAATGGTGTGCGTTAAAATCTCCTAAAATTAAAGATTTATTATTGGTTATTGAGAAGACGTAGTCCCAATCGCATTGTGATGTGAGGACAGAAGGGGAACAATAAAGAGCTATGATATTCTCAATATGCCGACAATTAACTAATCGAATATGTAATAGTTCAATACCTCTATTTGGGCATCGAGAGTTGCAAATGAAACTTTCAATAGACCTATGTACAAGAATAGCTACACCACCATACGAGTCGATTCTGTCTAATCTATAAATATTATAATCTTTAATTTTAAAATGAGATCTAGTTTCTAGCCATGTTTCACTTAAAGCAGCTATATGAACTTTTTCTTGACACAATAGTGACTCAAAGGATGAAACTTTAGGTCTAAGACTTTGGCAATTCCATTGTATGATGTTAATATTGGTCTTGATGCTTTGACTATGCATTATCAGAGTATGGTTTGTAAAAGAATTCAAGCAAAGACCCATTCATTACTATATGTATGACCCATTCTGTACACATTATGATAACTCGTTGTATTTTAGCCTCCAAGGGATCCTTACCTATAATAATTTTATACAATTTAGTCAGTAAACGGAAGAAACTCGATTCTTTAAAACTGTTCGCACGAGATTGTTTCCTTGACTCGTCTGGTTCATGATCCTCATCGCCATCGGAATCCCAACTCCAATTAGTTTCCCTCTGCGCTGTTTTAGAATGTGACGGTGAACGGTGAACGGCGGAAGAACACGAGGGATGCTGTTGCGTTATCATATTATTGTTTGAGCTCTTCTTCGGTCTTTTAAAGAGATCTGACATAAGTTGTTTGTCTTTCTTGGCTACGTGACTGTTTTCTTCGACCATGGGAAAAGAAGCATCAACTCGTTGTAACGGCGGACATGAAGATGGCTGAGTCGGTGCAATAGGAGGGTCTTTTTCGGGTATTGGAGAGGGGGGAACGTATAAGGTAAGTGCCTTCCTGTATGTGCAATTGAACTCCGACATCAATTCTCTAATCCTCTTTTCTTTTTTAAAGACCGGGCACAAGTTTTGGAGAGCCATATGACTTCCAGTACAATTAACACATCGGAAAATGGTAGAATCACAGTTCTCGTGATTTTTAGAGCACTTTGGGCATACTACCTTCGTAAATGGACACTGTAGTCGATTATGTCCAAACTTCCAACACCGGGAACATTGGGTTACAGGGAAAACGTACGGGTCCACTTTAATACGTAATCCGTATAGGTATATATGAGACGGGAGTGAACTTCCTCTAAAACCCAACCGAATTGCCTCACTCTTAATCCATTGCGATGTATCTCCAGAGGACCTTTTGTTTAATCTTTTAACCGAGATTAATTCTGCTCCGCATGAAAGATGATTTACGATTTCTTCGTCTCTGACTTCCAAATCGATGTTCCTAACGACCCCATAGGATACACCCACTTCGGAAGTTTTATAACATCTCCAGTTTAGGTCTTTAAAAGACTTACACTCCAAAAATATATCAGCGTTGATTTTTTCATCAAATGTAACTAGCATTTTATACTTGTTGGAGTATTTAACTCGAATAACGCCTTTTATATTATTATCTTTAAAAAGTTTCGCAAGGGAGAATTGTTTAGGGAGCTGGTTGGTGCTAGTTACACAAATATCTTATTTTTCTTCTAAAGATTCATCCGCTATCCGAATCACTCTTCGTGCCCGTGACACTACATTCCACCCCTCCTCAGAAGACTCACTAGTTTCAGTTGTTCTTGTTCTTTTTCTATTTTGTTCCATTTCAATAGATTCCACACATTCCTCCATAATAGTTCTTCTACCTTCGCCATCAATTGATAATGCAGATTCTACTCTATTCCTATCGTCATTAGGTTCATTATCCATTTTGCGCGGACCCGGCACGCATCGGTCGAGCCCGCACTTGTCAACAAGATGTTATTTAATAAAAATATCAATACACCGCACACTTTACTAACGATATTTAATGCAGGAGCGTCAGTACGTCAACAAAGTCGCGCGCAAATTGTTAATACAATTTTAAAAAGTTATCCTCAATATGTGTGTTCATTTATTGTCGCGATTGTACAGATACGTCGTATATAAGATATAGATTTATACACCAGTGTCAGAAATCATTATACGGAAAATTAATAACGCTAGAAGATACCTATCGAACTATTAAAATTAAATAATGATAATGAATTAAATGATGCTGATAGTGATAAACTTCAAAGTGGTATTAATATGTATATCATTAAATTTTTGGATGTCACGGCAGAATAATTATTAAATACATCTTTTTAATTGGCTTTATATAAAGGAACATAAAACTCTATGTTCCTTGTAATTAAACAAAATACAAATGAAATGTACATATGAAAAGAATCGTATGAACTTTATAACGTCCTTGGTACTTTAAAAAACTTAGTGAATAAGGAATTCACACAGCAAAGATATATTATGATTATTATGCAGATATATTATGGCCAATTCATTATTTAAATAGCTACGATAAAATTGCGTACGGAAAACACTTATTTTTAAAGCTTTTTAAGTGACGTAGCAAGAAATTAACACCACTCAAAAGTACATTTATAGCACAAAGTAAAATATGGATAGACGATTCTGACTACATTAGTAACCGTGAAAACAAGCTTATGCCGCAGTAGACAACTTTCACAATTCGATTACCAAACTGTATTTCCTCATAAACATAATTTTTGCAGCCTCCAATCATAAGAGATGTCTTACAATTTTAAATGAGCTAGCTCTCGTGTTTTTAGAAGATAGTTTTAGAAGATTAAATTAAACCTCATAGTTTTTAGAAGATTAAACCATGGTTAATGACTGATAAAGTTACCCTTTAAAAGTAATCACGCTAAAATCTTCAAAGGAGAAATATAAATGTCAACTATTATTTCTTAGTACCTGGAGGACCGAGCTTTGCTCGTTTTTTTTTATTGGTAAATCATGTATTTAGGAAATAAAAAAATAAAAAATAAAGAAAATGATCTGGTAAAGAAAAAAAAGTAAAAAAATAAGTGTGTAAATGATCGTGATACGAACCGCGGCCGTCTGTTTTGGGGCCGCCTGATTACCGACCGAGCTACTATAACATTTTTTTTTGCGGCGAAATTTACTGTCATATTCACCTGATATTTTTCATTCCCTGGAAACAGGAATAAAAGGACATTTTCTAAACATGAAACCTAGCATAACATATATCATATAAACTGGATACATTTTGTAACTATAAATTTGAAACAATTAGAATAGATTTAATTTCTTAAATGTAAAAAAAAAAAATTGTATCACAAATAATATTAATATAATAATAATATAATATCGTAGTTAATACTTATTTACTCTATTAGTTGTACAATACATAGGCTAATAATAATAATGATGTTCTCAATGTTCACCTCGCGACCGTATCCCGGATATTATGCATACTATAAAAAAATTGTTAAACTAAATAATCATTAATCCAACTTTAATATTTATTATTTATTATTTTACCACTATTTCAGTGCTTTTTTTTCAAATAGGAAAATTCTAATTGGATCATGTAGTTATATATGATTTTGCGTATAGGTACTCGGACACAACGATCGCAGAATATTTGTATTATACATATATAAATACCTAGACACTAGAAAAACACTATGTTCATCACACAATATTTTGCCAGTAGTGGAGCCTTCTGGCGCAGGAGGCAGGTACACTACCCACTACGCCATTCGGGTCGTCGAATATAATGTCTTATGGCATTCTACTTTGGGGAAATACAGCCGACATAAACACTATCTTCATCCTGAAAAAAGAGAGCTATGGCCCCTAAGACTCACTAAGAAACTTGTTTAAAGAAATAAAGTACTGACTGTAGCTTCTCAGTATATACTTGCAAATGCTACTATGTATGTCCACAAAAATAACAATGACTTTTCAAGATTTAGTAATGTGCATGATGTAAATACTAGGAACAAGCATAAATTAGTTCTAACCTCAACTAGATTGCGTATAATAAATAAATCTTTTATGGGACAATGTATACGCTTTTACAACAAAATCCCAGAAAACGTTCAAAATGAATCCGTTGCTAAATTCAAAAAAATTGTAAAGGAACGTTTGTATGTAAATGGCTATTATAGTATTAGTGATTATTTGAATGATAACACACTCTGGAAATGAATTGATCGATCCAGGCACTTTCAAGTGGAGTTTAATAAATTGTACACATATTTGTTATTTTTTTTTTGTCAAGTTAAAAAAAATGTACCGCTGTGTTTCTAACGCCGTTTATTCTCAGGTCAGTGGCTTTCCTTACGAAACGGAGGTAATGTTTCTATATTCAATAAAGATATTTGACTTTGACTTTGGAAAAATACTTAATACTTTATTCGGATCTAAGTTCTTTAATGCTACACATTAATGAACTTAGAACTTAGACACTTTAAGGACAGCACCAACCAAGTGGAGCACCAACAAGTTTTTGGAGCTCTGTGGCGTAAATCCGCAAAATATTTTCGAGCGAATAGTTACCGTCATGAAAGGTGAGTTCATCACCATCACGCAAGAGTTCATCCAGTGGCATAAAAAGGAACATACCCACCAAAGAAGTTTAAAGTCAGATATTAAAGACTGTAGGTTGGTCGGCCAAAATAAAATAGTGAGGATAGCGTAACAACTTTATATATTAATTAGACTACTTCTTACTTATTAGGACAGAGTAACGTCCTATACAAAGGATAAAGTGTTCTACCCTATCACTGAAACATTATGCGCTTATATACAAAAATATAATGAGTCAACACAACTACATTACAAATCAATGCACTTATTAAATTACTAATACAGTTAATAAGATTGACCTATTAAATTATAAATTATTATTAAGCATGGTTTATTACATAATATTATACCAGATATGGTTCAATGTTTAAAATGTTTTAAATATAATTGTTATTGCTCGTATATTAAGTAGTGTTGCCAGTGGATTGTAACACAAGCCATGCGCAGGAAAACTCATGGCCACAGTGTTTTAGGATTCGAAGGGATTCTTACAGCTTACAGATTGAGTTCACAGAAAAAGATCAAGGTATCCCTGCCGCACCTTATGCTAAAACCAATAAAAGAAAGAATGCATGGAAAATTGACCGCAGACATCTTGATTCTTCACGGCAACACGTCAGTTTACAAAGGGCGCGTTTCCAATGCTGCTTTACGAGATTGCAGATTAGAAAAATCTCTTATCCACCCTACAGCCCGAACGCTAATGATTACTTTCTGTTTCCCAACCTGAAGAAACATCTACTGGGTAAGCATTTTTCCGACGATGAAGAATTGAAAGAAATCTATAAACATATTATCTTAGGCAAGGAAAAAATACTTTTTTTAGTTGGTATTGAAAAGTTACTTTCCCGCTCACATAATTGTATTAAAGCGATGATGGCACATTGAAAAATAAATTTTATCCCGAATAATGTAAATTTTAATAAGTAATTATAAATTTTATTCTGTTTATTCTTTCATGCCTACTCAGAGCATAGCTTCCTTGCGGTCTCGGTCCAACTTCGATGGCCCTTACATGACACGCCTTAGTTAAACTCACGCATGTGGCCCTACCCACAGCGGAGGGCCCAAACCCGTGGGTTCTGGCTAGCCCACCGGTTCTGCATCAGATGAAGCTTTAATAGTCTCGGGACTGAAAGCACAAACATCAGATAATACAGGATACAAGATACCTTCCTTGAACGCTCCTGGTAGTTTTATAAAGAACTTAGTCTTATAAAGACTTATTTTAATTAGCCAGACGAATAATATAAAAATTATAACTTTTGAGGGTTAATTTCCAAAACTAATTCAATGATATTAGGTACATGTAGTAGAAACAAACAAAACGTGTTCCATGACCTGAATAACTAACGAATTAATGAAATTACATAGCTAACGAGCTATTCCGGTAACATCTAATTATTGCCTAGAAATTGCGTTACAATAAATCGTTAAATTACCGAATTTAAAAAACTTGACTGCGTAAAATCAAAGTTTAAAATTGCCTGGTGAAAAAATATCAAGTACAATCAACAATTTTTAAACACTACCTAACTTTACGACATATATAGATCTACATCATATACTTACGTAAACTGTATGTACAAATTATTTTATATACGTATTACATTACACATATACGAGTATAACTTCTCGTCCAAAGATTTTATTGAGGCACTGACCCCTTCTAAAATATTCTTATGTACCTATAACGTGTGCCACATTCACTCCGCTTTAATGGTTAGACTAGGTTCAAAGCGCGTAAATCCGTTGCAACTACAGAGCATTCTATTGCGATACTCTAATTTAACTTCTCTGCGATAATAAGATTTTACTCAGTCCCAAATATTTACTACAAGAGATTCTCTCATCATTATTAAATGAAACTATTTTCACCAGACAAATGCTGCAAAGAACATATTCGAATCGTCAGGTAATTTTATTTATTTTACTTTGAACAGGACAAAAAATATATTCATTCAATATGCAATTTTTGTATAAACATTAAAAAACAAACTTTGCTAAAAGATGTTTGAAACGAAAATATTAGAAATAAGTAATTAAACATCTCATTAAAAATGCAAAGTTCGCTGGGGCAAAACGTAAGTAACAAACGTTGTCAAACGAGTAACGGCTTGCCGTTAAAATGTTTGTGTCTGCCGTAGCGGAACTTATACCGATATATAAAGAACTGCACAGACTTCCCCCTAATAACTTAATATATCCTAACAACTACAAATAAATATCTATAATCAACACAATATATCCAACGTATCAATTTGCCTTATTTAGCTTAATTCGTTGCCAAATAACGAAATGTAAATAAGTTGCTTTAATTATAATATACTAGCTGCTGCCCGCGACTACGTCTGCGTAGAATAGGCTGAAGGCGAAACATTCAGACAGAATGAAAGATATACAAAAAATATGTTTATAAATTACAGCCTATGTCTTATTCTGACGTATAAGCTATATTATTGTAGAGTTTCATTAAAATCCATTCAGTAGTATTTGCATGAAAGAGTAACAAACATTCATCTATACATACAAACTTTCGCCTTTAATATTAGTAGGGATTGTCTATATAATCAAAGATAAACAGGATCTCTTCCCTTGTGTGTAAAGGTTTTCTATTTTTGGAGTTAATGATGTACTCTACATTAGTTAGAATAACATTTTATTTGTATTTTATTTGTATATCTAATTTTTATTATTTTCTTTATGAACAGTTTAAAGATGTCTAAACAGTGAAATTATGTGTTTAAATTATGTATTCTAACTACTTCAATTACACTTATCCATGTAAAGCATAAACGAAGATCGTCAATTTTATTGTAGATACAAATAAGACTTTCGCGTACCTAGCCTTAGACGGGTCCTGTAAAAACATGTATAATAATAATAACAAACTTTATTTTCTCACCACATCGGTTTGTACAATTTATAGAATAAACGACTTAATTTACGGTTCAAAGTAATGTGGGAGACTGATGCCTAAACTAAGCAAATCCTATATTTTAGGCCATCAGGTCCCCCTCCCAGTTATAAATAAAATACAATACATTCAATTTCATTAGAATAGTGTGTGTGTGGGTGAGCACCTATAAATAATTTTAATAAGTAATATTAATATTTTTTTAAAATAAATATTTTTTAACTCCTTAAGGTGAACATTTATATTAGGTGTTTTGTCAATTTACTTTTTGAATAAAAATAACATATAATTTTTCTTTTATCATAAAGAAAAATTTTATAACAAGGTAATTAAAAGATGCACTTCAGTATACACATACATATTTAACGTGCCTAATACAATGATTTCGTATCAGCGATTTCATAAAGATAATAAATATAATACTATTACTTGTACTTAGAACATAATTTTGGATTATTAATTGAGTGTGGAATACTTGATAGGAACTGTCAACACACAATATGGTAGTTCCTATGAATCTTATCTTAATACGGAAAATTTCAAAACCTATCACCTAACAATGAAGGAGATCTTGTTTACTGATATTATCTAAAGATTAGTTCTTTGGTATCAAATGTTTAGTCCCCGAATTTTTTTTCAAAGAAACATTAATAAAGTGCAGACCAATATTAGTTACTCCGAGCCTAAAGGAAGACAAAGTTGAAAACTATCTTAATTCGTTTACTATAAGTAAGATAAATTAAGAAAGTATTTGATTATAATAATAAGAAATTATGAAAACGAGTTCATAAAATGAAACATTTTCAACGAATTAATTTCCATCAAGCGCGGTGCTTGCCTAAAAATATACAGGAAGGCTCACTTAAGCGTATCCATTTTTTTATTAAATTCTAGACATTAATATTGTTATATAAAAAATGATAAGTGTTTAAAATCACTCGTAATTAATTAAATACATTCATTTGAACTTATCTCCAAAAGTCCGTGATTTATTGGCAACTCATTTATTTTACGTAACTAACACGCACACAAGTTCGTTTCAAAAGTATACGACGCATTAATGAATGATTACCGCATTGTCAACAAGTTCTGTTTTCTAAGGAATGGAATAGCAAATTTTTTATTAAAACAAAGATTGTTTTTATTTCAATAAACGATTATACTACCGAGTATGAACCTCCTGTGTGAACTTGGGCACCTTTTGAAAAGCCATCCAGTATAATAATAATAACACTCCTTGCGTAAACTGGAATTTGAGTTTACAAAACATCTGTGTATGAGATGGCAACATGTAATCTCTGTAGATGCAGCACGTCGAATATGCTAAGGAGACGTGGCTTCTCTGACGTTATTAATCCACAATGCCGAGAGGCACCCATAAGAATGTACCCACTAAAGGCCTTTCAGAATCCCACACAACATGACTTCCCTCCTTAGAGGAAAAAAAAAATGAAACGACGGCGATCACTTATCGTGTTATTTATTTTAACTAGTTAAGTTATGCAGGTTCCTACACGATATTATTTTTCATCGTTCATATTTTATCACTCGATAAAACTGATTTCATTGGATTGTACCACGGTATATTGAAATAAATTTCAAACGTCCCGACCACTGCGAGCGTAATTTTTATTAGTTAATACAAGGTACGAATACGTACTATCCATATCCTAAAGGCGAAAATGTTTAACTAGAATAATTTATTATATCAGAAATTATAATTCCCCCTTAGTTAGTGTGGACAGTGGAATAGACAGCGTAATGGTATCGTTGTTGTGCGCCAGTTTATTACGTTCTTTCCTCAAAATAAATTATGATTCTTATTATTTTGCACCTGTATACTATTGTACCGCTTTATAATTGAATGCATCCAGTCAGTTTGTCATACGTCCTTGCCTATCTAGCGTGAATCTAGATTAATGGACACTCGGTCACGTAATATCTCTAACGTTATAATAGTCACGTTTGAATTGACGTATAATGAGACGGATTTAAAACTCGACTGAACTATTTTTATTATACAAGTCGTCCCTATATGAAAGTAATACGATAATCCTTACCAATATAATGACCTTCGCAAGAAAAATATTTAAAATCAGTTTTGATTCAGTATCTGTAAATTTTATTTAACGCATAGCATTTTATTCAAAATCATTTATTGTGCCTATAATATAGGTGATATAAATAAACTGCTTAAATGTATTACGCCCAAACTACGTAAGTATTAGCTGTGCCATTGAAGCGCGTGTATTGCCTACTTTTACTTACCTACAATTTTACCTTCTTTGTAAAATGCTTTTCATAATATTCTTTTGACATTAGTGCATATAAATAAAAAAAGATCGGTGTAACCGAACATGACGTGCGACATTTCTTATATGGAAGGGCAAATATATAAAACTTTAAAAACAGTCTGCAGTCGCGTTCACGTAACCAACTCGTGTTACTGAAGTAATATATATAAAAAAATATGTGTGTGTACTTATGTACGCACGTAACAAGTAAATTTTCTCTAGCGTAAAGACATTAAAACAATTGATAACGGTTTATTTAAGTAACTTGGAGTAAACAGTAAAGTTAAAAAGTTGTTATTCGTTGTTATGTCGCTTTTTGAGGGTCACACCGACCCTCGCGCTCATCTTAAAAATATTTGTTCTCTTAATTTGTTCAAATGCGCCAAAAGAAGTATAACTTCAATGAACAAAAAGAAATGGATTGTTACAACGTCGTTTGTATTCGTGTGTGCTCGTGTTTGGCTTCCTTATTATTGTGTAATGCTTAGCGGAAAGAGCACAAAGAAAATGTCCGAGCGGCCTTGCAGAATGTTTCTATTTTAAAAGGGGATTAAATTCGCTTAACGAAAAACCCTTAATGTTAGAAAAGATCATTCAAAAATATAAAATAGAAGTGGCAAGTAATTATGGCGAAAGCGCTGTCGTAGGGTATTATTAAAAAAAAAGGTTTTTAAATAACAAAAAAAAATCAAACTTATGAAAATTATTGATGTCAGCTTATTCTTGAAAAAAAACACAATCTTAAGAGATAATGCCGTGTCGTCATGACTTGATTTCTACATAAAATCTAACATGAAAATGTGGAAGTTGCAAATGTGAACATAAAATATAAGGGATTAAGATGCTTCCTGGCAGTCTATAGGGTCTATGTTCAGCAGTGGACCTGAGACCTGAGACTGAAATGATGATGATGATGAAGATGCCATAACTATTTTACATTTATGGTCTATCCACTTATGGATCTTCTTCGGCTATATGAAGAATGTAATTTTATTCTCAGAAGGCCATTTATCTGCGGCCATTTTAAATTCGATAAACGCCCGTAGACGCAGCACATAAAATATAAGTAGGTACCGGTAGCGTCTGTTTAGCAGCACTGGAGCGAGCTACCGAACGCATACAAATCGAATGATCGATGCTGCTGTCAGAAAAGCAAGCGAATGAAAATTAAAAATGTTGAGAGACGAGGTTACTCGCATGCAAACTACTATGAAACTTGCAAGTCTAAGTAACTCGTAGGCTACGTCGTTACTCCACCGGCTGTCCTCGGTAAGCTAGATCATTATGTATAAACCTTAATATGATGTTCGATCGAGATTCGAGACCCATTGACACAAATCACTGTCTTTTATTTGTGCCCGGTATATGGCGAATGGTCAGCCATCAATCATTTTTGAATTCTAGTTACCCTATTACAAGGAACGCGTTCAACCAAGGAAGGCAACTGCGTCTACATCACCTCTATATGAGATCAAAAAGAGTAAAAAGTTTCATTTATGTTTAAAAAACGACAATAACACATCCTAAAAACAAGTTTTAAATGCTATTGAGTGATGGCTTTTTGTAACAAGGGTCGATACAGAAACCCCTGTTTATACCAAACAAAATAATGAAATCAGTGAGTAAAGTTCAAGACAGTCAATTGAAACGATTTATTTGATATCGCCACATGAATGTCTGTTTATACAAACAGGCCACTGTTTTATATAAAAAGTCTCATAATATAACGTTTAAATCGAGAAATTTCTGGTCAGCACGAAATTATTCGTCATGTTTGGATTTTGACATGATGGTTTTGACGGATTGGGACATTTTGATATGTGGTAGGGCCACGCGGCAGCCTCGGCTGTTACACGAATGGGCAGGCTCGTCCGGGTAAGTACGACCTCACAGAAGACCAGCGTATAGTGGAAGTATGACAAATACTTTCGCGTTTCGTCTGGCGAGTGAGGTAGCCGGAGCCCGATTTTCAAAAGGTTGTCAACGCATCTGGAACCCTCGGGTGTAGCAGATGTCCATGAGCTGCGGTATTCACTTGACATCAGGTGAACCGTCTGTTCGCTTGGCAACTTTTCACATAAAAAAAAAAGTAATGAATGAGTATTCTTTAATCCTATAGTTAAGTGAGTAAAGTTCAAGACAGTCAATTGAAACGATTTATTTGATATCGCCACATGAATGTCTGTTTATACAAACAGGCCACTGTTTTTTATATAAAAAGTCTCATAATATAACGTTTTTAAATCGAGAAATTTCTGGTCAGCACGAAATTATTCGTCATGTTTGGATTTTGACATGATGTTTTGACGGATTGGGACATTTTGATATGTGGTAGGGCCACGCGGCAGCCTCGGCTGTTACACGAATGGGCAGGCTCGTCCGGGTAAGTACGACCTCACAGAAGACCAGCGTATAGTGGAAGTATGACAAATACTTTCGCGTTTCGTCTGGCGAGTGAGGTAGCCGGAGCCCGATTTTCAAAAGGTTGTCAACGCATCTGGAACCCGGGTGTAGCAGATGTCCATGAGCTGCGGTATTCACTTGACATCAGGTGAACCGTCTGTTTGCTTGCCAACTTTTCACATGGAAAAAAAAAAAAGTAATGAATGAGTATTCTTTAATCCTATAGTTAAGTGAGTAAAGTTCAAGACAGTCAATTGAAACGATTTATTTGATATCGCCACATGAATGTCTGTTTATACAAACAGGCCACTGTTTTATATAAAAAGTCTCATAATATAACGTTTAAATCGAGAAATTTCTGGTCAGCACGAAATTATTCGTCATGTTTGGATTTTGACATGATTGTTTTGACGGATTGGGACATTTTGATATGTGGTAGGGCCACGCGGCAGCCTCGGCTGTTACACGAATGGGCAGGCTCGTCCGGGTAAGTACGACCTCACAGAAGACCAGCGTATAGTGGAAGTATGACAAATACTTTCGCGTTTCGTCTGGCGAGTGAGGTAGCCGGAGCCCGATTTTCAAAAGGTTGTCAACGCATCTGGAACCCTCGGGTGTAGCAGATGTCCATGAGCTGCGGTATTCACTTGACATCAGGTGAACCGTCTGTTCGCTTGGCAACTTTTCACATAAAAAAAAAGTAATGAATGAGTATTCTTTAATCCTATAGTTAAGTGGTAAAAAAATAGAATCAAATGTTTGAGGTTACCCAAGACACAATTGTAAACATATTCTGGCGATAAAGTAAATGTTAGCGTCCAGTTATTGTTTTTTTTAATCTTATAAATATTTAATTATTTTATCCATGCCGTGTTTACCTGTAAGTGAACAGGCGTATACTTATATAATTTTAAATTAAAAAAATTTGTACATGATGCTCTTAGTTTACTTAATTTTTTATGTTTGATTATGTTTACGTTTATTTTTTCTTCTTTTGATTTTTTAAAAATTTTTGATTACTGTTTAATTGATGCTAAAAAATCATAAAGGTAGGTCACTATTCGCTGAGTTTTTATCTTTTTATTAAGTTTTTTTCTCACAAATAGTTTTAAGTTCTTGTGTTGTTAAATTTATAGCATTGTGATTTGCCCCTATAATTGAGATGGCGAGATAATTGAGATTAAGCCCGTTATTAACGTACTACATATAAAATGTCTAAATCTAGTGTTGGCAACACTAAAGGAAGTCATTCCTTGAGGTTGTTGGCAATACTAAAAGAAGTGTCTAACACTAGTGTTCATCTTGTTGGTGTAACAAATATAAATAAATAAGAATTGCCCCTATAGCTAACAACATACAATTTTTACTACTTATATATTATTCTGTTACCTAATTGAATAATGTGAAGATGTAATAATATGTCTTTGCCTTCAATCCTACATCCAGTTTAAAACTTGTTTTTATTCCGTCAGCATTATACACGAATCTCTTTATAACGAATCTTACGTTTCCTCATGTGTAATATAAATAACTTTCATTGGGTTACTGCTTATAAATTAGTTTAAAAATGGCCACGTCATTACTTTCAAGTATATCACAAAATAAACGATACTCACTCACAACAAAAGAAAAATCAGAATTAAAACATGTTAATCACATAGAAAAGATTAATTTTCATTCAATAAATATGCTATGTTGCACAAATTTAAATTTAAAAATAGTTATTAAATTTACGTGCTTATTCTGTGCTTTTGAATGAAACCATTCTCATTTGTACTTACTTCGGAATATTTCCGAATCCAGTCTACAAATATCCTTTTCACACAGCTGCAACAGATTATATATACCGTGCTAACAAGCTGTTGTTATATGAGTATAGTTTCGCTGACATTAGAAAACCAAAACTGATTGAACAAATAATTATAAGTCTCTAACTACTCTGTAAATTTCGCAGAAAACACAAAATAAAAACTACGATGTAGCTACACTGTAATTCTTTTAGACCAAACCTTTTTTGGTCTTGCAAACAGTGTGTAGTATTATTTATGGACCAATGAATCTATATTAGGAGTAAATATCGGCAACTAAAAAAAAAGGACAAGAGTGAGATTCCAATCTGACTGTCCTAAGAGAAAGAGTAAATTTCTGGTCTGCCTGATGACATGATTGTATCTGCATGTTAGCACATGTATTGCAATTGGTTGATTATACAAATGCTGCTACCAAAACTGTATGGAGGTCGAAAATCTCATAATCTAACGGTAAAACTTTAAGAAGCTTTCGTAATTCAACAAGGAAGTATGCCACTCTTTAACGACAAGGTCATGGCTTCTTTTGAAAAGCTTGAGCATCATTAGATGGTCGTCAGCTGACTATTATACAGCCCGGACGGATTTGTCATCGACGGTAGAGTTGCTAAGCGGAAGAGGTCCTAGCCAAGAATCCATGAAGGTCGAAAAATGATTTGCGTTGAAGCCTGTTTGGGAGACTATTCTACCTACAGGGTACAGAATTTTTTTGCATCCATGCCACAGCTCAGAAAGGATGTGCTTAAGGTTTGTAAAAAAATTAAAATAGTTTCAAATAAACTTATAAAGGGTCCCGGATCCTTGATAATTTTTTATATTTACGCGAACACCACATAATCTTAAACTAAACACAATATCACTCAAACATAGTATAAAACAAAGTCGTCCCTATGTATGATTAGATCTTTGAAACTATGCAACGAATCTTGATGCGTTTTTTTACTAAATAGAGTGATTTAAGAGGAAGATTTATATGTATAATACATTGCACCAGTTTCGCACTGGCCGGGGTTGGTCACTAGTAATCCAGAAAAATAGCTTCACCCAAAATTTTATAGTTGAAGTTCTCAGACTTATCTAATCAACGCTTATATTATATTCGAAATACAAATGCATAGGTGCTCTTCAAAGAAGCTGCATAATATGACTGTTCCGAACCTTAGATAACATTTCTAAAAAAATGGATTTATTAAAACTCAAAGGTTGGTTTTTTAATAAAAAAATTGTATATTATAAACAACAAATTGATTAAGGTTTTGGTTTTTATGGTAAATATATTGTCGTCGAAGAATTATCCTATTGTGTTATTCCAAAATGCTATCCGTGTCAGATATTTGATGCGGGGAAGATTACTGGCGTTGAAGGACATGCTAATAAATAACGATTGTTACTGCCGCTAACGAGTTTTGAACAAGATTTATTTAAGAATAAATTCATTTATTTATTGTTTATTGCATATACCTATATCGACAAACTATTGGTGATTGAGTCTACTAATTATTTTTGAGAAGAAATTATGCCCTTGCCAGTCGCTTATAACTTTATGCATTAGATTTTTCTTTAGTATTCTGCAGTAAGCAAAATAGACAAGGTATCTTGCAAGTTTATGCAAAATCTCTCAGATTTTTGTAAAACCCTAAATATGTATTTGCTTCGGTCGATGTTGATATATCCCGTGCACAACATTTGAAAAATAAAATAACCTATTTACCTAGGAATAAAACTATACGATGCTACCAAACCACCTTCAATAATTACGCAGTTTGAAGGCCCATGAGATCTTATTTATATAAAAATACTTTGTATCTTCAACATTTCGGTAAAACCGGTCCGGAACGCATTTCTCACAGCATGAGAGATGACACACGAAATTAATCGCACAGTTTAATTTTTTTTACGTAAATATATTTTGATACGTATTTAAGATTCATATGTTAATACATATTTACACAAATATTATTACTTATTCGAATTGAAAAAGAAATAGTTATCAATTATCTGACTTCAATGACGAAGAATATTTTTATATTCTTTGGAATTTTGTTTTATATACCTAGGTTAAACAACAATTATTTACCGCGAACACTTATTTTAATATTTTTTTATTAAAAATTATTTTTTAAACGCATAAAAGGTTTTTATGCTATACTCTACAGATCTGTTAGAGGGATCAACTCCGCCTGACGTATCAGTCACTTTATTATATTTTTTATTCTGTTCTACTTTTATTTTATTATTGTGCAGGTGTATTTTAACATATACATTATATTTTATTTTATGTAAATACTAGCGGCCCGTCCCGGCTTCGCACGGGTATTTAACAAAATTTTTAAAACTAAAAATTATCATACACATAAAATATTCCGAATATTTCGTCTTTGGTGAATAAATTTATGAATTTCTTCATCTTTTAACCCTTGAAATTACTTCATGAGGATCGAAAGACCGCTGACCAGATAATGGTTCCGCTTTAATTACGGGACATTCGGGGTTACACGTAAAAGTGACAAATAAGTCTGGTCTCCCATAGCTTCGGACATATATCATCCCATCTTTGGTTTGTTGACCGATATTTGATGAGCCAATGTCTTAAAGATGGCAACTCATTTGCAACCCTACAGGTGTTACAAATGTCCATGGGCGGCGGTTATTACTTAACATCAGGTGAACCGCCAGCTCGTATGCCACTATCACATTAAAAAAAATCATGTTTTATTATCTTTATTCAATATAGAAGTATTACACTTACATATTGTCAAAAACGCTACTACTGTCAACATTATCTATAAAAACGGCCAAAAAATTATGTCTGTTTTATGGGAGCCCCACTTATTTATATTCTTTTGTTTTTTGGTATTTTTTGTTATAGCGGCAACAGAAATTCATCCGTTTTAGCCTTTGGGAACGGAACCCTGATAAGTCCCAGTAATACTGCAATGGCTTAAAACAGGAAGCTTTAACCATCAACCTAAATGCATACAATTGCATGCATGTCACAGTTTTGTTACGCACAGTACCTTGCTGAGGAATAGTCAAATATTAACCGTCTTCTCCTATTACGACTATTAAGGGATATTTTTATGGATCATACAATCGGTGTAACTCAGAGACCCTTTTAATTTGGCCGTGTCTACCGTGCAACACTATATCTCTGGAGCCTTTTTAGGATGCCGTACCCAAAGGGAAAAACGGGACCCTATTACTAAGACTCCGCTGTCCGTTTGTCCCTTTGTCAACAGGCTGTATCTCATGAAACATGATAGTTACACAGTTGAAATTTGATCTGGGTATTTGTTTCCCAAGGAGGGTTGACGTCAAGCAGGCGGCTGGTTGTAAAAATATAGGCAAAACCACTTACAACATGATTCATGTTGTGCCGACCCCACCTAGGTGGGATAGGGGCAGGAGGATGATAATAACTTGTATACTTGTCCCTCTATTTTAAAAGTTCGCGTCAAACGAAGTCATTTGAAAGAGGCTATCGGATGTTGGTTAAAAATGTCCTGATGGTGAATGATTATTTGTAAAAAGGTTTTTTTATTGGTTGTGGCGGCTCCTCAATATTGGGGGAACTAACTTTTCCAGAAGCACAGCACATACCATTTGGTTCATCGACCTTTTTTGGCAGAACACTTAGAGCAGATCTTATTCGTGGCTACGATTTGGACGGAAGACTGTTGAGCAAAATGCATGAAAGCTGATCTGTTACTGTGAGCTAAAACTCGATCACGAACTCTAGTCGTTGACGTTTGTTATCTTTCTCTCTAATCTTGTATACGTTGGGAACGCTCAGACCTCAATTCCCTAGTGTGAATTTGTATATTTATATTATTATACTCTTCAAACCACTGCAAACACTCTATTTGACTCTCTCCGACGTGTAAGACGATATTCAGTTTCCGGTAAAGATTCCGCATTATGACGTATGTATAATGTCCTCGCCTGCGAACTATTTCTAGAAAGATGAGATCTTGATCTTTTGGGCATTTTAAAATGATAAAAAAATTAAACTTCCTCAGTATTTAATAATTTGCTAACTGTTGAACAGGAATTACCAGTATAAATATGATTGAAAACTTATAAGAACTACTAAGTCAGTCACTAAGCTGTTGGATAGTTAAATTACAATATAATAACATTTTTAAATTTGCAATATCTAAGGAATGGAATGTCCGAATTTAATAATTCAAAAAGTTTTATAAAGATATTGAAACAGTCTTAAATATGAAGTAATTTATTTTTATAAGGATTAATACCGAGATACAAATAAACAGCATTTGATAGCGGCGGCATTTCAACCAAAATTTTAAAATGAAAGAACACTTATTGTGGCATAACTATAATAGTTAGACATATTCTGTTGCGACACTTTTTGTAAATAATGATGTGGTCTGCAAAGTCGTAGTACATCACTTTATTCTATCATCAATAGTTTTCGCAGCGCACGCAATGTAAAGAATATTTTAGGTAATTTGTACAAAAATTAGAGTAACATTATTGGAGTTTTAGTAAGGATCCCTAATTTTTTGAAAATATTATATAGCCTCTGTCAAACAGGGATAATGTAGCTTCTCAACAGTCAAAAAATTTTTCAAATCTGTTAAGTAGTTTCGGAGCCTATTCGATACATACAAACAATCAAATCTTTCCTCTTTATATAATAGAGGAATACCTTTAAAGAGAAAAACTTATAGAAAGCGCCCTCTAGTGAGATTAGTGTATGTTTAAAACAGCGTCATCTAGTAAAAGATATTATATTTTTTTCAAATTATTAGTACATGAACAAGCTTTACAATTCCTCCTGTTAAATTTTTTGTTAGATGGCGCTGAATTTTTTTTAAATAGGAAATCAAATTCATTTCAGATCATTTGTCGTCACGCAATTAGATTTTTCATTGATATAGAAAACTTAAATTGTTTTTGAAGTGAAAACTTCATAAGGCGCGGTGAGCAATGTTTGGGTGAACAAAAATCGTAGAACTTGCGTCATCGTCACTGAACGCCTTTTATTTATGTTAATTATTATTATCACATATTTATTATATTTAACTTTAAAATTATTATTAATAATTTATTTAACATAACAATTATTTTAAGTAAAAGTAGTAACAGCCTATTCATGTCCCACTGCTGGGCAAAGGCCTCCCCTATACAGAGGGTATCAGGGCATAGTCCACCACGCGGCCCCACTGCGGATTGGATTATTTTATTTATAAATAATTACATTAATTATTTTTAACTTATTAAGTTTTCAAATCTATCGGCAATACCCAAAGACTGCGTTTCATTTTTTTACGTGAGAAGGTGGCAAGTGAGCTGATATTAATTGATTACCGCTGCCCATGGGCATTCGCAACACCTAGGATTGCAGATGCATTGCCACCTTTTAGTAAAGTGGGCCCCGGCTATCACAGTCACCAGACAAAACGCAAAAGTACGACACTTCCACTTTACGTCGGTCTTCTGTGAGGTGTAACAGCCGAAGCTGTTGCATGGCCCTACCACAGTTAAAAATATTGCGATATTTATGAATATGAGGTGCACCATGGCACCAACGCTGCAGAAACAGTTCGAAGGGTTAATCATGTGTAAGGGGAATATACTTTAAAAGAAAACAGTACTACATTTTTGGTACCGACGTTTTCGTTCTAGAAATTTTGAACTATGGAACAAACCCTTTGGACGATCCGAGACCCACACATTGAGTGCTGCGTGACAGTAGGTACTCACCGAGGATATTTTTAGTTACTTTTGATGAAAAATGGACCTTTACGACAATGGGACACAGTACTTGAACTCAGTAGAACCGGCTGTCCCAAGCGAAAGTATACGGCGAATGACTCATGAGCTCGACACCTGCATAGTCAAATATTCCAGTCTTACACACCAGTGTGCAATAACTGTCCTTCCATCTTCCACCACAACTGTCGCAAAATGATCTTTCCGATCAAAGAATGAGACAATCACCTTTTTTCCTTGACTTATTCCTTTCTTTACTTTAGTGCGCCGATCGTCAAAAGGTACACTCTCTGAGCAGATGAGCAGTGAGCAGATTTTGTAGCAATAAATGCTTTCATCACCTGTGATGATGTCAAATACAGTTATCAAATATACATTAGATTCACCTCCATTGAACTTTTCTAACATTTCGTGACACCATGCGAAGGTGTTTCTGGACTTCAGTCAAATTATGATGGATTCATCTAGTATAAAGCTGCCTGACCCTTAAATGGCCGTGTAATAATTTTGTGGATGTAATTACCGTTTACCTCACTAACCAGACGAAACGAAAAAGTATATAAAGACTTATATATTAGGCCAGCTATCCATCAGGTTTTATTTCTTCTCTGGACCACTCGTCTGATTCGGGCAACAGTAGAAGCTGCTGCAATAAAGCAGAGGAAAATCCAAATGATTTAGCAAACTTCACCTACTAACGAGGTCCTTAAAGATGAACCAGTCGAAAAGGAGACAAAAAACACCTGGGGTGACGAAAGCCCTTCACCGCATACAGAAGACACCCTTATACCAGGACGTCTCATCACTTATAACGACTGTTATTAAGGTTGGATAAAGATTTAATTTTACGACGTACACCATATTATTTTAAAGGGATTTCCTTAACACTGCCTTAATAGTAAATTTTCCAATATTAGCGCCAGTATGTTCTCCATAACAGCTCAATGAAATGCTATATGTAAATGTAAAAAGTAACGTTAATAACAAATTAATAAATCATCAATAAAATGTATTTTTTAATTTCACGCGGATTATATGAGTTGAAGGGGAACTAATTCACGCTTATTCCCAAAACGATCTAATATATAAATTTATTTCTGAAGCTTAAAAAAAGCTGTTTAGATGACATTTTCAACAGATCGTAAAGTATACTTTAGTGTAATTGATTGAAGACATTCATTAATATACGTAATAAATTGCTAGCATAACCTATAATGACACCTTCAGGTAATTGATTCCTTTTTTGCTCAAATAATCCGAAAGCCATATACAACAATATTTTTACTTGAAATGGAAACTAATGCTTGCAATATACCAAATGTGACATAATTTCTCTTTTTTACACCCAAATAGACAGAAGAAATTTCTGATTTTAAAACGTGTAATAAATGAAAAAAAAATTTTAGAACAATATAATTCCATTGACTTGTTTTTTACGAAACATCTTATACTAAATCGAAGATTAAATCGATTTGCTTCAAACGTTTTATTAGGTTGCATTTCATTTAAATTATTACATTTTATGATTATTTTATGTCATAGCAGATATCTGTGATGATACGATATTTCGAGTAATTATTTGGTTCTGTCCGTATTTTCGTACCTAATATTATTGCCGGTGTTTTATAAGAATGTTTCGTACAGTAATTGAAATTTCCTTACGTGGATAGACATAGAACCATCCACGATACCAACTTAATAATGCCTAAAATGTGACCTTCGTCGCCTATATAGGTACGTTATTGGCGACGATGGTCACATTTCATGAAGGTTTTTAAATATTTCTTTTATTTTCTTCTTATCTCCTGAATTTGAAACAGAACAAACAAGTCATCGGTAAAATTATATTTCTTATTTTTGCTGATCTAGATCCATGCTGAATCCTTAATTTTTCCGTACCTCAAAAATAAATGGTTTCGTTTTAGACGGACAAAATATTATGGTACCCTAACTCGAGTGAACAAAATAAATTTCGTCTCAGCGAATTTCACATAAATCGAGATGGCAAAAAATTTTTGATCTGGAAAATGCATTTAGAAAAGGATAGATGCACGTACGTGTTTTTTTTTATTATCTTTGTTTAGTATAAATTCGACTCCCTGAATATCTCACAGCAATTTAATTTCTTACTACAACAGTGTCCGAACTTCTCTCAATATGGTAAGTCTCGTATTACTATATTGTATAAATTATATATATTTTTTTATGTCAAAAGTTGCCAAACGAGCAGACGGTTCACCTGATGTTAAGTGAATACCGCCGCCCATGGACATCTGTTACACCCGAGGGTTACAGATGCGTTGACAACCTTTTGAAAATTTGGCTCCGGCTACCTCACTCACCAGACGGAACGCGAAAGTATTTGTCATACTTCCACTTTACGCCGGTCTTCTGTGAGGTCGTGGTACTTACCCGGACGGGCCTGCCCATTCGTGCAACACAACGTGCCCAACAGCCGAGGTTGCTGCGTGGCCCTACCACCGATACTATCTCCATCCATACTCGTTTCTATCTCCATTTATGGAAAAAGAAAATTACTTAATGTGACTTTGAAATCCACTTTGCCGGAGTAGATTAGGGTGTAGCAAGCCAAGTATCTCACTACGTAGTGGCAGGCTTCAAATATGTTTTAAATATTTGGGTTTGATTATTTCAAAGATTCCTCAAAGTTTCCTCGCGATGTTTTCCTTCACCGCTGTGCACGTGTTACATCGACACATTCTTTCTGGCATCCGACACAGCTTTATTTAATAATTATTCTAAAACTACTGAACTTACATCGACAATACAAACAACTTACAAACAACAATGTACATTTTATTTTTGTAAAACAAAAGGAAAAGTCAAAGGCCTATACATGTCCCATGTGGGCAAAGGCCTCCTCTGTACAGAGGTATCAGGGCGAAATCGACCACGTGGCCCCACTGTGGCTTGGTGAACTTCACATAATTTTCGAAATATTTTTTTTGTTATATTTAGAATATGCAGGTTTCCTCACGATGTATTCCTTCACCGCCGTGTACGTGATAAGTCACCAATTAAAATTAATAATTTCATTGGAGCCGGCACCGGGGATCGAATTAAGGTTGCTTGAGTAAGTAGGTGTATTGAATTAAAGGCGAGCGCCCAAAACCTGGGTTAGCACGGCTTATTTTTGTGCCCTTGCCGAATTCGGATCTAAAAGGCAGGTTATTCGAGTAATGAAATGCAGGTTTCCGGCCTTTGAGTGCAGCTTTTATTCTAATCTGTAGAGTAGAGTCTATAGTAAAGCCTCACTAATCTGCCACATCAGTAGTCCGGTACTTCTAATAATGTGGCACCCTCCGCTTACGCCTCACTCAACCCTCCCTACTCAAACGTACGATTTCTTTGAATAAAATGCTTTATTTTATTTTAATATGTTATAAATTTTTATACACAACATGATAATACGAACATTCCTGCGGCGCCTAAATACTCTTAAATGTTAATTATAAACGAAATCTGTTACAGAAACTAGTTGTATTGCTAATAGTAGTCGCAGCTTGTAGCGCACTGCCGTTCGAAAGGGAGTTGACACCAAACGCCCATGCGATTCCCGAGTATGCACTGAATCGGGCCACACCACCGCAGCACCAGAAAAGTGCACCCGATACATCTGATTTGAAGACCGACTCCAGCCTGTGGTGGAACACAGGCTATCTTTATCCATTCACATACACAAAGTTCTATACGCCCACGTAAGTTGAATCTTAAATTGATTTTTTTCCGTTACTGATGGTAAATCACTTCATGGTAAGACTGATGGTAAATCACTTGACGGATTTTTATACACAAAAATCATTCTACATGCATTAGGAGGACTAGTCACTTTTCAAGACAAGTGACGCATTCCTTAGCACCCTTCTAAGGCTAAGGTTAAAGTTATATAACTCGTGATTTTTGCCATCCACCAAGGATCAGTCTAGTTAACGATCACGGCCCCCATCCTCATCGCCCATCGACATGTATCTCTCACTGATCCTCTCACTTCTATAAATCCAGCACTATAAGGCTATGTTTCATAGAATCATAAACAAAACAGCAATGAGACTAATTTATTTATGAATCGATAGACTTCGACAATTAGCAATAAAGATTATGTTATATAATTAATCAAGGAACAAAAATATTAATTTAGTTTTTATTTATTTCTAGTTACTACACACATACCTACTACCCATATTATACACTGTATTGAAAAAAACGCGTAACACCACTTAGGACGGCGATCATCCAGCGAACTGATATTGTAAACGTATAAACTGGTTGTTTAAATAAAGAAAATATCAAAAAACGTAGGTGAATTTTTATTTCCTTTATTTATGGTTATTAATGAAGGCTAGAAAAGGTAACCGTTTATTCTTTTATTTATAAAAAAGTACAACATTCTCAATTTTAATTACGTTACTTCCAAAAACTTATGTATGTATTATATTGAATTTGTATGTGTTAATGCACTACCATGTAAGATGTAATGAAATCTATAAAATCAGTTTTCATCTAAGAATGTAATACAATTTTCAATTATATGTACATATTAATTGAGTGAAGAGAGGATAATAATACCAAAATTTCGTACCGATCTGATTTTCTCTCAGATATCAGAGTCATTAGTTAATAATTCGTCCATAACTGACTTAAGTTGTGGGATAAAGGTTATCTAGATATATTGAAGTATTCCCTATGAATTACATAGATACATTTAGTTTTATAAACATCACGTGAAATAGTTTTTAGTATTATCATTAAACCCTCTTAATGACTTGAATATGAATATAGTACGTTCTAAACGATTATAATTCCAATAGCCTGCAAAATGATAACTGTTTAAGAAGGAGGTTTAATATCTGTAGCTTGATAAAGAGAATTTATAGCAATATCTGATGAAACAAAAGCCATTGACTTAGCGAGTGTTGCTAAAGATAGGGTATCCATAACGATTCTATTAGCTACGTGATTAAGTTTCGCTCCTTGAGACTGAGCAGTGTATTTTACAGCAAGCTTAATGACACGTTCACATGAAAGAGATTTTGAAGTTGCACTTTTAGCTTCTTTGCCAGCTTGCTGGGCAGCAGTTTTTGCCAGATTCATCATCAAATCTTGATGATTAGACATACCATTTTTAGCGAACTTCACGGACATTTGTACTTCGATCGAAGCTGTTAAAGCACGTCGCATAGCTACAACACTAGCAGCAGTTAAGTATGCAACATCACCAGCGTAGAGTATCGCTTTCTTGGCTTTGACCTCCAGTCTTTCCAATTTTTGCTTCTCTTTCTTTTCTTTTGCAATCTCTTCGTCTATTTCTGGCTGATCAAATTCCATCTCAGCAATTAAATCTGGATTGATAGCGTAAGTATGGCCTTTTGCATCAACCCAATCATCTAATAATTCCCCCGTAGCGACTTCATCTTTATTGTAAGCTTGTGAATCAGAGTTAACGTAATGTGTTACATTAATAGCTTTATCTAAAACAATAACCTCTGTTTCATTTTTAGTTTCATCACGGTTTTCGCTATCCAAAACAGTTTGATTTAAAAATCCTTTCAAAGTTACAGGAGTTTTTTGATTCATAGTCAAAATGCGAAACGGTGCTTTTTCGCGGTTAGATATGACAGTGTAGGGAGAATTTGACATATAAACATTGTTTTCTTGTTGCATTAATGTTGTATTTTCAGTTTTGGGAGCAGTTAATGGCTTCTTTAAAATAATGCTCAATATTGTTGGTCCTGAATATGATGTAGGTGTTGTTAATGTTTCCTGTTTTGGTGGAATTTCTCTCTTTTTTCGTAGAGACAAATCGACAGACTGCTTCTTAGACAAAGCAGTAGCGTATGTGCTATCTTTTAAAGCTGATACAATTGATACTTCAGCAGCAATTTGTGCTAATCCATAGACTAAACGATGCAGCTCAGGTTCCGTGGATGCTCTTGTTATGCTTAAAATATGACTTGACAGAGTCCTAGATATATAATCCAAAATTCGTCTTGTTTCAATAGCCGTAATACCTTTATTTTTACCGGGAGCATCCAGAGCTTCTCTTGTGATGCGAGTAATTTTGTCCTGTATTTCTAGCTTTGATAAAATTGCAGAGACTAAATCTTTTGATATTTGATACAGAGTTTCTTCCATTTGTGTATTTTCCGTTATATTTTTAGTCGCCTTCAGGATGGAATTATCAAATTTTTTTAAAGATTTTTGAGGTGATTTTAAAAGGAACCTTTCATTAGCAAGTTTTGCATTAATTTGGTTTTTGAGATCATGAACAGGTGATATGCCAGCGTAGACACCGTAAGCCTAGAAGGAAAAAATCATTAATACTTGATTAACCTTTTCAATAAACAAACGTATACCAATGTTATGTTTTTTTGTTGTTAAGTTATTCACTTACTCTAAAGTATAATACGAAAATTGTGATCCAAAAACGGAACATTTTGTGACAACACACAGAAATGCCAAAGCGAACGATACAACTGTTATAATTCTTTTGACCAAAAACTATAAAACTAATAACAGTAATAGACTTGTTACGGTAATTGGCTTCTAACAGCCAATAAAAATTACTAAAAAAAGCAGTTACAAGACGTTAAAAAAGAATATATTCTTTATTCAATTTTTATTTAATCTTTATTCAATTAATAATTGAATAAAGATTATATTCTTTTTAAACTGTTTTCTTAATAATTGGTACGTAATTATTAATACTATAAAAGTTTTTAGTATGGCAGCTTGTTAGGTTTATAAAATATAAAATAATCGTTTCAAAAGCGTGAAATATTAGTTTTAGTGAATCTTAAATGCGTACCCTTAAATGGTTAACCAGCAAAAGCGTTATACATGGTAATCCGACGTTTACTGTGTTCAATTTTTCTGTAGACAAAAAGAGGCCGGTACACATAATTACTACTTTCCGCTGTCTCCATGCGCTCAGACAGTACATTCGTGGAATTGCCTTCAAATTCCTTCATATCTATAACACTGCGCTTCATATCGATTTTCGATTCGTCCTTAGTTAAATTTGATA
Source organism: Iphiclides podalirius (assembly GCA_933534255.1). Taxonomy (NCBI): domain Eukaryota; kingdom Metazoa; phylum Arthropoda; class Insecta; order Lepidoptera; family Papilionidae; genus Iphiclides; species Iphiclides podalirius. The sequence continues at coordinate 7,770,612 of OW152826.1, read as the reverse complement.
TAGACTTATTAAACAACGACATTTCCACATTATTTGTCCCATTACGGTATCCATAACAGACCGATATAATATGACAAAAAACAATAGTCCACAGTGCAATTATTGTTTTCATGCTAGTTACATGCAATGCGATATGGTCTAGAATGATTGGTGTACCTGATATAGATTCGTTACATACGAAGGATTGCTTAATTATCTAACAGTATCTAACAAACGGTGATTAGCTTTAGTTATTTATCGATGTAATGTGAATTTTTCTAATTACCTAAGTACTTTTTATACGTAGTACCTTTATTTTGTAGTAAATGTTAAATGCGGCGGCAACAAGAAGGCAGAGCGATGCGGAGAGTGACAATAAAATGCCGCGGCTCATTTGCAATCTGCTTTTGTGGTAATATTTGTATGTTTATAAAGAAATTAATCAGATGACATTGTTTGGAACTCTATTACAGCTTTACGGTCAATCAAATTTAATGTTCTACTGGGAAGGATTAGTGACTTATATACCCACTAAAGTTAATATTTTGAGGAAAAAAAAATGACAAAAAGAGGATACCTACGGAGTTTCTTTCTCCTATTTCTTCTCCATTAGACGAACCTCATTACGAAACGGTGGTAGATTTAAAAAATGACTACGATGGATGAAATTTATATATTTCGGTGAATAAATGATTTGATTATTGATTTACAGAATATTCAGTGGCGCAGGCAATAGCGTGACGGCCCGAGCTGAGGTTCCCTCGGGAGCCCTCGAGCTTAGTCACCATAACGCGTAATAATAATAGGCACCCAAACCCGTGGGTTCTGGCTAGCCCAACGGTTCTGCGTCAGATGAAGCTTTAATAGTCTCGGGACTGAAAGCAAAAACATCAGTTAATACAAGATACAAGAATAATAGGCGAGGTTCAGGCTAGGCGTCACGAGCGCCCGGCCACCTCAAGTCCGTCGGATCTGTAAAGGCCCCTAAGGCCAACAGTGGCTCATCCAAAAAAAAAAGGGTGCAGGCAACGTACACCTCCCATTAGTTGTAGTAACCTCTGTACGGTACCGTTAAATATATTATTATTTTTTGCCCATTTTTTATCTTTCCGTTCAGGTACAGACAGACTTATTTTCTGCAGTTAATTAAGAAAGACAACATGTTTAAGTGAACATCCTTTGAGTTTTTTTCCTTGTCATATGTATCTTTGCGTCTAGCTAAATTTCCTGATTCTTACGCCCTGTTTCTGAAACACTGATCATCGTAGATGTCAACTAATCTACGATGTGAAACTTGACATCTGCGATGATCAGTGTTTCAGAAACTGGGCGTTAGAGTCTACAAGTAGACCCACAATCACACAAGTCGTTACTCCACCTGGCCTGCGGGCTTTTTAGGATGTCACAATAGTTACTTTAGCAATAGATTTCATAACAATGGAATGTAGGGCTTCAGGGTCGTGCATAGTACAAGGGAACGATATTGCACCAGTATCAGGTTTTTTATATTCTATGGCTTAAAGTTTTAGAACCATTAACTACTCGTAATTTTACTTAAAAATAATAATTCTTATTACAATTGGTATTCGATCTGAAATCGTATCAACGACTAGTAAGAGCTAAATGTAATGATTAATTATTGTATGTCAAATTTAAAACATAGAATTTACAAATCGTTTGGGTAAATGATGCAGTTACCACATTGATATGAACAAATAAAATGATCAAGGTCATAATACATTGAATTAAAATTATAATTTAATTTTACTTCAACTCTTTATTAAGTAAAATCCGCACGTAACAGTTATAGATACTACGCATAACTAAACTATTTATAAACACCTCTAAAATCTAAACAAGGCTTAAACAATTTTTCATTGATTTAAAAAGTAATTATTTCTTGTAGAATCTCGATATCCTTTGACATAGCAGGGTCAGACTGTAACTATAACACATAAGAACTGTACAGGTTTCAAAAGAAGACTAAATTAAAGTAATAAAGACTACATAGATTGTAACAAGTTAGCTCGCGTTACGAAATCACAGTATTAAAGAATCGCACGGAATCAAAATGGCGGATCAACCAAGATAGGCGGGCAGGACCTTAATGCGGCTGTGCCCCTCCAGTTGAAAGCTGTCACTAAAAGGTGAGCCGTCCAAGTCGTCACTGGACGGCAGCAAGTCGCTTTCCAGGCCTCCCAGATCACGGCGCGCCCTCGCCGCCGGCGGCTGGGTTTCAGAAGCAGCTACACCTCTTCCCGCAGCACCAGACCTCGCACCACCTTCTCCTGTAGCTGACTGTGTTGCTTCTCTTTGCGGTATGCGCTGAATCACGTCCGGCCCCGCCGGCGCGCAAACGCAGGCCGCTAGCAGCGCCACCGACGCGACGGCAAAACACATGAAACGCATTTCCGATCGATCCTATTTTGCTCTATTTCTCTGGTAACTGTGATCCCGTGTTCCGGCTTATGCGCCTTATAAACGATGCATTGAGTACTTTACCTATTAAGTTTATTGATCGTATACTTAACTGTCCATGTCGTTACACACGCCGTCCATGCATTGACGCAGTATGCTCAAAACAAATTATATAAGCATATAACACTGATGCAAATAATCAAATCCGCACGAACCTTGCCTCGTGATAATAAAGAGCTAACACAAAATAAGGATGAATGACTGGCGACAAAAAATATTAGCATCTTGTCATGGGACTAATGTCTGTCTATATTTAGATTTACGTAAAACTCGAGCGATTTTTAAAAATAAAATGAGGCTATATACAGTGGTGGTCACATAATTAAGAACGGCGACAATCTTGTCGTACTTTTTCTACATAATTTAATAAGAACGCTTACTTATAGGGAAGATCTTTTAACGTCGATAGGGCCACGCAGCAGCCTCGACTGTTGCACGAATGGGCAGGCTCGTCCGGATAAGTACCACGACCTCACAGAAGACCGGCGTAAAGTGGAAGTATAATACTTTCGCGTTTCGTCTGGTGAGTGAGGTAACCGGAGCCCAATTTCCAAAAAGGTTGTCAACGTATCTGCATACTCTCGGCTGTAGCAGATGTCCATGGGCGGCGGTATTCACTTAACATCAGGTCAACCGTCTACTAGGGACAAAATAGCGCTTCGCGAGAAGAATTGATTGTATAAAAAGATAGCAATGCTGCATCACCAAAATGATAACAAAACAATTATATCATGTCAAGGTGTTCTGGTTGTTATGGGCTGTGAAATTTGTAATGGTATGTAGTTTTAGGATTAGCACTAAACATTTTTAATGAAGTTTTCTTCCCAAACTCCAGCTACGAATTATTTTTTCCACGATTATTTTTATTATAATTAAAGGCTTGGTGGCTAAGTATACAATACACTTACCTTAAAATGAAGAGAACCCGGGTCGAATGTAGTGTGTTCACTTTCGAAATTAAAAATTTTATAACAATTTCCTTTTTCACTTTAAATCTGGTCAGTGCTTGACCAGTGATGTTATTTTCAACAGTAAATGCAACACCTCAATAATAGCCTATTCTATTAGGCCTTAGTTTAATAGAAAATTATTTAATTTAGAACAATTTGATTTAAACAAGCCGCAATCACATGGTACATGTAATAACCATAAAGTTATCCACTAGCCTGTAAACATAGCTAACAAGAAAATATAAATGATCTTTCAATAACAGTATATCCACATTGTGACATGTACGGATTATTAACAAAGGTATTCATCTTCAAAGAAATATATTTATTAATATAAATGTAATGGCTCCAGTCATAAGAGTAGAATGATTCATCGTGCCTCAAGGAATTTCTTGATGCGCACAATAAAATCAACTGTTTCTCACAGTTTTCGTAGTAATCCATAACAAAACCAACTTACTCACGGCCATAATGACATTGAAAATATTTGTTAGTGTCATTAGCGAGTGGTCTACACTGCGGTGTACAATGCGTCAATGCATCCGATTCTGGACATATTGGTTAGCATGATTATATATATATACTTGGACGATAGATATAAAACCTACGAGTGCGTGCAAGGGCTCATAAACCAAGCCGTATTGATACTAAACATACGTTAAATTTGATAAACGAAGCTGAAAAAGTATTGTCCTAAAACAAGATGGCTGCCATTGGGATAATCGTTTTGTTGGTGTCACTGGCAGTGTATAATAATGCTGCACCTGTATCGGAACCAACGGGGGAATCGGAAACGACAACGGCCGATGGAGTCCAACTAGTAGAATACATTGAAGTAATCGACATTGTACCAGAGGTGGTGGCTCTCATTCCCGAAACCACTGATGCGGCGACTGAGCAATCCACTCATGAGGTTGCAAAGCGGTCCGTCCTCGGCAACCCAAACAACGGTTTTGTATCAAACTTCGAGGCCGCAAATGAAGAGTCTGGTCTTGTAGGCCGAATCAAAGTGTTACCCTCTTGGGTTGGTTAAAATTATGTTCGTTAGCTAATATCCTTTAAAATTGATTGTTTAAGTTTGACATAGTAAATTTAAAGTCATATTGTTATTTTGTAAATATAATAATTTGTACTATTAGCAAGAAATTTTATTTTATCCAGGTCGTTATGTGTAAGATTTACAATATGAAAGTGTATACATTTGTATCAAAATATTAAGTAAAGTATCTCATACTTTTAAATTAATTTAAAATTGGATTGGTTTAATCGCTCTGGACACTAACGAGTAAATAAATCAGTTAATCAATTGCAATTAAGGGAATACAAATAAATTTCGGGACTGTAAAATATACAGTGTAGTAGTGAAAAAAAACGTGGTAATCACCGATATTCCTTTTGCCCTTTTCATGTCTTAGAACGCTAATATATTTAATTATACCGAATATATTAACGTGTAAATCATGCGGTGGCCAGACTAAGCCACAACTCTGTTAACGTACACGTCGTATGCAATGCGGACATCACATTAATAGTTTGAGACTCTCGATACTCGAACTCGATATATGAAGTAGGTGTTAGTGCCACGTAAGTTTTCGCTGTTGCACTAATGGCCAGGTCCGGATAAGTGCCAAGATCACACAGAAGACCGGCGTCAACGGGCGGCGGTTATCACTTAAACATCAGGTGACCGCCAGCTCGCTTGCCACCTTCTTACATAAAAAAAGCTTATACTGTAGATGTAGCTGCGGCTTCAAGCGCCTACGCCCCGAATCGAGCCAGCAGTGGGTGCAATGCACCTTATCTTGGAGGAGCGAGGAAGGAAGTTGCTAGAGTTGAAGAACTGCCTCTATTACCTACCCTAGCGGTGATACGGCGTGGAGGGCCGTTGCCTCCTTCTGTGAGACCGTGATGGTCCTCGGCCCTTTCTAGTAGACTCGGAGACAGGGCTTGAGACGCGTGCGTGTGCATCGTCAGGGTTCTCCCGACACAAACGCTAAGGTACTGACTGCGGCGTCGGGGGTTGTGGGTTCAATCCCCACACGGGACAACTATTTGTGTAAGCCACAGATAGTTGTTTCCCATCTGGGTGTTTCCACGTGTCCACGTGAAATTTATGTTTGTTAAACGTCCTTACAACACAGTATAATGTTGTGCTGATGTCAGGGCAGTTTATTAAGAAAAAAAAAGAGTGCAGGCGTCCTACTCTCAGTAAGACAATTGTTGGGCGGGTGCAACGCAATACTACTCCGGAACGTAGCAATCACTGCCGCGCGAAGGAGAAGCCGCGGCATTGTCTGAACGGAGATCCCTGTAGATACCCATCATCTCAGTGGATGGCGACCATCGGTGCGAGTCCGACGTAAACTGACCTTCCGAAAATAGGGAGGCCTGTTATCCAGAACGGATCTCCTCAGGATAAAAAAAAGCTATCCTAGAGGTGTGTTATTAAATAAAGCATCTCAGTAATTGTGATAAATCATAATAATTATTTAATGAACGTATATAACTAACGACTATCAACCTACACCGTTTTGCATGTGCTCTTTATGTATAAATTCTGTTTTGTTCATCAGCCTTAGTTTCGAGATTTACATAGTATGTTGCTCAATGAAATTGTATATTTTTATTCAAAATCTTTAGAGGCCAAAACTTAGGGCCGTTTTTTAATTTTGTCCCCTCGCTTTAACTACTAGTGAAACGCCTTCTTTTTAAGCTTTTCAATATCAATGCACAAGAACTTTACATAAAATGGTATACAATCTTATAATATACGTATGTAACTAGCATCAACAATGGAACAGGGTATATATAGGGATAAATTAGAACAATGATAACGAACAATTTACGATAATAACGAGTATATTGTCATTATATTAATACTAAAATGTAATAAAAGTAACAGCTCATTCCGTGCACCCTCTAGTTGAAAACATTCGTTGATTCCGTTACATTCCTCTACATTTTCTGTTATTTATTTTTTCTTTATTGTTCGCTTTGTCGAATACCATCGTTATACTATATCAATAGCATTTTTTGGTCCTTATATCAAACAACGGGATTCCCTCGTTTGGCATAATGTAATGTATGCCTACGTGAAAAAAGTTTCTTGACACTTCATCCGGATCGTAGTCCATATAATCGTTGCTCTTCCTCGGCTCCAAAGCGTTTATTTTAAGTCGTTCGGGACTCAAATGCAAACCATCTTTCCATCTTCCCAAGCAGAAGCCAGCTGATAATTGAAATTAGAAAAACATAAACGATATATCCCATTCTCGGCCCGTGCTTGGAATGTGCTCGAGATATTTGTAATCCGATTTATATACGGGTGGCATGTGTTAAGTTTTTAAACAAATCGATAGCTAAACACATTAGTCTGAGTAAATACGTGAGTGTATTGGCAACATTTTTTAGATCATAACCGTTGGCATATACATATATATATATATATAAACTGTACACATGCTTATAAGTTTAACTGGTTATTTCTAATCAAACACAGAGTTCTCTATGTTATCTGTGTTATGAACATAAACATTAACCACCGGTTTCTGAAACACTGCTCATCGTAGAACTAGTAGTTAACTAATCAGCTGTAAAATGGCGTTTCAAATGTCATTTGAGTTGCCAAAAGGATGGTTTAATTCTTTGAAATTATCAGAATGATCTTCTTAATGATCTGAATGATCAATTCAAAGAGTTTAACCATCCTTTTGGCATCCCGGGCGTCAGACTACTCGTGGACAGTGAACAAAATTCTAAAAAATTTATCAATAAACGTAATAAATAAATATTAGATACAAAATAATAAAAAGCGAAACTCACATTAACGTATATAGCTTAGAGAAGATAATGCGAAGGATAAAATTATTCTTTGTATCACCCTGGTTCTTTTCAAGCGCAATAAAAATTACTGTACATCGATTCAAACAATCGTGAAACGACAGCAAATCTATTTAGTTTTATTAATAAAAATGGCTTGTTCAGAAATGTATCTTAGTAACTAATTCTTTTTAAGATTACAAATTAATGTAATAAACTTGAATACTCGTAGAAGTTATATTAACATAACATAAATAGTCAATTGCTTATAACACGCAGGTAATGTATCAAACACTAACTACGTATTATATAAAATCGACTTTATCATATAATCAATGAGACAGAACAGAGTTACATAATACATTAAAAGACACTATCTAAGACATGTGTTTGTGTAAGAAAAGAAAATTTTTAAAATTAAAAACATTTTATTAAATTATAAGATGTCGTTGAACATTATTTAATACATTTACAATGAATGCCCCGGAAATACTGCGGGCATTTTCATAGATAAATAATTAAGTCTTCCACAGAAATAGTAATCAAAATAAGTGTAATAAACAAACATTCAATTTTGGAAAAGGTTAGTTTGTTCATTAGTCTTAGATGAATATTAAAAACGGAATTGAATTGATGATTGAATATGTATAGTTGTCATGAGTTTCAAATGAGAATAGGAAGTGCTTCATTGCAATTAAAACTTTTTCTTTCATGCTTTAAATACAAAAATTATATGTAAATAAACATTATTTCAAAAACGTTCATTTGACGTGAACAAAACAGATATGTTTTACTCACGTCACATGATGGCGCGAGGTCAGTCCTATTCTTATTTGAATCGCATTGAATTTAATTGCAAACTACACGGATCCATTTTCATTATTAAACAACTAATACTCGTAACAAATACTTAAAGGCTTCATTGAACAAAACTTTTCGGTCAATACAATAATCTCTAGAAAAAAATACCAATCCATTATGGAATGTTACTTGAACTTAAAAAACGATTTATTATTTTTAAATATATAATGATTTTATTTATAAACATTTATAATATCACAAAACTTACCTATATAATTTATTTTCAGTACTTATTTAATGACATGATAACCCATTCGTTAATTCATCTTAAAAAGACACTGGTGTTATACCTTAGCGTTACCCGAAGCTACCATTTTTATTTAAATATTGGTACAGAACATAAAATATGAAAAATTTACACAAATTATTAACACTCGCCGAATGACTGAATACAAAGTCATACGAATCATAAGATCAATCTTTTGACTTGACCAAGTTCTCTAAGTTATATCAATTAAAATTTAACTAGCGTCACATTTTGTTTATTGCGAAGTTTGTCTCGAAGATGTTTTATTAAAACTCCACTTAATTCTCGTAAGCTCTAATTCGCTTCTATGTTTTCGGTCTTTAGGATATCCCTAATGTACAAGAACAGCCGTACAAATCCTTAAAGTACTGTTAATATCACAAATTCATTTCTCTAAGACCTAAGTCATACAGTCTTACAAAAAGTGCGCTTTTAATGCAAAAGCATGGAAAGGGAGCCAGATTACAGTAAAATATAGATATTCTCTGGATAATAATTCCTTTAGTATCACTAAGCAGATTAGAAAATATGGAAGGCAAGAAACTTTAAATGCAGGAAATAATTCAGGTAAAATTGAACATCGTCAAGATTGTTAAACGCTCAAATTTAACAATTTAATAATATATTGTATATTCCATAGCGCAATTGGGAACCACAACCACAGCAATTCGTCAAAAACTGCTAATTTGCTAAAACCATTGATTTAAATACCGAACTATGATATTACTGTAATAACAATGAGCATTAGGAAAAAATCGATGAAGAGAATATTCGTATATACATTTCGTATTTATAAAAATTATTACAAACCAAAGCTGGTACAGCACGGTCATTGTTATTTCACTTAATGATTCACTCATTATATTTGGAATAAATAAATTGAATTTAATATCTATAAACTACTCATTAAAACCATCTAAATAAATTCAATTCCATAGGTCGTTAATAAACAACACTAAATTGAGCAATAAAATTGTCATTTTGGTACTAAACTATTTATATATAATACATTTCATAAAAATCGTCATCTAACTACTTATACAGTAATATATTTTGCTATATAAGCTACATAGGAGTATTAAAATGTAAAAAATTCTGAGGCGTTCTAAAATAAATTCAGCTTAAATTACTCTCTCGTTCGATAAGTTCACAATGTACTGGGAAACTATAAAGACATGATTTATATAATTATTTCCTCGTGTCACACTTTGTTGTCTCACAATTGTGAATAGAGAGCAAAACCGGGTAAAAACCCAAACCACCATCACCAAAGGGCCTAATTTTCTAACAAAATAAACGGTTAGGACGCGGAAAATTAAAAATCCTAAAATCTGACATTCATTTAAGCCTGTCGCGTGTCAAACACTGTTTAAAGGCGTAAGAGGCATCTGCTATGGGGGAGCGTAGCCGTCTCTTTCGCGCCGAAGTGAAATGGTTTTCTATCTTGCTCTCGGCGCTGCGGGGTGAAGGATACATCCCTCCCGTCAGCTTTCCGTCTCCATCAAAATGCCAGTGTACAGTCGCGTACAACTTTTTGGCATCGTGAACAACTGCTAGATATTACGTAGTTTTGTAAAGATTTAGCACTTGACGGTACGCGGAGAACTCGCGGAGCCGGCTTAGGTACGGTCAAGTTTTTCGGGCCCTACGCGGGCAAATCGACAACAGTGCAATGGGGCCGAGACGGTATCAGCTGCACAGGAAGCACACGAGAAACATGGCCGCCGCGAGGAGAAGCCACCGCTATTTGGCGGCGCCGCCATTTTTCTTGGCCGCCATCTTGAAACTAGTGCGGGGCGTGGCGCTGTCAGTGTCGGCGACCGCGTGCGACGGTTTCGGTTCCGCGTACCAGCCGCACAGCCTCCTCACTGCCGCCTCCCAACGGGAGAATGCGTACTCGTATGTTTTCTTCGCGTGAGCCCTAGGCGTGAAGACCGTGCCGACTTTGCGCAGCGATTTCAGTTCGTCCTTCGATTTGAATACTCCTGAGAATTTGAAAAAGTCTTTATTGATATAATCATGCACTTTAATTAGAAACAATACTTTATATATAATACACAAAACTTAACAAGAGACTCAATATAACTGAAGAAACGGATATGAGTATTGTTTAAGTTTAACCTTATCGATCATCAAATTTAAAAAAAATGTCATGAAATGTCTACCACTCTTCTGGATGACTGGTATGAGTATGTTTGAATATTATTATTTATAAGTAATATAGTATTAGTATGTTAATATGAGTTTTAAATCGGTTTTTGTGCAAAACTACACGTCAAGAAAGCACAATGCAATAATGAGTCCAGATTTATTTTAAATACAGATTGTCTCATATTACATAAACATCCAACTTTGGTGTTGGATAATTACAACAAGCTTCTGTTATAAACTGTGGCATTACGAATTTATATTGGAGTATATAATACCTACCGTACTATATTCCAATAACATTTGGGAGGAATACGCTAAAGGCCCATTTACACGATGCCATTTTCTTGTACATACAAGAGCAATAATTGAATGCAATAAATTGCGCGCAATAATTTGTTAGACCATTTGTTGTTTAGACCATGCAACTCATTTATTGCTTCAATTTAATTGTATACAGCAGGCAAGAAACTTGCACCGTGTAAATGGGTCTTTAACCTTACCTAGCTGTAAGCCGACAATGTGGGCGCAGCCTAATGAGGACATCTCCACTTCCAAGGGCCTCTCAACTCTTAGCCCGGTGAGGTCGGACACGAGCTGAGCGATGAAATCATTGTTAGAAACGCCGCCGTCCAACCTGGCGGGAATTTAAAATAACATAAATAACATTGTATAATATGTTTTTTATTTTACTTTTTAGAAACTTAATAGCGTTTTGATTTTCTTTTGAAATTTTTCATCTCACGTATGTCGATCGTCAGGGTTGACATCTACTTTCATTTTAATTTTTTTTATCGACCCCCATTCGTCCGCAAACGTTGAACGCATATTAACGCATATTAATCTTACGAAAACAAAACAGTTCAACAACTTCCAACACCTGAGGGCTTGCAGATGCGTTGAAAGTTGCCACCGTATCTACAAGCCCTCAGGTTTTAGCCCCACAACATCAGGTGAACCACCGCCATCCCGCTCGCCACGTTCTCACAAGAAAAAGCGATCACATTGCCACATTGCCACAAACCCACCTGATGCTGCGGAACGTGTGAGCGGTCTCTGTCCTAACGCACGCATACAACTGTAGGGTCCTGAAGGCGATAGCCTCGAGAACGGCTCGCACCAGATGCGCCTTCCCCGTGGAGGGTTTGATTCCAACGAAGCCCGCGGCGGCCGTGCAGTCGTTGTACGGTGCCTGTCCGCAGGTAGAAAGAAAGAAAAACGCATTTATTCACGGTCTGACCACAATAATTACGTAAAAACCTTAAAAATAATCGGAGTAACACAGGATGACACATGAAACAATATTGCAAAAATTACAATAAATGAAAACATCAAAAAAAGTGAGTCTTTGAAGCAGCATAAAACCGGGAAGTTGACGTGGCTAAATAAAAATCAGGATACAGAAACTGAACTGAAAATTGTGGCAGCTCCGTACTACTGCGCCAGTGCAGTTGTCCTGAATATCGGAATACGTAATGATACAACGCAGAAAAACGGAACTTAAATTTTTAATGTTTAAGCTTTTGTTCCATATAGACATTGGATATCATTCGTCTAATTAATAAAAAAAATATAAAGATAATAAATTAAGGTTTGTAGAAAAAATTGGAACGGAAAGTTATTCCGCGACGCTACATTCGCACGCGGACGCTTTAACCACTAAGCCGAACGGCCGTTGACCAGTAGTTGGATATATATAGACAGTTACTTTACTTTTTTTTTCTTTTACTTTTTTTTTTTTTAAAATAAAAAGTGAGTAAGTTTTGATTTCGTGTCGCGATTGAAGTAAAACTTCTTTGGCGTTGACAAATGATTAAATATTTAGTGACGTCATAAGTATACGTCATATTTTACAAATATGACATATACTTATGACGTTACTTCCGTCAGAAAAAGCGTTACTTCCGTCAGAAAAAAATCTGAGTTACTTCCTAGTCGCGCCTAAAGAAGTTTTACTTCAAAATATTTAAGTGGGGCTCTAATACAACAGACAAGATTTTTTTTGGCCTTTTTATAGATAATAGTACGGAACCCTTCGTGCGCGAGTACTCGCACTTACACTTTTTTCTTGCCATAAATTATTCATGATATACTCGTTCTTAACGGAAAAGCTTAATATCGGAAACCTAAGAAACATAAAACTAAACTGATTATAATTATATTAATAATAATAAAACAATTTTTGACCGTCAAAACCGTCAGACTGGAAAGTCTGTATAAGTCTGTTTGATTTTTCTTGTTTAAGTTCGTAAATTGTTTAGTTTAGCTATTGATATTTTATTTTAATTTCCGACATAGGGTATTCTGATGACAATCTGAATTCTGTTAACTTTGTTCACAGAGCTCATATTGACGATGGCTTCAGTGGCGCATTAAAGTTTTGCGCGGTCTATAATTGTGGTATTGCGTGTCAGATAATTGTTGTGTGGTGTAAGAAAAAAGGTAATTGTTAGTTAACATAGGATTTTAACAGTTTACATCGTCCATGGTCACGGAACAAATTTAGCTGTAAAACGTCTTAATGTTACACTTATTCAAAGCCACTGTATATGTTTCAATAATTTATTCTTTTCATTTTACGCAGTAGGTGCTTGTTCGATGACGTGTTGCAGTATTGATGTGTTTTGATTAAATTTTATGAACTAAACCCAATTATTCAAAAGTTGACGGCTGCATTAATTTAGCCTAGATGACTCCGTGGCGCAGTTCGATGGGGTGCGCGGGGGTCGTGGGTTCGATACCCACATGGGACTATCTGTGCTTCCCACAGATATTGATTTTTTCGTATCTGGGTGTTTGTCCATGTGAAATTTATGTTTTGTAAAACATCCTTACAACACAGGATAATGTTATCCTAAAGTGAGTTTTTTTATAAATAAAAAAAAAACAAAATAGTTCATTTTGATAAATTCAATGACAAATTATTAAAAAAATGACGGCAGCCTTGATTAAATCGGTTAACACAAGTAATTATTTATCATAAGGACGACTTACACCCAATCCGCTGAATGCCGGTACGAAGTATACTCCATCTGTGTCGGGCACGGACATCGCGATGTCAGCAGTGTCAGCTGGGTTCTCGAATAAGTCTGTAAGAGAATACAATGGGTGACTCCGTGACGCAGTTGCAAAGGTATCAGCTTAGGCGAAGGGGTCGTGGATTCGATTCCCACCCGAGACAACTATTTGACGACCCGAATGGCGTGGTGGGTAGTGTACCTGCCTCCTGCGCCAGAGGGTGTGGGTTCGATCCCCACTACTGGAAAAATATTGTGTGATGAACATAGTGTTTTTCTAGTGTCTGGGTGTTTATACAGCGTGTCGTTACCATCGCGACAATAAATGAACACACGTCTGACGCTACTTGTCAATAATCACAAAAAAAATTAACGTTAAAAAAGTCCATAATTAAAAAAAAAATATTTTTCAAACTAATTAAGTAAAAAAGAAACAAAATTTGTAACATCCTATACAACTACAACTGACTGATTCATATATTCCAGAGACTTTTTCTTTCGTTGCCACGGCGTCGCATTACAAACCTCTCCTTCTAACAGTATGTTTTGTCTCTTTTAAATTCATTCAACCAATTCATATGCTTTGTGACCTTTACAAATGAACAGTTTTATACGTAAGGGTGTTCTAAAATTCTTTGTTTTGGAAAATTTAATAACTCTGTAAATATTGATGTTTAAAGAATGTAAATTTTTGATACAATTTTAATAAGTTATCCTCTATATGTATGTTCATTTATTGTCGCGTTTGTAACGACACGCTGTATATGTATAATATGTATTTATTTGCAAAAGAAAAGTATGTTTAAGTATGTTTATCAGTTTTCTAGTACCTATAGTACAAGCGTTGCTTAGTTTGTTGTTGTTGTTGCAAAGTGTGTCCTAAAAATATTTATTTATTTATTTGTGTGACCCACAGACAGTTGTTTCGGATGTGATTTCGAGCGTCGAACATTTAACGCAACAGTGCGTTCATACCCCCATCCACGGTAGCGTTGAACGTTTAACGCAACCTTGTCGGAAGTCGCGTTAGAAGTTTCACTTCAATAATATTTAAACATTCAACTCCACAGGGGTCCGACGGACCTATGCCCTGCGCCCACTTGACGATGGAGGCGGTGTCGTTGTTGGAGCCCTCGGCCGAGAAGACCAGCTCCTCGCCCAGCCGCCACCCCACCACCGGGTAGAGGCCGGAGACGCTCGCGTGGGGCGTGGGGCCGGTGTTTATGTTGAGGAAGGTCCCCGTGCCCATCGTCAGCTTCACGTCGCCCGCTTCGAAGCAGCACGAGCCCCACATGGAGGCGGTCTGGTCCGCTATCTGGAACAAATATTTAAATAAATAAATACTTTTATGACACATTTTCACATAGCGTTCTCCAGTCCCAAACCAAGCAACGCTTGTACTATGGGTACAAGATAACTGATAAACATACTTAAACATACTTTTGTTTTGTAAATAAATACATATTATACATGTATAAACACCCAGACACTAAAATACTATGTTCATCATACAATATTTTTCCAGTAGTGGGGATTGAACCCACACCCTCTGGCGCAGGAGGCAGGTACACTACCGACTACGCCATTCGGGTCGTCGAATTGCAATCGATAGTCTCTAATGGACTCGCGGCATCAGCTAAAACAAGTGGGGTATTTAGGTGTATAGTTTTACCGCCTCCGTACCTCTAAAATTCGATACCCCAGTTCGCAATCATTCATTAATTAGATATTTATTCAGTCAATAAAATTTAACAACTTAATTAATATCGTCTTCAATACATCAGTTATTTCTTGTTATTAGCATCATTTTGAACTAGGGTTTCATTGTGTTAATTTCCAGATCATTTCAATATCCACGATTTAGTAAAGATTACACGAAAATAGTTTATGGAGCCACCAACGAGTGTTTTTTGTTCGGTACAATTAACAACAGTGTTCGGTAATGACTACGTAGAGAGGAACGACATTTTTTTGCTGATGTTCATGTGATTGTGCTGACGAAACCATTAAGGCGAGTGTTGGTATAAAGTTTAATACATAATGAATGTAAAACGAAAAATGACAAGTTTAATCGCTCGTTCAAATACCTCGAAATATTTCGAATACCACATCGTATTACCTGTTTTAAAATTACATAATGCGATGATGTACAATAAGCGTTGAACGGATAGTCTTTCCGATTCCCGGTAATCGGTTTAGAAATGTTTCGGAGTGGCGTTTCGAAACGTTGAGAGATTTGTCATTCTCCGGATAGATCTACGGGAATGTCATAGACAGCAGAATGAATACAAATATCGTTTATTTAAGCGAACATTACAGATCTTAATGAATCTCACCGCGGTTTACGTTAACTTTAAATTTTCCAAAAAGAAAAACAAAACCCGTAAATCACTACATTGTATAAAACAAAGTCGTCCCGCTGTCTGTCTGTCCTTATGTATGCTTAGATCTTTTAAACTACGCAACGGATGTTGATGCGGTTTTTTATTTGATAGAGGGATTCAAAAGGAAGGATTATATGTATAATACATTGCACCCGTGCGAAGCCGGGGCCGGTCGCTAGTAATTTATATAAAAATCGGATGAATAGAGAAGAGGAAACGTAGACAACTAACACAACTCCTTATCGGTATCGCGTGCCCGAAAATCTCCGGCGATGTGCTAGTGAAGTGCTCGCCCGCGGTGTCAACGACTTGGGGCAGGGCCGACATCGGTATGCCGAAAATCGACATCGCCCAGCCGGCCCACTGCATGGTGAAAGGGTCGAAGAAACCCGTCGCGGAAGCAGAGGACACGTCCGTCATGTGCAGCTTGTTGCCTGCGCACAACGAGATGAACGCGCGCTGGCATGAAAACTTACATTTATTTTATTCGTTATTTTAAAAAAAATGCTCTTACTTTTTTAAACATTGCCATTACTTTATTGAACATTATCCTGTGTCGAGTAGAACGCGTGCTGGCATAAAGTTTTATTTTTCTTTATTTAAAAAAAATGCTCTTACTTTTTTAAACATTGCCTAAACTTTATGACAGCATTATCCTGCGTTCTAAGGACGTTTTACAAACATAAATTTCACGTGAACAAACACCCAGATCCGAACTTATTATCTGTAGGTCACAAATATTTGTCCCGTGTGGGAATAGAACCTACAACCCTCGGCGCGGAAGCCGATTTTATCTCAATGCACATTAGAATGCACAGTGTAATACAATAATATTAATGTATTGGTAAACGAGGATCAATCAAAAAATTTATCCAAATTCATGGTTTAGTTGATGTTATTTCAACGAATAATGTAGAAAGAACTTGAAATACGTATCCAAATAATGGGTAAGAATGTTATTATAATGTGTTAATATCGAACCTGTTAGTCAGCTTTTTTCTATGAACAATAAATAATCCGGAAACAAATCGAGTAGTATGTTATGTAATATTTTAGCTAACTGATATGTTATGACCTAAAGTGATTTTATAGACGTGTGAATTTATATTCACACGTCTACATATAAAACCGCTGAAGGATATTATATCGTATATAACACGTAAGCCAATAACGGTTGCTAATTGTGTCGTGGAACCGGATAAATTACGATCTCGTAAGAACAAATTAATTGGCGAAAATTTCCGATACTGCCAAACGACTTTTAAAAACTGTATATTTATTGCAATTATATTCACTAACGAACGTCTTATTAACACAAGAACTTTCAAAATTATTATATAAAAGTGTTTTCACAGATTATATCCCGCTTTAAATTAATACCTTCATGTTTCTAGGACACTTCAACACCTATGGGCACTGTACAAATTGTGTGTTTGTGCTAATAATAAATAATATAATAATCAGTCAACTATTATAATAACATAATAATTGAAAATACCATGAAAAAATACAATCTATGAGCAAGCGTGTGTACGGAACTCAGTCCTAGGCAAAAGTCTTATGGAGCTTAAAATTGAGCACTCAAATTACACCAATTGGTATAATTAGATTGCAATTCTATAGACTGTTATCTCTTTCCATATAATACGTTCTATATCATCTGTCACATTCGCATATATCTGATATACTTTTACTTATATCTTATATTAAACGCCGCGCAGTATGAACATGCGTCAACTATATTATTTAACATCATTGTAAGCACATTACAATATAACAAAGAATATAAAACTCGATTTTAAAGTCGGCTTGGGTAAGCGAAGTCGTAATGGGGAAAATATATTCAAGTTGTAATTGACGCTTCTGTGATTCCGCGTCATTGTACTTTATTTTAAAATATTTAACTTAGCGGATTTTATTCAAAATATCAGTGTGATAAAAGCAAAGCATTACTGAATCTCACTACAAAACTATATTGCCCTGCTTACAAAAAATTTACCTGTTAATTTGTATAACAACCAAGTATCCAACGTGCCGAACATGGCTTCATTATTTCGGACGGCAGACTGCAACGCGGGTACATTATTTAGCGCCCAGAATAACCTTAATGTGGTCTGTAATCATAAAAACTAATTTATGCAAACAAGGAAAATAACAAAAAGCACAAGTGATTAATTGAGACGCTATAAAATATTTGGTAACAATATAGAATGTACTTAGTTTCATAATATAATTAAGTCCTATTCCAGAATCCCAGTAGATTCTAGTGCAAAAATGGAACTCACCGTGAACATTCGCCGTGTTACTGCCGATATAAGGCCCCAGTTGTTCGATAATGTTCTCAAAATTTGGACTTCACGATTACGCTTCATTCGAGCTAACCGTGGCGCTTATATGCTCGAAATCATATTTGAACAATAATAGCACAAAATTAACTATTAAATAAAGCCAATATCGTAGATATTAACATTATTTTAATGTTTTTTTTTTTTTTCATTTTGGATTTGTATACCTCTAAAAACATCCTTTGTAACAAAATTTATTTCTCATATGGTAGGCCATAACACGGTTTTTGGCGACCCCACCTGACTGGGATAAATGGTACGAGGACGATGGTAATACGTTTAAATTCTTTATGTTTCAGTGGGTAAATATAACAAGCTTATTCTTTTCTATTACTTACATAAGTATACTCTACTGACTAGAAAAATAACTCGTTTAAAACATAGTGCGTAACTGGGTAGTTTGTACATACATGCCTCACGCACACATTTACATTATAGTAAGCCAAGCGCGTTATTTTTCAAGTCTGTGCGAATACTTTAATTTTTATACACAAGGTAGATGTAATAAGCCAAAGGCTACCAACATTTTTAAAACGACATATGACGTGCTTTTTAAAATAAGCGTGGTCTCAATGAGTTTTAACATTAAAAAGAAAAATGTCTTATTCATTTCAATGTACGGTAAGTTCGTATGCCAAGGTCTGCCGTAAGTCATAAACTGGTTTCGTTTATAGAGACGAAAAACGTAAAATAAAGCTATATGGAGAAACAACAAAATAAATAGTCGTTGTTTTTGAAAGATGTAAATGCAATGTTACTGTTACTATTTACGATGCGTTACAATAAAACGTATGTTCATAGTCGTATGATATTAGCGCTACTAAAAATTCAATACACACCATTAATCAGTCTCTCTCTTGACTTGTTCAAATAATATAAAAGACCGGGGTTTCGTAAAACGAAAACTGTTTAAATATAAAAAATTCTTGCGTCTTCAAACTTAAAAAGGCGATGGTATGAATTGATATTTGTTTAAAACATACCTTAAATTACCTTATTGAACAGGAAAGTTTTTTATATATACCCTTTGTTCGTTTCTTTTATAATTTGATCTTTTAATGAGCCCCAAAGGAAACGAAAAAAAACACAGAGCAACTTGGACTGATTCGAAATACGAATTTTAATGATTGTCTTACCTGATTGTTTGAGAACTTAAAAACGCTTCCCGCTTTAAACCGTTTACTTCTTGACACCATGTGTAATAGGTACGCTCCTAATTTTATAACCTAAAAAGGAAAAAAAATAGACAGACAGTACCGAAATACATAATTATTAACTCTTTTTAATTCATTACATAATAATTGTACGAATATTTGTTATGCCTTTTAACTCTACAGTAACACGGTAAAAGAAAGTGTTGCGAAATAAAGAGTACAATTGGTATTAAAAGAAAAAAATCCTTCATGTAATTGCGCCCAGTGCAATGCTTGATCGGAAAAAATTTTCTTTCGTGATATGCGGTAAAGAATATTAATATCATCACTAAATAGTATAAAACAAAGTCGTCCCGCTGTCTGTCTGTCCCTATGTATGCTTAGATCTTTAAAACTACGCAACGGTTCGTGATGCGTTTTTTTTACTACATAGAGTGATTCAAGAGAAAGGTTTATATTTATAATACATTGCACCCGCACGAAGCCGGAGCGGGTCACTAGTATTTATTTATATATTTTTTATGGTTCATGTCTGTACTCATTTTGGTTGCTGGACCGGCGATTTTTTATAAGGCACATTAGAAATTAGGTGTTAATTGATTTAATTATACAAATAATTATGGACATAATCACAAGGGTCACAAGAAACCATAGTCATATTTACTTTAAGGTATATGGGATAAGTGTGCGTGCCCCTTTTCTAATTCACAGCTCTATTTTCCTATACACACTTACATTGTTAAAACGGCTTGATAATAATAAATAAAAAAAAAATTTTTTGGGCCTCCAGCAACCTCACTCAAGAGACAAAAGGCAAAGTTATAAATACTTTTACTTTATACCGATTTTCTGTGTGGTTGTGGTACTTCCCCGATTGGAGCTGGCCTAATTCTGCATCAGCAAACGGCTGTGCATGGCTCTATCACATGAAAAACTTACTTCAATTATGCTTAAAAATGGTAAGTCCATACGGCCGCCATAGGAAAACCACAGTAACAGAGGTGTTGAAAATATTTGTTAAGGTGGGTCACCAATTACACCAATTAAAAGCAGGTGAAATGGAATAATAAAATTACTCTCCTTTATGGTGGTGTTCTTCTAGACTGTGATGACATTATAATTGACATTTACAGGAAAACCTAACTAGTGATTAGCTATACATGCAATGATAAAAATTGTTACCTTCCAAGTGTAGGAATTGTTCCACTCTTTCACAAGATCGTCTGCCCTTATATCCTTCCAAGTACAGAACCTATGAAATGGGCGTCCTGTTTTTCGTGACCAAGTTATGAAAGTGCTTCGTTGTGTGGAAATGCCCATCGCCGTTATTTGACCTGCTGTAAGGCTTGCATCTACGAAAAGAAGATAATGAATAAAAAATTCTGTTACGATTTTTATTTTCACTTTTGCATTACACATAAAATTAAAATTATTACTAAACAATTGTCTTATGGATTGAGCCAAAATTACCAAATAATTAATATTTACCAACAAAAATAGTAGTTAAAATGGAAAATGTTAAGTAAGATATTAGCACAATATTTGCACCTTTAACAATGTTAGTCAAGCATTAGATGACCTTTTTTGGTGTCAGTAAACATGTCCCCTTTGTAGATTTATTATTTGACAACAATTTAAAGATACTCAAAATCTGTCAATAAACAATTTTTGGTGCTATTAATTGTAAGAGCTTAATTGAACAGAGAACTTTGATTGTTCAACTAACAAGTCCAAATAGTATTTAATCTTCATTCAATTTAATTTGAAAATAATAGTACTTTAATTAGACTAACAAAATTAAAATATACGAACAAATATTATTAGAACATACCTTGAATGCATTTATTCACCACATTAATAACAGATTTCCAGAGTTCATCAGGATCTATTTCTACAAATCCAGGTTTAGGATAATGTAAAACCACCTATGAACAGAAAAACGTATTTGAACGTTCGCTATTATTATAACATAATGGGCAAATTATTCTTAAACAATATATAGTATTATATTAGATAAGAAATAAAAGTACCTGATCGAAAGCTTTGCCTATCACGTCAGTTCTTGAATTATAAATTACAGATCGAATAGTACTAGTTCCTATATCTAACGACAAAATATATATCTCTTCCATTATTCTACTTCTCGTTGCTTTCAACGATCAACTGCCGATCTTAGGCAAGGAAGGAAATACTTAATTCCTTCGAATAGGAAAAAAATTGAAATTGGTTGGCATGTTTTGACAGCCAACATTTGACAATGACAACTGATAAATAAAGATATCATTGATAAACATTTTCAAAGCAAGCCATTATTAAGAAGAAGAAGAAGATAAACATTTTTATCGTTGCAGGATTTCTTCATACAAACTATTCATTATAAATTATACCACCATTTTTCTTTAGCTGATAAAATGAAACAAACAACGGTAAATATTAAATTATCCCGATAGTCGTGTCTGTGAATGGGTTGATCCCAGTCAGCCTCTCCGAACATCTGAGGCGGCTTGAATCTATTTGTTTAGTTTTTATTTATAATTTTTATATCACATATGCAATATGTTTATTTTTATTTATAACAACCAAACGAGAAAACAAATAAACATCCCCATAATATAAATAACACATATTTCCTGGGGCTGTGTATGTGCTACTGCATCCGAGGGATTCAACGCAGCATCCATATCTTTGATTATATACTTGGCAAAAATTTAGTCAAAGATCCATTTATCCGTTCCGGATGGATCCATGCGCAGGGCCACATTTGGAGTCACTATAATACTATCTAAGATGGGAACAACCTCATGTCATAGTCGTTAAAGTTTGTTTTTTCAGGTTTTTCTCTATAACGGCAAAAGATAACTACATCTCAACAAAAAAGTGATGCAAAACAGTACCTAAGAGGCAAAAGCCCTCCAGTTTGATGTCCCTTCGCTCCAAAATACGCCCGTAACGTGTTTTGATACATGCCAATCGTTCAGTGCAAGTGGCGATTTCCACTGGTGGTAGGTGGTGAATTTTCAATCCAGAGAACTCTACTGCCACCAAGCCTACTTTTGAGGATGATGGACTCGGGCAACACTCGAACAGTTCGTAAATAGAGCGTCGTTGAAGTCGTGCCTCTGTCGGGTCGGAGCACATACTTAATTGTTTCAAACACGTTCAAAACCGTTTCCGTCGTCGCGAAACCCATTTTTGGCTCCATTATATATAAAGCACTCTAAATTGTATCGTAACCTTAAAACTTATATTTTATCCACATTGTTTATAAAAGCGTGGATAAATCATTTTAAATGAATCTTAATATTCTGTTAATAGGGGTCGCCGTGATGTGGTGAAGCAGACAGCGTTATCTTATTGTCATCGTACGTTATGTTGTTCTACTTACGACTCAATGATCAAGGCCGCTAGTCTAACAGCAATCTACAATCACTGACTGATCTAATTTTTAACCTGTGTAATTTATTTTTAATTTTTTAATGGCAATGATTAGCTATCTGACAGACAAGCGCGTTTTGTACGACGACTAAAGAAAATTGTGATGTAAAAAAGAGAATAATAAATGATTGTTGACCATCATGGCGAATCCACGAAAATTTAGTGAGAAAATTGCCCTCCATAATCAAAAGCAGGCTGAGGAAACAGCTGCTTTCGAAAAGATTATGCGTGAAGTTTCCGATGCAACCAATAAGGTATGTCGCCTATTTACTCAGACAATCGCTTCCTGGCCGTCAACTATGCTAGCCGACGTAAACAATAATCATTACAATATACCTATTGCGACTTAATAATAATTTAATGGTTAATTCTTACTAAATATGATCTGAACACAATCACAGATTATCTTGTTTTGTCTCTAGTTCCTATAAGAAATAAAATGCTCTGTAAATGTTGAGATGTTTACACATTGTAGTTTATTTTAAGAGTTCACAAAAAAACTCGTTTATATAAACATTATAAATTAACTCATTATTATTTATTGTAAATTTTGTTGTAGCTATATTTTTATAAAACTTAATTGAGTATTAAAAATCTTTATTTCAATCATTTACAATTTTGAATTATATGAAAAATTAAATTTTTCAAGTTTTTTAAACAGTCTGTCAAATACAGATAAGTAAAGAAATATAAATAATAATACAAGACTACAATGTTGAAGCAACATGGTTGCAGGTCAACTCAAGTAGCCGGCGAGCAAGAGTTATACCACCTCCAGAATCAATAGAAAATGTTGATTCGTCATTAAAGCCTACAACACAACAGGCTCTTGGTTCATATCGCAGTGGCTCTCTCCCAAATGTGGCTGCACCACAACCACCAACAAAAACAAGTGAACAAGAAAATACAAAGGTTCCGCATTTTGGGATCATTACAATTCCTTGTATTTTTTTGTAGAATTTGCCATTTATTTTTTTCATGTAGAGATGTGTTATTTATAGTTGGTGCTAGCCATTTACTTTTTATGTTTTGAGTTTTATTTATAAATGGGTACTTTGACAATTATTATTAATATCATCAATCTTCAAATTCGTAAATCTGCTAGTATAATACTCTAATGTAATGAATAATTTATAACATCTGTATATCATATAGTATCAATTATCTAGTAATAACAAACATTATTATTCTGGTATGATCCTTGAATTATTTCATGGAACAGAAAGCTATGATAAATTTATAATTAGTTACTTTGTAACATGTGCGCCACAAGTTTCTTATGCTAGCAACCTCATCATATGTTCATTCTAT
Organism: Iphiclides podalirius; assembly: GCA_933534255.1. NCBI lineage: Eukaryota > Metazoa > Arthropoda > Insecta > Lepidoptera > Papilionidae > Iphiclides > Iphiclides podalirius. The sequence continues at coordinate 7,746,484 of OW152826.1, read as the reverse complement.
AAACAATTGAATTTCAGATGTAACTAAGTACCTTATGAACTAATTTGTGTAATTTTTATTGTAGACATTAGTTGATGTACTGCAATTTTGTTATTATATTTATTTAATGATTTTCACCTGTATATTTGTTTTCACTTGTTTGTTTTAGAATGGCATGATATCCTTTTCTTAATAAAATATTTATAAAATATGTTGTTTATGTTATAATTAATAAACATTGACATTAAGTTCCAAAATAATAGGATTAAACTGTTAGATTAAGAGTCATTTAAACAATTACTTTTTTATGATATTAGAGAAAATTTTATTTTAACTGCTTAGTTGGAACTATTACCCTTTGAGCAGATAAAGTGTTTTAATGCAATTTTTAAAGTTTTATATCTTTAATACCTATTGTCAAAAGAAGTATTTTGTTGTCTGTAGCCTGAGGAAACTACATTAGCTACTCAGTATGGGATGAGTGGAGGGCATAGTGGAGGTACTTCACCATCAAGAACACCAATACAACGAGGCAGAGCATCGTCTTCGGTTGGGCCCATGCGAAGACCTGCTGATCGAAAACATGATACTAGTCCTTATGGAAGCACTGTCTATTTGAGGTAAACAGCATGACACATAGCGTAAGTTATGGATACATTGTTTATTCATTCTAAGAATTCTCATTCATAATTTATAAATTTATTGTTCATGTGTCACACCAATATTACAGGAAATATTTTGCATTAACATTAGGTAGGCTTTATTTTTAGGTGACTGAGTATTATGGCTAACAGATAGAGTACATTGTTTGAACTGCTGTTACAAAGGAAAATTTTTTTATTTTCAGTCTTAAATAATAATTTTTATCTCAATTTATGTTTTTAATAACCAGGTGTAGGTGTAAAAACTTAGCTCATAAAATTTGCCTGAATTTCTAGATCTCACCAGATATCTTTTACTTCTTTACACACACTACGCATCCATGTTCATAATGCTGTTGTTTGTACTATTTTTCCTTCCTCAGTATTCATATGGTTGGTAGACATATATTCACATAGAGCAACCACTAGCAGAATACCACTTAAACAAGAAAAGATACCCTAATAATATCCTTTCAAAAGTTTTTAAACATAATTGACGATTGCATGTAGCTTGATACCTGTGCACTAATGAGTGGTACAAACTGCAGAAGTAGATATCAGTTTTCCACACCTTGGCTTTGTGAACATGGAATTTGGGATAATAATGATAACTGATAAAGGTTTTTAAAAATTTAACAACTAATAAAAACAAATTAAGTCAGATTCACAAGACCTACTAATTTTAACAGTATTATTTGATTTTAACCAAACCAGTGTGTGTTAGGAGTGCTACAGAAAGTATATACAATACGGCGCAAAGGAGTGGACATATCTCTGCCCCCACAATTATGGTTTTGTTGATAGGGATGTCAAAAAATAAAAGTATATTTTTGATTTTATACAGCGTGTCTTTACAATGGCGACAATAAATGAACACACGTCTATCGCTACTTGCCAATAATCATAATTTTTTATGATTATTGGCAAGTTAACATTAAAAAAATTCATAATTAAAAAAAATGTTTTTAAACAAACTAATTAAGTAAAAAAGAAACAAAATTTGTAACACCTATACAACTACAACTGACTGATTCATACATTCAGAGACTTTTTCATTTGTTGCCACAGCGTAGAATTACAAGCCTCTCCTTCTAACAGTATGTTTTGTCCCTTTTAAATTCATTCAATCCAATCATATGCTTTGTGACCTTTGCAAATGAACTTTACGTTCCAGTTTTATATGTAAGGGTGTTCTAAAAATGTTTTGTAAAATTTAATAACATGGTAAATATTGATGTTTAAAGAATGTAAATGTTTAATACAATTTTAAAAATTTATCCTCCATATTTGTGTTCTTTTATTGTCGCGAGTGTTTTACGCTGTATATTGATATTTTGTTTGGATCCGATATATTGATATAAATATAAGGTATTCAATATCAAAAACCGTATCAAAAACGACCAAAAATCCCGGACTATATCACATCCGTTTTAATTTTTTTTTTGTATGGCGTGAAGTGGTAATATATTGTATGCCCATCAGATAACATTACGCAAACGCTACGGTGGTAGGGCCACGCAGCAGCCTCGGCTGTTGCAGGAATGGGCAGGCCCGTCCGGGTAAGTACCACGACCTCACAGAAGACCGTAAAGTGGAAGTATGACAAATACTTTCGCGTTTCGTCTGGTGAGAGAGGTAGCCGGAGCCCAATTTTCAAAACGTTGTCAACGCATCTGTAAACCTCGGGTGTAGCAAAGGTCCATGGGCGGCGGTATTCACTTACCATCAAGTGAACCGTCTGCTCGTTTGGCAACTTTTGGCATAAAAACAAAAGTTAGTGCAACAGCAAACACCATAGTTCGTCCTCGCATTCGTGCACGGCGATACCAACACAATGCTTACACTAGGTACACCCGCGTGTCAGGGCTGTTCTCACTGCCCCCATCCACCCACTAACCAAGCACAGTCAACGGGTATCGGGGTCACGGTTTGCACCGAACGTCTATACCCCGTAGGTAGTATATAGGACACACCTTATACCAACACACGCATGAGCACTTGCGCGGCCCTACCCACTGTGGAGGGCCTCGAATCCGTGGGTTCTGGCTAGCACCCCGGTTCTACATTCGATGAAGCTTTAATAGTCTCAGGGCTGAAAGCGTTAACATCAGTTTATTCAAGATATTTTATGCATATACTTTTTTAACAGCTGGCAACGCATCTGCAACCACAGTTGTATCTTCGCGGGCGGCGGTTAGTACTTAATGTCATGAAATACCAAATTATGTCACACGAATGGGTAGGCTCGTCCGGGGAAGGCCGTGCTCTCACAGAAAACCCGCAGAAGTGAAGCCGGGGCTCACTTTTTTCATGTCGGCAACGCATTTGCAACCCGTCGATAATATGGTAGATGTACACGAGGGCGATTATAAATGTACATGAATGGCTGAAACGCCAACTTTTCGCATATAAAAGGAATGTCAACGTTTACATTCCAGCCCGCCGCCCGACAGCAACTGGAGGCGCACCAACTCCGACTCGGCGCTGCACCAGTCGTGCGGCGAGCAGCAGGCGGTGCAGCAGCCGCTCTCCCCCCACCACCCCCTGCATTCGCACGCCCACCCACACCTGCATCCCCACCAGAATCATAGACGAGGTGAGGCTTTACATATTACGATGGTTTGTGCGTGTTTTTTTTTTTATATGTGAGAAAGTGGCAAGCGAGCCTGGGGTTCAACTTGTGTTTAGTGAAAACCGCCGCCCTTTTGGACTTTTACAACCTTTGCAACGGGCTACGGCCACCTCACTCACCAGACGAAACGCAGTATATCAATTCAAATTCACGCCAGTCTTCTGTGAGGTCGTACTTCCCTAGACGAGCCCATACACGATTGTTCAACAGCAAAGAATGCTGCGTAGAAGATATAGTCCACGCTGTCTTAATGTAGGACGGACATACCTACCATTACCCATTCATGAAAAAAGAGACTGACTCTGACTGGCTCTACCACTTCAAAAGAGTGTTTGCTCTTTGTTAACTCCACAATGGATCAACGGATTCAAATCACATTTCTGGAGATACATATACATAGATTTAGTTTTATTGTTAAGTTTGGTGGATGTAAGTTTTTTTTATTTCAAAAGGAAGCATCATAGCAACAGGTAAAAGCTGTTTTTTTATGTGAAAAGTTGCCAAACGAGCATACGGTTCACGCCGCCCATAGACATCTAAAACACCCGAGGGTGGGCATATGCGTTGACAAACTTTTTGGAAATTGGGCTCTAGCTACCTCACTCACCAGCCGAAACGCGAAAGTGTTTGTCATACTTCCACTTTACGCCGGCCTTCTGTGAGGTCGTGGTACTAACCCGGACGAGAGTGCCCATTCGTGCAACAGCCGAGGCTGCTGCGTGGCCCTACCACCGTGTGTAATGAATCCAAAATAATTCAACAATTCATTCGCGTCATCTAATAATTGTCGTGTTGAGTATACTCATATCATATTAAATACACTGATTTTCGGAAACTTCCTCTTTCAAAGTAGCACAGTGTGAGAATAAAATTTATATTGACATTTTTGGATTAATAGTAAATATCATCATCAATTGGTGTTTGAAACAAGTTATTTTTTAAAATCTGTTTTCTTGTCACTTTTACTTTTGCTTTATGATTAAATTAAAATGTTTATAGTCATGCACTAAAGATGTAATTTTTTGTTAGTATATTGCATGAAAATTTTTATCGCTGCAGGATTCGATTCTGCGTCGTCTGAATAACGCGCCCAGATTTATTTAAATTACATTTTAAGTTTTTTGAATTCAAAATAAGAACAATAGATTAAATAACTAAGAATGATTACATTTCAGGGCCTGATATACCCTTAGATGTGCTGGCAACTTTAGGAATGAATCCCACAAACCGACCTCGTTCGTCGTGCGAAATTCCACGAATACCAAATAACAACAAGTAAGTAACAGAAAATTATATAATATGGTCATGCCATGTCACTTTAGTTAACAATTTGTGTATATTCTTCAGATTCATTAATATACAGCGTGTCTTTACAATCGCGACAATAAATGAACACACATATAGAGGATAAATTTTTAAAATTGTATTAAATAGTTACTTTCTTTAAACATCAATGTTTACAGAGTTATAAAATTTTCCAAAACAAAGAATTTTAGAACACCCTTACAAAAATGAAACGTTCATTTGTAAAGGTCACAAAGCATATGAATTTGAATATGGGTTGAATGAATTTAAAAGAGACAAAACATACTGTTAGAAGGAGAGGCTTGTAATGTGACGCTGTGGCAACGAATGAAAAAGTCTCTGAATTTATGAATCAGTCAGTTATAGTTGTATAGGATGGTAAAAATTTTGTTTCTTTTTTTACTTAATTAGTTTGTTTGAAAAATATTATTTTTTAATTATGGATTTTTTTAACGTTAATATTTTTTTATGATTATTGGCAAGTAGCGTTAGACGTGTGTTCATTTATTGTCGCGATGGTAACGACACGCTGTAGATCCAAAATTTCAAATAACTTGCCCCAGCGTGTACGAGAGCGGAGGTGACGGCGGGGGTGGCGGCGGCGGTGGAGGGGGCGGGTTGGTGTGCGGCGAGCTGCAGGTGCCGGGCGGCTCGCTGCCCGACCTCACCTCCGTGCACTACCCGCCACACAGCCCCCACTACTTGCCGCACCGGACGTCGCCGGAATACCAGCCCAGATATGTGCGTGCCGCTAGTCCCTACGCCCGCCCCGCACCAAACGGACGGCGCGCGGGGCTTATCATTGTACGATCACTTTCGGCCAGAATGTGTGCAGAAATCGAAACTTTGAAATCGTTACCATCGCTCTCGGCAAGCCTCGGCTGTTGAACTATTGTATTGATGGAACTTCGGCAAGAGTATATTATAACAGCACAAATGAAATTAGCTGGCAACAGCATCCAAGCCCGCACTCAAAGCTCGAGCTGGTGCCTTTCGTGACTGTACCGACAGATAAAAGTAAGAAATCAGCAGAAAGAGCATTATGCCTAATATGAAAATATAACCCGGTCTTTTTGAACGCGATGAGGCCACCGCTTAGTTTCAGTGAGAAGAAATACACTGTGTACAATATTTCTTAGACTGTGATGAGCACTAACTAGTGTAATGTTGTGTTGGTGTGCATTAGTATAATTTAGAAACACATTACAACATTCACGAATATTCTACCGATAGATATGAACGATCATCAAAAAGTATTTATTCAAATATTGGTACTTTAGAACTAAAGTTCGCTGCATCGCTAGAACATTAATTGACGTCTAACCAAAATATTAAAATATGCGGTTCCCGATCGCTTATAGAGTTTAGATTCTTGTGAACGAAACTTCGTAAGCACCATCTTGTCCGAAAGTACACTAAAGTTCAGTTGGAAAAAGTGAACGTGCGTACCGCGCAATCTAGCCTATAATAGATATTTATTTATTTATTTATTAATGCTTACCAACTTAATTCATACAGAACTTAAAGTTGTAACAATATATGTACATATTTAAATTATAGGTAAAGACAACAGTTTAAAACAAACTTTAATTAGATAATAGAAACTTACTTAACTAAAAAAAATATCTCTGAGAGAAAAACAACGAAAAGTAAGAAAATTATAAATTGCAACTTGGCTGGTCAACACAATATGAAATCACTACATAGTATAAAACAAAGTCGTCCCGCTGTCTGTCCCTATGTATGCCTTTTTTTTTTTTTTTTTTTTTTTTTTTTTTCGTGGGAAAAATCCTTTATGGATCCCCTGCCACTGGATGGGAGAAGTGGCAGGGGTATGTGGGAGTCCCGTTAAAAACGGTTACCCACTAAAAAACCCACGTTGCACCTGTCTCTGTCGCATCAGCCGGGGACACGGGAACACGTGAACGCAATCTTCCGCGACCCCGGCGCGACTATGGCCCCTTTACGCCTCCTCTACTACATAGTGTTGTGCCCGTGCAATTGGCACAGCACACATCACGAGCCCCATATTGAGCGACAGACACTCCCATGTCTGCCGCTCAGGGTCTCACCATCAGGGGGGAAGGTTGCGCGCGTAGGCCAGCCTCCTGCGCCCTGGTCTCCGGCGGCGAATTTCCAGGGTGGCAGTTGCCTCCCTTTCCCTCTCCGCGGCCTCCTTCCGGGTGATAACGTCCTCGCAGTATGCGAGGACAGCACCCCACGCCCTCTCGCTGTCAACCATAGCGCGAACCACGGCTGGTAGCGAGAGGTCGTGCCCCACGATAGCGTACAGCTCTCGGCGCTGCTCCGTCCAGGCTGAGCACTCCTCCAGTGCGTGTTGGGCCGTCTCCTCGGCACATACGTCACAGTGGTGGCATTCCGCTGTGGGCTCCCTCCTCGCCACGCAAAACAGGTACCTCCCGAAACAACCATGTCCCGAGAGGACCTGCGTTGCACGGTAGGTAAGGGTGCCGTGTCGCCTATCCAGCCACCTCCTGAGGACAGGACGTATGGCCTCTACGGTTCTTAGGCCGGCACTGGGGTGCTCCAGCCTCTGCTCCCACTCATCGATGGCGTTTGAGCGCAGGCTACGCCTGCGCTCCTCCAACTCCTCCGGGGCCGGCATGTGGCCCTGGGATTTTGCAGCCTCGCGCCAGGAGTGCAATGACGCGAGGATCTTAGCTTCTAAATCCCAAGGCAGGAAGCCGGCCAACAGGCAAGCCGCCTCACCGGAGATCGTCCGGTAGCCCCGTATGGCCCGGATAGCCAACACCCTCTGCGGTTTGCGCAGAAGCGCTTGGGTCCGGCGCTTCAGGGTGTCAGCCCAAACGGGAGCTCCGTACAGGGCCATGGATCGCACGACTCCGGCGTATAAGCGACGACAGGAGTCGTTGGGGCCGCCAACGTTCGGGAGCAGCCTACCGAGAGCTGCGCCGCTGCTTTCGCCACTTTGGGAGCCAGTCGCTCGAAGTGGGCCCGGAAATCCCATCGGCGATCTAAAACTAGGCCTAGATACCTTATCGTAGGTGCTACGTCGACACGGACCCCACACACAATAATGTGAGCGTCCGCAGGTGGCGCATTCCGGGCTCCATAAAAACATAGAGCCTCGGATTTATTCAGCGCCACCTCTAGCCCTAGTCGCCGAATGCGTCCTACTACCTGAGCCACTCCCGCAGTGGCGAGATAGCGGCCCGGTGAAAGTTTGTGCCACGAGCGGTCACAAGGGTGTCATCAGCGTAACAAAAAAACACCTCGACACCCCTGAGATAGGCGCCACGTAGCACCCAGTCATAGCCTAAGTTCCACAGGAGTGGCCCTAACACCGACCCCTGTGGAACACCGCACGTCACCTCGATGGTTCGATGCCCGTCTTGGCACGGAAACTCTACACGGCGATGCGACAAGTAAGCCTCGATGGTACGGCGCAGGTAGAGGGGCACTCCATGGAACCGGAGCGTAACACTATCGGTCGATAGGCGGAGGGCGAGTCCATGGGACGCCCCTGCTTCCGGATGAGGACGAGTCTGCCTGTCTTCCACCTCTGTGGAATTATGGCTTGGCCCAGACAGGCAGTAAACATCTCCCTCAACCTAGGCTCCAGGGCATCCCCCAGGGCCAGTGCCCAGGCTCGTCCCGGGATGCCGTCGGGACCCGGGGCGGCGCTTTTGAGTTTCATCCTAAGGACGGCAGCGCCGAACTCTCCCGGAGTCACCTCCGGTATATCCAAGCTTGGGTCGGTCATCTCCGTGCTGGGTCGTGCCATCGAAGGTGGCGAGTGCTCCTCCCGCTGCGGAAATAAAGCTGCGGCGATCGCCGCTACCAGTTGAGGCCGCAGACTCTGTGTCAGTGGGGGGGCCCAAGGGCGAAGCTTGTTCATCACCATCCTGTACTGCCTCCCCCACGGATCACGGTTAAGTGCAGCCAAAAACTCCTCCCTGGCAACAGCAATCGCTGAAGCTATAGCCGCTTGTAAAGTCATCTTGGCCTGTCTGAAGGAGGTGTACAACTCGGTTTCCAGGTCCAAATCCCTGCGCCGCCCGTCCCTATGTATGCCTAGATATTTAAAACTACACAACGGATCTTGATGCGGTTTTCTTTACTAGACAGTGTGATCCAAGAGGAATGTACAATACATGGCACCTATGCGAAACCGGGGCGGGCCGCTAGTCATAAATACTTGAGGTGTGCACACATCGACGGGCACGCGTTACACTGTGTGGCGCGTGACAACTGTTGCGTACCGTTGCGCAGAGCCCGACGTCGCCGGGCGCGGTGTCGCCGGGCGGCGGCAGCGTGTCGCCGGCGACGGGCGGCCTCTCGCCGGCGTCCGGCTCGCCGGTGGGCGCGACAGTGCCGCTCGCGCTGCACCCGCACGACGCGACGCTCTACGACGCGCAGGTCAGTGCCGCCGGCGCCCGCCCGCGCCACGACCACCCGCCCGACCGGCGCCACGACCAGCGCCACGACCAGCGCTACGACCGCCGCTACGACCACGCGCACGACCACGCGCACGACCAGCGCCTCTACCACTCGATGACGCAGTACCGCGACCCCGCCGTCACGGTGAGTTGCACCCGCGCGGTGTTTTTACGCCGAGGGGCGGCAGCGTCTGTGAACGCTCACCCTTTGGCGCGCTGCCCCGTTTCGTAATGTGGAAGTGTCGCAGAATTGAGACTTTATCACAATTCAGGCCAATTTTAAGTTTTCAAGTCCAAATATACAGTTTCCAAAGTACTAGTATTTCCAAAGCACTATTAATCCTATATTTTATGTAATTTCTTTATATAAACATAGGAAAACTATTTCTTGTGGGTTCATGAAGTTGAACCTTTATGAGCCTACGATTCTTGTCTCTAAAATTTATTGCTTATTACTTTAGATTATGCTCTTGATTGCCTAAAGTTATAAATTGTTATAGTCTAGTTGACTCTTCACTTTGGAATGCAAAATAAATAACCTAACATGGAATACTATTACATATCTCTTAACCATTAGGGCCCTAATCACTGTATACAAATGTGAGATTTATAAAAATCTAGGCAGTCTAAAAATTATAATGTAATAAGCGGCTTATAATGTAATTAGTCATTGTTAATTTAAAAAACTTAAAATTAAAAAACTATTTCTTGCGTACTATTGATCAAATTTATGATCTTTATTGCTTCTTAGCAACACTGTTTACGACTATATACAAATATATAATGGGACCGAGACAGAATGCGACTTAGACTTAGCCAACTAGAGGATAATATTCTTCTCGCACACACTGTTATGTAGCCTCTTTGATACCTATAAATGTGGGCTGCACAGTGAGATGAACGACCTTCAGTGTATCAAAGCTTTACATGGCCTATACATAGTGATTAAAATTTTAATTAATTTTGCCATAGAGAAATATTAAAAAACAATGGTACATGTTTGGATGGATAAAGTGGATTATTTAGGATGATAAAAAAAAGATATTTAAAATACTTGTATAGGACAGTGTTAGACTGTTAGATTCAGAGTGCTCTAAAAATATAGATAAAATATTGTAAGATTAAATAAAAAAAAATTAACATAATAATATTATATTAAATTTATTGGTGTATAAAAGTTTCAAAAGCAACAATGTTGCCATTCATAGATACTTAACATTACCGTTTTTTTTATTTTGTTGTGTTTATTTGCTTTCTACACAAATCATTTTTTTGTTTATTTCAGAATCACTTATCTGTACCAAACACAAATAATTACCTTCATCATAATAAGGTTCGTTTTCTTTTATAACCTTTTAATATATTTCAAGTTACTCACTTATGCAAGCGTTTGCCCAAGTGCTTACAATGCTATCCGTTGTAGAGGGCATAATTTTGACGCCCTCAAATGGAGCCATTTTGTTTTAACGTTAAAATTTCCCAAGAATTAACTTTATCAACTTCTTTAAATATTTTTAGCTTTATCAAAGCTTATATCTCTTTGGTCATGATTTATTTTAATTGTGCATGCATTTATTAATTTTAAAACTTATCCTTATAATTGCTTTCTCAATTGAAATAACGCAGATAAGCGATCCCACATACTTATACATATAATTATATATTTTCTTATCTCCATATACAGGCTTCTTTCATATCAACTTGTTTCAAAATAATTTATGCACTGCATGGGTTTAAATTTTAATTCAACAGAAACGAGATTCATATTCATCTTCTGTGTTCCTTTAACTGTTTCAATCATTTTATTCCACATATTTAATATATTTGTTTTATTACTTGTAAACAATAAATGGTCGTCAATAAATAGTTGTCAGTTTAAAAGGTGTAGATAATAGGGGGAAATTATTCACTCATAAACTACTTTCACTAGCATTACCGCGCTTAATTTGTGTTTTGTCCCGGAACATAACATAATGAATGAAGACAATAATAAAGCATAGATTCTGAAAAACACAAGAAACTTCAGAATTTAAGTCCAAAATAATCTTCAATAAATCTTTAACATATTTTTTATCACAAAGTAATCGACTGACTGTATGGTGCATTATCTGGTAAGATTAATTATTCTTCTGGCGCTCCGTATTTTATATTGGCATTATGGTTGCTCAGGTCCGCTTATTTTGTGATAGTTTCGAATTGTAGTCGGAATTCTTGCAGAAATTTTATGAAAATGTATAACTAAGTTAGTATAACAAGTTGAGATAAAATTTATGGATTGAATTACTTTTTTACAATTTGTCCAAATTTATCTACTTAGATCATCTTGAAAGATTCTGGCTTAGATAAATAAGACAAGGCATTTTGTTTAATTATTGATATTCGCGGTATATGCCCACACTATTCACACATTTTTACATTCGTTCTTTAGTAGAGGCCCTTTAAATGGTCTCATGGTATGCATTCACCGTCGCTTCCGGGCTTGTAAACTGTCAGCTTTATTTTAAAGAAATAAATGCCAAATGCGTCATCATCACATTTGAGAACTTTAAATACGAACCCTTTATCTTTGAGGAATGGTTGGAACCCTTTATCTTTGAGGAATGGTTGTACGAGATATTGCAAACTTTTTCTAACACTGGGCATTCTTTACATACTTATCTGCTTGTATGTTCTTTCGATCGCAAGCGACAAATTAACTTAGTGCCAGTATTTACTGAAACAAAAGAAAGTTGAAAGTAGGACTTTTTATTAATCTTTCGACGGCATTCAAACCCATTCAGCCACACAGGTTTCATCACATATTATGATGTTGTAGGCAGCCAGCGAGTTTCCCTCATTATTCTATTTTTTATCATTGTACGGCACCATTCGGCACGCTCAATTTCTTGTCTTCCTTTAAATTGTATCAATCGTATCCAAAGCCTCCAAACCTACAGATGCTCGTGCAAAATGTTTTGCACTTGTCTCTGCAACGCTTAATGCAGTACCAATTGGCTGACAACTAATTTCTTTTTTAGTTTCAATCATGCCGTACGTTATAAATATTTGATTCTGTAACCACAGTTGCCGGCTGACCTTCACGTACTATAAGGGGTTTCATGACAAAATGCCCGTAGCTGCCTCTAGTAACTGCCTTTTAGATTTTAGCCGCGGCGATAATAGTAAAAAAATATTGGGCGAAAATTTTCTAAAAGGACGTCACATTGGAAAAAAAACGCTAGTCTATATTTAAAATTTACATATTACCAGAGCTTTCCATTTTCGAACTCCATTTTTTTGTGTAAGTGGCCAATACCATAAACTTTCGCAAAGCCTTACGTAATAAAGACTAAATGCTTTGTACGAAGTTATCTTTATTCTCTGAAGTCAGGACGGTAATAAATAAGATAGCCTGGTGTTTTTATGTCTGTATAATCTTATGCGATTTTGTAAGATTGTTCTCATCATATGAAGATGAGAACAGTGTAACAAAATCGCGAAGATACAAATATCAAACTGCTTAGCAAGGGATTTTTAGGTTTTATTAAAAAATAAAGTGCGTACTGCTGTGGTATACAGAACTTTTCTAATCTAACTAAATGAAGATGTAAATATGATGGCAACCCATTAATTTATCATGAAATCTTCACGCTCTAAGCCTCATCACTAATAGGTAGTTTATCATTTTCTCACGAAATAGTTTTTGTTGCTACTTATTACTTTGACAACATTTCTATGACATGGTCAAAAATGCACTTGAAAGCTTTTTTTTTTTATCTAAAAAAATCTTGTTTTTTTTTTTTCACTTTATTCTTTCTATTTTATGTTCAATCGTTTTTTCAAAGTTCTTTATGATAGTTACATAGTTCGTAAAACATATATTTCGTGAGAATTAACAAAATGTAAAGTACCTTTAACAACTTGCCAAAAATTTAAAGTTCTAACAGCATGTTTCTGCTTGGGTTTTCGGATCATTTATTTATGTTTAAAAAAGTAAATATTGAGATGTTTCAAAATCAATTTTAATTCACTTATCAATTTTTTTTACGCTTTACGTTTACTTTTTTACACCGTAATTATGGTCCGAATTCTATACTTATCCAGTGATAGTTCTTCCAGCAAGCCACTGAGCAAAGCTTTCAAAATTGTATACTTTTTATTTTGTTTTTTATTTTGTTTTCGTAATATAACGCGGTCACTCTGACCATTTGCAGAACATGTCGCCGCTAGACCACAATTGGATAACGTCTGGATATCAGTCACACTGTAGTCCGCCTTCTCAATATTCCTCCACGTCTAATATAAATGTACCTTCGCCGACAGTGAGTATTATTTTCGTTTTTTTTTTATTACATATAAAAGTGGCATTCAATAACACGTTTAAAATCAATAACTTTGTCCATGTCACGTAATATTATCTTCTTTTATGTATAGAAATATTAAAAATTATGCATACAATGTTTGGAAAAATGGTATTCAATCATTTTTATTGATTTTTATTGTTTCGAAAAATTGGTTCTTATATTGTTGCTCATTTCGTTGTTCACTATTATTATTTTATATTCATATAGAAGAGAACCAAAATGTAAATCTAAAGTTAAATAACAGAATATAAAATGTTAAACATTAAAAAAAAATTTCCTTCTAGTCGTAATATGTCCCAACATCCATTGCAACCTAGAAAGATCTTTTGAAGTCTTCCCTTCGAAGACTTTGCCCCATGACTGTAGGATAACTTTATCATGTAAGGATGTTTTACATACATCTATTTCACTTGGACAAATACCTATATCCGAAACAATTATCTATAGATCACCCAAATAGTTGTCTCGGGTGGGTAACGAATCCACGACCCCCGGCGCCGAAGCCATTACCTTGGCAACTGAACCTTACAGTCATTGTCCCTTAGGCTTAAATTATGTCATTTAAGTCCCAATCAGCTTTCACGATATAATGCCCTGAATGGTCAAAATATTTACTATACAAATAATTTTGAGAGGCACCTGTTGCTACAAGTATAATTAAGTTGCTACAAGTATAAAAGTACACTATGAAATAATGTTACAAACAAAAATTAGTGCTATATTATATGTAGTTAAAACACCAAAACCCACTAAATACCTTTTAGAATCCACCTATATAATTATAAATTATTAGTAATTCATAACTTCAAATAACTATTAGCCGTACTCTTAATTCAGTAGTCTCAAATACTTAAATTTTTCTCCTCTCTTTTAATAGATGGTGCACAGTCCAGGGAGTCCTGTGGAGTCCCCGCAAACGGACTACAACAATTTACATCAAGCGCTTCTACAGCCATTTGAGCAAATTACAATGGTAAGTTTATGTCTGTGCATTGTCATGTATAAAATTTGAATCAAAATAGGTATGTCTCGAATAATAGTAAAAAGAATGCAAAGTAAGTAAAAGTAATAATGTAACGGGCTTGCAATAATCCCAATTTCAATAATTAAATAAGATTTTGTAACATGTAAGCAAGCTAGGCTAGTTAAGATGCAAAGGTCTATGCAAGGCATTTACTTTATAATTAACTCAAAGTAAGTACAAGAAAAAGATAGTTCTTATTATAAACGTAAATTTTTAAATTCACTGTATACTCATTCGTCACACCAACATCGTCACCGTTAACCAAAGTAATTACAAGATGTTATTTTTATTAAAAATTGCGATTTATATATACTCAATCATAAAGCAAAATCTATCATGATTGTGATTTAAACAAAATTTGGTTCATTGTATTCATCATCCTTTTTTTCCATTATCTGAGAAATGACTTTATTTTAAGGAATAGATATGGATCAGTGAATTACATGACTCCATTTCTGTTAGCTGTTAATTTTGCTAAATAAATTTTCAGAAATCTGTAAGGCTTTGCATAATTATCTAGGCTACATACTAGATTTTCTTTATTTATATAAATTTTTAGCTTTAATGAATGAGCTTCCAAAGAGTATATGTACAACTATGAACAATATGGAACAATAGTCACGTCCAAAGAGAGGTGAATTCCAGTACATGACTCAAAAAACCGACTTGCTGTTGACGAAAGTTTGATAACACAAAAGTATACGAATTTCATAATTAATTAAATTCTTTATAAACAATATAATAAGTGGAATTTTGGAACTTTTTTTACTACACCCTTTCGTCGCTAATGATTTGTTTTAAAAATAATTTGACATTTCTATGCTTCAATGGATTAGCAAGGAGTTGTAAGTAATTGTGCAATATTGATGTTTTATACACAAATGCTTCATTAGTATGATAAATGTCAGATAAATATATGTGGTTGGGTTTGAAATACCAAAACACAAATTGGACATCAATGCATCTAGAACAGAAATGCAGCACATGATAAATCGCACCATAGTTACTTACTCTAGAGAGCACTTACCAATTTATATATTTATTCAAACGTCGAAAATATAAATGAACAACTATACATCCCATTAGAGGTTCTTATACAGTAATTGTCAGTCACCACAGCACTAATTAATATTTAAATTTAAACAAAAACACATTAATTGTTTATTGTTATAACAGTGTAGTCTACAATGATAATTTGGAATTCTTTACTATAACATGCACTTATAATAATGTATAATTATATTTTTAACATCTCTTTAATGTTAGTTTCTTAGTAGCCAAGCTGCGCTACAAGTTACCCTAACTGTAATATTGTCTAAGATATGTAATGTGCAAAAGATTTTATTATATGTATGAATATACAGCGTGTCTTTACCATTGCGACAATAAATGAACACACATAGAGGATAACTTTTTAAAATTTTATTAAAGATTTACATTCTTAAACATCAATATTTTTCGACCTATCAAATTTTCCAAAACAAAGAATTATAGAACATCCTTACATATAAAACTTTAATGTATAGTTCATTAGTAAAGGTCACAAAGCATATCAATGGGTTGAATGAATTTAAAAAGACAAAACATACTGTTAGAAGGAGAGGCTTGTAATGCGGCGCTGTGGCAACGAATGAAAAAGTCTCTGAATGTATGAATCAGTCAGTTGTAGTTGTATAGGTGTTACAAATTTTGTTTCTTTTTTAATTAATTAGTTTATTTGAAAAATATTTTTTTATGATTATTGGCAAGTAGCGTTAGACGTGTGTTCATTTATTGTCGCGGTGGTAAAGACACGCTGTATATGGACATTTATCCCATTTTTATATTACAATATTTTGTATTAGAATCAGGCGTTGTTGTGCAGAAATTCGTTAAAACAATGCGCAAACATGTTGTTTTTTATAATCACATATTAAGGGCTATGTTAGTTGGTGGGTGCACATTTTTGAGTAAGATGTCGGTGTACTTCAGGATAGGCATAACATTTTGTCTAGTTGCTGACACTAGCAAAAAAACTTGCACGCCATTGGCATTTTAAAAATACGTGACACTTAATTTTTGAATAAAATAAAATAATATTTGTTGTCATGTGAAATTCGCGTCCATTTCAACGGAATAACTTCTGAATCCCAGATATTTCCAATATTTGTATAACACCTAATACTCCACAAACATACACAATCACCGTATGTAATTTACCTCTGAGTATTAAGTGTTCGAAGTTTAACAGTAAAATCACAACGCGACGCAATAGACAAGGTGATTTTTGTTAGTCGCAAACTATCAGCACCGCCGTATGAGCACAGTCTAATGAATCCGACTGATACAGTGCACGATTCACTAGACTGTGGCGTAGGGTAGACGTAAAACTGTTGTGTGTGCGTAAACGTAACGTTGGTGTTGGCCAAGGACTGGGCGCAGCTGGTGCAGAGTCTCGTCGAGTCGGGATGGACCGCGCACGTTCAAGTATCGGACAACGTACGACACACAAACGTACACGTTGAGATCAGTGTAGTGTTTGTTATTGGACCGCTAGCGCCACCTGTACGCGTCTGACCACAGTTGCTACGGACATTGTGACAGTGGCCCAACTAACATAAATTTATTATAAACAATAAACATATTCGCGATCGACTAATGTACGGTGTCTCATAATTAAGTCATTAAGAAAAGAAAAATTGGTTAATATCGTTTGTTAAATACATCTCTTAGCTATAACGATTTCATTATAAGTTTAATGGAATGTGTGGTTTAATTTTCACCTTACCTTTTTGCAAACGTGGTCATAAACGTAGAGGTGGCATAATACGATAGAGGCACGAACATTTTCGATTCCTAGTTTGCGCACACTAATGCGGCACCGACGCAATATTTTATTTAAATTGGCAATACGCATTGATAAATAATCAATTTGGGGCATATAGGTCAATATCTTAAATCGATTATTTATCGAGAACTTTTACTTTTATCTGTAATGGTATTATAGTATTTTTAATAATGAAATGTACTTTTATAAATTGAAATATTAACAGATTTATACCATTATAGATGTCGTAGTAATTAAATTACTTAAACATGATTCTTACAATATTTTTTATAGATTTTGTTAAACATATTTTATTTAATAGGCTTATTTTTCTTAGTTCCGTATTATTTTATTAGGGAGCATGAACTGCGCAGTCTCTGTTACATAATGTGTTATTTATTTTAATACACTCTTCAAACAAGATAAATACATCCTGGGTTATTATTACTTCGTAGAGTATTTAGTACCTTTTTGATATTACAAACGCACTAAGGTTTCGGCACACTAAACGCATGTCGAATTTTCGGTTAGTTAGATGATAATTTTTAAATCTATAGAGCATGCCCTTTGGACATTTTCCTAATGTATGACATTTGAGATTGTTTTTGGGCGTTTGTTTCGTTTAATAGACCAACATTATGATGGTATATACACATTCCTTTTCAGTTTTGTTTATTAGATGGACTGTAGATAACTTCGCTCTGGGGTTTACAACCCCCTCGCTTACAAACTTTTTTTACTCTCCATGCTTCTCTTTCAACTAGTCATGTGATTTTTTATCAATTTCTCTATCTTGTTGCTTTATTTTTTGGTTAATTGTACTATATCTTAATTTAGCTATATTTGTTTTTAGCTGGACCCTCCGACGTCAAGTTATAACACGAGTTATATCAATCACAGCTCACCGCACTCGTCACAGACGACGAATTCGCAACACACATATTCTCAGGTACGCTTTATTTATAATATATTGTCTCCTTTATTTGTTGCAGTTACAGCACATTTCTTACAAATGTTGAACGGAATCAAATAATATAAAAATAAACGATATATCGTTATTTATAAAAATATCAAATCGGCCTCAATATGTCGAAGAGAAAGGAATCGTTGTCCAAAAAAAAAAAAAGTTTGTCGTCTCTCTGTGCCGGACTAGAAATTAAAAAAAATATCGCTTTTGATATGATTTGTATATTCACTATCATATATATGGTGTTTATATGTATATGTATAAAATGTATTAATTTACATAAGAAAAGTATGCTTGAGTAAGCAAGTAAGTTCATCAGTTATATAGCACCCATAGTAAAGGCGTTGCTTAGTTTGGGACTTGAGAATATTGTGCAACAATGCGTCCCAAAGTATTGACTATATTTTCACATCGATACATCGACGTAAAAAGTAAAGTAACAGCCTATACATGTCCCACTGCTGGGCAAAGGCCTCCTCTATACAGAGGGTATCAGGGCATAGTCCACCACGCGGCCTCACTGCGAATTGGCGGACTTCACATATCTTCGAAATATTTTTTGTTATTATTTCGAAAATATGCAGGTTTCCTCACGATGTTTTCCTTCACCGCGGAGCACGTGATAAATCAGCACTTAAAGTTAAAAACTTCATTGGTGCCGGCACCGGGGATCGAACTCAGGTTGCTCGAGTATATTGAATTAAAGGCGAGCGCCCGGACACTGAGCTATCACGGCTCTTATCGGATCCAAATAGGTCGGCTAAGTGCCGGTGCCCCTTCCAGGCGCAGCACGTGCAGCACGCGCACGTGTCGCACGTGTCGCACGGCGGCCACGCGGAGGGGGCGCGGCGCGCGCGCGACCCCGTCGCCGGCGGCGGCGCCTTCGCCGCGCTGCAGCCGCTCTCCTCGCCCTCCGCGCCGCCCACGCCCGCCACGCCCGCCAGCATACCCGACATCATACTCACCGGTGAGCCCGCCCTATTCCACGGACAACCTTGCGACGGTTTTATACAGCGTGTCGTTACCATCGCGACATTAAATGAACACGCGTCTAACGCTACTTGACAATAATCATAAAAAAAATGTTAACGTTAAAAAATCCATAATTAAAAAAAACTATATTTCTCAAACTAACTAATTTAGTAAGAAAGAAACAAAATTTGTAACATCCTATACAACTACAACTGACTGATTCATACATTCTGAGAGTTTTTCATTCGTTGCCACAGCGTCGCATTACAAGCCTCTCGTGTTTGCATCAGTATGTTTTGTCTCTTTTAAATTCTTTCAACCCATTCATATGCTTTGTGACCTTTACAAATGAACTTCACGTTACAGTTTATACGTAAGGGTGTTCTAAAACTCTTTGTTTTGGAAAATTTAATAACTCTGTAAACATTGATGTTTAAAGAATGTAAATGTTTAATACAATTTTAAAGAGTTATCCTCTATATGTGTGTTCATTTACTGTCGCGATTGTAAAGACACGCTGTATAATTCATCATCATCATCATCATCATTTCAGCCTGATCATCATTTGAGTCCACTGCTGAACGTAGGCCTCCACAGACTCCCACGAAGTACGGTCCAGAGCCACCTGCATCCATCGACTTTCCGCACACTTGCACAGGTCGTCACTCCATCTACGAAGGCCAGTACGAGGCTGCCACTCGAGAACTTTTAATTAATTTCAAAAATTAAATCTGTACCTCAGAGGCATACAATAGTAAATACACATTTTTCAAATTTATCTTTCCTACACCATTAAAATCGCAAGAACAAATTCTACGCAATAGCATAAAGCATTAGGTAAGTCCTACGACGCCTAATTAATAAAATATCCAATCGTATATGACATCATACTCAATAATGCAATCAATGATTCACTCAACGCATTTTTGCCTCTCCTGTAAAATTTTTATGTTTTGTCGCATAATACTGTTTACCTCTCTAATAAGGTTTAATTCTCATAATGTACAGATACCTTATTAAACATACCTTATTCACATACCTTATTCTATGTACCGCGACAAAACTGTCGAAGGTGCGAAGTCGACTAATAACGCCTATTTTAGATTATTATTTTTTTATGTTTTATTTAAATGTAGTGTATCATTTGAGTTTGATAATTTATATGCATTAAACGGTTAACAGATTATTCGGGGGAACTGGACGCGGGCATATTCGGCGGTGAGGAGGCGCAGTTACGGGCCGGCCTGGATTTGGACGACCTCACCCTACTAGAGGAGCCCAGCGCTCTACTACCCGACTCCTCGGTCGAGCACGAGTTCCGGCTCGACCGATTGTAGTAGAGCGCTCCCGCTCCCGCGTACAGCGTCGCCAATCGTGCCGACTCGCTCCCACTCGACGCACCGCTAGGCAGCGAAGCGCCCAAGTGAGCTCGGCAGTCCGGCGAAGGCGCGCTACGTGTCCTCGTCGCCGCCGTACAGTCGGAGAGGGACGGCGCGATGCGAGACTCCCTATACTTCATGACAATTTCTATCGTTTCAAGTCTGAGCTAGTGAATGTAGTACTCGATGTAACCGTCGCACGTAGCCGTTACTGTAAGGGTGTTGAGCGTGCTGCGGGAGCGAGAGAGGCGATGTCGCGACTCGTCACACATTCCCAGCGTATGCATTCGTGCGTGCAACGTGCGTGCAACTCACCGGCACGGTCCGAACTTTTAACTTTAGACTGTAAGTTACGGCAGTGTAAGTGTTCAATGTGGTCTTAAAACGTTCTACTCATCGTTTTTATTCGAGCTACTTTATAGTTTGAACTCTTTTTATATATAAAACGATCAATACTTCTACGATTCATGTTCAGCGTTAAGTGATAATTTTTTTTTATAAGTATTGTGAATATTTACTCGAATATCACTGAGCAGTTTTTACTTATGGAATTTGGATAAATTATGCATTAATAGTTCTCTATCAGTACAGCATCTGTTGTAATTAGAAACTTGAAAGTGTTCACTTTATTGAATTGCATTTAAATCGCTAATGTTGCATGCTAGTGTGTAATGGCGAAAGCATCGTCCGAAGAATTTCGAAGCGCCTTTTGGTTCATGATTAAATTAAATATTTCCTATTTGACATTTTTCTACTTGATATTAACGAAAAATTCAGCGATTGCTCAAGCATTTACTGAACGTTCACCCATAAAAGGTTGGCTTTCTGAAACCTGTCACGTCCTTAACGCAACCACGTTATCTTCTGCACACGCTTTATAAAAATATTGAGCATGTCTACATTAAGCCCGTATTCCTTTTTAAATGTAATTTATATAGAGATATCGTTTAAGATCTTTGTAAATATGAGCTGAGTCGTTGTTGAGGTTCTCTGTAAGCTTTTGTCGCAAACATATCCGTGTGTGCGTATGGTGCGATTGAGTTGAGGCCCGTTTCTTAGGTAGGTTTTTATGTGCGCACGCGTTCGTGACGCGTGCGTTTTTGGTTTGACAATATTATTGTAATATATCATATAATTTGTTTTTCCTTTCTCTACGTGCGAAGCGTGTATGCATTTCACTACATGGTAGTTGAACTACGGAAGTAGTGGGGCTATTTTTTAGGTTTAAGTTCGTACATAGACGTTACACGCTCGCAACTTGTGAAATGGTTCGTGACTTAAACCCCCCCCCCCCCCCCCCCTCCCGCCACACTCCGTCTGGTCACCGTTGCATCAATTGCGTCCATTGCGTACATTATCTTGAGTGTACAGCTCGTAGTCGTTAATACGGACGCACTGCGTACTCTTCTTTATTTCTTGTTTTTGTTAATGCTCATATTATTATGTTTTAAGAGTCTAGTCATCGATGATTTTGAAACGAAACTGCACCTTTTGCACTCCCACTGCGGACAGCTGTTGTTCGTGGACAACGCCTGCATTTTTAACTGTCCCCTATGTACAAAACCCGACCTGGTCGTCTCTGTTATTTTGTTGTGAGGAAATTATATGTATAGACGAGAAAATTATTACATTTGTATATGTTACGTTGAACGAATCGGTATTTTACGCGAAGAAACTTTAAGAACATGTTGAGATAGTGTAAAGAAGAAAATGTGACTTCTAAAGAAATTTTACTATTTGATAGATAATAATTTGTTAGTTTACTATGTGAATTACTGTACTGTTATTGTGATAAAGGAAATAAGCACAACATTTATTATATTGAAGCCTAATCAGATATTATTGTATTTTTTTTATCAAAGTGTTTTTCTAAATTTAGATGATACCTACCTACATATGCAGAGCTGGTTTTGAGAACAATGGCAATGGAAACATGTGATATCGAAATTTCCTTTAAATTTGTTTATCTTTTTCAGATATATAAAATATTATAACATTTGTAATTCTAAACTTGTGTCTAAAATGAAAGAGTTGTTGATTAATATTTATTGGACACTCATATCTAAAACCGATGACTGCCATAACGTTGGTGGAAGGAACCAATGCCAAAGTTTAGCTAAATTACAAAATTAGCCAATTACCGGATGGGTAATTTAGATTTCTGTTAGCGCGATTGTATCAAACCAAGTTTGTTTACCAGTTGCGTCGAAATGGAAACGGATTTCTTTTACATTTTGCATTTCGAAGAGATTGTGTTGTTGATAGAAACTATTACTTGCAGGTAAAGCTTTCCTGTCGCTCGACCGATTCGTGTGATCGAGCATATATATTAATTCAGCCTATTCTTTCAATATTTGTATGACATTAAATGTAAGATGTAAATGTTTTATTTTTTATTCTCAAATATGCACAAACTTATTAAATAATTGCTGTAATTTCAGAGGTTTGTTTATTTAAACCAAATTAATGTACATAATAAGTGTGATAGAGATGAAAGGGTCTCATTTAAAAATAAATCTGTTGTAAGTATTATCTGTATTTTAATTCAGTCAAATCTAACGCCAAATAAAACAATTAATTTAATACATCTAGAACTGAATCTTACGGAGACGTTATAATGACAAAAGATGCTTCAGGTTTTATTGATGCGAATTACTTAGTGCTTTTTAAGACAGATGTCGATCAAGAAAGTCATCATCTGTCATCTGGCAAATAATTTCGGGCGCTCTTGAATATCAGCGTTAATTTTGGGATGTAATTTCCCGGTTATCTTATTCGCCAGATTAAATGCAGAAGTATGAACAATTCTTCTTTACCGCTAGAGAAAGAGGATGAAATACCGGACCATATTGGCTCAGACATAGTATTTCGCTCAACACAATGGGTAAGGGTATATTTGTTATCATGCGAACGCATAAGTATAAATAATTATCTTATCCTTTAAACGAGCAATTCTTGTATATATATGTATAATCGGAATCTCGGAAACGGCTCCAGCGATTTTCATGAATTTTAGTATATGCGTAGATTTGGGGGCGAAAAATCGATCTAGCTAGGTTTCATTTTCAGAAAATTTCCTTTTATCCCTGTTTTCAGGGAATGAAAAATATTATTCGAATATGACGGTAAATTTCGCCGCAAGAGAAAATGTCATAATAAATCGGGCGGCTCCAAAATAGAAGGCCGTGGTTCGCGTCACCATCATTTACACATTTATTTTTTTACTTTTTTTTCGATTCCAGATCATTGCTTTCTTTATTTTTAATTTTTTATCGATTTCTTTTTTTGTTATTTTTTTCCCTTTTTTTAAAAGTTCTTTCTTTTGAGAAAAACATCAGTTCATATTTTCTTATTATTAAGTCGGTAATATCGAAAAATATTATGCATATTTCATTACTCAGTAATTTGTATCTAAATGTAATTTCCAAAATGAAATACACGATTTACCAAAAAAATAAACAAACCGAGCAAAGCTCGGTCCTCCGGGTACTGTATATAGTAGGTAACTAGTACATATTCAAACAAGCGGGCTTATCCTTACAACAGCAGAGTCGCTAGCATCCGAATGCATGTTTAAACAAACGTCTTGTAAAACATAGTATGTAGTTCTCACGAATGGGCAGGTCCGTTCGGATAAGCAATACGACCTCACAGAAGACCAACGTGAAGAGCAAGTGTTATACTTCTATATTTCGTCTGGTGAGTGAGGTAGCCGAAGCCCTCTTTATTAAAAGGTGGCAACGCATCTGCAACTCTTTCGGTGTTGCAAATGTTAATGGCATTAATTAAACCTGCAGCCCGCTTACCATCTTTACATAAAAACTTTGCACAGCCTTGCCGCAGCCGAAGGTTTTAAACTTACAACACCACTAAAAATTCAAACCACAGTTCTTCAAATTAACTCCTTGACTAAGTTAAGCTACAATTCACATTATTTACAGAACTCTAAAATCCTTCTATTACCATGGTTCGTAGCCACAATTCTTATCTTTTTCACCTGATCAGGAATTAAGAGGTTAAACATTCAAATTACTACATGATTTATAAAAAAATTAAAAAAGAATATTGTTGCATTACAATTTACCTAAACCGTAATCAATATAATACAGCAAGCATAAAATACCAATTTGTCAAGAAGCAGAAAAATAAAACTATAACTTAGAATTGTATTTAAACTTAAGTCATGTCATAAAAATTGTCAATTTTATATTCTTTGTGTCAAAAAATTAGAATGCGTACTTTCATAATATTTGCTGTGATTGCTTGCATTTTTTCTCATGCTAGAGGAAAACCGTTACAGGTACTCGACGGCCAAAATAGGTATGTCTGTATTCTTAATCGTATTGTCCTTTCAGTTATTTGATCGCATAACCCGTTTTTGACCTTAATATTCCGTTGATGATTGAAGAAAAGCGTAGGCCATATTATAGCCTCCATTTGCCTGTTAATAACTTCTAATCTAACCGGCTGTATCAGTTGACGAGCTTCACGGGGTATTATGGTTTGAAGGCGTTTTGATTATCAGTAAACGATAGGAGCGCTACAGTTTCTTTAAGTTGTTTGTCCTTCCCATATCGTTCATAGCTGTGGCATAGAAGTATTGCTATCTTATAAAAAAAAAAGATTATCAATACTAGCTCGAAATACATCGACTACTAGCTCGAAAGCTACATTAGTCTGGTCTTAGAAACATAAATTTACGCGCAGACAAACACCCAGATGCGAAACAACCATCCGTGGGTCACAACAAATAGTTGTCCCGTGTGTGAATCGAACCCACGACGCCGATGAAAATACCTTGGCAACTGCGCCACAGAGTCTTCAAAATACTTCCACTTAAATTTGGGTTTTAGTGGAATTATAATAAAAATTTGGTTTTTTATTATCTGTGTAGTACCAATAAGATGTCCCTCTTGGCCAAAAAATAGAAAGGAGACAAACCAGACAAAAGTTGTTACTATGAGTAAAATTAATATTATTTTTTGGAATAGTGTTAAATGTGAATCTGAGTGTAGCTAAATTAAGCTAAAAATAGTCGAAAAATATTCAGCACTGGTAACTTAACATTCTTAGGAAATAAATATACATTTAAGAAAAATAATTTATTTGTAATTTGTACGTAGATATTTGATTTTGTACCACTCAGAGACCTTTTTAAAGAGATTAATATACTCACTGTTGCGTCTCAATATATTTATTGTAATATTTTGTATGTTAAACATAATATTAATAATTATCTAAAGAATAGTGACAGACATAAACTAAATACTAGAAATAAGGCCAAACTAACTACGCCATTGTTTCGTCTACAAAAAGTAAACAGGTCGTTCATGGGGCAAATTGTGCGCATGTATAATAAAATCCCACAATCGATATTAAGTCTGCCACTTGATGAATTTAAACGAAAAGTTAAAAGTAAACTTATGGCTAAAGCATATTATACTATTGCTGAATATCTCGACGACGCCAATGTGTGGGGTTAATACTGTTGATACTTACGTAGGCTAAAACAAGACTATTATACCTGTAACATTATATTGTAAACTGACCTTTTGAAAAAGAGCAAAGCTGATGAGTTTCTTGCCGGTTTCTTCTCAACAGAAACTGCTTTCCGAACCGGTGGTAACTTACGAACATATTAATTTCCTTGTAAAATTTCGACGTTTCATAAGAACGCGCAAGCGTCTATGTGAATAAAGATATTTTATTATTATGTATATATTTTATACTACCTATCTTAAAAAAATTGTAGAGACACCGGGGAAGCCGAATACGAAAACAATGATGAACGTGAAGCAGATGACTACGCACCAGATGATCAGGAGGCATTGATGGACGTTCAAGTAAATATTTAATCTTTGTTGTTATAAGTTTCCTGGGGGATTACATAGTTATAATAACTGCCATGCGCACGCATGCTTACTATTCTGCTCTCCCGAAATATGGTAATATTATGTAATTAAATAAGTACCGTCTTCCTATCAGTACTAGCAGAAAAATATCCGATCACTATTAAAAAATATTTTAACTAATGAATTGGCAAATAGTTGACCTGCTTTTTGATTTTTTCAGGGAGGCAGAGTTAACGGACAAAACAAAAAGGATATTCTACAAGTAAATCGGGCGCTAGAGTTGAATTCGTATAAGCATGGAACTTCTAACTCCCAACCAGTTGGGCTCCCTCACCTCGATAATGTAAATATTAATCATTGAGTTTTATAGTGAGATATTTTTATTTATTTCATTTATGCACTCGTACCTATATGATAATTGATCGTTTAAGTTTTCAGAGCTATCCGGAAGTAGCCGGGATGTTCGCAATGATAAAACACAAAATACAAATGTGGATTCTAATATGAGGCCAATTTTAAGATATAGGCAAACCGATGCGTATGCTGATAATAACGAACAGGAGCCAACACAGCACTTAAGTGACAATAGCATAAATAAAAGAGCCATGTTATCTTTAAGTGCCAATGAGGAAGGTGATTTATTGTTTGAAAATAACAAAGAGCAAGAAAATAAACTAGATAAAAGTGAATATGAAAGAGAAAATGCTGATGCTAATATGCAATCACGTTACTCTAAGCAACTTTATAATGTCCCTCTCGGAAATAGAGATTTTCCTGAATACAAAAAATATGAAAAATTACGCCTAAATATTAATCGCGATAGACGTCAAGTACAAAAAGGTAATTCAAAAGTAATGAATGAGCAAATCCTTTCTGCCGAAGAAAATGAAAATGAGGAGTCCGCCATTAAAAGGCACATTAAAAAACTATCTGAATCAGAACTCGAAGAACTTTTTAATTCGCTTTCTGAAGATAAAAGAAGTTTACTAAAGAAAATTATGGAAAATGATTATGATGACGACAACGAAGGAAAAAACAAACGAGAAATAACAAAGAAAGCTGGTGCTGTGGAAGAGAACAATTATATAGAGAATGGACAGTTAGATTCTAGTAAAAATCAAGGAGTTAGTTCATCAAACGTTGAAGATGTTAATACTGAATCATCAATGTCTCATGAAACCACTGAAAACAAGAGGACTATGAGCACTGCTGAAATAGGTGATGTAGTTCCGTCTAAAAATACTGGTGGTAGTGAAAAAACAGAAAATAAAGCAGAACTAGTTAATCAAAATGATGTAAAAGAAACAAAACCAGAGAGTAACTTGGACTTAGATACAAAAAAATCTGATACCGAAGTAGATTTAGTATCTAATTCTCAAGCAGTGCCGAAGACTGAAAATAAACGTTCAGCCAATGTTAGCGAATTGGCAAATATATTAAAGACACCTGATGAAACGAAAGAATCCGACAGTAATTTGAATCCGAAAGAATGTAAAGGATCTGAAAATAGTCAAGAAATATTTTCCAATGATGGTGAACTAGCAGAAACAATAAACGATGAAACTGAACAACATTCTCCTTATAAAAACAACTTAAAAAGGGAAGCGTATGTGGATGAATCTTCAAATTTTTCTGATTCATTAAAGTCTTTAGAAGAATCATTTCCTAATTCCAACGCGTATGACGAATCAAATTCGTGTTTGGAATCTGATGCGCCATTAATAAGAGTTAAAAGGCGAAATGCTGAATCAGCCATGGTAAAAAGGGCGGCAAACGTTATGGCAGATTCGAATGTACCATATTTTCCTAATAAAGGTGAAAATGATGATGAAGACAATGAAGAAGGCAGTGAATTTGATGACGATGGATTTTATGATCGTACTTCAAATTATGCAAAAAATAATGTGAATAATCTCTTCGACCCTAATAGTCCAAAATCAAGTGATAGCATTTTAAAACAAAAATCTGCGCATTTTTATGATAGAAATAGCAAATGTGATACTGACACAATCAGTCTTGGTTCGGACACTGACAACGTAATGACTGGCGTGGAAGGTGTTAATGAGAATTTAATGTATAGCAGCGGATCTCGTACCAGAAGGGCATCCGAGGAATTCGAGAATATTAAAAAATCATCAGAAGACACAGTAAATGACGTCGCAAACGAACGCCGCATTCGATCTACTCCATTACAGGACAACGAAGCAAGGACAGTGTCCGAGAACTATATGAATATCCCAGGCTATCAAGAAAATGACGCGTTCGGACCTCTCCCGCGAAACTATGAAGGTGACTTAGGACGTTACAAAAGGATTAGACGTGTTAAGCAGACTCCCGTTCTTCAGGAAAACGCTTCCTAAATAAGCATCAGTTCATCTTTTTGGTTTTTATATTTAGCAGTAATTTCTAAGAATTTTAAAATTTAAAATATTATATAAATTAGTTTAGAATAACATTTACTTTATTTTGTACTTTTATAAGTTTCAAGTATTTCATTTAACTTCTATAGAAAATTTTAATAAAAGCTTGACAATAGCTGTTTATTTGCGAGTTTTACTGATTATTAACAATGGTAGTTATAATTCGCTTCTTTAACATAGTTTTCAAATTTTGACTAACTTAATTCTAAGATTTGTAGATACAACTTCAGGCTAAATTATATAGCAACTTCACGGACAAAAAAAATAACAGGTATAATAACCAAAATAATAACCACGTATATCATAAGAGAAGCATTGTATGATCCGTGTGTGATTAATTTGAGGGATATCAGATGAATGAAGTTTTCCCGATTTTTTAATAAAAAAATAATTAATTTCTGGAGTCGTTACCAGAAATTACGGATGTTAATAATTTTCTCTTAGTAATAAAAATTAATAATAGTTCTTGAAGATAATTTAAAATCATGTACATGACAATATTCAGGTTTACTTCGCATATGTGACAATATACCAATGTTTTAACGTTTGGGATTTCAATATAAAAACAATCAATATTGTATAAAATTTTATTACATGGCAAAGATCAAATAACATAATATAAATTGTAAATATATTTTAAAAATAATATGCGCTCTAAGCTGGGTTTAATAAAATACACGTTAAATAAAGAATATTAACGACTAGCAATGTTAGATTGCATTATATGTATAAATGAAATAGCTTTCTTATTTTGAACATAAAAAAATTAAAAGCAATACCGAATAAGGAATGCAAAAGTTAGGCTTTTCATGAAGTTATAAATATTTTAAGGTTAATGAGTTATTTTCGACGCATAAAACTTGTGCTCGCGAGAGTCACGGGTGTGTTTGAATGGTGTACTTGGCGATTGAAGAGTTGAGGCCGGGCAAGTACCATGTACGTGAGCAGTAAACTCGCGTTTGTAGCTAGTATTACCTCCGTCTCCCAACACAAAGTGCGACGTGTTACCGTGGCGTGTTACTCTTTCTACGCGTTCAACGCGCTCAGTTCTTTCAGCTTTCTGTGATTGATCGGAACGTGAAAAATTGCCGTAGGAACGAGCTTCCGACTGTCCGTAAAATTCTCCCCCAACACGAAGATTGTCCCTGACTGTGACACGTGGTTGGCGGTCTACAACCATTGTAGATTGGCCGTCACGTCTTTGAGAATGACGGAAATCCGAGTGATCTGTGTGTTGAGAGATAACAACCGCATTATCACGAGCCGAACGATGCATTGAACTGATACTTTTTCTGTCTGTACTATGTGTTGAATTGCTTATGTATTCTCCACGCTCGTTGAGATTTCCAATACTCTTACGTTGTGAGGCTGCAGTAGAACTGATAGAGTGCTGAGCTTCATTACTTGATGAAATTCCTTTGCGATGAAGTACGGCATTGGTATTAGATGAGTCTGAAATTAAATCGGATGTTCGCTTGTGATACCCGCTTCGGGTTGAATTATCGATATTGGCTGAGGTGACATCGTTACCGCCGTGCATAGCTCGTTGGAATTCTATACTTGTCTTAGTGACGTTATCACTTAAATGATTTCTGTTTGATGTGCTTGAATGCTGAGTTGACTTTGTGCAGCTTGTTTGGTCTACATTACTTGCAGTTATGACGTTGTTAGTCGATCCAGTAACTTTTTGTGACTGGCCTGAAACGATTTTCTGTTGCGAATTAAGACGATGTTCGTGTGTTGAAATTTGACCAGAAGACATTGTACGTTGAACGCTATCTTTCTCTGAATGTTTGCAAACATTGCTTATAGAAGATGAATGTTGGTTAGACTGTGATACGCTTTGAGTAACATGGCTTCCATGTATAATGTGTTTTGTGTTCTCGTTTTCTTGACTGCGTTCTGAAGAAATTACTCTGTCAGAACTGTCACCCCTTTGTTGACTAATAACATGGCTTTCGGCCGAATGCTTATTGGATTGTTTCAACATTTTCTGTTCTTGACTTTCGTTAGTCACGTGAGTTTTGTTGGAAATTAGATGCCGTCTTTGATCATTAATAACTTCATGGTTCGAACGCTGATGGGAATGAACTATATTATTAGAACTATCGTGTTGATCTGACGAAACAATGGACTGATTAGAGTCAGTCGGTCGCAATTTGTTTTGTGAAGTTGTGCGATCATTTTTCAAATTTTCACCTTCATGATCGGTTCCTGATACGACATTAGTTTCTACGTTCCTCGTAACAGTAACAAATTTACCTCCAATTAACTTCTTTTCTTTTATTTGCTTAATTGTTTTCGTTGTTGTCGATACACTTTTAATATTCTTTACATCTGTTTTATGAGCTTCATACCTTTCTATGTTACTGCGTGAAATAGTTTCATTATGTATATTTTGTGTATGTCTCCTGTCGGACTTTTGGTAAGATACGCGATCTAGATTAGTTTGAGATCCAGTACGTTCTACTATATCTTGAGATGTGCCTGAAGTATGCTTGGAGTGGGCCGTCTGATGTTGTTTTAAGGCAGAATGCTCCGTCGAAGAGTAAGATTGAATATTTTGACCTTTGCTTTCTTTTGTTTGATTTTCTATTTGAGTTTTCTTCAAACTTTCTGTATGTAATTCATTTTCATTTCTTTTAATATATTTAGATTCCGTGGTTTGCTTCAATGATTGATTTGTTACATCGTATTGCGATATATCCTTTTGAGAATATGTTGTCTTATTTTTGGATTGTAATTCATGGGGGCTTTCAGGCGTTCTTGATAATGTACCGGTATCTGATACAGTGCTTAAATTATCCTTCGGCCTTATCGGTGAAGAACGGTCAACAGGCTCCCATTTAGGCCTTGACGGGCGATCAAAATCTCCCTCGGGTTTTAAATTATCTTTAGGGCGTACTTGTGTCGGAGTTTCTCCAGGCTGCCATGTTGTTTTGGGTCTATCATGAAATCGACCTTCTGGATGGAGGTTATCTTTCGGCCGAATCGCATCCGGTACATCACCAGGTTGCCAATGTGATTTAGGTTTATCATAAAATTGGCCTTCAGGGTGTAGATTATCCTTAGGCCGTTTAGGCTCTGGTATTTCACCCGGCTGCCATTGAGTTTTTGGCCGGTCTTGAAATTTGCCACCTGGATAAAGATTATCTTTTGGCCGAATCTGCTCCGGTATTTCAGCTGGTTGCCATTGGGTTTTGGGTCGATCATGAAATTTGCCTTCAGGGTGAAGATTATCTTTGGGTCTTATTTGTTCAGGAATGTCGCCAGGCGGCAAATGTTTCGGCTGATCTAGATTAGGTTCGGATTTACCTATTGGAGAAGATTTAGGCTGTCGTATTTGCGATGGAGTATCTTCTCTTTGCCAGTGTGGTCTATATTGACCCTCTAATGGAGTCCCACCAGGCTGAACATATATTTTGGATTTATCATCTAACTGTGTGGGTAATTCAGGCTGCACTTTGAATTCTCTTGGATAATTTCCATCTTTGGACTGCGTAGGTGACCTATAATCTGGTCTTCTTAATCCTTTATCGGTTTCCTTAGCTTCAGGTTTCAGGGGCATATCGTTATCACGTTGTCTTGTGTCTGGCTCGTCTCCAAAAGCTTTTTTAGGTTTAGAGCTTTGTTCCGTGTCATGTTCAGGCCTAAAACTACCATGCCGAGG
Source organism: Iphiclides podalirius (assembly GCA_933534255.1). NCBI lineage: Eukaryota > Metazoa > Arthropoda > Insecta > Lepidoptera > Papilionidae > Iphiclides > Iphiclides podalirius. The sequence goes on along the minus strand of OW152826.1, from coordinate 7,714,073 downwards.
TTCATAACTGTCATCCACTTCTTTTGGAATTTCCGGCTTGTCAGTGTAATATACAATAGCCCTCCTATTAGTCTTAGTAGTTTTCTCCTCATTTTGACGGGTGTGATCTTCAAAAATTCCTTCGATTTTAAGATTATCTTCCCGGCGAGTTAATTTCACTCTTTGTCCTTTAACAACGCGATATGTATCCGAAGATCTTACATTTTCCATTTTGCCCTCCATCTTAAGGTTATCTTCGTGTTTTACGATTGCTGTCTTCTCCCCAGTGATAATTTTGTAATCATTCCTTTGTTTCATATCAATAAATTCTCCTTCAATCTTTAAATTATCTTCTCTTCTAATAATATCAACTCGTTCAATTTTTTGTTTATGACGTATATCGACATCCCTATCAATTGTAATATTATCGACATGTTTAAAAGGCTTACGTTTTTCTGCTGGTTGTGATGGAACTGTTTCCGGCTTGTAAAATTTCCCATCTGGTTTTAAATTATCTTGTGGTTTAACTACAGGAGCTCTGTCGCCTTTTGTGGCACGGTAATCATCACGAGTATGGAGATCTATAAATTCACCCTCCGTCCGTAGATTATCTTCATGCTTCTTAATAACAATTTTCTCTGTTTTTTCAATTCGTTTGTAATCGTCCCTTGAGCGATGAATGTCTATAACTCCCTCCATTTTTAAGTGATCCTCATGTTTAACTACGTCAACTCTGTCTCCTCTTATTGCGGAATAATCAGTCCTTCGAATAATGTTCATGGCACCTTCTGGTTTTAGATTATCTCGTGGTTTCGTCGGGGTTTGCCGCTCTGCTGTTTTCCATTCTTCTTGCTTAGGCTTTTCAAATTCTCCTTCTGGTTTCAAATTATCCTGAGGTTTCTTTTGGGTTGGCCTTTCAGCAGGTTTCCATTGACATTTTTCAGGTGTTGCAAATTCGCCTTCAGGTTTGAGGTTATCTTTAGGTTTTTTTGGAGTTGTCCTCTCAGCAGGTCGCCATTCATCTTGTTTAGGCTGTTCAAAGTCACCTTCGGGTCTAAGATTATCTGTAGGCTTCTTTTGAATAGGACGTTCCGCTGGGCGCCATTGATCTATTTTAGGTGTTTCAAATTCACCCTCTGGTTTAAGGTTGTCTTTTGGTTTTTTCGGTGTTTGACGCTCTGCAGGACGCCATTCATCTTGTTTTGGTTGTTCAAACTCACCTTCAGGTTTTAAATTATCTTTTGGTTTTTTCTGTGTTGGGCGTTCTGCAGGTCTCCATTTTTCTATTTCCGGTTTCTCAAAGTCACCTTCAGGCTGAAGATTGTCCTTTGGTTTCTTTTGGACTGGTCGCTCTGCGGGTTGCCAATGATCTTTCTCTGGAGTCGTGAATTGACCCTCAGGCCTAAGGTTATCCTGTGGTTTTTTAGGCATTTGCCTTTCAGCTGGTCGCCACTCATCTTGTTTAGGCTGCTCAAATTCACCTTCCGGTCTTAAATTGTCTTTTGGTCGTTTTTGAATTGGTCGCTCAGCAGGCCTCCATTGATCCTTATCGGGTGTAGTAAAATCACCTTCCGGCCTCAGATTATCTTGTGGCTTTTGAGGTTTTTGTCTGTCTGCTTGGACGCCACTCATCTTGTTTAGGTTTCTCAAATTCACCTTCAGGTTTAAGATTATCCTTAGGCTTCTTTTGAGTTGGCCGCTCAGCTGGTCGCCATTGACTTTTTTCAGGAGTTGTAAAGTCGCCTTCTGGTCTCAAATTATCTTGTGGTTTCTTAGGTGTTTGTCTTTCAGCTGGACGCCACTCATCATGTTTAGGTTGCTCAAAGTCTCCTTCTGGTTTCAAATTATCTTTTGGTCTCTTTTGAGTTGGCCGCTCAGCTGGTCGCCATTGATCTTGTTTAGGCTGTTCAAATTCACCTTCTGGTTTAAGATTATCTTGTGGCTTTTGAGGTCTTTGCCTCTCGGCAGGACGCCACTCATCTTGTTTAGGTTGCTCAAATTCACCTTCAGGTTTAAGATTATCCTTCGGGCGCTTTTGAGTGGGTCTCTCGGCTGGACGCCATTGATCTTTATCGGGAGTTGTGAATTCACCTTCCGGTCTTAAATTGTCTTGTGGTTTCTTAGGTGTTTGTCTTTCGGCTGGACGCCACTCATCTTGTTTAGGCTGCTCAAATTCACCTTCAGGTTTCAAATTATCTTTTGGTCTCCTTTGAATCGGTCGTTCAGCTGGTCTCCATTGATCTTTATCGGGAGTTGTGAATTCACCTTCCGGTCTTAAATTGTCTTGCGGTTTCTTAGGTGTTTGTCTTTCGGCTGGACGCCACTCATCTTGTTTAGGTTGCTCAAATTCACCTTCTGGTTTAAGATTATCTTGTGGCTTTTGAGGTCTTTGCCTCTCGGCAGGACGCCACTCAACTTGTTTAGGTTGCTCAAATTCACCTTCAGGTTTAAGATTATCCTTCGGACGCTTTTGAGTGGGTCTCTCGGCTGGACGCCATTGATCTTTATCGGGAGTTGTGAATTCACCTTCCGGTCTTAAATTGTCTTGCGGTTTCTTAGGTGTTTGTTTTTCGGCTGGACGCCACTCATCTTGTTTAGGTTGCTCAAATTCTCCTTCTGGTTTCAAATTATCTTTTGGTCTCCTTTGAGTTGGTCGTTCAGCTGGTCGCCATTGATCTTTTTCAGGAGTTGTGAATTCGCCTTCTGGTCTTAAGTTATCTTGTGGTCTCTTAGGTGTTGGTCTTTCAGCTGGACGCCACTCATCTTGTTTAGGTTGCTCAAATTCACCTTCTGGTTTTAAATTATCTTGAGGTCTCCTTTGTATTGGGCGTTCAGCAGGTCTCCATTGATCTTTTTCTGGTGTCGTGAAATCACCTTCAGGTTTGAGGTTGTCTTGTGGCTTTTTAGGTGTTTGTCTTTCAGCTGGACGCCACTCATCTTGTTTAGGCTGTTCAAATTCACCTTCAGGTTTCAAATTATCTTGAGGCTTTTGAGGTCTTTGCCTCTCGGCTGGACGCCATTCATCTTGTTTAGGTTGCTCAAATTCACCTTCAGGTTTAAGATTATCCTTTGGCTTCTTTTGAGTGGGTCTCTCGGCTGGACGCCATTGATCTTTATCGGGAGTTGTGAATTCACCTTCCGGTCTTAAATTATCTTGTGGTTTCTTGGGTGTTTGTCTTTCAGCTGGACGCCACTCATCTTGTTTAGGTTGCTCAAATTCTCCTTCTGGTTTCAAATTATCTTTTGGTCTACTTTGAGTTGGTCGTTCAGCTGGTCTCCATTGATCTTTTTCAGGAGTTGTGAATTCGCCCTCTGGTCTTAAATTATCTTGTGGTTTCTTGGGTGTTTGTCTTTCAGCTGGACGCCACTCATCTTGTTTGGTTGCTCAAATTCACCCTCTGGTCTTAAATTATCTTTTGGTCTCCTTTGTATTGGGCGGTCAGCAGGTCTCCATTGATCTTTTTCTGGTGTCGTGAAATCACCTTCAGGTTTGAGGTTGTCTTGTGGCTTTTTTAGGTGTTTGTCTTTCAGCTGGACGCCACTCATCTTGTTTTAGGCTGTTCAAATTCACCTTCAGGTTTCAAATTATCTTGAGGCTTTTGAGGTCTTTGCCGCTCGGCTGGACGCCATTCATCTTGTTTAGGTTGCTCAAATTCACCTTCAGGTTTAAGATTATCCTTTGGCTTCTTTTGAGTGGGTCTCTCGGCTGGACGCCATTGATCTTTATCGGGAGTCGTGAATTCACCTTCCGGTCTTAAATTATCTTGTGGTTTCTTGGGTGTTTGTCTTTCAGCTGGACGCCACTCATCTTGCTTTGGTTGCTCAAATTCTCCTTCTGGTTTCAAATTATCTTTTGGTCTTCTTTGAGTTGGTCGTTCAGCTGGTCTCCATTGATCTTTTTCAGGAGTTGTGAATTCGCCCTCTGGTCTTAAATTATCTTGTGGTTTCTTGGGTGTTTGTCTTTCAGCTGGACGCCATTCATCTTGCTTTGGTTGCTCAAATTCGCCTTCTGGTCTTAAATTATCTTTTGGTCTCTTTTGAGTTGGCCGGTCAGCTGGTCGCCATTGATCTTGTTTAGGCTGTTCAAAGTCACCCTCTGGTCTCAAATTATCTTGTGGTCTCTTAGGTGTTTGTCTTTCAGCTGGACGCCACTCATCATGTTTTGGTTGCTCAAATTCACCCTCTGGTTTTAAATTATCTTGAGGTCTTCTTTGTATAGGGCGTTCAGCGGGTCTCCATTGATCTTTTTCTGGTGTCGTGAATTCACCTTCAGGTTTGAGGTTGTCTTGTGGTTTCTTAGGTGTTTGTCTTTCAGCTGGACGCCACTCATCTTGTTTTGGTTGCTCAAATTCTCCTTCTGGTCTTAAATTATCCTTAGGTCTCTTTTGGGTTGGGCGTTCCGCCGGGCGCCATTCGTCCTTTTCTGGTGAAGTAAAGTCACCTTCCGGTTTCAAATTATCTTGTGGTTTTTTAGGCATTTGACGTTCAGCTGGACGCCACTCATCTTGTTTTGGTTGCTCAAATTCGCCTTCTGGTTTTAAATTATCCTTTGGTTTCTTTTGGGTTGGGCGTTCTGCTGGAAGCCATTGATCTTTTTCTGGAGTTGTGAAGTCACCCTCTGGTTTTAAGTTATCTTGTGGTTTCTTCGGTGTTTGCCTTTCGGCTGGACGCCACTCATCTTGTTTAGGTTGCTCAAATTCTCCTTCTGGTTTCAAATTATCTTTTGGTCTCTTTTGTGTTGGTCGCTCAGCTGGTCGCCATTGATCTTTCTCAGGAGTTGTGAAGTCACCTTCTGGTTTCAAGTTATCTTGTGGCTTTTTAGGCGTTTGTCTTTCGGCTGGACGCCACTCATCCTGTTTAGGTTGCTCAAATTCTCCTTCTGGTCTTAAATTATCCTTAGGTCGTTTTTGGGTTGGGCGTTCCGCAGGACGCCATGCGTCCTTTTCAGGTGAAGCAAAGTCTCCCTCTGGCCTCAAATTATCTTGTGGTCTCTTAGCTGTTTGTCTTTCAGCCGGACGCCATTCTTCTATTTTTGGTTTTTCAAAATCACCTTCAGGTTTTAAATTATCAGCCGGCTTAATTTTTCTTTGTCTCACATCAACTGTCTCATAGTTTATATATTCTTCTTGGGTTGTAGTCGTAGTTTCCAAATTTTCTGTGGAATAAAACTTTTCAAAATCTTCTTTCGTCCAAGTACGTCGACGATGTGGACGTTCAATGATAGTATTCTTTTCGGTATAATCATTTTGATTTGAGGTTACAAACTCAATTTCACCTTCGTTTGTTAAATTATCTGTTTTGCGTGTAATCAGAGTTGTTCTCTCCATGGTATCAGTGTAATCTATGAATTCAGATTTTGTGGTAGTATCAGTAATCATGTCTCCCTCTATTTTAGTCCAAGTATTTCGGCGTACTGGTTTTTGTTTGTTGACAGGTTTAATTACGTATTCAGATCGTGATGTTGTAGTATCTGTAAATAAATAAAAAGTTTAATTGTTTATAATATCTGACAGAATACATAATTATTCTTATCTTGAAGTAGTAAAGGTATATATGTCCCACGACTGGGCAAAAGCCTCTTTTGGTACAGAAGGGCTTAGGGTCTAGTCTTCCACTTGATCTGTTAAATATTTTTTTATTTAATTTAGGAAATACCATGATGCGATGAGCAATGAGCGGCAACATAAAGCACTTGATTAATCTTTTTTTTTTTCTTTTTAAAAAAAAGCATTGCCCTTACTTTAGAACAACATTATCCTATGCTGTAAGGACGTTTTACAAACATAAATTTCACGTGGACAAACACCCAGATGCGAAACAATTATCTGTGGGTCGCACAAATAGTTGTCCCGTGTGGGAATCGAACCCATGACCCCAACGCCGAAGCCAATACCTTGGCAATTGCGCCACGAAGTCCTCAAATATGTTCAAAAATTTAAATTGCAGATATCAATTTCCGTGGCGAATAGTGAACTAAAAGCAAGCGCCCGTACGCTGAACTGTCATCATAAATTATTCCATCTATTTTCCAACGACCCAATAAGCCGCTGGAGGACTGAACTTAGATTCACGGCCCACTATGCGTGCAATAGTGATGGCGCATTTTATATAAGAATCATAAAACTGATAGATACATGGTTCAGAGATTCGAACACACAACTTTAGGTCATAAACCATCGTCTTTAATATAAGAGACATTATATATTCAAACTTGCTGTACATAATTTCTTTTTACTATTTAATGAATCAAATCATTTTAAAATTCTTGAAATAAACATATTCAATCATTTATTTCAATAAAAGTAATTATATATGTTTTAATTTTGAGTATTAACTTACCCGTGAATTCACCTTCAATAATAATATTATCTGTACGTCTTATTATTTCAGCTCTTTCTCCTGTTACCACTTTGTAATCATCTGTTATGGATCTTGTCGTAGTAAAATCACCCTCAGGTCGTAAATTATCTTCCGGTCTTTTTACAATAGGCTTTTCAGCTGGTACAAACTCTATAGGCTGACGCTGAGCAAAGTCACCTTCAGGTTTTAGATTGTCCGTAGGTTTCTTTTGTTGAGGCCTCTCAGCGGGTCGCCATTCGTCTTTTTTTGGTGTTGTAAATTCACCTTCTGGCTTCAAGTTATCTTCTGGGCGTCGAACAGATTCTCTTTCACCGGGGCGCCATTCTTCAGGCTTACGTTTCTCAAATTCCCCCTCGGGTCGAAGATTATCTTCAGGTTTTTTCGGTTTTTGTCTCTCTGCTGGTGTCCATGGCTGTTTCTCCGGAGTAGAAAACTCTCCCTCGGGTCTTAAGTTATCTTCTGGCCGTCGAACAGGGGCGCGATCTCCAGGACGCCATTCATCAGGTCGCCTTTTTTCAAATTCCCCTTCAGGGCGCAAATTATCTACAGGCTTTGTAGGTTTCTGTCGTTCAGCAGGCCTCCAAGTTTCTTTTTCAGGTGTTGTGAAGTCACCTTCGGGCTTAAGGTTGTCATCTGGACGCCGGATGGGAGCTCTGTCTCCCGGGCGCCATTCTTCGGGGCGTCTTTTCTCGAATTCACCTTCTGGCCTTAAATTGTCCTCAGGACGACGCACAGGAGCTCTTTCACCAGGCCTCCATTCATCAGGCCTTCTATCTTCGAAGTCACCCTCGGGCTTCAGATTATCCTCAGGACGGCGCACTGGTGCTCTCTCACCAGGGCGCCAATCTTCAGGTTGACGTTTCTGGAATTCACCCTCAGGCTTTAGGTTGTCTTCAGGTTTTCTCGGTTTTTGTCTTTCTGCAGGTCTCCACGGTTCCTTTTCGGGGGTAGAAAATTCTCCTTCGGGTTTTAAATTATCATCAGGTCGACGAACAGGAGCACGATCACCGGGTCGCCATTCTTCGGGCTTACGTTTCTCGAAATCACCTTCTGGTCTGAGATTGTCTTCCGGACGCCTTACTGGTGCTCTGTCACCCGGCCGCCACTCTTCTGGGTGCCTCCTTTCGAATTCACCCTCAGGTTTGAGATTGTCCTCCGGCTTAGTAGGTCGCGGTCGTTCGGCGGGTTGCCATTGTGGTCGCTCAGGTTCGTGGAAGTCGCCTTCAAGCCGGAGATGGTCCTCATGATGAACAGCAGTCGTACGACTGACGTGTTTCTCGTCGTAATCCTGTTTGTATGCGGATACCACGCTCGTCGTGTGCGCCACATCGAACAATGGCTCCGGGACATCGTTGTGTGGGCAACGGTGACGCCTATGGACAAATGACATTTTAAAATTTGGTTTTATATTCAAAAATTTTTTTATACTACGTTTTGATCAAACACACTTAACCAATTCTTATATTGTATTCACACCTTTCGACACGATAAGGATGCCGAGAAATTGAAAATCGTCGAGGAAGAGGCAAAGGCGGCAGCGTTAGCGACTCGGCCATCACCCGCGTCCATCTCGCTCACATAGGTTTCACCTTCCACTGCTTTGGGTATGTATTGATATTCTAACGTTTCCAATTGTTATAAAATTTCATAAATCCATTATTTGAGGGCAATGCGAAGTAAAACGTACGCGCGTAACGTACGCCAAAACCCATGACATTGTAAAAGCTATACACTTATATTATAATCTACTCACAGCACATTGACTAAGCGAATCGTTTAATGTTTGGAAAAACAATATTTTTTACTTTAACGGACAACTTTACTGAATTTAATGCCATTTAAAAGGCTGGCTTTTTATCGTTTTAATAAGGCATCCGCTTAACGCAGGCCCAAGCCGCTTACTGCCGTACGGTGCAATACTAGTTATGTATTTGTTCCATTTAAAATTTGAAAGTTAACAAGCAAATACAGTAAAATAAAGTACTTATATTATTTTATTTGGAAATTAAAAATACATAGGTTATATTGTTAAACTATTCAATTCTAAATTAGTTAATCATTTTTCGGGAGTGCTGTAGTCCGTCGGGTAACTTGTAAGTTACCCGACGGACTACATTCATTCAAAATACGTTCAAGTGTTATTAGAATAATTGAAGAAATAAAAAAAGGTTTACATATACATATATGACAGCAAAAGTTCATACGTTGTGTCACCATGCACACAGAAAATTTGAACCAAAAATCCGTATTTGCGGCTACTTAGATTTAGAATGGAAGCCTAATCTATGCCTAACACAAAGGATCAAAGGAGAGCTCAAGAGTGCGGCTTACATCGACGGAACCGTTCCAGATTTAGCTATGACTCAACGAAATGACCGATTGATCCGCAATGAACCCTCTTCATTTACGTACCAAACCCTGACGATATATATGGATAATAAGTGAAAAGGTACATGCATACAAATCCTAAGTAGTCTGTTATGATTATAAAAATATCTACGTGATAGATAATCTGCTGTTTCGATTTCGTACAGCTGGCGCATACAGCGTAGCCTAGCAACATGAAAGAGCAAACATGTCCTACTTACGTCCTTTGAACGTCTAATTGCGATCGATGTCTTTCGTTCCAATGCCTTTTATCACCCAACCCCTAGCGGTCAAGGACCGATCTACCGATATATGAAAATGATGACTACGTACGGCGAAACCGACATGTTATTATGCAAATAAATAAATGTGAATTTTGCAATAAACACGATGTTAAATTACCTATTCACTGTGATGTTTCCACTGTGAACATTGTTTGAAGTAATAATGATTTGTACATTACACAAAAAAAATATTAGTGATGATCTGGTGACTGGGACGTTTACTCATGTCACAAGACCCTGGGGTTTTATTTCAATAATATATAATAGCAATGAGTGTTATTTCCTATTATTCGTAATTCATGAAATATTCTTTTTCCTGAATGTAAAACGTTTCGTTACACTCTTATTAATAAATTGTTCTTGACATATTCTGAAGTCATCTAAATTGTCGAGTTTTATTGAGAGTTGATGGTATTATTTGCATGTTTATTTATACATAAAAATGACTCTTTTTAATAGAATTTATTAAGTATCCGACGCTTGACTTAATTTTCTTCAAGTTCAGATTACTACAAGTGCTATTATTAATAATAAAAATGAACAATATTTATTAACATCCGATTCAATTTTTTCTTAAAAGTATACAGTAAGAAAAGTTTTATAACAATGCCGTTACAGGAGTACGTTTAGCTTTGTCATTACAAGAATTAATTGCAAATAAGATATACATAATATTGATCAATGAAGTACAACAAATGACCTATATTGCATATAAGGATAAAAATCACATAAACCTCCGACGAGGTAATTCTGAATAAGCAACAAGGGCGACACAAGGCGGCCATGACATATATGCAAAAATAATTCTGACTCACTCGTTTCCTTTAAATACATAAATCTTAAGAAAGCGGCATAAATCAATACGTCGAGAAAAAAATCATACGATGAATTACCCAAGTGATGGGTGCGTGTTTTATGCGAATGCACCTTGTGCTATTGATAAAGCATCTGCTGTTAATACAGCTTGACTCATTGCATCGCTGACCCTCAGATGACGGGATCAGAGGTTTCTCTATATCGAGATGATTACTCAACAGTACCGCATTGGGAATATAGATATACAATAACGCTTAACGCGATGAGTAAGAAATAAAAATATGAGACGTTCTTCTAAACGTATCAAGTTTAGACGATCGGCCTTATGACGCTGATATCAACATGAATTAATTAAAAAAGAAACACCTTTTAATTTTTATGGAATACTCGTTTATATAATTATGGAGTACCTGGATGACCGAGCTTTTCTCGTTTTTATTTTCTCTCAAAAGAAAGAACTTAAAAAAGGTGAAAAAAAAAAGAAATCAAAGAGAAAAGTCGTTTGAGCCGTTTCCGAGATTCAGATTATATATATACAAGAATTGCTCGTTTTAAGGTATTAATGTAGGTAGAAGTATATTGAAAAAGAATTAATTCCTCTTTAAGTCTACAATTATAGCATGTAGGTACCTGCATGAAGAATTTTTCTGTAAGTAAAAAAATGTCTTTTTCCACAAAACAGATAAAAAAATTCGACAAACGATATTCATTTTGCAACCATGCCAAGTGCGTTCGAAAATTTGAAGATATGTTCGCTTTCACTAATCCAGTGCTACTTCTACGCGATAAGATTAAAAGTGGTTCGAATGACATGTCCAGGGCGTCGTCCCGTACGTTATAAAAATACTCATAAACATAAGAGAATTGTTAAAACACAAATATATCAGAATTATATATATAAATATCTTTATATACATAATTCTTCTATAGGTGTGTTCACTGAACTCCTCCTAAACGGCTGAACCGATTTTAATGAATTTTTTTGTGTCTTCAGGTCGATTCGAATGGTTTAGATTCCCAAAACATTTTTCTTTTTTTGTTTATAAGTTGTTGTCGGATATAAATCGCGTGTACACGACGACTATTGGATCTGCTAGTATATTTATAAATTAATAGAATCCATCCCTACAATTTTACGTACCATTATTTGTTATTGATTTTCCAAAATTTACACAATAAAAATTGATAAGTCCACTATTTTAATTATTTTTAAATGCTATACCAAACATTTGAAACGTGATGACTGATGAGAAACAAACTGTTAAAATTAAAAAAAATAGTAAAAAAATAGTAGAATCGGTAAATAATTATTAAATGGTATATATAGCATTTCAATTATCAATTATTATAACACCAAGTAGTTTACGGTTACAAATTTAAAATTACGGTAAAAATAAGTTGGAATAATTATTTGGCTTTTAAACTAATTTAACTTTTTTGGGGTAGCTATGACGTTATCAAGGTGATCTGCTGTTTTTCAAGTACATAACAATCAAACGCAGGAAGTAATTTGCGATTATGGCATCACTACTGCCGCCAAGTTTATACCCATTCTCTTTAGCGTGGGCTTTTATATGCAATTTCTGCTTTGGCCTAATTGAAAATCTCTTATGAACTCCCACTTACCAGTGTACAAATACAAGTAGGTTCTATTATCACAAATTGATCAAATGTAAAAGTAACAGCCTATAATATCCCACTACTTGGCAAAGGCTCTTTTACATAGGGTATCAGGGCATAGTCCACCACGCTCCCACTGCAGATTGGCGAACTTCAGATATCTTCCAAATATTTTTTTTGTTATTATTTCGAAAAAATGCAGGTTTCCTCACGGTGTCTTCACCGCTGAGCATGTGATAAAGTCAGCATGTAAAATTAATTAATTTTATTGGTGCTGGCCGGGGATCGAACTCAGGTTGCTCGAGCATATTGAATTAAAGGCGAGCGCCTGGACACTGAGCTATCACGGTGAAAAATCATCATCATAAGTAGACCTTTGTATTTTTGCTAAGCTTTACTTAATACAAAACGATATTAAGGAGACTTGAATCTTGTTTTTTAAAGTCATATTATCAAAACTGAAATAAAAATATAACAAAAATGTTCATTTCCACTTCACGTCGTTCTTTTGTGAGGCTGAGGTACTTCACCGGCAATCCAGACCATTCGTGCGAAAGTAGAAGCTATGCGTGGCCTTTCCTTTTGTATTGAAAAATTAAAATTTTAACTCTCCGAACTCTGCGCTTAAGTAGAGGCAAGCCATATGGTCGACGACCTTCTAAGGCATCGGCGTCGGCGACGGCTTAACCGTTTCTACACCCACACATTTATTATTAATGAATCACACCAGCGAGCTCTTTCTTTAGCAGGCTTGATAAAAAATCTTTCATCAATTTGACACCTTAGTAAATATACTAACTCTTTACTACTTTCAATAATAATTATCAAATCAAAAAAAGTAGTTGAGTGTTCTTATGTCTAAAAGTTGTTATTGGTCACCATGGTAGTATCGTGAACTTGGTCTAAGTTCATGATGTTGCTTTTAAGCTATTTTTATATGTACCTATACATTTTGTTCATTATATTACAACTATTTCGTATCATAGATTTGATTCGCAATGACGACGGGCTATCCATCGACACTCGTTAGACGGACGAAATGTTTTCTTCACCTTCTGTGCACGTCATTAAGTGATTTACTTAACATTTTATCACATTTAAACGTACCCAGTCAATTGCGAGAACACGGTAGGCGACATGATCTCGATTCATTTGTAACATGGCGTTACTTCCAAAAATAAACAGTTACGTAGGTGGAACGGCTGACAGTACGAAGTATGTAATTACAAGATATTGATTCGACCTGCTTGTGGTTAAGCAATTCCACAAGTATTTATGTAAGTATTAGTAATGAAAATCCCTCGTAAAAGGATACTACATTCATAATGTATGATAAATATGACTATTATACAAAAGATGTTCTACTAGCTTCGTTCAATATTCATGCGGCAAAAGTTTCGCAAATTTAAATCCGTGGATTGAATGTATTTTGCGAAACATTAAATTTCTCAAAATAATATATATTCGTTATTAACAATTATATTTCAATATTTATTAAATATCCACATTTCACTGTTTTTAGTCTTTTACATATTGTTATTTAGTGACGTTTTGCCGAATTACATGACGCTCTACCCTATTTATGTTTACTCATCCATTTACGTTGCTATAATAAAAATAATCTTAAACAAAATATTTTTCCTTATGGCAATAAAGAAATTGCTTCCGAAGAAGGCCTGAATACTTTAAAGGCGTTGTAGTCGTCGGCGATGAAGCCTCTTTTGGCTCTGTTCAAGCGGCAACTTTCCAACCTCAGCGCATTCGGGTCGATCTTTTGCTGAGCCTTATTCGTTCGAACACAAGGTATTTCGAAACCCGCTTTAGCTTAACTCCCGAGCCTTTTAACATGCTTATCTCAGTTGTTATATACGGATAGTTATGTAAAAGCATAGCGCTTGGTCAGTAACTTAATCCCTTACGGTTGTCGATGTAGTTTTTTTTATATAGCTACACACGGTATACATGTATCTACATACAGTACAGGTACACATATTTTGTTTTTAACCGGATTGCCTTGTTAACTTCTGTGACTGTGAGTGCTGCAAAGTTGTTTTAGTAAAGTGCATTCGTTTAATTTTTAAACGAAACATACTAACACAAACACACACTCATAACACTAACATTAGAATTATATTGTTATAAATTTTAGAAGTCTGTAATATTTTATATTCGATATTCGTATCACATACAAAACAAACAGGATATTAATGATTACATTTTTGCATTGCAGCATTACTTCTATAAATTATCATCTTTTACTATGTAAATTATGAACACTCGATGATCAAATCTATGATTATTCACAAAACTCAAATGATATGTTAGAAATAAATGTAATGTAATTCAAAAAACCTTTAGTTCAGTCATGACTGTGAAGCAAATAATTGCTTTCAAGGTTTTACATGCGTGCTAAGAATTCATGGATTAGTAACGCAAAACGGCAGACTTACAAAAAAGAAAGCGGTATCTCATTACATACCAATATGTAAATCTTTTTCTTTATTTGTCAACCAATAATATGGTAAACATATTTGTCCATAAAATTCAACGTTTTGTGAAAATATTTCGATATTTCTTCCGGAAGTTCGTTTTATTTAATTTCGTGTCTTCTTAAATGTATTGCATCACCATCATCATCATCAGTGTTTGGTTCTCCAATACTGGATGTAGGCCTCTACTAGTAAACGCCATATAATTGTAAAATGTATGCAGATATAACACATATTTCTGCCTACTTGTGTGACCGGTATCCAGCGACAAGTTAATCTATCACGATTAGAATTAATTAAGAACAGTTTTAGAGCTATCTCTTATGCGTTTATGGTAAAAAGTAGAGCCAAGTAGAGTCAATTCATATGAATACAAACTCACTAAACAAAACGTACAATAACCGCAAACCGCAAACGATGTTTATATAACCTTTCAAAATCGAAATAAATTAAGACGAGGACATGGAGGAATTTAAGAAGCAAAGATTTCGAACGAAAAGCGATGTCGCAAGGAGCGGTTCGTTGTACAGAGCGCGTCCTGTGTTCGAAACGTTCGAGCTGTTATATCGGCGCAAGTAAACAAGTGAGAAACGAGTTTAAGCGAGGACGGAGACGTGGGCCCGATGAGATCACCGCCGCGAATAGAGCCGCCCGGCTCTGAGGTCGCAGCCTGCACCACTTCGCTTCGCATATCTTTCTAATTGCCACGCCGCGTTTGATTTACAATGCTCGTCTTTATATTGGCTCTCACACTGCGATAGCACGAGCAGCCATTGAAGATACTGTGGGAATTGCAAGTGTATTAGGTACACAACGTCTCGCATGCAGCCCTAGTTCATTATTTACCTACAATCGTCAGTGGATTTAAAGTACTGTACATGACGTATGTACGTAATGACAGGGAGCCAAGCTAACCGAAGTAAGAAAACGTATTTGCTGTAACCCACAAAAGGGGTAATAAAACATAAAAAAAAATAACTATCAGTATGTTTTAAAATTAGAAAATATGGTTTTTACATAATTTTATCTTACTGTTCTTACAATTACATACAATCATATCATGCTTTAAGATTGAAAATTAAGATATATGTAGTTTTTGATTTTCCATTTACGTTTCTTTTAATATAGAAAACTAAACCAACCCAATTTTTGGCACTCGTGAAAATATCTTATTTGTGGGATACAGCAAATAGGTTTTCTTATGTCAATTATATAAATTCGCTAAATTCAAATGTTGTAAGTATGTTCACAGATAAAACACTGATCGCGTTAAGTCACCTTACTGCTCCCGTTATATACCTACACGTAGAGATTTGTCTACAATTGTAAAAGATTGTGTTAAGGTCAATTTAAAGACGAAGAAGATTTTTCAATTAAGGAACCGACGACAAGTGGGCGAGTGATAGACCATCAGCGTTTTGCTTGTTGCTCTTGTTAGAGGCATTAGAATGATATCAGCGTATACAATTGTTGAGATGTAAAACGATATAGGTATTGCTTCATATCATTCACTGCTTCGTGCACATAATTTATTATATTCCATTTCAACACCGTAAACGTGTGTTTCTATTAAAAATGATTTTTGGTACAAAAAAAATATAATTTTCCACAAACGATATTTACAGATACTAACTAAACACATAACTATGCAACGTACAAAATATGAACTGATATTATAATTAAACAAAACAAAAAACAAGTATACAAAAACAACTAATACACCTGAAAGTAGATGACCATTGAAAGTCAGCCATGTTTCGCGCATCGTTCCCATTCTTAATTTACATACAATACTTTTAAAACGTGTTACAAATTTCTCGGTACTGTCGGCGGATCGTGATGTACATAAGTTCATAAAAAACCGTCGCTTCTTGCAAACTGATATATCAAAGAATGCGGTACGGTTATAAACATAAAAGTGAATATAATGGTTGAGTCAACGGTTGTATTTGAATTTTATGAGAACAAAAATGTAATTTTTTTTTAAATGTAATGTCAAAAAGGAGAAGGAAATTTAGGTGAACTGCAATATAAACTAATGTTGAAATATGACTGTTTACTAATGAAAATTTAATGTATGCTTAGTCAGGCTTAGGCAAGAGAACTCGTTTTAATAATTGTCATAGCCATAAAAGGTACCTTCGCTGTGTTTATAGCTATCGGACTTGTAGAATCATCTAGCGGCTCTACGTGTCACGAATACTTAGAACACCTAGGTAACAAATCGTCAAAGCACAAATCTGGTCACGTACAAAGCTAGCCGTGTAACAATAGCTAACATTTGCTAACAATTTAACAATGAAATTTAATAACAAAAAGAAAGGCTATCGGTATTCAAACTATCATCAGGTACGTGTTGTTTACGAACAGTATTAAATTAACGCACCTATTTACCAACAAATATGTGTCAATACTGTAATCAACATTTTTGTCTTATTCTATTCGTATTGGATCCTAATTCTATTAACGATTACTACTCGATCGTGTATAGAAATACAGATCGGGTTACGATGAATCTGCCACATGAATAGCGTCACAGGTCGTGACCGTACAAAGCTTTCTGCAATGGCGGTAGTGTGTCGCAATCCAAAACAGTACCGACACGCTGGATGCACTCGTAAGTCTGATGCCACAGTCGAGTACCCTACGCCTTCACGGGCACAGACTTGCGTGGGGATTTTTCAAGTTAAAACACCATTACGTGGTATCGCAGAAATACAAAACCGCATGCTATCTGGCGCATGATGTCACGAGTGCTGCCATTTTGGGTGGGTCTCGACGAATACAGGCCGGGGAAATTTCGCCATGGGTTTAGTACTATACCAACGAACAATAAGATAATCCAAGTTTTAAATTTTTTATTACGCTCGGTTAGTATTTTAATGACAAGAATAACTTGTATAAAACACATATTTGAATTGAACACAGGTGGCTACTTGGCTACACAATGTTAAAGTTACTGTGTGTATAAAAACTGAACGTTAATTTACTTTTTATTTTACACCATAAACAATATAATAAACTCAATATTTCTCGAAAACCTCTAGAACATTTCAGGTTCCAGTAAAACCAATTGTACAGGGTTTTACATTTCTATATATTATTTTCACACATACACTTACTTCATCGAAATGGAATTTAATCAATAAGTAATCTGTCCTCGTTGGACATTAAGAAATCATAAAATTTTCATTCAGACTCGTAGACAAATTCAACATGCTCAGCAGTCTAGTACGTTCCTTTAGTCATATGTGCGTAAAGTAATAAATATGTATAATTACTAATATTTACCTAAAGATATAAAAATAGGTAAATACAGTATTTAGGTTATCTTTAACGTATTTCGTAACTATTTGGTGGCTGATTATTTTATTTATTAGGGCTAAGCAAAGGCTTCGGACATAAGATGTTTGAGTGCGAGAAATTTAAATCCCTTTTGTCCCGGCTTTCCTGTTTATCCTTCTTTAATGAAATAAAACGTTAATTTAAAGATTTTATTCTTTGTTGAACTGTAGGTATGTCAATCATGTATTCAAACGGCATTACTTGTTATGCCTCCATTATTACTTGTAATTGCTTATACTTTGCCCGTACCTAAAGTAATATTTGATAACGTACCGATAAACAAGGTGTATGTACCGATTATTTCTTAAATGAACCTGGCGATATTATTAACATTTAATGTC
The DNA here is from genome assembly GCA_933534255.1 of Iphiclides podalirius. Lineage (NCBI taxonomy): Eukaryota > Metazoa > Arthropoda > Insecta > Lepidoptera > Papilionidae > Iphiclides > Iphiclides podalirius. The sequence continues at coordinate 7,696,472 of OW152826.1, read as the reverse complement.
ATTGATAGCACAGAAAGTGTTGGTTGTCAATACTTCAACATATACTGCAGCATTCAGATAAACTCTGACCACATTCGAACTGACGTATCATATTTTGTATTTGTTGTTGTATTAATAATGGACACTCGCCTAGATATCTAAAATATATTTGTTCCACATCTCCTTTATTAGCAAACTTTATTCTTTTCGTACCCAAGTTATTTCAAAGTTATTATATGTAAGTTTGAGTATAGTAAGTACATTTATTGATTTGCATTTAAAATCCAGATTTTATGTAAAAATATTACGTAAATAAACACGGTATTTAAACTGTGGTACCACCCAACAGTATTTGCTGTTGCAAGAATGGGCAGGTCCATCTGGGTAAGTACCACGATCTCACAACACTGAATACCGCCAATAATGAATTGGAACTTCTGCGTTCTTCTGCGAACTCTGCACTTTTTTTACATACACCTGTTGGGGAAATATTTAGCACTAGCTACTGCCCGCGACTACTACTGCGTAGAATAGGCTGAAGGCGTAAAATTCAGACAGAAAGACAGATATACATAAAATATGTATATAATAATCATTTTTGGCTGTTGCACGATTGGGCAGACCCGTTCGGGTAAGTCCCACGACCTCACAGAAGACCAGCGTAAAGTGGAAGTATGACAAATACTTTCGCGTTTCGTCTGGTGAGTGAGGTAGCCGGAGCCCAATATTCAAAAGGTTGTCAACACATCTGTAACCCTCGGCTGTAGCAGATGTCCATGGGCGGCGGTACTCACTTACCATCAGGTGAACCGTCTGCTCGTTTGGCAACTTTTCACATAAAAAAATAAAAAAATATAGCCTATGTCTTATTCTGATGTATAAGCATCAAAGCATAAGCATCTTATTGTAAAGTTTCATTAAAATCCATTCAGTAGTATTTGCGTGAAAGAATAACAAACATCTATCAATACATACAAACTTACGCGTTTATAATATTAGTAAGGAAATAAGGATTTCTAGTGAGACAAGAACAGCCAAGAGAAACAACTTACTTCGCCTTTGAATTTCAAGTAAAGAGGTATTATTTATGGCGCATCCATCGAACACAAATATTTCAAATATGCATCAGAAACTATTCACGCAGAATGATCTCACCGAGCTTAAGTCACTCGTTGATCTAAACAACACTTCTGAAAACTAACGCTTAGTTTAACGTCTAGAAAATCTATCAATATAGAAAACGATCGCCTCTTGTCTACACGAGACCCGTGAAAGTCAATAGCCAGTGCAGATTTCTTTAGTCCGCAAATGGGTTACCTGGTCTTATTAAGCAGGTTGATCGGAACTCAGACTTCAACGCGTACGCTTTTTAATGCGTATTTAGCGACTACTTCTGATTGTCGTGTTATGTGGCAATTGATATACATATATAGTCAGACGAAGACATACATAGACAGTCAACTGACAAAAATATTTTTACGCAACGCGGAACTCGTTCTGAGTATTGGCAGTTTGCCTTTTGTCGTCGCTGCATCCAAAACGTCGGGACATTAGCTTAAAGACTCACTCGCTAGATATAAATCACCCATTATTCTTAAAGGGCCCATTATTCATAAATTCAAATATTTCAAGAACCAGACCAGCTTAATGAGTATAGAGGACGCCACATTTAAAAGTTAAGCATGGATACAGATCAGAATATAGATATTAGGCAATAGTTAAAATTGTTTCCAATAAAGGTATTCAAAGATAACACTTAATAGGCATCTTATGTGGTTCCTTTGCCCTTCTATTAGAATGTAAAGCACAAGCGCCAGGTACGATCGGGTACGGTTTTAGATTGGCCACACTAAAGTTCCTTCACACGAATGTATTACGATAACAAACACGTTTCGATAAAGAGTACGACAACTGCGAATAAGAAAGGCACTTTGGCATCACGATACAAAAAGTAATTAATTTTTTTAAGTTTATTCATTACTTCTTGTTAATGCGCCAACAATTACTACCATTACGTAGAAAACATGTGTCATGGATCCACCACCTGCTCTTATTAATTACGTATGCAATTATTTTTATTAAAAGATATGAAAATGTAGGTAGGGATATTGTTATTATTCAGACCATTGCTACTAAATGTTCATAACTGTATATAATTTATGTAAGTACTAAAGAAAGTTTTGTTTGATAACGTCACTATGTAAATCACGGCGAATGGTAGGTATTACAAAGAAGTCGCTAGTCATTCCTTGCCATTTCAAATCAATGTTATTCTAGTGTCGTTGGCACGCAGTAATATAACTCTAACTACACCATTTACTGCACAAAATCTTGTGTTTTCTACTGAACAATATACATTACTTTAGTTAAAGATAACTTTAGGGAAGGATTTCATGATAAAAATCTTAGTAACTTATTTATGACATCATGCCTTCGTTATAACATCAAATGAACGTAACAACCTTGGTCAAGTACAACCCGTTTTTAATTCTAACGCCATTGAAATTTAAAACCTAAAGTACTTGCCAATTGTACTTGTATAAAAAAAACTTTTAAGCGTCAAACAAAAGAACTTCTTATATTATCTTAGATATTTGCTCACTTTTAAACTGTTGTCATTATTGGTCAAACATTTTTGTAGTATTATCTCTTGTCCCATAAGACATTCCATTAAATTATCACAGTTGTTTTAAGCAGCAGACGTTTTAAATTGTCGGGCTATCTAAACGAGTTTGGTATTGAGGGCAATACTAATAGAACTTTCGGTTCGATAAACTCCTACACATCTGCACATAAGGATGCAAGCAAACTGACGTTGGCCCGTTATGACTCACGATGAACATAAGACAGTCGCCTACATCTTTTATTGTTCTCTCGACAAGCAGTTAAATTGTATTTATAGACCATTACCTCCAGACAAATCATGCAACAAATGTACACGAATTCATAATTAAAAAAATATAATAGCATTTTATAAAGTACATATATACAAATTTCAAATACGATAGAAGGTCGATCAATCGAAAGTAATGGTGATTAACCAACTAAGACATAGAGCCAAAATGGCTTAGAATCACGGTATGCAATATAATTTTAATGTTACAATTCTGTACGTTAAAATTAAGTTTAAGTTATATGTTCTTAACTTTGCTATCCACATCGTTCAAATTAAAAAAATCTTACCAAAGACATTGTTACTGTTAGATAACCATTTTTTCGTTTTGCCGTGAACTTGGCATATAATGCTGTTAACGATTGTTATTAAACTTAGGCTTTTTTGGCGTTGGTTACTTTTCAGACAATATATCACAGTTTATTTCATATGTCACACGAACGACGTCAACAAGCACATGCTCTACTTCTTACGTAATGACCATAGAGTTTACAGACATCCGTAATCTCGTCACTTAAGAAACGCCAACGCTCAGACTGCTAGATTATTAATAAATTAAAGTTAAATGAAGCTTTCACACGAGGAGCTTTAATTAATGAACACTGAGACATGTCCATTTCTTTCATGCAATAAGGAGGTAGAGAAGGATAGAGCTGTGTCATATTGTAATGTACCACAGATGTAAGGTTATGGTTAAAGTTTATTATGTGAACTACATATAGGAATTCATTTAGTACGACGTTAACAAATCCGATAATGTAATAATAAATTGAACTTAAATATAATTTAACTGGCGAACGTGAAGAGTTTTATTATTATATCATCTAGTTTTTATCGCAAACATGGTAATTCGTTATTTCGGTAAGCCGTTCCTTCCAAATATTATCTTTCATAATGTTATCACGAATACGTACATTGATAAGACAAAACATATCGCCATATTTCTGTTGTTTTCCAATTTATTATGCTTGTCAATCCGCCAAAGATTAAGATTGTAAGTTTTAATAATCATATCTAATAATTCATTTCATATAATAAAACATTAGCTATGCAAAGACATAGTAATGTAGTCGTACATTGTTCAATTTAAATCACCTAGTCAGAACGACCGATGGTCAGTACAGAATATAGTGCCCCATTCATTAAATTGATGTCCGCCATTCGAGGTTATTGTAATACCCATTTCAATATCCTTGAAATGCATATTACCAACGTCAAAAACAGATAAGGTAACATAATGAGAGTTAAATGACTACTCACCCACAAGTACAGATTTCGCAAATACATTGCTCCTTAACAACCTTTTTCTCAGGTTTTTTGGGTCCAGCGTGTCGAGGTTTTGTTTCATCTATGTAGACGGTCTCCTCAACAATGGTCTTGTCGTCTCGCACTGTTTTTCTGTCATCAATGATGGTTTCGTCGTAAACTGTGCTGACAACGGTATCCTTTCTTGTGGTGTCGGTGATAGCATGATCTACCACATCGTATTCGCGTATATCACGTGTAGTACGGACATCGTTCTAAAAAAATAAGAAATTTTTAATTTTAACAAAACTATTAAAATAAACAAAACTATTAAAATAACTATAAAAATAACTAATCCTTTAAAAATACTGATCCCTTTGTCGAAAAGACAGGATATTGTTATGCCCAAAGATGTTGTAGGAACATTACACATAACTACACAAATAGCATATAAGCGAGCACATAGATTCGGAACAATTTATCTGTTAGGTCACACACAAACATAAGTACCGTGCGGGAGTCGAACCCACAACGATTGCGTCAATAGAGTCAACATATGGTTAGTAACTTTAATACTTAATGGTCAACGTACCAAGTTTTTGATGTCTAACGCACTGTTATCGACAAAAACGTCGGTTTTTACTTTCTCGTCTTCTTTTGCATCTTCGTAAGTTGTTACTTTTCTAGTTACTCCATTTTCCGTAATATAACGCGTAACCTCCACTTGACTTCTTGTTTTGTCCACTTCGAATGACTTCTTGATTATGTCAGAATTGCTTGAATTTAGAACAGTCATTTGCTCTGTATCCACACCTTCATATAGATCTTTCACATCTTCATTAATTTTAGTGCCAAAGGTAACTTTGTCAATTCTCTTAAATGGATATTTTTTAACCGTTTCTATTATATCCTTTAACACCCTGTCGTCAATATTTCTCCTTATAACAATGTTCTTGTTACTTACCGTTACATCTTTATTCGATGAAGAGGTCTCAATAATTTTTCGCAAGTCACTTATGGATGTAAAATCTTTTATGTCTTTTGATGTTAATATAATATTATCCTGTGTGTCTTGTCGCTTAAGATGGTGTCGAGGCTGTTCGGGTTTACCAAAAGGTGACATTTCTTTAGGGCGTTTTGGCCTATCATCATCTTTCTCATAAACAAACTTTCCATTCCATGTTCCCGTGCTTCTTTCGTATGTGGTCAAAGTGTCTTTCATTTCAGAAGTTGATTTTGATGTTGTCTCCTTTACTATATTTTGTTTTTCTTTTGTGATAAAATCAGTCGTTGTGGTAACATTTTTATTATCACGGGCGTTGGTGGTTTTGTCCGATGTGATTGTTTCTTGAGTATCAGAATAAACTGATTTGTTGGTCGTGTCCTGTATGTTTCTGACACGCATATCATCTCTATCGGAAGGATGTTCAGTAATCGCTGGCTTCTTTGTGAAGTCTCCAGAATATACGTTTCGTGTAGAAGCGACCTCTTTACCATCTTTATACAAAGCTGATTCCTCGGAAACGGAAGTTGCGCTCTTGGGTATACCATCTTTACCAGTATCATAGAAAGATTCCTTGTCTAAGACATGTCGCGTATATTCATGCTCTGGTTTTATGCCTGGTCCACTAACGTAATGACTTTTTTCATGTGTTGCGTGTTCTTTACTATCTCCCCATTCTCGATGAGAGCTGTCCACTATCCTTTGTTGGCCGTCAATCACTTCTAAAACGTAAGAAGATGTTGATGCCTGTTGAGCGCTGCTTGTATTGCTCTTTAATATTTTAGTAGAAAAGTTAATATTGTCGGTATCTCGAACCTGCAGAATATCGCCAACCTTCTGAAGTTCGTTTTGAATTGTTGTGTCATAACCGTAAAAGTTAGACGAATCGGTTCTGGTATTCTGGTTACGTCTTTGTATATTTGTACTTTCATTGATTATTTTACTACTTTCGACTGTGTTAGTATTACTTTGCGTGTTGTTTACTGTATCAGAAGAAGAATCAATGTATTGCACATTATCATGGACTGATGTTCTATCTTCAGCAGATTTCAGGTGGTGAATTGTATCTTTATGCGCGACAATGCTCTCATGTGCACTAATTTGCTGCCCATCCTTCACATACTTTGAGTCCTCTCTAATAGTCATTTCACTTTTAGGTATACCATCCTTTCCAGAGTCGTATTTAGAATTCATGTCATAATTTTTTGCACTGTAAACAGATTGCGGTTTAATATCAGTTCCACTAACGCTTGCATAAGCTTCTTTTGATAAGTGTTCTTGGGCGTCACCCCATTCACGTTTGGAGCTATCAATTATGCGTTCTTTTCCATCAACAATTTCCACTACATACGACGATGACGATGATTTTGTCACACTATTACTTTTATTTTCACTCGATTGACTTATTGTACTATATTCAGTACTTTTAACGTTCCGATCAAGCGTACCTTCTCCGCCGTAAAAATTACCACTGTCTGACTTAACAGTCTGACTTCTCTTCGATCCATCGGAGGAATGATAATTGTCCTTCTCGCGCTGGTTAACAAATTTTTTATCAGTTATTTTCGAGAAATTGTCTTTCATATCTTTTCGAGATAAAAACGTTTTTTGCTGTGTCCTTTGTATATTGGTTGCATTCTCACGTTCCGATTGAAGCAATGAATTAGTTGCAGTTGCACCCTGAGGTCTCATAATATGACCACTTGATCCTCTTATGTTATGAGCGGTGCTGTCTATAAAACCAGTGTTGAGAGTTTGGTTCTCAATGGACGAATCTACCGTTCTATCAAATGTCTGACTGTGAGTGGAGTCAGAGTGTTGTACTGAGGTCGAGGACGACTCAAATTTTTCACTTTTTGAGCTCTGTTGGTGAGTTGAAGAGGTCTCTTGAAGTACAGAACTAGAGACGAACTCACCGGTTGTAGACTGAGCCATATCACTGACATTATGTTCGTGTAATCTGGTTTGAGATAAATCAGTCACAGATGGTGCTTCTGTTATTATGTAGTGCGGATGGCTATTATAATGCTCTGATATTGTAGAGCCGGTTATAGAAGCGTGATCAGTTACATCAGTAATCATGAGCGGGTCATCCTCCTCGACCTTTACGTCGATGTAGCGGACCTTTTTACCTGCCGAGCTGACCTTCTGCAGAGTGTTACTACTCTTCTGCACAGTAGACGTGCTGCTCTTCTGCACACTGGTCGATGCACTGCTCGTCGAGGTCACTTCTGACGCCTTCGTTTGTTTAGTCTTTTTATTTTTTATAGTCATTATGATTAACACCAATCCGCGTGGCTACAGGAAATTACGAAACTACGCTTAAAATACGGGAGATTCTTATAACAACCATTAAATAATAGAATAATATTCAACTAACACATAATACAAAATATGGTACGCTTTGCCATGCAATATAACCGTCGCGAGAGTCGTTCGTGTCGTGCGAGGTGCGCGCGCGCGCGTTGCTCGCGACTGTCTCTCGGAGTCTGCGAGTGCGGCGGTGTGGAGGCAGCTCGCTGAGCCCCCCTTGCACCTTGACGTTTATCGCGTCGCCCACCGGACCTTCGCGACACGTAAGCGCTTACATCTCGCCGGGCGTCGGACTAACACCAAAAATGGCACACCGCGTCACCCCTTAATCGGAAACTGTGTTTACAACAGGCACGGTAATAATATTCTTCAATTTAATCGCATATGCATATTTATAATTGATAAGAATATGGATTTGTCAGGCCACTGATTCTGTGCTGTATGATAATAAAACAATTAGAAGCAATAAAGATGATGACCATTAATAATGATTTCCTTAAAACCAATTTGGATCTCACTTCTTTCAAATTAGTTTGCTAGAAGAATATGAACGAGATATTATAACTCGTCAAGTAAATAAGTATTTTATATTATGTGTTTCATTCATCACAATGCGTAACATTTGCATTTACTTTAGGTTCAGAACGTCTTGAAGTATTTCCTTTTCTGAGTGCAATGTAGTTGGTTAATACAACTTATCTGATTCCAATATGGCCTCTTTTTTTTTTTCAAAACCTTATTTTTTATATATCAAGTGTACGTTTATCGATTTGATTGTTAGTAAAGCTGTGTTTTATAAAAGTTTTATGAAAAAATTTGTGGCTTATCAAAATGCCGCATTGGGTTATTGTATTCTTGGGCTGAAATAAGAACGTGTTGTTGCCAATTAAAATTGAAAAAGTTAAATTGACTCACTGTAACATATAAGTAAATTACTTACCAATTTTGAATGGTTTGAAAAAATCATTCTTATTATAATTACAGAATTTTTTATTGCATCATAATTATCTTATTCTTTATTGTAAACAAAAAATACAGTTACAAATAAAAGATTACTACTAAGTATTAAAATGCTTAAAGTGCTTAAAATTAAAAGTAAATAGAAAAGTAGTGCGAACAAATTAAATAAGAAAACAAATAACAATATAATATCAAGGCAAAAAATAGAGTTGAAATCTATCAATCAAACACAACAAATTATCTATATATATTAATACGTGAAGCAAAAACTTGGTACAAAGTTTTTTTTTTTACGAAAATCTTATATCTTGTATCTTGTATTAACGGATGTTTTTGCTTTCAGTCCCGAGACTATTAAAGCTTCATCTGACGCAGAACCGGTGGGCTAGCCAGAACCCACGGGTTTGGGCCCTCCGCTGTGGGTAGGGCCACGCATGTGCTCATGCGTGCGTTAACTACTACGGTACGTCATCTAAGGGCCATCGAGGTCGTGGTTCGGACCGAAACCCCGATGGCCGTCGACTCTGCAATTAGCTAATCGGTGGCTGGGGGCGGTGAGAACCGCCCCGGAACGCGGGTGTACCTTGTGTACGCGTTGTGTTGGTCTCGCCGTGCTCGGAGGCGAGGGCGAACTAGTGTGTTTGTTGTTGCACTAACTGTGGGTGTAGTGTTGTCCGGCGGGACCACCGGCAGTGGGTCCGGCGTGTCTAAGTCCCCTTCCTCGACCGGGTCGATTAGGACGTTTCTCGGGCGACGCTTGTTGACGTTCGCGTTTTGGTCGGGTTGGTAATTTGCTGCGCTTACCATCAGAGGGTTGGGATGATGTTCGGCTCTATCGAAGAACCGTTTGGTCAGGTCTTTAAAATATTCGCGAATCGTCGGGAGTCTGCAATCGCTGTGCAGGTCGACGTTTCGTTGATACCACTGCGCACCGGTTGCGCGGCGGATGAACTTATTTTGTACTATTTGCAACTTGTACAAGCGAGTAGGGTGCGTGTGGGCGAAGGTCATGCATGCGTAAGACATAATAGGTCGTACGCAGGTCTTATATAATAATAATTTGTGGCTTAAGGGCATTTTACTTTTAGCGTTAGTTAAATTGTGTAGCCGGCCGGAGACGAACGCGGCTCTATTGCGAACGTTATTAATGTGCGTAGTAAATGACATACGCGAGTCGAAAGTGACTCCTAAGTATTTGACCTTTTTCTTCCAGGGGAGCGGTTGGCCATAAAGGGATATTTGCCCCAACTTTCTGCATTGACGAGGGCCATTATAAAGATGTGACGGGTAAGTACTTCGTGTGAAGTGAATCGCCACACTCTTTTCGGGATTTATTTCTATTCTCCATTTGCGGAACCAATCGCCGAGGCGGTCGGCAGCGCTTTGGAGTCGAGCGGTTAGTTGTCTAAGGTTGCGGTCTGAATAAAAGAGCGCCGTGTCATCCGCGAAAAGCGCGAGATTGACGTGGGGGTCTTTAGGTATATCGCTCGTGTAGAGCGTAAAGGAGAGTTAAGATTTTTCACAAAAGAAACAAAAACCGCGCTTGGAATTAATACACACTTTTCTCCCCTTTTTTTCGGAAACTGCTAGAACAGTCACGACAAGTCATTTGATCTGTATGAAATTGAAAACATGTTTAAAACCTGAAAAGGTGTAAGTTCCTTCCATTATAGAACTCATGAAATTATTTCGGATAAAATTCAATAGCCTTGCGCCGTTTTCCTGAGGTAATGGCAGCATTCTTTCTTAACCGACTTTAAAAGGAGAGTAGGTTATCAATTCGATCGGTATATTTTTTTGGTTATAACTGCAATAGATGAAAATTAGTTTTTCGTAATTAAAACTGATAAATTTTAAGATTTCTATGGGATCTTATGGACATCAGATAAGTCACTATTTTATATAGCGGCAGAAAATCTAGAAAAAGTGAAATCGTCTTCGCTATTGATGATTTAAGTAGATATTTCAACGAACAAAAAGCCCTACGACTTTTTAAAAAAAGCTGATATTTTGACGGGAGAATTTTCGATTGAAATTTAGGGTGCTTTTTCGATATTGAGTCCAAAATAAAGTGAAAAAATAAATATTTCAAATGAAATAAATCACGGTGTGTTTGGGATATAAAAAGGTAAGTTTTCACCAAACTCAGAGAAAAAAAATTTTTTTAAAGATTGGTTATTTGAATTTTTCACATAAATGAGCTTATGTGAAAAAAGTGTAGATACAAAAGTTGTAGATCTTTTTATTACTACTACTACAACTTTACCATTTTACTTTTTTCCATCGAACTCGGTAGTTTTGGCGGAAATCGAGATGAACTCAGATCGCCTGTAAATTATTTTTCCTTTCATTTTTGTTAATTCTCTTCCTTTTTTGAATGGGTTTCATCCTACAATATATTTTTTCACTTTTTACCATTTTTAAAAGCTAGATGATATTGTATAAGTTACTTACAGTTTCGGGTGCGAAAAATCGATCTAGCTAGGTTTCATTTTCAGAAAATGTCCTTTTATCCCTGTTTTCAGGGAATGAAAAATATTATTCGAATACGACGGTAAATTTCACCGAAAAAAAAAATGTTATAATAGCTCGGTCGGTAATCGGGCGGCCGCTAACAAACAGCCACGAAACAGAAGGCCATGGTTCGTATCACGATCATTTACACACTTATTTTTTTACATTTTTTTTGATTCCAGATCGTTGCTTTCTTTATCTTTTATTTTTTGTCGATTTGTTATTTTGTTATTTTTTTCCCTTTTTTTTAAAGTTCTTTCTTTTGTGAAAAACACCAGTTCATATTTTCCTATTATTACGTCGGTAAGATCGAAACATATTATGCATATTTCATTACTTAGTAATTTGTATCTAAATGTAATTTCCAAAATACACGATTTACCAAAAAAAAAACCCACGGTCCTCCAGGTACTAGATATTAAAGCATAATGCAGCTTAAGAACAATATTTTTATGAACGTAATATTCGAATAGGTAAAATACCGCTATATACTTTTTTAATATTTAATTTTACATCGTTTTATTTCATTACGTCCCGTCATTAACGACGATCAATTTTTAAATAATTTAAAGAAAACAACCACCCCCACCAATACCCGTTTCTTTTACTATGATCGAACTGTTCATTACGCCATCTGTAGGCAGTCAAGGTTTTCTCAAAACCCTTATCCGCCAGTTGCTTGCAAATACATTCGTCATCGATTCTTTTACACTGCCACCACACTGTTATTGAAATTTTCCTGTTGTGACATAGCTATTCACAAATTATGTGGCGCGTGTAAATATTGGTTTTATATTTTCTTCCCACCACATCTAATCTTAATTAGTTATTTTAAACCCTCCGACGTCACCGTAATTAGTTAGTTAATCACTCGACATTCGAAACTCAATGTATTAGTTATTGTACATTTATAACTAAACACAGATACAAAACAACGATTGCCTCCGCAGACAGTGAACGAAGACGTGGGCTGTACAAGGCCCGGCTTTTGCTGCCTTTAAATGGTAATGGTGGGCGAGTCGGCTTCGAATCATGCGCCCACCGCCTGACTGCATGCAAGTGCCACAAATAAGTACATTCATCACCCCTGCCAACCTGTTTTATTTCATAGGAGTGAAAATCCTTACTTAATAAGCCTAGACATATACCTATTTACATTGACTATTCTAGTAATGCATGGTTGCCCCGGAAGATTGATGTGTACCAATTATGTTTATTCTAAATGGTAAAAACTTAACCTATATACCTATAGGTTATAAAGTATAGTATATATTATATGGACGTTATATATATAAAAGTCACTATCTGAGTGCAGCAATTTTGAAACCATACATACAGCTTAGGTACACTTTCTAAAGCAAGGATGAGCACCGTTAAACATGTTTATGCGGCCCGCCAAGCATTTTTTATCGATTTTCTCCCATCAATATATTGTTATAAAATTAATTATGATGAAATTGTATTACATACTGAACGAAATATTTTTTGCTCGTTTTTCTGTTCTTTTCTTGTTTGTTTTTTACCTTGCATTAAAATTTGTTTATGAAATCTACTTTTTTTTAATTTTATGTTTTATTATTCTAATATTTATTACAAATAAAGTTTTGTAAATTATTATGTGCGGCCCGCCAAAAAAAATTAATTTAAATTGGCCCATTGATTAGAGGTTGCTCACCCCTGTTCTAAAGCGTTCCCTGTTCCTAGATTTATTTGCAACAACTCACACGACATTTATAGTGTAACATGCTTTTTAAAATCTATTTAACGAATTTTATTGTTTTTTGGGTTTAATTTTTAGTTTCAAACACTGCACGGTAATAATATAATGGGTAAAGATCGGGAGTGATTTCACTCATAAGTATAAACTACATAACAAGCATGGTGCTTTACAACTTAAAAATGAATTATTTATTTCAATATTAAGCTGACTATATATAATATTTTAGTGCATAGATCCAAGGGAGAGTGTACAAATATGATATATCAATATTTATTAAGGCATATGCAAATTCTTTTATGCCTCATAAGAAAAACGGCCAAGTGCAAGTCGGACTTGCGCACGAAGGGTTTCATACTATTATCTAGTATGTAATTGTATTTGTATAAGCGCCCATACAACTCAGAGGTCTACTAGTATCTTAATTGAGGTCGACTATGTATGTATCGGGACATCCTTTAATTTTAAAATTTTTCCGTACGACCTTGCTTTTAACACCCGCACTTGGCCATCGTTTGTGGACAATGATGGCCTGACCCATAGATGATGGCCTGACTCTTCTTATTCTCAGAATAGCTTGGAGTATAATGGGTCCTGCACGCTGGAGTCAGCAATGGTATATATTTAATACAGGGCTGATTTTACACGTAATTATAATGTGTGTAAATAAAGAAATACAACCAAAGTAGAATCTTGTATTTGTATTAACATAGTATTGCAAGCATCTCTCTCCCGATCTCTATATCGGATAAACAGCCTCTGTCCCCGTTATCTCCATCTCAGGTAGTTTTTTTGTAATATTACTCAGTCCTGTTTGGATTGACATACATAGATACGTACGCATTACGCTCGAAAACTCCTTAGTCATGCCATTTTTAAAATGTTCATTCTATATATTTAGTAAAAGCGTCATCTTTTACTACAATTGCAAGTTTTATGCAAACTTAATACAATGTCTTTTCAAACGTTTCAAATTATTGTTCATAGATGGCTCTTTTTTATATATATATATCGCAATTTTAAATCTAGAGGGCGCTACAAACATTGATAGTCGATAAATGGCCGCGTGCGTCACGACGCTGCGCAATCGGGCACGGAAATAACTAACAGCTGTTCTACAATATTCCTTCGGGCAACTCAGGTAGCAGCTGCGTACAAACGAACACGCTGCCGTTTTCCTTGTAACTGCGATTATTTGGACATTGGATAGTGACTTTCTCATTGTTTTATCTCTCGCCGTGTAGCTCGATCGCTACATTTTTCAGTTTCTTACTGCCAACCTGTACTTGCAGTATAGACTACAAAAGTGTGTGAATCATTACAATCCGTGAGTTTCTTGGCGATATGTTTACCAAAAATCGTTCATTGTTATTGTGACTCAAATCAAGTAGAAATGACTCGTGAATACGTGGACCGCGAGGAGAGCTCTACAGTGTTATGTTAATAGAATCTCTCGTAGATAGTTATTTTAATTTTCATAACCACAAAATAAATATTTGTAAAAATGTCTAGTACGGTTCCAAACAGTTCTGCACTCAGAGCTTTGGCCTTAGAATATAAAAGCCTTCAGGAGGAGCCCGTCGAAGGTTTTAGAGTGAAACTGTTAGGAGAGGATAATTTATTCGAATGGGAAGTTGCAATTTTTGGACCACCAGACACTTTATATCAAGGCGGATACTTCAAGGTAAGGATAAAATATATGAATAATAAATATACATATATATTTAGGCTTATAGTTTCCTTGACCTTTTTTTATTACTAACTACTTTTTAGACATACCTTCATTCTGTGGTTATAGTTTCTCTTGTCACCTGCCATGTTCAGTGAGTAATTATGTATCCCAATTATGTACTCCGGCTATTTCAATTTGAATGTATTAATAAATTTTTTACTATATTTATTGATTCTGCAAGAATTTTTTTGTTTGACCTTTTTTTACTTAGGTTTTAAATTGAAAATATAAGCATAAGTATAAAATATTAAATTAAAACTTTATCAACATTTCTTTATAGTTCACGAACTCAAAAACACGAATATTTAATTTGTAACAATCAAAGTGTAGCTATTAAATAAAGTGTCAGTGTGGTGTCACAGGCTCTTGAATTTTTCTCTTCTAAATTTATAATAAAATACTGTTTGAAATCAACTCTTTATATAGCAATTCTGAACATTGTACCTAAATCACCTACACAATAATTAAATCTGTTTTCTAATGCAATGTTATTATAATTTTGTTGAATTTGATTTTAATTCATGTACATGTTGAAAATATTATGGGAATGGGATTCATGAGTGCAATGATAGCATTATTTAACCAGTAACAACAAGCTACTACCAGAGTAATCAGTATTCAGAGTATATACAAATTTTTGTATGTACAAATTTTGCTCTCTCTCTCTTCCTAAATTGTCATAACAATTATATATCTATAGAATATTCATTTTATAAATTAATTTTATGAATATTCAAGCTTAAAAATAGAAGTACCTACAAAATATATTGTATCAAAATACAATTTTTTCATAAAGCTGTTTTGCCAACCAATACTAGTAACACCACACTTCACATCCTATTTAGTATACATATAAGGTTTTACAGATAATAATAATTAGCTTTAGTTACCGTTAATCCTTTGCTGACGATGGATTTTTTGTAATTCATTATAAAAAATCCATGTCAGCCAAAAATAAATGTAAGAAATGAGATAATATAAGAATGGAAAGAGGTGTTTAAGTAAGTAGGATGAAGATATCCAATTCGGTAGGATTAAGAAATGGATCAAAAACTATTATTGTTTGCTAAACATTACATGATTATGTATTATATATAAATTTAACGTTATAGCTTATTGTGTAGGGAATAATATTTTTTTTATAACAACAGTAAATGTAAAGAAACAACATTGTAGATGGGTACTTATTTAAAGGTTGCCTTATCTATATAAAGTTATATTTAAAAAAACTTTATGATCTGTTATTTAATTTGGGTTTTTATACTTTAATAATTACTACATAATTTAAAGATTTTCATTTTATTTCAGGCACATATGAAGTTCCCTCCAGACTATCCATATTCTCCACCTTCCATTAGGTTCCTGACAAAAGTGTGGCATCCAAATGTATATGAGGTAAGCAACATGAAATTTTTATTTTAATTTTGTCAATAATTAATATAAGAATTATATATTCTAACGCAATCTTTAGCTTTTAACTGTGGTAGGGCCATGTAACAGTCTTTGCGGCTGCATGAATGGGCTGGTCTCCGGGTAAGTACCACAACCTCTCAGAACACCGGTGTGGAAGTGTTATACTTCTGCATTTTGTCTGGTGAGTGAGGTTGCCGGGGTCCACTATTACAAGGTGGCAACATATCTGCAATCCTATAGGTGTTGCAAATGTCAATGGGCGGTGGTTTATCACTAAACATCAGGTGAAGATCCAGCTTGCTTGCCACTCACATAAAAAAGTTTATTTTAAAAGGTATTCCAGTATGTGAAGATTTTAACCTTTTTTTACATACTTGAAGAAAACATTTTTAGTTCAATTTTATTGTTTCTTTTAATGCATTATGTGTTGTGGAAATAAAATATGTCCTTTCTTTAAAAGAATCCAAAGTTTTAGCTTCAGATACATATAAGAATTTATATACATTTTTCTTACTGTTTGTTTTACCATTAAAATAATCTCTTTTCTGTAATATTTCCATAATTATAGCTTTCATTCCACAATAAACAATTGGCTAACTAATCCTTGTAATAAATGAATAACAATTTGGCTGTCCAAATAGTTATCATTTTTTAGTTTCATGTCTAGTTTTTATAGTAAATTCAACTTTATTTGACTGAAATACAATTAAAAGAATGCTATGCATGCCGCTATGAATGACAACATGTCTAAACTAAATTAACATGACACTGACTTAACATCAAGTTTAGTGAATTGTCCACTCGCTTACCACCTTCTAACAGAATAAAAGTTCATCTATTATCTAATTGTACTTTTTGCATATCTTAAAATTTATAAACACACGCCTTTTTTCTCTTCTGGACTGAATTCATTTAACAAGCTTCTGTTTGCGATTTAGTAACCTTTTAAGTGGAAATCTTAAGGCCCATTTACATGGTGCCAGTTTCTTGCCTGTTGTATACAATTAAATTGAAGCAATAAATGAGTTGCATGGTCTAAACAACAAATGGTCTAAACAATTATTGCGCGCAATTTATTGCATTCAATTATTGCTCTTGTATGTACAAGAAAATGGCATCGTGTAAATGGGCCTTTACAAAAGTTTCATAAGACTAAATGTTAAGCAAAATCGTATTTCTCTTTAAACTTACTTTAATTGGGTCCATTGTAAATTGTTAATTAAATTGGAATGGGATAGGTCAAAATCTTAGTAAACATTCGGACTAATATTTTATACGTATAAGAAATAATCGCGCAGACAATAGGAAATTAACTTTATACGTTGACAAATAGCTAATGTCAGGACTCGAAGGGTTACTGGGTCAGTGGGAGCCTTTTAGAATAATGAACATTTGACATACTAATTTACAAATAAGTAATTTTCGGTTTATAGCAGACTTCATGACCATGCTCGTAAAATAAACAATTTGGAATTTACGTCTTCTATATATATAAAAATGAATTGCTGTTCGACTGGACCGATTTGGCTAATTTTGGTTTTGAAATATTTGTAGCAGGCAGTCCAGGGAAGATTTAAACTACGGGAAATTATAGAAAAATTGCATGGAAAATCGAAATAGAAACAATTGTATTTTCCCATCCAAACTGTTGCTACCTGTCAAACATTTATGCCTGTGTTCCGAAAATTCTTTTTATATGCGTTCAGATTCATAAATTCCCTAGAAATAATAATTTATACAAAACAACTTTGCCGGGTCAGCTAGTTATGTATATTTATTTTTACTATGGTTGGGCCACGCTACAGCTTCGGCTGTTGTACGAATGGACAGGTCCGTCCGGGTAAGAAGCACGACCTCGCAGAAGACCGACGTGAAGTGTATATATATACTTCTGCGTTTCGTCTGGTGAGTGAGGTAGCCGGGGCTCACTTTATAAAAAGGTGGTAAATCAACATACATGCAATACTACGGGTGTAGCAAATGACCATAGGTGGCGGTTATCACTTAATAGGTAAACCGCCAGCTCGTTTTCCACCTTAAAGAAAAGTAAAGTAACAACCTACATACGTCCCACTGCTGGGTAAAGGCCTTCTTTGCGCAGAGGGTATTAGGGCATAGTCCACGACGCGACCCTACTGCGGATTGGAGGACTTCACATATCTTCGAAACATTTTTTTTTCATTATTATTTCGAAAATCTGCAGGTTTCCTCACAATATACTTCACCGCTGAGCTCGTGATAAGTCGGCACTTAAAATTACCAATTTCATTGGTGCCGGCACCGCGGTATAATATATTGTTGGCCTGTTAATAAGAACGATATTATAAAAAAAACATTCAAATCTCTAGATACTAAAAAAACTGCTGATCTATGGGGGATCTCTGTCAAGGTGATCAGTTCTATAATTGATGTAGTCTCACCTTACTTAGCAACTATATTTAATATTTGTATTCAACGTGGCGAGTTTCCTGACCTTATGAAATATAGTAAGATTAGTCCGGTGTTCAAATCTGGTAGTACTTCTTACCCCAGCAATTTTAGACCTATTTCAGTACTACCAACTCTTAGTAAAATTTTTGAAAAAATTATTTTGAATCAAATGTTACTCCATTTTAGTACACATAAATTGTTGCATAACAAGCAATATGGATTTACTAGGGGTCGCTCAACAACATATGCGGGTATCCAGCTTGTTAAGACTATTTTTGAAGCCTTGGAAAGTCACAGGATGCCTTAGGTATATTCTGTGACTTAACCAAAGCATTTGATTGTGTACAGCATGACACTCTGGTCAGGAAACTACACCAATATGGTATAAGAGATGCCGCACTCAATCTTCTGACATCGTACTTGAGCTATCGTGTTCAGAGAGTTGACGTGAATGGCAAGAGATCTCCCGGGGCCCTGGTAAGTATGGGGGTTCCACAGGGATCTATTCTGGGGCCTTTTCTCTTCCTCATCTACATAAATGACCTGCCCTATCTTGTTAATAATCATCATGAGATAGTATTATTTGCTAATTATACTTCTTTAATTTTAAAGTTAAACGGCATTCTGTAAATTATGACGATGTTAACAATACTCTCTCCACTGTAGTACATTGGTTTAGTGCTAACAACTTAATGCTGAATAGTAAAAAAACGAAATGTATTAAATTTACAACTCCCAACGTAAAAAGTGTAAAAACTGATGTACTTCTACATGGGGAAGCGTTAGACCTAATTGACTCGACTGTATTTCTTGGCATAACTGTAGATGCCAAATTGCAGTGGAGCCCCCATATTAATAAACTGTCGAGTAGACTTAGCTCAGCAGTCTTCCCAGTCAAAAAAATTAGACAGTTGACTGATGTGGATACGGCTCGTCTGGTATATTTTAGCTATTTCCACAGTATAATGTCTTATGGCATTCTACTTTGGGGGAATGCAGCCGACATAAATACTATTTTCATCCTGCAAAAGAGTGCTATTCGAGCGGTTTATAACCTGGGCCCCAAAGATTCACTAAGAAACCTGTTTAAAGAAATATAAGTTTAATTAAGAATGACTTTTCAAGATTTAGTAATGTGCATGATGTAAATACTAGGAACAAGCATAAATTAGTTCTACCCTCAACTACATCGCGTAGAACAAGTAAATCTTTTATGGGAAAATGTATTCGCTTTTACAACAAAATCCCAGAAAACGTTCAAAATGAATCCGTTGCTAAATTCAAAAAACTTGTAAAGGAACGTTTGTGTGTTAATGGCTATTATAGTATTAGTGATTATCTGAATGATAACACACTCTGGAAATGAATTGATCGCTCCAGGCTCTTTCAAGTGGAATTTAATAATTGTACACATATTTGTAATTTTTTTGGCAAGTAAAAAAAAATGTCCCGCTGAGTTTCTTACGCCGGTTCTTCTCAGGTCAGTGGCTTTCCTTCCGAACCGATGGTAGAGTTTTTTGACTATAAATAAGTAAGTGAATGCTTCTATATTGAATAAAGATAGACTTTGACTTTGTAATGGTTTTGAATTATGTAAAGATTTCGAATGACTAAAGACTCTCAAACATCTGCATCATCAAATGTAACTTTCAAATCTAAAGGTGTTCTGGATGTTTATGAGCAGGTGGAAAGTCTTTACCAAACTTTTTCTTAACCCCTGTTATTTATTTTCAGGCAAGGAAAACAATCTATAAAAAATTAAACACTAAACTGTCAAAGATTTTATCGCGTTTTATTTTTATTTGAAATGTCCCCTTGTATTTCGGCGTTCATAGCCGTGGGACAGACCGAGTTGTTTTATTACTTATTTTATTCCGATGTACTCAAAAGAAGCTTATGGTCAGCGCTGGCCAAAGAGTAGATCATGAGGAGCCAGGTATCAAGGGGCGCTAAAAATACTAATTTAATTACGTTAGTAAGAGTATTGTTAATGTTGAAAAAGCAGGATTGAAGTGAATTGATTGGATTGAATTTAAAATCAAAACAAAACGTGATACAATCAGTAAAGTAGTTTCTGTATAATATTCTCGTAAAAGGAAGGCATCGACATTGTAAATATTTTAAAATATTACTCTTCCTTTTTCTTCTTTATAATTCTAAAACTCAATCCAACTCACCGATCTCTCATCGAGACTTATCTTATCCTTTAAACGAGCAATTCTTGTGTATATATATATATATATATATATATATAATCGGAATCTCGGAAACGACTCCAGCGATTTTCATGAAATTTAGTATGTGCATAGATTCGGGGGCGAAAAATCGAATTAGCTAGGTTTCATTTTTAGAAAATGTCCTTTAATCCCTGTTTTCAGGGAATGAAAAATATAATTCGAATATGACGGTAAATTTCGGCGCAAGAGAAAATGTCAAAATAGCTCGGTCGGTAATCGGGCGGCCCCAAAACAGACGGCCGTGGTTCGTGTCACGATCATTTACACATTTATTTTTTTATTTTTTTTTCGATTCCAGATCATTGCTTTCTTTATTTTTAATTTTTTGTTGATTTGTTATTTTGTTATTTTTTTTCCTTTTTTTTTTAAAGTTCTTTCTTTTGTGAAAAATATCAGTTAATATTTTCTTATTATTACGTCGGTAAGATCGAAAAATATTACGCATATTTCATTACTCAATAATTTGTATCTAAATGTAATTTCCAAAATACACGATTTACCAAAAAAAAAAACAAACCGAGCAAAGCTCGGTCCTCCGGGTACTATGAGTGGTCGCCCCAAGTATTATCAATGGAAGAGTGTTTGCCGAACGCAAAAAACTGAACTGAAACTCGCATAAATACTGTTTTTGTTGCGTTCAAGTTTACCGTTAAGCTTCAACAGATAACCGTGTCTCGATAAAGCGAAATTAATTTGTGGTAAACATTAGGGTCATCAAACCGCCAAAAAGAGCGTGATTCACAAGTTGATTCGTCCCGTCGAATATTTTCTAGAAAGATTTGACCGCGCCGCACATGTGATTCTGCTACTTAAGGCCATAGACATAAGGTTCAAACCGTTGCAATTTCGTTATTGATTATTGGCATTTATTCGATCGTCAAATCGTTATTGGCATTTATTATACGCTTTAATTAGTTTGTTTTATTTACAAGGAAACTCACGTATGTACAAACTAAAGCAAACTAGTCCGAGCTCAACTTTAGGTACCGCTGTGCATTGCTTTGGGACACGTGAATTATTTGCGATGTTATGAAACAGTCTCTATGAATATATATTCTATCGCAGAGAATTTCTATTGTTTTGCAAACATATCTGCGCATTCAATGGCTATTGATCTCAAATAAATAACTGTCTGACGCAGTTTCCTATTGCAACGTATGTCGTATTCTATCTTTAATATTTCTATGCCACGTCGATAACAACACAAAAGTACGCACTGCACACTGTACTACCTATATACTTTACGAATATAGCACTAAATATGTATGTCGGTCAAGTGTAGACCGTTCTTCTAGGAAAGCCCATTCCTCATTAAACAGGATATGTGATACAGGTTGAACGACCCCGCTATGCGGCCGATGATGGTTACCAACCAAGACTACGTCACCGTGAATCACTCAGTCAGTGAACCAATCGCGTTTGAACATTAACAAAAACACTAAGAACTATGGTAATTGTATTCTATTCAATGATGAATACTCATTTAATATATTTAAACACAATTAGTTCGAATTCAATTAGTCGTCATTGAAATGTTTATTTATCTGAAATTAAACAAAAGCTTATATTTATTAGCTTCAATTATTAGTATAAAAGAGCCCATCTTTTAATTACGTTCGACTTAGTTACTTCCTAAGTATTGAATTCGATTCTAATCGATGTACAATGAAAGCAATTGCAATCACTTGTGTTATTTATATTTAACAAAAGACAAACATACTGTCGCTGCCTAGCTCTTGTGCTTGAAATATGAACACGTAGATTTTTCACTTTCGAGTTGATTATTGTTGTTATCCCCTGTCGCGTACACTGTGGCCGAAGCTGATGTTATCGTATTTTACTTCACTGAAGGGCAGGCATGTTTCTTTGCGATTAAGCATCGTGTGAGAGCTGACATACTCATTCTTAAAATAAAGTGATATTTATTACATTAAACTTATTAACATTACATTAGCACCATTGATGTGGTGACATTGATGGAGTGTTTTTTGCCACGGATTTTCCTCGAAGTGTTGTCCAACATTGGCCGATGGCTCGCCACGGCCTTGAGGTTGGTCAACCTTATTTCGGGCTCCAATGCGGTGGCCTCTCTGAACTTGCGCTACATCGGAGCATTTCTTTAAATAACGCTCTAGTGGGACGTTTTCAGCCTTTACCACGTCTCGTTGCTGCCAACATTTCAATCGCATATCTTCTCTGTGTAAGCAATTAGGCCACGTGGCGGCGTTATTTACGCACAAAAGTTTCTGCAAATCGGACGACATATTTACAACCGTGACCCGACGTTTGATAAATAGGCTCCAAGGAGGGACTCCACGCATGTGTGTGAAACTACGTGTACGAACATAAAGCTGTGTGGGTTAACACAACCACTAGCGTTGGTTATCTGAAGCCGGCGTGTTGCAGTGATAAAACATTTAGACCGACCGAACATAATTTTACCCCTAATAAAAATTTGCGCAGTAGAAGTAATGCGCAATAAACTCAACTGTATTTATTTATACACAGAGAATAAAACTTACCTATCTCTTGTACGTACGCGTATACTGTACATACTAATAGAAAATACGTTAAGAAAGTAATCAGTAAGTTGGCGGATACCCGGGATAACTATGATATGACCGTCACCTTGAGGGTTGAGTATTCGAAACGTTCGGAACTTAAAAAAGAAATTAAACGCGATAAAGTCCGTAAAACTTTAACCAAGAAAAGAAAATTATAATGAAAGTAATAAAAAACAATTTCGTGCCTTTGATTATACTTAATTAGCTTAATACGTTATCAAAATGGACGTGCACTGTGCACATGTTGGCGCAGTTTATCTCATTTGAGCACTGACGAAACAGATGACACGTTGTTTTGATTATTAATGTTTCACTTGAATCCGAACAACAAATTGGCTAATAACGATGAAGTATTTTCACTCTAATAAAATTAGTTTATGAAGAGAGGAAATAGCTTCCGTCATTTACGTGCGTCAGCGAACCTTCAACCCCGACCATGGCACAAACCGAGGGCGATGATATTTTGTTTTTATTTCAAACAGTTTTTTTTTTACATTTAGAACTTTTTCACTTCTTATCTATTTTGTAGATATTGAAGCATGTTACAGCGAGTTTGTGAACCTCAATAATATGTAATTACTAGCTGACTCGGCAAACGTTGTTTTGCAATATAATTTATTTGTAGGGTAGAAAAAAATGTTTGGGGTGGACCACCCTTAACATTTAGGCGAATAAAAATTAATGCCGATTTTCCACCCTGGCCATATTGGCCAGGATGAAAAATCGGACACAAAATTGCACGAAAATCGGTCGAGCCGTTTCGGAGGAGTTCAATTACAAACACCGTGACACGAGAATTTTATATATTAGATATATCAGTCAAATTATAAAAACAATGTCATGTCGACATGACATTGTTTTTATAATCAAAATTTTCAAAGTTCCCGTGAACAATCTGCTTATCTACATTTCGTAAATATTAATGTTGTTGTGTTGGTAATTACGCAATATTTTAAATGACTTTTAGTTAAAATAAATGGATTATAAATTTGTCAATTATAATTACCAAATACAATGTGTCTACCAACCCATGGCCGCCTTACTGGCAAAAACTTTTTGTTTTAGTTAATTTTAAGTTATGTTTACTATTTTAATTCTAATTATTTAAAAAGGGCCATATGTGAAACGTAACACTTGATAAAGAGAAATCGATTTCGTAAATCCTAAAACGCTATCATCCCTAACTATATCGATTGACCTCATCGATTCACCGGCCTCTTACGTATTTCCGTCTTATCGTTTACCACGCGAGCTCAGTGAGCGACGCGAGCACAATGGGAGTGTTTCCCGATTTAGAGGTCAGCACACACGCGTATTCTTTGTGAGGTGGCCCGCGCACTGAACCGACGGCGTATTTTTAGCCGGGGGCGACGATCGTCGCCCGTCGGGCTTTGCGCCTCATCATCTCGCCTACGAGCCGCGGCCGATGTCGTGAAATTTCACAATAAGTAATAAATGGGCGGCGGTAATAAAGGCCACCCAAGACCGAACGCACCCGTGCGCAGTGGCCTAAGCGAGTTCTACGCATTCACCGTCAGCTGCGAAAGTCGCATGAGAAAACCTGTACCTATACAGGTGTTGAGCTGATATTTTAAAAAAGTTGTTGGCAACTTTATTCGCGTATCATGGGAGCGAGACGGAAAGCTAGTTGAAGTACAGCGCAAACGGGATGACAATACCCTTGCCCCACCCTGCGTATAACCCCTCCGAATCCTTCTATCTACATAATATTACATAGCGAGACGGAAAGCTAGTTGAAGTACAGCGCAAACGGGATGACAATACCCTTGCCCCACCCTGCGTGCACCGCACGTAACCCCTCCGAATCCTTCTATCTACATCAATTATTTGGACGATCTTTAATTTGTTCAATCTCAATAATATGTAGAATAATGTATAGAATTTTTTTCGCCATAGGTGCAACCGGACTGACGTATCTTGAGACCTTTAAATAGAGAATATTACTATTAATAAGATAATACAGCGATAACTTAACATCTGGTGGACCTCAATTCTTCAATCATATTAACGGCCTACCCGAGATAACTTACTCTTTAAATGACATCGAATAATGACAATGTCTTACTATTTAAATGACATCTGCAATATCGTTACTTTAGAGACACGTAAGTTCATTGCGATTTTCGCATGAGAAAACCTGTACCTATACAGGTGTTGAGCTGATATTTTAAAAAAGTTGTTGGCAACTTTATTCGCGTATCATGGGAGCGAGACGGAAAGCTAGTTGAAGTACAGCGCAAACGGGATGACAATACCCTTGCCCCACCCTGCGTGCACCGCACGTAACCCCTCCGAATCCTTCTATCTACATCAATTATTTGGACGATCTTTAATTTGTTCAATCTCAATAATATGTAGAATAATGTATAGAATTTTTTTTCGCCATAGGTGCAACCGGACTGACGTATCTTGAGACCTTTAAATAGAGAATATTACTATTAATAAGATAATACAGCGATAACTTAACATCTGGTGGACCTCAATTCTTCAATCATATTAACGGCCTACCCGAGATAACTTACTCTTTAAATGACATCGAATAATGACAATGTCTTACTATTTAAATGACATCTGCAATATCGTTACTTTAGAGACACGTAAGTTCATTGCGATTTTCGCATGAGAAAACCTGTACCTATACAGGTGTTGAGCTGATATTTTAAAAAAGTTGTTGGCAACTTTATTCGCGTATCATGGGAGCGAGACGGAAAGCTAGTTGAAGTACAGCGCAAACGGGATGACAATACCCTTGCCCCACCCTGCGTGCACCGCACGTAACCCCTCCGAATCCTTCTATCTACATCAATTATTTGGACGAACTTTAATTTGTTCAATCCCAATAATATGTAGAATAATGTATAGAATTTTTTTCGCCATAGGTGCAACCGGACTGACGTATCTTGAGACCTTTAAATAGAGAATATTACTATTAATAAGATAATACAGCGATAACTTAACATCTGGTGGACCTCAATTCTTTTTAACGGCCTACCCGAGATAACTTACTCTTTAAATAACATCGAATAATGACAATGTCTTACTATTTAAATGACATCTGCAATATCGTTACTTTAGAGACACGTAAGTTTTGATCGGAATCAAAGCGTCAATACGTGACGCATATCTGAATTTTTTTCGCCATAGGTGCAACCGGACTGACGTATCTTGAGACCTTTAAATAGAGAATATTACTATTAATAAGATAATACAGCGATAACTTAACATCTGGTGGACCTCAATTCTTCAATCATATTAACGGCCTACCCGAGATAACTTACTCTTTAAATAACATCGAATAATGACAATGTCTTACTATTTAAATGACATCTGCAATATCGTTACTTTAGAGACACGTAAGTTCATTGATTCAAAGCGTCAATTGGCCTCGGCGTGACGCTAAGAAACAGTATTTACCCGAGCACAATATATCATTTTGCGAAACGTCCATTCTTTGAGATACATGATTCCGCACTTTATATTCCTTTGCTCCGGACACGCGGTAAATTAGCATTTAAAATTTAAAGTTAATAAAATCAATGACGCAGTCGCAAAGATTCATGTAGACAGACGGTGCGGATGGACATTGAAATAAGTCTATTAACGTCTACACGCGTATGCATGTAGACGTTAATAAATGAATGATGTATATCATAACTATCTGGTGCATACTACATCTATCTTGTCTTTGAATTGGGCTTGTTTCTGTCGACTCTCATTTCGATATAAAGATATCCCCGCACTATTGGCCCACCATCTACTTGAGATTACAAAAACCTACACGTTAACCCGTAACTTATTGCTTCATTGTCTCATTCAGCCATGAAATATACTAAATGGAAAGATTATTCTATATACGCGTTTCTTGAGAACCAAAGAGCCGCCTGGCGTCATAGACTATTTTATAAATGTTATCACAGTGTAAAAAACCTTAAATAAACGGTCAGGGGCAAATGGAATAAAAAGTTACTCTTAAAGAAAGAGATAAATGTAGTAGTTTAAAGCGGCTACGTTGATCAAAGGTCATTCATTCCATCTTAATGAATGTAAGTAGAATTTATCCCAGGTTTTTAGAAACAATATATTAGGACTAGATATCAAATAAATTTCGTTTAAACCAAGGGTACAAGTGATCAACCAGTATACGCAAAGTGGCTTTATAGAAAAGCCTAAATATTTACAGTGGGATAGCTACGCAACGGCGTTTGCTGATGTTGATTAGGCCGGGTCATACAGTAAAAGTATTTATAGTTTTGCCTTTCTTCCGGGGTGTGATATAGGTTATCCCCATTCCGCCCAAAATCATGGTAATGGCATTAACAACTGCAGGAAGCTCTACGTATTAGAGGGGTAGTGGGTGGAGGGTTCCGCTCTTCAATCCGTGTGGATGATAGTGACGACTATCCTCTTTTCTATTTGTGCCTGTATTGGTCCCATAGCAGTAGCCCGAAGTAGTATTCTGATTAACCACGTCCAAATGGGCACAGATTATTGGACACAAACTGGTCACTTCTCTTATACCGTATAATAATAATAAAATAAAATATCTTTATTCACATAGACGCTTGCGCGTTCTTATGAAAAGTCAAAATTTTACAAAGAAATTTACACGTTCGTAAGTTACCACCGAATCGGAAAGCAGTTTCTGTTGAGAAGAAGCCGGCAAGAAACTCAGCAGTTGTACTTTTTTAAAAGGTCAGTTTACAATATAATAGTAGTTAGTAATTTACAGTATAATAGTACAGGTAAAATAGTCTTGTTTTAGCCTACGTGAGTATCAACAGTATTAACCCCACACATTGGCGTCGTCAAGATATTCCGCAATAGTATAATAGGCTTTAGCCATAAGTTTACTTTTAATTTTTCGTTTAAATTCATCAAGAGGCAGACTTAATATCGATTGTGGGATTTTATTATACATGCGCACACTTTGCCCCATGAACGACCTGTTTACTTTTTGTTGACGAAACAAACAACGACTTAGTTTGTCCTTATTTCTAGTATTTAGTTTATGACTGTCACTATTCTTTAGATAATTATTAATATTATGTTTAACATACAAAATATTACAATAAATATATTGAGACGCAACAGTGAGTATATTAATCTCTTTAAAAAGGTCTCTGAGTGTATTCCGGGATGTTATAGATTGCTCGGACAGCTCTTTTTTGAAGAATAAATATAGAATTTATATCAGATGCACTACCCCACAGCAAAATGCCGTAAGACAAGATGCTGTGGAAATAACTGAAGTAAACAAGTCTGGATGTCTGATAGCTGCCTAACCTTCCTAATTGCAAAAACAGCGGAGCTTAACTTGTTTGCAAGAGATGATAGATGGGAACTCCATTGGAGCTTTGAATCCACTGTAATTCCCAAGAATACAGCGGACTCAACAGGATTAAGGGTTACGCTATTTAATTTTAAGCTAAAACTTAGGGTAAGACGCTGGGAAGGGCAAAAAGAAGGCATTTAGTTTTTTTAGCATTTAACACCATATTATTAATGGTAAACTAGTGGAGGATACGCGAAAGTGCACTATTCACGTCGTTATAATTCGATACATTTCGGTCAACCTTAAAAATGAGCGATGTTTCGTCAGCACATAATGTTCACATAACTCACTGGCATAAAAGGTGAGATCATATACACTAAGAATAATAATGGGCCCAAGATTGATCCTTGTGGGACACTCATTTTCATGGGGGACCCTGCGGAATTTACATCATTTATAGTTACTTTTTGAATTCTATTACTAAGGCAAGAGGCAATGAGATTGAGGGCGATGTCACGAATGCCATAATAATCTAGCTTCATTTCATCATATGTCTTAAATCACTCACCTTCCCTGTTGGATCTTCTGTTGGTCACTCATTTATTCTGGCTTTTTAGCTGGGAAAATATTTCTCAGAAATACATTGACGAGTGTCGGAATAAACTTGTGTCTGGAGTCAAGATTTTGTTATGCTAATTCTCGAATAGAGACCGACTGAATGTATTCAAAATCAACGAATACTGTTGTGAATCGTTAAAATTTGTATATGAATAGATTTTAATGAAACTTTACAATAATATAGCTTATACATCAGAATAACACATAGGCTATAATTTATATACATAGTTTATGTATATCTGTCTTTCTGTCTGAATGTTACGCCTTCAACCTATTCTACGCAGACGTAGTTGCGGGCAGCAGCTAGTATTAACTAAAGAAGAAAGTGTAAATTTGTTGGACAAAAGCACTTTTCGGACTGAAAGCAATGAATGCAAGAAATGCAATCCAAATATGAGTGAAAAACGTTTTGCCTTTTAAAATAAATAACGAGACTATGGTCTGTGATTAAGTGCTTCCATAAAGTTGGATAATTACAAGTTACAATACTTAGAATAGTCTCAAGTTTTAAAAGATTGGTTGTTCTATTTTTCGCGGCTTTCACTCTCTGCTTCTCATAGACTTCATTGGGTGCATTGTTAATTGGTTGTTGACGGTTTAACAGTCGACTTAACTAGACCTTATCGTTTACAAAAAGTTAATTTATAATAATAATTTTTCGACTAGTCTAGATCGTGGGTGTAAGGTCAATTTAAAATTAATTGTTCACTTAGCAAAAATAATTGCGACGTTTAGGTAATAGTTATTCTCCTTCGTGCAGCCGTAAAGAGCGGACGTATATTAAAACGGTCGCATCTTCATCAACTAGCGCTGTCTACGCAACTTTAGTACTTTTATATGCTATCTATCTCGTGTGCTTTTTCTTATGCTTCTTATAGATCTTACTTAGGCTAGATGGTCTTTGATTACCACTTATTTTGTCCTTATAGCAGCGATGTAAATTCCTTAAAGTCACATTTCGCTTTCGAAGTAGCTTTTGCCGATTTTTAGGTTCCTCTTAACTAGACTTATATAAATATGAATCCATAGTTTACATGGTTCAAAAGTTTTCGTCGTGTACGATGTGAATGTCACGACAGGCGGTGCAATTATAAAGATTTAACCAAACTAGAAACGGTTCTTCAAAATTGCTGTGAAGCTTTCTGATGTCTCGTAGGTAGATGCCGACAAGCGCGATAATGTTATACAATTAATTTAACGTGCCTACGTTAAATTAAAGTATATATGTTTAACGTACTTTAATTTTGATCATTATTTTGAGTATGAGTAAATTAGGTACAATGGGAACAGCTTATTTATGGAAATAAAAGGAAGGGAACTTCGTATTTAATCGGAGTTATCAAAAACTTCTGAACTATCATTTTAGCTATTGACTTCAATCGTGACAGTAGTTATATAAGTACAGTAAATTATTATTTGTGCTAAATTCAGTCTTAGAGACTCCGTTCAAATGCGCTTTTCGACAAAATTCGGATAAGCTTTTTTGTGCATAGCAATACGCCCCGAAGCGGGCCATCTCCATCGCGGATTAGGTCGCACCGTTACAACACCTCGAACATTCCGCCGCTCGGATAATACGCGAATCGGACAGAGAAGAGAAGCCAAGGTCATGTCACACGTGTTCACTTGGACAATTCCCCTCATTCTCAAGCTGCGATGGCAGAAGCGATGGAAAGATTTTGACGGTGAGACCAGAAGGTCAAGTCAACGCCCATTAAATACATCTCACTACAAGTAAACTTTGATTGCACATCGTCATCTAAGCGCTCGGACCAGTGTTGCTATTATCAGCAAAAAAGTAGCTGTCAAATCTATTTTTAGGGTTCCGTAGGCCAAAGGGTAAAACCTATTACTAAGACTTCGTTGTCTGTTTGTCTGCCTGTCACAAGGCTGTTGTATCTCATGAACCAAGATAGTTAGACAGTGGAAATCCGACTCGCACTTGGCCGGTCATTTTGAAAATAACTCGTGTCAACAAGGCTTAACAGCAAGACAGCCTTTGCGAGTCGTTGCCTTGCCTACTATGTGTGTAAAAACTAGAAGGTTCGTAGACGGATAATATTTTGCGCAGCACTCAAGGGTACATGTTAGAGGTGAGCGGCAGTCTTTCTCGTCTATCCTCTTCCGTTATCTCCATAGAGGGCGCAGTGCACGTTTATAAACACCTTCCTGTATAAAAACATGTAACGTTATTTCAATTTCTTACAAATTCAATAGATAAAGTTTCTATATCAGTTTTATCGCGTTTAGTTTGAAATTTCCGACATTTACATCTTCGTATATCGAATATAGCATAGTCCCAGGTCAGGTCTTTTTAGTCAAAATATTAATTTCATGACACACCTTATGTGTGAGTAAAATACTAATACTATTCTTTATAATGTTTACAGTTTAATTACAACTTAATTATGATGTAAATATCGTTCAACTTTTAATCTCCCTTTGAAGCCGTTATTTGTCATTATCACGATGTGCTAATCTTTTAATAACGTTAATAGGAAACATGCCGTTTTCTACGATTGAGCAAGCACGCACGGACTATTGATCTCTACAGTGTGATGTGAATTTACTTACAGACACAATAATCTACAATTTTCAAAATGTGTTTAGTCTGATTTTTCATCATTTCACAGTGAATTACACTAAAATTATAGTTATATACACTAAAATATAATATAATGTGGGTCATAAGTTACAACCTAATGATATTCAGTTGTTTCTGTATCATATTCTGATGACAAACATTTATTTTTTTATAAATAGTTGATATCAGAATATGATGCAGTATGCATAACATAATTGCTTTATTGGAAATTACGCCTGGTATTTTATTTGGTAGGTAATCAAAATACAATAACAGTATGGAATGTTTCAATTCTGTTTGGTCATCAAACTTTCCCAACAAAACGACACTTAACGTACGATTTCATAAAGAAAAAAGCTAAAATGTTGTCAAAAGCATATATTATACGTTATTGTGCGCAAAAAATAATTATAACAAAGATATGAACGGAACGAAAGAATAAATTTTTATGAAAAACTTACTGAATAATAAGTCTTTCTTGTTTAGATTTTCGTAATTATAAAAGGTAACGTCTTATTGTATTGTGAAACAGACTCGTAATTTTATGTTAGATCAAAATTATACTTTTTACGAATAATTTATTCGAATAACGTGCAATGTATGTGTTTTCGCCATATGTTAAAAATCCGACATCTTCAGACCCTACCTCTACAGACTACAGTTCTTTAGCCACACTTCAACCGAGCTTATTGTCCCAAACAATACACCGGCTCGCCATTGTCCTTCTTTACCCGCACCCAATGTTTTCTTAAATCATACAATTGTAGCGATCACGCCGCTACGAAATGCGCTAAAATGAATCGGTTACCATTTTCTACTATTTGAAAATCATTGCAGAAAGTATACGTAACGAACAAAACAGATGCAGCAATGGATTTTATATAACAACGATTGCGCAAGCTACCGCGCTGCGAAAACTTTTCGCATCGCAAATTTTTTAAACGTCTCACTTTATAAGTCTATTCGTCGTTTACTTAAATTAAGTTTGCTTACCACCACCATTCATTAAATTTCAGATTACTTATGATTCTGATGATATGATTATTTCACTTCAGTTATTATTCAGTAACTTTAACGTTTTTATTTAGTACATATTTCGTTTGTGACTGTAGTGCAGGATTAAAATGTATTATGGATCCGATTCAAATAACTAAATTATAATAATCGAATTCTATAAGGAATATTCTCGAACGAGAATAAACATTTTACGATTATAAACATTTTCGCTTGAAATTTGTATCGACTGCAGATGACGTTACACTAACATGTTTATTTCATTTCGTCTTGTTTTTGAGCACTTTTATTTTGCACGCCGTGACTTTAATCTTGAAGAATGTGGAGTCACATCAAATATTAAAGACTAATACGAAGTGTAATTGCAAAAACGACGTGGTATGAGCCACGTCTTTTTAAGTCGTATATTATTGTATCGTAATTTATTGAAAGCCTCCTGATTAAAATCTAAAAGCGTTCACCTCAATCTAAACTTAAAATTAATTAAAAGGTGCAACCTCTGCAACCCTACGGGTGTTGCAAATGTCAATGGTCGGTGGTTGTCACTTAAAATCAGGTGACCCGCCAGCTAGCTACCTATTCACTTTAAAAAAAATACTAGTGTAAGAAAAAAATGCCTTCCGTTCTTCGCAGTTCCCTGTTCTTATTTCATTAAGCATACAAGCACTAAGGAAATAATGCGCTTAAACGACTGATCCGTTTTCGTAATACATTTAAGCAGCGAATGGAGAATTGAAACGTTAGAGAAAGTCGCGAATTTTGCAGTTATCGGCGCCTGTTGTATATGTAGGCGCAGTGTAAATAACTACGTATAACATGATAAATAGTTACGTTCTTGCTTCAACGAAGTTGAATTTTAAGATAAAAATTATTTTACAGCAGATCCAGTTTGAATAAAATCTTTTGAAAACGTTCAAGAAGTACCAGAAAATATTCTAAACGAATACAAATATAATTATATCTTATATAAAAGTGTTGTTTATCGCCGCATTCGCATTTTGAATATTTATTCTGTCCGCCGTTATATATATTCACATAATGTATAGTCTAAATAATAACCTAAAATTTACATTTGAAACAATATTGTTTTATTGAAACAATATAATTTATAATTCACCCCTGATCGACCCTTGATCTCGTATCACTTGTCGATAAGCGTTTTAGTTGAAACTTTAATCAAATTATGTTTCGTTATTGCAAGCAGAGCAGACGATCAATTATTCTCATAATATGTATTTATTGATCGCGTGCCACAGTCAATCCTATATATTGGTTAATATCGCGTGGATAA
Source organism: Iphiclides podalirius (assembly GCA_933534255.1). Classification (NCBI taxonomy): domain Eukaryota; kingdom Metazoa; phylum Arthropoda; class Insecta; order Lepidoptera; family Papilionidae; genus Iphiclides; species Iphiclides podalirius. The sequence goes on along the minus strand of OW152826.1, from coordinate 7,662,672 downwards.
TGTTTGAAAGCACAATTCTCCACGTCTGATTTAACTGTATGAAAGTACGAGAAAACTTGGCAACTCGAACAGCAAAATATCACGCTCTCAAGGAGAAGTAGAGATATCCGATGTCTTATATTCTCTGGTCTTCGTAAAATTGTTTTTTTTTTTATCATTGACTGGCCAGTACTTGGCCAAGATGGTAGTTCAGGTAGAACATTCGTTCTTACCTCAAGAAAGAAGTCAGATAAATAGTAAGCCGAGCTGTCTTCATGATATGTTATGTTTAATAATATAGATGACGCACGTCCATACGGCTTTAAAAAAAAGGTTCCGCTTTACATTATATGACATACGTAAACATTACATGTGACTGATGTATGATATGGAAAAAGATAGCAGTCTTTACAATTGCAATCTAATTTTACCAATTGGTGTAATTGGAGTGTCTCGTTTTCGCTAGCGTCATATCTACCTCGTATTTGTATATAATATCATTGATTGTACATGGGTATGCGACTTTTCGACTGAAATTATTGTCAGAGCATCCTGTCACTGTCACGATGTGACATCCCGAGTATCCGTAGAAACTTGGATGGATATTGAACGGTTTTGCAAGCTTAAGTGTGATTGATACACAAGTGTGTACTGTCACGCATTAATGACACGTGTCATAAGCATAAATTTATGTGAGGCTTCTGTCTCGGGATGTTGGTGGATCGATAAGCAGTCCGGGCATGCATGGACCGACTACTATAACGAGAGGCGCTTCTTTCCTAAGATTATATGTCGACCGAGCATTATCTTAAAGTTAGTTGGTATTTCAAATTATAAAACGTTCTGCTTACTACCATCGCTTAAGTTTTGTTGTATTTCTCCCTTTTGATGGTTCCGTGCCCAAAGGGTAAAACGGGATCCTATTAATAAGACTTCGCCGTCTGTCCGTCTGTCACCACTGTCATCTCATGAACTGCGATAGTTAGGCAGTGGAAATTTTCACAGATGATGTATATCTGATGCCGTGATAACAACAAATAATAAAAAAACAGAATAAAAAAATTTTTAAGTGGAGCTCTCCCGTGAAACAGACATGATTTTTTGCCGTTTTTATAGATAATGTTACGCAACTTGGCCTATTTTTAAACAATAGAAAGAATTTCCTAAAGCACTTATGGTGGCAGCTCTTTCAGTTGTGCCAATGGTCTTACTACGTCGACCTTATCACCTTCTATGATTAGTCCAAACGTAAATTGGAAAAACGTCAGCAACGCTCAGGTCACAGTAAGCATTTTTTTTTAATGTGAAAAGTTACCAAACGAGCAGACGCTTCACCTGATGTTATGTCAATACCGCCGCCCATAGACATCTGCTACACCCAAGGGTTTGCAGATAAAAATTGTTCTCGGCGTTGACAACCTTTTTAGAAATTGGGCTCCGGCTACCTCACTCACCAGACTAAACGCGAAAGTATTCTGTGAGGTCGTGGTACTTACCCGGACGACCCTGTCCATTCGTGCAACAGTCGAGGCTGCTGCGTGGCCTACCACCTATACAACAGCTTAACAAATTGTAGCAACTCCACGCGGTACGTTCTGCCGTGTCACTAGTTGGACCCATGTGTACGTCACCATTTCTAAACTAAACTAACTATATACTAAACAACTCTATAGACAAATCGAATACGCGACCTCGACCTAGTCATAACAAAAAGGTTTCACCTTGACCGTTAAACATGTAATTCGATTTTATCTAAGACTAGCTGACTCGGTAAACGTTGTTTTGCCATATAAATTACTAGCTACTGCCCGCGACTACGTCTGCGTAGAATAGGCTGAAGGCGAAATATTCAGACAGAAAAACAGATATACATAAAAATATGTATACAAATTATAGCCTATGTGTTATTCTGATGTATAAGCTATATTATTGTAAAGTTTCATTAACATACATTCAGTAGTATATGCGTTAAAGAGTAACAAACATCCACCCATACATACATACTTTCGCTTTTATAATATTAGTAAGGATTCAGTGCCCTATTAACGTAGTGTGACTATCTTGTCATAAGCTTAGGGATTTAGTACGATGTGTCGTCACGTGTATTCCTTTAGATTTAGCCTAGCCGTTCTTATTTTGTTTACTTTTTTTTTCGTTTCACATACATTTTCAACAATACATCTGATAATCGATAATCTGCCTTCTAACGTGCCTTGGGGAGTTCGGGCTGATAGAGATCAAGAACAACGAGTGTATGAACTCAGCCCTCCACGCGTCTTTATCATCATTGGATGACGTTTTATATTTCAATCTTATGGAAAGTGAAACGGTTGATCGTATATAGGGAATGCTTCAAGGACTCTCGGCACTTTAAGACGCCCGCTAGTGGGGTCACGCAGTACAACGCGCAAGTGACGTCATTGAGACTAGTGATCGCAACTTGACAAAAGAAACTAACTATCTGTAGTTCACTGGCTCACGACTACCCACAGCTCTGAGCGCAGGCGCACGTCCTAACCGTACCGCGTCTACTGCTAGACTGCCAGGAGTGCGAGGCCGTCGCTACCCCCTCTACTGGTGTACACGAGACAATGTATTATATCTATTAAATAGATAGAAACACTACAGAGACCATCTCGAACGTTCCAGAACGGCGACCTGTGCATATCGATCCTCCACCCGCCCGTCGACGACCCGCAGTCGGGCGAGCTGCCCTGCGAACGCTGGAACCCCACCCAGTCGGTGCGCACCGTTCTGCTCTCGGTGATATCGCTGCTCAACGAGCCGAACACATTCAGCCCCGCGAACGTCGACGCGAGCGTGATGTACCGCCGCTGGCGCGACTCCAAGGGCAAGGACAAGGAGTACGAGAACATCATCAGGTAAACAAAACGCCCTTCGCTCTTACGGCGTCATCTATTCACAACGTGCCCACCTGCCGTTGGATGTTTTCGAAGTAACAATGAAAAATGCATTTCTGAGATGTGACGTCATGCTGGGGTCATTTAGTGGATACACCTTTGCAAATACATATATTTTCATCTAAGATGTGTTGTAATACGTGCTCAGAAATATTGGGCAAATAATGCCCCCAATGGGGATTTCTCAAACGTGAAGTGGCGTACGCGATGTGCGTCCTGATAAGTACCTAAAAGTTAAACAATTTTTTGATCATAAGTTTTTTCGTCCACATTTTTCTTTTTTTTTACAAAATAACATTGGTCTTATTTTAAAATAACATTAAACTGCCTTGTAAATACGTTTTACGTTTTAATTTCACGTCGACAAACATTCAGATTCGATACATTTATATGCGGGTCACACAACACAAATAGTTGTCTCGAGTGGGAACCGAACCCACAATCCCCTTAAGTCCGCCTTTGTACATATCTAATGCATTAATCGTAATGCATAAATAAATAAATCGTAATAATAATATAATGAACTTTATTACTAAATGATTTTATTTTGTTACATTGATTGTTTCATAAGGTTTCAAAACCTTATGAAACAAATCATAGAAGAATTGCATTACCGCTTCCGTAAACTATGAAAGATTTAAACAAGTATATGTACTCAAATTATCTAACGTAGATAGATAAAAGGCAGTTCATACATATTATTTTTACTTATATATCGTACGGCGCAGGCCTGGATTTCTTATTTTTGCAAAGACTATATGTAAAATACTGTTTTGCAATTCACTGTGCTCCCCATATACCAATGATTGAAATGGTAATGTTGTTATTGAGGTTTCGCCATGCTGAATTGTAAAAATGTTCCACGAAATAAATTTAGCATGTTACACTCGTCTCAGCAGTTTCCTTATTTGATTCCAGCTTGCAAATAAAACACATTTGTCTATTTTGATCGTTTGCCATACAAGGACGACAGTCAACACCACAGTGGAACGATAACGTTCGGACGAAGTTCATAACATTTTTTTGTCAAAATTTAGCGTCATATTCGAATGATATTTTTCATTCCCTGAAAACAGGGATAAAAGGACATTTTCTAAAAATGAAACCTAGCTAGATCGATTTTTCGCCCCCGAATCTACGCACACACTAAATTCCGGATTATATATATAGGAGATTCAAGTTATATATTGCTCGTATTAAAGGTATTACGATCCCTGCCTTAGTAAAAAATTGGTAACTAACGCCCAGTTTCGGAAACACTGATCATCGTAGAAATTAACTAATCAGCTGTCAAATGTCTTTTAAAATGTTACATAAATTTGAGTTGCCAAAACAATGGTTAAACTGTCTAAATTGATCAGAACGATCTTCTTAATGATCAGAACTATTGAATCAATTCAATAGTTTCAAGATTATATTATATTGATAATTCCTTTATAATTTTTAAACACTATGTTTCACCTTGTTTTATAAACATTTTTATTCCGAAATTCAGAACGAAAATTGCGTAATAGCAAACAAACCATATTGTTATTTAATAAAGGACAATCAGAAAAAACTGTGAAACACATCCAATCGATTCAAATTTCAATAGAATTTAAAAATACTTGCGATCTTTCATTTCTTTTGTTACTTTAATACTTAATATGTAACCGTGATAATGTTTAGCGTTGTGGATTGACTTCAGAATCAGGTGACCCGGTTAGGTACGCCGCGGTCGCCTGAAGATGAGTTTTTCGGGTCGTAGGTAAGAATTGAATTGAAAGCTCGAGGCGCGAATCTTGATGTAAAGTTTGTAAGGATGTAGATCTGATTGAAGTTTGTCGGAGACGCAATGGAGTAGTATAATAAAAAAAGATCTATTATGATTGACTATTGAAATGTTTATTTTATCTGATGGTCGGTCGGAAATATTAAAAAATTGAATTAAATTTTTCGATGCTCGCAACGCTGAAATACTTTAGTCCCTTTTCTACAAATTTTGACGTTTTGTGTGAAGTACTGAGATTAGCAGTATAAAAATTAAATGTCATATTATAGCAATAGCGACATCTCTCGTTGGAATTATCGTTATAAAACGATATTTGAAATTGTTTGTATAGGTTACTGTAAATGATACAACAATAGATGCGTCAAGCTGTGCTTAAAATGTAAAGAACAATGCAGATAAAAGACGTTGAGATTTTCGTTTTTGGTGTCGCTGTTTACCTTAGTGATTAAAGCGTCTGGCGGCGAATCCGAAAGACGTAGATTCGATACCCGAAGCGGAGACAAACGTCGTCTTTTTTCTACAAATTACATTAAGTAAAATTTAAATGTCTATATTTATTTTTGGAGGTCGTATAGTGAACAAATATATATCTTTATAGATGTAGATATTTATATGGTATTTCGTTTTGTAAAAAAATGCTACAGTAATTGATTATTGTAGCAATTTTTTTTAAATATTATATCTCGTACACTCCGAACCTTTAAATATATCCTCACCAACTAGTATCGATTTTTTATATAGCGCTTATTTTATGTACCAAATGTACTTGAACAACAAATTATTTGCACATCACAGGAAACAGGCGCAGGTGGCGCGCATGGAGGCGGAAAAGGAAGGCATAGTTGTACCTCTAACGTTAGAAGATTACTGCATCAAGACTCAAGTAAAATCGACCACACAGGAGCCGCAGGTAAAGAAAGCCCCGCTTAGAATAATCAATACAATCTCTTTAGCCATACATTCCGACCGCTTGGAAGGAGAAATAAGCAAAAAGTACAAATAGAAAGTGTACAATTTGCCGTTCAATAATAAACGCAGCCTGTGAAATAAAGCAACTACTTTTTTGACAGGATACAGCTTAAGAGTTGCTACGGGATAATAGCATTCTTTTATATAAGATAATGGCAAGCGAGCGTTCGGTTCATCTGATTTTTTAGTGATGACCGCCGCCCAACGACATTCGCAACACTCGTAAGGTTGCAATTGCGTTGCAATCTTCATCTTTTAACAAGTTGGCCTCGCTTACCTCACTGACGAGACGAAACGCAGAAGTATAACTTTTTAACTTCACGCCCAATCGTGCAACAGCGAAAACTATTGGATGGCCCTACCACAGTTCGATAAATTGCGGACGCATTTTTAAATGATCGCTATTTGAAATCGTATCGTATCGCCTAACGCTATGGGTTATAGGGTAGTAGTAGAGTAATAAATTAAGGGTTTTACGGTACACTGTACAGTGTTATGTATGCCTTGTGCATATTATATAATTTTAAATAACGAAAATTACAAACACAGCTGAGGACGTCTCTGATATGAAGGGATTCACCCAGCAGAAAGCGCTCCGTTTTTAGAATCCTCCGCAGAAATTACCCTCTCGGCCGTCCCCTGTGGCCCACCATTCGCCACCCGATCACAATTTGGGGCTATTGATTTCGTAACCGGTTCCGTTCGATGTACTTCTTCGGACACTATACACCCCCGTGATCGAGTGCATTCGTCCGTAATTCGACGCTCGATCCCGTGACATTGTATCGTTCCGCCCGCTCCCCAGTTGGACATGACCGACTTCTACGACGACGACTACGACGACCTCGACTCGGACTCGGACGAGGAGATCGAGGGCGGCGAGGGCGACGGCGACGACAGCGGCAACGGGGAGTCGTGAGAGCGCGCCCCCCCCACGCCGCCCGCGCCCCCGCCCCCGCCCCCGTCCCCGCCCGCGCCCGCGCCCTCGCCGCCCCCCGCGAGGGTGACGCGCTCGTGGAGCAGCAGGCAACAGGCGGCGCGCCAAAAGCCCTACAATAACGGTAAGCGACCGTAAGGCGACGCGGGGCGGTTGTCTATGGGCGGTGACGAGTGCTGCCGCTTTCGCATATTGTGACAGATGGCCACGGACTCTGGCTTTGTCCGTAAGCGAATCGTAACGTAAAGGCCAAGGCGAACGATCGACGGTCTATCGGCGGCAAGTGGGACGCATGATTTTTGACGGTTAAGCCGTAAATTATTCGTGTTGCGTTCGATTGTCTGTGGACCGGTGCGAGCGCCGAATCGTTTATGACAGCTAGATACGAAGTATGTTATCTGTAGTAAATTCAAAATTGAAATGTTGCCTGTGGTGTAAGCGTCCCGGCGTCGGTTCCGTATGCCACTGTCTGTGCGCAATTGGGGGATGTTATATATATACATGTTATATACCTACATAAATAAAAATATATATCGATTTTGGCTGTAAAAGTGCAGAATTACAAAGTTAGCTTTGTGTCATCGCTAATATTGTTATTACCCGCACGGATCGTGAATTTTTGTGATATTGATTAAAAATGAAATATGCTATTATAGTGTTTACTACGTCGTGTATACCAAATGTAAGTTTTGCAATTACAAAAATCGTACTAGGTAAATAACCGCCCACTTAAATCGAAAACCATATCACTGCCATTATATGAATGCAGGGAAATAATTGCGAAAGGTTTTCCTTGCACTATAAAAGAAACATTATCAATGTGCGTATTCAACGAGTAACGACGACACGAATATCATGTTAAGAAAATGTTTTTATGCCAGGGTGTACACATTATCGATGACGATGAATTGACACTTGTAATTTTGCTTATGCTCTTAAACTGTTTACTCTTGAGATCTATGTTAAAATTTATTAATTATTAAATATTTTAAGAGTATATTAATGATTCAAACAGGCAATACCCACATTGTTATTGCATTCTTGTATAGTTTTGTTTATCCCATTTATTAATTGATATAAGAGTTTGCAAATTTGCCATCATTTTCTATTTACTCGACCTGTTTGTAATGTCAGTCAAACCTGAAAATAATATGTTGTACATCTTCTATCCATCTTCATGATTTCTGTGATTGCAAAATATTATTTCTTGTTTTATAAAATCTTTCTTTGACAATCAATACAGATAAAATATCAATATTTAGTTATACATAATGTATAATAACATATGCTAACTTTTCTTAAATTGATATTATTCATCACAATCTGTGCTGGATCACTTCTTTGTAAATTAGCTTATTGTTGTAAAATAATATGACAGAAATAGTGTATTATCAATTTCAAGTTTAAATTTTCTTTATTATACTGCTACTAAGTAAAGTTTACAGAGTTGATAAAATGTATTCTTCTTTTAATTGCTATATCCATTTCATGTTCTTTATGCTGGTAATTATTTGTATTGAAAACTTATATAACTTAATCCAAAATTAATTGTTACCTTTTTGAAACAGATATAAAATAAACATCACATAGACAATTGAAATTGTATATAAAATGTGTCAGTTAATTAATAACAAAACTAAATAATGTATAGAAAAATGATGTAACTTTTAATAGTTGCAGAGTAAGAATGCTCAAAACATTATAATCTATGATTACTGAAAGCAGTAAAAATATAAAAACAATTTGTATTCAAACATGCCAATATGTGTTACTATGCATATGCTAATGAAATTATTTAAGTGTATTATTAAATAAAATAGTGTGCACTAGATAAAATTTTAATAAAAATGTAATTTTATGCATATATTAGTAAGGCTTAGACTTAATTGGACCTTAAAACTGATATCTGCAATTCATGTTTAACTAATTCTATTTTATGGTTAATGTAATTTATTTGTGAGCATACCACAAATTATAAAAAATACAATAAATGCCTGTGTGTCCTTAGGTAATTAGAATTTATTGCCTTGCACAGAGAACTGAGTAAATATAGTGTCATTTAGTCTTGTGTACTAATTATGTTTTAGACCAGTTGCTTTTTTGTCAGTCAAAATGGGTATCAGTGAATAACAATATCCTTAAAGTGATTAAAGAAAGCAGAATTTACAAAATCGTCCGAAATGTATCAGATATAGATTTAAGTTATGATAAGTGGTTTGGAAATTTAAAATTTGGTTAGGTGATTCACAAGGAGAATGTTAATTATGTAAAATATTCAATAAAGCATGTGTGCATGCTAAATATGTTTTTTTTATTCTATATACAACAAATGTATTATATATATTGACCGAATCTAGTCCCATTTGTGCTTATTGCCAAATATTTCTGTACTATAGCAGTTTTATAACATATCTTTGTCTGCTTACATAAAGACAAATTGGATTGGGATTTTATTCATGAGAAGAAGTTGGTAAACAAGCAAGTGGTTCAACTTAAGTACAGTGCTCACTACCTGCATACACTTTACGGGGCAAAAGTATAGAAACTTATACAGTAATAACTGCTTTCTTGTTGACTTACTACAATCTACTGATGGCTTGAGATTCAACTACGCAAAACTTGGATGTGCCTTATTGCAAAGGGATACATGTTCGACTGCCTTTTTTGCTGATTGCTGATGTCTTATCTAAATTAAGCTTTGGGCGTTTAATTGAGTCCTAGGCTAAAGCAGCGGCAATGATTTCTTTTATATTACACAAATACTGCACATTATGAAATACATACTATGCTATAATAAAGGAGGATATACCCATGGGTCTATATGACAGACCCATGGGTGCATTGCCAAGGGAATGGAATTAAGGCCATTGATGATGTCTTCACTCACTAATAAAAGTACACCAAGGAAAAACGGTTGCTCTGATAATGCTCCTGCCTTAACCCAAATTGATTTTCAGTGAGATTCTTACTGAAGTATTCTAACAGGTTGGCAATCATGTTCAATAATATACTATGTCATATGGAGACAGCAAGACCTAACTTTTTTTTCTTGGAGAAATACCTAAGCTTACGCCCACCCTCGCAAGGACAGGTCAAGTTGAACTACTTTTTTATATGAGAAGGTGGTAAACGAGCTGGCGGTACACCTGTTGCAACTATGCTGACATTTGGAACTCCCGTAGGGTTGCAAATGCGTTGCCACCTTTTAATAAAATGAAACGCAGAAGTATAACACTTCCATTTCACGCCGGTCTTCTGTGAGATCGTGGTACTTTCCCGGACGGACAAGCCCATTCGTGCGACGATATTTAAAAATATATCAATATCGGTCTCGATATATTGAAGAGAAAATATCGATATTTTCAGACCCGTTGTCCAAAAAAAGGTATGTCAAGTATATAACATTTGACATCTAAGTACTCTGTATCGGATTTGAATTTGAAAAAAAAATCGTTTTTTTTTTTATATGATTTCGATATTTTTTCGACATCCCTACACAATCTCCTCCCACCCTCTTAGTACGCAGGGTGGGGTCAGGGCCGGATTTAGGGGCAACAGGGGCCCCCACAATAGAGACTTCGGAGAAAAAAAATTCTAATTCAGACTAATAAACAACAGTAACAACTTTTCCTTTCATATTTTATACCTACAGTATACTTTGTACAAACCGTACCAAAGTTCACCTAATGTTAAGTGATAACCACTGCCCATGGCCTTTTGCAACACCCATAGGGTTGCAAATCCGTTGCCACGTTTAAATTAAGTGGGCCCGGGCTACCTCTCTCACCAGACGAAACGCAGAAGTGTAATACTTAACGCCGCTCTTCTGTGAGGTCGTGGTACTTACCCGGACGGACCTGCCCATTCGTACAACAGTGAACACTGTTGAGTGGCCCTACCACAGTTGAGTTGAGTGAGAACGTATACGGACTAAACTGGAAAAAAAAGTAGCCCGCTGAGTTTATTTCGCCGGTTCTTCTCAGTTCAGTGGCTTTCTTTTCCGAACCGGTGTTATTATTTTGACTTTAAATAAGTGAGTGTAATACTCCTATGTTGAATAAAGATATTTAAAAAGTAATTTTACCGCTGATTTCGTGCCAATACTGCGCAAACATGGTCGAAAGTCGTGCATGATCTTCTACGGACTACTATCTAAGAATTTAAGTGAGATTGTGGATTTTATGCTTTCATCCGTTCGGGACCTCTGTAACCAGGGGGCCCCATATCATTAATAGGCTGATACAGTGGTAGCTCCGCCCCTGATTATCAGTAGTAGTAAATTTCCAAATTAAATTTAAACAATTTTTTAAAGCCTTGTTTAGGATTTGTTCAAGGGAACATGAAAGCGTTTGGGGGCCCAAACGCTTTCATGTTCCGTCTTCAAGTTTATTACAAACATTTCAGTATATATGTCTTATCTATGATTACAAACTAGCCACTGAAACGTCACCCTTATTGACAAGTAGTGATTACATTCTCTTTGTTATTGACTGCTGCCCGCGACTACGTCTGCGTAGAATAGACTAACGTAGTGATTACATTCTCTTTGGAATAGACTGAAGGCGTAATATTCAGACAGAAAGACAGATATACATAAAATATGTCTATAAATTATAGCCTATGTCTGATTCTGATGTCTATGCTATATTATTGTAAAGTTTCATTAAAATCCATTCTGTAGTATTTGCGTGAAAGAGTAACAAATATCTATCCATACATACAAACTTTCGCGTTTATAATATTAGTAAGTATATTAGGAGGAATACTATGATTTTAGTTTTGTAAATATCGTTTTTAATTTAATATATTATTTATATTTTTAATATTCCGACTGAAGGACTGTATCCATGATCACGAAATAATTTTTTTAAAAAATGACCATTTGCATATAAGCACAGGCTTGCCAACTTAAGGCTTTTAGTCCCGAATTTAGTGCGTAAGATGCATATTACGCTTTTTTAGGGTGAAAAATTTATAGCTCTAATACGCATGAATATTTGGATAATATTTCATGTATTACTATTTTGACTAACGCAAGTGAATAAAGAAGCAAAATGCTTATTGATTTATATAATTAATGAAATGTTAACTAATATTAGCTTATTGTGTTCCTTATTCTAATTGTAATGAAAAGTAATTAAAATTTTGTTACATTTATTTACCTCAACAAAATGTGAAACTCATTTAAACAATGTCTTTGAATATACAACACAGGGTTTTTTTGGGTCTTTTGATAATTGCACCATCTTCATTTTACGGCTATTTTTTAAAATTAGTTGGCAATACTGTATTGACGTTAGGGATGCTAAAAGTAAAAAATTATTCGATATTTCGATGTTTATAAAAATATCAATATCGGCCTCGATATATCGAAGAGAAAATATAGATATATTGATATTTTCTTCTTCGGCCCTGTTGTCAAAAAAAACGTATAACAAGTATTAAATATTTTATTTTACAGACTCTGTCCCGGATTCAAATTTGAAGAAAATATAGTTTTTGATACAAAATTGAATTTTAATATCTATATATAGGATCAAAATATATCGGCTAAAATATCGGTATATTTTATAAAAAATATCGATATAACGATATTTTTTCGGCATCCCTATTAGACATCATTCATTAATATTGAATTGATATTGTTGGATTGGATATGGAAAAGATCACTTTAAAATAATTTAAAAAGAATTTATCAAGTGATTACTATTGTTACCGAAGTAAAGATGTTTACGCGTTCTAAGTTCTTAATATCTAGGGCTCTACATTTAAAAGTAATTCTTACTTTATTAATTTTTAAATATACTCCAAAGATCATGTTACATATTTATTAAATTTATTGCAGAATGTTTTTAAGGTGGAACATCAGAATGAAGCACGGTTTTTATACAGTATAACTACAAGATATCGGTCTACAACCCCACTTAACACAATAATAATGTTTGTTCCACAACAAGAGGTTAGTTTCTGTTTGTTATTATTAAGGATACTTGCACTTGTAATGAAATAAGAAATAGTAGTAGTGAATAGTCTGGCTAAGCCCTTTTTGAGGAACGTCATGCTTGCACGGTGTCTTGGTAAAATTCTGTTTCTTAACTTTAATACCAATGTAAGTTGAAAAAGTTAGCAAAAACCATTATATGATGCAATAATATGTTAATTACTTCTTATAATATTAATACATTATATATTGTAATTATTACAGCGCGGGCCCTAGCATTTGATCAGAGTAGAGCAAGATTGTCTTTCAGTACCCTTTAGTTAGTGCATTCACTTTGTTAAATTGTACTTTGGCTTTATGTTAAATAATAACAACCAATTTTTTCAAATCAATTTGTTGCAAGCATCGTTTTTGAATTTAAATTAAATCCATTGGCTGTAGTTTTTATACCTATGTATCTTTAAATTTGAGAAAGTTTCTACTGCTACATAATTAAATTGAAATTTTGTTTTAATTTCAGTCATTAAATAATAAAGTCCGTTATCTATATAGATACTGTAATATTTAATTGAAGAAAAACATAATTTTTATAAACATAATAATCACATTTCTTTTATGGAGAAAAGGGGCAAACGAACAGGAGGCTCACCTGATGGTAAGTGATTTCCGCCACCCATGAACACCTGCGACACCCGAGGGCTTACAAATGCGTTGCCAGCCTTTTAGAAAAGAGTATGCTCTCTTCTTGAAGGTTCCCAGGTCGTAACGGTTGTTACCAACCATCCATCTTCCTCCTTTATGCCATCAATGTGGGGTCTGCATAACATGTGAATCATCTTGGTAGTGGTCTTGGCTAGGTTTTTTTGCATGCCTCATGCCAACCCTATTTTTTACATTTGATGCTTGATCTAAATAAAAATAAATAACTCTGATTATTACACCCCTACTTCATCAACATTAGTATTTGTTATTTTCAAATAGTCACTAAATAGTAAACTAAAGGTGCCATTAATATTTTTTTATGTAAAAATTACTTTTTGCGTTTAATTGCTAGTGGCCCTTGATACCTGGAGCCTTGAGCGACTGAACCTCTTACTCTACCCCGGTGCCTGCACTGAATAATTGTTTAATATTTCTTGTTAACTGCTCATGGCTTAATATACTTGTATACAAACTATTTTATAATCATCTCTATCTGACCCGTGATCATAATTAAATGCTGATAGTGTTTGTGACTTCAGAAAATTGACAAACATACATATAAACTCTCTAATCTGTATTTGTATTTTGTGGAATGAATGTTAATCCTGATTATGAACAAATATAAATAAAACTGGGTAAACCTATTGACATCAACTGTTTATAATTTCCTGAATATATTATATATATTTATATAATAAATATAAACAAATTTTTAGGCATGGATTGTTGAGCGTATGGGAAAATTTCACAGATTACTAGAGCCAGGCTTAAATCTACTGTGGCCAATTGTAGATAAAATTAAATATGTACAAAGTTTAAAGGAAATAGCAATTGATGTGCCTAAACAAAGTGCTATTACTTCAGATAATGTTACACTGAGTATTGATGGGGTACTCTACCTTCGAATTGTGGATCCTTATTTAGGTAAATATAAAGTGCATAGTCAACCCATATTATTTTTTGCATTTATATGTGTATAAATAAAATTATTTGTTAATAATTTTCCTGCACTCTGAATTTGACTACTTTTACTTGTTTTAACTATCATAAAGAGTACTTGAAATTCATATGTATAGTATTCTTAACTCTTGGATAGTCATTCTCAACTAGTATTTTGTTTATAACACATGTATTTCAAGAAGTTTATCTTTGTGTATGCAGCTTAGTTTCGTAAATTGATATCAACCTATTCAGTTTTTTATTTCAGCATCTTATGGAGTGGAAGATCCAGAATTTGCAATCACACAATTAGCACAAACAACAATGAGATCAGAGCTGGGAAAAATATCTCTTGACAAGGTCTTCAGGGAAAGGGAATCTCTTAATGTTTCCATTGTAGATGCTATTAATAAGGCTAGTGAAGCTTGGGGAATAGCTTGTCTCCGTTATGAAATTCGTAAGTAACAGTGACATTATATGACATGCTTATCAAGAAACAAGAAATTTGGAATTCCCTAATACATACTACAAAAAAAATTGTTTAAAGAATTGATAAGTTCATAATGAAAAAGTCTATTCTAAAATACAAAAAACATAACTTGAAAACATTATTTTTCAATAGAATATTGCAGCACAAGGTTGTACTTATGGACAAGGCAATAAAATAAATTTTGACACATTATTATTATTGATCATATTTATCATTCTGGTATACATACAGTAACCTAAAATTAACCAAATTACTAAAAACCTATTTAAGGTGACATAAAATTACCGACACGTGTACACGAGGCCATGCAAATGCAAGTGGAGGCAGAACGTAGGAAACGTGCTGCCATATTAGAATCAGAGGGTGTGCGGGCAGCAGACATAAATGTAGCTGAAGGCAAACGTCAGGCTCGAATATTAGCCTCAGGTAAATGAAGAAATACAAAATAGTGTGAAAAAAAATTAAGATATATTACTTTATTCAGTTGTCATAGCTCATTGACATCTTATATCAACATGAGTTCGATAGTGCTGTCACCAATGAAATTGTTAATGTTAAGTGATGACTTATCACATGCTCAGTGGTGAAGGAAAACATAGTGAGAACTGCATATTTTCGAATTAATATAAAAAAAAATGTTTCGAGCCGGCCAATTCGCAGTGTTCCCCCTTGGTGGATTATGCCCTAATACCCACTATGCAGAGGAGGCCTTTTCCCAGTAGTGGGACATGTATACATAGGCTGTTACTTTACTCTTTACTTTATTCAAAATTGATTTTAGTCCTAACAGTGTTAAAGCTGTACTAAATCTAGAAATAAATGTACTATGGAATTTAATATCTTAAATGATTGACAAAAAAATCCGAGGTGGTATATGTTTATCTCCTAAGGATAACCATTATTATGCTTATTTACCAAGCTATTTTAGACAATACTATAACTGTATGTGTCGCGCTTCCGAGATTAATCTCTAAAGAAAACATGGTTGTACTGCCTCATGAAAAAACCTTTGTAAACATTATACAGCGTGTCTTTACCGTCGCGACAATAGAGGATAACTTTTTAAAATTGTATTAAACATTAAAATTCTTTAAACATCAATATTTACAGAGTTATTAAATTTTCCATAACAAAGAATTTTAGAAAAACCTTACGTATAAAACTGAAACGTAAAGTTCATTAATTTGTAAAGGTCACAAAGCATATGAATGAATTTAAAAGAGACAAACCATACTGTTAGGAGAGGCTTGTAATGCGACGCTGTGGCAATGAATGAAAAAGTCTCTGAATGTATGAAACAGTCAGTTGTAGTCGTATAGGATGTTACAAATTTTGTTTCTATTTTACTTAATTAGTTTGTTGAAAAATATTTTTTTAATTATGGATTTTTTAACGTTAATATTTTTTATGATTATTGACAAGTAGCGTGTGTTAATTTATTGTCGCGGTTGTAACAACACGCTGTATATAAAGATATCCTGTAGTATAGATTAATTAAAATTATGATATTATTAATCTAGCTACACTGCCCCATATAAGTACCCGTGCTAAGCCGGGGCGGGACGCTACCTACTTAAATATTATTGCACTTTGTAGGAAGTATTAAATTAGGACTGAATTTATTCATTCAGATATTAATTTGCTACGCAAAAAAAGTACTTTATTTGTATGAATAATGAATAACAAGCTAAAGTGAAGACTGACTTATTTTTTAAAATACTTTGCCCTTTGACATATTTGAATCCACTAGATTCAAATTATTTTGTAACCAATGAATATGCCTTACTCGTCAGACGAAATGTAGAAGTGAGTCTTCGTGAGTCTGGTATCTTATAAGAAGATTCAACCACCCTCGAAACATCAGGCGACTTGCCTACATTGAAACTGTAATATAGTTCTGTATTGTAATTGAACTCGGAACCATGTACTAACGAAAACGAGTTCAAATTCAGGTGCCAGCTCCAATATAACTATTAATTGCGCAACACCGATTTATCATGCTCAAATTGTCTTTAAAAATGTAAAAAGCACTAAACCCTTCAACGCTGTTATTGTTATAAGGTGCAAATGATTGAAATGGTGAAACATTTGCATTTTTCTTGTATTCCAGAGGCTGAGAAACAGGAACAGATAAACAAAGCGTCTGGTGAAGCGCAGGCCATGCTTGCTGTTGCCGAAGCCAGAGCACGTGGCTTAAAACTTATAGCTAACGCTTTGGCGAATCAGGTGATTATTTGGAGATTTTTTTGAAATTAATGCTAAGTAGTGATAAGATCGCGGACTTGCAAGGCCTGGCTGTGCACAATTTTATAATAATTGATTCTAGTTGTGATAGCTCAGTGTCCTGGCGCTCGCCTTAACTCAATATACGAGTAGCAACCTGAGTTCGACCTTGGTGGCGGCACCGATGAATTTTAAGTGCTGAATTATCACGTGCTCAGCGGTGAATTAATACATCGTGAGGAAACCTGCATATTTTCGAAATTATAACAAAAAAATATTCCGATGGTATGAGAAGTCCGCTTATATGCAGTAGGGCCGCGTGGTGCACTTTGTCCTGAAACACTCAATATAGACGAGGCCTTTGAACATGTATAGGCTGTTACTTTAATTTTTTTACTACTACTATTGATATTTACTATAATAATATTACTATTTATATTTTAATTGATGACTCGGTCACGCAGTTGCTAAGTCGGTGCCCAGAAGTTGTGGGTTAGCTTCCCACAAGGGAAAAGTATTTGTGTGACCCACAGATAATTTTTCCGGATATGAGAGTTTGTTCCGAAGGAGGGTTGACGCTAGTAACGTATACGTCTGTATATAAAAACCTAGCCAAGACAAATAACAAGATGATTCGCACGTTGTGCAGACAGAACAGGGGAAGGAATATTTCATTTAAAATTAATCACATGCACAAATGTCAACAACCCAGACCTCCCAATGTTTGCAAATTGATGTTCTGGTAAAACAAAGACATACATAAAAAGCTTCAAATGTTTCATACAATTATTAAATATCATTGTATACAGGACAGCAAGCATGCTGCGTCACTTACATTGGCAGAACAATATGTTTCTGCATTTAACAAACTAGCACGAACGAATAATACACTCATATTACCTGCAAATGCTGGTGACGTCTCCAGTTTGGTCGCTCAGGTATGTTTTTGATCATATCATCATAATAAATTATTACTAATAGAATGTGATTTCTTTATTTTTATTTTTTTTTATGTATCGTTAATTTTTGGAGTTAAACTTCTTTTGGCGCGTTTAGAAAATTATGAGAGTAAAAATTTTACGATGCGCGCAACACGCCGACAGGCAAAATGCGACGTAATGAAGTTGGATAGTTGGAGGATGCAAATCGACATCCTTCGACCAATTTCACGGTATTACATGTACACGTATACCATGGAAACTGATAACAATTTTTTCAAATTTACGTTATGTTATATTTATTCTAAGTTATGTAATTAAACCGTTATCGATTGTATTTAATTTCTTTTTCACAAGCAAAGAGTACTGGCACAGGGGATAAACTTATTATTTTTCTTTTGTTACGCTAAACTAGCATTACTTCTTACGTGCGTTCATACACATTTTTTTATTATATGCTACGTGAACAAAAATTTAAAAAACTAACTATTTTTGTAAGTTTCAAAAGACGACATAATCAAGAAAATATTTTCTTCGAAAATCCTCACATTTTTGTCAATACAACTTACCTTTTATATCAGACGATAGGCTTCTGATATAAATGACGCAGAAAAAATGGGACCTGTACAGTAAAAGCGTATATATGCCACTTATAATCAACATATGGCTTTAAGGAAACTTAAATAACATTCAAATGATAAAGTAATACAAAATATATAATAGAACAATGAACCTAAAACTAAAAACTTAAAAAAAAAACAGTAAAAGTACAAATGACATGTTACATTCAACTGGTTAATTGCTTGTTTTTACTTTTAGGTGCATAAGATTTAATTAGAGAAGTCTGTTTTCTTTATTATAGAATATTACTCTGTCCAAATTTATGTAGAAAATATTTTCATTATATTATACAGGGTGGCTTTTCTAAAGGTGCCCAAATTTACATAGGAGGTTCAGACTCGGTAGTATCGTAATCGTTTATTGAAATAAAAACAAACTTTTTTTTTTCAAAAAAATTGCCATTCTATTCCCTAAAAAACAGAACTTGTTGACAATGCGGTAGCCATTCATATATGCGTATACTTTTGAAAGGAATTTGTGTGCTTGTTAGTTATGAATGATCGTATCGCGTAAAATTAATGAGTTGCCCATAAATCACGCTCTTTTTGTGATAAGTTCAAATGAATGTATTTGATTAATTACGAGTGATTTTAAATATTTATCATTTTTATATAACATTATACACTTAGAAAAGCCTCCCTATATAAAGATATTTTTAATTACGCCATACATACACACAGTCTTAGTCACTTAATTATTGTATTCATATAAAATATTTGTTTTTATTCAATCATAAAATGCACATTTTACTATAAGCAAGTCATGTTTCTATTTATAAGTTACTTAAAAATGAATTTTAGGGACATTTTAAAAAATGGCCTTCATTGTTTAGTAATAACCACTTATATATTTTTTTCGGCAGGCTATGTCAATATATTCAACAGTTACCGCGCACAATAGCCAGCAAAGCCAATCTAGTATTGCTGATGTAAATTATTTACATCCTCATGCCTTAACAGACAAAGGCACAACAATAGCTGGTCAAGCAGTAGGCCATGTTGATGACAGTTTAGCAGAATACTTTTCGGACGATGAAGAAAGAGAAAAAGCATTACAACTTCAAAAGGAAAAGAAGAAGGAGCAAAACCAACAAAATATAGAAAAAGAAACATGATAATGTAAAATGATTAATTGTTTATTAAATTAAAAAAAATCGAGGAATGTTTTCTTTTAGTCAAGCCCTGATATTCATGACAAATAAAATATACATGTCATTACACAGTTTCCATATTTCGTATTAATATAGGAGTCTTATAATTACAGTCTATTTTGTATTGTCTTTTTGATACATATAGTATTCATTGCAATTTTTTTATTTTTAATACAAAATAATATAAATCAACATCCTTTATGAAATATTTATTGGCTCGTTATGATATTTTAACAAATTTATCTCTTTGATTAAAGTAGCTAACTGAGCCCTCTTCAGATTGGCTACTTGACTGAGCAGGCATTTTAAGAAGACTTAAATATGATGATGATAACTCGGTACCATCAAACTGCCTCAAATGAATCTGCAAAATGCATACATAAATATATGTATATACAACAAACAATATTATTAATCTCTCCAATCACAAAACTACACTCAGAGTGTTAATTAGAACTCATTACATATCACTTAATTCATTTCCAAAGTTCAATGCTAAACTTCACTTTTCACTTAACACCTGAGTGCAGCCTAGGTAAGGGTAAGTAGTTTCCTTTAGCAATGTATATTTTTTTATTTGTGCGTGGTATTAGTAAAAGAAAAGTGGTATAATCTCACCAGCAAATGTAAATTAACTTCATCGCTTCTGCTTAGATAAGGAAAATTACCACCACTTTTTAAATGTGCTAATTTGGCTTGTGGGTATGACTTATAGAGGTCTTCACGGACTCTCGAGCTAAGTGCACTCTCATCCCACACATCCATTATTGTGATTGGAATGTCATTTAGTTGTTGTGGTAATATGTAGCACGGAGTGCAATTAAGAGTAAGTCTAGATGCGAGTTCCGATTGGTTGAGTGATTCCAGCTGAAATTTTTTTAATTATGTTTATACAATCAATGCTACAAAGACTTCCAATAAAACTTTTAAAAGATTATACTGATACTGATGATACGAACATAAAATAGTTTAATTTTATGTTTAATAGTTAATTCTTAATTTATTTCATAATAGCCAAAATAAAATGCTTCAATTGTGTTACTTTTTAATATTATCTTATATATAAATATTTCGGAACATATTTTTACACAATGTTATCTAGTCCCAAACTATTGTATGTGTATATTTCTTTTGTAAATAAATACATAATATATTTATATATAATTCTTCTGTGCGTGGTATGTCACTGAACTCCTAACCAGTTGGACCGATTTTAATGATTTTGAAAAAAAAAAAAGATATTTAATTTCATTTTAACAGTAATTTTAAAATAAAACGTCACATGTGAAAACCACACTGAAACATATGGGTACCGCCAGGTTCAATGTGGACCATAACAAATAGAACCATATTGATTATTGTCTTACATTAATAATTATCAACTTATTAGTTATAGCAAAAAAAACCTGGTTTTATTATTCAGCTTATGACCCGACTGTATAAAAGTTACATAGTTGTAAAAGTTGCATTATTGCAGTTGTAATGCACACCCTCTTTAATGAGTGCAATTTTACCTATATATTGCGTATATATTATATATATACATATTATTATTCCTCATTAAAGAGTGTGCATTACAACTGCAACTATGCAACTTTTCTAGTATTCAGATTTCCAAATTAAAAATGTGGACACAGTCCCATATCAGGCCATTTATTTAATGTGAAATGTAAGATTAACTTTGATCATAACATATTAATAAAAACCTGACACAGAATAGGTATGCATCAGCTGAAAACCTATGGCTTAGTGACATTTTTGTAACCATTGCACTCCCGTCACGCTGCACTTTCAGGTACCTATCCGTGGTCCACAACCCCTCTTTTCCGATAATAGCCATGGTTTATATTCCACCTGAATTTAGCATTGGCTGAGGCCAAAAAATTTCATTTTCATAATTTTTTATACCCTGGTTATTTTCACCTTTTTTAAGTGAAAAGTTGGCAAGCGAGTGGACCGTTAACCTGATGGTAGTTGATTATTGCCACCTATCTACAACACCACAGGGGTTGTACATGCATTGCCAATCTATAAAAAAGTGAGCTCCAACTACCTGAGTCACCAGAAGACACACGAAAGTATACTATATTCCATTGCACACCGCCTACTGGCGGTTGGCCCGCAGTCTGAAAGCTGACCCTCGAGAATCTCTACCGCCGTTAGTTAGACCTAATAGCGCTTCAGTAGCCCTAGATGACTCCGAAAAAGCCGAATGCCTTGCGGACAACCTAGAGTAGCAATGTACGCCATCGTGCGAACACACCGATACAGCTCACCTAGATAAACACACGCATAATCACATGCGTGGCCCTACCCACAGCGGAGGGCCCAAACCCGTGGGTTGTGGGTTCTGCGTCAGATAAAGCTTTAATAAACTCTGGACTGAAAGCAAAAACATCAGTTAATACAAGACAAGGTTTGATCCCCACTACTGGAAAAATATTGTGTAATAAACATTGTTTATAGACATTATTTATTGTGTAGTATTTCTAGTGTACTGCTGTTTATATATCTAGAAAATAGCGATGGGTCGTTGATTGTATTTTCGTCAACTTAACGTTAATGTTGATTCATATTCGTCAACTAGTTGATCAACTAGTTAAATTCGTCAACGAGTTAACGTGTCACATAAGTATGTTAAATTGCAAGCCCTTCTACTAGGGAAGACAGATGAAAGCTATCTATGCATAAATCTAACAAATCTGAATTATTTTTTTTCTTTTGTTCTGAACTAATTTTTTTTAATTATCAAAATCAACCATCATACGCTGGTCGCTGATGATTTCATTTCTTGGTGGTCCCTCTCGCATCGGAATCCCCTGGTTGGGCACTGAACTAAGACTATGATATTTTAACTTGTTCCTGGTGTGGAACAGAGTGGGTTAGGTTCTGATACAGGCGGATTACTTAGAGATTGGTACTAAAACACTGGTGAAAATATTTAAATGTTTCCGTTTCAAGTACTTTTTAAATTTAAAGTGGTTAATTTGTTCGATATTTTCTCCTTGCATACATTGCAAATAGCTTACCTGCTAGAATTGTCTTTTTATCTATGTCATAACTCACTGTTAATATGTCAAAAGATTTTGAATTTTGTACCTACGTTCACTTAAATAATCATAAATTAAAATAAAAAAGCACTAACCATAAAGTAAAATTCTGATAAACAAAACTAAAAACATAAAATAAAATTCCAAATATATTTAATTAAAAATTAATAAATCCACAAAAAAAAAACACTAAACATGAAGTAAAGTTCTGATAATGTTTACGCAAACCCGCAAAAGATTCTCTGACCTTGCGCGCAACTATTCACAAACTGTCAAACAAAAATAAAGAAAGCAAAATTAAACATGTCCTTCATAATTTAAACAAACATTGCAACTGAACTCTGTAACATTTTTTCAACGTAAAGTTTTTAATTTATTAGTTTGTTACGCTTATCTTTGTTGACTGCGTTTTTAAAAGAGTTGAGTTGAGTTTAAAGACAAAATTTCCGAAACGATGTTAACAAATTCAATGTTAACATCGTTAGTTGATTTCAATGACAGGTAAAGTTAATTTGTTAACAAGAGATCAATGGTTGATTCAAATAGTTTGTTGATTCAACACCCATTGCTACTAAAAAAGTATATTTATCAGTCTGCTAAGTTTGGGACTAGGTAACATTGTAACTGTATGTTATGGTATGAGAAAATAATAATCAATATGATTACATACTTCATCTATACTATAGTCTAAACTATAATTTAATAAAAAAAGAGGGATCAAAAACATTTTATTCTTACCCTTTCTACCATGAAATCAATAGATTCTGCTATTCTCTTATCAATTTTATCAGTTGTAAAATTTCCCATTAACATCCTTTTAAGCACTAAAGATGGTAGGAGCCAAAATAATGCTGCAGAATCATTGTACTCAAAAACAGAAGTGTCAGTAAAAGTATTACACAATACCAGGGAAGCTACTCTAGGGCAATTTTTTGTCAACTCTGCAAACTTCTGAGCCATAAAGCCTCCTAAAATAAAAACTTAATTTACAGTGTAATGTTTAATATTCTTCATGTGAATTAAAAAATGAATTTGCATACAATAAAAAAATTTATTATTTTGTTAACATATTAAGGCACTACTATAAATTATGAAATACTTAATATAATGATTTCTTAAATATCATCTCACCTAGGGAAGCTCCAAAAATATGCACTTTGTCCAATTCTAAATAATTTATAAGCCGTTTAAATCCATCAATCCATTCTTTCATGTTCCAATATGGTGGAGGTTCTGCTGCTATCACTCTAACACCTCTGGAGGACAACCCCATTACTTGCTTAAAAAATACGTCGGCTGTTCCAGAAACTGGTGGTAAACATATTAATGGGCAATGAACCGACTTCGGTCCACTATCAAATATTCGCCATGCCTAAAAAGGTGAATAAATATCGTTCGAACTACTTTCTTTTACCAATATTTTATAATCTAGTCTAGAAATCATAAACGCTATTCAAAAATTTTATACCAAATTATTCGTATACCTTTGAACTATCAGAATCAACAACTACTTTCCGTAATGGAATACTGCTTCTAAAACTTAAATACTCATTGGATTGAGACAAATCGCTCACACAGCTCATTTTATAAAATAGATAGTTGATTTCCTTCGATTTATTCGCTTGGATATTTAATTATTATTAAATTTAAAAGTAAGAACTGATATAAAATAGGACATCAATGACATTGACGTCTTTGAATGACAAAAATGATCAAAAACGTAAACCGATATAACACAACGAAAAACAAGTTATAGTTGCCGACTTAACCGATTCTAAGTAAACCTCAAAAGATCGGAAAAATCGAACAGCCTACTAAAATATTCGAACTGTGATAGCACAGGGTCCTGGCGCTCGCTTTTAATTCAATATACTCGAGTCGAGCTCGAGCAATTTGAGTTCGATCCCCGGGGCCGTCACCAATGAAAGTGATAATTTTAAAGTGCTGACCTATCACGTTCTTAGCGGTGAAGGAAAACATCGTGAGGAAACCTGTTAATATGAAATATTTTCAAAATAATAATATCCCATTGGAAGAAAACGTACAAAATCAGTGGGATGTTCCTTTGGTGCGGATAGTACAGAAGGATACGTTTCAATCTTTAGAAAGTAATTTAGAGCGTGCCCGTTTCCTAGGAGTCTCATCTAAAGAATCGAGTTATTGGCTTCACGCTTTACCATCAAGTAACTTGGGCACATTACTCGACGATGAAAGCTTACGCATTGCTGTAGGAATCCGTCTGGGGGCACCGATTTGTCAACCACACCAATGTCTTTGTGGTGTCAGTGTAGACAAATTTGGTCTCCACGGGCTTTCTTGTCAAAAAAAGTGCTTCAACATCATCCGCAGGGCTTTTGTTTCCGTCAATTTTCCATTTATTTTAGAGCCCTGTGGCATTTTTCGCGACGATGGTAAGAGACCCGACGGTTTATCTTTGATCCCTTGGGAGAGAGGCAAAGCTCTTGTTTGGGCCGCCACTAGTGTAGACACTTTGGCTGCCTCTCATCTAAGGGGCGGCATCGGAGGCAACTGAAGTAAGTAAATGGCGCAAATATGAGTCTTTATGTTTAGATTATGTATTTGTGCCATTTGCTGTTGAAACTTTACGTCCGTAGGGTCCACACACATCAATTTTTTTTAAAAGTTTATGTCCTAACGCCGCGACTGGTGACAAGAGAGCTGGTTCTTTTCTCGATCAAAGGTTAAGCATAACTATTCAGCGAGGAAATACAGCTAGCGTTCTTGGCACCATGCCGCGTGGATTAGGATTATTAGATAATATGTAATTTTAGATAGATTAAATCTTGTAAATATTATATCAAAATACTTTTTATAAAATAAAATAATTGAACATAAAAATATAAAATTTTAAGAAATTTAAATAATAAAAAAATATTTCGAAGGTATGTGAAGTCTGCCAATCCGCATTGGGGTAGCTTGGTGGACTATGCCCTGATACTCTCTGTATAGAAGAGGCCTTTGCCCAGAAGTGGAACATTTATAGGCTGTTACTTTAGTTACTTTACTACTAAAATATTATATGGAAGTTTTAACGTAATTCTTTACCCTGTCGGCACGCGCGTGTTTCGTTTATAAAGATTTTTAATCAGTAGAGATACATTATCGAAAAAATTATTACTAAGTAACTAATAGGCGGAGATGCGGAGATGTTGAGAAAAAAAATATTGTTAAAATATATTGTACCGAATTTATCTCAATTTATCTTATCCTTTAAACGAGCAATTCTTGTATATGTATATGTATATATATATATATATATATATATATATATATATTCGGAATCTCGGAAACGGCTCCAGCGATTTTCATGAAATTTTGTATGTGCGTAGATTCGGGGGCGAAAAATCGATCTAGCTAGGTTTCATTTTTAGAAAATGTCCTTTTATCCCTTTTTTCAGGGAATGAAAAATATAATTCGAATATGACAGTAAATTTCGCCGCAAGAGAAAATGTCATCATAGCTCGGTCGGTAATCGGGCGGCCCCAAAACAGACGGCCGTGGTTCGCAACACGATCATTTACACATTTATTTTTTTACTTTTTTTTCGATTCCAGATCATTGCTTTCTTTATTTTAAATTTTTTGTCGATTTGTTATTTTGTTATTTCTTTCCCTTTTTTTTAAAGTTCTTTCTTTTGTGAAAAACATCAGTTCATATTTTCTTATTATTACGTCGGTAAGATCGAAAAATATTATGCATATTTCATTACTCAGTAATTTGTGTCTAAATGTAATTTCCAAAATACACGATTTACCAAAAAAAAAAACAAACCGAGCAAAGCTCGGTCCCCCGGGTACTTAATAATATTGTATTACAATTATTGTAGTGACGTCGCTTAATTTGTAAATATGTACACCGAACGGACCTAACCTATCAATCACAGCTATCAATTTGAAACAGGGACTTAAAACGTTATGCATAACGAAATTTATAACGATAGCATAACGTTATAATGGTATCGGTACCTCAGAAAACATTTCGTTTTCAATTTTTTGCATAACGTTATACGAGTAACGGAACGAAATTATTACAGAGAAATTAATGTTATTAACGTTATTATAACGATAAATACGCAACGTTGCCAAACTTATTTATTTCTAAAGTGCGCGTCTTATGAGCGGGGATCCAACTGTTAGCTCGGATGGGGGTTTCCCGCACAGCACGGCAACGTTTTAAAACGATGCCTAAACATTTGTAAACCCTTGCGACGAATTTTATTTAACAAGCTTTCATTTAGTTTCACCTGTAGCGATGTTTGTCATCAATTCTTGCAAATTAAATTTGATCCACTTCCCGGTTAGGTACCGATTGAGCTGAAATTTTGCATACATGTGTAAATCGCGTGACAATGCAATATTATGATGACATGGTACTGATCTGATGATGGAGCTGGAAGGTGGCCAAAGGAACTTCGCAATGACAGAACGACACAACCTTATCGAGTTTGGGCTCATTTGAATCGTCGTGAGGATTAGTTTGTCTTTTAATGGTAACCAGGGTCTGATGAAGTAGCTGGAAGGTGGACATCGGAACTCTGTAATGGAACGACGCAACCCCGTCGAGTCTCGGCTCGTTGGCTTCGTCTCGACGAGTACTTTGGTACTTGGTGGTAACCCGGGTTTGATGATGGAGCTGGAAGGTGGCCATAGGGCTCTGTAATGGAACGACGCAACCCCATCGAGTCTCGGCTCGTTGGCTTCGTCTCGACGAGTACTTTGGTACTTGGTGGTAACCCGGGTTTGATGATGGAGCTGGAAGGTGGCCATAGGGACTCTGTAATGGAACGACGCAACCCCATCGAGTCTCGGCTCGTTGGCTTCGTCTCGACGAGTACTTTGGTACTTGATGGTAACCAGGGTTTGATGATGGAGCTGGAAGATGGCCATGGACTCTGTAATGGAACGACGCAACTCCATCGAGGGTTTGATGATGGAGAGTACTTTGGAAGATGGCCATAGGGGACTCAGCCCATAGGGACTCAGTCAGTTTGATTAGTTTTAGTGGGTGGACCGTTTTTAATGGGTGGTGAGTGGTGGTGGTTTGGTGGACGTGTAATGTAATATAATATTTACGCATTAAATGAAATGGATTGAATGTGAAATGTTACAAACAACTAACTAGTAATTCCATAACTAATTGATATGTAAAGTTATTAAAATATAAAATAATACTAAAAAGTTAAAAATAATATTAAAAGAAAAACCAAAGAAACGAAAAAGATAAATTATTGAAGTTTTTATCGCATACCCAATTTTTATAAATAAAAGCTTTTTAAGATGTTTTTTTTTTATAATTTTTTTTATTTCAGTTTTTTCGTTCTTTCCACGTATCGATTCATTGATTAGAAGTAAATTAGTATAAAATTCGGACTGGCGCGTGTTGCACTTAGTACAACGCAAGTTAGTCGAAACTTTTTTCAGTATTAAAGAATTTTATATAGGTATAACATTAAAGATTTCATTTAGTATAAAAGGTCGATGATATTAATTGTACCTTGTATTGTATAGTAAAATAGTGCTACATGCGACTTTAAATGCAACAAAAAATCGAATCAGAATTATTAACTTTATAATGCATAAAATCATATTAAAAGAAAGCATTTAACATAACATAACATTTGAAAATTGCCAATTTACTACTTTGTACCTGCACACCATTTTATCATTAGCACTTAAATTATGTTTTTATGTACTATCTCAAAAAAGTCCCTAGATGAAAACGCTAAGTGAACGCGAGCGATGGTACTAAGTATATAGCGAAGAAAGATGCCCGCAAAAGAAATAGTACTACCTTTACCTCTCATATTCCTAGTAACTTAAGCAAAATTTTCTGTTAGTTGAATTGCTGTACCGACGACCACAATATAAGCGCGACAGAACATAAGATAAAAGAGACAGAACATACGCAAAAAAGAGTAAACCGTTTTGAGTAAAAGAGATGGCATAGAACAATAAATAATAACGTTATTATTTTTATAACAATATTTTAGAAACGTTTAATTTACGAATGTAACGTAACGCAATTATAACGTTATGCGCCTGCAAAGCTTTCCACAATATCGTTTTTAATAACGTTTCTCTTAAAAATAACGTTATCTCACACTGGCCCAGATAACGTTACTGTATTTTACCGGTATTTTGATCCCTGATTTGAAATAATTGAACGTAATTTGTCTTAATTTATGAATGATAATGTTATTATGTATAACTGTATTCTCCTCTTCCATTTAAAACTAAAAAACGGACTTTGTGCACAACGTCATTTTTTTTCCTCGTAAGTCGTAATGTTTCGGTAATTTTTCTCTATTGATTAAAAATATTTATAAAGGAAAAACGCGCATTCCCCTATAAAGAATTACCGTTTTTATTTTTTCACCGAGAAAGTCATTGGGTACTATAGTACCACGAAAATTTTAAAGGTAGTGATGTAATTATTTCAAGGTGTAGGTAGTAGTATAGAACGATAGATATAGGAACAAGGTGAAGTTATGAAAATAAAACCGTTTTTGAAATATTGCAATGTTTATATTATTTTCTTTGACAGTACCATAAAAGATGAGATACTATATCAGCTGTTCTTCAAGTTATAAAATATTTGATGAAAGTATTACACTTCCTTAAAAATTTTAACATTTATATTATAATAAGACTGATATTCTAGTTGTGGTCAATTAATAATTTTGGCCGTCATCTTTTATAACAAATTCAAAATGTATTCTATTATTTATATATTTGCGAAGATCCTTTTGCAAACTGGCTTTTTTTCTGTTCTATTCTATTTATGTAACATCATAAACTCAACCTTTCCCTTTTCCTATCCTCAACTAGAGCCACAATTGGTAATGGTGAATTAACAAAAATCTGCTACTAATATAGTATTTTAAATTATCGTTTACAAGAAACGGCATGATATAAGTCATACCGCCGCCCATGGACATCTGCCTCACCCGAGAGTTACAGATGCGTTGACAACCTAAAAAATTGGGCTCCGGCTACTCACCAGACGAAACGCAAAAGTTATATTTAAAATATAAATTTAATCAAATGATAATTATTTCAATAAATAAAATATGCCAATTAATATATATGTATATATATATATATATATATCCACAGGTCACATATTTTTCGCCGTAGACGGAGAAAACAATTTTTTGTCGTCTTATTTATGTCACTCAACACTAACATCAGTTCACAGAGTACTTTTGTATATAGGCATCAGTTCACACATCAGTTGTTGAATCGATAACGTTGTGAAATACGCAAATTTTTATCCTTCTGGCCTATTAACACTGTTTATTAGTTTCAAAATGAATTCTAAGTTAACTTCTAATGATTGTAAAACTCAATACATTGCAAAGTTAAGGCGCTTGAAGATCCAAGAAAGTTTTTTATTTTCAGCTATTATAAAAATAAATGTATCACTTGAACAAGAAAATATCAATGTTCAAAAAAACTGGGATTGGAAAAATTTTGAGTCTTCATTAAAAATGGCTTTTATAGAGATTAGAAATTTATTGGAGGATATAAAAATAGCCATAAATTCTCAAAAAAATATAGTACACTTTGGTTAGTTGTAGTGGTTATAACGCTCATAAGTGGTTATCTTATAAAATATTAGCAAACTTTAAAAGGTCATATTAAGAAGTTTTGAGATTCTAATTTCTAACTTAACAAATAAAAGCGAGCTTTATGCTACGACTATAATTTTAAATTAATTTCAGTTAGGGAGTCTCATGTCAGTCACTATAGTAACGTCACTTTGAAGCTTTTTCAACTTCGTCACTTTCAGTATAAATGTCTTATATAAACTTTGAAGTTTGATTAGAATTGATACAGACAATCGGAATATAACAATAGGACACGGACTAATAAAGCTATTTTACTAGTCCGTAACCTAATTCTTATTGGGTATTACACAAAAAGTATCTGTCCTGAATATTTTTCGTTAACATTACTTTAGGCTTCTGAATATTAAATTAAAAATGTCCTGTATATGTTTGTAATAAAAGGCCTTTTTTATTTATTATTGTCATCAATATAGCTTCATGTTTATTGCAGATTTAATTGAAATAAAAAAAGATGTTTTTGATCTAGAAGAAAAATTAAAATCTTATATAGAACATTTGCAAACAGAACTCATTGCACTGCGCAATCTTGCTAAGGAAATTGAAATTATGGTACATGTTTAACTGGAAAAATTTATAAATAATATGCCATGTGGCTTGAAGAGTTCTAATTAATGACCTGTTAATTTTCAGTTCAATACAAATCAATTTGTAGAAGATCGCGTAAGAAGCAAAAGGAATAAGATACAAGCTAAACAATTCTCTGAGATCATTCATAGTCCTGTCAGAGCGATTATAAATGCTCCGTTCAAATGTCCAGTAAGTCAATTTGGATATTGTATGTAATGATGCAAGAATAAGATGATAAGCATATACCGATTTTTTTACCGATTTACCGAAAAAAAATAGCAGTCTCATATATCATTATTTTAAACCACTATATAATATTACAATTAACATGCATATTTAAAAGACAACATAGTATACTAAATCTGCTTTAAAAAGCTCGAAACTTTTTAGGAAGTACAAAAATTTCAAGAGTTTTTATCTAATCATAAACGTTACGGGAAGTGGAACGAATATAACCATAATATTTTCGTGCAAATATGGAATAAATACTTTTGTAATGATGATGACTCGTTAAAATTAGACGATTTTGTTGAAAACACAGAACGATTCCATCTTTTTAGGGAAGAAGTAATGGAAGCTATACCAGGTATGACTTTTTCTCATGGTTACTACGAAATCGTGCATGACACACAAATTAGGGATGGGCAAGTCAAAGAAACATATCGTATCGACATTTATTGAGTGATAAATATCGATATACCGATATATCGTCAATTTTCGCATGATTATTAATACATATGTATTTTCGAACCATTCAAAATTCATAAAATAGAATAGACATAAAGAAAATAGTTGAAAACAGTTTCTAAAGTTAACGATGCGCGAGGAGCATGCAAGTTAAGACCACTAAAATGTGTGTCCACAACTGCTGCTAATGCTGGCTAATTTTGCTATTAAACATAAAATTTCTATTAGCTAACTGTTAAATAATTATAAATTAACTATTAGTAATGGACATGGAGCAATCAAGGAAGCATTTACTTTGCGTAATGTGTAATTAACAAAAGCTAGTCCGGGCTACCTTTCTTGCTTTCGTATTAATGTACTTTGTTTTTATCGAATTTTAAGCGATGGTCGGTGCATCAAGTACGTTTCCTTTACACAAAATGACCACTTTTTCGTTTAAAATTTTTACAATGAAATATTTGAAAACTAGCGCTATTAAAATTTTTCGCTATCGCACCTTTGCTATTAAAATTTTATCTGATAATAATTTTTATAGTGCTTTTTTCTGTAAGTACAACAATAAATAATGCCTTATAAAAATTATAAGAATTTTCATCTGTTTAATCTTATGGTGCTGCAATTTGATGCTTTTTACGATTTTTCATAATGAAAGAAAAGCGTTGGTTTACAGATTATTTTTATGTTTAAATGCTAGGAACAACATTGGACGATATAAATTCACATTTCAAATGGTATCGGGAATATGTTTGCTTAAAAAATTGTCAACAAAAAGCGTTGGAGAAATGGAAGGAAAACAGACAAAAAATTGAAAAACCAATCCAAGAGGTAATTAACAACGCCTTTCTCTTTGCTTTATAATTTGTATTAGCGTTTTTCTATACGAAAAACTCAATTATGCCTAATTCCTCGTTATACAAAATCCTGCTTTACTGGGAATTGATCAAGTCAGGTTAACAATGAAAATAGTGATTTTGAAGTATGGTTAAACATAACCTCAAAATTACCCTATTTATGATGAACCACTAAAAATACAAGTAATACAAGTTAAATAATCATTTCTGCTTTTATGGTTTGCCAAATGTTATCTATATATTTATACGTGAAGCAAAAACTTTTTACCCCTTTTTATGATAATTGCGTGGACGGAGCAGTGTGAAATTTCCCACACTTATAATTTATAATATTTCTTTTTAATTATGCATAAAAACATAATTACATTAAATCAATATAGAAAATATACACACACTACCATGTGACTGACTTCTTAGCTGACTTCTACTCGGCGAAAGGAATATTCCTACCAAATTTCAAGTCTCTACGCCTTATGGTTCCAGAGATATCGTGATGAGTCAATTATCGGTGGATATCTCTTATATATATATATATATATATATATATATATATATATATATATATATATATATATATATACATATAATAGAAGATTGTATTTGAGAGTAGATTAATATTGTTCAAGTTTATAATTTAAATTATTTATGGTCGAATTTCGACCACTCGGCGTCCACTAGTAAGATTAATGCAGTCTTTATAAATCTGGATCTCCTTTGGAATTGTAGGTGTGTTTTAAACCTTTCTAAGATTGATGCTCGGCTACGCACCGATCTTCTCAGAGGCTGTTGTTTTGTGCTTCTCCAGACGAACCTATCCAATCGTAGTACAAAAGAAGCTGCTATACAGTCTTGTCAAAATAAAAAAGTTCTTAATTTAAAATATCGAGAGCCATGGTAGCTTTGTGTCTGGGCGCCTGCATCTAATACAATACAGCATGTATTTACCACCGCGACAATAAATGAACACACGTCTAACGCTACTTGCCAATAATCATAAAAAAATATTAACGTTAAAAAATCTATAACTAAAAAATAATATTTTTCAAACAAACTAATTAAGTAAAAAAGAAACAAAATTTGTAACATCCTATACAACTGACTGATTCATACATTCAGAGACTTTTTCATTCGTTGCCACAGCGCCGCATTACAAGCCTCTCCTTCTAACAGTATGTTTTGTATCTTTTAAATTCATTCAACCCATTCATATGCTTTGTGACCTTTACAAATGAAATGAACTTTACATTAAAGTTTTATACGTAAGGGTGTTCTATAATTCTTTGTTTTGGAAAATTTGATAACTCGTTAAATATTGATGTTTAAAGAATGTAAATCTTTAATACAATTTTAAAAAGTTATCCTCTATATGTGTATTCATTTATCGCATTAGTCGCGATGGTAAAGACATGCTGTATACTTCAGCAACGTGAATTGAAATCTCGGTGCCGGCACCAACGAAATTGTTAATTGAAAACGAATCGAAATTGATCGCGTCCTCGCCGGTGAAGGATAACTTGAGGAAACCTGCAAATTTTCGAAATAATAACAAAAAATGATTTCGAAGATATGCAGATTCAGCCCACTCCACATATCGCAGCTAACAAATTGATAACATGAAATGTGGCATAGGCTGCATCATTTAAGCATTACATATAAATACTTTATTGTAATGTCAAGACAAATTAATTATAATACATTGTTAAAATTTGTAGAAAAAGTACGAAAAGATTGACGCCGCTGTGGGAATCGAACCCATGTCTTCGGCATTCGCGGCCTGTCGCTCTAACCACTGAGCTAAACGGCTGATTGCCACACCGACGAAAATTTTAAACTCTTTTATCTACATTGTTTTAG
This sequence comes from Iphiclides podalirius, assembly GCA_933534255.1. NCBI lineage: Eukaryota > Metazoa > Arthropoda > Insecta > Lepidoptera > Papilionidae > Iphiclides > Iphiclides podalirius. The sequence goes on along the minus strand of OW152826.1, from coordinate 7,628,430 downwards.
CATTGAAGACGTGGATTCGATTCCCACAGCGGCGACAATCTTTTCGTACTTTTTCTACAAATTTTAATGTACAATCTTAAGTGCAGTAATTAGCACTATAAATAATTTCAATTTTATAATAGATTGGTTAAATTATGTTAGTTTTGGATTATTCTTACTCAGTTTACCAATTCCATACTTTAAAAGTTATATTTATTTTAACATCCATTTTTTATTATACTTTGACGATATTTTTGCTTTCAGTCCATAGAATATTTAAGCTTCATCATACGCAAAGCTCCTGCCTCGCGGTTATTGGGATAGTGTCCGCGCATATGCCTGCGTTATGTGTATTGTTACCAATAGGTCATTTTAAGTATGGAAGGTATCTCTTATGGCATATTAATTGTGGTGTTCGTTTCGCCCTATTAGTAGGCGAGAATGAGCCAGTAGTTTGGGCTTGCTATCACTATATGTGTATGTGTGTGTATAGCATCGTCTGGTGGGACCTCTGGTGGGAATATTTACGCGGATGACGTTTCTTAATGATAAAATTAGGGCTTAGTTGCGAATTTGCGGCGTATACTACTGTGACTTGAATTTCGGCTCTTTTGAAAACCTTTTGTAAGTATATAATATATATTTTACGGTGGTAGGGTCACGCAGCAGCCTCGGCTGTTACACGAATGGGCAGGCCCGTCCGGGTAAGTACCACGACTTCACAGAAGATACTAATACTTTCGCGTTTCGTCTGGTGACCGGAGCCCAATTTTCAAAAGATTGTCAACGTATCTGTAGCCCTAGGGTGTAGCAGATGTCCATGGGCGGCGCTATTCACTTACCATCAGATGAACCGTCTGCTCGTTTGGCAACTTTTCACATAAAAAAATACAATATTTATACAATATTTCTCTCAAGTAACCAAAATTTTATTTAGAACTAAAAGACACATTAAAAGGGAGTAACCCTTTTACTGTCTCTATCTAGATTTAATCCCTAAATATATCATTCTTTGCAGGCAAGACAAAATCTGCAGTCGCACATGTCGTCCTTTTGTAAAATGAGTACAAGATCGTCCGAAAAACTTTTATACACAAACAGGTACACTTTAAATTTTTATAGTACTAACTAACCTCTGCACTTAAGATGTAATATTAAAATTTCTAGACAAAAGGACGAAAAATTTTTAGACTCTTAGAGAATCGAACCCACGTCTTCAGGATTCGCGCCCAGATCTTTAAGCTTAACGGCTAATTTCCACATCGACGAAAATCTCAACGTCTTTCATCCACATTGTATTCGCATTTCAAGCATTGCTCGGCGCATCTATTGTTGGAAATTGTTTGCATGCTGTAAAGGATGTGAGGGTTATTCATACCTTGATTCCAATTTTAATATTGAACATCGGATCCAATCCCATCCTTCACCAAAAGTTTGTGTCGATCTTAGATAAAAGTTCTGACTAAGCAAAATAATTATTTATCTGCTTATAGATCAAGAAATGAATCTAGTGTCGTGTCAAAAATTTATAATTCAACAGAACAATGGAAGAACAGGTGTGATGGTAATAATGACCCACCACAAATCTTTCCTATTATACAAGATAAAAGACAAATGTAAGTCATTTAAACTTAAACATGTTCTATAGTTTTGTATTAAAAGTAGATTCTGCGGGTGAATACACAGTGTCCGTTGTAAATAAAATAATAGTGCTTATTTTAATTATTAAGTAAATAAACTTTGATTTTTTTTTTCAGACATATTCCAACCTGGCGTTTAGGATTATTTAAGAATTAAGCAAAAAATAATGATTTTTGCATAATTTTGTCCGGAATTGACGACAGTCTGAAGATACCAAATAGGGGCAAAAAATAATACAGTACCTAATTTGCTAGCAGTTTTTTGATGTTCCCATGAATCCATATATTCTTGCGATACAACATAACGGGATTATATTTATACTCCGCTATGATTCAATTGTGTAAAATCGTGTATGACAATGTATTTGATTAATAAATAAATACGATATTAAGTTTTTGTTTGAAATATTGATCTTTTAGTAATAAGCATTGTCAAAATATACCCTAAAATCAGTACTAGTAAAAGTAGATACTTCGTAGCGCGAGTAATTGCTTTCACATTGGCCAAATCGTACGTATTTGTTTTTGTACGTAATATTTTTTTTTGTGTAGTTACAAAATTTCAACACGGACAACTAGTCTTGGAACTATCTTACGACTCGTTGTGATCATTGTGACTTCCTGTCGATAAATCTATGGTGTTATCAAGATACTTTGTTTGTCGCTTATAATCCACGCAACGCCCACAATATGTTCCCTGGAGAAGACGCCCAATTTGCACCCTGAGCCGACATACACGGGTCATTCCGTAGTTTCATGCAAAAAGCATTTCCAGACCAATTTTCGCGTGAAAAAAGGTATATATTTTGAATATTATTTGCCCAATAGGTTTGAAAATAATCACTCTAAAAGTAGCATTGCTACTATTACACGTATATTACTAAGTTTATTAAAGAAATACGAAAACCTGCCTGAAAAATCATTCCTCTCTGTTTCCAACGACCTACCTCAACTGGTTTTTAAATAATAATTTGTCAATCTCCCAAATAACAGCTATAATGATTATGCTACATTGTAACTGAAATCATTACATATCGATAAAGTATTTTAAATAAATAATTAACCTAATACAATTAAAAATATAAATATTTGTAAATTTGTCACAATTAAAATTTCATTACCATCCATACCCTAAAAATTAACTCCATGTACGAGATCAATGCCTTTACTGAGAAGGCGCCAAACACAAAGTATATTAAACAGATCAGTCGGCCGAGGCCAATACAAAAGTACAAAAGTACTTTCCCAATATACAAAAGTACTCTGTGGCCGAGGCAACTGGACGAAGTGGACCTAGAGTATGCTGTCAAAATTATTGACGATCTTTACATTGTTTTAAGAGTTTCGTCCATAAATCGCTTCATCACATTCCTTGGATTATACAAGATAATGTAAAATATAAATTATTATTTTTTTTTAAAAATACGTCTCTTTAATTAGTTTTGATCTATATTACAATCCATTGTCTTTTAATGTAAACTTTTATGAAGATAATACAGCAAATAATTGAAATTTTCATTCCACTCCATTTCATTCCTATCCGTACCATCCATTTTATTGTTGGAAGGTAATGAAGTCCTTTAGAAGGAAATGAAAAATATTCATTTAATTTTAATCTACGAGTTACTTTTCAGTTTTTAAGCGTACATTTATAATAATTTTAGCCTATGTGACTATACCTTATACGACATTATTATTTTATTTTACGAAAATGGTCAAAACGAGTACAAAATTAACTAGAGAAGAAAAATTAGCAAAAAACAGATTACGTAAAAGAGAAAGATAAAAAAAAAAAAAAAAACGACCCATAGCTGTATTCTATACATAAAGAAAACGAGAGAACAAAATATTTAGCAAGGAAAGAAAAGAAAAAAGTTTGTAGTATCAAAGACATGATCCCTAGAGCACAACGAGAACAAAGAAGACATTGGAGAAAAAACTCAAAAGTATTTAAAAAGGAAAGAAGAAAAAAACGAAATACATAAAATATTAATAGAAAACTTACCACCAGAGAGTGAATTGAAGATTAATGTTAACCCAGACCCACCTCGATCAGAACCCTTGTTGCTTGCTGAACCGGGACTGTCTTCAACTCCGAGTATTAAAAATGTAAGATTACTTAAGTTCAACAACGCAATAAGACGTTTGCGGTATACTCATTCAAAGACGGTGCAGAAATTAAAAGATGAAATTAATAAACTAAAGAGGGAGAACGATGCTTTTCGTAAACAAATTTATATAGGTCAACCAGAACATGATTCTGTCGAAAAAAGAATTGAAGAAGTTTTAATGGTAATACGACCCGAAAATAAAGAAGAAGTTAAAAAACAACTGTTTTTTAGTGAAAGTATATCACAGAACGTACAAGACATCTATAAAACAATACCTAAAAAGGAAAAAAAAACATTTTGCAGGACAGATAATTCATAATGAAGAAAGATTGAGGAAATATAAGCTACTTCATAAGTTGCCATTTGTTAGAAGAAAGAAAAACATTCATTCCTTTTTCGAAGAAGACACAAATAGTAGAGTTGCTGCGGGGAAGAAAGAATTTGTAAAAAGTTGAAGATTATCCCCGCGATGTTGTTTACAAATTAGAGTCAATGTTAATTCCATTCTTTAAGCACAACCTAAACATTACAGTACAGTACGAGGTTATTAACCAATTAAAACAAAATTTGTAAGATGATGAGATACTTGTAAACATAGATTTTAGTGAGAATTACTGCTTAAAATACAATCAGAAGATACAATCCCACCACTTCGGAGGAAGTCGTCAACAGGTATCCTTACATACAGGAGTTATTTACGATAAAAACATACAGGGTACCTTTCAAACAAAATCGTTTTGTATAATAAGTGATTGCCTAAAACATGCTGAGCTATATGGGCTCACTTATGCCCTATTTTAGAGATGGCTTATGAGCTAGTTTCGTTTAATACTGTACATTTTTTATCTGATTCGCCGACTAGCCAATGCAGAAATAAGAATATTTTTATATGTTTACAAAATTGAAAGACACTATCCCCAGTATTAATAGGGTGACATGGAATTTCCAAAAATCTGGCCATGGCAAAGGTGTCACGGATGGCATTGGGGCTGTTGTTAAAGGGACTGCTGATAATTTCGTAAAATATGGTGGAGATGTTGGTTCATTCGAAGATTTTGCGACTTTGATCATATAAAAAAAATGTACATTTTGAGATAGTTACAGAGAGTGACATCGTAGAAAAAGAATTCCCACCCAATGTTCCAGTATTTAAAGGTACGATGCAAATTCATTAAGTAATTTTACGCCGCCTTAGCTGCTTTTTCTGTCAAGATTGTAGCATTCCTTGTGTGCATAACAAACATTTAAGCTTCCTTTAATATAAAAAAATTACGGTGTAACACTTTCAGATTCAAATGAAACCCTTGAAGCCCATAACGATCAGTCACTAAGCATAGATATTTCCATAATTTTAAATAATATACACGAATCTTTTATTTTTGATGACTTGGAACCTCTCTCAGGCCCAATAATATATATATAGTACAACAAAGATAAGATCTCCAAAAGTAAAGATTTTATCCGATATCCGTTTGAGTTGGGAAAATCTTCAATTTTTAGAGACGCCAACTAAACATTTAATTCCAAAAAAACTCTATTTAAATAATAATGAGCACCAGCTTCAATTCGAAGCATTTATTCAGTCAAATAAATCAGAAAAAGAAAACAGTGTCAATAATTTATTTGATTCAGATGACAGTGACTAATTTAATATTTTTTGAGTTGTATTATGTAGTTACTTGTCGATTCCTTTATATATTGTGATTTAACTTCCAAAGATTAATAAGACTTGATATTATAATCCGATTAGTTTTTTTTTATTTCGCATTTATGACTGATTATGACTGACTTTATTCTCAAAAATAGAACAAATTACTTAATTTGAATACGCATCTAATTAAAATCATTGTTTACCTAATTATTTCATTACCATTCCAGCCATTTTCTTACCATCCCCTCTGATTTCATTACAATCCTTCTCCCTTTCATTACCATCCATTCATTAAATTTCAAGGATTATTTTCTCAGTAATTAAATGAATCTAGTGACCAACCTAACTTGTTAATATACAAATAAAACGTGAAAATACGACTTTTTTTTTCATCCACGGAACGTTCAAATTTGCACGAAACGGCGGAATGAGCCACACACGTTATATTGTAATCTGATCTTTTTTTTTAAAAAAAGAGCGACTTTAGAGTTTCTTGCCGGTCTTCTCAATATTTGCCTTGAACTTGCCTTCCAAACTGGTGGTATCTGACTTACGAATTTATATATCAATTATTATGTAAAAGACGACGTTTCATAAGAACGCGCAAGTATATATTATATAGTACAATTGGCAAAAATGTAGTACGATACTACATATTATAGTACAGGAGGCAACCCTAGTCCTGTACATATAGGTGTAAATTTGTGGTTCTCTCTAGGGATGTGGTAAATGAAAAAAAATTATATACCCGGCAATCGTTGTTTTGCCATATAAATTATTTGTAGGGTAGAAAAATGTTTGGGGTGGACCACCCTTAACGTTTAGTGGGATGGAAAAATAGATGTTGTCCGATTCTCCACCCTGGCCGATATGCACACAAAAAGTCGTTTCGGAGTAGTTCAATTACAAACATCGTGACACAAGAATTTTATATATTAGATTTATTACAATATCAATATCGGTCTCGATAGATCGAGTAGAAAATATCGGTCAAATATTCAGACTACCCTATGAGAAAAAAAAATTAAGCTGCCGTAAATTTGATAAAAAATTTCCTTTTAATCAGCGATGGTGTAGGCGCTTGACGCAGTTAATCACCGATCGTTTGATTCAGTCTGGCGAAACTAGGAACAAAAAATTTTTCTATGGACTTTACATGGCAAATAATGGCGAATATTGCTATCACAATCCCTCAATGCGGTTTCTCTTTCTTGCAATACAAGAAGTTCCATGTTGTTTGTTAAAACTTCATTTCGCACCGCGTATTTTGAATGTAAATGCTTATTTCATTGTAGATTTACATTGTTTAGATTATTTCTCACGAAAACTTAATTCAAAATGGTTAAAAGACGGTTATTACCTGGGAAATTTGTGAAAATCGAGCAAGTTGTTCGAATCTTGAAAAAATGATGTTTATGGCGAGATTTCCCTTAGATGAAGCCCGGTAAGCACTTAAATATGATACTTTGCAGCCATATGTAAGTAGAGCAGGCTAAGAAGAAATAAAATTAACAAATTTATCTTATTTAAATTGTGTGCTACTGATGTACTGCAACTGTAATATCAACATATCGATAACATCCTTATTTTGTATAACTGAAATAAAATAAGAAATAAGATATTCGGTGAAAGAGTACGGGTAGAATGTTTTACAAATTTGAATGGCGTGCCTACATAAATGAGCAAAGATCGGAATAGGTTGTACAGTTTTGCAGGATTTAGAAACAATCTTTATAATATTGATATGCCACAGAATTGATTTCGTGTGCCGAGTACTCTAGAAAAACTTTGTAAGCCCTATGCAAAGCCTGGTAATTATGTTATTGTACCTAATACTCTTGTATCTTGTATTGACTGATGTTTTTGCTTTCAGTCCCGAGACTATTAAAGCTTCATCTGACGCAGAACCGGTGGGCTAGCCAGAACCCCCACGGGTTTGTGCCCTCCTCTGTGGGTAGGGCCACGCATGTGCTCATGCGTGCGTTTAACTATGGTGAATCATCTAAGGGCCATCGAGGTCGCGATTCGGTCAGAAACCCCGATGGCCGTCGACTGTGCAATTAGTTAATCGGTGGCTAAGAGCGGTGAGAACCGCCCCGGAACGCGGGTGTACCCTGTGTACGCGTTGTGTTGGTCTCGCCGTGCTCGGAGGCGAGGGCGAACTAGTGTGTTTGTTGTTGCACTAACTGTGGGTGTAGTGTTATCCGGCGGGACCCCCGGCGGTGGGTCCGGCGTGTCTAAGTCCCCTTCCTCGACCGGGTCGATTAGGACATTTCGCGGGCGACGTTTGTTGACGTTCGCGTTTGTGTCGGGTTGGTAATTTGCTGCGCTTACCACCAGAGGGTTGGGGTGATGTTCGGCTCTATCGAAGAACCGTTTGGTCAGGTCTTTAGAATATTGGCGAATCGTCGGGAGTCTGCAATCGCTGTGCGCAGGTCGACGTTGCGTTGATACCACTGCGCACCGGTTGCGCGGCGGATGAACTTATTTTGTACTATTTGCAACTTGTACAAGCGAGTAGGGCGCGTGTGGGCGAAGGTCATGCACGCGTAAGACATAATAGGTCGTACGCAGATCTTATATAATAATAATTTGTGCCTTAGGGGCATTTTACTTTAACATTAGTTAAATTGTGTAGCCGGCCGGAGACGAACGCGGCTCTATTGCGAAAGTTATTAATGTGCGTAGTAAATGACATACGCGAGTCGAAAGTGACTCCTAAGTATTTGACCTTTTTCTCCCAGGGGAGCGGTTGGCCATAAAGGATTATTTGCCCCAACTTTCTGCATTGACGAGGGCCATTATAAAGATGTGACGGGTAAGTACTTCGTGTGAAGTGAATCGCCACACTCTTTTCGGGATTTATTTCTATTCTCCATTTGCGGAACCAATCGCCGGGCGCGCCGACCGCCGCGCTTTGGAGTCGGGTGGTTAGGATTCTAAGGTTGCGGTCTGAATAAAAGAGCGCCGTGTCGTCCGCGAAAAGCACGAGATTGACGTGGGGGTCTTTAGGTATATCGCTCGTGTAGAGCGTAAAGAGCAAAGGTGAGAGGCAGGAGCCTTGTGGTACGCCGGCCGTGAGGCGGCGGCTTGTGGAGAGGGTGCCTTCAACTCGATATCGAAAGGAGCGGTTCAACAGGAAGGCACAGATGGTGTGTACGAGCCTATCTGGCACTTTGTGTGTGTACAGCTTGTAAAGCAAGCCGTTGTGACAGACCTTGTCGAATGCTTTTGCGACATCGGACAAAAGAGCCCCTGTACTAATATGTTTAGGGTGATTTAGGCCTTTTAGGATATGTTCCGTTAGGCGTAATAGTTGATCGGGGCAGGAATGTCTAGCTCGAAAGCCGAATTGTTCCGTCGGCAGAAGGCCGTTGGAAAATACGTGCTCTTTGAGTCTGTTTAACAAGAGCCGCTCGTAGAGCTTCCCCAGGCAACTGAGGAGGCTGATGGGACGATAACTAGAGGGCTGGTTGGCTGGTTTATTCGGCTTGCGAATGCCGATAACCGTGGCTTCTTTCCAGTCGTCCGGAAAGGAGCAACTGGAGAATAAAGTATTGTAAATGGTCGCCAGTAAACAGATAAGCGGCCCAGGGAGAGCTTTAAGAATTTTGTTACTAATATTATCTGGGCCCGGGGCGGATTTGGGTTTTAAGTTTTTAATAATATCTTGGACCTCTTCGGGGGTCACTGAACTCGCCTTCCGTTGGAAGCGCAGCCTTAATCTCGATTACGCGGTCCACCTCCGTTAGGTGGGCTATATCGATGTGTTCGCGCGATGGCGTACATTGCTGCTCTAGGTTGTCCGCAAGACATTCGGCTTTTTCGGAGTCATCTAGGGCTACTGAAGCGCTATTAGGTCTAACTAACGGCGGTAGAGATTCGCAAGCTTTCAGACTGCGGGCCAACCGCCAGTAGGCGGTGTCTGCGATGGCTCGATGTCCTCTAGGAGAGTGTCCCACGTTGTATGTCGGTGTTCCGATACACGATCTTTGACTTCTAACTGAAGGCGTCGAAGTAGGGTTCGGTTCGATTCCTATCGGTATCGGTCGAAAGCGCGTTTGGCTGCATTTTTCTGCCTAATTAGCAGTCGTAGGTCGGGCGGAAAGTTAAACCGTCGGTCGCCCGACAGTTTTACCGTCCGTTCCGAGTCTGCGACTGCGGAAGTGATAGTTTCTCGGAGACTTGCTATCGCTCGATTTGCGTCATCGAACGTAGCTATCGTCTCGGGTAGGTCGACTAAGTCCTGGGGGTCCAAGGCCTTGAGTTTGACCTCAAGACGATGCCAGTCCACTACGGATTTGGTAGAAGGGACTGCGCCGGCGTTCTGGCCCAGTTTACACAGGACAGGCCTGTGGTCTAGTTCATGGATTGTCTCTATCGACTCGATGCCGAGCGAGACCTCCTTGAATAACATGATGTCTAGGATACTCGGTGACGTGTGTTGGTAGTTGTACACCGTGGTGTACAACTACCAACAGTGGGAGTTGCAGGAGCGACTATGCTAAAGTTTAAATTGTCGGATAAGCTAAAGAGATGCTTTCCGTTGTTATTTGGGGTACTGTGGATGTTCCATGAGCCGTGTTTGCAGTTTAGATCTCCTACAATTATCACGGAAGGGCCTAAGTTAAGTAGCGTATCTAGGTCGCTTTGTAGTAAGGTTTTGTTCCCAGAGAGGTAGGCTGAGACTAGTACAAGCGGCCTATGGCCGGTGAGCGCTAACCTACACGCGGATGCTTCTATTTGACTTAGCTCTGGAATGTCGAGTGGGCAACAGTGCAAGGACCGTTTATAGTAAATTAATGTGCCTCCCAGACCAGGTTTGCTAACCGGTCGTGGCGGACTATGTTGTAATTTGCGATTCTGGGATCGCGTACGCTAGGTTTTAAGAATGTCTCTTGCACTAGAAAAATATCTACATTGTAATCACGAAGGAATTCTGCGATTTCGTCCCTTTGACCCTTAATGCCGTTTGCGTTGAAATACGAAACAACCAGAGCCCGAGGTTTTGTTCTACCTGCGGTGGTACTTCCCATTAAAGTGTTTTTATGGTTCTAATTAACGACGTGGCGGAGCGCGGTTTTATTGCGCGGACTATTATGTCTTTTTATGGTTGGCTCGTAAAAGCCCATAGGGCTTCTACAAGCGTTTTGTGTTATGCGGCTGATTGCTCTAAGGCGCTCGTTGCCAGATGTGGCGGCCGCTATTTTAGCTCAAAATACGGCGAGTTCCTGCCTATTGATTCGGTCTAATAGGCTGCAGATGTTGGCGATTTGCGCGAACGGGTCGTCCTTGTTTTCCGCGAAAACCGACGGAGTTGGCTGCACCTGTGGCCTCGGCGCCGTTTGATAGGTGGGCTGCGATTGTGCGATTGGCCACTTGGGGTTTCGCCCAGGCGTTTACTACGGGTACGGGCGTGGGAATGTATTTTACGGGCGCGGGTTTGGGCAACGTAGATTTCGCGGGAGATTTTCTCGCGGGAGTTTTCGGGGTCTTCGCGCAGCCTCTGTAGCTAGCCGGGTGGCCGGTAGCGTGGCAGTTTACGCAGTCCGGTGGATCTGCGCAATCTTTAGGTCGCGTGCATTCGGGCGTGCCGTGGGCACCGGTGCATTTGACGCACCTAGAGTGAGCGAAGCAATTGTTGGCCGTGTGGCCATAATGCTGACAGTTGTGGCACTGTGCCACAACACCTGACTTGCGCGGGGGCTCGATGACTAAGTCACTGAGCCCACAGACCCTCTTCAGGTTGAAGATGGCCTTACCTTCCCGGGTAGGGTCCAGTTCAACCATGACCATGTCCAAAGGGACACGGGTTCTGGGGTGCCTAAGACGTCGCACTGCATGTACGGGGTATCCCTGAGTGCGGATGTCGACTTTAGCCTTATCGACATCCGACTCTTTGGGGACGCCCTTTATTACTACCCGAAGTTTACGCTCTTCGGGCAACGAGTAGGTGTGAAAACCTACCTTATTTTCGCGTAAATACTTGGTTACGCGGCGTAAATCGTCTGTTGTGTCCAGGTATACGCGGATACCGTGGCGTTCAAACCACGAGCATACTTGATGCCACTTTGCCTTTTCTTGAATAATTATTGGAGGCGGTGGCTTAATTTTTCGCTCGGAGGCGATTTCGGGTACCGATTGGGCAGCCGCGGCTGCCTTTTTGGCGGGCGTTGCGGTGGGACGGTTAGATGGGGCGGTCTCGTATTCGGGGTCGCTGTTAGCTGCGGGGTGTTTTTTGCCCTTTTTGCGCGACTTTACGACGGTGAAGCCGTCGGCGTTCGCGTTATCAGCGGGGGTCCGATTGTGAGTCGGGAACGACATCGCGGAAGGGGGCCGAAATTGGTTGCGCGGAAGGCGCGTTGGATTCGTTCGCGGCGGCGGAAGTCGTGGCGACGGGCGTAACTAGTGTCGCAGAAGGCGACTCATTAGCTGGCGCAGAGGGCACCGGAGATGGCGGCGAGGCGACTGCCGGTGAAGCCGGGTTGTCGCTAGCGTATTCGACGACGCGGCGTTTCTCCGCGGCGAAGGTTAGAAAGCTGCGCCACATTTCGGGGCATCGTTCGCGAATGAATTCCTCTAAGAGGGAACCCATAACGGCGCTTGAACCTTTGGGGCTTGCGCCCCGCCGGCGTGTAGTTTCTAAATAGGCCTCCCCACCTTGCGGCAGGGAGGTGTGTGCCTAAAACTAACAACTATTTCACCTGCGCTTTAGGTGCGCTAGGGTGTGTACCTAGCTGTCGCCTATCGCAAAAAGCACACAGTTATTAAATAAAACAATGCCGCCTCTGAGGCGAAAAGTGTGTATGGAATTCTACTTACAGAACAGGAACCTGCCTACGAGCACAACACAACACTAACACTAAACTGCAGCACTGCTTGCACAAAGATTTAATTTGCAACCGAAGTTGCGAGTAGCGTCTAATTCGGGTGGCATGAGCCCTCCGTCTTAGAGAGAGGTCCGTTCCGTACGAGAGCACGAAGCGGAATGGCCTAATACTCCTCATACCAATAAAGTAGCAATGATAAGCCCACAAAAATTTGGGCGGCTCACCATAAAATTTTATTTACCTACTGTGATCTTCGGTATCAATATTTATGATTTTAACGAAATAACATTTATTATTAATTTCAGATGCAAACAGTGGGTCAAACTTGTAGGAAAAAGATTTAGTATATGACATTTCCATTGAAAAGTTACATACATTAACATATATAAGTGGAAACCACATTGACGACAGAGACGACGAACGCGAAGTAATTCATCACAAATAGTGATGCATTGCAAATAGCTCGCCATACTCGCGTAATGGGTAATCAGTATGACATTGCTTTGTAATATTACTCGAGTGATATCATCGGCATTACTTAGATATCTCTAATGTCAAAAATATTAAATATTTGACATATATGGACTCCTGTGCTGCATTAGAATTTGAAAAAATATCGGTTATTGATACGATTTTCGATATTGAATATTTTGTATCAATATATAGGATCCAAATATATCGGAAAATGCATGTTGGCCTTTTTAAGGTCCAAAAAAGTTTAGTTCGATGAATATTTCAGTAATCAATATTTTTACTTATCAAAATGAGTAAAATAAACAAAATGTCTGGTAATGAAATGTTTGTTAATATTGTGTTGTTTTGTCTATTATTTCAATTATTTTAATGAAAATTAAAAATTAAGTTATATTATACTTACCATAACTAAACGTAAAATTAATTTTAACTATCTTTGAATTCAATACAGGGCATTTTTTAGGGGTATTGAAAATTGCATTTAGGGATTATTTTATCTTGATTTTAGGGTCATTTCTTTTTAGTAGTTGGCAGCACTGGTTATGGTAATCATTTCACAAAGAACGATCTGACTGAAACTTGGTCATCCGGATTTTTTTTGAAGTTTTTATTTGCCTATTACAATTTTAATGTGAATATTATAAAATTGAGAATTTTAAGAACAACTTGACATTGGCGTAATTGTGATAACTCACAAAGCAAGCCATTAATAAAAAGAAGAAGAAGAAGAAGACTGAAACTTATATAATCAATTTTAACCTCTCTGTATACAAATATTTCAAAAGCTTGATACATCTAGTCTTCTTACAAAATGTCAACAAGATATAGATTTTTTTGGAAAAGATTAGTACAAGTTACGAAGAACCGTTATTATCCTCCAATTCGATACATGGAAAATTTTTCGTCTGGAAATACCGCAATACCTTGTACGATAGGATTTTCACTATTTACTTGGTTAGGATTTAACAAAAAATTAAATGCCGAAGATGAGCTCATTCATACAATTAAACACTGTGTACTTTTTATTCAAAGAGGGGAACATGATAAAGCGGAGCAACTCCTCCATGTAGCACTAAGGCAAGCTCAACAAATGCAGAATGAACTTGGTATAACATACATTTATGATGTTATGGCAAACCTAGCATTAGATAGACAACAATTAGATAAAGCCAAGAAGTTGTTTATTTTAGTCACTCAAAAAATAATGACTGATGGTGCAAAGGAGGATGATCCTCGTGTTATTCATATAAGTGCTAAACTAGCGCGAATTAGTCATTTAAAAAAGGAGTATGCAGTTGCTAAACTAGGTTATGAGTGGTGTCTACAAAAATTAACAAATTTACCTCAGGTAAATTCTAACGACCTTATGAAACTAATAGCGATGACTGAAGATTGGTACGGCCGCTTGTTGTTAGACTATGAAAACAATGAGCATGGGCTACAATTAATGATTACTTCATTAGAAAAAATGGAAAAATTTGAAGATGTGGAAAAGGAACATATTGTGGTACAGATGAATGACATTGGCACAGTCTGTGATCGTCTTGGTAAATATGACGAGGGAATCAATTACTTACAAAAAGCTATTGAAATGGGTAAACAAATTCCAGACATGAATGAATTAGGAGCAATATATGTCAATTTAGGAAGAATTTACATGAAGAAAAATTTACTAGAAAAAGCAAGAAAATCATGTGGACAAGGGTGGAAGCTTGGTGTCACTGCAAAAAATTATGAAATAAAACAAGAGGCAGAATTATGCTTTAAAGAATTAAGGAATATGACTTCACTTTAGTTCATTAAATTCAAATATTTGAAGCTTAAATGTTGTATATAGCATTCTTTTTTAGTGATTTAAGGTCTGTATAATATATATCATGATTGTAATGGGCAGATGCATCAGTAGAAAACTGGTTTAGAAGTATTAAACTTTCAAGTTTTGTCTGGTGAGTGAGGTAGGTGGGTGCTGCTTTTATAAAGGCTGTCAATGCAAGCCCTCAGGTATTATAGATTTCCATGGGTGGCAATATTCACTTAACATGAACCCTGCTCGCTTGACTCATTTTCACTAGTGATGTGATTCGAGTTTCTCGCATTGATATTGCTACTGACTCAAGTCAATGTATCCCATAGGGAGAGGGCGGACTCAGCCGACTCAAGGAGCAGGAGGCTGATAGATAGGTAATGATAATAATGATGCTGAATCGTGCTGTGATATGTCTACTTGAGTTAAATCGCATCTCAAAATTTTCTTTTTTTTCCATAATATGGGTCACCAATGCTGTTGCATTTACTACATATTTATATGCAGATGAATAATATTACATAACACTTAGTTATTATCAAAGAATTCTCATGCCGCACTTCTTTTATTTGCCGCCATTACAAATAAAACACAACAAATCACTAACAAATCAAAAAGGTCAGGACGCAGGCGAATCGCCGACAGTCAACTAATATAATTAAACAATAATCCCGAGTTAGGTGCTGCATCTCGTTCCAACTCGATGTAAGTCCATGTGTAACTTCGTCAACTCGTGTGGCCCCCGCGTACAACGTCCGGTAACTCGACTCGCACATCATTACTTTTCACATAAAAAGAACTAGGTATATGCCAAAAAAATTATCAAATTATCCTTACACTCCACTCATTTTGATAGAATTTTTTGTGAGTGTTCAAGTGTATTTGAAAATGGTTAAGATTCACAAACTTATTTACAAAAATTTGAAATTTTCAGATTTAGGAAGCTTGTACAGGACAACACCTGTTGGTTCCATTAGTAACAAAGCGCTATGTGATGTGAAGTTGATATGTTATATAAATTAAGCTTCAGCAGTAAACTTTCCTTATATTTTTTTATTATATATTTATTAAAGCACCACTAAAAATTATAATTTGTTTGTTGCATCAATTATATTTCATAAAATTAAAATAAAAAAAAATCACATTTCATTTTATTAATCTTAAATCTCATCTATTACAAAGTGTCTAAGAAAAAAGTAGTGTTAATGAATCTTAGATAAAAGGTAATATCATTTTTTGTTTTTAAATGCATTATAAAAAAAATTATATCACAAATTATTATTAAAGAATTCATATACTAAACTGCAATTGGTGTTATTGGGCACTCTCCTTTGAGACACTAAATGGTTCGGAAACAACTTCAGTATGAGCATCAGCAATAACAACATCTTTAGTGGGACGGTCATTAGCTCCAGTGCTTGTTTTCTCAATTTTACGCACAATATCCTAAAAGTAAAAAAAAAAAATATGTTTATCAATCTGTATATATATAATTTTATTAATATTCAAAAGCAAAATAATTTAGTACTTACCATGCCTTCCAAAACTTTGCCAAACACTACATGTCTGCCGTCAAGCCAGGGAGTTTTAGTAGTAGTGATAAAGAATTGAGATCCATTAGTATCTTTTCCAGCATTAGCCATAGAGAGCCAGCCAGCACCATAGTGACGGAGCTTGAAGTTCTCATCTTCAAAACGTTCGCCATAAATGCTGCGTCCTGTTAAATTTATCGTGATGTAAAATCATTAAAAAAGTGCAATGTATAAATAAAAAAACCAGTCTTAAGAGACAGAAGTCAACTTACCACCAGTACCATCTCCTTTGGTGAAATCACCACCCTGGATCATGAAGTTCTCAATAACCCTGTGGAATTTGCTTCCTTTGTAGCCTTCACCTTCTTCTTTTTGAGCTAATTGGTAGAAATTATCCACTGTCTTAGGTACTGTTTTTCCAAAGAGGCCAATAACAATTGAGCCAGCTTTTTCTCCGCCAATTGTTATATCGAAAGTGACCTGTGAACACAATAAATAGATGACGAGAAGAAATTAAAAAAATGAAGCGATTATAGCTGCTATAATCTATCAAAGAAGTTAATGGTAACAATTTTAACGAGCACTGTACAAAAAAAGTTGTTGCTATCAATAAAGCATAATTTAAGATAACAAAATGTTTTATGTGATGACTGTTACTATAACAAAGGCTATAAACGTAAACTTGAAACGTCATAATAAAAGTTCCCCAACCCGTAGTTATTATTAAATTTTGTTATAAGAGTTTAAATTAGAATGAACTATACAATTTAGAGACAATCTGCACTAAAATTCTACCTTGTGGGTAACCTTAGGGCCTTTAGGAGCTTCTTCGGTCCAGACAGATGAGAAAAGAAATAAGAGGCTAAAAATGGCTGTAATAACACCCATTATGATTAATTTCGTTTTTTTCCTAGCTATCTTAACTAATTATCAAAAAACGAAAATAGTATAAAGATGTTTTTTTTCAATAATTAGGTACTTTTTATTCACTAATCGCTACCGGTTCAACTTGCTGACAAATACCAAGTAAGCAAAATTATCAATATACGTCCGTCGGATAATATAATAAGCGGACGTCCACGTCGTCGTTACAAGTTACAACAATAGGGATGTCGAAAAATATTTCGGATATTTTTATTTTATATATCGATATTTTTAGTCAATATAGAGATCCGATATATCGATACAAAATATTCAATATATAAATCGTTTCAAAAATTATATTTTTTCAAATTCGTATCCGGTACAGAATTCGTAGGCGTCAATTATTTTATATCTTGATGTACCCTTTTTTTGGGACAACGGGGCCTAAAGAGAAAATATTGACACATCGAAACTTTCTAAAAGAAAATATCAATATTGTCTCTTAGATATGTCGTGGCTGATATCGATATTTATATAAATAATGATATACTTTAGCAACACCTTCAAAATGTTCTTCCTTCAGGAAAATGCTTTTTGCATCTAACTAGATATTCATATTAAAAGTATTTTTTTATTCTTAAAGGGACCCATTCACTATCCTGCCTGGCAGTCCGCCGTGCAGGACTGCAAAGCAGGATTTAGCACACACACTACCCTGCATGCCGTCCATCATAGTGTCAGTGTTGTTGTTGTAATAATTATGGATTAACGTGTCTTTTCGAAAAAAAAAAATAGCGATTCTGCTGTTTGTTTAATTTTGAGATAAAAGTTTTTATTAATAAATAACCTTTCCTCACATTATCATACTAATATACATAAAATTTAAGTAATAATTAGGTTGCTTGTCTCAAATTAAACTATTTCAATATAAACTAGTTTTTTAGCTTAGTTTAAGTTATCACATCAGTTGGGCGTCCCGGGATGCACACGTTTTCTTTTTGTTTAAAATAAAGTACTTAGTCCTGTGTAGATTTTTTTCTAACATGAGAATAAAATTTAATTTCTAAAAATATTTCTAAAAAAAAACCTTAATAATTTCTATTGTAAATATTTACTGTCTAAATTTACGAAAAAAACTCCTAAGTTAGCATCCATATTTTCATATAATATAGCGTAATTTTGATAAAGGCTTAGTGCATCTTTTTTTCTTCATATGGCAGCACTGCCGCTATGCAGGACGGCCAAACCACTGACGCTCCTGCGCGTTGGACTGCAAGTGGTGGGTGGAGCTTGCAGGCCCCTTGCAGGATGCAAGGCGCGTCCTGCTCGGTGTTGCCAGAAACTATGCAACACCATTCATGATCCTGCATAGAGCCGCGGACTGCACGGCGGACAGCCAGGCAGGATAGTGAATAGGCCTCTTTATACTTAAGTCAATAGATATTGATAGATAACATTATACTCATAGTCAATAAATATTGGCCAGTCAATATTGGCTTGCAGGCTGTCTTGTGCAATTAGATCCAAAACGCTTTCTGTTTTTAGTGCCAGTCCAGTGCAACCTTCGCGCGCCCTCTAACCCCCTGCAGGCACTTGATCTTGACTTGTCACTTATCGAAGTGTAAACAGTCAAATTAGTTGTCCTAAATATTTATTGATATATTTATTTATTTATTAGTTAGTAAACGGCCGGCAACAAGCAACAAAATTGCACGTATTATTTGATGTTGCTCGTCCATTTCGACATAAAAATACCACTGGAACAGCCACTTGTATTCGCTACGCGCCACTGTCATTGACGAATGTAAATCGGGCTTAATAGACAATACCAATTGTAATAGGTTGCCCAGATTCCTTGTCCATCTATCGACATTACTATCTGGTACCACGCCTGCCCGCGGTGCACTCTGCTGATCAATGAAACAGGTTCTGGCAACCCGCCAACATGCACTGGACCAGCGCGGTGGGTTATGGTCCATACCCCCCGTATGATGATAGTGGACAAAGTAGCACGACTCCTAGTGCCTGGGGCTCCGGCTGTAAGACCGACGTTGACGGGCGTCGGTCGAGCGTTGGAGCCAGGGATGCTAATAATCTCCGGGCGGGATGTTACCGTCATACGACCTCAGACTATTGCACAAGTGACAATCGACGTAGGCTGTCGCTGGTGACATATAATACGCGCACGCTAAGGACAGACGAAAATATAGTTGAGCGGGAAGAGAAAATGAAAGAAGAGAGGGTGACGACACGATGACCTTAAAGTCAGCCAGCTTATTTTACTAGAACGGCGATCAACAGTCCCAGGGTGGAGTCGGGTTCCTCGTTCACAGGTCTCTCTTAAAAAACGTGGTATGTATCACGAGTATGTCGAGCAGGGTGACGTTCCTTATACTCAGCTCTACGCACCGACCTCGGCGCACCCGGATGATGAAGTGGAAGATAGCTTCCACTGAGCTAGCCACATAGGTATGAGGACATCAGTAGGGAAATACATACTTCTAAAACATACTTTACTGTTGTTATGGGAGATTTAAACGCGAAACTAGGCAAGAGAGGCGATGATGAGATGAGAGTGGGGCAATTCGGATATAGGCGAAGAAATCCAAGGGGCCAGAAGTTGGCCAACTTTCTAGAGAAGTAGGAACTCTTTATGATGAACTCCTTCTTCAAGAAGCCGCCTCATAGGAAATGGACCTGGTTGAGTCCCGACGGCTGCACAAAAAATGAGATTGACTTCATTATGTCGACAAAGAGACGAATTTTCAATGATGTCTCCGTGACACACAGGTGCCACTAACAATTTTGTTAGAGGCACAATGAATATTAATGTCCTCCTTGAAAGGTCTCGTTTAATGAAATCCACGCTCCGACCTACTGCAGCCCAGCTGCAGCTTTCAACTCGAGCTCACAAATCGCTTCTCCATCCTGGAGGATTGCGATTCTGTGCAGGGCCGGATTTAGGGGAGGGCAACCGGGGCAACAGGCCCGGGGCCTCCACAAAAGAGGGGCCCCCAAAATAGTAAACAACTTTTCCTTTCATATTTTTTTTCGCGTTTTACTTTTACCTACAGTTCTTTGTACAAACATGACTACATTAAATATTAACAGAAATCAACATAAAATAATTTGGGGCCAAGGAACCTCCACTCCTTTGTTGGCCCGAGGCCTCCAGACCTCTAAATCTGGCCCTGATTCTGTGATCGAGTTCAACAACAGGCTGGTAGAAACTGTCCACGAGGTATGGAAAGCTTTCTTTAGACCCCACCGGAAAGATAGACCTCAAAAACTATTAAATCAAAAACTAGTAAATCCTCGACCTTATGGCAGAACGACGCTCAATGACGCTGCAGACTTCCGAGGACGCTGAAGCATATCGGCAGCTCAATAGATATCGGTAAATTTAATACTAATCTTATTAAAGATACGATAGAGCGGAATAAGGGCTCCAAAGTGTTCGCAAGAGACTTTTCTATTGGGCAGAGTCAGTTGATGAAGCTGAAGACGGAAGACGGCAGGGTAGCGTCTATTGAGTCAAAGGTACTGAGGGAGATCGAAAGGTTCTACGGACAGTTATATACCTCGAGCGCCAAGCCTGTTGACGATTTGCATAAAGTTCCAAGAGCCAAATTAACTCGACACTATACAGAAGATATCCCGGACATCATCTTGTACGAGATTAGGATGTCCCTCAAGCAACTCAAGAACAACAAGGCGGCTGGTGAAGACGGAATTACATCAGAGCTTCTGAAAGTGGATGGAACACCGGTACTGAAGGCCTTCAAAAACTCTTCAATTCCATCCTGTTCGAGGGTACTACGCCCGAAACATGGAACAGAAGCGTGGTGATCCTCTTCTTCAAGATAAGTGACAAAATCTCGCTGAAGAACTACAGACCCATCTCGCTTCTGAGCCATGTTTATAAGCTGTTTTCGAGGATGATCACGAATCGTCTCGCACGCTGGTTTGGTGACTTCCAGCCTCCCGAACAAGCCGTTTTCCGTAAAGGCAAATTATATAAAAGACTGAGAAGTATAATTTGCCACTATGCTTAGCGTTTGTTTACTATGAGAAGAAAGTATTCGATTGGATCGAGACTTGAGCAGTGCTGCAGTCTCTTCAAAGATGCCACATTGACTATCAGTATATCGATCAGTTTTGAAGTTATATCGGTCTGAGTACAGGATCAGAGCACGGAGGCTATTCCGTTGCAGAGGGGAGTAAGGCAAGGAGATATTACATTTCTGAAACTCTTTACTAATGCAATGGAAGACACCTTCAAGCTTCTGGATTGGAAAGGATGTGGTATCAATATCAACGGCGAATACATGCACCTTCGGTTTGCCGATGACATCGTAGTCATGGCAAAGTATTTGGAGGAGCTTAGCACAATGTTCTAAAGCCTCAATAGATTGTCCCAGTGGGTGGGCCTGAAAATGAACATGGACAAGATAAAAGTCATAAAATGTCCATGCTTTTTTTTTGTATGGGAAAATTTGGCAAACGAGCAGATGTTTCCCCTGATATTAAGTGATTACCGTCGCCCATGGACATCTGCCACACCCGAGGGTTACAGATGCGTTGACAACCTTTTGAAAATTGGGCTACGGCTACCTCACTCACCAGACGAAACGCGAATGTATTTGTCATATTTCCACTTTACGCTGTTATTCTGTGAGGTCGTTGTACTTACCCGGACGGGCCTGCCCATTCGTGCAACAGCCAAGGCTGCTGCGTGGCTACGCTAAAATGTGACGCCCACCCCCGAGTTATTGGGAGGCACGCCATTCGAAATTGTTGATGTCTATGTCTATCTGGGATAAATGGTCCAACAAAGCAAATCCAACTTCGAGAAGGAGGTCCATTGGCGAATCCAGCTCCTGGGCTGCGCTCGGGAAATTACGCAGCGTCTTTACGTCCAAAATACCACAGTCCTTAAACACGAAAGTCTTTAATCAGTGCATGCTACCAGCGATGACCTACGAGTTCTTTTACTATGGGCCTCATAAGGAAGCTCGAGGTAGCACAGCGAGCTATGGAAAGGGTAATACTTGGGGTTTCTCTAAGAGATCAAATCAAAAATGAGAAGATCCGTAGAAGAACTAGAGTCACCGACATAGCAGAGCGAGTCGGCAGGCTGAAGTGGCAGTGGCCTGGGCACATAGCTCGAAGAACGTTACTGCCCCTACAGCAAAAGGGGCTGAAAGGTTCTTGAGTGGAGACCACGTGATGGCAAGCGCAACGTAGGAATGCCTTCCACAAGGTGAACGGTCGACTTAGTAAAGATCGCACGGACGCGTTGTATGCAGGCCGCTACCGTCCGGTCGAAATGGAAGTCAATGGGAGAGGTCTATGTTCAGCAGTGGACGTCCTACGGCTGATATGATGATGATTTTCCTTAACCTCACATAAAATTGCGAGAAAATATTTAGATTCTACTTCTTCTGCCAGCAATAATAAGGCACTAAAAAGATTTTCGCCGTCAACGTCATTAGTCGTAGTTGCATTGCTTATACAGGGCAAGCTTAGCTTAGGATGCAGGAGACGTATATTTAACATTAGTCGTAATAAATCACATATTTTCCCATATTATTATCACAAAAAAAATGCCTTTCAAATTACTTCTTGTATTTACTGATGTTTTTGCTTTTAGTCCAGAGACTATTAAAGTTTCATCTGACGCAGAACCGGTGGGCTAGCCAGAACCCACGGGTCAAATTACTTTGTTCATGTACAGGATACGTTTACAATAAAAGTGACAAAAAATAACTAGAATTTTACGAACTATTTGTAAAGCCCGATCCACATTGGCCACGGGCAGAGGCGCGTAGCGAATACAAGTGCGAATACAATGGCCAGTGGTAGGCTGTTAATGCTGGCGAGCAACGTCAAAAATACGTGCAATTTTTTTTGCCTGTTACCGGCCACTGTATTAACTTGACACTACTGTGTAAACAGTCAAGTTAATACATTTAATACAAGTTAGTACAGCGGCAAGTGACGAGTCAAGTGATGGGAGGTTAAGCGGTCGCGTGAGGGGGCAATTTGGGTATAGTTGCAAGGCAGAATGCAAGCCAATTTGACTAGCAACTGTCCGAGTTTACACAACTGTACTTACTGTGATTATTTACTTCACTAAATACTTGACCAGCGTAAATAGGGCTTTTAAAGACAATCACGATAGTCATTAACAGAAAAATGACACTTCATTACATTCTAAAGGTAACACAAAAGCCTCTACCCTCCTAGCCTCGATAGTTTTGTACTATCGATAGCCAGTAAAAGGCTATTGATAGTACAAAATTATCGATAGTTTTTGTCAAAAACTAATTGCAATTGCAATACTATCGATACCATCAATACTATCGCATGCATTACTATCGATAGTATTGCTGTTATCAATAGTATTGATACTTGGAGAGCCATCGATACTATCGGTAGTATCTTGTATCTTGTATTAACTGATGTTTTTGCTTTCAGTCCCGAGACTATTAAAGCTTCATCTGACGCAGAACCGGTGGGCTAGCCAGAACCCACGGGTTTGGGGCCCTCCGCTGTGGGTAGGGCCGCGCATGTGCTCATGCGTGCGATTAACTACGGAATGTCATCTAAGGGCCATCGAGGTTGCGGTGCGAACCGAAACCCCGATGGCCGTCGACTATGTTTTTAGCTAATCGGTGGCTGGGGTCGGTGAGAACCGCCCTGGAACGCGGGTGTACCTTGTGTACGCGTTGTGTTGGTCTCGCCGTGCTCGGAGGCGAGGGCGAACTATTGTGTTTGTTGTTACACTAGCTGTAGGTGTAGTGTTATCCGGCGGGACCCCCGGCGGTGGGTCCGGCGTATCTAAGTCCCCTTCCTCGACCGGGTCGATGAGGACGTTTCGCGGGCGACGCTTGTTGACGTTCGCGTTTGTGTCGGGTTGGTAATTTGCTGCGCTTACCACCAGAGGGTTGGGATGATGTTCGGCTCTATCGAAGAACCGTTTGGTCAGGTCTTTAAAATATTCGCGAATCGTCGGGAGTCTGCAATCGCTGTGCAGATCGACGTTGCGTTGATACCACTGCGCACCGGTTGCGCGGCGGATGAACTTATTTTGTACTATTTGCAGCTTGTACAAGCGAGTAGAGTGCGTGTGGGCGAAGATCATGCATGCGTAGGACATAATAGGTCGTACGCAGGTCTTATATAATAGTAATTTGTGCCTTAAGGGCATTTTACTTTTAGCGTTAGTTAAATTGTGTAGCCGGCCGGAGACGAACGCGGCTCTATTACGAACGTTATTAATGTGCGTAGTAAATGACATACGCGAGTCGAAAGTGACTCCTAAGTATTTGACCTACTATCGGTAGTATCGACAGTATTGACACGTGACAATACTATCGATAGACTACCGATACTATTGCTTTTACCTTAACTATCGATAGATAATCGATTGTCTATCGTTAGCAGACTATCGATATGCAACACTTCACACTCTGGAAGTTTAGTTGTTCTGTGCACACTCCATTTCCACAGACCAGTTTCCGTTTAGGAATTCTTTAGGACATTAGACAATAGACAATATAGATTATAGACATTAGACAACCCATCCACACACAAATAATAAAATAACTATTAACAAACTACCACAAAACAACGAGAGAACGAGAATTACTCGCTGAATAGTTGTGTATTTTTATGGTGTCTTCCCAAATTAGATTAGAAAGTGAGCAGATTTAAACTGATAATTCTCAAGTTTTTAAAATTTTAGAACAGAATTGACTCAATGAAGCACAACTTCTTTTACTAAAAGTCATGTTATGCTTTTCTTCCACTACTTTCGAATCATTTCGTAACATTCAATGATAGTTCTAATAGAAAAATGTATGGAATTAACGGATCTGATTTTCCTCCCGTGACAGAAGACACATTTTGTAAATACGTTTTATATTATGAGATTAATAATTCAAGGTAATTGCTGATGTGTGTCCTTTTAAATCTAATTTTATTTTGTTATTGTATTACACCATTATGTTTTCTTCCAGGGTCCGCATCTGGGATTTGATTATTTTAATACCAAACGCTTTATTTGTTCTATTCTTAGTGGTAAGGTTTAACAAAGCGCAGTTGAAGTTACGTGCTACTAGCAGTCCAATATTCTTGACATTTTATTCTTTGGTGTGGGGCAATGTGATCATCAGCTTGATTAGATGTGCTGTCTCCATGACTATTAATGCGGCTATGCCATTTGGTGGTCTGGTTGATAAGATATTATGGGTTACTGTACGGTTTTTCCTTTTAGCTACAGAAATGAGTGTTGTTATATTTGGATTAGCATTTGGTGAGTTTACTACAGCATGTACTAAATCAATATCAACATTTACATTGTATTTCGAATCTCACTATTTTTTTTTATTACAGGACACATGGACAGTAGAAGTAGCATCAGATATGTATTATTAGCAACATCCTTAATATCACTAGCATTTACCATAACCCAAGGAACACTTGAGATTGTTATGCCAGATGATGTGTTTCACATTGATACAAGAGACTATGATTTATTTGGACATGGTGGAATGCTGTTTTGGTTTACATCATCCTTGGTTTTTGCAGTAATTTACTATATTATTCTCTCATTGCCTTGGATACCCCTTAGAGAATATTTGGCTCTACCAAGTGAGTATTATAATTAATTAAAAAACTGATTTGCATCATAGACCCTTCTGATTTTCCGATTTTTAATTGAAAAAAGTTGTTCATTAAATTTTTTAGATTAGTGTGTACAGATAGGGTTAACCAATTATTAAGTGCTATCAAGTGAGGTTGGTGGCATTGCTGTCAACCTCAAGTAGGATCAAGAAAACTCATTTGTTTGTTCTGCTTAAGCCTTGTTCAATATTCTGTTGTATTATATCTTCTGTATAGGATTAATTGAAGTTATATTTTTGGTGTACAAGGCATCTAATTTAGATAGAAGATCTTATATGCATAATTTTTCTGTATGTTTGTATGTCATTGAACTCCTCCTAAATGGCTACAGGACTATGTCTGTCGGGTCCACTAGTACATATTTATATAAATTTATGGTAAAATTTCAGTAGCCCACTACTTTTATATAGCAAACAAAAGAAAAATTTAAACAACACAACTATGGAGACATATCACTAACTAAGTAATCAATAAAAAAAAATTGATAGTCATCTATACTTTTCGAGAAAAAAACGTAATTAAATCTTGTTATTTTCACTAAGAAAATCCGCCATTTCACTATTGTCAACATTTTCACATTAAAAACCTTCCGTAAAACACTGTCTTGTCCACACTTAAAACATTTAAATTTTTTTCAAGAATTCATGATAAAACAAAAAATTAAAAAGTACTGAACGATTTGATTCCGATTTGAATAAAATTTTATTAAAAAATAAGACTAATACAATAATGTAGGTATATACATATTTGTTTTATATAAATGAGCGGGAAATACTTTTGGTTTTAAATTTGACATACAATTAGGTATCAAAAATAATGATACAGCCAATATCCTTATATCGATTTCGAAACTCTATTACAAATTTTATAAAATCTTTTTGTTATAAGCCCTTAATGTAACCATGGTGTATTATAAACTGATTTAAATTAAATTCGTCTTTACGTAACTCAAGCTGATGGTTTTATATGTGATTTTTAAAAATCTATGATAATAATGGACTAAGTTACATTCAAAATGAGTCACAGATCCGACACAGAGCACCCCGACTCCATGTGGTCTTTGGTCCCTACCCCTAGAGTGAACATAAAAAGGCGGAGCCAGAACCTGAGTGGGTGAAGCGACACTCAGGGGCGACATAGCGAGTGTTCTGGCGAAGCACGTGGGAGAGTCAAACTACAATGAAGTAATAAATTTTGAATATTTCTTATATTTTTTTACATAAAACAACAACCTCCGACGCGAGGTTCTGGCTCCGCCTTTTTATGTTCACTCTAGGGGTAGGGACCACAAGACCACATGTAGTCGGGGTGCTCTGTGTCAGATCTGTGACTCATTTTGAACCTAACTTAATTTACATAAAAATCACAGATAAAACCTATCCTATTGGCTGTTTCATTATTTTTGATGCCTAATTGTATGTCAAATTTAAAACCAAAAGAATTTCCTGCTCATTTATATTAAACAAATATGTTATACCTACATTATTGTATTAGTCTTATTTTTTAATAAAAATTAATTTCAATCGGAATGAAATCGTTCAGTACTTTTTAATTTTTTGTTTTATCATGAATTCTTATAAAAAAAATTTGAATGTTTTAAGTGTGGACAAGACAGTTTTACGGAAGGTTTTTAAATGTGAAAATGTTGACAATAGTAAAATGGTGGATTGTCTTAGTAGAAACAACAAGATTTAATTATGTTTTTTCTCGAAAACTAGAGGTGACTACTGAATTCTACTTGTTGATTAATTCGTTAGTGATATGTCTCTACAGTTCTCTATTGTTTAAATTTTTCTTTTGTTTGCTATATAAAAGTGGGCTGCTGAAATTTTACCTTATATTCTGTATAACTGTTTAATTTATAACATAAATATTATATAGCTTAATTTGTGCAGGTTTCCTCACAATGTTTCCCTCACTACTTCCTTGTAATAAGTCAGCATTTAAAATTAACAATTACATTGGTGTTTGCACCGGGGATCAAGCTTAGGTTGCTTGAGTATATTATATTAAAATTGAACAAGGATGTATATAAATACAGTGTTGTGTTACAACCGCGACATTAAAGGAACACACTTCTAATGTACTTGCCAATAATCATAAAAAAAATATAAACATAAAAAAAATCCATAATTAAAAAAGAATAACTTTCAAACAAACTAATTAAATAAAAAAGAAACAAAATTTGTAACATCCCCTATACAACTACAACTGACTGATTCATTCATAATGTTTACGTTATCGACTCAAAACGACAATGTCGCAGTCACATACATAGTACCTATAAACCTTACAACATGATTGTTTCTTTCTCAGCATGTTTTGTCTCATTTTCAATTCATTCACCCATTCATATGGTTTATGACCTTTACGAATGAACTTCACTCTACAGCTTTATACTTACAGGATACCTTAAAAATTATTTGTTTTAAAAATATTAATAACTTGGTAAATATTAATTTTTAATAAAAATAACTTATGTCAAAAAATTTTAAAGTAAACCTCAATATGTGTTTTAATTTACTGTTGCGGTAATAAAGCCATGTTGTATATATAATCATATTTTTCTACATGAGAATGTGGTAAGGGAGCTGGTGATTGACTTGATGTTAACTGATAACCACTGCATATGCACATTTGCAACACCCGTAGGGTCGCAGATGCGTTGCCACCTTATAAGGAACAGGGTCCTGATTACCTCACTTATCAGACGAAATGCAGCAGTTTAACACTTCCACTTCACGCTGGTCTTCTGTGAGGTCATGGTACGTACCCGAATGGACCTGCCCATTTATGGAACAGCCGAAGCTGTTGCGTGGCGCTACCACGCTATAAATATTTGGGCTAAGATTTTCTATACTACACAATTTAAAGGGTCTAGATATAGTATAAGCAGCAGGAAGGTTTTTGTTTGTGGCAGTCCCATGCACCTACATTGTTTTTCTAACTACATACCAGTTTATAGATGTGAAAAACTTTGTTGGTTTTGTGAAATGTTATTTTTTTAATGTTAAGCAGTTTATTAAACTTTGTAACAAATCAATTTTGTCACTTCTAACTTAAATGCTCTGAACTAATGGTGCATTCAAGTTTAACCCAACTTATAAATTATATTATTATCTGAAGGTTATACTGATGATGCAAAAGATAGTATTTAATTCATATACACTAATTGCTTAAACATACTTAATATAATCCATACATTTTGATTCAAATTAGTATTTGAATTTGACACGTTGAAAGCTTAAAATGTTTAGTTAATCAACACTAATTTTGACTTTCAGCTAAGATCTCATTTTATTTATATATACTGCTGCTAGCACTTTTGGATACCACTCAAGCAGTTGGGGCTGGTCTACTGGCTTGGGGTTCTATGCAGTCAGGCTTATGTGTTGTAGATGTCACAACTTGGATATATTTTTCTCTATATACGCCATTGGTTTACCACACTTTCCTCAGTGAATTTTTCAGGTATTCTTATTTTTTCTATGCAATGACAATTCAGTGGACTATCTTAGTAAATCATTATTTGGATGATTATAGTTTTGTTAATGAGTTGCATGTTATAGACTTGTTTATCAAAGATTAATTGCACCTTATTTGTTTTAGCGTTTCACAGCCTAGCATTATGTTCTCCTACAAGGCTCAAATGGATGAGCCTATGGATGATGATCAAGTATCACTACCACATCAGCAGAGTTTCAGCTCTCTTAAGACAGATTCTGATTACATTTATCAGGTAATAGAGGTCTAAAAAACTTCAGGTAATTCTTCTCAAACAAATTTATATTGCTGATGGTATTAATATTAAAATGCAATAAAACGTTTTTATTTAATTATTCATCTCAAACCTTAAATATGAAAAAAGAAATATAGGTAAAGTTGTCCACTAATCTTTTATCGTAACGGACAGACATGTGTCAGTTACTGAGACTGCTGATGGTCTATGTCATGTTCCAATATGTGTAATCTCAAATGTGGGTACCTTTTACTTTGTAGTCAATTAAAGTTAAATAAGTAAAGGTAGTAGCAGAAGCGACGGACGATTTACGTATTGTGTTAAGCTACCTAGCTAATTACATTATAGTACATACTTAAGGTCTTTTATTATTATTCTGGACATAATAGTGGCGACGAGTATAAAAACTTAGTAAAATGAATCGAAAAGCAGTGAAGTTTTAAGAATTTAAACCAAAAACAAGCAATTGACACAATTATCTTAACCGTTTAAAATTTTGTTTCGAGGCTAATGGCGTTGTATTAGATTCAGCCAACAGAGCTTACTTTTTCAGAAGTTTTTGAGACTCTGCTTGCGTTAATTACTCCAAAACAAGCAAGTGATGTGACATTCAGTGAAATAGAAGTAATTCTAACAAATCATTACAGTCCGAAGCCTAATGAGATATCAGTTTCATTTAAACTTTATAACTGTAATCAAAAACACAGTGAATCTGCGTCTGACTATGTTGCTCATTTGCGTAAACTCAGTTCGGGATGCAATTTCTACGACTTAGAAAGAATGTTACGTGATAGACTTGTTTGCGGCATGTGGGACGAGAAATTACAATATGAATTATTAAAATGTGGCAACTTAAGTTATCAAGATGTGGTACATGCGATGTTGTCAGCTGAACGCTCAGGCCGGGACGTTCGCATGATTCAAGAGCACCTCGGCGCGTTCAGCAGTGGCGCAGCCAAGGCGTCGTCCGAGCCGTGTACTGTTGGATCGGCAACAGTACACGGCTCGGACGAGCCTATGGAAATTAATGCAGTGCGATCAAAAGCAAATTTCTGTTTTTGTTACCGTTGCGGTGACGAACGTACTTGCCAGAAGTTGTGTTTGGTGGCCAAATCAAAATGAGGATATAGAAGCACTGGTTAGATCTTGTTCCAAATGCTTGGAGAATAGGCATATGCCTCCAAGAACCAACCACGAATGGATCACACCGACAAGACCATGGTCGAGAATTCACGTCGATTTTGCAGGACCATATCATAAAAATATTTTTTTAATTATAGTGGATGCCTACTCACGCTGGCCTGAACTATACATGGTGAACAATACTACTTCCTCTACAGTTATTCGACTTCTAAGAACAAAATTTGCTACCCATGGACTCTTTGAGGCGGTACATCATTTGTATCTAATCAAATGAACAGATTCTTGGAGGCTAATAATATCCGGCATATAACTACAGCACCTTACCACCCCACTACGAATGGATTGGCAGAAAGAATGGTCCAAACCTTTCAAAAAAGATAAATTAAGCAAAATGGAAGATTTGGCGTGGGTGGTAAAAATTCCGAATGTACTACTCGGTCTTCGAGTAACACCATGCAGCACTACAAATAAGAGTCCGGCAGAATTATTGATGAAGAGACGTTTACGCACATTACTAGATACAATACATCCAGATACTATACCTCAAGAAAGAATATAAAAACAAATACATAATAATGTTCAAAGAAAAAGCAGAAGCGCTAATGTTGGAGAGGAAATTATGTATCGCAATTATAGTAGTACTGGGCCCAGATAGCTACGAGGCATGGTTATTAGTAAAAGTGGTATTAGAACCGGGCAGTTAAAAACATTGTCAATGAAAACTTCTTTTGTATTTTGACTATAGAATTTTTGGTATCCCAATGTGATATATATTAGATGTATATTGCATTGATTTGTCATTTGTTTTTGTGAATTGGCGGCAATTATAAGTCTTGTTACACCTCAAAATGAATTTAAAAGCGAGCAAATTCACGGCCCATGATTTATTACGACTTTTTTGTGGTCTTATTTAAAAACAAAGCTATGACAGATTTCAATTGGCATTATATAATATATATGATAGTGAAGTCCCATCCTGTGCCAATTTTTACAATTGGTTGTAATGAAATTAAGCGTGGTCGTAGCAATTTCAAATAAGATCTCCCTGAAGGAAATAAATGAATGAATGAAAAACCAAGCGAAATATTAAGAATACATCAATGCTGGGTGTCGCATGATAGAGAAAAATAAGAAAAGACTTTATCCTTGATGGAGCCATTACATTAAAAATTGAATTGAATTGAAGAAATGACCAGCAGATTCAGGCAATCTTAGGTATTGATATGAGTCAAGTACATAAAATACTACATGACCATTTAGACCTTAGGAAGCTTTGTACCAGATGGATTCCCCATACTTTGACCGAGGACCAGAAACGCCTTTGCATGGATGGGTATTACGAAATGTAAGGAAAGTTCTATGGAGGTGCGCCTAATGCTTTATTTGACTTCGTCACAGGTTATGAAAGCTGGATATATTGCTACGAACCTGAAAACAATCTACTCATTGATTTTCTTTTGATGTTTGGCCAGCTAATACAAAGAAAGGAAGAAGTCAAGGAAAAATGATGATTGCCTCGCTCTTTGGTCAGAAAGGTCATTTCACATCAGTTGTGCTTTAAGGAACTTTACTGCATACTGGTATATTAACTGTTGATTGCCTGTTGTCTTGGAAAGGTTTGACAGCAGCGTCCTCGAAGAAGGATCCTTCTTCACTTCCTACTCCACTCGGCAAAATGAACAAAATATTGTATATCATCATGGCAAGTGTCGAGATAATGAGTTATCCGTCATGCAGTTCCGACCGGGCGCCCTGCGACTTTCACGTATTTCCAAGAAGCAAAGATAAACTTTGAGGTATTTGCTAGAGAGCTCTGAAGATGCGTAGAGTGCATTCAAAAATGCCGTAGAAGAGACCCCTAATGTAGAATGGGCCCACTGCTTTTATCAGTGGTTCCATCAAATGTGAAGATGCATAGACAAGAAAGGAGAATACTGCAAACAACAAAAAAAGTATTGGCAACTTTCTACATTTAGAGCTGTTTTGAATGAATAAATGAATGAAATAAACTTTATTGTACACAAACATCGAATATTGAATAATCAACAAAAAATAATACAAAACTGTACAATAGGCGGCCTTATCGCTAAAAAGCGATTTCTTCCAGGCAACTTAGTAAAAGGAGATAGTAAAAACAGAACAGTAGATTTGTACTGTTT
Organism: Iphiclides podalirius; assembly: GCA_933534255.1. Classification (NCBI taxonomy): domain Eukaryota; kingdom Metazoa; phylum Arthropoda; class Insecta; order Lepidoptera; family Papilionidae; genus Iphiclides; species Iphiclides podalirius. Next base: position 7,595,813 of record OW152826.1, on the reverse strand, counting down.
TATGATTTTCTAAGAACTTTCAGTGTGATGCATGTATAAGGTGTATCAACAGAAGATAAACTATCAGACCTTATATTGATTTCTTGTTTTTACGCGAATATTATACATATTAAATGAAACTTTGTTACGGATTTTAATTTTGATTTTTAGTTTTCTTAATTTAATTAATATTGTCATAGATCCTGAATTTGGCTCCATTTTTTTACATCATATTTATGCTTATTTGAATATTGTCTTATTTAATTTTAAAATTGGTTTGTTTTATTTAATTTGTACAAAAAATAGGCTATAACTAATTTGTTACCTTTTACTATATTTATAAAATCTCAAAAATAAGTGAACATAACTTTATATATTTTGAATTTTTTGTTGATGTCATTAAGTTCTGTGCTTATATAAAATTAAACTTTTATGTAATGAATATTTAATATACTATTTCTTTCAGCAGAGTAACAGTGTATATGATAGTACACTATTTGAGGCTGGTGGCACTACACCAATGAATCCAGTGTACAGTGCATCATTGCAAAGTCCTGATTCAATAGCATCTGGACAATCCATAGAAATAGGAGCGCCACCATCTGCTTTTCTAACACAGCATATTCCACCAACATAACAATAATGGTATCTCCTCCAATAATCAAAACTTAACACATCCAAAGAAATACCTTATACTTAAAGAATGTTAGATAATCTATAAAGTGGAATAGTGTTTAAACAATGATTGATATAAGGTATGTAATAATTGGAAATACTTTCATATAGGTTACAGTAACATTATGTAAATAAAAAAAAAATTTGCACTTTAACCCCAACCCTACGACTTTTTGTGATATATTGCACCAGTGATAAAATAACCAGACATCTCAATCTGCTTTAATTCGAGTTGTGCAATTGCTCCATCCATGTAACTCATATAACATAGGTAGGTAGGACATTTCTTTATAAATAAGTATATATGTATTCTGTAATTTATTTAAAGCATAAGCACCTACATTATCTATATTAGCCCACATTATATTTTGCCCACAATAAAATTGAAATAATTTAAGGCTGCATTTAGAGTTCAATTAGTTCTCAACCAGCTTAAAATTATTTGAATACCTATTAATAAGACTCCACTATGAGTGCTAGTTGAAGTCTGTGAATATGGCTTATTGGAAGGCTAATTGGAAGTTTTTATAACAGAACAGGTTGCATCAAACTTGACAGTGGTGGGGAAAGGTACTGTGCAGTAATGGATATTACTGTATGGTACCTGACCTATTCACTGAGCCTTTTGAATTACGCTCGATACCTTAATTACTGTAATTTTATGACTTTATTTTATTTTATTAATTAATTTTATCAATTTACAAGTTGTTATAGCTTTTTTTTATTTGTTAAAGATTTTGTTATTTGTTACTATAGTTTTCTTTACATATATTGATAATCGTTTAAAATTTTGTAATTTCCATTTCCTGAACCATGTAATAAGAATATTTGAAAATTTTTCAGTCACAAAATATTGTCTTGCATGAATTTTTCGGTTTCATTGATTGTTCCTGTGCGAGGCTACACTCACAACCGTTACTCAGTTTGACGCGACCTATTCCTTTATTTAAATGAGGCTTTAACGAAAAGTAACGTGTACTACACAAGAAAAAGAAAAAAAAATAATTTTCACTAATTTAACGAAATTGCCTGTATTTCGTGTTTAGATCACTCATATTGTTATTAGCGCCTTATTTTATATGAGTTCTAGCATTTTAGCCTGAACAAAATTGTATTTATATTTATGAACACAGAATTTCTAGGTATAATGTAGGATTTTATTTTTTGTTCCTTTATATGATTATGTCTGCCGATAGACGCTGAACCCGAGAAGCTAATTTTTTCGCGTGGTCTATTGTTAGAATGGAAACTCCTGCAAAACTTTTATAAAGACATTTTACTGTACCTTTGTTTATTTTATTTTGAGCGTTGAGGAAAGTTAACCATTTATACAACACATTGAGGAATTATTAACAGTTTCTGAATTCAAGGACGCCATTAGGTACAGTGTCTTGGACTAAAGCGCAATGCGTAAGCAAAAAATTGTAAGTTTAGTTCCTGAAGCGGATCAAAATTACACATTTTCAACTGTATATTTTTTAACTGTATATTTAATTTTATTTGAAAGCAATACTGTTTTCACTGGGCACCATTATTTTACCAACCAGGGATTGACAGCCACTGTCTTATATTCTTCTTATTTGTTATAAACTGGTGCAAGTTTACAATCACCCATTAACATTTAAAGTACATTTATTTCTGCATTAGTTATACTAATAATTATTAAGAGGTCTTTCTTTGTCCTTCATAAATTTTTTTCTTGGTCTAAATTTTCCATTTTTTTGCTAGTTAATATTTTCGTGACTGTTTCCTATACACCATTTTAAATATGATTTTACTTCACTATTTGCATTACCATTTATCAAATTTGTATATATATATAAATATATATCGGCTTTCTCCTTTCCTGTTCAGTTTTCCCTTCTAGTTCCCTATGCTGCCACTGATTCTTTTCTAAAATTTAAGTTAATGTGGAAATGTATAATTCAACATTAACTTCAAATGGTTTTTAAATTTATATCTGCAAATTATCTATTAAATATTATTGTATAAGTAATAAGTTGTACTTGCACCACCAAAAATATTTTATGTAAATTCATTTCTTTTGTTGAGATATTAGGAGTGCTAACAATGAGTAGTTGTGCCAAGTTTCACCACTAATGGTGTATTTAATTTGTATTTAAACATTTATGTACTGTGATTATTTTGTTGTTATTTTAGAAATATATTATATTTATATTAACATTAATTACAGATCTGATTATTACTACTTATTTTTAATTATTTCTGTATTTTATAATTGTGTCCCTCATGTTTTTATGAATTCTTATGTAGATTGCTTTGACACTTCTATTAAAAGGAGAGTAGCTATTCAAGACATAGATGAAGTTTTAGATTGAGAAATGGGTAAGAGATAGGTGATCTAGGTTAGGGTAGTATTGTAGAGTTGATTTATAAATACATCAGATTTGAATACCACCAACCTGTTAGTTAACATGGTTGATTAAATTAATTTATAAGTTTAATTGTAATAGATTTAGTTATATTTTTTCGTACTGCAAAATATAAAATGTATTTCACAGATAAGCCAGGCTTATTATGTCTAGTCTTAATATATTATATGTCAAATTTTAACTAAACAATTTGCAATCTGGAAACTGATATTATTTTATTTAAGGTTTTATCTTTTGTAAAGTAATGTTTGCTTAATGTGACAAGCTATAATATGTAACAAACTCAGTAGGCTTGAACCAAACTGGTTTGAACCAAAACACAGTGGATTATTAGTCATATGAATGTTTATGGCTACACTGCAACCCTCTAATATTTGATGAAATGTTAGAGGGTTGCAGCCTAGATTGAATCAAAGATTGTCATCAAAGTCTAGATTGAATGTTTTGAGTGCTGGTGGAGTAATAGGTTATTTTACTTGCAATAAAATACTTGTTTTATATTACCTTCTTATAAATGAGCTATATCCTTTTTGGTTCTAATTGGCAGATCATTGCTGTTTAATAATAGCACCGCTTTTGGATGCCCAATGTTGGTTGCTGCCATAATTAATATTAATTTTATTTGGGTCTAATCGAATTATATTTTCTTTAGAATTGTGGCAGACTTGTGTTTTTACTGGTTCTCGTTACCAGTCATAAGCATTACTCTCAATATAATTAGAGATAATAATGCCCTGCAGTATTACAATATATAGATGTTAATTAATTTCCACAAATGAGTTTTTAGTATTGTTGCTTGTCATGAGTGTATCATAAAAAGTGTATATGGCATATGCCAGAAAACCACAATAAACTGATGTAGATACACCTAAAAGTTACAATTTGATGTCAATTCTATTTGCCGTCAATTTTCCTTTTTTATTGTGATATTTCCACATGATGTTATTACCCATGTGATGTGTTTTAATGTAATACTTGGTTGGTGGCGTATATTTTTGTTATATTCTGTCTTAGAAAACTATTAAAGTAACTCTTTTAATGAATTCGGTTTTATTTGTAAAGTAGTTAACCCATGTATCCCTCGATGCATGTAACTGTAACCCATGCATATTCTCAATATACTAGATGTTTCTTTATAGTAACTTTATAACACAGAAAAGTTCGACCTAACAATTAACCATAATAGTTTCCATTAAATTGATATGTTATGTATCAAATATTAATATTCCACTAAATAGGTATCCGGAACTCATTTGAAAAAAGGGGGATTCGATTTTTCTCCTGCCTGAAAGTTATGCACGAAAATTAGAAATACTATGTAAAATAAAAACGCTGTTTTAAAATTGCTGTGGTGTTTGACTGAGGTTGGTTCTAAAAAAAATATCGTTACTTCATTAAAACATGTAGAAAAAGTACGAAAAGATTGTCGCTGCTGTGGGAATCGAACCCACGTCTTCGGCATTCGCGGCCTGACGCTCTAGCTCTTTTTCTACATTTTTTAATGTTCAATCTTAAGTGCAGAGATTAGCACTATAAAAAACTTTAAAATTTATCGTTACTTCAATTAGTGGAGCGAATTCCCGAAATTTCGACTCAAAATAATTTAAAAGTAAAGTAACAGCCTATACATGTCCCACAGCTGGGTAAAGGCCTCCTTTATACAGAGGGTATCAGGGCATAGTGCACCACGCGGCCCCACTGCGGATTGGCGGACTTCACATATCATCGAATTCAAACATCGTGAATTTTTCCTTCAAAACGGAGCACGTGATAAGTCAGCACTTAAAGTTAAAAACTTCATTGGCCGGCACCGGGATCGAAATCAGGTTGCTCGAGTATATTGAATTAAAGGCGAGCGCCCGGACACTGAGCTATCACGGCTTAATAAATAATAATAATAAAGAAATAATTTAATTTTTATTAATATGTAGCTAATGTTTTCGTAATTGCTGGTTGGTCTCGAAAATGGTAGATAAAGTGCATTAAACTAGCAAAATTATTGAGTTTCTTAATTGTCATTACTTCATCTCTCAGCGGAGATTAATAGCGGTTAACTAGGCTCAAAAGTTTACGGCAGAGATCTGTCTATCGGATAAAGCCAATTGACTATGTTGAAGACTGCCAGAGGAGCTATCGTCGTTTTTTTATGTGCGAAGGTGTCAAGCGAGCTGGCGATTCACCTGGTGTTAAGTGATAACCGCCGTCCATTGCAACACCAGTATGGTTGCAGATGCTTTGTCACCTTTTAATTAGGTGGTCCCAGCTACTTCACTCACCAGACGAAACGCAGAAGTATAATGCTTCTACTTCACACCAGCTCTGTAAGGTCGTGGTACTTACTCGGAAGGCTCTGCCCATTCGTGCAGGGCCTTCCGAGTAAGTATTCGTGCTACAGAGTAGACTGTTGCGTGGTCTTACCAAAGTTCTCGAGTAGTCTAAGAGTTTTTGGGTGAGATTGAGAGGTTCTATGGACAGCTGTACACATCGTCGTTAGATCCAAACTCACGTGAGAGTAAAGACCCAAGAGATAAGCTTGTCCGTCACTATTCATCAGTTTGAGTTAAATAAGAATGCCACCTGACCATCTTATGAATGGCAAAGCATCGGTTCTAATAATCACAATAAAATAAATCAAGTTATGAAAGTCTTACCTACATTACCTTTTTGCGAGATTTCATTAATAATAAAAAAAAAAAAACATGAATAACATCGTCTAAAGAAATCTTGTTCATTAGTTCTGACTTATTCACAAAAGAGCAACGATCGACTTTGAGCTAAGAAAAGTTAAAAAGGCGTTTAACTTTTTATGGCTTAAAGTCGATCGTAAATAGTTTTTAAACCGCTTTAGGCAAGAAAAGCTTTCAAACGAACAACTAATCGCTGGTGTGCCATGCGAAGTGCAATATCCAAGTTTGGATAAATGTTTTCCAAATTCTGTTTTCGCAGGATTAAAGAAAGCATTTTTAAATATCCAGAATCTAGGATTATCGATTTTTTTTCCGAAGAAAGATTACATTGAAAGTGTATGTATCCTTAACTAAGATTCCAAATCATTGAAATACATTTTTCCAAGGAAATGGCTTCCGTCAGGGTCGATGGTAATCTCCATTTATTTTCCTTAGAAATGAAAACTCTCGATGTATTCGTTATGAGCTTCCCGCTGTTTTTCTAACTCAGGCACGAGTCTATTTATGAGGACGAGAAACGTGTTAACCTTGAAAGTTTCACTCGCAGTCATTCTAATACCTTCTTCGGATGTTTCTGATTTCTGTTTTTAATGTCAAATACCTATATAACCAAATCTATTTGTAGATAGAATATTGAAACCGGCCGTTAGCGAACGATCATATAGAAATAAAGAATGAAATTTGTTTAAAATCACAAAGAAAAAATTAATCCATGCAAAACAAAAGTAGGTACTTACATTAAAATTATAAATATTTGGCTATTATAATACATTTAGATAGAAAGTGCGATGTTAAATTGGTGTTCTTCACTCGGTTCTTGTTGCATTCATTTATATCATTTATTCCCGCATCGCAATCCACACAAACTTTTTAAACACAATAATTCGCCCCAGCCTCCGAGCACGGCGAGACCAACACAACGCGTACTCAAGGTACACCCACGTTTCAGGGCGGTTCTCACCGCCCCCAGCCACCGATTAGCTAAAAACACAGTCTAAATTTCATCCACACCACCTTGATGTCCAGCGTTCCACAACAGCGCGATTTTCAAGGCATTACTTGCCTCGCACAAACACTCTGTGGAACCAACTGCCGCCGGCGGTCTTTCCGAACCGTTACGAACTGGGAACCTTCAAGAAGAGAGCATACTCTTTCTTAAAAGGCCGGCAACGCATTTGAGAGCCCTCGGGTGTTGCAGGTGTTCATGGGCGACGGTAATCACTTACCATCAGGTGAGCCTCCTGCTCGTTTGCCCCTTTTCTCCATAAAAAAAAAAATGAAAATACATCATGAATTACATTACCATTTTGTATAGAATTGATCAACTCTTTAACAACAGTGATCGCCATCTCTCGTGCCATTTCACATAATTATGAAGTGTATGTTCGAAGTTTTACTTAACTTATTGCAATCAATACTACACCATTTTATATACATATGTGCTAAAGTTTAATAGTTCATAATAGAATCGTTCAAGAGGAAGAGCATTAAGTCTCCCAAAACATAAACACCATCAATGCCAGATCTGTCGTTTACCTATAGCACTCATCGAGCTGAGAATATTCGTAAGAACATCTCTAGCGGATGGTTGCACTCCATTATAACAACATTTTTAAAAACATAACGCCTCCCAAGCAGAGCTCTCTGTACGGTCATAACAGACCTGTACTTGTGTTCATGACCGATACCCTGGTACAACTGAAGTTTTTTTTTATGTAAGAAAGTTGCAAATGTGGTGACAGCTCACCTGATATAAAGTGATAACCACCGCCCATGGACATTTGCAACACCCGCAGGGTTGCAAATGCGTTGCCACCTTTAAGTAAAGTGGGCCCCGGCTACCTCACTCACCAGACGAAACGCAGAAATGTAATTCTACTTTACGCCGGTCTTTTGTGAGGTCGTTGTACTTACCCGGACGGACCTGCCCATTCGTGCAACTGTGAACACTGTTGCGTTACCCTACCACAGTCTAGTCGCTACTAATCTTGTTTAAAAAGGGGAATTTATCGAGGAATAACCAAGTAAACGAGTTTAATAAATTAGTGCCTAACGCTAAATACCATTAATATTTACAGAGATCGCGAATGTTGCCTATAAACCACAACATTTTATTACAAATAAAGTTCTAGAATCTATAAATGTACAAATTCTATTTGGTTAATTTTCATAGGTCGTTTCCTTGAACAGAAGCTACATTCGCTAATTTCGCTTTAATTTGAAATTAATGAAACGACGAAGGAAATCGTTCTTGGCAGTAGTCCTTTTTGGCAGTGGTCCTTCTGGGCTGTGGTTTATCTGGGCAGTGGTCCTTCTGGGCTGTGGTTTTTCTGGGCAGTGGTCCTTCTGGGCAGTGGTCCTTCTGGGCAGTGGTCCTTCTGGGCAGTGGTCCTTCTGGGCAATGGTCCTTCTGGGCAGTGGTCCTTCTGGGCAGTGGTCCTTCTGGGCAGTGGTCCTTCTGGGCAGTGGTCCTTCTGGGCAGTGGTCCTTCTGGGCAGTGGTCCTTCTGGGCAGTGGTCCTTCTGGGCAGTGGTCCTTCTGGGCAGTGGTCCTTCTGGGCAGTGGCCCTTCTGGGCAGTGGTCCTTCTGGGCTGTGGTCCTTCTGGGCAGTGGTTCTTCTGGGCAGTGGTCCTTCTGGGCAATGGTCCTTCTAGGCAGTGGTCTTATTGGGCAGATAACTCATAATAAACGGTTACATAAAAATAAGTAAATGAAATAAGGCAACAAAATGTGAATTAATATTTTGTTATAATTATTAAATAGAATGTTATTTTATTTAGATATATTGGAACGTGCAGATAAAATTGTCAAAAATTAGCGCCGCTGCCAATCATACGTACGTAAACGTAAACGTAGTGGTTACATTCTCTTTGCTGCCAATTTCGAGCACAGCCGTTTACGTTTTTCCACGTCTGATGTGCTTCCTTTACAGAAAACCAATTTTTCAATGAATATTTCAAAAGTATAGATTTCTCTATTGCTGTTGAAACTTAATTTTTGGCAGAATTCGAACTTGCGCTTTCCGGATTAAATAATCTTTATCAGAAATCAGACATTTTTTAAATCGTGATCTGTGTGTACGATTTTTAGGTACGATAGGTACTAATAAATTGCAACAAAAACTTGTATAGTGTAATTTAAAGTTATTATCACCTTTGTTGTTTTTGTTTTTTTTTTTGGTTCGGGGGGAAATCTTCAAAAGATACCCTGCATCGGGCAGCAGCCCGAGACCACTTCGTGCTGCTGCCAATCCGTGTCCCCTTTTAGTCGCCTTTTACGACAGGCAGGGGATACCTTAGCTCTATTCTACAAGCCCGAGACGGGTCGGCTCGTCCATTTCTACCGACCCGATGTCTTCGCCTCCGAGCGGAGTCGGCCCTCTCCCGTTCCCGCTCAGCGGTCTCCTTCTGAAGCATAACAGCTTCGCAGAAGGAGACCAGTGCCATCCAAGCGGATTTCTCCATCGGCGCAGCCGCCACTGCAACAGGTGGAGATAGGTCCTGCCCGATCTTTTGGACCAAGATCCGACGCTCTGACTCCCACGCGGGGCACTCAGCAAGCGTGTGCTGCGCGGAGTCCCGGTCCCCACCACAGTGGTGGCATTGCGTTGTCGATTCGCGTCCAATTCTATTTAAGTACTCACCAAAGCATCCGTGCCCGGTGAGTACTTGCGTCAGACGAAAGGTGACGTGCGCAAATCCCCTCGCACTAAGCCAGGCTTCGAAGCTTGGCAGGAACGCAGTGACAATCAGTTGGCGCGAGTTCTGAGGTTCTCCCAAGCGCTCGCGCCAAATTTCAAACCCCCTTGTACACTCCTGCTCCCGCACCTCTCCCGCATCCAGGGGCTCGGTGTCATCCTGGGGTAACCGAAGGCGAGTATAAACACGCGCATCTATCTCCGCCAGGATGTCCAGTGGTGGAAACCGAGCTAGGATAGTGGCCGCCTCAAAGGATATCGTTCGATAACCTCGTGCGATTCTGATGGCCATTCTCCGCTGCAGGCTATAAAGTTTAGCTCTGCAGCGGCGGACGCTCGTTAGCCGGTGGAACCATACGTGCGCACCGTAGAGGGCCATCGACCCCCGCATAGAGGCGGCGAACTCCTTCCCCGGGGCCCCGAGATTAGGCAGTAATTTGTGTAAGGCACCTACTACCTTCTCTATACGGGGGGCCAAGCGGTTGAAGTGCTCCTCGAAGCCCCAGCGACTTTCCAGAGTGAGACCAAGATATTTCATCACTGGTCTCACTGGGATCTGCACGTCACCCACGCGAACCGACCAGCTGGGTGGATCCCTTCCTCTAGGAAGTTTGTGGAACCAAAGCGCCTCGGTCTTATGAGGCGCTATCCGAAGACCCAGCTCATGGATTTTGCCCACAACGCAAGCCACCCCAAGCTCAGCGAGCCAACTGGTGCTGTCGGAGCTACCCCCGTCGGCCAATACTAGAGTGTAGTCTGCATAGCAGATAACACTTACACCGACGGGGAGAGCAGTTCGTAGGACGGCGTCATATGCGAGGTTCCAAAGTAATGGCCCTAAGACGGACCCCTGTGGAACCCCGCAGTTCACCTCCCTATAACTAACGCGTCCCGACCCACGTACTGAATGCACCTGCCGTGCAAGTACGCCCCGATAATACGCTGCAGATAGGCGGGTACCTGGTGTTAGGTCAGTGCTTCCCTGATTGTACGCCAGGGTAATGAATTGAGGGCATTGACGATATCTAAGCTGACCGCCAATGCCACACCATCCTGGGTAACAGCCCTCTGCGACTGGTCTCGGACGCAAAGGATTGCGTTAACAGTTGACCGAGCCTATCTAAAACCATACTGGCTATCCGATAGGTCGGGGCCTACCTGACGTAGGTGCATTTTGGGGCGGTCGGCAATAATTCTTTTAAATAGTTTGCCCGCCTCATCCAGCAAACAAATAGGTCGGAACGCAGAGGGAGCGTCAGCAGTCCTTCCATCCGTCTTCAATAGCACCAATTTGGCCTCCTTCCACCGTGAGAGAAAAACACCGGCTCTGAGACAGCTGTTGAAGAGTCGCCTCAGTCTCTCCCAGTCTCCCTCCCAGTCCGGCGGCGAGAGCTAGCACCCACACCCGACCATGAATACCATCAGGGCCTGGTGCGTTGTTCCGGCTTCGAAGCCGTTTAATGGCCCGGTCCATCTCGTTCTGAGTGACTCCCAATCCATCAGACCAATCGGTCTCATTCATAATTATGGTTGGGTGCTCAGGGTTTTCCTGGGTTAGGGGGAAGAGCGTGGCCCACGATAAGTCCACAATCGATTCCCCCTGCCACCGCACACATGTACTCACAGAACCTCGATTTAAGAGACGGAGGTCTAGTCCTGCCGCCCACCCCTGCAAGGTTTCTCCCCTTGCACTGTCCCGTGTGGACCCCCAAGCTCTAGAATGAGCGTTGAAGTCTCCCAGGACAAGAACAGGTCGACGTAGGCATGTGCGGATGCAGCCACCTACTTGATCTAGGTACGCCTCATATGCAGCAAGGTTGCAATTGGGAGAGATGTAGCAACCTACTACAATTAGCCTACTACATCGTAAGCTCAGCGATTTGGGAACGCAATTCGGCGTTCTCGCGCTCCAACCTTTCGACACTTGTCGCTTGGCGTTTCGGCTCCGGGGCTTTTAGTTCTCCTGGAGACTGTTGTTTTGCCTTCCTCCGTTTTCTGCTCACTTGAGAGGCCGTTGATTTAGCCGAAGCAACCGACATGATGGAGGAGTCCGACTCTGCTCCTTCGCTTCTTATTTCTGGAGCAGCTAGGCCCCGTGCAACAAGACGTCCCGTCTTTGGGTCACGAACTGCCGAAACAGTTCCAGAGCCACTTTCGCTCACAGCACTTTCTTTTCCTTCCGCGTTTTTATTAAAGGTTCTAGTTTTCTTCATTGCAAATCACACGAGTATGGGGGAATCATTCAGTCTGTCCAGGCAGTGCCCTCCTGTACCTGGATAAGCCTACATACACCCAGGGGTCGGCCGGTGCCTGGGGTCGAGTAGCAGTAGTGATTGACAACCCCTCCACCATGCATCTCTTCGCGCTGCTCTCACCGCTAGAGATTGGGGGTTTTTTATAGAGGCAAGGCCCTCGTTCCCGATCAAAGTCGCGAGACATGACCACAGCACTTTGACCAGGCTTACGAGTTCCACGCGCATTCCCGCGTCGTGGTCGACGGTGGAGACGAGACCGTAGTCGTATCGCCCGCTCAGTGACAGGGTTGGTGAACACAAAGCCCGCCCTTGCTTCTCTAGTATGCCTTCTGCTGGTCAGAGGGACACCTGGAGAAACGCCCACCCGTCAGATTATTAGCTACCAGTCAGTGGCCACAAAGGCCACAAAGGCCACTGGCTGGTACCCGGGGTGCACCACGAGGAGGTTATCTGACAAAGCACCCCAAACTTATTCTCACCTACCAATATACAGTCTTGGCCAAAAGAATTAAGCACCCATTATATCATAAATTTTCGAGTAATGTTACGACAAAATAAATTAAAACAATTTAATACAGGTTCCCATGATTACTTATTCATGTAAATTTTAGGTCCACCCTTTGCCTTAATTACTGTAGAAATTCGTTTCGCTCTACCGAAAGCTTTCAAGCTCAAGCAAGCTTTCTATAGTCTGCAGGAACTATTGCGTTCCATTCTTGTCGCAATTGGAGTTTTAGCTCTTCTTTGGTGTCTTAGTGTGGCGCCTGACTTTTTGATTTAATAAACTCTATAAATGATCTATGGAGTTCTGGTCTGAAGACAGCAGGCAACTTAAGAAGGAATGAAGTTGTATCTGAACCATGCGGGCTGCTTTATTGCACGGCGCCTTATCCTGTTGGAATATATCGCCATCTGTGTCGTATCACCAAAAAAGTTTTGAAAATAAGGGCATGAACGCTGATTCGAGGTTATTTATGTATTTTGTTGATATGTACTCTACAAAATACATAAATAAGCGAACTCCTCGCCAATTCTAGAGTCCGTCATAAAGCCCTAAAGCATAATGTTGTCTCCGCCGTGTTGTACAGTAGGTGCCACACGCTGGATTAAATACTTCGCTTTCTCGCAGAAAAGTCATACCGGGTGTACCAAAAATCTGAAAAACAGAATGAAAATGTAGAGATTTAGTCAAATCAAAATATTTTAGCATTGCATTTTATTTCGAAGTCATAGTGTTTTAAGGCAATTAATTCGACTCACTAACCTCAAAGGTTGATTCCTCTGACCATACGATATTTGACCAATCTTCTTCAGTGTAGGTAACTATGGTATTTTTAGGTCCATTAATACCGAGCCTTTTAGATCTTATACGAGAGCCAAGGTTTCTTTCTAGCTTTACTACCTTTCAAACCAGCTTCCTGAAGTCTTCTAAGGACGGTTCAAGTAGAAATTGGCCTATTAATTTCTAATGATAAATCGGCAGCGAGATTTGAACAAGTTTTTTCCTATTTTTTAACGACTATCTGAGTATCTTTCGATCCTCACGGTCTGTAGAGATGCGTTTGGTCCCGCTTCTGGACTTTTTATCATGTGCTCCGGCAGCCGCGAATCGTTGAATAGTATTTTGCGCAGATCGGCGAGAACATTTCACAGATTTTGAAATACTTGTGATAGATTACCCTTCGTTATGTAAAATTTGAATTTGCACCAGATGTTTTATACATATTACGGCCTGGTTAATTAGTTTTTATGACTACTTAGGGATCAAATAGTTAATCCATATAAAACCTATTATTATATTTTTTGTTCCTGACACTTTTTTGTTGATGATGGCTTCGGCGTTGGGGGTCGTGGGTTCGATTCCCACACGGGACAACTATTTGTGTGACCCACAGACAGTTGTTTCGCATCTGGGTGTTTGTCCATGTGAAATTTATGTTTGTAAAACATCCTTACAACTGAGGATATTTATACTAAAGTTAGGGCAATGTTTCAAAAAAATACTTAAAAGAAAGAATTTATAGGGTGCTGTACATCATATGTTTGATAATGTTTTCGTAATATTATTTAATAAAACATAAAAAATGAAAGAAAATACATTTTTTAAATCAAATTTATTTTAGTTGAACCTGAATGAAAGAATGTTTTAAACAATCTGATGCAGACAATCTTTGTTTTTCATCCACCATAAGCATCTTATCCAAGAAATCTTTCAAATGCAAAAGTTTTTTTTCTTCAGGGGGGGACAATTTTCTAAAACATTTCTTTAAGTCATGCAGAAGGTCCCTACTAACACTTATGTTACTAATTTCAACAACCTTCTCTCGTTCTGTCACTTTGTCTACTTTGTGTAAAAGGAAATTGTTTTTATAGTTGAAATGTTGGTCTTTAAATTTACCTTTCCTTAATAATTTACTAGGAATTTTACCCTTCAAGTCCATGAAGCATTTTAACATTTTATTATTAGATCCTCCAGTAAACAGTATTGTACTTGTTGCCATTTCATATATTGTACATGCAGTAGACCAAATATCCACCCCATAACTGCATGGTATTCCTAAAATGATTTCTGGCGCTCTATAAAACCTTGAAACAAGATAAGGTGTTGGCACATTTTCATGGATGTATGTTGCCGAACCAAAATCACATAGCTTTAACAGATTCTTTTTTTCATTAACCAAAATGTTATCAGGTTTAATATCGGCATGTATGATTCCAATCTTCATCAAAAGTTTTAATGCTAGAAGTAATTGTCTACTGTAACTCATTAAAGCTTTCAAACTGATACCATTATGTTTGCCATATTTCTTTAAAACTCTTCTCATATCCATGTAATAAGGCTCTAATACCAGACATAGGTGTCCTTTGTGAATGAAATTCCACAACAGTTTTATACAATGATATTTACCATCAGGATCAGTTTCATTTATTTGCTTCAAAACTGAAATTTCTTTTAAAGCTGTCTTGTGCATAAGCTCATTGTTTCTAATGATTTTTATTGCCACATCATGACTCTTATTTTCATTATCTTGTGCACGCACAACATTCGCAAAAACTCCTTGCCCCAGAATTGCTTTTATAGTATATCTACCTTTATTAATACAATCTCCAACATTTATTTTATAATATCCTTCAGCATCATCCCAATTATCTGTCAGTATAAAGTTATTGTCATTGTTATCTTGAGTTACATCTTCAGGGTTTTTAATTTTAACAAATTCATCTTTTTCTGAAAACATATCAGTGGTCTCTTCCATGGTACAAACTTGTTTTGTTACATTACCATTGGCTATGGTACTTTCATAATTAACATGAGAATTTTTAACAGATGTAGCACTATTTTTATCTTCTTCAAATGGAGCATTATTCTTGGCAATAGTCAATTGTTCTAACAGTTTTTTTCGCTGTTTTCTTCTTTGTTCTATAATGTATTCTTCGTCTTCAGATTCAGAATTATGTATATTGTCTTCATAACAAACAGGTGATAATTGTTTCATTTCTTTACAAATGTCATTACTTTTTGAATTTTTATCACATTTATTATCTCTGCATGTATATCTACGCTTCCTTTCCATATTATAAATAATAACATCCTTAGGTGTAAAACTTTTCAATTTCTCTAAATTTTCCTGTATGGATTTCTTTTTTTTAAGTAAATCTTCTATACTGACATCTTCCGTTATTGGTAGTGGTGGTGTTCTAGATTCTGTACAATCTGCTTTGCATGTTCTTTCGTTTTTACACACATTTTTTTGTTTTATATCTCTTCTAGAATTGTGAGACTTCAAATCTCTTCTGCATAACTTTTTTTTTAAACTGTTCTTGAATCTCTCTGCCATTTTCTATAAGCAATTTGAATATATATAAATTATTGTTATGGTGTTACCAAATATGGTGCTATCTGTAATAATCAAACATATAAAATTAGATAACATATCTCAAAAAAATCAACGCAAAGCCAACCAATTGTTGAAAGCATTTGCATGTGTCAAGTTCATGAAATATTGAAAAGAAAATTATTAAAATTAAAGGTCTAACTAATTA
The DNA here is from genome assembly GCA_933534255.1 of Iphiclides podalirius. Classification (NCBI taxonomy): domain Eukaryota; kingdom Metazoa; phylum Arthropoda; class Insecta; order Lepidoptera; family Papilionidae; genus Iphiclides; species Iphiclides podalirius. Next base: position 7,580,083 of record OW152826.1, on the reverse strand, counting down.
GAAAACTACCATGAACTTGACATAGCAGCAGATAAAATTTTAAATTGTTAACTATATCATTGATTACATTTCCACCCTGTGAAATATCATCTGTACTGACTTTCCAACATAACTCAGATATAGATCTTTTCATGATTATAATGAAGAAAATGATGACTCATTTTCCCATTTTCAGAAGTGATTCAAATTCTTGCATCCTCTCCTTCCATGAGTCATTCATTTTACTTTGCCATCCATGGTTATCTATACAAAAATTGACATAATTATTTTATAGAAGTTTTAAATTACAATTACAGCAGTGAGTTGATGTATAGTGATGAAATGTTTAGGTTGTGAATAAGGTTATAAATATAGAATTAAATACAGGTGAGCCCTATGAAAATACTTACTCTTTTTTCATCTATTAAAACAGTACACAAGTCATGAAATTTTCAAAGTACAAACAAAGAAATTCTTAAAATTTTTCATTAAAAAACTACTCTTATAGAAATTGTTCAAATATAAATATCTATATATAAATTGTTAAAGATAAGGATTACAAAAATAGAAGTAGAAAGAGTAAAGTGGCCTAAACTTGTAATGTATTTAATTATTTAAATATTAGACAGGGATTTTGTACTTTGAAGTAATTAATATTCATGACATGAGCACTGTTAGAATTATATTCTTTGTGTAAGATAAGACTACGATAAGACTTATTAGAAATAGGAAAAAAAAAGAAATTAATCCTTCAATTAAAAGTAACCAAAAAATGGAATAACATCAACGATGGTTATACGCCACACATGATTAGTGATTATTTTGTTCACATGAAGCAAATCATAGAAAATACAAAACAGCAGTTTTGTTTCACTAAAGTATGTCAGAAAGTGACAGACCATTGATAGTTTTATCCAACAATTATGTTTATTGCAGACAAATAATCATCATGTCCAATTAAATCTCTCTCCATGCAGTGCCATGGTTTGGTTAAATCTTTTACATCTATCTTCAAATTGTTGAAACTGTTTCATGTAATTGTCGCAACCCCAGTTTCAATTCTTTAAAATTATTTGACACAACATTATTGCGCATTACACTTTCCTGATTTAGTTATGCGCATTTTATAATTTACCAATTTACCTAAAAGCTGGTTTTGCAACGTAATACAACACAACAATATGTCAAATCAAATTGTCAAGTCATAGTCAAACTCAAATCAGTCAATAGGCTTTTTATCAAGTCTTAAGTCAACTATGATTACGGTACTTTTAGTTCCACCAATTTCCCTTTTTCCGTACGTATTTTTTTAAAGCCCCAACTCAACTCATACAAAAGGTGCTGGAGAGGTGAAACTGGCAGATCAATTTAGTGAATCGATTTCATAAAACGATAGAAAAATATTGTTTCGCAATGATATTTTAGTGGTAGTGGTCGATCTTGAATGGTGGATGTGGCTCATGGGATCGCTCTCAAACCAAAAAGACACTTAAGGACTGATAGGAAAACTGTTTATTTCAACTTAAACATTTTGAACTTATTTTTGGACCAAACGTAATCATTACTGAACTTATATAAAACACAGGATTTATGTCAGATAGCTAGACATGTTACTTCTCCAAACGATATTAACGGAATCAATGAAACATGACACAATTCAGTCTGAACAAATAAAACTAACATTCCAAATTTAATTTAAAGTAATTCAAACATAATACATAAACCAAACAGGTGAGAGTTGACATCAAAAGAGTATGTATAATCTGAGATTACCAATCAACAGTCGAAACCCGACCATAATTAATAATTTATGCTAGAGTGTATAATGTTTTTGCAACGAATCGACTAGAGATGAGGCGTATACAGCGTGTCATTACCATCGCGACAATAAATGAACACGCATATAGGGGATAACTTTTTAAAGTTGTATTAAACATTTAGATTCTTTAAACATCAATATTTAGAGTTATAAAATTTTCCAAAACAAAGAATTTTAGAACACCCTTACCTATAAAAGCGTAACGTAAAGTTCATTTGTAAAGGTCACAAAGCATATGAATGGGTTGAATGAATTAAAAAGAGACAAAACATACTTTTAGAAGGAGAGGCTTGTAATACGACGCTGTGACGCGAGATGTTACAAATTTTGTTTCTTTTTTACTTAATTAGTTTGTTTGAAAAATATATATTTTTTCTAATTATGGATTTTGTTTAACGTTAATATTTTTTTTATGATTATTGGCAAGTAGCGTTAGACGTATGTTCATTTATTGTCGCGATGGTAACGACACGCTGTATACTGGAACAGGTATAAATACCCAGTATGAACGTATCAGTATGCAGACGGGTGTGTACGGCAGAGGCCCGTTCCGGACCCGATAGGTATTGTCGATATCGCTCGCGAGTACGCGGACCTAGGATCGCCTCGTCAGACGGTGGCGGTATTTAATAACGTTCGCGCTCGACCGCCTATGGCATTTGATACCAAATAATTCCTTGAGATAAATTTATTCTTTATTTCTATGACAATTAGGTAGATAAATAATTGCGTAATAAGGTTAAACAGTAATATTTATTTTGAATTACTTTTTTTGGTAATAGGGTTCTTTATGTTAGTAAAGATGGAGCTTATTTTACACTGATTAAATCTCAATTTCAAATAACTGATTGCTAAAAAAACATCTAAATGTTCCAATTCCAACCAAAGGTTCAATTCGTTTGATTCGATCGAGTCTCCAAAAGGAGGCCTGAATATAGCTAATACCTATAGGTATTTTGATACTGGGTTTTAGCACCGGGTATACGGCGATACCCGTACCTTTGAGGCCGGGTATAGAATGTTGCTGGTATATCTCATGCCTAGAATCGACAGCCAAAAAACGACATGATGAAGTTGGTTGTAATACGTTCAACTTCGCGGTAAGCAATAACAAGTTTTTATAACATTTTTTTATTTATATATTTACAAGTTATTTCATTAAACCGTTATCAATTACATTGTAATCGAATTAAATCTTTTATTTATCAAATTAATAAACATAAATTTCATGTAGCGATGGTCATTTTTTAAATACCACCGTTTGATTTTACTTTAATAAATTTCTTAAACCGGGTAATAATGTCTACAAACAGTACAGTGTACAAATACAATGTCCACTGTTACACGAATGGGCAGATCCGTCCGAGTAAGTCTCACGACCTCACAGAAGGCTGGCGTATTGCTATAGTGTCATCGTCTATAGTCTATAGCGTTGTTCGCCGCTGCAACTCCGAAATACTGCAAACGAGAAATCGACAATCGACAAACAGTGGGATCACCTTTGCCGTCACAGGTAATTTTCTTCCAAATACTCCATATTTAAAATCGCGTCTTCACTCTGTATGCAACACAGTCAGACTATACAGCAAATCCGGCAACATCCGATTTCGGCAGTAATGTATGAGTCGACCATCCGCGATAGTCGTCGGAACAGCTTTGACCCGAAATCGGGTGACAGCTCGGTTTTTTAGTGTTTGCGTACATAGATGTGGATCCCAACTTATACTTGTCTTAGATTATTAGAGACGGAGAGGGCTGGGAGTCCTAAGGATGAAAGCGGCGACAGGAAAGGAAATGTTCATGGATATGTGCAGGGAATTATGATGGAGAATCTTAAGAGAGTGCGGTTGCAGCCTGCTTTTTTATGGGGCCGCCCGACTGATCACTCGTGTAGGTTTCGCATCTATACCCGATGACGCAAAAGAAAGGAAGGAAAAGGGTGTTTTGCATTTATTTCGCCGTATGCAGGTTGGGATACCAGGATATAATCACTCGGGTAGCTCTTGGATGTCAGGATTAGGTTTTAGGTTGTCAAGGACGTGGACGTTACTCGATCCATCGGAGAATATTACTCAAACCACGGCTACCAGATCAAATTCCGGGCATATCTGGTTAAAAGTGGAGAAAAGGTTCTTTAAGGCGATCAATGCTTAGGTTCCATGATCGACCCAGCGAGTCACCTAAGTTTCTTTTACCGTATGTAGGAAGGTGCGACATAATGCTGACGACTACTTTAAATCAAACGAAAACACATACAAAGTAGCGACTAAGCAACACTGGAAAAGACCAGACAACGTTTTATAATAACAACGTATTTCCATGTGGCATAGTGCAAGGCTCAAGGCGCAAGCCTCCGGCACGACAAGGGATCGAAAATTTTTGTTTACATTTATTGTTACTCTTAATTAGTATAATGCAATGTTATTTTTAGATTTTTAAAGAGAATATTTTAACTTTTAAAGCTAACAGGTACGGCGCCATGTGTAGAGGCAAACCACAGTGCAATGTCTATCATCTCCCGATTCCGAAATTAACTTTCGGGCAATTGGCTATGTTAAAGTTCCCCAAGGACAAAACATTAACCGAACCATTTTGCGCTAAAAACCACACAAAAGTGACTAAACCCGACTTGGAACGGTTAGGTTAGGGTCAGTGTTAAATTCCCCTCCGACCGGGTTCCCGCCTTGACGTGGCGGAAGGGCTTAGTAGCCGTGGCTTGGTCCCCCACGGCGAAGCTAAGAGGAACCCACACTGGGCCGGCTTGTGGTGTAAGGCCGGCCCGAGAGGGCCACTCTGAGTGGGCTCAATGAGCCTACTCTGGATACGTGCTGGAGGGTGCAGGGGACAGGTCGAGGGTGGTAGAGGTGGAGCCACTCTCCCTGTCTTCTGCTACCGAGGAGGAGTCGCGGGGGAAGAGGAGTATCGGTATTACGTTGGCCGTGCTCCCTATCCTCCGCGACTCGGCGTGGCTGCACCGCTGATGCAGCTGTGGTGGGGCCGCGGGGGGAGAGGAGTGTCGGTATTGCGGTGCGCCGTTCTCCCTTTCCTCCGCGGCCGAAACGTGGTGAGCGGCGGAGCTACAGACCAGGTCCGCCGCTGGGGGCCGGGAGGCTTGCCGCTTATTGGCACTGGCTCTCCTGGCTCCCATGGCCTTCTCGTCAGTGAACTCAGGGGAGTTTGTTGGCCATGAAAATGGGGCCGAGTAGGAAGGCGCGCTGAATGTTCCAGCATGCCTTATCTGGAGGAGAGGGGAGTTGCTCTCCGTGAGGGGGCTGGTAAGGCGGCCAGCGCTGGCAGGGTTGCGGAAGTGTGCGAAGGCGTTCCCGTGACTGTGCCGATATGCCCCTAGGTGTAACATCGTGGGGGTTTTAGTCGGTGCGAGTCCGACATAACCCGCTCTTGCCTCCTCGAGGGCGGGTATGCGTAGGCATTTCCCCCACGTAAAAAAAAAAAAAAAAAGGTTCAGTGTTAAATTAGACATTAATGTATTCAAGGAAAGTAATTTAAATGGATGAATAAAAAATAATCAAGATTAAAATAAATTAAATAAAGCCTTTTAATTAAAAAGCCTTTTAATTTAAAGCCTTATTAATTTGTACAATTAAAAAAAAACGCGATTTGAGATGATTTTATGTTTCAGAGTTCATTGATTTTTATTTTTATGGCAACTATTTAGCAAAATAACCTTAAATCACTTATTTAAAAAAAAGCCTATAACAATTTTTCTGTATTAAGGTTATTTAGTTATCCTTAAAATCACAATGTTTGTAAATACAGTTAAAAATTCGCAGTTATATAATATTCGCTACTACATGCCTAATAGATTTATTCATGTTGCGCGAAGTACGATATTTATCATGCAGAATTTATAAAGTTTTATGAAAAAGTTTTTATTTTAATTTGTAGTTTTATATTTTACAGCGCTTAATCTTTACTCATCATCGGCCCTTGGTATTGATGGTTATCTGCAGACACGTAAAAGAACCAAGGAGCAATTTTCAAATTTTACAGAAACATTCAAAGCTAAGATGACTGATTTTGTATTACAACCAAAAAACATGATTTTCACAGAAGATTTAAAAAACATGGTGCACATGGCTGAACCTCAAGATCTGGATCTTGTGCTAAATATGGTTAAAAAGTAAGATATCCTTTTGAATCTTTAGTATATTAATATTCTATTCATAATGGTTGGGTAGTTTTGGTTTCCGTAAGAATATGAAAGTGGCATGAATCTGGAAGATGTGGGTTAGATTCGTGGACCAGTGAATATCTTTTCTTCCGCAGTTCTACAAAATTTAAAGTTTCATCTTAATGGTTTTCAAAACTAACTGACATTAGGATTCTTTTAAGAAGTTTCATGGGAGTGATCTCTAATATATAAAGTACTTTACTAAGGTGTGTGCAGTTTTAGGACTGATTACATCTGTTAGGTGTTAATGTATATTTACATAAATTTGATTCATATTTTTTTCAGGTTCAATACCCAGAATACTGAATTTAGATTTGGTTCATTCATATTTGGTCCAGTTGTCATGAGAATGTTTTACTTTTTAGATGCACCAAATGAAGCATTGAAGGTGATTGTTATCTTGTATCTTATAACAGACATTTGAAGAAATTATTAAAAAGAAAATAGTCATATCTTAATATAATTTATTTTTGAATAAAGTATTTCTTAATTTGGTCTCTTTTAACTGTACAAGTTTTCTTTAAAATTATAGAAAATATGTATAAGTCTTGCATGCATGGTGTATGTTGAGGATAGAAAAAAAAAAACTGGTTTTAATTTTATAATTTATTTATTTTTCTATATTTTTAACATAGTTATTTCTTTCAGTGTTTTGAAGATCCAGATAATAAAGGATTTTTTGATCAACTAATTTCATATCAAATATTGCTTGACTTACTTTACATTCATGAAATGTATGAAGAGATGTATGGTGTATTTGATAAAGTACAAGAGAAACAATTGAATATGACCAAGTTCCCCAAATATCCACTTACTTTAATTTTAGCAGCTTGTTACAAACAAGTAAGTTATTATGATTTTTGAATTTGACATGTTTCAATAAACATCTACATAATATTTGGACTATACAAAAAGACTGTGTAAGGTTTGAAAATTATGCAAATGTGAAGACTATCAGTTATTAGTTGATATCAGTTTTTTATTAATATTTGTGTATATAATTATTCTGTATTTAGCTGCATATTAAAAATGATATTTTGCTTTACAGAACACAAAAGAGAGTTTAGAGTATGCTTCTAAAATATGGACGGATATGGCAAATGTTGGAACTGTACCTTTAAGAAGAGCTTCCACCTTATTTGCTGGTACTTGTACAGTTTTTTAATACTTAATTTCTATTGACTAATGACTATAAAATAATTTATTTCTTTATAGCGCTTGCTTTAAATCAGGGTGCCCCACACATTGCATTGGAGTCTATATCCATGCAAAAACAACATTATGTAACAATAAGAAATATTAAGGTAAGCAATTAATTTATTTTATTCCATCTCTGCCAGAGTGGTCTTTAATCATGTACAAAAGAAGCACATTTTAATTTTTGGTTTAAAATTCCTTTATTCAAAAAAAACCCAATGTAATATCAAAATCCAAATAATATTGTAGTTTTGTAATAATTTTATGGCTTATGTTTCATATAACATTATGTTTTTGGGGTCCTTACAAGCATTTCAATATCTAGTTTCCGGACAGATAATTGCAATGGGAAATGTCTTAAGGTCTTTTGCGACTGAACGAATTAAACATTGAGAATAAATCAATATAATTGACAATTAACAAAGAAAACTATAATAAATTTATTCTTCTCCTAACAACTTGTTTAACCACAATTACAGGCCGTTGCATTGGCAGAAATGGGCAGAGTGGACGACGCGTTACCAGTATTAAGAGGCGTTTTGGAAAGCGATAGCCCTGATCAAAACGGCAAACACACGTTTTTTGAAGAGACAGTAAGCTTAACTAGTATTATTGGAGTGCCAAACCATTTTGAATCATTAATTTATTTATTCAACATGGAGTGATTTCTTTATTCAATATAGGCTTAACTTAAGCTTGTATTGAATGTCAAAAAAAAAAACTCACTGGATTCCTAAACTAGACCTCACCAGATAAGAACTGGCAAGTAGCTCTATGGTCTTGTAATCTCTTTTTTTTTTCAAAGATACACTTATTTAAGTATAAAATTAGCAGCAGCCAGGGCACTTGCAAGTGCAGAGCAAAAAGGTGGATATTATTACGTACATACATGATGTTCTCGATTATGTACAGTGATGGCAGCATTAAAACATATATTTGCAGTATTTTATTTAGCAACATGCAATATGTAATTTAAACTTAAATTTAAGATATGATTTCTGACTAGCAATATCGGCATGTATTCGAATATATAGACGGCGCGCCCCGGGTCTAGATTATGTCAGCTCTTACAATTTTAATTCATACCTTTCACTCCTAATAACATACATATATTTTACTAAGTAGCCTTATGCTAAATAACACAACATTTTGTATACTATCCACTATGACATTAAAGAGGCTATCCGCATACCTATTTTCGATAGATTAATGCTCTTTTTGAAGTGAAACTTCTTAACACGCACCGCAATAAAACTGATATAGAAAATGAATCGGCAGAACACATGACGTCATCAATTGGGTATGTTTTTACTTTACAAGTCTTCTTACGCTTCTCCTATTCTATTGAACTAGTTATTGGGCATAAGCACATGCGCGGCGCTACCCACAGCGGAGGGCCCAAACCCGGGGGTTCTGGCTAGCCCACCGGTTCTGCGTCAGATGAAGATTTAATAGTCTCGGGACTGAAAGCAAAAACATCAGTTAATACAAGATACATGATACTAGTTATTTACTTTGTATGTACATTTATAATAAATTACTCACTAATATTGTTTCAGATATCCAAGATTCGTTCTATTGTAGAGAAAACAGAAAACAAAGATTTGCAGAAGGAATTTGAAAATATTGAGAAGGCACTCAGAGACCGAGATCTTATAAATGATCAGGTGAAATGATATGCACTAATATGTTTTTTTTTGTATTATTCTCTATAGACCACTCCGCGTTACGAAGTAATTCACATATATGAAATCAAAATCATTGATTCACGGAACAAGGTTTTGCAGAGAACACAATGTTTTGTTCCGTGCGGGTTCTGAACCCCCAGCACAACCCGCTATGAGTTGACCTAAATACTTACGACGATTTGTTTTCACAGACTATAGATCAATTGGTGACTTCGGAGATTGTGATAAGTAGCAAAACACAGACGAAGCCTCGTGGAATGCTGCAACTACCCTTTGGCCAGCGACAAAGAAAATTGAGTTTGGAAAAAATAGTGTGATAGTACATAATTGTTGAAAAAACGTGTATATTCAGGATACCAAAAGATTTCTCGAAGAATTAGACTGAATTAACAATACTGTGAAGTTCTAACAGCTTTGTCTTGTTTAAAAACATGTACAGTTTTGTAATTTGTAGTGAGCATATAATTATATACTATTAATATATTGTTCATATTGATAATATACGCATTGGGATACTTTAGAAAACAGTTTGGATTGTAATAACGCTTGTGCGAATGTTCTGCACGACTTTCAAAATAATTTTAAAACGAGTGAGTGACCAAAAATATATAAATAAAAAAAATAGTAATACATGTTATAACTCTTGAGTTTTTTAATCAATCATATTTTTGTTTTCTAAGTAGTTTAGTCATTTGTTACGTAAAAACTGGAGACGAACATAGGTAACAAGTCAATTTTTTTCAGTCACGAAGAACAAAACCGATTTTAAATATCTCACTGTATTCATTTTATAATCGACTAGCTGCTGCCCGCGACTATGTCTGCGTAGAATGTGCCGAAGGCGTAACATTCAGACAGAAAGACATATATACATAAAAATATGTATATAAATTGTAGCCTTTGTCTTATTCTGATGTATAAGCTATATTATTGAAAGTTTCATTAGAATCAATTCAGTAGTATTTGAGTGAAAGAGTAACAAACATCCATCCATACATACAAACTTTCGCCTTTATAATATTAGCAAGGATTTTTAAGGGTTCCCCATGTATCTCCGGAGCCCAAGATCCAATACCAATGAAATTAATATGGGACCATATGGGAAGCACCAGCTTTCAAATAAAAAAGAATCATCAAAATCGGTTTCCCCAGTCGAAAGTTCTGAGGTAACAAACATAAAAAAATACAGCCGAATTGAGAACGGAGGATGTTTTTAAAGTCGGTTGAAAACAACGTAACGTAAAAACAACAGGCGTAGCTAGGTGGACAAGGGCCCCGGTGCATAGAGAAAAAAGCGCCCCCCCAATTCCTCTTTCTACGTAGCTTGAACTTATAATAACCAATTGACCTTCAAACTTATAGATAGCGATAGGAAAAGAATGTATTGACTTGGACTTATTCCTACTAGAATAAGTCTATACATTGTTTTTTTAAGCGGAAGAATCCCTTTGTGTTTAATGAAGGAAAATGGGAATGAATAAACACGATGCATCTGGACAATAAATGAGATGTTTATTAGACAGACATTAATTTGTAGAGAAAAGAAATCCGGAAGACGCGAGGTCAATTTCGCAGCGGCGACAAACTTTTAATCCTATTTTCTTTTGTTTACGTTGAGATTTTCATCAGTTTGGCAATCAGTCGTTTAGCTTAGCGTTTGGGCGCGTTTCCAGAAAACGTGAGAAACTTTTCGTCTATTTTTCTGCAAATTTTAATGTAAGCTTTTTAAGATAAGCACTGCAAAAGATGAGATGATTAGACGGAAAAAAAATTCAAAAATGCCCAATCAATTTCACAATCTCTTTAATTTTTGCAAATTCATCTATAACCACGCAAATCCAAGTTTAATGCCGCCTTGTTTTCTAATGCAATTAATGTTAAAGGTGGATGGGGATCTTGTTCAATGCTGTTTGGTCTGAGTTCGTCATAATCCTCAGGTTACTGAAAGATATTACGGTGGTAGGGCCACGCAGCAGCTTTGGCTGTTGCACGAACGGGCAGGCTAGTCCGGGTAAGTACCACGAACTCACAGAAGACCGGCGTAAAGTGGAAGTATAATATTTTCGCGTTTCGTCTGGGGATCGAGGTGGCCGGAGCCCAATTTTCAAAGGGTTGTCAACGCATCTGCAACCCTCGGGTGTAGCAGATGTCCATGGGCGGCGGTATTCACTTAATATCAGGTAAAAAGTATGTGTAATTGTTCATGTTCATTTAACGTCATTAAAAAAAATCTTGTCAGCATACTCGAGGTTGGCTAGAGCGGGAGCTCCTTTCTTTTCAACGCTTAGGGGGCCCTCTGAGATTCGGGGCCCTGGTGCACAGCGCCCCCTGACCCTACTATAGCTTCGCCAGTACTTGGTTTAGTCCATCCTTAATTAAAATAATCAAGGAAAAAGAGCGTTTCTATCGCAAATATAAAAATATAGCAAGCTCACATGACATAAAACTATTCAATAGCATTCAATCTGCTGCTCTAAATTCAGAATGGTGCGCTAAAAATAAAATCTAACTAAACATCAGTAAATGTCATGTCATCAAATTTTCTAAGAAAAGAAATCTTAATTGACATCATATAAACAATATACATCATATAAATAAACTTGATGAATACAATAATGGTTTATTAGCAGCCTTAGTTTTAAGCTAGGTGTGGGAAAATTCTGCTTACATAAAATGCCAGACTTCTAAGGTTTAACCTGGATGACATAATAGGTGGATTCTTATATGACGACGACTTAGTAACCTCTTAACATTGCATAAAATACTTATTCACACCCTTAATTCTGACGTCCTGTGCCATGGTTCATTGAGATGTTCACCTAAATGTAATCGTAGACAGCATCTTTTTATATAGATACCGCTAACTCGGAATATATATATATATATATATATATATATATACAATCTCATAACACTTCTAAATTCGAATGTGTAGACAGTACAATATTTTCTGTAGAAACATAAATATTTCATCAAAACTTGGCATCATTTTAAAAAACTATTAAGTCCTCTGAAAATATTGGTCTGCTTCTTATAAGTAAATTAGTAAGTATTAGTTATAATATACTTTATTGAAATACCATATTCAAATTGAACGTGTTGGGTTGTTATTGAAATGAAAGTTTAGTAATATTATGTTAGTTGGTCTATTATAATTTACTTAATTTTATAATTTGTATTTTGTAACCGCGCCAAATAAATAAATGATACTTCATGAAATCTGGACCGGGGCACATAAGCTCCGCAAAAACTCATGTTTTCGATATCATCTGGTTCGGTTAAACCGTGCAAATTGCAGAAACATGCTAGACCGCATGAAAATCCGTTTAGCTGATTCTGCTATACCTAATGGAAATTCCTTTAGCTGATTATGGTAGACTGGATGACAATCCCTTTAGTTGATTACGCTAGGCTGGATGTTAATCCCTGTAGCAGATTATGCTAGACTGGAAATCCCTATAGCTGGTTAAGCTAGATCGGAAATGCCTTTACCTGATTACGCTAGACGAGAAATACCTATAGCTGATTACGCTAGACCGGAAATTCCTTTAGCCGATCGTACTTGATCTGAAATCTCTTTAGCTTTTAGGCATTGGCTGATTTTTTTTATTTATTAAGTAAAATTTCGTTTTTTTTTTTTCATATTTATCGTTTTTTTTTCTAAAATTTTTCTGATTTTCCTATCTTTCCTTTTTTAAAATAACAAAATGTAATTTGTTTTTGGCACTTATCAAATTGTGCTTTAGGTTTCAATATTTTCATAAGTATTAATAAAACAATCTTCATACATGATATCTGTATTTGCGTTATATTTTCATCACTTTTACTTTGTAATTTCATTCAGTATCTACTTAATAGTACGAAATAGTTTAATTGAAGAAAAATATTATCCTTTTGTTAAGATTATATTAGAATAATGCTAACTGCCTTTGATATCAAACTTTTGTTATGTTTATGTGGGTAGATGAAAGGCCGAAGGCAAAACAACATTGCTTTGAAAAAGCTGCTTCTCTAAAAACGAGGGCTTTATTTTTCTGTGTGTCGGTTTCAAATAAATTCAATATATATTTTCTTTCTTTGCGTAATGCAGCAGTGTTTTGTTATTTGGTATTAGAGGATGATTATCAAAATATTTGTAACTGTTCATTGTCTTTTTACCTATAATTCAAAGATACAACATGCATTGTTAGTAAGTGGGCGATTTTGCAATAGACTCAGTTTTATATTGTTTGTTCAAATTCACTATAGGAACTTTATTCAATTTGTCTCATTAATTGCTTATTTTCATAAAATATCAAACTAACTAAAAAAATTTAACAATTTCTGGAGTTTCTTAGTTATATATTTATAGGTTTTAAGTTTTTTCCATGTTTGGTTACAAATATTTATTCTTTGTCACTTTTCTAGTATATATACCGTCAATTTTCTTGTTTTTCTTGAATAACTTACTATTGTCTAATAGGTACTTGGAATGTCAACTGACTATTATAATAATATCTTTGTATTAATATTTAAATACGAATAACGGGTTGCGCAGCGGAGGATCTTAAAAACGATTTAATGTAAAATAATATTTGATAAAGGATTACAAATTAATTATAAATAAATAAATAATATAACTATCTTTTAACTTATTTATTATATAACCGTAGTATTCATTGTTGCTTAGCGTCTTTCCGTTTTCTTTCAGTAAGATGTAGTGTACATCCATTACCCATTGTTAACAATGGCACCAGCTCGAAAAATTGTTAAATTTTGTTATATGTTAGGTAGGTTAGGTTATATAGGATAGATTTACTAGATTTGATTTATTAGATTTAGGTTTTTTTTTATTTTTTAGTGCGAATAGTTTTTTGAATTCGGTTTGTTGTTGTTAAAAAGCTTTTTATTTTTAGTGATTTAATTTTAATAATGAGGTATTACAAAACATGGCTAGACCTGACAAATACACTGCTCGTATGAGAAAACGGTGTCAAACTGAAACCGAGACTGAAAAAGGAAAGCGATTAAAAGCAAATTAGGAATGAAAATCTTAAACATTTCAAATGAGAGACTTGACCAGCGCGAAAATAGATTGTTAAAAAAAAAGATCCTATATGTTACGTAGGTTAAATGACGAAAATCAAGAAAATTTACAATAATCGTCTTAGTTTAATTGGCACTCGTTTGACTATAAGTTTATTTACAAAGATTACCAATCGCATTGACGAATTGACAACGGCCTAACTTGAATTGTTTTGTGAACGTCAACGAATAGGTACTGTTGATAGATTTGGCAGACGGAGTTGCAGTTCGAATTTATCCCAATATCAGACAAGTAGACGCTCCCAATTCACATAGATCTGAGAAAGCGAAAAAAGCGCATTGTCCGAAACTCATTATCAGAGCTATATAAAATAGAAATAGGATCATTTCTGAATAAAACCCTTTCGAACAAAATAAAAATTTTGCAAATCCGTCTATCACGGATATGTATATCACGGAGTTATTGTACACGGAGGATCCCGAAGTAAGAATAAGTACATAAATTAAAACATACAAACATCCGAATTGATAACATACGCTTTTTTGAAGTCGGTTATATTGATTCACAGGGTGCGAGGTCTGGGCTGTATAGAGTAGCTGAGTGATCTGTTTCCATAGTTGTGGTCTTCAAATACGCATTGATTATAATAGCGGAATATTACTCCGTGTTAACGTGGTGTAAGACGACATTTCTGGGAGGACGCCTTTCGTAAATCTTTCCTAACGCTTCGGGGAAGCAATTGTTTACTAAGCAGTTTGCAATCAATGTCCCTTGGTTTTTAAACGACATTGTAATGTAATGTCTTGATCTGCCCAGAAAAGACTTCCTTATCTTTCGTCGGTAAGTTCTAAAGGGAAAGAAAGACCCATTCCGCAATAGTAATGTCGACATATAATGATTGGAAAAAGTTTTAGTTTAGTTTAAAAAAAAAGAAAAACCTGGCCGTGTACGATAACATTATCCTGTGTTGTAAGAACGTTTAACAAACATAAATTTCACGCGGATAAACGCCCAGATGAGAAGCAACTATCTGTGGGTCACAAAAATAGTTGTCCCGTGTGGGAATCGAGCCCACGACCCCCAACGCCGAAGCCACGCAACAACTGCGCCACGGAGACTTCAACTTCAATCACGAATACACACGGGATTTAGACACGAAATGTAAATTGAAGCCTCTGTCAACTCTCTTGTTGATTTAAACCACAGGGACAATCGTCAAAAATATTTAAAGAAAATTTCCACGAGTTAAATTAATTGTAATATCGACTTTTTAAGGAATGCCATAATAAGAAACAAAAGCCAAATATTGCAAAATAAAAAGCAATATATTACTAGAGAGTTCCATATCCAACTTTCGCAATTGTTTTTTTTTATGTAAATAAAGCCTGAACCAGAAACTTATATACATATATTCATTATTTTGTATCTTTTCATCTTACTCTAGGCTAACAATTTTCTCCCACTTTCTTTGTCAGCAAAAATACAAAAAATTTAATCTTTCTTTATCCTCTAAGCCCGTTGACGTAATACTTGAACAACCTCAGGGTGGAAAATAAATACTTTAATATTATATTACAGCGTAGAAAAAAGTATTTACTTACTTCAAAATCACCGATAGACGTTTCAATTTCGTTTATATGAATAGGAAATAGCAAGATTTTACCATCAAGTTTGAACTCCGCGAATTTAGTTCGTGCAATATCCAAAATAATTCATACCATTATTCATTCATTTTGTTAGCCGTGTTATTATAACGCTTTATAGTATATTTTTGTTTCATGATTTTATAAGGTCACCTAATTCAAAACTATTTTAATAATAAAATTTTAATAACTCATAGAAAGGAAAAGTGTTTATCGATTTTTTAATTACTTAATTTTAAAGAGAATCATCTCTATTTCTCAGCAAGATTACAATTTAACATATAAAATACATTATCTTCAAAATGGATAAACAAAATCTATACGAATACATGCCCAAGAAACGAGATTTATATAACGACTACAAGTGTGACGAAAACGTTTGAACAAAGGAACGTTAATTTAATCAACTAAACGTTGAAATCAGAACAATTACACTGTTCACTAAATCCATTAAGTTCCAAACGTGTAGTTGGCGGCAATGCGTTCGTGGATCAACAGTGTGAACATGACAGCTGTGGACACAGCATGTTATTGTCCCTTTTAATTGTGATACTGACATGTTAGGCAACCTCACAAATATTTGTTCCATTAACATACGAGGGCGAATTGATAAGTACGTGGCCTAGTCAAGAATATTAAATAAAATGAACAGAATATTTATTTTCTCTATATATTCGACCTCTTCATTCCACGGAAATTAATGGTCATTTTTTATTTAACTTTATAAACAGATGAAAGTCCAAAGATGCCTGCAAAATAAATCTGATCAGGCGGTAATTCGAAACCACAATCATGACTTTGAGTCATTTATATTTACAAGACGTGTGAAGTAGCCGCCCAAATGATCTTTGAATACTTAAAAAGTGGTCCGAAATGGTCATAAATGGTCCGTGGTTTTTAGCAATTAGAAAGATTCAAAAAATCTAAGTTAAATTTTTCTGATTAGCACCTCAAAATATTAATTTTGAATTCTCAAGCAAAGATCCAAGAAAGTTACGAAATACACAATAGGTCAGAAGTTTAACCGTGTTTAATATGTCTCAAATGTGCTGTCTCAATGCTTATACAATGGCGTACTCACATAACCAGATAGTGATATTTGTAAGTAACAACGCATTTTCTTTCCTGTTTTAAGAAATGTTAGTTAATGTTTCCCCTATTGGTTGTAAAAAAATCGCCCCAAAGGGACCATACTAGCATTATAAGTATACTTAAAATAATGTGTTGGAACAATAACGGAAAGGAATCTGCCTAGATGGAATAGTTTGATAATTTATTAGAACAAGTGCAGTTTTAAATCGAGTGCGATCACAGATAATAACTTCACATGTTACAACTAGTAAATATTTTGCGTTAACCTAAAATTTTTCGATACTTTTCTCAACTCTAAGTTTATTATCGTCACTTATTTTAAAATAGGCTTAGGGCTGGTCTATGAATTTAACATAGAACTTAAATGTGTAAATAAATTGTCGACAAATCTTGCTGCAAATGGATAAACAAATATAATATATGAGCGTATCTACCGCTTAGCTTAGTGGTTAGTTAGCGCAGGTTAAGTCCTAGCAGTGATGAAAGATATTCTGACAATTTATATTATCTTATATTGGTTAAATTTGGTTCGTATATTGTAAAGTGAATGAATTATATTATTATAATTTATAACTTCGGGGTCTTCACAAGTTGAGTTTTAATTCCCAACGTAAATGATATAAGGCTATTTGATTTGAGCGAAAAGCTTTCTGGTGGCTTAGCGATGTATAGCCCACCTGACGCTTTCGCAATTACGGTGTGCAATATCGTTGAGAATATTAAAAACTTCGAAGTTAACAGAATTTTATTGATAAAGGAATAAGATTCAACTTCGATAACTTTGTTGGCGTGATCATTGTTAATTGGAAGAATGAATGTGATAGAAAGCACTTCACTTTCTTCTAATAAACTGCTAAAAATTGATGTCGTCATCACTAGGATACCGTACAACAAACAAACATAATACAAGTTGGATCTGAAAGAAGAAAAACTACAATTATAGTTGGTGTTTACTGTGACGAAATATAAACGGAAATGGACAGGCTACTTGAAAAGAACCGTGACTTGTCAGTTGATCTAATCTACTATTTTTTCATGTATATGTTCGAGCCCTACTACTGGAAAAATGTTGTGTGATGAATATATCTATGTTTTTCCAGCGTCTAGTTGTTTATATACTCTATGTATAAATGTATTCATTTACAAAAGAAAAGTATGTTTATCGGTTATCTAGTACGCATAGTACAAGGGATGCTTAGTTTCGGAATAGAGAATGTCGCGTAAAAATTTGTCCGAAATAATTATTTACTTTACTTATACTGATAATGAAAATCGCTATGCACCTTATAACAGACCGTCTCAAAACTACAAAAGTTACAAAAGAAAACTCAAACGTATCACTAGACTTCGTACTAATTGATTTCAAATTTTCTGGTAAAAAACGCCATTTCTAGGATTTCAGTAGTAGAGGGATCAATGAATTTCCAAAATACACGATTTATCAAAAATAAAACCGAGTAAAGCTCGGTCCTCCAGGTAATTTCTATAAATTTCCTATCTTTTTTCAGTTTATGCAGTGTTGTTTACTTCTAAGCAGAGTCACAGTTGTATTGATTAAGCTGGTTTAATTGTGTTCTATAATTATTAGTATTATTAGCGTATCCACTGAAAATGGACAAAAGAGAAAATAAGACGACGTTGTATCGCCTTCGGCTAAAATAAATAAGCGCTCTTTCTCGGGCTAAAGTAATTACAAATTTCTATTTGTATTTATTATATTATATTTTATTTTACACTAGTTAAAATTGTTAAAAAAATCATCCGCTGAGTTTCTTTTCTCGGTTTTCTCGGTGGCTTTTCTTTTCCGAACCGGTAGTCGTATTTTATTATCAATAAGTAAGCTTTTCTTTTCCGAACCGGTAGTCGTATTTTGATTATCAATAAGTGAGTATTACACTCACTCTTAAATATATTTGAATTTTGAATCACACGAGTTTTAAATACCAATTACAGATGATTTGTTACTGGTATTTAGAACTCGGTTTAAATATAATAAAATAAGGGAATATTAAAATTAAGGGGCTTTATAGAGATTTACTACTATCTTATGACACTGTTAAGAAAAGTTCTAAGCGTAGGTATTTTAACGACATTTTAACGAGAATCGTAAAGAAAATGGCTGTGGTAGTGAATCTGACGTTAAGCACACAGTCTTAGTTTTACTAACGAAATTAAATTTAAACGTTGGTGGGAATGTGGACTTAAATTTAGAATGATAAGAAAGAAAACTGTATGAACTTTTAGTTAAAATAGTGATTAAAGATGTCATGAATACAGTAATCGATGTCAGAAAGTCACCATTGAAATTTTCAAGATTTTGATATATTTTGCAAAATTTAAATAAAGAATCTTCAAACGTTAAAGATTCTTTATACTTTCGTAAAGTTTAAAGTAACATACGAAACTTTGTGTAAATGAAACTATGACTAAATACAGTTATGTTTTAATTACTTAAACATGACGTAGGCATGTTAATTTTATTTATTTTAATATGTATTTTTTCTTATAAACTCATGTTATTCTCACGTTGTTTATATATTTAAATAGGATTCAAAATCCTATTTTATATCCCAATTCCAATTTTCTATTCCATTAAATAATACAATGGTAACTATAACCAATGGAAAATAATTCAGCAGCGATAACATTCGCCATAGGTATATTTGTTTATACTTAACGTTTTTGCACCTTAATATTAGTAACTGGGCGTGAGAGCTTCGCGCAGCGTTTTTTTTTTCTGAAAAATCGTGTATTTTCGTTAAAATTACTGGGCAAGGTTATTTTTATTCTGATAATGTAATATAGTCCCATCCCACAAATTTTTGTGGTGCCTTTGGTCTAAAAGTCAATAACAAGATTTATTATTTTAAGTGTATGTTACGAAAATAAAAATAAAATAAAAAACTAGTGGCATGAACTGTACAAGAACCATAAATAAAAACTTACATTTAGTATTGAATATTAGGTGAATCACGACAAATGAAACGTTTACTAGTTAAATATTATCTTTTACTTCTAGATTTAAATAAATAATTCAACAAGAGCAAAACAAAGGCTTTGCATGTTTTCGTTGCTTTTGAGTACCTTCGTAGCTCGTCTTAATTATTCATCAAAAGTAGGCCAATGAATTTTAATAAGCAAAATTAAGATTACCATTTACCTCGCAATAATTCTAAACAGAGATCTTTTGGACGCATTCCTTGCAACTTGACCTGTTGTTGATAGATGGATACTCTTTTTTTTACTGATAGCTATAGAGTCCCGCGACTTCGTCCGCATGGAATTTAAAATAAATAAAATTTCTTAGCCTAATTAAAGTAGCCTAAGTTAAAACCGTCAAAATCGGTCCAGCCGTTTCAGAGATTAGCCGAAACAAACAGATAGACAGACAGACAGAAAAAATATAAAAAATGTCGTTTTGGTACTGTCATGTTTTTATTAGTTTATTCGATGCTACCCGCAAAAACTGTCACAATAATCTGTGTCTTGGTAAAATACATCAGTTTGCGATAGTCCGTGTTTCATTCGATACATTACATTGGCGCAGTCGGTTTAATTTTTTTTTTAAAAAAAGAGACATTAGTACGTGTACTTTTTGGAGCAGCTACAATGCCTATTGGAAAGATTGAAACGTTTGATGTCGGGACGCATAATTGGGATGCGTATTGCAGAAGAATTAAACAGTTTATCGTACTCAATAACATTCCGGAAGAGTTACACGTGGCCACATTAGTGACTCACGTTGGGGTAACCTGTTACGAATTAATGTGTGACCTATGCGCGCCCGATTTACCTGAAGCAAAGTCTTTCGAAGAACTTGAGTTAATTGTGAAACTGCATCTCGAGCCACAACGATCGGAAATCGCAGAACGACACGTTTCCAGGCAACGAAAGCAAGTTTCGGGGGAGACCGTAAACGAGTATTTGCAATGTTTGAAACACTTAGCCAAGACTTGCAATTTTGGAACGACATTGGAAGTTAATTTGAGAGATCAATTTGTGTCCGGTCTCCTACACACGAGGATATGAGATCTAGACTTTTTGCTGAACGTGATTTGGATTATAAACGGGCGGTGGAGCTAGCCCTGGCGTTAGAAGCGGCTGATAGGCATGCAGCAACGTCAGCGGTCAGCGGCAGCATTGCCACAGTTCCATCCGATGGCATCCATCGCGTGGCAGCGGTGGCAGGGAAGCGCGAGCTACATCGTGCGGCCGATGCGCGCGCGTTTCATCTACACCGGCAGCGTCCCCCGGGGCGGCAGCGGTGCGACGTAGCCCATGTCCGCGGTGTGGCAGAGTTGGTCATGCGGCAGCCAGGTGCCGTTTCAAGGCGTATCATTGTGATAAGTGCGGTGAGAAAGGACATTTAAAAGTTATGTGCCGTAAGTTCGAAGGTGATCGCGAATCAGAACAATTAAGAACAACTAAAGGTCAGTTTTTTTTAGTTGACTCCGATACAGAAGATAGTCTAAACTTTTATAATTTATCCTATGATGGTGAGGACAACCCATATTACATTAATTTAAAAATAAATAATTATTCAATGCAGTTCGAAGTTGATACTGGTTGTAAGTTTTCGGCTATTTCAAAGTCATGCTATGATGTTTTGTTTTCTAAAGTACACTGCATAAAAAATCTCTAACGTTAAAGTCATATACCGGCAATGTAATAACACCAGTCGGATATATTGTGGTGCAAGTTACTTACAGAGCGCGATCGGAAAATCTTCAACTTTTTGTAATTAAAAACGGTGGTCCGCCTTTAATGGGTCGTACTTGGATACGGATTTTAGGTGTAAACATAAATGATTTTTACAATATATCCGATGGTTTAACAGAACCTATTGACATTTTGCGAAAAGAATTCTGCGATGTTTTTACCGATGGGCTTGGGACATGTAAAATTCCTATACAGTTACATTTGGCAGATAAAACTCCGGTTTTTGTTAAAGCGCGTCCGCTGCCGCTCGCGTTACGGGCGCCAGTAGAACGAGAGCTAGAACGTTTGCAAAGCGACGGTGTTATTTACAAAGTGGAGCGTTCCGATTATGGAACCCCAATTGTTCCTGTTATTAAAAAGAATGGAGACATACGCATTTGTGGAGACTACAAAATAACCATTAACTCTCGATTAAAAGATTTTCATTTTCCACTTCCTCGCATAGAAGAGATTTTTGCTACATTATCGGGAGGGGCGGTATTTTCAAAACTCGACTTGTCGCACGCCTATCAACAGTTCGTATTAACAGAAGAATCTCAACCGATGACTGCAATAACTACACATATAGGAACTTTCGTTTATAAGCGCGTCCCTTTTGGAATTAAATGCATACCCGAAAATTTTCAGAAAATTATGGAAGAAATTCTTAATGGATTGCCGTCAACGGTTGTATTTCAAGATGATATTTGTTGTTCTGGAAAAGATAAAGAAAGCAATCTTAAAAACTTAAGAGCTGTCTTGAGTAGATTAAGAGATGTGGGATTACGTATTAACTTGTCAAAATGCGAATTTTTTCAAGATAGTGTTACATATTTAGGATACCGTATAGATAAGAACGGCCTACACGCAGATGATAAGAAAGTGGAAGCGATTGTGGCCGCTCCCACCCCAAAAGATGTAACACAATTAAAAAGTTTTCTTGGGCTCGTGAATTTTTATGCCAAATTTTGCATTAATATAAGCGACATATTAAAACCCTTATACGATTTGCTCAAAAAAGATGTTAAATGGTTTTGGGATGAACGGTGTGAAATTGCATTGAAAAAGATTAAACGCATACTTAGCAGTGGTCCGGTGTTGGCGCATTATGATTATAAATTGCCGTTAATCCTTTCTGTGGACAGTAGTGCGTACGGTTTAGGCGCGGTGCTAATGAACCGCTATCCCGACGGCTCAGAGCGCGCGGTCAGCTGTGCATCGCGCACTCTAAACGCTCATGAGCGCAACTACTCGCAACTAGATAAAAAGGCGTTAGCGATTGTGTTTGGCGTAACAAAGCACCACCAATACTTGTTCGGTAGACATTTTTTACTGCGTAGCGATCATCGTGCTCTTAGTTTTATTTTCGGTAAAAACAAAGGCATTCCACAAACAGCGGCAAGTCGCTTACAACGATATGCGATTAAGTTAGCTGCATATAATTTTGATATTGAATTCGTCCCATCATCGAAAAACTTTTTTGCGGATGCCCTTTCGCGTCTACCTATGCAGCGGACAGTAAGAGATGCTAGTGATACTTTCGAAGGGAGTTATTTTAATTTTATAGAATATCGATTACCGGTCACGTTTCACGAAATTAAAGCTGAAACTCTTAAAGATAGTCAATTAACAAAGATAGCTGGATATGTAAAATTTGGCTGGCCAGAACGTATGCAAAATGAAAGCGAGCGAGTATTCTTTAATAAAAAGGATAATTTGTTTCTAGAACACGGTTGCTTGGTTTGGGGCTATCGTTTTATTATACCCAAAACTCTTAGAAGTGCTGTACTACGTGAATTACATAACGGTCACATCGGCGTAGTAAAAATGAAACAAATAGCTCGAAATTATTTATGGTGGGAGGGATTAGACAGTGACATAGAAAAAATATGTCGCGATTGCAACGCTTGTTCGTCGCAGCGCAGTGAGCCGCCGCCCGCGCCGCTACACTCTTGGCCATGGCCGACAGAGCCTTGGACCCGTCTTCATGTCGATTTTTTAGGGCCGTTTAAGAATGAATATTATTTTGTCTTAATTGATTCCAATACAAAATGGATAGAAGTGGAAAAAGTTTCGAGCACCTCAGCACAGGCAGTTCTTTCTTGTTCGCGTAAAATTTTTTCACGTTTCGGTCTTCCGAAATCCATAGTTAGTGACAACGGTCCACCCTTCTCTTCAAGAGAATATTTAAATTATTTAGAGAGTAACGGTATTAAACGCATTTTAGTCGCCCCGTATCATCCGGCAAGTAATGGTGCGGCTGAAAATGCATTAAGTTAAATGCAGTTCGATTAGTTAAACAAGTCCTTAAAAAAGCGTCTGTTGATAATGAAGATTACAACACAGCTCTGTGTAAATTTCTCTTTACATATAGAAATACGGAACACTGTACGACACAAAAAGAACCTTCAGTTTTGCTGTTAGGGCGGCGTTTACGTGGTAGGCTTGATCTTTTGCGTCCAGTAACCGCAGATATAGTTAAGGAGAAACAGAGCATTCAAACGGAGAGGAAAGGTGGAGTTTCACGCAACATAGCTCCCGGCGATGCTGTACTTTTCCGTGATTATTCAAATAAAGATATTAAATGGAAGGAAGGAGTGGTAGTAGATAAAACCGGACCAGTGTCTTTTCGCGTTAACACTGAGGATAATAGGACCGTCAAGAAACACATAGACCAAATTTTAAGTAAAACGTCTCGAAAATCACGCCATTCTCTATCCTGTGTGAGTCCAGCCCTTGCTAAAGGTTCAGAGGAAATAAATGAAGATGTTAACGATGGTTGGTCAACTCCGTTAAATGAATCAGTTTCTTCGGGAGATAATTTAGTTTCTTGCACCCTAAATAGCAATGTGGAAGGAAATAGTGGGGGTGACCTTAGTAATAGCGCTACACCAACTCCCTTAAGTATTGCGAAAGATGAGTTTGCAGAACGTCCCGGACAGACGCGCCAACAACGAACTTACACTCCGCATGCTATGAAATTAAGATCCCGTCTTAAAAATAAGTAATTAAAAATTAAAAAAAATAGTCAAACCTTCAAAAATATTATTAAAACTCTTTGTCGCTCATATTATGCATATAAATTATGTTAAACTATTTTGTACCTAACTAATAATAAGTTATTTTATATGTTATGTTCCTTTAATGCATTGTACTTCTATTGTTCACATCTCTCTAACCATTTTTTGTTTTTAGTTTTATTTAAATTTAAATGATATTGTTTTTGTTTTAAGAGGAGGTAAATGTCATGTTTTTATTAGTTTATTCGATGCTACCCGCAAAAACTGTCACAATAATCTGTGTCTTGGTAAAATACATCAGTTTGCGATAGTCCGTGTTTCATTCGATACATAACAGGTACATGTATCCATTTAGTATCTGGACCACCAGCAAAAACATGCACATGATAAAGAAGATATAAATGTAATTGGTCGCTGAAATAAATACTACATTGTAAGATATTAATTTGAAAACGGATGGGTAAAGAACTAGATTACTTCAGAATAAAATAGAATATGTAATTTGCGTCAAAATTATAACGTCTGTTGAAATAAATCCCCAATGACAAATATCCAAGAGGTAATATTAATTTAATTAAAAATATAATATTTAAGAGGTCCAGTAAGTGGTTCAATAAATTGTTTAAGCCTTGGAATAAAATTAGAGAAATTTCCATTCCGAATATTGTTTTAACGCTCATGCTTAATTTAATACGGCACTGAATTTTTTATCGACAACTCCAATAAATATATAATACAATAAAAACGGGCTTAGATGTAAATTAAAAAAAAACGTTACGGTAAAATCAACCTCAATCGAATAACTTTAGATTTGAACCCTCAATGTGAGGGCTATTGTTAAAGTTTAATTGAACTTTTTTAATAGATCTCGTCGAGTTTAAATTAAACAAGGATACCGATTTGGCGAAGTGGTTTTTTAACGTGTTTGTGCTAAATCACGTTTAGATCGATATAGTCAATTTGTTTCATCATTATTATATTCTATTATAAATCGATACGATGCCAATGTGTGAGGTTAATATTGTTGATACTCACGTAGGCTAAAACAAGACTATTATACCTGTAATATTATATTGTAAACTGACCTTTTAAAAATTAGCAACTGTTGAGTTTCTTGCCGGTTTCTTCTCAATAGAAAATGGTTTCCGAACCGATGGTAACTTATGAACATATTAATTTCCTTGTAAAATTTCGACGTTTCATAAGAACGCGCAAGCGTCTATGTGAATAAAGATATTTTATTATTAATATTTATTATTATTAATCTGCACTAAACATATTATCTTTGCTTGATTTTTTAAACATATTTATAGAAAATCGGAATGTTTCGCTTTTTATTTTTCTTAAATTCCCACTTAATCACATCCACATACTAGTAGAAGGGCTAGTAGTACTAATACTGCTATTAATTAATTATTTTAACTCTAACATAACATACATATAATATAAAAAGCTTTGAAAACTTGGAAGGCCTTGACAAATTATGATGTTAAAAAAAGCTGGCTGGCTTGGCGTCCATTGCCAATTAAATTTTTATTGGGTTAATTTAATTTTCTACCGACTTCAACGTTACAGATTTTTTCTTAGCCAATACGATGACTCCTTCGCTATATACTTAAAATAAATAACGGGCAGCTACACATACAAAAACAAATGTAATTTAAGTAATTGGCATATTTTATATTAGGGTACATAACTAGTTCGATTAATGTACCTTCTCGTATTATTACTTGTTAATATATTTAATATGAAAATGGCTGGAATTTCAGAATGTACTAAGGAAATCTTTAAAGAAACAAGAGTGTTTTAGTTTTTTTTTATAAGTTAGTAAGAAGCGAATCTAAATCTGAATAATATTCAGATTTAGATTAATGTTCAGATTTAGATTCGCTAAACTTATTATGTGTGTAAACTTATTATTACACATATTATGTGAAATAGGGAAGAGGCGCATAATAACATAATTTTTCCTACATTTATATATTAGTACCCGGAGGACCGAGCTTTGCTCGGTTTGTTTTTTTTTTGGTAAATCGTGTATTTTGGAAATTACATTTAGATACAAATTACTGAGTAATGAAATATGCATAATATTTTTCGATCTTACCGACGAAATAATAAGAAAATATGAACTGATGTTTTTCACAAAAGAAAGAACTTTAAAAAAAAGGAAAAAAAATAACAAAATAACAAATCGACAAAAAATTAAAAATAAAGAAAGCAATGATCTGGAATAGAAAAAAAAGTAAAAAAATAAATGTGTAAGTGATCGTGACGCGAATCACGGCCGTCTGTTTTGGGGCCGCCCGATTACCGACCGAGCTATTATGACATTTTCTCTTGCGGCGAAATTTACCGTCATATTCGAATGATATTTTTCATTCCCTGAAAACAGGGATAAAAGCACATTTTCTAAAAATGAAACCTAGCTAGATCGATTTTTCGCCCCCGACGTATATACTAAATTTCATAAAAATCGCTGGAGCCCTTTCCGAGATTCCGATTATATATATATATACAAGAATTGCTCATTTAAAGGATAAGAATATACATAGAATATGCTATATATTATTAAAGAAGTTTAATATTAAGGGGTTAGATTATATATATATATATATAAGAAGTAAAGGAGTTTTTAAAATATTTACTATGTGAGCATCGCATAACTAATATGCTAAACTCTGCCCGCAATATTTCGCTGGATATCTATAGATTGTTAGTGCAATAGAAATAAAATGTGCTATATAGAAATCGCACGTGAACTTTATGCGAAATATGGCAGCTTCGATTTTGTATATTGGTAAGGTGAAATAAAGAGACCTTTTCCGCGTATTTTACGCGAAAACTGTCGAGATCGACATTTCGAGGACTGGCTTTTGAAATATATCAATGCCCTTTTTCTTCCCCTCAGACTAGTTTTATGTAAGGATATCCTTAGAAACAACTCAGCAGTTGTGTTATTAAAGAAATTGATTTTTGTATTGAATAGATTTTTTTTTAATTTATCGGGACTTAAAACAGTTATACATTAACAATTTTACATAAAACAATTTTACTAAACGTATAAGCAATACCAATACCTACAAAATAATATTAATTATATTAAAATGAATACGTCGTTTCCTAGCCTAATTCGCATATTACGATTTAAGTATTATTATAACCGAAGCCCAAACAAATGTGTTTAAAAGGCTTTTGTTTCAATACGTTTAAGTAAAATCAACCAGAATTAAATGACGTTCAATTACATTTCGATGCTAATACTCACCGTAATGTGTTCTATTAAAATTTAATAGGTTTTTATTAGTTATCTTTTAGTTCAAATGAAATAAGAACATGCTATTACCTACCGATATGATGATGGGTTGTAAGTCCGAAATAAAGGACCACAAATTATCAAACACTATGCAACTTTATAATTAATTATATTAAGCACTTTCTTATGTTTTCAATAATTCATATAAGTGCAGAGATTAGCACTATAAATATTTAAATGTGATATTCTCTAAAATTTAAGCTTAAATTAATCAAATTCTGTTTGCTTTCTATTAAATGCTATCTGACTGATTTTAGACAAAAGAATGTCATTTGAAATAAAAAAAAAACATTAAGAAAATTCTTGTACCTAAAAATATTGAAAACACAGCGAGAACATTTAATTAGGGATCAATGTGCGGTAGGAATGCTGCAAATTGAAGGAAATCAATAGACGGAGGTTGCTTTGGTGTAAAGCGAAGTGTTATTAACCGTCTTTGGCGGCGTTACACCCATACAAGGGACCCCGCCGATCATCCGGTCGATGAAGGAGTAATAGGCTTGGCAAGATCGTTTCATGTAACTCACCACAAGATGTCAAGTCGTCAATCTTAGATCTCCTTAATCGTCAGCCCCTGAAATAGGGTTGAAATAGGGTATCAAAACTGGAAACCGCAAAAGTTCTTGAATGCCCACAAAGTGTACGAAACAGAAATGAAATGACATCCGTCATAGAAATTGACGTCGCCGACAAGCATGACGTACAGTGATTGCAATAGCTCTGTGATAAAATCCAATTTTATGATGATTCTCGATTTGGAGTTGGACCGGATTCCAGAAGAGGAAGGGTCTATCGACTTTCTGGAGACAGTAACCGACTAAGATGTGATCATGATGTTTATTCCTGGACTGGGTCAACAGTAATGACTTTTGCGGAAATCGTAAAGGACAGGAAACTGAGCTTACCTAAATGGTAATTTAGGCACTGATTGTATATGAGGTAATTATATAAAATATGTGATAGGGCCACGTTACAGTCTTCGTTGTTGCACGAATGGGCAGGTCGGTTTGTCTGATGAGTAAGGTAGCCGGGGCCCAGTTTTGCCTCCTCGTGGCGACGCATCTGCAATTTTACGGGTGTGTCAAATGTCAATGGCCGGCGGTTATCACCTAACATCAGGTGAGCTTTCAGGTAAATCGCTTGCCATTTCTCTTATAAAAACATTCTAATTGTCATAATATGGTTAAATGAGGAAGTTATAAGTACATTAACAAACTAAAACACTTTACTGATTTTTAACACATTACAGACTATTATGGCTTATAAGGAAAATACATTAACACTGTTTCTTTTTGAAGCATTAACTCTTACATACTATACATAAAGAATTTATTTGATATGTAGAAGTTTAATTACTTATTTTTACGTATCAACCAGTATAACATAAAATGGGGGCCATCTATCTGTATTGCTTAAAAGGTTTTGTTTTTTAAATATGTAAAACAAATGTATTGCACAAACAAGAATGTAGATAAAAGAATCCCCGAAATAAAAGGTTTTCAATCTTATTTACATGTACGATAAATCGCGTGCGAACCCTTTCGACAAAGGCAAAGACAAAGTATGTGTATCTGTTTTATTATAAAAGCTAAAAATTCTTTCTGAGGCTATAAAAATAACGCTTACTTACACAAAAATTTACAATTTAAACAAAGATGACATTTTTTAATTGAAACAAATTCCAAGCAGTATTACCGTTGTATTATTTTGACACACAAAGAAAAAAAGTTTCAAAAAGACTAGATATAATAACATACTCGAACATAGGTACATTAAGGTGCACACACATATATATCACAGATATATGTATTTACTTAAAATTACACTAGTTTATTATCTTTTTTATAATTTTTTATTCATACTATCTATTGCTAGACAAATTTTATTCTAAAAAACAAAAGGAACACCTTTTCTTCTATAAGTTATCTAATAAGTATCAGTTAATTCTATAATCTCTCAGCTTGAAGTAATCATATACTTTCAAAAACACCAACCAAAATGCTGCATTAGTTGGCTAAATGTGATAACATAGTTTGCGGCTGCAATGCTTCAATCTTAGGACTCGCGTATCTTCCATTTGAGTGTACCGTTTGCGAAGAAACAAATCCCCAAGACCCAAATATTGCCCCAAGTTAAGATTAATTAACTAGTGAAAAGTGCATCAAAATTCGTTAAGTACTTTTGAAGTTATAAGCGAACAGACAGGCAGAATAATATCTAAAATGGTTTTTATGTGTCCTCTTTTTGTGAAATCCTATTTAATTTTTTCATTCAAACATATTATACAGAACTGGATGACCGGTTTATTTTTCTCACATAAGAAGGAATTTAAAAAAAACTCATCAGGACTCGGATAAAACGAACGTTTTCTAAAAATGAAACCTAGCTAGATCGGTCCCGAAATTCCCCTCATTCTAAATTTCACGAAAATCGTTGTAGCCGTTTCCGATTTTCAGACAAGAATTGCTCGTTTAGAAGGCATTGTAAAATGTAAAATAATATATAGATATAGATTTGGCTTCTCTTAGTCTACATTGCCTACTACTCAATACTCGTAGAACTCTAGGACCAAACGTGGGCTTAAGGACTTTTTAAATACATGTTTTTTAAAACTGCTTTTGGTTTTTTTATTACTCTCCATAAAATATATTAGTGGATTCGTGATGTATTTTAGAATAAACTATTGTTTTTTAATTTTCAATATCAAACAATACAATGTAAGCAAAAGTATGTGCCCAGTTAATGTGCACAGCCTATCTATTAACAGGTTTAAGAAATTTATTAAAGAAAAACTCTTTAAAAAGGGTTATTATAATATAAATGAATACATTAACGATAATAACCCCTGGGAATGAGATGATCGGTCCTAAGCTGTTTCTAAACAAAAAAAAAATATGTACTGTATAACTATGTATTTGTTGAGAAAAAAAAATGACCAAAAAGAGGATACCGACGGAGTTTCTTTCGCCTGTTTCTTCTCCGTTAGAGGAACCTATTACGAAACGGTGGTAGATTTAAAAAATGACTATCGATAAATGAAATGTATATTTCTTATTTCGATGAATAAATGATTTGAATTTGAATTTGAATTTGAATTTTATGAAGTCAATGTTGTCTCGCCCACGGCTGTAATCAATAAAACGCTTTCACGTACCTACGTAATTGCATTTTTCTATTTACTTTAAATTGCTCTGTAATTTAAAGTAAATACATAGAACAATGCAATTACGTAGTAGTACATACATGTATACTCGTTGATCTTTCTTTCTTATTTGACACAGATGTTACCTCGAATTAGGATGTTTTAGTGTACACGGTTTGATCTATTATCGTTAGTAAAAAGAAAATCAAATTTGAAAGACGTGTACCTATTTCTTACGAAAAAGTAAAATATCTTTTTTTACATGGGGTACAATATATATGTAATTCCTAAAATTCTTTATTCTTTATTATAAAAAAAATATTTAAATAAATTTTTAAACCAGTATATTTATACAGGGTGATATTATAGAAGACGGACGTATTAACTGAGCATATGCAGAATTTGAATCTAAATCTGAATCTGGTACGTACTTGTGACCGAATTTTTTTTTCAAAGATTATTTTAAATTTTTTAAACATTATGGACACCTTAAGAAATTCCTACCATTTCGCCTCAATACAATAACTTATTGACGAGCACTAAAACTTTTTGCTGATCGCATAATAACTAAGCCGACCGCGTCGATAGGGTGACCATCCTTAATGGGATAAAGAAACAGTGTTTGAATTGATATTTTTCTGGTTATTTCTTGTCAAAATAAAATATTAATATATTTTTTTTGAATTATGGAATGCTCAATTAACATTATGTCAAAGTATGTACTTTGTCTAAAATTTCATAGGTTCATATTATGTCTCGCTTGAGTTATCGTTGTAAAACGATATTCGAAATTGTTTTTATGCTGGAAAGGATATGACAATGACTAGACCTTGAGAAATAAAGAAAAACATCATTATATAAATTGAGAAAACGAGTCTTGGAAATTTAACGTAATGTAAGTAAGACTTGTAACAACTTGATTCATTAACCCACTTCAAAAAAGGAGGAGGTTTCTCAATCCGACCGTATATATTTTTATTTTTTTTATGTGTGTTCGGGGATAACTTCGTCATTTATGAACCGATTTTGATGATTCTTTTTGTTGTTGGAAAGGAGATATTCCAAGGGTGGTACCATGATAAGGAAACCACGATCTGACGATGGCATCCCAGAGAAATCGAGGGCAATCCTCAAATGTTATAGGCTATGATAATGTTTTCTTAGTTTCCTGTTTGCAGTCGGTTTTTTTTGTTCAAAATTATTTTTATTTTCATTATTAACCGGATTGTTTGAACAGAAAATAGAGATACTGTTTGTATAATTTTTAAACTGTAAGTGCAATAAAAAAACATTGACAACATTTACTTAATGTATGTACATAAACCGGCTTATAGATGGTTTGGAAATGACTCTTGCTCTGCACTTGCAAGACCCCTGGCTGCTGCTGATTTTATACCTAAATAAATGTGTATAATTGCACAAAAAAAATAACAAAAAGAACAAGACCGCAGAGTTTCTTGCCGGTTCTTCTTTGTGCAGGTCTAGTTTAGTGAACCGGTGGTAGATTTTTTGTTGACGTTCAATAAGAGCTTAAGTTAGGCCTATATTGAATAAATCTACTTTGACTTTGACTTTGACTTTGACTTTTTGACTTTGAATTTGATTTTGGCTTTGACTTTGACTTTGAATTTGACTTTGACATTGACTTTGACTTTGACTTTGAATTTGATTTTGGCTTTGACTTTGACTTTGAATTTGACTTTGACATTGACTTTGACTTTGACTTTGACTTTGACTTTGACTTTGACGTTGACTTTGACTTTGACTTTGACTTTGACGTTGACTTTGACATTGACTTTGACTTTGACTTTGACTTTGACTTTGACATTGACTTTGACTTGACATTGACATTGACATTGACATTGACTTCGACTTTGACATTGACATTGACATTGGCATTGACTTTGACTTTGAATTTGACTTTGACTTTGACTTTGACTTTGACTTTGACTTTGACTTTGACTTTGACTTTGACTTTGACTTTGACTTTGACTTTGACTTTGACGTTGACTTTGACATTGACTTTGACTTTGACTTTGACATTGACGTTGACATTGACTTTGACTTTGACTTTGACTTTGACTTTGACTTTGACTTTGACTTTGACTTTGACTTTGACTTTGACTTTGACTTTGACTTTGACTTTGACTTTGACATTGACTTTGACTTTGACTTTGACTTTGACTTTGACTTTGACGTTGACTTTGACATTGACTTTGACTTTGACTTTGACTTTGACTTTGACATTGACTTTGACTTTGACATTGACATTGACATTGACATTGACTTCGACTTCGACTTCGACTTCGACTTTGACTTTGACTTTATTGACTTTGACTTTGACTTTGACTTTGACTTTGACATTGACTTTGACTTTGACATTGACATTGACATTGACATTGACTTCGACTTCGACTTCGACTTTGACTTTGAATTCAACTTTGGCTTCGACTTTGACTTTGAATTTGACTTTGACATTGACTTTGACTTTGACTTTGACTTTGACTTTGACTTTGACGTTGACTTTGACATTGACTTTGACGTTGACTTTGACTTTGACTTTGACTTTGGCTTTGACTTTGACTTTGAATTTGACTTTGACTTTGACTTTGACATTGACTTTGACATTGACTTCGACTTTGAATTTGATTTTGGCTTTGACTTTGACTTTGAATTTGACTTTGACATTGACTTTGACTTTGACTTTGACTTTGACTTTGACTTTGACGTTGACTTTGACATTGACTTTGACTTTGACTTTGACTTTGACTTTGACATTGACTTTGACTTTGACATTGACTTTGACTTTGACTTTGACTTTGACTTTGACTTTGACTTTGACATTGACTTTGACTTTGACTTTGACTTTGACATTGACTTTGACTTTGACTTTGACTTTGACTTTGACATTGACTTTGACTTTGACTTTGACTTTGACTTTGACTTTGACTTTGACTTTGACTTTGACTTTGACATTGACTTTGACTTTGACTTTGACTTTGACTTTGACTTTGACTTTGACTTTGACTTTGAGTTTGACTTTGACATTGACTTTGACGTTGACTTTGACTTTGACTTTGACTTTGACGTTGACTTTGACATGGACTTGGACTTGGACTTTGACTTTGACTGTGACTTTGACTGTGACTTTGACATTGACTTTGACTTTGACTTTGACTTTGACTTTGACTTTGACTTTGACTTTGACATTGACTTTGACTTTGACTTTGACTTTGACTTTGACATTGACTTTGACTTTGACATTGACATTGACATTGACATTGACTTCGACTTCGACTAATAGTGCAATTTGTCAATGTCCTTTTGCTTCCTCTCTCAACAGATAAGTTTTTACTAACGGTATCCTTAGGAACACTTCAACGGTAAAGACTTAGTAGAAAAACTTTTACATCATGCATTTTAATAAGATCTTGGCTTGTCATAGGATACCATCATAAAAAAACTTCTTCAATAACCAGTTCGGGTATAAAAGCAAGCACCACAAATGAAATTACGAATAGTACATTTAGGCGCCGATTTATGACCTTCTCACCTGACAAGGTAAACACAATGAGGAAATTCGCATCTCAAATAATTAAGAGAAATGTGAAGTTCGCAATAGGATAATTAGTGAATTCCACTCCGTCAGTGTCCGCAGTGTCCCCTGAGTAACCAAAATTACGGTCATGTGCCTACATATAGCACATGACCGTACATATATGCGCATACATATACCATACGCCATGATTTGCTTACGCACTATAAATGCGTCCAGTGAACGCGAATAAAACATGGAAGGTGCAAGATAATACAATTTCTTTTTTATGTGAAAAGTTGCCAAATGAGCAGACGGTTCACCTGATGGTGAGTGTATACCGCCGCCCATGGACATCTGCTACACCCGAGGGTTACAGATGCGTTGACAACCTTTTCTAAATTCCAAAACCTCACTCACCAGACGAAACGCGAAAGTATTAAACTTCCACTTTACGCCGGTCTTCTGTGAGGTCGTACCACGACCGGACCCGGACGAAGCAGCCGAGGCTGCTGCGTGGCCCTACCACCGTTAAAAATGATTTTTCATAAATAGCACGACAACTCACACTCACTGTAATAACGCACATATAGAAATCAATAATATAATAAATTATCTTCAAATAAAAATGAACTTATTTGTTAGCTTCACTAAGTCTTTAAGACTAATTTGTACAATACGCTTGTTTGGGCGTTTCATAAATATAGTGGCACCACAAGCATTGTCTTTGAGCGCGGTAGTTGACAAGTCGTTGCAGTAATGCCAAACGCCATAATGGCCATTTTATGCATAATAGTCAATTAAACAATAATTAATTATTGAATGAAGGCCCATTCAACTCCTCCTGCTTTAGTTTTTATATTTCGAGGACATAAATACACAATGAATAAAAAAATCCCAAGAAAAACATCATCACAATTAAGTTTCAAAAATATTTGAAAATGAAAACAGTGGACTACAATAAGAAATCTATGTTTTTTCGCTATTTAAAACTTTTTTTTATTCATTCTTTCTGTCTTCTGTCAACACATCTGTCTATAACAAAGTTTTAAAGTTTTGTTAAATAAAAAAAACTGTACCAAGGCTCGATTCTTACCCTCTCGTACAATGACACAGAAACTTATTCAAAATTCGTTATAAATACGCACAAGGGACTTACAGCTTTCATAACTTTTCTCCTTTAAATATTTATCTTAACTATATATTTATCTTAACTATATAAGTATTTATCTACATCATACCTATATTTATGTAATTCATGGTCACGATACAACGTCGACTAGGGTGACCACCGCGTTTAATTAACGGTTTTCGAAATATCTTAATATCAATTTAGTTTTAAGCCTTTGAAGACTTTTGTAGGCATCCGATCACTTTCGTGTCTCTCTCATTGAACAGCTTTCATCCATTGTTCTCTTCGTTTAGTGCTTTTTGGGAATTGAAATAAGATAAGAAACGCACATTATCTAAGGCATTTATGAGTTATCTTTAAATTCAGAAATAAATTAAAAATATTAAAGTTAAAATTCATTCTCACGGTACAGTGTATAAGCTACGCCCCTCACGATACAATTTTCGTTTTGCCATTATGCAGCGACAATAATGCTTCCATGTTTTATTTGCGTTCACTGTATGCGTCACAATTTGCTTACTTACTAAAATAGACATGTATCCCTATAGGATATATTATTTTTATAAGATTTACAGGATTTTCATAATTCGAATAATTATATACTATATAAGTCACCATCGGTTAGTTTCTGCAACAATATTCTTGATAAAAATATAATTTCATGCTACAAATGGTGGTATTGAAATTCTAGGGACTTAGTAAAAAAATGTCAGTAATCCACAAGATATCTAGTATAGTTTTAATCGACTTCATTGTCGTAGTGAAATGCGATGGTGAAATAATTAAAGGCCAAAAGGTGGCCTTTTACCAGGAAAATTTTGAGAGATGGACATAGTGTTAATCTAGTGTCTGGGTGTATAAAGACTGAAATATGTATATATGTTTTATGTGCAAAAGAAAAGTGTGAATAGTTATGAATAGTTGCCAGTTAACTAGCAGTATATTTTGTGACTAGATAATTTAATTTAAAAATATGCTGTGCAATCTTTATTTATTATAAAAGTAAAACCTTTGCGTATTGAAATGTATATTATGTTAAAGGTTATTCAAAAAAATATTAATAAAAATTAAGATGTTTAAAGGTTTAATATTCATTAAAGAAGATACCTTTCTTAAGGGCATCAAAAGTAAAGAATAAAACAAAAACCCTTTTTTAAAACACTGAAACAATGTAGAAAATGTTAGTGTTATTACTCGTCGTTTGTACAATTGTTACGATCTTAAATTGGTTTTCCCTTTAATTAGTATTCAGTTTTAATAACCAAAATGTGCGTTTTATGTCTGCAGTAACGTTTAAGAGTTTTAACTTGAAATTTGTTTAAGGTGGGTTATGTAATGGTTTTCAAAGGAATAAGTATTATAGAGATTCTGAAAATACGTAATTCTCACTTCCAAATTTATCAAAAGTCCTAAAATCTCGACGCCTTATCTAATTTATTTTATTGCATCTTTAGCATTGCTTGGCACCGCATAGTATGCTTCTTTTTTCAGCAAACACTTTCACAAATGACTATTTGAAAACTAGAAAATTGTCACTTTTGCTGTTTAAATTAATAACTAATTTTACTTTTAGTGCTAGTCTTTACACTTAAGGGGGAACTTAAAATGATAAATAGAAATTGTCGAAATCTGTGTTTTTTCGCCGCTGCCAGGATTCGAACCTGCACCTTATGGCTAACGCACTCAGATGCTCCAACCACTAAGCTAACGATATCCTACTGTACTACCGCGCAAAAAAAAATCTGCTTCGTTTTTATTACATTTTTAGTAATATTTGGCGCCATCAAGTGATATGCTACACGTAGTGCAGCTAAAACTGACTGGGGAATACACTTCTGATAATTCATTAGTGTCGACGTAGCACTTGGCGCTACAGCGTAGCGACGCCAATAAACTTGCTACGTGTAACGTCGATGAACAACGGTGTAGTGCCGTGTGTCATTTAAACGTCGCCGAATACGAGTCGCGTCGCGTTGTAATAGACATACACCCTTTATAAAACAACTATAATCTCATTAAATGCGAAGTTGTGTGATATGTACTACACGTTGGCGAGTGCGATAGATTAGCAGTTTTTTTTGATACACCCGTCTTCGGCCCAGCTTCTGATGGAGGGTTCTTGGCGTAGGTCACAGGCAATTAAACCACCAAGATACAGTAGGATATATCTTGTATTCTATGTACCAACGTGCCAACCAGTGAAAAGTAGTGAACCAACGGCCCGAGAGTCCGAACTGTATCGCTCTCACTAATGAACTGAGTTACTCCGTAATACTGAGCCCAGCCTCACCATTCTGCCATATTTAAAACTAGCTGCTCCCCGCGACTACGTCTGCGTAGAATAGGCTGAAGGCGTACCATTCAGACAGGAAGACAGTTACATGAAAATACATAAAAATATGTTTATAAATTATAGCCTATGTTTTATTCTGATGTATAAGCTATATTATTGTAAAGTTTCATTAAAATCCATTCAGTACTTTTTGCGTGAAAGAGTAACGAACTTCCATCCATACATACAAACTTTCGCATTTATAATATTAGTAAGGATAGTAAGAATAGTAAGGATGTAACAGTTGTCCCTTCCAAACGATTCCGATCACGTGACTTGTTACGTCACGGTGTTCACTCCTTTCCGTTACAACAATTCAATTGAGTTACTAATTTTTGTTAAATTATCGCAATCGACGACATACATAACATTTTGGTATTTAGCTAGCTCTACCAGCTGCATTGATTGTATAACGTTACAACATCGGAAAGTCACGTAAGCAGAACACTTCTAAGTGTAGTTATAAAAGTGTGTGTAGGTATCCTTTTTATCAGGGCACTATCGTGGCTTTAAAAAAAGATAAACCGATGACATTTTTTACTGGTTGTAAATCGAAGATTGAAAAACAATCAAGAAAATAACACACACACTTTTTTTGTAAAGCTTTACGTTAGATCAACAGTTCAAACAGTTAAGTTGTGATTAATGTGTTTGATGTAAGTGTGGTAGACATGTTTGAATTGTCAAAAACTCAAATTCAATTTGTCACATGCAAACTATCTAGAAACAGGAGAAATTAAGTGTTTGATGTTTTTCTGGGTAATTTTTATAAGAGTTCTAACGTTTTTACCTTGATTCTAATATTTTAACTATTACTGAACTTTAATATTAACATCTATTATAACGACAAGTAGCACTAGTGGTTGTATCACTGTCCGGGAACGCAGCCGAAATCCAAGTGACCGCCGCTCCATCCGACCATGTGTCCCTTGGCTCGAGTAGATAACTTCATATCCGGTATACAGTGTTGCCAGCGCCAACATTTTCCCATTTTTTTATAACAACCTTCCTTGAACTTCAAATAATTACAAAAATAGCGGCATTGGTGCACTCGTTCTCCAATTTGTCGCTTACCAACACAATTAGCAATTTCATTTTTATTTAGAAAGACGATGTATTTGAACATGATTCTTAGACATATTTTTTTGGTTGGTTTCCCAAAAAACGATCTTGTAGAGCAATCTCTTCACAATTCTTGTTTTGCGAGAATATATTTTTTATGAGTATTACTTAATTAAACTATGTTTACGGATTTATGGCGTTAATTTTTGGTTTTAACTCCCGACTTTTCGAACCCTTTACAGCGCTCATGGTCCCATAGCTACGCTAGTAATGTGTAATCGCGTAAATACAAGAAACTATTAAAGAGTATTGTCAAGTTTTATTATAAAAGGGTGTTTTATTTATCTAAAGCTTTTTGTAACAAATTATAAATTTTTTTTCAAAACAAAGAGAATAAAAGAATTTAAAAATAAATAAATAATAATAATTAATTAATTAATAAATAACTTACGATACAAGTTGTAATTTTTCATGTGTTTACATAAGACATTTTTGTAAAATAAATTTGATTTAGGACTTTATTTTCCAATATCTTCACAATATTCAACAAGATAAAAGCTATGAATTGCCTTAAGTACTATCCACATAAATATACGAAACAGGCTTAGAAGTGTAATATCCGGATTTACGGCGGAGCTTATTTCCGAAAATAAATTTATATATCAATAATATACGAAAGAAACGAACGGCATTTACAGATTGTGATGTATGATATTAATAGAAAATATTTTATCTACCAGCCATATCAAGTTTTATCGTTTTCAAATAACGCTCGATTTAAGTAATTTTCAGGAGGTTTTGTAGCAATTTAAGTAATAATAAATTTCCTTTTGCAGTAAGCTTAAGTATATTTGTATTAGTTGCACAACTACAGATTCGAAAGGATGAAACGATAATACATGAATTAATAATACGTATAATGTGTTAGGTGTAATCTCAAATGTTAGGTAAAAGCCTTCTTAAAGCGTTGAGGGTCTTTAATCAGCAAGCATACATAAATTGCCGTATATTACGTTTCAATTGAACGATTACATTTAATTCGTTTTGAGAAGTGTATAACATTCTACAGATTACTACAGCATTGTATCTCAGTTGCAAGCCAACCTAGTTCAATCATTATATTACTATTTCACAAAAGACAATCATCGGGTGACAAGTTGGCGTTTAATGCACCTCACGTATTCCATGGCTATAAATGAAAATACGAACCATTTCATTGTACGATATCCAGATATCTGGAATTTAAAAAAAAAACACTAGGGTTAAACATTTTGACACCTTGTTGTAACGGAACCATAATTTAAGAAATAAACAACAATACAATAATTTTTGGAGCATGCTTTTTTTATTTTTCGCGTTCGAAACTTCCGTAGTTTTTAAAGTGACAAGTGTAATTAAGTGTATTGTATTTATGTA
This sequence comes from Iphiclides podalirius, assembly GCA_933534255.1. Taxonomy (NCBI): domain Eukaryota; kingdom Metazoa; phylum Arthropoda; class Insecta; order Lepidoptera; family Papilionidae; genus Iphiclides; species Iphiclides podalirius. The sequence continues at coordinate 7,539,794 of OW152826.1, read as the reverse complement.
GTAGTATTTGTAAATTTTAAAGTTTTTTATAGTGCTAATTTCTGCACTTAAGATTGAACATTAAAACATGTAGAAAAAGTATGAAAAGATTGTCGCCGCTGCGGGAATCGAACCCACGTCTTCGGCATTCGCGGCCTGACGCTCTAGCCACTGAGCTAAACGGCTGATATCCACAGCGACGAAAATCTTAACGCCTTCTTTCTACATTGTTATTTTAGCATTTAAAGCAATGCTTGGCGCGTCTATTGTTATATCCTTTCCAGCATACAAACAATTTCGAATATCGTTTTACAACGATAATTCGAACGAGAGATGTCGCCATTGCTTTTTATAAATTTTAAAGTTTTTTATAGTGCTAATCTCTGCACTTTAGATTGAACATTAAAACATGTAGAAAAAGTACGAAAAGATTGTCGCCGCTGTGGGAGTCGAAACCACGTCTTCGGCATTCGCAGCCTGACGCTTTAGCCACTAAGCTAAATGGCTGATTGCCGCACCGACGAAAATCTTAACGTCTTTTATCTCCATTGTTGACTTTTCTTAGCCCTTATTATGTTGAGGTTGAAAACTGTGCCATTCATTGAGCAAAGATAAACTAGTGGGATTCGTTCGATAACTGTTGAGCATGAAGCATTGTTAAGGTGAGTACGTCAAAGCTGAAAGCTTTGTCAGTGTTGTACAAAGCTTTCAGGGTTGACTTAGCGTAAAATAACAATTTAGTCGAAGTTTGGTAAGATTAAATTAGCCAAACATTATTAAATTATAATTTGAACCAAGAATTCAAGGTAAACTTAAACTCTCAGTTATAGTTATAAACCGTGATTGAGTTTTCAAGAATTTTTTTATTGGTCGCGTTGATTAAGAAATTTGTAACATCCCTATTTTTCCAGATTACAAATTTCCTATTATTAGTGTATGTCATAAAGTCGGCTGACGAATTATTGGCCTCATGGCTCATAGAAAAAAATCATAAAATATGAATTAGCTAGATATGAAACTGTGAATATGAAAATTTGTGGAGGTAGTCTGCATTAAGGGAATTCTCATATTTGCGTCATTTAATTGCGTAATTCAGCCGCCACAGATATCGCTTAGGCCCTGACCGAAGTACTCCTTGCTGCCAAGTTTTCGCAAGGGGAGTCACAGTCAAGGGCTTTACTTTTCCTTTTAAGGGATCACTGTCAAGACGTCGTACTTCTACTTTAATATAATTCCCCAAGGCTTTACAATTGGAGGATCGAAAATTATGCGAGAAAGTCTACCAACACTTTTAGAATCACAACCATATGACATATAACATTATTATCATGAAATATTTAAATTAGTGATTTCACTAGAACATTTGCATATTAATATAATAAGTCAAATGAAAATTATAATAACGTTAAATTTATAATTTACTTAATATTTAGAAAAAAATATACCAAAGCTATTTCAAGCAATATTGAATAATAAACCTAATTTAACTTTAACTCCCAATTACATTACGAATATTTCTGGTATAGTCTTACCAAAATCGGGATCAGTTCAGAAAAAGTACAAGAAGAAATCAAAATCATTTATTCATCGACATAAGAAAATTGCATTTCATTTATTGATAGTCATTTTTTTTAATCTACCACCGTTTCGTAATGAGGTTCCTCTCACGAAGAAGAAACAGGCGAACCGTACTCCGCAGGTATCCTCTTTTTTATTAAATTTTTTTCTTAAGCAAAGAAAGCAGTCTACAACAGTTTGATAAACTCATTAATAATTAATAAACTCAAAAATTCACGAAAAATTTCTGCTATCCTAAGAAACAATAGTAAAATGAAATTGCAATTCATTTAAAAATTCGTTCAAATATCACATATAAAGAATAATATTACATAAACTATAAAATATAAAAAATCCATATTATAATAATTCATTAACTACCTACTTCTTGATTTCGAGAAAATTAAAATATATGTAATATACAGTTAGAAGAAACCTTTTTTGCTTTTCCAACCTTGGCACTGTAAGGGAATACATTAATTCGTAATATCACCTCATTATGCCGCGCACCAGACCACAGGGCCACTTCAACAAGAAGTGGATAAATTAATTTCAACCACATTTGTATTACATATATGCTGTGACTATGTCATACTGTACAAAAAGAGGAAGTTTTGATGGCAGACTATTTACGTAAAAAAGTATTTATGTAAAAAAGTCTTTCACAGCTTACTCATTGAGAGAGAACCCTTTCATAATTAATTGATACTCGTACCAGTATATAAAGTCGTACGAGTATGTAACGTCGTAGTAGTAAATTTCCACCATAAAACTTAGTAAATCATTAATGTGACTAATATATTTCTTATTTCCAGTTTAAATCTATAAATAACAACATGGATGGTATAAATTTCAATTGTTGTGTTACAAAAGTTACTGTTTTATTTTTGAAAGTGCAATATAATTTACATCTATGTTCACATGTAAAAATTAAAGTCGGTTTCGTTTGTCGGTTGTCTTGACTCATTGTGAAGTTCATAGTAATATTATTTATTTAATCTATGTTATCAACCTTAAGTAAAAAGTATCAAAGGGTAGACTTAATGCCAAAAGGCATTTTCTACCAGCTAACACAGGTTGAGGGGAGAGTTTGTGGTATATAGAGCAAAGTCAAAGTCAAATAATCTTTATTTAATATGGCTTAACTTAAGCTCTTATTGAGCGTAAACAAAAAATCTACCACCGGTTCACTAACCTAGACCTGAACAGAGAAGAACCGGCAAGAAACTCTGCGGTCTTGTTCTTGTTGTTATTTATTTGTGATGCAATTATACAAACTTCTTTAGGTATAAATTAGCAGCAGCCAGGGGTCTTGCAAGTGCAGAGCAAGAGTCATTTCCACACATCCTTGTCCTCAATGCATTCTTGGACATTATAGTAGGCCCTTGCCTTTAAGGTAGCTTTTACAAATTCTTTGAAATTGTTTATACTTAGTTGTTTGTGAATGTCACCTATTTTATTATAAAAGCAATATATGCAAGAGTAATAAAGTTTTAAATAAAGAGAATAATTATAATTAATAATTATTCTCTTTTTTTAATTAAAAAATAATTATAATAAGAATAATTTAAATTTTTCGCCGCGTAGTGAGCACGTGTAAAGTTTACTGTATATAGACATATTAAAATGACATTTACAGTGAATATTTGAACCCAAGGCGTTGCCCTCTATTCTGTAACCAATATCTGACCTAAAGTTCGAATGAAAGATATTTTTATGGCTTTATGATATTTGTGAAGAAATAAAAAAAATTATTCCACATTTAAACGACTGAAATATTGTCGATGAACACTAACATAACTATTAAATAACAAGATGAATAATTTGTTCGTTTTGTATCGTTATTTATATGTATATATATATATATATATATATATATATATATATATATATATATATATATATATATATATATACAACTATAAAGAAATTGCAAAGACATAGAAGGAATTCCAAAAAGTCTCGACAGTATTTTTGTTACTCTGTCATCGATATTTACAATGGTTGTTTTTAATTATTTTTTAGTGCTTTCACTCAAGATGAAATTAATCAGTGAATTCAATAGATAAATTGTCGAAAAATTATAAGCGCTGCCAAACTTTCTAATCTTTATCGGATATTATATAATATCGATTTACGGGTAAATCAGCCAAAGTTCACGTTTAATTTATTGGTTTTATAACCTTATTATTTTTATATCCGTATTGCCTGTATCATAATATGCTTCTAACAGAAAACGTATAGTTATATTCATACTTTTTGTTTGGTAATTAATAGATGGAATGTGGAAAGCTTTAGGCATCATTTTATCTAAAAAGGGAAGGTCAGCGTCTACTAAATATAGGCAGGTACGAAACTTTTATCTTATAACGGAAGGCGTGCACCTGGAAATATTTATGGCGTCATTATTAGTGGTTTTATTTTAGTAATTTTTTTAATTGAATACATATATGTATATTATACGAAACTTGCGATGCACCCCGGCTTCACACGGGTACAATACATATAAACCTTCCTCTTGACTCTATCTAGTAAAAAAAACCGCATCAAGATCCGTAGTGTAGTTTTAAAGATCTGAGCTTACATAGGAACAGACAGACAGACTTTGTTTTATACTTGATGTTCCAAATAAGTACAACAAACTTTCATTTAATGTGAAACTTGTGTAATAACGTTTGTAGAAATATAAATAAATTACATGCTAATGTCTAAAGTATTTTATAGACTAAAAGGTTTTCCCTAATTAACAGTAAGTACTAAAATCATAGATTCTTCATAAAATAGAGTCGAAATTTATAAAATACGAGTGAGTTTATGTAGTAGTTCGATCAACTCTGTAAAAAAAAACTCGTTTAAAGTTCCTATTACGTTAATGGTATTTATTTTTCGCACTCCCTTGTCGGCACTTAACTAGAAAAGTACAGATTAGTATTAAGTACGTATACAGACTACTACTTTGTATCCGAAAAAACAACAAGTTCTAGTTCAAAGGAAAATGGTGAAATAGATGGTTTCTTTAAACATTTAAAATACAAAGTACCTAGAGGACCGAGCTTTGCTCGGTTTTTTTTGGTAAATCATCTATTTTGGAAATAAAAAAAAAATGATCATGTATAGAAAAAAAAGTGTGTAAATGATCGTGATACGAACCGCGGCTGTCTGTTTTGGGGCCCTCCGATTACCGACCGAGCTATTATAGCATTTTTTTTGTGGCGAAATTTACTGTCAAATATTCGAATGATATTTTTCATTCCCTGGAAACAGGGATAAAAGGACATTTTCTAAAAATGAAACCTAGCTAGATCGATTTTTCGCCCCCGAATCTGCGCACATAGTAAATTTCATGAAAATCACTGGAGCCGTTGTCGAGATTCCGATTATATATATATATATATATATATATATATATATATATATATATATATAAAAGAGTTAAGTTAAGAGAAGAGAATAAGTTTAAAGGATAAGATTTATGATAGAAAATATACTATTACATTAATTAACTTTAGATATTTAAAGAACTAATACAGATTTTAAAGCATTCGTAAAAATAAGGTTTTTATTTTACTTTTCATTGAGCAAGGTCCTCTAGGTCATATATATTAGGAATAAGGTGTTTTTCTTTTTAGGTACCTACCCATTTCTTGTATAAGTTTATAAAGCGTTCAGTCTAAAAGTTAAACTACGAGGAATAATTAAATTATGAAACCTATAATTTTGTTATGATGTTACTATAAACATCTTTTTATTTGAAAAGTTGTCAAGCAAGCAGGGTTTCAAGTAATATTAAGTGATCTCCGACTACCTTACCCACCAGACTTAACGTGAAAATACAGTACTTTCATTTTACGCCGATTCCAGACTATAGCAACCGATCGAGCCGAGGTCCGGCCCTCTCGGGCACCCTCGAATCGGAATGCTAAACGGGTATTGAGTGACAGCCCAAGCCGACGTCCCCTCTCGGGGGCCCTTCAGCCCAGTCACTCCATGGAGCGTACGCCAAAGCGCCCTAAAAACTTGGTGGCCTCCCAGACCAGTGAGAATAATAGCATGACTGCCCGAGCCGGGGCTCTCTAGGAATAAATGGAGGTACAGGCTAGGCGCCCTCAGCGCCCGGCCTCAAACCCGGCGGATCTATAAGGGTCCCTAAGGCCAACTGTGGTGATCTACCCAAAAAAAAAAATAACGCCGAACTTCTGTACGTCTGATGAGCCTGCCCATGCTGCCGAGCAACAGACTGCTATGTGTGCACAGTAAAATTACACAATGAACCAAAAATGACATATGATCTTCATTGCTCATATAACATTACTAAAAATGTTTGCAAAATATTTTAAAACACTTTTGTCTCATATTTTAATAAAGGCCACAATCTGAATACTACACCAAATAATTTTTATATCGTTATATCTGCTAGGTGAAAATGTACTTTTTAGTAAAAATCTCCTCGTCATCTAATGACTATTTGTATTCTTTGCTGAACATGTAAAGGCGAGAGCACAATAGCACGCTGATGAAATGATATTCTTAAAAAGGTTATTTTTTTTCTAAGATAAACGCTAATTTTCGTTTCATATTCAAGCAAAGGACAAATTAAATGTGCTTCAAAATTAAATAAATGTAATAATAAATGTAAAAATAAATTACTTTTTTGTTTACACCTAATGGTAAATAATAATTAGTGCCACCAATGGATATCTATTACATATGCATTGCCAACCTTAAAAAGAGCATGAAACGATTACCTTCTCTAACCGTCAGAAGAACGGGGGAAAGTTAATTATCGTGAAATTTTAGAATACGACACTTCCTTTTTTGAAGTTATATTTCAGGACAAATGATGTCTTTTTTTTAGAAAGGGCTTTTGTCACACGGTGATTATGACACCCCCATCCCAACAGTATTAACTTCCCCCAACAGTATTAACTTAACCTACTAGTAAGTAACAGTAATACACAAAATTGTTCATGTCCCGGCCTGCACTATCCCCTCAATGAAGAGATCGGTGCACCCCGCAACATTCACGCTACCCGTAAATACAATTTAATTAGATGATGAGAGTCAATTTTTACGATGCGCAACTTCACGGTGTTACCATGACTACCAATAACAACTTTTTGACTTATTTTGACTTTGATTCCGAGCTATTTCATAAAATCGTTATAAATTGCACTTGATGTCTTTTTTCATAAGCATAGGGTACTGGCGCATGGGATAATATTGTTTAGTTATTTTTCTTTTGTTACGGTAAAGAAGTATAATTTCTTACGCGTGTACATAAATAAGTACACACAGACTTATTTTAGTTATAATTATTCTTAAAAGATGAACATACTTATATTAAGAAATATATTGTTATAATAAAAGAAATAGGTCAATTTGTTGACTTTATATAAATACTTAAATACGCCACGTAAATTTGTAAACAAACTATAACGAACGCTTAAATTGATTTTTCGAAATCCATTTAAACCTTTGTTCATCTCCTCATAAATTTTCAACTCTTCGTTTCTTGAAATTTTTGTACAACTATAGTTTGAATACGTGTTTATTTTAAACCCGTTGATTAGGTTTGTAAGGGTCACTTTTTAATAAATGGCACCACAACTCACACTAACAATAACTTATCTGTTTGTTCAACTAAGTCTTTAAGACTAATTTGTACAATACGCTAGTTTAGGCATTTATCATAAATAAAGTGGCACCACAAGCAATGTTCTTGAGTGCGCTAGTTGACAAGCCGCTTCTTTCCCTCTCGTTCGATAGCACAGAAAAACTTATTACCCTGGTGGTTTATGCCCTACTACCCTCTGTGCAAAGGAGGCTTTGACCAGCAGTGGGACATTTTTAAAGCTGTGTGGGTTTTTAAATGATGTTAATTGTGACATTTCAAATGATTTTGTTATGTGAGAGATTTTTACAGAATATCATCTTAGTGCAAAGCTATTCTTGAAAATTTAAAATTTTTAGAAAAATGGATGACAAGTTTTTCGCCGTTGTTATGAGTTGAAGCTGTGTCCTCCGGTGCCCGTGAAAAATCTTATCGTAATAACCTTTTTATTGCATTTTAAGCAATGTGTATGAAGGTAAAAAAAATTTTAAAGTTAAATCTTTATGACCAAAGCTTCCGATTTAAAAGCAACATGACTCATGCATTACAGCAACCTTTAATGGCTTCCATCGAATTAATTATTCATTGAGTGCCTTTGTACTCTGTTGAAAAAGGTGCACAGGCTGTTATAATTTGATTTGTTCTAGCACAGGCTTTTAGTGAATTTTAAAATGTGCGTTTGTTTTTTCAAAATATGCCATTAAATAATGTCGTAACACATCTAATTATTATAAATAACAATCTGGTGTCCGATGCTTCTATTCACCAAGAAAAATCTACCATTAATAAGTAAATAAAAAAAAATATTGCTTACGATTCTTGTTATTCAAAAGCACTTGGGTATACAAATTTTTGGTTTTGCTTTCAAAAGATAAAAATCACTGCCAGCAGTGCCACCTATCCGGCACTAATGTAAGTACGTTTGTCGGAGTGGTCATGTCGTCTTTTATATGTGTGTTTTTCTAAGTTACTCGAGTTTTAATTGAACATGCATACACACGTACATTCTTTTTTATATATAAATAAATGATTCTGAGTTTTATTGACACTATGCTGTCTAAGAATTATAATATTTCTTGTATATATGAAGGGTTTTTCCAAGCATATATCAATTTTATAAAAAAATCAACGAAGTATGCGAGTTGAAGAATGGGCATGTAAGCTAACCGATGCCTACTTTCATATAGGTTAGAAACGCATCTTGAATCCTGCAAGTGCAGTAGATTCATGGGTGGAGGTCAACATCAAGTAAACCGGTTACACGCTTACTATCAATTTAAACACCAAATAACCAAATCGAAAAATGTTTTGTCTATTTATTATTTTAGCAGCTGACTACTATAAATTTTGTCGATTTTTATTATGGCCTGCTTAATTTCTAAGTTTGTGCGCAAATTACTCAGTATTTTACATAGACCTTGTTCTTTTGAAGAAGTTGTCGGTAACATCAACACATTCTCAAAGTTTATTTGTAGGCCCCGCTTGCAAAGTTTGTCTGTTTCAAGCTAATGAGATTCGAACTTTCCACGCAATGTCACGTACTTAAGAACCGTCTATTTTATTTTCATCATGGTGGGCTTAAAATTCTTTGTTGACTTATTTTCTATTTTCGTCTATCTTGTCAGTTCAAAGACTATAATGAAGTAACAGTCATAGTCATGTTTCCCGGGTGGCAGGCATGGTGTCTTCCACTAAATATGGAGTTAGCGAGGATTGCTGTGCTAATTAGATCAACTCAGCTCATAGAGCCGGACAGGGCATTCTACCACCCAGCAAAAGGTAAAGCACAGACGCACTGGGGACGTGGAAGATTGCGTCTTCGTGCGTCAATTCTGTCGTTAAATGTGCATAAAAAATAAGATAAAATGAGTATCATTCGATGTTTACTGCCGCGTGGCATCGTTTGGAATCTTTCTTGGTATTCTCGTTTGAATTTGCTAAGTACTAGTCGTAAAAACAACCGACTAGTTGGAGATAGCTGCTACAGATATTTATATTTAATGGAGATTTTAAGACGTAAAACGGTCTCAAATTATTTTATAGATGTATATATTTTTGGATTTTATTTAAACGGTTAATAAAACATTTGTATTTTTGTGGGGTTCTTTTGTATTTCGGCCCTCACAGAGCCACACAAACTGTACGATGTTTGGTATGTTTGTGATTAGCATAATAGGCTACTTGACTCATATCAAATTTGACCCTCTAAATGAGCATTTCGTGCAATATTAGATATACATAACCGAAATATATTGATTTCGGTTAATAAAAGTGCAAGATGCCTGCACAATTTCAATTCAAAAATTGCTACTTTTATTTTTTTGTTCTAAGCGCTGAAAACGCTTGCGGCCATCATGTGACGTCACATAACTTGTAAACAAACCATTGTTAATGATAGCAGTGTTACCAATTGTTCAAAAAAAAAACTCCTAAAACAACTCAAAAACTACACAGGTAAAAAGTACAAAGGTGAAATAATTATTTGATTAAGTTAACTATTTCATTAAAAATAATAATAATAATAATAAAATATCTTTATTCACATAGACGCTTGCGCGTTCTTATGAAACGTCAAAATTTTACAAGAAATTAACACGTTCGTAAGTTACCACCGGTTCGGAAAGCAGTTTTTGTTGAGAAGAAACCGGCAAGAAACTCAACAGTTGCTCTTTTTAAAAAAATCATTTTTACAATATAATAGTACAGGTACAATAGTCTTGTTTTAGCCTACGTGAGTATCAACAGTATTAACCCCACACATTGGCGTCGTCAAGATATTCGGCTTTATAGTATAATAGGCTTTAGCCATAAGTGTACTTTTAATTTTTCCTTTAAATTCATCAAGTGGCAGACTTAACATCGACTGTGGGATTTTATTATACATGCGCACACTTTGCCCCATGAACGATCTGTTTACTTTTTGTAGGCGAAATAATGGCGTAGTTAGTTTGTCCTTATTTCTAGTATTTAGTTTATGTCTGTCACTATTCTTTTGATAATTATTAATATTCTGTTTAACATACAAAATATTACAATAAATATATTGAGACGCAACAGTGAGTATATTAATCTCTTTAAAAATATCTCTGAGTGTATTCCGGGCTCCGATGTTATAAATTGCTCGGACAGCTCTTTTTTGAATATTAAACATTGAATTTATATCAGATGCACTACCCCACAACAAAATGCCGTACGACAAGATGCTGTGAAAATAACTGTAGTAAACAAGTCTGGCAGTGTCGATGTCTGATAGCTGCCTAACCTTCCTAATTGCAAAAACAGCGGAGCTTAACCTATTCGCAAGAGATGATAGATGGGGACTCCATTGGAGCTTTGAATCTATTGTGATTCCCAAGAATACAGCGGACTCAACGGGATTAAGGGTTACGCTACTTTCAATTTTAAGCTAAAACTTTGCCCTTCTTACGTTTTGGGAAGGGCAATAAGAAGGCATTTAGTTTTTTTAGCATTTAACACCATATTATTAATGGTAAACCAGTGGTGGATACGCGAAAGTGCACTATTCACGTCGTCATAATTCGATACATTTCGGTCAACCTTAAAAATAAACGATGTGTCGTCAGCAAACAGTACAACATCACATAACTCACTGGCATAGAAGGGGAGATCATTTATATATACTAAGAATAATAATGGGCCCAAGATCGACCCTTGTGGGACACCCATTTTCATGGGGGACCCTGCGGAATTTACATCATTTATAGATCAGAAATGATCAAGAAAACTAAATATAATATTTCATTTTTTATTTTACTTTAGAAATGAGTATGTTAACATTAAATCAATAAAATATTTAAAAAAATTTAAATACTATCATTAGAAAACATAAACCAAAATAACCAGTTATATTGTAAAACTATCCGACGACAGTTTTATCATCCTTTGGCATTTTATATTGCTTAATAAAATATAAAAAATATGCTTAGTAACTAAATCAATGTGGTCACTAATAACTTTAATATAATTTAATCCTCAGTTACGATTGTTTTTAACATAATGACTAAGACATAAAATATTCACTTTCACTTGGCCTGACGTCCACCAATGCAGTCAACACTATAAAATTATATTTTTTGTTCAAATAAGTAGTCCTGTGTAGATTTATTTCAAAGGTGTAAATAAAATTTTACTTCTAAAAATATTCTCAAAAAAATTTACCTCCAAAAAAACTTCCATTGTACATTTTTTCTTCCTAAATTTAGGAAGAAAATTCCTAAGTTGGCATCCGTGCCTAAGCGTGTGGTTATTTTAAAAATGTCAAATGATTGTTTAAAATATGAATGACGTCATAACACGTATAATCTATAGACTAACATGGCTGACGCCGTTTTCGCCTGTTTAGGAAAAATTTATTATTAAATTAAACCTGTTGGAGGTCCCAAAATAATTTTGTAATATTTTTTTATCTAATCAAAGGCTGATTAATCATTGAGACCTACTTTAAAAAAGAGTCAAGTAGCCTATTCTTAAATGTTTTGAAATGATAAGTAAATTTGTGCTGAGCGATACGGATCACAACAATGCAAATTTTTTGACTGGCTGGATGAGCCACTGTTAGCCTTAGGGGCCTTTACAGATCCGACGGACTTGAGGGGGCCGGGCGCTAGCCTGAACCTCGCGTATTTATTTATTACGAGTTATGGTGACTAAGCTCGAGGGCTCCCGAAGGAACCTCGGCTCGGGCCGTCACGCTATTAGTTTTACCGGTTTGCGAGGCCGCCAAGCTCTTAGGACGCTTTGGCGGACGCTCCATGGAGTGATCAGGCTCAAGGGTCCCCGAGAGGGGACCTCGGCTTGGGCTGTCACTCAGCACGGGTTTAGCATTCCGATTCGAGGGTGCCCGAGAGGGCCGGACCTCGGCTCGATCGGTAGCTGTTAACTGACTGGGGGGATCTCTAGAGATATCGTTACTACCACTTCGTAAAGCGTTGGCGCTGGGAGAAGAATTGGCGGAAGAAACTCCAGCAACGCTTCTATCGTTAATAGGGGAGAACCTGCCATGTACGTGGCGGAACCTAGTATATGTTTGCCGCACTCGCCGGCGAGTGCGGTGTGTGTTGGTGTGTTTACGTAATTTATTGATCCTTTCGATGGCGATAGTCCTCTCATCGTCTGGGAGGTCGAGAACGTGTCGCGGTCTACGGTGGGTGCGGCGGAACGTACCTAGCGGCGTGGGTCTGTAGGAGGCGGCTCCTACGATTAACGGGTTGGGGTGCGCGGCGTCGAATCAAAGTATCGGCGCGACGCCGACTTCAGGAATTGAACGATGGTGGGCAACTCTAAATCGACATGTAGGTCAATATTGCGCATGAACCAGGGTGCTCCCGTGGCTCTGCGCATAAACCGATTTTGGATGACCTGAAGACGGTGTATTTGTTTCGGGGCGATATGTGCGGATACCGGACTCGCGTATGTCATAATGCTTGCCATGAGCTTAACGGGAGGTGGTGGGTTAGTTAAATTTATATGTGAGAAAAGGACGGCCGCGCTTTTAGCGGGATTGATCTCGATCCTCCAATGCCGAAACCAGTCACCGATGGTGATGGCTGCGGTTTGAAGGCGTCGATGGATCGTTTCGGGTGTTCTGCCTGTAGTATAGAGACAGGTGTCGTCAGCAAAGAGGGCAAATTCTACATCTTTGACACGCGGTATGTCATTGGTGTAGATCGTAAATAGGACTGGGCCCAACACTGACCCTTGGGGCACCCCGGCTCGAACGGGATGCGAACGAATTCCCAAAAGTTTTGAGAAGACTTATTGGACGATAAGAGGTTGGGAGAGTGGCGGGTTTGGAGGGTTTGAGGAACCCTATGACATCAGCTTCTTTCCATTCGGACGGGAAAAAGCCTTCGGTTAAGGCCGCGTTGTATATTATAACTAGGATCTGAAGGATGCTAGCAGGAAGGAGTTTGGTCACCTTATTGGTGATGCCGTCTGAGACAGGCGCTTTGCGTGGGCGTAGCTTTTTGATGGTCTCTACTAGTTCTAGGCACGTGACCGGGGGAACGGGATCGCGAAGTGGCTCTAAAGCTTTCCTTTCAACCTCTTCGTTCACCTTGCGGAGGTGTTCTGGGTTGACCGGAAGCAGACTAGGGGCGCATTGGGACTCTAGACTGTCAGCTAGGCATTCGGCTTGTCTCTTCGTCCAGCATTGCTGGCGTTCCTATCGGGCGGATTAATGGTGGCATGTTTAAAGTGGAGTTTCCCTTTAAGGATTTGGGAAGTTTCCAGAAGGCTTGGTGGGACGGTTTAATTGAGGCTAAGGTGGAGTCCCACCGATCGTTTTGTGAGTCTGCTATGCGTGTTTTGACTTCACGCTGCAATTTACGTAGCAGTCTGCGATTCGAGTCGGTGGGATATGATATATATCATAGGCACGTGTGGCAGCATTCTTGCGTCTCAGTAAGTCACGCACATCGTCTGGCAGGGCCCAGCGATGGTCGTCCATTGCTGGGACCTGTCTCGAGCATTGCTCGACGACGGTGTTGACGTGGCTCGTGAGAGCCCGAATTGCTGTTTCAGTGTCTTGTTTGTTACTAAGTTGGTCGGGAATTGATCGCAAAAGCGGAGGATTGGGCTCGTTGAATCTAGTTTTTACTTTATGCCAACTAATGACTGTCTTGGTTTGGGGGGGGGCGGGCGGCTATTGCTGAGGGCCCTAGCCGAAGGAGAACTGGTCGGTGATCAGAGTGAAGCTCATGTATCACTTCTGGATCGCGTATGGAGAGACTGATTTTTTGATGACTGCAATATCAAGCACATCCGTGAGTGTTCCGCTATGTAGGGAAAGTGCGTATGTTTGACGGGGGCTACAACTTCAAAGTTGAGCCTGTCGGATAGCGAGTCGAGTGCGATACCTCGACTGTTGGTACGTGTTGAGTTCCATCGGGTGTGCTTGCTGTTGAAGTCACCTGCTAGGATGGTGGCTCCTCCTATAGAGAAGAGGGCCCCGAAATCTGATTGTAGTATTGTTGCAGTTGATCTGCAAGGGAGGTATACTGATGCTAAGGTGATGGGAGAGTGGCCGGTTAGTGCCAGCTGACAGACGGAGGCCTCGAGATGCGTGAGCGCGGGCGTATCTACCGGTACGCAGTGGAGGGATTTTTTATAGTAAATTATTGTGCCGCCGCCCGGGGCGCCGGCACGGTCGTTTCTAACTATCCGATAGTTGGGGATGTGCGGATCCCTTGTCGTGGGTTTCAGGAACGTCTCCTGAATTAGTAGTATATCTATTTGGTGGTCGCGTAAGAAAATACGCATTTCGTCGCGTTGCTCTTTAAGCCCGTTCGCGTTGTAGAATGCTACATTTATCGATCGCGGTTTGACTCTGCCGTTATTACGCGTGGCAGAGGGACTAATATTTTCGTTATTATTGTTTCTAGTTGTGCTATCCATATTGGTTTAAACTGAAAGCGCAGCAACTATGTGCTGGTACTGGTTCAGAAGGAGTAATCGCGAGCTGAAGTTGCCTTTGGCATGCTGCTCGGCAAAATACATTACCTCCGCCATGTCGACGGTTCGGAGGAGTTGACTTAGCGAGTCCAGGGGGTTGCCCCCGGCCGCTTTTGGTGGTGTTGGGATGAGCGCCGGTTGAGGGGCTGTTTTGGGTTCCGCGAGTGGCGGATTCGGTTTGGCCCAAGCGGGGGCCATGGGGTTCTGCCACGCGGGGCGAAGAGGAGGGAATGAGGCGGCCGTTGGAATCAGCTGCCTTCTTGTTGCCTGAGGGGCGGGCCTTCGGGCAGCCAAGATAGTTGGCTGTTGCTTCTGACTGGCAGAGGGGCAGGGGCCGTAGTTGGCCAGATGGGCCTTGTCCCTTGGTCTGGGACATTCCGGGGTGCCGTGGTCGCCTAGGCACTTTACGCACCTGGGCTTGGCAAAGCAGTTACGGGCGGCGTGCCCGTAATTTTGGCACTTGTGGCACTGTCCCGGGAGGGTGGCCTTGTGCGGAGGTTCGATAACAATATTGGTCAGTCCCATGACCGACTCAATATTGAAGATTGCTTTCCCCTCTGGAGAGAGGTCTAAATGGACCATGACCATGTCAATAGGGCTGCGCTTTCTTTTACTTTTCATGCGGTGGACCGCATGGACGGGGAGGTTTTGCTCCTTAAGGGATTCAAGCACCGTTTCGGTGGGAATGTTCGCGGGAATGCGCTTAATGACGGCGCGTAGGATTCGGTCCTCGGCCAGCGTGTAGGTATGGTAGAAGATTTGTTTGTCCCTAAGAAATTTAGAGACTTGGCGGTGGGCGTCAGCGGTTTCAAGCTGGAGCTTGATACCTTGTGCGGTCGTTGTACTTACGAATTTCAGCCTGTTTGATAGGGCTGATGCTATCATGGGCCACTTGTCAGTGTCCCTGATGAAAAAGGGGTGGAGGGCGCTTGTCCTGCGGCGCACGGGGGGCTGCGGGAGGCGCGGGGGTTGCTTGTGAGGCAACCGGGGTGGGTTGATTCGCTGAAGGCAAGGCGGGAGTGGGCCTTGGGGCCCGGCTATGGCCGATTCGGTCGGCCTTGGCGCCTTGACTGGCGGAACGGGGGACGGAGCCGCTGAGGACGGCTGCGAAGAGCGCCGAATCGAGCTCCATTTCCTCTTGTGAGGAGGAGGAGTTCGCTTCGGCGCCTTCTAGGATGCCCTTGAAGAGGGCCTTGAGAGTCCCCTCAACACCTCAAGGGTATCGGGGATAGCTTCCGGGAATTTTTCCCGGAGAAACTCGAGGATGGCCTTTACTTCGGCCATTTTTTAATTTAGTAAATAAGACGTAATATTTTAAGCAAGTAATAATATAAGTGTGTGCCCGTATCCCTCCCTGCCGGGTGTAGGCAGGGAGGATGAGTGCCTAAATTGTGTGGCCCTAGTGCGTCCTTGTGCCGATGTTATTGTGCAGACGGGTGTGTACTTATAGCTAATTAAAACTACCCGGGGGTGCTAAAAGGCCAAACGTGGACCACCGCTGACTAGGGACTACACCCAAGGCCAGTGATGGTGGCCCCTTCCGAAAATTCGCGGTTCTCAGGAGAGAACCGCAAGGCGATCGGGGCAAGCCTTGGCTAGCTTCGTTATCAACGTTAGGTATCCACTAGCCCTAAGACGTCGAAACAGAACCGCTGCTAAGCGTGTTGGTCGGCGCAGTCAGAACTGCACCTCGCAACTCGACTTGCGAGCGGGGTGCCCACTCGTAATAAGAATTACGAGTGAACGACTGAGCGTCCGCGGCGAGCGAGTCGGCACGCGGAAGCGGACAGGGGTGGGGAGTAGCAGAGTAGAGAGAGCGCGTGCCAAGACGTGCGTTCGTCTCGACTGCTGCGAGCGGAATGAACAATGCAACTTCTGCACCTGTAATATATATATTTTTAACTTGTGTGTCGTGATGTTAATATACTGATCTAGAATCTAGATTTCACGGCTTTTCGGTTTTAACGCTGGTAACTTGTTGTATTTGTGCGGTATGGCTAATTAAAAATGTTTTATGGATTTTAGTGCTTTATAGTTTAAATCCTCAACTTTATCTCTTTTGTAAAGAAACAAATTAAAATAAGTTAGAGAACATTAAAATATTTTTTTAACCCACTATACAAAATAATTATTATTAAATCACTAACAGAAACAGGTAATACAATGTTTATAAATGGAAACATTGCATTTAGACAATTTGTTTAAATAGAAGATAACGAAGTAGACTGAAAAACATTATTCATCAAAATAAGTTATCCTTATTATCCTACGAACACATATTGTTAACAACTATTTGTTGCATGTATATGAATGAACCAAAAATTTACGTTTAAAATGTAATAAATAATTTAACGAATTTCTTGTACACTTAAGTCTCGACCACTGTCTTTAACTTCAAAATAACTGCCACAGCCACTCGGTTTTCTTTACGATTCTCGTTAAATACGTCGGCGTCGTTAAAGTATTTTAACTTAGAACCTTTCTTAATTGTTTCATAATATAGCACTAAATCATCATATAGCCCCATAGTTTTAGTTTTATGCTGTTTTAGACAACATGCTTTATTGACCAGTGCCTTTCGATTAGGCAATTATTGTAAATCACGTTTCGAAGAACATTAGTCTAGTGATATCCAAGGGTTTTAAATAGAAATGGATCACTGGAATGCTATTGAATTTCTTATGATAGCTTTAATGTTGATTTTAATTAACGTTAAGTAACATTTTCAGTAAAAAATTATATCAAATATAACTACGACTGTTTTCATTTTCCACACTATAAGAAAATGAAATGTCCTGGTAATTCCTAAGAGAATACACTAACCCGTTATATTGTGTCGTTTATTGTTGTATGTAAAATTTGGCCAGTGCTGAAAATGTTGTCAACTACTTCATACCACAAGATAATGGGCTCAGTTGTTTGTTCCTTGTTTTTAAACATTAATGTACTTTAATGTACCATGTCAAATTTTTTCTATCACCATCCAGATAAGATACATAATTAACTTTTGCACATTGTTTTTTTTTTAATTCATTCTTTATACTGAAAAACAACTAATCAAAGGTATGTATATATTTATTCAAATATTGCGCCGGTAATAATAGCTAATACTTTATCATTATTGCCGCTGCACTATTTATATTTTATTGTAAGTTCATTGATGCTGCTGCTATAGAAATCCTGATGTCGTGAATCGCTGAAAGCTTTACAGACTTTTACATGGGATAAGCAATGTTTCTATGTAAAAGTATGATTATTATTCTATTATAATATTTTTCAATTGGAAACAAAATAAGCCAATGACTCCGAAACGCCTGTAACTGACTTTACATTTGAAAATGAATATGCTAGTAGCAACGCAGAAAACATATGTCCAAAGTCACCAAGTCACAGGAATTACGTACATACATATTTTGACGTTAATAATGATTGAATATTTAAACACATGATGATGTTTTTTTTACAAAATGTAGTTAAGTATTCTGACTTCATGTGAAAATCATTATAAGATACATATTTGTTAGATAGATTATATTTTATAGATTGTTTAACATATTATTTTATGTTCGTATACTCGTAATTTTCGCAACACAGCCGGATTATTAAGCTTAGTACCGTTTAGGATAACTAAGAACACGTTCGCAAAGTTCTAGTTTACATAGATTTAGTAGTGTGGATTGTAGCAGGTAATCATACTTTGAACTATGGAGCTCGTTAACAAGATTGTAGTGGATATCTACTCTGTTTATAAGATGCTTGATAGGCAATATTATCTCACAAGCTTTACCTGCGACTGATTTCTTGTTAATGTTTATTTAAAAATATTTTGATCAAGATCAATAAACAGTCTAAAATAAAAAGTACACGATCAGTAAATACTTAAATAAAAAGACTAATAGATTAACCTCTTGATCTATATAGATTAAAAAATAATAGTTAAAAAAATAATAATAAATACGCTTCTGTAGATAATCAAATTAAAAAAATGGTAAAAGTAGAGTCATAATGTAAATATTTTGAAAGCACCCCACGCACATTTTCTACATAATTTTTTTTGTGAATCACACTTCATAATTTAAACTTATTGAATATAATTTTTTACTTTTTAGTTCGGTTATCTATAAAAGCGTGGTCTTAGTTTTTCTTAACTAAGACTAATTTTTTATTTTTTAAACATTTCTTAAATGTGTAAATAAGAACACTACCGGGTATCGGATTTTGAAAATAGCTGATCCTGAAGGTCCTGATCAGGATAATTGGATAAACTACATAAATTATTGTCTTGGGTCTTTGACGTGTTTGCAGTTTGATACAAATCTGATCGTTCAAAGTGAGGTGAAGTCACGTTTAAAGATTCCGTTGCATGCATACATACATACATGTGAAACTAATATAAGCGTGTTATATTGAACACAGATTACGACTAATGTATAAAACCTGAGACAAGAGAAGTACCCGGAGTAGTGAGTGTTCGTTTAGGGCCCCGACTCCACTGTACAGACAAAGTGCAAAAGTGTTAAAACTGTACTATCTTTGGCAGAGTCGTGGTATTTAAGTATCTGAATGACCCATTTTTCCAACACGGATTCTATTAGGAGAGTCTTAATTTTAAGATGTGCGACTTATTTTAGATTTTACTTTGAATAATTTTTCCACATTTTTAAATTTGTCCGTATCTCGATTAATTTTGTAACTTTTATAAATAAGAATATAGGATTCTTAAAACGAAATATTAACTTACATCGAGCAACGTGATCGTTGTTTCATTAAAACTATAAGTTATGTAAACAATACTAAGGACAAGAAAGTTCTAACAACTTTAATCGACCTTCGATTTTCAGTTCGATTGTATGCGGGCAAATATCAGATAAAATGTCACTCTGAATTGCAAATGTTGAAGAAAAGAAATGTTGAGAAGTTGCAAATGAGATAAGAAGTTAATCCTTTATGTTTGTAATGATGTTTAGCACTTTTAAATATTGTTTAAGTCAAATCGTAAGATACTTTTTAAGCTATTTTAATGTTATGACCATTTGAATATCTTTGTCATTTTTTTTCGTGATACTCCTTCTGTTGTTTCGAAGAGCTTATAAAAAAACTAAATATAACAAAAAAACTTAATTGACTAAGCTAAACGGCTGATTGCCACACTGACGAAAATCTCAACGTCCTGTAGTTATATTAATAATAATAATTCTCTTTGGCGCTGCACTGGCAGTATGTCGAATCGTTGGCGCCAAACATCCCAAGACTGGACGTGCTACTAGACTAGGTAGCACTATCCCAGCATGGAGAAGAAGAATTGAGGACCGTATCGCAAAGGTAAGGGCCATCATCGGCAGGCTGATAAGCTTCAGGTCAGGCAATAATATGCTCGTTAATAAGTGGTCCAGACTTGTGCGCACCGCTAGGATGGCGTTCGCTGGGACCAACATCAACTTGTCCCAGCCGGATATTACGCAAAAACTAACGGAGCACATAGATGACCTGAAGCAGAAGATCACTGCTTGGGGGAAGCGGATTCGGAGATATACCGAGAGGACGGCGCGGTTTAGCCAGAATCGCCTCTTTAAGAGTGACCAAAAGAGGTTACACAAATCTTTGGAGCGACCAATGAGTTTTGGAACGATCCAAGGACTAGACCAGGCCGACACTGTCGCCTTCTGGCGCAGCCTGTGGTCAGAGCCCGTAGACCACAGCGAGGGCCCTTGGACGCAAGTCGTGGCGAGCCAATGCGCAGATATTACACCCATGGACCCCGTCGTCATAACACCCGACGACGTATCTGAGGCAGTCCGTAGAGCCCCGAACTGGAAAAGTCCGGGACTCGACGGGCTACATCACTACTGGCTGAAGGGGTTCGTGGTGTGTCATGCTGTGCTCGCCCGACAGTTCCAAGAGGCTCTCGATCAGAGGTCGCTCCCGAGACTCTTTGCTACTGGGGTCACTCATTTGGTTCCGAAAGATCATGTTACCACAGACCCGAGTAAGTACCGCCCCATTACGTACTACCCACCATCTATAAGACACTGACATCTATTCTGAGTATGAGAATCACCACTCAATAAAAGTGAATCGGATTATGTCTCGTACTCAGAATGGATGTCGGGGCGGCGGTCGTGGAACCAAGGAACCGCTTCTCATCGACGCGGTCATTGGCAAAATGGTTAAAGGCAACCGTCGGAACCTCTCCGGAGGACGATGATCATAGAGGTGATCAAACGGATGCACGGAGATACCCTATGAGAAACTGAAAGCCACGACAATTGCCTGATCACGTTCTATATCAAGCAGTTCTACTCGGAGAGAGTGGTTTTGGTTTGGAGGAACCTATAAATGTCAGAGAAGCACTCGCAGGGACAGACAGCTTACTTTGGCGTGAGGCTATTAAGGAAGAATTAGATGCTCTCCACAAGAATCGAACTTGGCAGCTAGTAAAGAGAGAGCCAAATCAAAACGTGTGTCAAGTGCAGTCGAGAGAAAAACGTCTTTGTAAAAACTGTCTCTATAATTATGTATTTTCGTGTTAAATTAATATATTTTTATTATTCTATGTGTCAATAATTTATCTTCATTGAATTCATCATTGATTGGGAATAAATCTTTCCCATCAGATGAAAGTAATATAACACTCTCAAAATAAAAATAAAATTAAATAAAAAAAATGTAAACAAAACTTAAGAATTTTACAACATGTAAAGCTAGTAGAGCAAAATGAGTTATAAGAATCCTTATTAATAGTTTTCAAAGCTCGTTCTTTTGAAAAGCAGTCAAGAGAGCGTTAAGTTACTTCATTAACTGAGCTCTAACGTCCGTAGAATTAACGTCTTATATTATTCAGTTAACGCAGAGTACTAAACATTCATCGTGTAGGATATTGATGTATGCTGTAAATAATTAAGCAAAAATAAATCTACGCGTTTTTTTATTTAAATCATTGTAAATAAACGGAACAGTTGGAGTATAATACGTTATCCATAAATGTAACCCTTTTTAAAATCATATATTGTTAATGTAAATAGTCTTATAATAAAATGTCGCAAACTAAATTATAATTATCTTATGTTAACAAAGTGTACATTTTGAGCATCAAATTATTATTCTTTTACAAGACTATAATTTTTTTTCATAAAGCTGTCACTTCATCACGGATTCACTGGATCAGCAGATAAATATTTGCTGATGGAGTGAATCCGCAAAAATAAATATCAATGGCCAAATACGAATATCATCAAAGCAAAATTGTATTTACACAATAAATGTAAAATAATGCTTTATGCGGTGGTAGAAATTATATAAAATACATTTCTTCGCTTTCATAACGTCCTTCTTTACAATTTTCATTGGCATAAATAAATAGGAATATAAGTATATGGATAAAAATAATAATTGCAGCTGTTTTGTATTTTTTTTAGTAAATTTACTTAATTCATAATTGCATTTTCTGCTTACACGTCTGTCCGTAATTGATATAAATGTCCGTGATATTTTTGTAAAAAATCAAGTAGTGTAGGTACTATTATTACTGTTTTATGCTACGATCTTTACTGAAATAATTTCCATTAAGCGATTAACGATACTATATTACGCAGTACATTAAGCCAAGAAACTAATGTAATTATTTAAATAAAAATACAGAATTTTGTATTTTCTTCATTTCAATGAGAGTTAAACATTATTGACAAGAATAGAAAAGAGATTTTACTTAATTTTTTATCGTTTTGTTTACTTTTGCGGTAATCACTACCACTTTATTTTAATGAAGTAAGTCTGTTGGACTTCTAGAGACAGAAATAAAACCATTACGTGACCTTAAAAACCAATAATGGCGACACGATCGTGGTTTAATTAAAACGATAAGCTCCCTATGAACTTTAATCAATGTTCGAGTTCCAGTTTGATTGCATACGACCTTATCACATGACTTTTAATATAAAATGAGACTTTTATGCAATTGAAAGAATATAATCCTTTATTTTCATACAGTTTAAGTTTCTTAAGTTCGGTCATAACAATTTTTTGAAGAAATTTCGATAAACCCAATTGCCAGAAATATTATTTTCGTTCTTAAGTTTCTCAAGTTCGGTCATAACAATTTTTTGAAGAGATTTCGATAAACCCAATTGCCAGAAATATTATCTTCGTGGGAAAGCTAACTGAATATATGAGGTTGAAGCTTTTCGGTTGAAATTGTTCCACAGTCACTTATCTACGTAGGCTACATTGTAAATAAGAAAGGATATTATTTAAAATCACTGTAATTTGTGCATGTGCTCGTCGTTGTAACATTATGTTTTTGCTATAATCACTCGTTACATTTGCGACTTAATAATATACAGCTCAACGTCGGCAGCAAAGTCTACTAATTTTTTTTAAATGCGTGATACCTTGTTGTTGTTATGAAATTATGTAAAAGATAACCTTATTCTTATAAAAAGGCTAAGTATTTATAATTATGAAACCAGAATTCAAGTGCTTGCAACATTTTATGTATTTCTATTATAACACATTCACATCGAGAGTATCGCGCCGTGTCCACGTAAAGTCAATTTACACTAGTGCAATTAATTACGCTAGAAACAGGAGTTCAAAATTAGTAGCATCTGAATGGTGTTTTGTAGTTGCAGTTAATCGTCATAGTCATAATTTAATCTAAGTAATGATCCTGTCTCCTTTTCTCTTAGATCCTTACCTCATTACCTTTGGCGACAGTGATTAATGGGGCTTCCATTAAAGTTCTTCATTCGCTTCAGTTCTGATAATAATTTTTAAGCATATGTAAATTTCATCCGTATAAACCGTAATATCATATAAGGCTTGTGATCGCATAAATATTTCAGCGGATTAGGGAAAAGGATTCTCGCTTAACATATTATCTAAATGTTTTTAAAATTTTTGTGGTATTAATATTTTCATAAATATTATATTTAGATACAAAGTCAACAAATTATGTTCCGAAATATGTTTTAACAATTCTAGTTTTAGAAGTGAATTTTAATAGATAAAATTGAATAAAAACTCTCGACGCTGCGAGATTTGTTTGCGACATGCGTTTTCTTCATGCGCTGGGTTCGTTTTCTTCATGCGCAGCAAATATAGCAATCCTTATCCAAATTATAATAATTACTTTGTTTTAATTTCATCTTTTCAAATACTTTGCAAAATTCATGGTCAGGGACGTCCATTCATTGTTGCGAGGTCGGAGTGATAAAAATGGAACAAATAGTAAATGTTTTTTAAAAAATCTTATTTATTTTTGTATCTCAATGCACTTCATCCAGCGTTTCCCCAGCTTTTTGCTTCGTTTCATAAAATAGGAATTAGGCAGTAGACCTTAAATTACCAAACAAGTATTGGTTTCGTTTCGTGGACTAAGCTCATTTTTTTCTCATCAGACACCTTTTTTTAATTTGGAATCAGAAAATAAGCGAGTGGCTAAAGCTGGCGAAGTGGTGGAATTTGGCCATGGCAACAGCTAGAGCAATATTGATAAAATTCGGTCGTTTTCCAGGTAAAATTTTGCTATACCAGTCCAACAAATTAGCATAATATTGGCCATTAATCAATTAACCCTTCTCTAGGACACTTTCATAGAAACGACGCCAAACTTACTTAAGAAGTAATCATACGCATGCGCTTTTAATCAACAGTCTGTAACAGCGGCATTTATCGCGCGGAGAGTTTCTTCTAAATTTCTTTAAACTTTGGTGTAAGATATTGTGCACACGTTCATCTGAGATACCTACTATCTCGACTCTCTCGATCACTTTTACTCTTCGATCGCTCAAAACTATACCAAGGATTTAACGACCATCTCATTTTGTACGACTACACGGAAAATCAGTAAATCTTTTATGAGTCATTTTATTCGACGCAACAGGAATAATATTTATCTTTTATTTCATTTCCATAATAGACTTTAGGGCAAAAAATTATCTTTCATCAATTTCAATTTCAGAGGTCCATTTTTCTTATATTGCGTTTAATTATTTTCCCCAGCGACTGTCAAAAAATAAAACGCGGAGAAAGAGAACCGGTCGAAAATGTTTAATATGGACTAAATAAAATTTAGTCCTTTAAAGAGTTGTCAACAAGGTGGTTTAATATTAATTGCAATAATTTTATTCCAAAATACATCTTTACCAAGTTTAAAACTCTGTCCTCGTAAATAGGTCTATTCCATTTGAGTTTATTCCTATTTTTAGTGTATTTATAGTGATTTTTCAACAAGAACTTTGTTTTTCAAATCAAATAAAATAAAGTATTTATATAAAAATCATTCAACTTTTCATTGTATTGGAAAGAGTGCAAGGTTTTGTCAATTATGAAGGAAATATGATATCGGACAGATGTTTTGTCCAATTTCATTCCCCACGCATGCATGGCTCGATTTTTTATCAAAATTTTCAATTACATTTTGGTAATAAAGCTGGTCTTCTTCGTTAATCAATCCTTAACGTGGATTTTGAGTTTTAAGGTTGCAATCAATTTGATTGGCTCTGCATAGACTCTATTTATTACATAGCCCATTAAAAAATAATCCGCTATGTTGAAAGCTATGAGTCGTGTTAAATCATGATCGGGACGGCCAATTTAGTTTTCCAAATTCGTTGATTCGGTGGCTGTGTAATAGGACCGTCCATATCCATATCATCTATATTGGGCTAAAATTTAACCCGTTCAAACCGTAATCGCCATATATCCAGCCATATTTTAGAAAATTCTTATATGCAAAGTGTGTTATAATCATCGTTAAGTACGGTGTCTTACTACAATAATGGAAAATGTGACCTTAAATAATATTTAAATATTCGCAATAAAAAATAACACTGTATCCGTTTATCATTTAAGCTTCAAATTTTAAGTACACAAGATCTACCCCTACCTTCCTCATTCCTTGCATCAAAATCAATTTATGATTTCAATATTATTTCAAACCATTAATTGTTTTTTCGTTTCTAGCCTAAATTATCGTCTATTTGGATATCGTGTGTTTTAGATTAATATTTTCGTGTATTTTTATTTTATATGAGAATGTGGCAAGCGAACTTTCGGTACACCTGATGTTAAGTGATAACCGCTGCCGATGGACATTTGCAACACCCAAACGGTTGCAAACGTGTTATCAGTCCAGTCAATTAAAAGGTGGCATTTTAATAAAATGGATCTAAACACAAGTTTAGACAATAAACTATAAGACCACGCTGTCATAAACTTGTGTCTATATGTGTCGTCAAAAAGTAATAATAATTAATTTTTTAAATAGTCGGTGACCTAATTTCATTACATACGCTCTAAAATTATGTTGTTTTTAGGTCTAAATAACCGCATATGAAATATTTTTTTATAGTGCTCTCTGCATTTAAAATGAAATTTAAAATTTGTAGAAAAATAGAAACAGAGAAGTTTAAAATTTGGAGAAAAGCCTTTTGTGTCCTCGCTACGAGGATTTGAACCTGTATCCTTCGGGTTACGCGCCTATCTTCACACCGACCAAAATCTCAGTGTATTTTATCTATTTTGTTTTTATTGCATTTTAAGCATTAGCTTTTAATAAGCTTTTTATTTGTATTGAAAATTTCTGCACAGTAATGCGTAAGGTAGGTTAAAACATTTAAGATAATAAACTTTTTAACAATCAGATAAAAGTAAAAAAATTAAGAATAAACATATTTTCAATATTGACCAATAATCACTAAGTTATACGTTATCTAACAAACCAAGCGCACTTGGCATGAACCGGTCCACTTAACACCAGCCCCAACAATAAGTCGAGGACATAATACTTTCAAAACTTTTGAAAGAAATATTATGTTTTTTCACTTTGATCCCTTGCGTAAGAGCCGTAGCCCTGGTTTGGGGCACTACTTGCGTACACACTTTGGTGACCTCACATCTAAGAGGTACTTCGGTCTGCGCCTGGGCGGTATCAGACACAGCTGAAGTAAGGAAAAGGCGCGAATAAGAGTAGAAAACACACTTGTGCCATTTGGAAATAAATCTTAAATAATATTCCTGACAGCAATTAAATACCTTTTGTTCGAAAATAAGCATTATAAAGTTGTTAGTTTTTGAGTCACTTGTAAGTTTCGAGAGTTAGATTCCCACTACGCCAATTGTTCACGTGGTTATGTTTGAGCCGGTATTACATTTAGTTACATAATTTTTCCAAATAAAACTTACATATTTTATGATGGCATTTTACAAAGCTTTAAATTAAAGATTCATGTCGAAAATCCATATTAATATTATAAATGCTAAAGTAACTCTCTCTGTCTGTTTTTGACTCCGAAACACATAACCGATTTAAATGAAATTTGGTACATAGATAGAAATAAACTTATTTAAGGGCTTAAACGCAAGCGAAGCCGCCGGCGAAAAGCTAGTTTCAAGATAGTCTCATTTCAATATTTATCAAACCCTTATACGTCAGTGTCAGAATGTTATAATATTATAAAAGTCAATACAGTTCATTAACGATTCGCTTCGCTCACAGTAGATAGTTAAGCAATAAACATTTTTTTGAACGAGCAACCACAGTTTAAGTTGAACTTAATGCAATGCAAAAAACATACCAGATTTTTTGGGTTAAACTGATATGGAAACAAATAATCAATACAATAAAAAACATTTACGTTACAGAATGATATGAATATATTTAATTCATATTTGTTATATAGGTAACTTCTAGTAAAGTAGGCTAATAGTAAGCTTCCATGATTTGTCTGAGCGCAAAAACTGTTTATTATTTCATCTTTATCAAATAAGTTTACGGGATTTTTGAGTTAAATACTTAATTTAAATTTCAGATGTTCGACAAAGGAGTAATAAAACGACAATTAGAGCTTACGTAAAGGAACACCTACAAAGAAGACCCAACAAGTCTGAACATACTTTAAACCTCTCTGCATCAGATTTAACAGATACCGAATTCTCACATTCAACCGAACCATAATGAAGATGATCATTGTGTTTAGATCCGTCTGCATCGTGGAACACCCAAATTTCAATTAAAGAATATTGAGAAGAAGATTGATATCTTACTGTTATTCAAAAGTAAAACCAGAGTCAACCGTGGTAAGGTGAGTCTTGCTTCCCGTCTGATCCTGCGTACTTTAAGATTCGGTTCGTACTTTTGCATGGTTAGTAATTAGGAAGTTAGTATTAGTTATAGCTTCTTTTCTGATTCGAAAGATTCGCAATTTTTTTTTAAAAGATTCTTCTAAGCTTCTTATAAGATTTGTTATTTGTTTCTTCACATTTCAACTCAACTAATAATGGTCGAAATGCCCTAAATAGTGGTATTAAAAATGTTTTCACTAAGTAGTTTAATTTGGTGAATTAGGGAGTAGTAATGTTGAAACTATAGAGTACGGTGAAGGTAAAGTAAACACGCAATCAAGAGCAAACAATATTCATGTTTTCTAAACAGTGTATTACCATAACTAATCGATATTTCGTTAAACTTTGTACGCTTAAGCTAACAAATAAGTTAATGTTACTGTACATGTAACTTTTAACTTAAAATTAAAGCTTTTATGTATTTGGTGGAAATTCAGAATAGGGAAATTTTATTTATTTATTAAAAGTTATATGCAAAAAGAACTTTGTACAAAGGAGAACTGAATGCTATAAGTTCTAGTTTTAGCAGTCAATCAAACGGTTAGTCCAGAGAAGTTGAGGCAAGTGCACAAATAAAAAGGCTCCATGAAAACACTCACCGACGCCGTGTGCGGTGAGCACCTACCGACAGTCGCGCTCCCCCCGAAGAGAGAAAAGAAGTTGGGGAAAGGACCAAAGTCCATTGCAAAGCTGTTTTACCAGCAAAAAGAGGGATTGGCCCCTTGTCAGTGCGTTAGCGTAAACTTCGACCGCAGTCACTTATGTTGCGTAAATCATCATACAAGCCGACGACAAATCTAGTCTTAGTGAATGTACGTCAATACGGTTACGGGCACATGTTGAATATTTAGGCACTCTGGCCCTTTAATGTAATAAGCCTTCCGTAAGCGCTTTTGCCAGACCACCGCGACTACAGACGTGATGTTATTGTTTTGGCATCACCAATTACAAGTAATAAACATTCGACATAATAACAAAAAATATTAATATATTTCGAAGATATGTGAAGTTTGCCAATCCGCAGTGGGGTAGCGTGGTGGACTATGCCCTGATACCCTCTGTAGAGAGGAGGCCTTTGCCCAGCAGTGGGACATGTATAGGCTGTTACTACTTAACTTAATTTATTAATTATTCCGGAAGTCCAGAAACCGAAATAAATATAATTAATAAAATTTTTGGCAAAACTGCGTTTACCTATGAAATTGTCGTTTTGTATGAATTATTTCATACAAAACAGCAACATTTTTTTCATTTATTACTATTATTATTTCATTTATTCAAAGTAATTACAGTGGTAGTAGGCACGTCTTGTAAAAATCAGCTAGAAGGGTGGCAACAAACGTTTTCAACAAGGTATTTTATACTGCTTCTCTATGATTGAATTTTGTTCCTGCTAAAAAGTGAATAATGTGTAATCGGTAGGTGCAAGGTGGTGAATATGACGTGTGAGACAGAGCTTTCAACTACTTGTTAGCTTGGAGACTGACTGTGTTGCAGTTTGGGGTCGCGCGTTGTCGTGAAGGAGCAGCGGGGAAGACCGATTGACCAAAGCTGCTGACCAAGATTTTGGCGATAGACTAAGGTTGTCATCAGCTTCCACAATCGATTGAATAGTAATTTTTGAAAAAGTAAGTGTTTAGACGACCACGAGGTTTATTTTTTAAGTCTATTTGTATAATTTTGCAGAACTCAACCACGCAAACCAATAACGGGTTGTGCCTTCGTTTGTAAAGTTCTCTCCGTATAATAAACGTATCGATAGATGTTACGTGCCATTTGTGCCGCGTGGGTGCCACGACGGAACTCATATTCCATAATTACACGAATTTTTAGTAGTTCGAAGTGTACGTTATGAAAATTTATCAAATGCAATGAAAATATAAAGCTAATCAATAAAGAAAATTACTGAGTTTATATAAACAATTTCATGTTTTTAAAACAAGATTAATTTGAATTTGGAATGTTTGGAAATGTTTTAGCCATTTCAACGAAGTACTTAAGAACGACAATTTCATAGGTAAAGCAAAGTGCAAAAAGGCCAAAGTTGGTTCTCCACATTGGTAGAAAAACCGAAAAAGACCACTTCCGCCTATTTACAACATTTTCTCCATATTGGTGGATATTATATTTTCAATATAATTAATTCAGAAATTCACGTAGCATATAACTGAATTAAATAAAAAAAAAATACTCTCTTGCTCAGATTACATTTCAATGATGCCGTCTGATTTTGATATCAAACTTTTGTTAAATTTATGCGGGTACATGAAAGGCTGACTAAATCCAAGCCGTAGGCAAAACAACAAAGCTTTGAAAACTTTTGTGTAACGTTTCGCGGTTTCCAATAAAGTCAAGATTGCCGTTTGTTTTCTTGCATAATACAGTAGGTAATAGTTTATTTTTTATTGTCCGGCAATAACAGCTCAGGGACTGGGCACTCACAGAGTATATACAATCAAACTGAGTTCAAAGTTCGTTGCCGGCGCCAAAAGATTTATAATAACTCAAAGTGCTCATGCTAACATTTTGGACGTATCTTAAAATAGATTTTTTTTATGAGAAAACTTGCCAAACGAGCAGACGGTTAACCTGATGTTAAGTGAATACCGCCACCCAAGGATACCTGCTACACCCGAGGGTATGACAACCTTATTGGAAATTGGGCTCCGGCTACCTAACTCACCAGACGAAACGCGAAAGTATTATACTTCCAATTTACGCCGTTCTTCTGTGAGGTCATGGTTCTTACCCGGCCGAGCCTGCCCCTCCGTGCAACAGCCGAGGCTGCTGCGTGGCCCTACCACCGTTGATGCATGTAGACGACTACTTTTGACTATTCTTTTGTACTCGAAACGCCGACATATAATTCGATGGATGGTGTACGAACAATATTAGGAGTCTTCTCAATACGCTATCACGATCCCCAATGGACATCTTCAAACAGACCTAGAGTCTATTCTGACTGAGACACAGATGTATGTTCTCGAGTAACATTAATACCGTAACGTTGACGTTATTATTTTACCAATAAGAAACCCAGTTGAGGTCGACAAGATCGCGGAAACTGGGCCACAATGCCAGTGAGATTCGTCCGACCAAAACTATAGTGGACTGGCATTGTTTCAAAGTCAAGTTAAAGGCCATAGGTGGGGGCTCTATTATCATGCCCGATGTCACAAATCATCGGAAAGAAAGCCTTTTTTATGTGAAAAGTTGCCAAGCGAGCAGGCAGTTCACCTGATGTTAAGTGAATACCGCCGTCCATGGACATCTGTTACACCCGAGGGTTACAAATGCGTTGACAACCTTTTGAAGATTGGGCTCCGGCTACCACACTTACCAGACGAAACGCGAAAGTCTTTATTATAGTTCCACTTTACGTCTTCTGTGAGGTCATGGTACTTACCCGGACGAGCCTGCCTATTCGTGCAACAGCCGAGGCTGCTACCGTGCCGTGGCCCTACCTCGGTTCTCACATCACATCTGGTGTGGAGGAGTTAAAAAGGATGGTTCGACTGTTAGTTTTCCCAATATTTGTACCATCGACTTACAATTTAATGCTTTCTTTCAAAAACGCGGCTACATTTTTTTACATTTTACAACCCTTTCTAGTGTTCATGGTCTCTGGACAGACTCAGAACGTCGGCAATTTAAAAACCAATATAAAATCTGTTTAACAGTTTTATTTATTAATTAATATTGTGAAACATATTTGTGTTACGAATGCGCAATAATATGTTTATACTCACCTTCGGGACTTGATGACAATGATATGACATAGTTTGTACCAAAATTAATACAAAGTGTTAATAGAATACAAATTTAGGTTTTTACGCCCTAAGCGTTTATCTGTGTGTCTGACGAGTATTGTATCTGACGAGTATTGTAATTCTATCATATCAGTGCAATAATTAATGGGACAATAATGTGCCATGCCCTCAGCTCACGTCAGTCACATCCACAGTATTTATGCGGAAACGAACACGTTCACTTACCAAGTAAACATTCTATTTACTTTAATTGAAACACTTTAATTGTTACGATTTGAATACGGTACTCCTTATTTGGTTGGATTAATGTTCTTTCATCCTAATTCGGAGTGGCAAGCGAGCTGGAGTTTAACTGATGTGTTAACTAACGTGATAACTGAACCTCTGCCCGTGGACATTGCGTAACACCTATAGGATTGCAGATGTGTCCACCTTTTAATAAAGTGGCCCCCGGCTACCTCACTCACCAGACACTCCCACTTCACGCCAATCTTCTATGAAGTAGTGGTACATCCCCGGACGCACCTGCCCAGTCATGCAACAGCGACCTCTTGCGTGGCCTTCCCACAGAAGTTTGATTTAATATTAAATTAGTAGTTTCAAATGAAAGATAGTTCTTATTCCAGAACATATGATGACTCCGTGGCGCAGTTGCCAAGGGCAATTGGCTTCGGCGTCGGGTGTCGTGGGTTCGATACCCACACGAGACAACTATTTGTGTGAACCATAGATAGTTGTTTCGGATCTGGGTGTTTGTCCTTGTGAAATTTATGTTTGTAAAACGTCTAAAGTAAGGGCAATGTTTAAAAAAAAAAGAAATAAAGAAAAGAAAGAGAAGATGGGCCTGATTCCATAATTTTTCTTTTAATCGAATGAAAGCAATTTATATCGATTCTAGAACGTTTTGGCCGCAAAGACGAAATTCCGACTGTAAAAGGGGCCTGGAGCGAAAGAAAGAGTAAGAAGAAAAGGAAAACTGAAGAATTGAAGTGAAAAGTATACTGCAAGTGATAAGAAGTGTAAGGCGTATCTGGAGGATTAGTGAGCCATGAGAGAGTCGTAATATCTGTAGTTCTAAGGGAGGATTTGAGTAGTGTCAAGAGGGCCGCGTACCTTTGTGGGCACTAATAAAGTGAAGAATTTAAATAACCGGCGTTTCACTCCAATCCCGAACCCCTAGCTCGTAACAATATGTTATGTACATACTTGTGCGTGTTAGTTTGTTAAGTTACTTTGTATGCAAAAATATACAATATATTACTTTTATCTTGATTTCGTAGTATTACGTCATCTTCACGATTAAATACTTTAAAGATTTCAACTTGCGTGTTCAAAACAAGCAAATGTTAGCAATTTAATTTAGGCCTTAAGAACTAATGCATGCTTTACGTTTATATTAAAAGATGATTTAGTATATTTTGAAAACTAATATTTTTAACGTTTCAAATGCATTTCTTTTCCACTCTACTAAGAAATAGGGATGTACAGGTTTTATGTAAAGAGAGATTAAATTTACATCAAATTACTAACTACTAAGCTAACCAAGAGTTCTAAAACTGAAACTAAAAATTCATGTTAAAAATTGTAAAAATAGTATTTAAAGTGATATTTTTTATAAACAAAACGATAAAGCACGTTTTCACTGTAATTTATATTGATTTTTTTTTTTTTTGTTATTTATTAAACACCAAATTCATTAGACGAATTTGTGATTATAAATAAACTTTATCTTTAAATTATAAGTTTTTTAAAAGAAAGAAACAGTTTTTTTTGAAAATAAAATTTTTGAAATTTT
This sequence comes from Iphiclides podalirius, assembly GCA_933534255.1. Classification (NCBI taxonomy): domain Eukaryota; kingdom Metazoa; phylum Arthropoda; class Insecta; order Lepidoptera; family Papilionidae; genus Iphiclides; species Iphiclides podalirius. The sequence continues at coordinate 7,506,487 of OW152826.1, read as the reverse complement.
AAATTTAAATAGCGATAAAAAACATGACATTTTTACGTAGAAAGAATTTTGAAAACTTTTATGTTTTGGTTATTGTAAAATACTGAATAAAGCAGTAAGTCTATTTGACAATGATGGCAATAAATACACGCGATGTAGGGATATCAAGATGACAGCCAGGTACAAAAAAGTATTGCTGGATCGGATCGCATCACGGTAACACCGCGATTGCATCCTACACTTTATTTATTTATACAATAAGATAAAACATGCTTTATTAAAAATACGCTACAAAGTGAACCATATAAAGGATTGAAAAAGTTGATAATCGAATAAGATCGATCGCCGATTCATGGTGACGATTTTAACACCTTATTTGTTACATGTAAAAACAATGAATTGCTTATTTACTTAAAAGAAAATATCATGTATTCACAATCTTTTTTTTCTTACAATCTTTTATGTTTTATTCTCCTAAGGTTATTAAAGTTTCATCTATCCCAGAACTCGTGGGCTAGCCTGAATCCAAGAATTTAAACGGGCCTCCTCTTTGGGTAGTAGTTAACAGAGTAATGTCACCTACGGTCCATCGAGATTCGCACGGATCGTGACCCCGATGTCCGTTGACTGTGTAACTATTCGGTGGCTGGGGGCGGTGTGAACCGCCCTGTAACGCGGACGTACCTTGTCTACGCGTTATGTCGGTTTCGCCGTGCTCGTAGGCAGGGCAGGATTTAGGGGAGGGCAACCGGGGCAACAGCCGTGGTCCTCCACAGATGAGGGGCCCCCACAATAGAGACTTCGGAAAAAAACATTTTCACAAAAAAACAAATTCAGACTAGTAAACAATTGTAAACAACCTTTCCTTTCATATTTTTTTTCGCGTTTTACTTTTACCTTAACTACATTGAACATACATCATTACGTTCAATATTAACAGAAATCAATAGAAAAAAATTTGGGGCTAAGGGGCCTCCACTCCTTTGTGGCCCCGAGGCCTCCAGACCTCTAAATCTGGCCCTGCTCGTAGGTGAAGACGATCTAGAGTGTTTGTTGTAACACTAACTGTGTGGGTAGTGTTGATGGGCTGGACCCTCGCCGGTGGGTTCGACGTACTTATGTCCCCTTCTTCGCCACACACAATATAAAACACGATACCTGCATTGTATGTCAACACCTGCAATTTTTAAGGTAAATTTTTACCGGTGCAACAAGAATGAGGACGTCTTACGTCCCGTGTATAACATTCCAAGTGCAGACAAAGATAACACACAGATGAAAAAAAATAGCTACTGTAAGGTGCGTAAGGTTTTTTATGAAATGTCAACTGTATTTTTAAAATGTGTCCCTCTTATTTATATTCTTAGAACCAGTAGTTTAAAACAAAAATAATTAATATATTTTTAATTGCAACAAAATGATCAAGCAGTCAAGTAAAATGATAATGTCCAGCAGTAACGTGTGCAGTACGCAACTACTCAAAAATATACTTTATGTTGTGGATCTTGATTGTCGAATGTTATTATAAAAATTTAAAATAATACTTTTGACAATATATATCATATCTACTGTTTGATAAACTGCTTTGGTGGCATTGTTCTTAACAATGTTAAACCTATAATAGAATAATATTTATAAATTAATGCTGTCTATATATTAAGCTATATATGAATATGAAAGTATTAATTAATACTTTTGTGATCGTATTTTGGGAAGTAGTTATCGAAGCTTTTTTCATTTATGGCGTGTACAAATAATTTTGTATTACGGGAACCAAAATTATCAATGCAAATAACCTTGAAAAGTAGGTCAATTCTCTTTTGAATCGCTTCAGTATGCTAACGGAAAGAATTTCGACGTCGTTGACAGCTTTATTATGACGACGACGATACTTGTACTCACCTTGCTCAAATATGGAATGGTTTATTCTTTCGTTGAAAATAATAAATCAAAAAGATGTGCAAGACAAAGAGCAACGCTCTAAGATGTGTCTAAAACTTGAAATGATACCTGTCATTTCAACTGAAAAGCTGGTAATTTCCACAATTTTTAATTTAAAATTTACGATAAAAAATCAAGTCAGGAGCTGATACTGGCGAAAGCATCAAAATGTGTTTTTGAAGTGAAACTTCTTTGTCGGGGTTGGAAAAAAATGTAGTGTAACATTTTTCCGTTACGCGCCATCTTTTTTTTATCTTAAAATGTTCCTCTAACGCCATCTAGTGTTGAATAGGGGGTTTTATGTCGTCTTTAGTGGTTTTAATAGTTGACGCAAGATGGCGTTAGCTCCTTTGTATGTTCATAGCAATATATATATATATATATATATATGTTATATTAAAGTGATCAGCAAAATCAAAGGGTTTATTTTAATTCTAATTCTAAAATGTAAACAATATATTTCGTATTTCAGTTACCATAAGCCATTAATAACACAAATATATAATAACGACATCAATGATAGTAATAATTCTATTACAATTAATGAAATTCAATAATAATCTTTGTAGTAATGACAGTGCTAGCTCTAATACTTCAGAGCACGACACTGTGTCGACTTCCTCTTCTCCAAAGGCAGGCACCGCCCACCGTGACCTGACTGCGCCTTCCACCGAAGACACAATCTGAAGCTGACCGATGATGCTCTTCGAAACCTCGATCGGCTTCTGGAACTTGCGGTTGCGACGTCGATCCAACGTCCGCAAGTTCGGTTTTCCAAAAAAAACTGCACTCAAAACACTCGCGCGCGAGTCGAATGTCTGCCTTCTACTCACTGGCTGACTATTCGGCAACGAAGGACCATGTACAAATTCAAAGCGGTTGTATTTTGGGTCCGTGAGGATAATTGAAATAAACAAGGTTCACGTTGCAAGTTTTTTAATCAACAATTTTTGCGGACCCTCATACTAATTACAACGGTCAAACCATAGTGTGTTTTAATTTATTACTAACGCCACCTATGTATTACAAATAAGAAACTAAATATTATACAAAGCTAAAATGAAATAATTGTAGAATTTGTATTTATGTCTATGATAATAAAAGCCTTTTATTAAACTTTATCTAATTTAACTTTATTTAACCAATTTCTGTAAAGTTGCATATAGTAAATAATTTTTTGAAAAATAACGTCATAAAAAAGTTTCACTTCTTACGAGTGTACGCTAGTAAACGCACACATTTTTTTTTTCATACATTCTTTATAAATTTCCATTATATTCTTTGCAAGTTAAACGAATTATTTGGATGTAAATTATAAGTGACGTTGACTATTTTATGACGTATTAAAAACGTGCTAGCGATATTATCTTTACTGTTAAATATGATTAATAATTTAACAGGGAGAAAACAAAAGCTTCCCCCTTAGTTCTGTGCAAAGTTCATCTTAAATGTTCATCGAAATTTGCAACATTCTTGGAAACTAGGTCATTGAATTTTAACCAGACCTGCTAAGTATTGTACAATCAACCATGATCGTACTCGTATTAACAAGTGACGTTCTAAGCGACATCGAAAAAAGTCTTATAAATCGGACCCTCATCATTAAAACTCTTTTAAAATATTGGTAAACTACTCCATTAATGTTATCAATCAGCGATGTATAAAATATAGGATAAGGAGATTTATTTCCATTTTCATTAATTTATTCTTTCTCTTAATAACATTAAAATATTTCAAAAATAAATTATGTACCTACTCTTATTTTCTTTCTGCTCATGTGCTCCATTTTATCGAATTAAAAAAAATCTATCAAAAATTAATAATATCAAAACGTATATTTTAAAATAACATTGGCCGAAGTGATAAAAGGAAAACTATTAATTTAGATGGGAACAGAATATAACTGGATGGTAGTGTCGAATTCGGATGAGACACACACACAACAACAAATTGATCAATAAATAATCTTGAGTCTTTGAAAGCAATATTCATTGGGAAATAATGAAATGGTAAACTCACTTCATATAACTTAGTAGTGTATATCTTTTTAAGTTTAGCTGTTTGGTAAGGGACAATGTCTTTTCGTATAAACTAATGAAAAATAATATCTTAGTAATTTTGTATTATATTATTATATAACGTTTACACAGATCCTTAAAAGCTTAAGTATTACTTCCGATTGGCCGGATTTTACTGAATCATACAATATTTGTTTATAAAGTTTATTTTTAACTGCGGCAGTGTACATAACCTGAATCCAAAGAAGATCCATAAGTCCATCCATTAGAGATCCATTAGTGCCAGTAGGTACTTTTTTTGAAAAATATGTGCTGTGTCAAAAACTGCCCTAACTACGGATCGACCTAGTTTTTTTTAAGGATCATTTGTATGTTCCTAACAGTACTAACTAGAAAGATATAACTTTTCTGTCAGCTTTCTTGGACTAAGTTTTTGATGATAATTAACGAAATAATGTGTATTATGTTTGTAATAATGTGATAAGAAATCTAACACATCATGTTTTACTGTACAATGTTCTGGTGTTCTTGGGGGCAAGAGAAACTGAAAACAATTATATGTCTTATCTTTCTTAAAGTGTTGTTAAGTGACCGATGAACACTACACTGTTCAACTATTTAACGATAAGCAACGAGCTCTAAAGTTATCTGCAAGCAAGTTTTGTCATTATGATACAAATCACATTGACGTTTGCTTCTACTTAGATTTTATATCGTAATATTATTATTTAAATGTAGCTGTTACTTTTACTATTTATTATTTAGAACCGCCAATATAAATATTTTTAAATTTCGGTTATCAATATCTAGTTATCTTTATTGTATATTATTAGCTAATTAGTTATGTTTGGTAAACTATAACTCAGTTTGGCTAATTATAAGCTAGTAGCTTGTTTAATTATTTTGATAACTGTTTATCGATCAAAATAAGCTTAAAAATCATCAATAAGCAGTTTCTTTTTATGTATCAATATTTCTATTAAATTTGACCCCATATGGTGTACATTAGGTAATAACACTTAATATGAAAACTCGAGTCCATTTCCGTCGCAATCATCAAATTGGTATCTTGCCGTTGTTAGAAAGTTAAAACGTCTGTGTGCTGTTTGAAACTTGTGGTATAACCATAATTGAGTTTAATTTGGTGTTAATCTAATATTTACAAGATTAAATCTATCTAAAATTACACATTATCTAATAAACCTAATCCACGCGGCATGGTGCCAAGAACGCTAGCTGCATTTTCTCGCTGAATAGTTATGCTTAACCTTTGAGCGAGAAAAGAACCAGCTCTCTTGTCACCAGCCACGGATTGGATTATTTGGAGTTATCAGTTTTCATGTTTATTCCATTACGTACGATAGATCTTCATGAAGTTCAAATCACTTCTCGGCCTTTTGGCTAAGATCAAAGTGTAGAAGTTCGACTGCTAGAGTACTCAAAAGCTTAATGTTATATTTTTCTTAGAATTATCGAAGAAATGTACCTGGCTTAAGAAAAATAATAAGTTTTACTACACTAAGTTTAGATTTTGCTATGAAGAAAAATCTGATACCGGATACCGTTTAATTATAATTGGTGCAATTAATTTTAAAATAAAATAAAGTTTTAAAATCCACGTACTGACGTCAAAAATATTCATTTAATGTTTTACTTAATGAGCCGTGATATCTAATTGTCCGGGCGCTCGCTTTCACATACTCGAGTCGCAACCTGAGTGCGATCCCAATGAAATTGGTGCGGGCATAAATGAAATTGTTAATTATAAGTGCTGACTTATCACGTGCTTCAGCGGTGTAGGAAAACATCGTGATGAAACGTGCACATTTTCGAAATAATCAAAAAAGGCGCACCGAGTCATTTTGTGTCATATTTTATCAATTAAAAGTGCTGGCCGTTTTTCTCGCCACGGTTCCCTGAACGACATCATCCGTAGGGCTCTTGTTTCCATCAATGTTCCATCTATTTTAGAGCCCTGTGGCATTTTACGCGACGATGGTAAGAGACCCGACGGTTTAACATTGATCCCTTGGGAGAGAGGCAAAGCCCTTGTTTGGGACGCCACTTGTGTAGACACTTTGGCTGCCTCTCATCTAAGGGGTACTTCGGTCAGGGCCGGGGCGGCATCGGAGGCAGCTGAAGTAAGTAAATGGCGCAAATATGAGTCATTATGTTCAGATTATGTATTTGTGCCATTTGCTGTTGAAACATTAGGTCCGTGGGGTCCCCGCACATCAATTTTTTTAAAAAGTTTATGTCCTAGGCTTAACGCCGCGGCTGGTGACAAGAGAGCTGGTTCTTTTCTCGCTCAAAGGTTAAGCATAACTATTCAGCGAGGAAATGCAGCTAGCGTTCTTGGCACCATGCCGCATGGATTAGGTTTATTAGATAATATGTAATTTTAGATAGATTTAATCTTGTAAATATTAGATCAATAAAGATTGTCTTTTAGTAAAAAAAAAAATTAATGTTCTATGGATTAATAGTTGTAGTGTAATAAAAATTGGTTCAGTACTACCGATTGTGATCTACTTTAGCCATAAAATATATAAAATCAATTAAAGTTGTCGAAGTTCTACTTAAATATATTTTTAGGGTTCTGTACCCTAAGGGTAAAATGGGTAACGCTATATTACTAAGAATCCACCGTCTGTCTGTCTGTCCGTCTATCACTAGGCTGTATCGCATGAATCGTGATAGTTAGACAGTTGAAATTTTCACAAATGATGTATTTCTGATTATTACAACAACAAATACTAAAAGACGGAATAAAAAAAATATTTGTGTTGTTGTAATTTTTCCCCATACAACATACATGGTTTATAGTTTTTATATATAGCGGTACGGAACCATTCGCGAGTCCGAATCGCACTTGGCTGGTTTTTTATAATAGAAGTGATTAACCAAAATTCAAATTACATTGAATAAAACTTATTTTTGGATGTTGTATTTAATCAAAAATCGTATGAGGAAAACCGATTTATTACTTAAAACGATTTTTTCCCATTTTGCCAAAGATTAAATGTGCGTCAATATTAAAGACATTTACTAGTTAGAATTAGCATTAAATCCCGTAGCTGTATCTAAGTAAATATGTCTTGTTTCATAATAAAATCTAGCTGATTTTGTTAAAAATTGTTGAGATTTAAAAATAAGGTAAATAAATGTCTACGGTAGTTCGCGGGATATGTATTGATTTTGCTTGTAAAGGGATTATGAAAATGAGTCGGCTGATTTTAATACTTTTAACCGGCTTTCAATTGATCGAGTCACCAAAATTAAAATGAATATTACTGGTACCAATTTCTATACTGGTTATCTTATTATTATACAGTACCTGGAGGACCGAGCTTTGCTCGGTTTTTTTGGTAAACTATGTATTTTGGAAATAAAAAAAATAAAGGAAATGATCTGGTATAGAAAAAAAGTAAGTGAAAAGTAAAAAATAAGTGTGTAAATGACCGTGAAACGAACCGCGGCCGTCTGTTTTGGGGCCGCCCGATTACTTACCGAGCTATTATAACATTTTGTTTTGCGGCGATATTTACTGTCATATTCGGTATATATATATATATATATATATATATATATATATTGCTGCATACAAGATTGCTGCCCCCTACTTGTTGTAAAGCACGAAAATTAAAAATTGAAGTTAATAAGATCAAAAGAAGGACGATCACCATGGCCTACGGTCATAGGTCTACGCGAAGGAGCGACAGGCGAAAGGCGCGACTACTACAAAAAATCCTACCAAGTTTTGCCGTCTTCTTTTTATGTTATTTCGAACTCCACCGACTATGACACCACAGTGTGTGGTTGCAATATACTGAAATGAAAGCACTCGGGATATCCCTTCGGAGCCCTCAAGATGAAATTTGAAATATAATAAAATAAATGAATTTAAGTATATAAATTTTCGGCGCCGCTAGTTCAAGCAAGTTCGTTCTTTCTCGGTAACGCGGTATTTTTCATTTTGGTGAATTGGTCGATTGAATGTTTCACATATATGTATCATAATTCATTGATCGCCTTCATCCAGTATTTCAATACAAATTATATTGTCGATTTGATCCGGAGTATTACAATTATGGTGAAGCTATAAAATAATATGAATACGTGACCTCTCATTATATATATCTATATATATATATATATATATATATATATATATATATATATATATAATTATATATTATAGTATATCACTTCAGGACATATTTTATCTTGTGTCAATAAGTTCATAATCTTCATTATAAATCGAAAAAGTCTCGAAATATGTATAGTATAAAATATAATAGTAGTAGGTAATAAATAGCATCTTGAAGTCTTTCGTGCATATACTAGGTCCATCAGTAAAAGATGGAGATACCATTTGTCATAACTGAAAACTCGTCTGCTGCCAAAAGATGTCATCTAAAAAACTGTCATTATATTTTCGAATGTTACTCATGAAATGCTCATTATATGGGTATCGGTGGCCCAGTTTTACTCCATTCTGCTGTCTTTTTATAAGAAACTACCTGATGCCGGCGGCTTCGCCCGCGTGGATGTCGGCTATGGCGACCAAAAATAATAACGCAATTTTGATCCTGTTTCCGCAACCCATCGGAACCTATTCCAGGGATCAACAGTAGGCAAGACGGTGCGGTGGGAGGTCGGGACATGACATCAAGCGAAGCGAGGTGCTTGAATTTTATTCTCGCGTCCGGAATTTATTTCGCTTACTCCTCGGATAAATGTAACTAGGATAAATGGTGTAAAAGAGTAAAATAATGTGCACGCAATGCTTAAAGTCTCTAGCTTATTTAAAATGGTAAGGATTAATACTGTATTTGTGTTAATAGCTTTCCAAGTACCACTTTATAATTGCTCATTTTTTAAAGTATTAATATGGATATAGTATATCTCATATGCCATCGCCAGACTTTTTCGTAGATCTATGGAAGATACACAATTCCATATACATCATTTTGTTATCAAAGGGTTATCGTTGAAAGCTTCCAGGCGGCTTATTTTTTTCCGACACCTCCAACAAATAACATTATATTTTAACCAATGTATACAAAGACAAGGACAAGACAAATTTTACACTAAAACCTTCCTTGAGAACCGCTCTACCCATTGGTGAAAACAGCATGAAAATTGGTGCATTAGCATTTGACTTTATCGCGAATGGACAGACAGGCGCGGCGGAGGACTTTGTTTTATAATAAGCAGTGATGTCATGATAGTGATAGTGATATCTGGGTCAAAATCCATACCCGAAATAACCTTGCTTTTCCATAGGCGAAGTCAGCTTAGCGAAAATATCACCCAAGGATTTTCCTTTAACTGACACTAAATCGCTCTATTTTTTCGTTAGTACTGTAATTTGTTAAATGACCGCAGGCTGAAATACTCGGCATCGTATGGAGGTAACCTACAACGCCAAGTATTTTTTTGCACAATAATAGTAAGATAGATGTCCACAGGATAAATCTTGACTAAGTCATGGACACCTTTCTTTAGTCATCACGTCCAGACTCTACGTTTACTAAACAGTTTCGACAGATTTCAAACGTTAAATATAAACTGTATTAAAGATACATTTATATAAATCCTAAAATATTACCCTGGATTAATTTAATTTAATTCTGTTATCCGGTTTAATAGGTGTTCAGTTACTTCCAGGAACAACTTCGAGAATTACCTCCCTTGCGGATTGTAACTTAGCGTTGTTTGTAGTTATAAACTTATTAGTGTAATGTTGGCGTAGTTCACTCCGTTGTTAACTATTTGTCATGTGAGCTTGAAATATTAATCTTGCTTCAACTAATATAACTAATGAAATTTAATTACCTAAAATAATGCTGCAAATATAGTAATGAGTCAAGTATAGTCTATTAGACCACTTTTGTTAGTAAGTTACAACAATAAAATACAACTAGCAATAAATATAAAACGCATTAACATTAAGTGTAGAATTCAGGGCATGCACTGTGATGCAAAGAATTGTTAGAACGTAGTTTACTTGTACTACGACGTAGCTCGGTTCTGCTGTAAGTAAAGCGGTCTGTATAACATCCACTGGGAATAAATTGTTACAACAATGTTTCAACAAAGGAAAGTCATTCCATTTATTACTTATATTAAAATAAATTTTATAGCTTAGGCATTATTAAAAAAATGTATTGTATGTTTTAAATTATGTACGTATTCCCCTAATTTGTTAGATGCAGCTAACTGCAGAATAACCGTTAACGGGAGTTAAGCTCATCAGCTTTTTTTAGACCGTAATAGAATTGGCGAACTAGTACCTACTTCCCCGGCTTATTTATTCTTAATACTTACTACTTAGTAAGAATTAAAGAATATTTACCTTAACCTAAATAAACTTCTGTAAGTTATATTTGAACTCAATTGTTTAGAGTTATACATACAAAATATATTTTCACCAAAATGTAAAATCTTTTGAGAACTCTCTTTATGTCATATAAGTTCTATGGGATGGTTAAAACTGATCTGAATACAAAGATGCTTAAGAATATATGGCGAATAATGCTTATTAACAATGAGACGCCGTTTTACAAAGAGTATTATAACGTAGTAATGTAGCTCGAGAGCCATCTTATGACATAATTTTTGTAGCTACTAGTTGCAACGATTATCCGAATTTAACCACCATCATTTTAACATGGGAAAAATCCTTTATGGATCCCCTGCCGCCGTATCGAGGGAGTGGTAGGGGTATGTGGGAGTCCCGGACATAACGGGTACCCACTAAAATCCCACATGGCACCTGCACTGCTGTATCGGCCCGGACGCCGGACACGTAGACGTAATCTTCCGCGACCTCGGCCTGACTATGGCTGTCTTGGGCCTCCTCTTCTTGTTTGGTACTACCCCCATTCCGGCTACCAGCACCCCTCAGGAGCCCAATCTTGGGCGGCCATCACTCCCATGCTTGCCGCTAGGGGTCTTACTATCATATGATAAGGTTGTGCTCGTCGGCCAGCTTTCTGCGCCATGGTCTCCGCCGGCGGATATGCAGTGGGGCAGTTTCCCTTAGTCACTCCGCGGCCTCTTTCTAGGTGATTATGCCCTCACGTATTGTGCACCCCACGGCCTCTCGTTGTCACCTATAGCACGAGTCACGGCAGGCAGTCAAAAGTCGTGTCCCGATAGCATTACGTGTGGGCTCCCTCCTCGCCACGCGTAACAGATACCTCCCGAAACAACCGTGTCCCGAGAGGATCTGCCACACGATATATGAGGGTGCCGTGTCGCCTATCCTGCCACCACCTGAGCACAAGACGTGTTGCCTCCACGGGTCTTACGGCGGCACTGGGGTGCTCCAGCTTCTTAATTTGACCACCCTGGAGGTAAAAATGTTACTTTAATATATATAGTAACCTCCCAAAGTTTATATAAAAGCAAACGTAGTTAAGTTTTAAGAATATTTTTGTATGCTGACATAATTATGATTTGACATAATCATAACATAATAATTATAATCAGGGTTTATGCAATAGTGACAAAATTGAACGTTTTCGTATTGATTGCCTCGTAAAAATTATTTATTTAAAATGAAAATGTTTAAATGAGGCTGGAATTGTTAGGGCCAACTGTTTGCAAGAGGTCTATATCAGGCTATAGTATAGAACATTAATTCTACATTCATTACATTGTCCTCAAAGCACTGTCTCATTTGCGAGACATTGTAAGTAAGTAGTGTTGTAATATATGATGAGTAATTAAATTTAAAACGGAGACTAGTGCAGTAGTCTTTAAGATCATGCAAGTAAATAAAAAGTGTATAGTAAATAAGAAGGAAAAAGAAACATGACTGAAACTTTGAAAGATTCAGAAAGTTCGTAAGATATAAAATCTTGCAGTTGCAAAATGCAGGTGTTTGTCCGCATGAAATTTATGTTTGTATAACGTCCGTACAACACAGGATAATGTTGTCGTAAAGTAAGAGAAATGTTTTTTAAAAAGAAAACCTGCGTATTTAAAAATATGCAAGAGACATATGAATAATACATATATGATTGAAACTTCAATATCTTATGAATCAGGCACTTACATTGACCTCATCTTACATTATTACCTTAGTTCAAGACTTGTCTCTAAAGTTAAACTATAGAGTAAGTATTTCCTTACAATATTGGATTCCAACTTTTCTATCTTTTATAGAACTTGCCATCGAATGAAGGAACTTTCCTTGAAATTTGTAAAGACAGTGTTTGTTTTATACTTTCACGTTCTTTTCTTTATATATAATTAGAAAGTATTTAAAATAAGATAACCAGCTTTAATAGTACCTGCCAGTCATTTTTTTATAATCTTATATTATAATTTTACCCTTCCATGTCTACCACGAGGGACGCACTAAAGGTTTCCGGAATGAATAAGAAAAAAAAACTATTACAGGTCAAAATGAATTTATTGTTTCTCATAACATTCTTCCTTTGCGTAAAACGTTACGCAGTTCATCAATAATTTCCCGCAAGCAAATGGTCGTGTACCAGTCACTATTCACGTTACGACGATTCTCTAAAGCAATTGTAGCCATGTGTCCAGTTTTATTAAAAAAAAGAAGCAATCATCCGCTTTTTTTTGGGATCATAGCAATAAATCGTTGTTACTTCTGCTACTACCATACCTGTTACTTTGACTCATACCAAATTTGACGCCACTTCGTCGAATCTAGGTAAGCATGACTTTCCACCAAGTGCCGCGGTCCGCTTTTTGAGCCTCGCTCAAATTGTGTGGGATCCACCCCGAGCATAGCTTTCTCACACCCAGATGATTGAATTTGAGTCATGACTGTGTTTCGATTATACGGTGCACGGCATGGATGATCTTGTTGTTTACAGCGGTGGACGACTGACCATAGCGAGATTCGTCACTGAGATGACACGGCCGCACTTGAATTCTGCAAAACAGCTATAAATAATCATAAGTCTGGCATGGTGCTTCATCGTCAAAAGCAGATTAAAAACCAGCGAGGCTTTGCTGAAGTGCCTTATTACACTTAAAATCGTAGAAAATCATACTACGAATTTTTTTCTGAGTTAAATCTTCGTTAATGTAGACACGCCATTTTTAAAATGGTGCCACTATGTAAACACAATTGACAGTCATATTAAACAAACTGCGTTCTACAGCCCAAGAGTTCTAGTTTCAAATGTTGTAATTACTGTTTAAATATTGTTTATGTCAGTGGCCAGTTCCGGAAACTTTTAGGGTGACCTATATATTCTCATAAGAAGCCAAGAGTACATTATGTACAAGATTTATTGTTAAGAAACAAAAAAAACAAAATTTGCTGTGTAAATAATTGTATATAATTGATATACCTACTCTTATAAACACTTCAGGTTCACTTTCCACTACGTTTTTCAGTCAGACGAAATCAAATATACATGTTATACTTTGCGTTACATGTTATGAAATTCTTGTGATAATTAAATGTAAGTTGCTCTAAAATATAAACTGAAACAGACTGGCGCTTGCAGCTAGTCTGGGCATAGCGAAGGCCTTTGATCGGGTCTCGGTGTATCCTACTCTGTTTGTTCTGCATATCAATGATATGTCACAAATCAGCAACGTTAATTGCTATGCAGACGATGGCACTGTGGATGTTTCGTACACTGGTCGTGCTAACATTTCTCGGGAATACGTCTACGAGAGCCGGAACAAGCTTGTGTCCGAACTCGAGACATTGTTAACCAAAGCCTTAGACTGGTGTCGACTAAACTTAGTCCAATTCATCACAAAAAATTCACAACTCAGCGCGTTAACTGCTATAAAGACCCCATTTGTCGTAACTCCTCTACAAATTTCGAGAACACTCCCTTGTTTGCCACAGCTTGTATCAGAATACTAGGCCTCGATATTTCGAACTACGTCGAGCATTACGAGCTAAGCGACGAGGTAGGAATAGGTTCAGGTCTTAAAGGTCCCCAAGTCGAGGAGGCCTGGAAATCGTTGATGTCTATTGATTCTTTGCACTATTTGTCGAACAGAATAAAAGTCGTGAAAAGTGCACGGTAGTCACTGCTTACCATTAAGGTGGTATCTATTTTATTTAACCAATTTAGAAAATGCTATTTAGGTCTAATTGAGAAGCTACTTGATAAGCTTGAGAATATTATGTAACATTTTCTTCATCTGTCCAAATGTGCGGTAGTATTTTTGCATTCCCGATTCTGAAATAAAATAATTAAAATGACATTGAATGATATAGCAAAGATTTTAGTTTTATCATTCCAATCACGAATCACGTCTCCTTGAAATTACTATGTAGATTAACTGCTTATGGGTGTATATGCCCATGGCGGTATGTAACAAGTTTAAGCGGTCCTATCCAATTTATCTGAAAATGTTATTAAAGTTGCGACATTGGATGACGGTGCTAACAAAATTTAAGACGATTAAACATATCTAACATATTAACATTCAGAAATTACTCTTGATAAGCTGTTAAGATAATTAGTTTCGTATATAATCAATTTTGTATCGTAAATACTCAAATAATTATTAACCAACTTGAATGCTTCCAAGAGAAAGGCATAAAAATGCTGGCTAGGCATAAAAATAAGAACAATGTTTTGCATGTTGCTCTTGCAGCGTTAAAACATATTGTCGTAATATATCACGACTCAAAAACTTTTCATTAGACACAGAACCGATGCAATGCTTATTCTGCTTAGTTTCCGAAACAAAACACCATATAATAAATAATTCTTGTAATTTTTACATCTGAAAATATTGTAGTAACTTTTTGTTTAGTAGTCTACAGATGCTATATGGGCAAGCGGTAACAACCTCTTAAATTCATCAGTCAAAAGGCGATTCTCTATGATAAATTATCATTCACCATGTAGTGTCATATTTCGAAGTCACATTTCAGAGGTTTAGTTCTAAGAATCTGTGAAATATAATATGCGAAATTATGTAATTTTTTGTTCAAAGTCGAATTTACCTAACTTTTTAAATTATTTTTTAAATTCGAATAACATTTGCCGTAATTTTCGAAATTGTTACTGTTACAATATTCACGTTTATAAGAGAGATTACGTAAATTAGTGAGAGAATATGGTTGGAACTCCAGATTATGTTGAAGTTAAAGTAAACACTTCATTTTGAGCAAACAGAGCTCATGTTTATGTAGGCATATAAATAATCCAACATTATTAATTAGTTGGTAAAGTTTTGAAAGCCTAACAATTTAGATTAATGTTACCATAGATGTAAACTCAAACTTTAGATAAAAGCCATCAAATATTTTGTGGGCACTTTACAGATTACGTAACGTAAGTTAATATTGAGTAACCGTATTACAGGTACAATGAATTATTTATTTTAAGTAGATTTTGGAGGGCCCATAACATTCTAGCGAAAAGCGAATTAGTGTTTTTTCGTAGTAAATAGTGAACTTCATTTAGAATTTTTCGCGAAAAGTATTTTATTATCTGAATACTCCTAATAATAAAAGGTCGTTATAATTATTTATTTTGAAAGAAAAAAATATAAAGACGTTTCATTATGAGGAGTTTTAAAGTTATACTTCTTTTAGCGCGTTTGGAAAAAAATATGAGAATAACATTTTTACGATGCGCGCGCCGCATACCGACAATCAAAAAGCGAGACGATGGAGTTGATAGCGAAGTAATTACCGAA
Source organism: Iphiclides podalirius (assembly GCA_933534255.1). Classification (NCBI taxonomy): domain Eukaryota; kingdom Metazoa; phylum Arthropoda; class Insecta; order Lepidoptera; family Papilionidae; genus Iphiclides; species Iphiclides podalirius. The sequence continues at coordinate 7,490,879 of OW152826.1, read as the reverse complement.
GGGTTTTACGGTAGTAGGGCCACGCAGCAGCCACGACTGTTGCACAAATGGGCAGGCCCGTCCGGGCATGTACCACGACCTCACAGAAGACCAGCGAAAAGTGGAAGTATGACAAATACATTTGCGTTTTTTTCAATTTAAAATTTTCAAAAGGTTGTCAACGCATCTGTAACCCATTCACTTACCATCAGGTGAACCGTCTGCTCGTTTGGCAACATTTCACATAATAAAAGATATATTTAGTGCTATCTTATTGCACTGCTAAAGATATAGATAACTATAAGATTATATAGAGGCGTTTTATAGAAAGCTTTTAAAATTGTACAAAAAATCAAAATCAAAATCATTTATTCATTGACATAAGAAACTTACATTTCATCTATCGATAGTCATATAGATAGATTTTTTAAATCTACCACCGTTTCGTAATGACCTAATCCAATTGGTCGTGAACACGGTATCACGAAAATGCAATCTTCGTTTCACACTTTTTGCACGCACACGCACACGCAATGAAATCAAATAAGAGTTACTATTTTACAAGCTACTTGTTCTAAATAGGAAATGGCGACACGTTTTTAGAAGCATCTTTTTTTTTGGCTATGACAACGACTGTTTGCCTTGAGGAGGCTTTTACAGATCTCAAAAAAACAGATTTATACGGCCATATTTGCAGTTATGATACTTTTTAAACCAAAATATGTCGGGCTCTGTTAAAGTGCTCTGTTAGTCATATTTTGTAGTTTAAAGCAAATAAGATCACTCATATAATATTTATTTAACTTTCATGTTGGAATTATTTTCACGAGCACCAATTTATAAAAAGGGAAATCGGCGTTTTATGTTTTTGCTGTACTTGCTGTATTCATCGAACTAAGTGGATGAGATGGTGATTGAATGCAAATATTCGTTCCGTACAACGTTTTGTAGCTTCGTTACAAGGTGTTTTATTTTTGAAACATGTTGGGTTATTTCATGTGGAGGCAATTTATGATGCTCGTTGCGATGCACAACTAGTTCAGAGATTTCAGATGTTTTTAGTAATAACATTTCTAATAAATATTTGACTATTAAATACAAATTAAAACTCTAAAAAATATAAAGTGCAACTGGGTTCGATAAGGTTTGTACCATGTATTCTGAAGGTTAAGCAAATGAAAGCCAGAACGCCGGCGCGGTCCCCCGACCAAATCCGTAATGGACTGGCATCGTCTTGAGGTCAAACTCAAGGCCTTGGACCCCCAGGACTTAGTAGACTTACCCGAGACGATAGCTACGTTCGATGACGCAAATCGAGCGATAGCGAGTCTCCGCGAAACTATCACTTCCGCAGTCACAGACTCGGAACGGACGGTGAAACTGTCGGGCGACCGACGGTTTAACTTTCCGCCCGACCTGCGACTGCTAATTAGACAGAAAAATGCAGCCAAACGCGCCTTCGACCGATACCGATCGGAATCGAACCGAACCCTACTTCGACGATTTCAGCTAGAAGTCAAAGATCGTGTATCGGAACACCGACACACAACGTGGGACACTCTCCTAGAGGACATCGAGCCATCGCACACCGCCTACTGGCGGTTGGCCCGAAGTCTGAAAGCAGACCCGCGAATCTCTACCGCCGTTAGTTAGACCTAATAGCGCTTCAGTAGCCCTAGATGACTCCGAAAAAGCCGAATGCCTTGCGGACAACCTAGAGCAGCAATGTACGCCATCGCGCGAACACACCGATTCGGTCCACCTAACGGAGGTGGACCGCGTAACCGAGACTAGGGCTGCGCTTCCACCGGAAGGCGAACCTTTAAATTCAGTGACCCCCGAAGAGGTCCAAGATATTATTAAAAATTTAAAACCAAAATCCGCCCCGGGCCCAGATAATATAAGTAATAAGATTCTCAAAGCTCTCCCTGGGCAGCTTATCTGTTTACTGGCGACAATTTTTCAATACCGCTTCTCTCCAGTTGCTCATTTCCGGACGACTGGAAGCAAGCCACGGTTATCGGCATTCGCAAGCCGAATAAACCAGCCAATCAGTCCTCTAGCTATCGTCCAACAGCCTCCTCAGTTGCCTGGGGAAGCTCTACGAGCGGCTATTGTTAAACAGGCTCAAAGAGCACGTATTTTCCAAAGGCCTTCTGCCGACGGAACAATTCGGCTTTCGAGCTAGACACTCTTGTCCCGATCAGTTATACCGCCTAACGGAGCACATCCTAAAAGGCCTTAACCACCCTAAACATATTAGTACAGGGGCTCTCTTCTTCGATGTCGCAAAAGCATTCGACAAAGTCTGGCACAACGGCTTGCTTTACAAGCTGTACACAAAGTGTCAGATAGGCTCGTACACACCATCCGGGCCTTTTTGTTGAACCGCTCTTTTCGATATCGAGTCGAGGGCACCCTCTCCACAAGCCGCCGCCTCACGGTCGGCGTACCACAAGGCTCCTGCCTCTCTCCCTTGCTATTTACGCTCTACACGAGCGACATACCTAGAGACCCCCACGTCAATCTCGCGCTTTTCGCGGATGACACGGCGCTCTTTTACTCAGATCGCAATCTCAGTCAATTAACAACTCGACTCCAAAACGCCGCCGACCGCCTCGGCGATTGGTTCCGCAAATGGAGAATCGATATTAATCCAGAAAAAAGTGTGGCGATTCACTTCACTCGTAGCACCCCCAACCCCCATCCGCCACACCGTTACAAAGGTCCTCGCCAGTACAGAAAGTAGGGGCAAATATCACTATATGGCCAAACTCTACTATTTTCATTTTGGATTACGTGCGTTCGTGCATGCGTGTGCGAGTACTGATTTCTCGATATTGTTGGAACTTCTAGTAATAAAACTTTCAGATTTTTCGCAAGTCCAGCGAAAGTGTTTCGAGCCGATTTGACTTGTTTTGTAACGAAAAATATTCACTAGTTTGTTGTATACGGCAATACATATGGGAAGAGTAAATTTCTAAACCTTTGTTCGAAGAAAGAAGTCACCGTTACACTAGGCGTTTTATAAACGCGTTTTTGGAACAGTTCTTTACTGTTACTGTTAGAATTGTTAGAACTGTAGTATACTATTACTGTTAAAACTTAACACGGATTTGTGTACATGCACAAGATCACATGATGTATAACGCTCCTGACGCTCAAAATCCATGCTTGCTGATAAAGAGCATCCGTTAGGTATCTAATACGTTTACCGAAAACAACTTTTAAGAATCTCGTTGAGTTGACGAAGTGGAACCCCGACCCAAGCGAAAATGCAATATTTTATGAGCGGTATACAGGTAGGTTTTTCTAAGTGTATCCATTATTTTTAGTTAATTTCTAGACATAAATAATGAATTATAAAAAATGATAAATATTTAAAATCACACGTAAGAAATTAATTACATTCATTTGAACTTATCTCAAAAAGTGCGTGATTTATACGCAAATCGCAAAATTGAGTCTATTTCTCTCAATACAAAGCTGAGCACGCTTCCCCAAACTATTTTTTAACATTACTTGTGTCTGAGCATTGTATACGACGGTGTAGTAAGTTGTCCAAAATCTAATAACCTTTTGTTGGCTGCCAAAATCGTCCTTCAATTGGGTACACTTGAGTTCATGCCTGTCTTTTTAAACGAGGTAAAGAGTCACTATCATAAAGCACCACGTAAACTTTCACCACTTAAAATGTAGCACCGTACCATCTTGTAAACGAGTCACGTCACTTACAAGTCACTTAATTAGGTCACGGTCAAATTGAAACTAACGAAGGGCAGCGGTCACCGCGGGCGGGAGGGGAAGAGAACGAAGTTTTATGACGCAACGCCGGCACGGGTTGTCTCCGATTTATCGCGAGCGCTTAGTTTTTATTTGTGTGGGTGCATATAAAATTTAGGTATTTATGAATGACTAACGCATTATCAACAATTTCTGTTTTTTAGGGAATAGAATGGCAATTTTAAAAAAAAAAAAGTGTGTTTTTATTTCAATAAACGATTATACTACCGAGGCTGAACCTTCTGTGAAAATTTGGGCACTTTGCAAAAAGACTCCCTGTATATTAACACTGAGCTAGGTAAAGTAACAGCCTATAAATGTACCATTGCTGGCTAAAGACCACTTCTGTATCAGGGCAAAGTTCACAGTGCGACACTACAGCGGATTGCCTGACTTCACAAATCTTCGAACCATTTTTTCCTATTATTTCGAAAATATGCAGGTTTCCATACGATGTTTTCCTTCACTGCCGAGCATGTGATAATTCAGCACTTAAAATTAACAATTTTATTGGTGCTGGCAACGAGATTTGAACTCAGGTTGCTGGAGTATAATGAATTGAAAGCGAGGGCCCAGACAAGGAGCTGTCACGGGTTTCCAGAGTTAAGTTTTCTGTCTTTATTAATTTACGGTCAACTGCGGCACGATGGATTCTATAGCAGCAATTAATTTTAGAACTCGTTTAGACATTTCTACTAAATGTTGTTAGAACGCAAGCTTTTGATCCAAGATAAACAAAGATATTTTATCGAATCTATGTGAGTTTGGGTCAATTATAAAAGGTCAATAAGTGGAATGTAATTGATGCCAATGCATTTTGAGCCTATGGGAGACCACAGCGTTAACTAAATAAGTAGGTAACTTCTTCTGTGAATCTACCATTTATGAAACCATATCCTATTTGTATATAACCATACGTTTCAATAACACATTGTTCATTTCTAAGAAAAATACAAGTCTCTTATTAGTTATTCGCTCTAATAATTTCGAAATACGGGGAGTATTGAGAAATCGGGTGGTATATTCATTTCTTGTTTTTACGCGAATATTACACATGATTAAAATGAAACTTTTTTAAGAATTTTATCACGTTTTAAGTACCGAATCACCGAAAAAGATGCGTTAAAACCGTTAAATATATGTAAATGTTGAAAAATCACAGTAGTCTTAGTTGTGGGAATGCAAAATTATTTAAACAAACATGCAGTGCTATGGAACAGGTGAGAAGATTTGCTTATGAATTTCCAATAATAAATATTGAATGAGGTTATATGAGATAAATGGATTGTATTTTTTGGAGTTTTTGAAGTTTTATCGTAAATCAGTCTGTGTTTATGTGACGTATAATAATAACGTGTTTATGTTATTCTGAGTGGTACGTTGGAGTGATTTCTGTGAGTATTGGATGAGGTATATAGAACAAAAGTAAACATGCATATTATAAGTGAAATTTACGGCTCCGAACCATGCGGAAGAAATAATCAAAAATCGGCATGCTTTATCTTCGATGTATCCGACTTATCCAAATAGCTTTGACGCTGCTCTTGTTCCTTTGACAAGTTCGGTAAATCTTTAATTAAGATTAATTAAATATCTACAGACTCAACTCTTCTATAATGTCATCTTTATCGTCCTTCATGTTTTTGTAATGTAAACGATACCATTTTGCACCAATCAATCTATTTTCACGTATACATCTTGTGGAAGGCGCTTTTTTACGTATACTTGTGTTTGCGATCGTGAGCCTGTGATATCCTTGCTTCGACTTTTTGCATCTTCAGGAAATTCATCACATTTCAGCATAGTGCACGTCAATGTTGTATCTTGTATCTTGTATTAACTGATGTTTTTACTTTCAGTCCCGAGACTATTAAAGCTTCATCGGACGCAGAACCGGTGGGCTAGCCAGATCCCACGGGTTTGGACCCTCCGCTATGGGTAGGGTCGCGCATGTCCTCATGCGTGCGTTTAATTATGGTGTGTCATCTAAGGGCCGTCGAGGTCGCGGTTCGGACCGAGACCCCGACGGCCGTCGACTGTGCATTTAGCTAATCGGTGGCTGGGAGCGGTGAGAACCGCCCCGGAACGCGGCTGTACCTTGTGTACGCGTTGTGTGGGTCTCGCCGTGCTCGGAGGCGAGGGCGAACTGGTGTGATTGTTGTTACACTAAGTGTGGGTGTAGTGTTACCCGGCGAGGCGTCAATGTTAGCAGCGTCTACCTCTAGCAGTGATGCACCCGTAACCATGCTGTCGTATCTCAGTGTCCACAAGCGGTTTGGAACTTGTAACGATTTATTTATCTTCACACAAGCGGTTTTAAATTTGTACCGATTTATTTATCTTCACAGATTAATGACTATTTAGATAATTTATGCATGATTTAACAGTGGTAGGGCCACGTATCAGTTCGCTGATGCACGAATGGGCAGGTCCGCCAGGGGTAGTTCCACGACCTCACAGAAGACCGGCGTTAAGTAGAAGTATTATGCTTCTGCGTTTCGTCTGGTGTGTGAGATAGCCGGGGCCAACTTCATTAAAAGATGGCAACGCCTTTGCAACCTTATGGGTGTTGCAAATGTCCACGGGCGGCGGTTATCACTTAGTATCAGGTGAACTGCCAGTTCGCTTGCCATCTTATCACATAAATCATGTTTTTGGTAATTGTACTGGATTCCCCACTGCTTTCATTTCGTATAAATAAAGATGAAAGGGGTTGCTAAAAGAAGCACTCGGCAGGCGAGAACGGATAACGAGGGTTAAGAGGAGAGGAAAATAAACCCAAAAAAGGGAAATGCGAGTAGTATCGAAGAGTTTGACCGAGTGTCACTCTCAGTAACATGGTATAACCATCAAAAATAAAGGTTAAGAGTTCTATAGAATCATATTCTAATTATCTTTTAGAAGTTATTAATTTACTTTCGGTTTAGTGGTTGTAAAACCCTTTATCTAATGCGACAACATTATAAAATAGTGGTTGTATTAGTACAACCTTTTTCGGCTTTCATAGATTTATGGTTTTTGAAATACTAACCTTGAAAACTAGGTCAATTCTCTTTTGAATGTCTCAAGTATTCCAAGGGCAAGATGGTTGACTTCGTTGGCAGCTTTATTAAGACGACAACGATACTTGTCTTCGTCTTGTTCGAACATTGAAAAAATTTCTTCTTTTGTTGATATGAACGTGCCGGATAATTGAGCAACACACAAGAATAAACAGTTTACAGTCGGATGAAACAAATTGCATTCTACAGCCAAAGAGCTCCATTTTGAAATGCTGAAATTACCTTTTAAATATTTTTGATGAGACTTTTAGTGTGACCTATGTAGCTATGTTCTGAACAAATAACAAGTCAATGTATTGAATAGTTTTATTTTTTTTTGTACACCAAAAATATGCGTTAGCTTATTTTTATATATAAAGAAGAAGATATTTGTGTGACCTTCAGATAAACGTTTGTGTCTATGTGTTTGTTCCCAAGGAGGATTGGTGCAGTCGGGTGGTCGTAAAAAGTGGTGGTAGTACAACTTATATGTAGTACCGACCCCACCTAGGGAATGATGATTAAAAGTTTACGCGTTCAAAATATAATATATATAAACATATTTCCTTGTTAAAAAGAAGTTATAATAAATCGAAACGTGCTTTTCGTAGTTATATTGGATATATTGAGGCCATATGGCGAAATAAATAAAAAATAATGATATGTCTTTTGTCTTACTACAGGGTGATGATTCTTTATCATTTTAAGGATCATTTATCAAAAATTGCTGTCTCGGACGGATTAAGTAATGTCCCACGAGGAAACCGCAATGATGCAGTAATGTGGGTCTCACAAAAATCGTGTCATTGTATTGGAAGATCTTAATCTCATTTGGAAAAGTTTTCATCAATAAATCAGCTCTAAATCCAGCAATTATTTTAACATTAATAGGATAATTTATTTATTAAAGCTGCTTAAAATGTAATCTCCAAAAATTGATAAAAGTCCTAATGGCTAATTATCCTTTGTTGAAAGTTAAGCGATTGATTTTTCAGTAATTTCTTCTATTCCACAGTTAGCACCTCATAACCGCGATTACTGCAGACTCAGCACGGCGAAGGCGCACCGACGGAATGCTGACACCATTACTTTTAGTTCATAACTTTTTGTAATTATAAATCAGTCCATTCCAAATTTTCATACAGTAAATACCTTGTAATTAATTAAATAAATCTTTTTTTATTTGAATACCGATCGCCGAATACTTAACTGGCGCAGTTGGTAGGATCGCAGCACTCTCGTATTGAATCAAATGTTCTATTGCGATTGTGTCACGGTTCCCATTCTATTCGTATATTTATAATAATAAATTCTTTAAATAAGAATTTAAAATAAATACAACTAATTAAAATACATAATAAAATTAATAACATTCTTTTAAAATTAGTTATTATAGTTCGTTTGTCGGTTAGCTACAATCGCACGAGACATTCGATACTCTGAACGAACGCGAGTGTCATTCCATTGTTCATTAAACTCCTTACAATCAGGAATTTACTGTATTTAATACGTATCGCTATTGTTTTATGTTAACGGGAATCGTAGGTTAGTGAGTAACAATGTTTTTAAAAGATTTCAATACGCGTTTTAAGTTGATAGCGGATTTAATGCTTCGATATGATGGGAATCTTAAACTATTAAATCACTACATTCACGAAGTCGAAAATATATTGAACTTATTGCTAGACGAACATGCTCGCACACACCCGTTTATAAGTTGTCTTATTAAGAGTAGGCTTAGCGACACCGCTATAGAAGCGTTAACCTATGAGGAATATTTAGAGGATATTTAGGAGATATGAAATTTAGAGGCGTGGGAATCCATTAAAAATTCTCTTATTAGAGGACTCCGTGAACCGCGAAATGAGATTCAGGTGACGCAAGAACTCACACATACTCGCCGTTCTAGACAGGAGGACGCCGAGACCTTTGGGAAACGGCTTAGGGAGTTACGCGACACCTTACTCTCAATACGCAGTCATAACAACAAAAACTACTATGAGAACATGGTCATAGAACAATATATTGATCAATTAGACTTCCATGTCTCATTAAGAGTAAGAATCGCTAAACCCGATACGTTAGAGCTGGCTATAATAGCGGCTAGACAGGAAGAGGCTAGGCTTGAATGTAATAGAGACACTCATTTTAATACACTGTCAACATCTCAAGCTAAGGCGGAGGAGTTAATTAAAATGAACCCTAATTACCCATATCAAAATTATGGTAACCCTTACACGGCGCCTACTAATTTAGCGCTTCATATGCCACAACCCCTTTTTAGCCACAATAATAGAGCAGCCCCTGAACAACGGCAGCAATGGGTGCAGCCAATGCAACCCTGGAAACCACAACCAACTTCAAGCAACTTTCGAACAGGTGGCTCAGGCAACTTCAAAAGCAGAAATTTCAGGGACCAGCCAAATATATCTAAACAACAGGTAACCCCTCAAAAGCCTTCTGAAGTGACAATGAGGTCTGTAAACAAGCCTCCGAGACCGCAGTTCACCGCCGAGGAGCTCTTTTACACTCCCAGTCAGATGACTAACCATACGCAATCATACTCCAACGAAGGTGTATATCACAACAGCATTCAACCGGTTGACAGCAATGGCTTCGATACGGATGTATACTTTAACAAGCAAGACCCCAACCAGGATTTTGCTTTGGAGGAGACAGGACGACCAGAGCTGGTAGAAATCAACATCCAAGACTAAGTCCATCTCCCCTACATCGAGCTACCTGAATTTCAAGGTAAATTTTTAGTAGATACAGGAGCAAGTCATTCTACTATTTCACCCGATGTTATTCGCGGTACTATTTTTGAACAGTGTATCGATTATGAACCATTTGAAATATCTACGGCCCATAGAGTTCCGCGTCATGATCATGTAGTCTATTTGCCATTACCACCGGCATTTAATAGCAATATTACGCATAAATTTTTAATTTTTGATTTCGATCCGAAATACAAAGGTCTAATCGGATTTGACTTGTTGCGAAAATTAAAAAGTAATATTGATTTAAATAATAACTCGTTACACACCTCAACACCAGACATACATATATATTTTAACTACCCATCCCAAAAGCTTAAAGTAGAACCTAGATGCGAAAAGTTAATGACATTCAAGACCCATTACATAAAGGAGAGTACTTATATCACGATTTCTATTGGTCTGATGGCTTAAAATCACCCGCGGCGATAGTTAACGTTAAGAACGGGACGTTTAGAACATCTGGTATTAACTTAAACGCTGATAAAAATATATCCCAAACAAAGCCCCTATTAGATTATATATTTACTCTGAAAATTTAAATAGAAATAGTAGCTGTGAATTAAATTACATACAAAGAATAACTAACAAAGACAACCCCATTCAACATGTTATGAAATACGCGATCATAGGATATAATAAAATAAATGTTAAGGGAAATTTTGACATAGAGCTTCTATATATAACGCAACGCTAAAATTTATTCGAAGTGTGTGTCGAACACTTTTTACTTTTTATACCGTATGCTATCTTTAAAATAATGTTTCTCTAAGTGTTTTAACTGTTACAATATTGTAGAAAAGTGCAAACCTAGCTAGTAGTAGTTTTATTTTGTAAATTGATTATTGCCAAGATTTACAAATACATATTGCATGAACATGAATAAAAAATTGATTCAGCATATGATCACAATTTCAAACATACATATTTTTTTATAATTTTATTTTCAATACAAAAACAGCATTTACTTTGTAAAAATCTTATAATCATCAGTATAAAGATGAATAGAAATCCAAAACCTGTAGTAGCAGAAATTTATTGAATTAAATCCTTTTTACGTGAATCACAAAACATTTGGTTATAACATATTAATTGCTCCCTAACTCCTTTTCCAGAATCATAACGATCTCAAAATGGTTTTACGTTTAGCTTCTGCCCGCTTCTTTACTAGCTTCTGCCCGCTTCTTTACTAGCTTCTGCCCGCTGCGTAGAATAGGCTGAAGGCGTAAGATTCAGACAGAAAGATAGATATACATAAAATATGTGTATAAAATATAGCCTATGTCTTATTCTGATGTAAAAGCTATATTACAAAGTTTCATTAAATCCATTCAGTAGTATTTGCGTGAAAAAGTAACAAACATCCATTCATACATACAAACTTTCGCCTTTATAATATTAGTAAGGATTCATTTTAATTTTTTAAATTTTTATATGTGCTGTAACAAGTTTCGAGCTTTGGCTATAAAGTTTTACTAATATTAAGATGAAGGAAGGGCATTATTCATTTAAATTTTCAAGTAAAACTTATGAATAAAGAAGTAGGCATTCTATGAATTGTTCTAACAAAACTATGGTTTCTTATCTTAAAACATCATTATAAAATAGAACCACAATTAAAGCTGACATAATTAAATTACTTTAATTACATTAAAGCGATAAATTACTAAAGACTTAAATAATTTTGTTCGGGTTTATGTTTTCTGACGAAAATTCAAAGCTTTTTCCATTGTAAAATGTATTTGATTGGCTTTGGTTATAATAATCAGTTTGCCAATTAATAATTTAATCTATTGCAGGATTAACTCTGAGATATACCTTCATCAGAGATTTCCGTCTCATTAAAACTGTGGTTGCATTGTTTCACCAGGGAAACGAAATTTTGTCATATTAATATTAGCAGTTTATTAATTAAACGTGTTTACAGCATTTACAAAGCGAGGATACAGATTGCAGATTTTATTGCAAACTGGGTTCTAGCTTTAATGACAATTGGTTTCATCATTATAGGGGGGATATTCATTTGTTTTTTCTCGTCTGGTTGGGTTTATAAATAAAAAATAATAACCATTTAGATATATATTGCATATATAAAATAAATATTATGAACAAAAATAAACATATAGAAATAAATATTGTATATAATACATATATTAATAGGACCCAACCAGACGGAAGCCCTCGGCAGGATAGACGGTCGAGAGTTAGGGTGAAAGGGAGATAAACCGGCGAACGATGTGGGCGGTATCGAGCAGCACCGCCTTCATTTGAGCTTGTAGCGTTCCGTCCCGGAGTCCCAGTCGCCTCAGATGTCCGGAGAGGCTAACTGGGATCAACCCATTCGCAGACACGACTAACGGGATAATTTCACCTCGTGAGTCAGGTCCAGATACTTCGTCTTCTTATCTGTTTCGGCTTTCACGAGGTTTTCGTCATATGGAATGGTAACGTCGAACAAATAAAAAATACCCGCGACTGTGCCCGGTCCATCACCACGATATCAGGTTTGTTCGCGATCGTCGTCCTGTCCATGATGATGTGACGGTCCCAATAGAGCCTGGCGCGGTCATTTTCGAGCACGGCCTCTGGAGAGTACCTATTTATAGTACGCCAGTTTCCGTTCCACGAGGCCGTATTTCAGAGCGAGCTCCTGGTGTAGGATTCTGGCTAGTAGATTATGTCTATGCAGATACTCAGAGTTAGAAAGCATGGAACAATCGGAAATAACATGCCGAAGCTCTCCGGGATGGCGACAAGCTCGACAGATGTCGATGGTGCTATCCCTTAGGATGTATTTCCGAAAGTTGCTCGTCTTAATAACCTGATCCTGTATCGCACAGACAAAACCTTCGGTTTCCCCAAAGATCTCGCCGAAACGTAGCCAGTTAAGGGAGGCACTATCTACGAAAGGCTCGTGTAGAGCCTTGTAGAACCTCCCGTGGAGCTTTTACTCTTTCCATACGGTCTCTCTATCGGAAACGTTCAGTACTCCCGGGTCTTGGAATTGCTCGTTGGCTAAGGATAGAGGGTTAAGTCCTTTATCACAACTAATAACGTCCGTGAAGATTGAATCACTTTAAGAAATTGAGCCGAGCCCTCCAGTAACACGCCGAGAGGGTTCAGGGAGAGGCAAAACCATATTGGGCTCAAACAGTCGCCCTGGAAAATACCCCGTCGTATCCTTATCCGGTATTCCGCAGCCGTCATCCGCTCGCCTAGATAACAAAGGATCGTACTCCATTGCACCCCATACAGTGTCTGAGGAAGTCTCTTACTGTACAGTCTACTTTGTACAATTCGAGCACCCTCTTTAGCAATGTATGGGCACCGAGTCGAATGCCTTTTTGTAATCTATCCAGGCGGCGGAGAGGTTCCGACGGTTACGTTTAACCATTTTGCCAATAACCGCGTCGATGAGAAGCGGTTCCTTGGTTCCACGACTGCGAGATGAGACATAATCCGATTCAAGCCGGGTGATTCTCAGTGCTCAGAATAGATTATCATCATCATTATTATCATCATTCGCCAGTTCGAGGCTGCCACTCGAGAATCTTTCTTCCCCAGCGGTTATCGGATCTACGAGCTGTTTCTCTTGTGGCGGGCCTATCGCCACTTCAGCTTATCAACCTTCTGAGCTATGTCTGTTACCTTACATTCAAAGATAGATTAATATATAGCATTATTTACTTATTAGTATTTTATTTTGTTGTGTGGAATGGCCAGAATTTAGTACAATTCGAAGTCGAATGTAACACAAAACTTCGGGGAGCTGAAAGGTAAAAAGAGTATTATACTTTCAAAGAGTATTTCGGAAAAAAGTCACAAACTAACAAAATAACTTTGTGAAGAATATACCCAAAACATCATAACCATAATTTTCGAAAGATAAAACCAAAAAAAGCTTAATAATAACTACATATGTATTAATAAACTTTTTTTAATGTCTGATGTTATTTTTTGTCCTGGCAGGGTGGACGGAGTTATTGAGTTTTATTAAACGTTTACATAAAATATTTTTTGTAAAATTTAATATTAAAGAATATTTGGTGTTCAATATTAATTTTATATAAAACTTTATTCATCAAATTTTTCGTGTATATTAATAAATGTATGTGACTGTATCCCGTCGAAAGCCTTCTCACGGTAATCTCATTTCTGAACGCACCACACAGGTACCACAGATGTTATATTTAAGAGAAAATTTTAAAATAATAAGGTATTATAATTTATTAATTCATAGCATATTATTTTGATACTTACGTAGCAATTTTTGACATCTGATCAAATACTGCAAAAAATAAATCCAAAATTAAAACTAAAAGTCCGTCTGTATCTCATGAATCGTAGTTAGACAGTTGAAATTTTCACATATATTTCTGTTGCCGCTTTAACAACAAATAAATCAAAATAAAAAAAATATTTAAGTGGGACTGCCGTTTTTATAGGTGGAACGGAACCCTTCGTGCGCGTGTAACTTGGCCTGTTTTTAATAATATTTTTTTAAAGCAATGATTTTCTTTTCTAACATTTTATTTCATTTATTATTTTTATTTTCGAACAATAGCGATGAGTGTTAGCTATAAATATGCGTCAGGCAATATACAAAATTATATTTCCCACAAAGAATTTCTATATCCGACGTTGTCTTTCATTGTCTGGTTCACTGCATCGTACCCACAATCCTCGTCCAATGTCAAGAACAGGTATCGCGTTGGTATGAAATACAATTGAATGAATGTAAATTCGACAAAATAAAATGCTTTTCCTCAATGGTGTACTCATCAAGTGTCCAGACAGATATTTTTTTTAGAAATGTAGCCAGATTAAATACATTTTATTAACTCTATTTAGAAAACATAATTAGTACTTTGTAAAAAATGTAAAATGACATAAAGAAAAGAAAAATAAGTTCATGAAGTAACAAAAACATTTAAGTGTAACCAGCTTATTGGTTAGTTTAAAATGAAAAGGCGGTTCAGACAAATATTTTATTAAAGATATAAACATTAAATTACATTTAGTTTCACAGAAAGACAGCGATTACGAACGTTCATACATAAACATAATTTTATATACTCATTACATCAATAAGAATACAATATGGTATATGCATATATCTTCATATGTAAATAGTGTCAGTTATAAAATATTTTTCTTTAATAATGATTTCACTTAATGTGGTGCAACTTATATAAACGTTTAAATAAATAACAGTACAAATTGTATAAGCGTTACACATTACTTCGAAGCCTGGTGGTTTTTTTCTAGAAGAAACGTTTGAATTTTTTTTTTTCAATTGTTAATGTATATACTTTAACCTAATGACAGATTTGTTTATTTGACTACTGTACATTAATTCCCAAATAAATAACATTACTTGACAATAATCACATTCATATTTAGATATATTTATCTTATTCTTGTTATTTTACGATATGACATACATTATTTTACATATAGCGTATTGTTTCCCAATTTACCCGTAATCCTAGTTTATTACTTATACTATTATCTTAAAATAACTTTTACCTTTGGCAACATTCAATAGGAGTAGACAATAAAGGTTCACGTTACGTATTTAATGACCCGTAAGTAAATGTTTTAATATATTGTATTTACATATTTATGAATATTTTAGTTAAAATAAATGAAGAGAGGCTGAAAAGAGCATAGGTAAATATCACAATTATAATTTCTTTTGAGTAAGTAAAATAAACGTTAACTTCATTTAGAGTATTTAAAAAGGTATAATTTAGTAACAGAGTAAAAGTTTAAATTAGTTATAAATTTACAATTGTTCGTTACTTAAATCGTTTTAATTATTTTTAGATGAAATTGCCAACTATTCTCATTGAAAAAAGATTTCAGCAAAAATTAATAAAGTTATAACACTACATCTAACATTTCTTAGTTAATTTATGAGTCTCATATCTTGCTTAAAGTAAATTCAAATAAATATTTAGTTCATTTTACCGCTAGATACATACTATATTCTTTATTTTTAAAGTATTAATGTATGTATTAATGCAAAAGTGTTTTAAAAATGAAATACGTGAACGATATCTTCGTTCTTTTTATTTTGTTCCTCACAATGTCCTTTTGATGGAGAGTTGGTATTACTAAATGCGTGTGCGCCAATGTCGACAGAAGTGGATATGTAATCGATAGAAGTTGAATATTCAGCATATGCGCGGTTTGAAGGCGATAATTCTGGTGGTGTTGTAGAATTTATATTAGTGATGAGGTCGTGATGACTCGTGGGGAGAATAGATGAAGAGGCGGGAGAGGCAGGAGCAGGCGCTTCAAGAGAGGTAACCTCTTCAGGTAGAGTGCGCAGACGGGAAAGCCTCCCCCGCCCCCCACCTCACACCGGCGATTGGTCACCGCTAGCGCTTCCACTTGTTATATACTCCTGGGCAAATTTTAACCTCTTTACTTTATACGCATGCTGATTGCTGAGAATACGTCCATTTAAAAAGCTTTTCACCTCGTTTCCTAATAATATCTGACATTATTCTATCTGAAAAGTTATTTCACTTAATATCAGATCTTTCACACCACATAGACATCAAGATATTGTGTGAGTAATTTGTACGTATCTATCTGTAGAAGATGGTGATTAAAAGTAAATAAGTAAAATTAGATTCCTCGCAAATTCTTTATATACGCTAGTTCATTTATCATAAATATACATTATTTAAAAAATATATCTTACCAGCGTAACTCGCAATATAATTATTAATTGATTAACAAGAAAAGTATAACTCTAAAATAACCTCCCGTGATTTGCTATTAGGAATGAAAAAATGCATTATGTCGATGATTGATGGAATATTGATATATGTGTATGTAAATCTCTATTAAAAGTTATTTGCGGGATGTGGCCAATATGGAAATATGGAAATCATTACGAAAAATGTTATATCATCGAATATGACTTAGCTTTGCGTATGAGACCTTTCATTTTATCTTCACCGATAAAATGAAAAGAGTTGAATATGAATTCGTTTTAGAAGTAATTAATGGTGACCTATATAAGACTTACGGCGTGAAGATGTCTACCGTCGTGATGAGGCGCCAAGGAGGTTCGTGGTACGAGCAGGGTGGTCGTGGTCGTCTCCGAAGCCGCCGACTCGCGCTTTGTTGGGTGATTGTACAACCTGTCCCACGCCTTTGTTTCAGTCAATGGCTACATTTGTATATGACTTAATGATGTTTATAAAGAAAATTAACAGTTACGATACAATGGAATGTCATTCATTGTCATTTCTTTTCGAAAATTGATAAAATTACGTCTTTCCTAAAATATGTATACATTTTGACTCCCAATTGTGTGGGAGTTATTAGATCTTTTAGAACAATAAATTCAGCTCACGAGAATATTGAAGAAGTTTCATAATTATAAAGTCACTGAAAAAATCTTACCCATATTTTTTTCATTCCTCATTCCTCCAAGCTTAAATTTTTTAGATACGTAGTAATAACGTGAAAAGTATGGACTCAATGTATTTTAAATTTTTTTAAATATCGTGGCATGCTTTTTTAAGATAAGGTTAGGTACATACCTTATCTTACATGAAGTTATAATGAGTAGGTACTAAAAAAATAAACAATTAAAAAAACAGATTGTATTAATATATCATTACCATTTACTATATTAAATTTCTTGTAACATTTAAAAGTGGATCATATTTATAGTTGGAGATTTAAAACAAAATTACCTGCAGGGTTGTCCGGGGAAGTACCGCGGGCGTATAGAAAACGGGCGTGAAGTAAAAGTATTATGCTTATGCGTTGCGTGTGAAGTGAGGTAACTGTGGTCCACTGTTTTTAAAGGTTATGAAGGCAACTGCCACCCCAAAGTGGTAGTAGATGACCATGGACAGTGGTCATTACCTAGACCAGGTGAACCGCCTGCTCGCTTGTCAAATTTCTGCATAAAAAATTCTAACTGGAAAGACATGCAGTAAGTACAATGGCATAGATGATATCAAATAAAATATTATGCAGTAAAAAATCACTGAAAAAAGCGGGGGAAAAGCTTAATTTATTTTCAAAATAAAAATATAATCCATATAACAAAATAGTAATCATTTAAATTTATGTCCAAGTCCACACATTATATCGTCGAATTTTAATTTTTTGCTCTTCGTTTCATTTAACTCATCTCGTTAACCGTATCTGGTTTTACTATGTAGGACCATGGCTCCTTAGTTCTTCACACAGTGAGCCTAACGGAAATAAGAAAACATGGTAAAAAATTATTTTGACATCGCTGTAACCAATGTTAGTAACTATTTGAAATTAACGATATTTACGATAGAAAAAAACTAATCATCAAAATCGGTTCAGAAACCACGAAGTTATCCGAAAACTCGCATAAAAAGATATATGCGATCGAATTGAGAATCCTCCCTCTTTTTGAAGTCGGTTAAAAAAGGTTTGCGTTTGATTGCTCATGATGAGTATTCGCGACTATGATCACAGTAGTTATGGCATTTTTCATAATTATAAACATGTAAGTTATGAAGCATGGAGTTATAAATGATTAATACAAAAAATCAATAGGCAACACAAATCAAAATGCCAATCATGTAAACAAAAATTTTGTTAAGAGCAAATAAATGGCAAAAAACTAAAAAAGCTTTTGTGACACGTGCTTCTTCTATTGTAGGACAGATAAAATAGAATAATGGCGAAATGAACATAAAAATATTTCTCGTACCTTATGCTCTCAGTCCTGGATCTCGGTGACCAGTCCTTAGAGTATGATGCACCCCTTCGTCTCCCCCCACCGATGGTTCGACCAGTCTTCCATCTTTCCACGTGGTATCTGATCGCATGCCTAACTTCGGTGTTCATAAAGCAATAAAATAAAGCCACTGTGAAACCCTGTAAAAAACAAAAACAGTATAATAAATTTCTGCAATTCCATATTCTTTCCCTATCAAATCTACTTTTTAATGTACGGGGTGCCCAAATTCACACAGGAAATTCAGACTCGGTAGTATAATCGTTTATTAAAATAAAAACAAACTTTTTTCTCAAAAAAAATGCCATGCTATTCCCTAAAAAACAGAACTTGTTGACAATGCGGTAGTCATTCATAAATGCGTCGTATACTTTTGAAACGAACTTGTGTGCTAACTAACACAGTTATGAATGATCGCGCGTAAATTAAATTAGCTGCCCATAAATCACGCACATTTTTAGATAAGTTCAAATGAATGTAATTAATTAATTACGAGTGATTTTAAATATTTATCTATGTCTAGAATATAATTTAAAAAATGGATACACTTAGATAAACCTCCCGTATAGCATGGCATTACAGTCGCAATGTCAAAGATAATGTAATATAATGTCTACGGAGTTTATGCCTAATGTTAATCTTCAAACACGATATATAGTTTTATTCGAAATACATGACAATCTCTCTCCGTTTTGGGGAATTAGGAAAATATATCTTTATATATATAAATCTGCTGTACGTGTGTATGTCACTGAACTCCTCCTATACAGCTGGACCGATTTTAATGAAATTTTTTGTGTGACTTCAGGTCGATTCGAGAATGGTTAAGTGCTAATGTTCAGTCCAATATTTTTTTATATAAGTTGTTGAATTTAAGTCGTATGTGCAGGACACCGTCTGTCCGGTGCTAGTTCCATATATAATTGGACGCGAATCCGAAAGTTTTTTGTCCATTCTATAAATAAAAATTAGAAAGAAGGCGTTAATGGCTATCAGCCGTTTAGCTCAGTGGCTAGAGCGTCAGTGGGCCGCGAATGCCGAAAACGTGGGTTCGTTCCCACTTTACACAATCTTTTACTTTTTCTACATGTTTTAATAATTAAAACCGTTAACTTTACACTTTACTGTACGTTTATACTACCGCCTAAGGGCAACCTATGTGCGAATATATATCTCACCGTTAACGTACTTAGCAACAACTAGGAATCGCAGAAATCGATCAAAGTGAAATTGCGCAGCACAAACGCACTAGGCGCGAACTATTAATGTCACAGGCAGCGAGTCAATTGTACATTGTTGCAATAAAGTGACCGTGGCCACGGTCACATCCTGCGGTTATCTCTGATCGGGTGATAATAGACTGACGGCAGTTCAGAGGTCTTGATTAAAATATATGTTTAACTATTGAATCTGAACCCATTATTAAGGTTTGTTAAATTAATGAATTACTTTCATATTTATACTTCATGATCACATTATTTTAGACGTGCGAAAATTTGTTTGTCACAATTTGATTAGGTCGATGCGATTTAATTTAAATTTGAATTGATTAGCGACTTGAAATTACTCCTAATACTAAAATATTAATGAATTACCTGTGTTGACAGCATTAGGGCACGTGTGTAGTCAAAAGCGTGCGCGAACCAAGAGTCATCGTTGGGGCCACATAATACCAGCAAATTGGTAATGCCCAGCAGTGGTATTAAGACGAGAAGAGCCTTGGTCGCTTTTCTATACTGCTCCGTCTCTAAAGTATTTGCCGACCTCAGCTTGGTAATTAAGACCTGAAAATTGAAGCAAAGATAGTGTGTTATAGTGTCTCGTTAAGGTGCCACGTATGGGTGCCACAAGTTAAACATGTCTTATGGAATATGTCTGAAAGTGTATCTTCTTTTCCCCATATCTCTGGAACTGATTGTAGCCAGAGGAAGTCAGATTTTAATATCGGGAGTTTAAGAAAATTAAAAAGCAAAATGTGTATAAAATTATAATGATATTGAAAATTGCCGTTAAATAAATAAGACTAGGTAACACTAAAAAGAGGACACAGTTATTTTTAATTCATGAGTCTGAGAAATTGAGACAGCAATTTTATTTTATACATCTTATTTAATAGCGATTAAAATGTACAGCTAAACATTTATCTATTTATATATTTTTAGAATAAAATATTTACAGCTTCTTAAAGTATATACTTACCCACATGATTCTGATAAGAAAAAATAGATTTAATGCTAATCCAACCAACGCTGGAGCTTTGTGTATCCAGTCAACTTGATGCTCATGAATCCAAAGACACATTTTTGTATCACTGGAGATTGCCAACTACAAAGAAGGGAAACTTGTTTAAATATAAATTAAATTGAGATATCATATTGCAGAAGATATTTTTATATCAGAAATCCAATTTTGTCTACAAATGAATTCACTTACTTCATCGGGACCGGTTGATGGAACGACGGTTACAAAACACCTCGAAATTACCCATATTGTGATGAATATTGCTGGAGCACCTGTATGATGTGTAAGACACGTTGTAGCTAAAGGAATGGTTAAACGGATTGTAAATACAAAAATCACTGATAAAATGTGGAAGTCAATCTCTTACATTGTGTATATGTAATTTAAATTTAATCAATATTTAATTAAGGACAACATTGCAATAACGTGACAATCCAATGTCGCGTGTTCTATATTAGAGCGCGCGTTCATAAAATGCAAATACATGCTTAAGGGAAGAGAAGGCATTATTGAAAAAATTCTGAGCATCCAGAGAAAATTTTGTATTGCATAAATAATAATGTCTATATTCGTTATTAGATATAACAAATATTGAAATTAATATTTAAATTATCATACATAATATTGGTTTGTGGCAATCTTGCTAACTGCCATTGTTCCCGGTTCTGTGATTTATTTGATTTGCATGATCTAGAAATCGTTGTTTTAAGTTTGGATTTACTTCATGTAAGTCAAAGGGAATTCCCACATTATTATTACGTATTTTATTTTTCAAATTCAATGCAATTTTTGTTACATTTTAACCTGTAAAAGCTTTGCAAGGTCAAAAATTCACATACGATGCATACTAAAAACAGTCGAATGTTAACTCACCCCAACCAATAGTAGTATAAACCTTGAGTTTTATGTTTTCAGCTGTAAATGTTTCAACGACCAACATATACAAATACAATCCTGAAATTTATAGTAAATATTAGTATTTGCAATATATCTCACAATAAACCACGACGACAGTAAGATAATTTGAAGAAACGTAAATTTTCAACAATAAACGTTTATAAAACCGTGAAAAACTTACATTTTCATAAAATTATTTATTTCAGTTTCCATATGTCATTTCTTTTTATGTAGAGGCAGAATTTTATTTTTATAATATTTGACACCTATACCTCCAGAATAAAGAAACTTTCTATTTTTAATGCAGCATATAATTTTGATAACTTGTTCTTATTATAATGATATAATTTACATATCAATCATATGTACATTATAGTTATCTAACTTATTTTATCAGAACAAAATTTGACGAGTTAACAGATTATTTAATTCTATTATTACCTTCAACAAGCATCCAGAAGAAATTAGTGAGGTAGAAATAATGCATGCATATCACAAGTATCATACAAGAGGTTTGCTCTTGTTGAGCTTCATCTGACCAGTTCTAAAAGAAATAGTAATATTAATACGCAAAGAAAGTTAATAATATGATCATGTTCTCAAAATTAAAAATATGTGTAAAATATTTATCTGTAGACGTACAGATAAATATTTTACTAAGATAATTATAATATCAAATCAGTGATGTTTTAAAGGAAACATATAAGAAATAAAATTACAAAGCTATGTGGAATAACAAATCGAAGACAATGAATTTATTGGTACAATTGATATAATTGAGATTGGGATAATTCTCTGTCGTATAAAATTACGTGATGTCTTTTGTTTTACAACATTTATCTTTTCAAGTAACCATTGGCATTGAAGGTTTAAGATACTTTAATACATTATAATCACTAGTATAAAATTATTGCAACAAAACAACCGGATTTATAGTTCTGTTTTAAACTTTCAAAATATTATAAATATAAGATAGTAGATAAAATATAACTAGGTAAGCTAATTTTTACACGTAAGGAAGCAACACTTTTGACTTACTTGTAAAGCTAAGTTTAACATCCAACTACAGGCTGATAAGATATATGTAGACATAAGATTTGTATGTATAGTATTTCTAAGACATCTTAAATCCCTGAAAAAATAAAAGAAAAAAATATTTAAAATATTTTACCGCGGAAACGTGAAAAAGACAAACTTGATATTTTTCTTTCATTTCATACTTTGTAAAAATGCTATACTTCAAATTCACATTTTTAGGGTTCCGTACCCAAAAGGTATATAACGGGACCCTATTACTAAGACTTCGCTGTCTGTCTGTCTGTCCGTCTGTCACCAGGCTGTATCTCATGAACCGTGATAGCTAGGCAGTTGATATTTTCACAGATGATGTATTTCTATTGCTGTTATAACAACAAAATAGTAAAAAAACAAAATAACAATATTTTAATGGGGCTCCCATATAACGGACGTGATTTTTCTCCGTTTTTATAGACAATGATCGGAACCCTTTGTGCGCGAGTTCAACTCGCACTATATACATATTTTTTTATAATGACTTCCATCTACAAATACAATGTGTTTATCTAAACTTACTTAAAATAGAGAAAAACAAACACGGCAAGTGATAGGACGGCGAGGCTGAGAGAATAGCCTGCCAAGTAAATGAGGCTAGCCACATCTGTAGGCGATACGTTTGCAATACGCTCTGTGCAGTTTACATAGTTGGAGTAGTTATGCCACATGCCATCCAAGCACAAACGTGACGCGTTCTCTGTGAATAGAAGAGAGATTAGAAATATTTGAATAAGGCAAATGTTCGCTTTCATATTCGACGCATTGCATTGCATTTTTCATTAGTTCTTCACAAATTCACTTTTTCATAGCTAGTGGGTTTGAATTGCTGTCCCTGTTTATGAAGAAAGTGTTCTTCACAAGTTAATTTTTTCATAACTGGTGGGTTTGAATTCCTATCACTATTTATGAAAAAGTGTTTTATACGGATTATTAAGCAAAAAATGCTGGGGTAAAAATTATGCGTAAGTAACTAGTATTAATTGCGCAGGAATGTGTATTTAAAAATTAAAAGTAACATCTTGACTGTTTCAGCCAATTAAATTTCATTATTTAAGCTAAAACCTCACTGTATTTCTCCATATTTGTTAGCCGTGTGACCGATGACACTATATCTCTCTAGGAGCGAAAGCGAAATGTAAAATAAAAAGTAAAATGGTGAGTATCCCGAGAATTCGTAACAAACAAGCGAAATTGTTTTGGACAGAGGCGGCGTAAAATATGATTCTTAAAAGTATTTCCCAAACAAAAAGTTTTTGTGGCGAAAATAATACTTGATTGCGGTGACAGTGATAAATAATTCAGTTTTATCAAAACAAAAGTTACTGGCGGAGGAGAAAGAAAAGTTTGACCGATAAAATATTTGTACATGAAAAGAATGAAATATTTTAACGAATTAAACACGAAAAAATAAGACTTGTAACATCGTATACTATACTTACGGGTGTCGTCATATTGGACGCCGTGGAACTCACTAAAACACTTTTGCACAGCTAAGGTGTACCACGGCGTGGGATCCCAGCATAGAAGGCCGTCGTAATAAGCCGGACAGAAATTTTCCGACAGATTGAGGTTCTTTTCCAAACATTCCTGGGCCCTGGTGCTGCCATTCTCGACAACGCTCTCAGCGCCCTCCAAAGTTTGTAGGTCCTCCAGTTTGAAGTAGTTTCACTTGACTAGTACTTTATACAAATTTGGTTTTATCTTTGGCATGAAAATTTGCACTCCAACTGCTTCCACTAGAAATTTTTCAGATACACATTTATAAACAACAAAATTTCCTCCATAATTACCGAGGTTATTGAGGAACCTTGGTGAAATTTTTTACTGATATTTCCAGGTACACCGTGCGTCACGGCTGATTGCAACGGATTCTGTGGAGTACTTTTGTGTCTCCAATGAGAATGTTACCATGATAAGGTTGTTTGCTCGAGGCTTGTGTTCTAACTTATCAAGCGATAAGACTTCCAGAACAAACATCGGCGGTCTCCGGGAGTATTTGCGTATCGTGCAAGGAACTCTACTTTTTCTGTTTTCACTTCTTCCTCGTGCATTCTGTAATAAAATAATAATCACGTTAAACTTCATTCAGTTTTTAGTGACATTTAGAAAAATTTATATGGTTTCCGAGAGTACAAACGCTTACAAATCAAAAGTTTATTTCATTGCTGTTTGGTTAAGTAAGAGTAGTCTATTTGTAATACTAAACCCACTTGTCATCTAAATTCTGATAAGAAATGATTGTGGCAGGTAAATGTTGCTTGAAATTATTACTTTACAAATATAAATTTGTTCAAATTAACTTCATAATAGAGAACATTGAAGGAACGTTCTGGCCATTGTAAAATATATCTTTGCAATTAAAAAACACAAATATAACAATTATCATGTGTAACAATTCCAGTAATCCTTAGGAATAGTATGATTAATGCATGAATGTTTACGGATGCAATAAATTGCACCAAATGTTTTTCAATTCAAAGCTTCTGGACTTCTTGGAAGCGACTTGTAGGCGACTACTGTATAAAGAGCACGGAATTGCGACGGCTATTTTATTTCTGTATTTCCTCTTAAATAAAGAAGTATGTCATCGCCTTCCTAGTTTGTCGTGAAAGCTTTACGATGAAGTCGGGTCAGGGACAAGGGAAACTAGCTAATAGTAACGCGAAGAGATTAATACTAGTTGCAAGACGCTATTAAAGTTTCCGGGAATCATTCAATAATATTTGGATTATTTGAAATCTGTGTAACACAGCAAATGAAACTAACATATTTAGTTATTCTTTAAAGTATGATTTCCTATTTTTAAATCTAGTCGTAACAGGTATGGGAAATTCAAAATAGGAGTTACGCATTCACGGCGATTTTATGGCTGGTGTGATACGTTTGATGGTAATTTAACGTTTCCTCGACTTTGATTGTTGCTGATGTCTGTCTAATTTGACGGTAACGTTACCTCCCGCTATAGGAGTATTAGGAGAACAGTGTGTAGTCTGCATCGAATGAATACGTACATAAATAGCGGATTTGTAAACAAACGTGGCAATTATACACACACCTAATAGTTAATTACCGTTTTCTTTTCAGGTATACTACATTTCTACTTCGAAAAAGTGAATAAATCACTTTTTCGAAGTAGAAATGCATTTATTTAAATTGTGGCACAATTGATAGACCTGGGTCATTAACTCGTCGTAAAAATGCAGATCTCAGAAGAAATATCGTTGAATACTTGTGATTAATAAATAAAATAAAATAAAAATACTTGTTAATTTACTAAAGTAATTTAATTTGACCATGTTTATTTTATTTAGAAACTTTATGTCGTGGTATTTATTTTTAGCGATTATACACTTATATGACTATGATAGTAGTATGGGGTCGTTTTGTTTTTCTGTGTTCGCAAAATCTTTGAATTAGCCAAACAAAAATTCTCGAAATACCGGTTTTACTATGTTTTATTTATGTATCTAATCGTTCTTATTAAGTCACTCATAGGTTTGCCGTTGTGCGGTCGCGTCGGGCTTTTTAACATTACGGAATCAAATTCGAGTGCTATACATCCACGACTTTTGCATTGTTCGGGGGTCTTACGCGCAGAAACAGCTGTGTCTCGTGTCGTGTAATGCGACGAACTCATCACCTGTCACGTTCGAGACTGTTTGAGCTCTATGCACCGTGGATAGCATTAGATCTGCGTAACGGTCGAAAGATGTAAAGAAAACCTTGATTGAACACAACTTATTATCGCTGTCCGCAGTATGACTGCGTTGCGAAATGTTACCAAATGTTCGCTGCAGTCGTTTTTAAAACTCTGTGCTATCGGAAATTTAAATTTTGTTTTTATTGTTTACTTATTTAGGTAAATTTTTAGCAGCCCACTACTTTTATATAGCAAACAAAAGAAAAATTTAAACGACAGAGAACAATAGACATATCACTAAGTAATCAATTAAAAAAAATTTGATAGTCATCTACAGTTTTCGAGAAAAAAACGTAATTAAATCTTGTTATTTTCACTAAGAAAATCCGCCATTTTACTATTGTTAACATTTGCAAATTTAAAAATCTTCCGTAAAACACTGTCTTGTCCACACTTAAAACATTCAAATGTTTTTACAAGAATTCATGACAACACAAAAAACTAAAAAGTACTGAACGATTTGATTCCGATTGGAATAACTTTTTCTTAAAAAATACTACGAAGCACAATAATGTAGGTATATACATATTTGATTATTATAAAATGAGCGGGAAATACTTTTGGTTATAAATTGGATATACGATTTGGCACTAAAATATTGATACAGCCAAAATATGCTAATATCGATTTCGAAACTCGATTACAAATTTTATAAAATCTTTTTGTTAAAAGCCCTTAATGTTACCATGGTATATTTATTATAAACTGATTTAAATTAAATTCTACTTTACGTAACTCAAGCTGATGGTTTTATACGTGATTTTTATAAATCTGTAAAATGACTAAGTTACATTAAAAATAAGTCACAGATACGACACAGAGCACCCCCAATCCCTGTGGTCTTGTGGTCCCTACCCCTAGAGTGAACATAAAAAGGCGGAGAAGAGTCAAACTACAATGAAGTAATAAATTTTGAATATTTCAAACAATTTTTACAAAAAAAATAGAGATGAAGATTTTAAAAGCATGTAATTATAATAAATAAAAATCAAAAATATAAGAAATATAAAAAAAAATAGAATAGAATACAAAAAAAGACTTAATTATTAAGTTTGACTCTCCCACGTGCTTCGCCAGAACACTCGCTATGTCGCCCCTGAGACCTCCGACGCGAGGTTCTGGCTCCGCCTTTTTATGTTCACTCTAGGGGTAGGGACCACAAGACCACATGGAGTCGTGGTGCTCTGTGTCAGATCTGTGACTAATTTTGACTTTACATAAAAATCACGGATAAAACCTATCAGCTTGAGTTAAGTAAAGTCAAATTCAATTTGTATCAGTTTATATTTCACCATGGTGACGTTAAGGGCTTTTAATAAAATTTGTAATCGAGTTTCGAAATCGATATTAGCATATTGGCTGTATCATTATTTTTGATGCCTAATTGTATGTCAAATTTAAAACCAAAAGTATTTCCCGCTCATTTATATTAATCAAATATGTTTATACCTACATTATTGTATTAGTCTTATTTTTTTAATAAAAATTTATTCCAATCAAATCGTTCAGTGCTTTTTAATTTTTTGTGTTATCATGAATTCTTGTAAAGAAATTTGAATGTTTTAAGTGTGGACAAGACAGTGTTTTACGGAAGGTTTTTAAATGTGAAAATGTTGACACTAGTAAAATGGCGGATTTTCTTAGTGACAATAACAAGATTTAATTACGTTTTTTTCTCTTAAAATATAGGTGACTAACAATTTTTTTTTATTGATTACTTAGTTAGTGATATGTCTCTATAGTTTTCTGTCGTTTAAATTTTTCTTCTGTTTGCTATATAAAAGTAGTGGGCTGCGGAAATTTTACCTTCATTTAACATATCATTCAAATGGCTGGCGAATTTATCGCGATATTTCAGTTAAAAATTCCGATTATGAAAATATATAAAATACGAATGTGAGTAAATTATATTTACAACGATAAATGTATAATGTTAGTTATCCCTTTATCGTTGAAGAAAGAAGATAACTGTCATTATACATGAAGTGAAGTGGAAGTGTCATACTTCAGCGTTTCGTCTGGTGGGTGAGCTAGTCGGGACCAATTTTATTATAAGTTGGCAAAGCATCTGCAACCTTACGGTAGTAGCAGATGCTTTTCTACATAAAAAATAATACCTCGTCCCGATGGTATTGGGAAATGAGCCTACGGGCAAAGGCGTTACACAGTGAATAATTTATGTATAAGGAAAATCTCAAAAGCCCTACTAGGACTCGAATTCCTTAATATCGCAATCCTGCCTATTAGAGTTATTATGATCGTTCGAAGTAACTATCATATCTACGGACCGTCATAATAACTCTAAAAACAGAAATGTTTCAAACAGTTTGTTGGCTTCGCACTCTAACCTTTATCGCATTTATTTCCTTTACTCGTGCACGAAAACAACGCTCGAATTATCCCTGTGACGCTTTCAATATTTTTAACAAAATGTCTATTTTATTTATTATCTTAATCCAATATTGAACAAAGCAATAATATCCTTGACTATGTAATATTGTGCACGTAAAGTAAAAAAGTAAAGTATCAGCCCATACATGTCCCACTAATGAGCAAAGGCCTCCTCTGTACAGAGGGTATTAGGGCATAGTCCACCACGGGGCCCCACTGCGGATTGGCGGACTTCACATATCTTCAAAATATATATATTTTTTATTATTATTTCGAAAATATGCAGGTTTCCTCACGAGGTTTTTCCTTCGCCGCTGAGCACGTGATAATTCAGCACTTTAGTGCCGGCACCGGGGATCGAACTCAGGTTGCTCGAGTATATTGAATTAAAGGTGAGCGCCCGGACATTGAGCTATCACGGCTCTACACTTGTGCAAGTGGCTAATATTATTAATAAAGTTATTTGAATAGGTCAGTATATGTATGTAGAATTAAACTCTTGATACAGATTTTTCTTGGCAGGATCTACTACAGTTGGCCTTGGGAAGCCTTCACAAATCCACCGGACTTCTGGTGGACTCCATGGAGTGACTAGGCTCACGGACCCCCGAAAGGGGACCTGGGCTTGAGCTGTCACTCGATACTCGTGTAGCATTTCGATTCGAGGGTGCCCGAGAGAGCAGGACCTCGGCTCGATCAGTAGCTATAGTTGGACTGGGCTATAGTCTGACTGGTAAAGAACTATTTACCTCTGTACTTTAAGGATTTGCTACTGACTGACGTCATAAATTATGTTTGTAGGTTAGAAATATGAGTTCATTTTTAGGGTTCCGTACCCAAAGGGCAAAACATTGAGACAGCGGAGTCTTAGTAATAGGGTCCTGCCCTATTACTAAGACTCCGCTGTCTGTCTGTCCGTCCATCTGTCACCAGGTATCTCATGAACCGTGATAGTTACAAGGTTGAAATTTTCACAGATGAATTATTTCTGTTGCCGCCATAACAACAAATAGTAAAAAACACAATTACAATATTTTAGTGGGGCTCCCATATAACAGAAGTGATTTTATCCATTTTTATAGACAATCGGCGGGACCCTTCGTGCGCGAGTTCAGTCGCACTACTTTGTTTATGCGACAACTTTCTGTTGACACAAAAAACAAATAAAAACTAAAAACAGAATAAAAATATTTTAGTGGGGCTCCCATACAACAGATGATTTTTTTGCCGTTTTTATAGGTAACGGAACCCTTCATACGCGAGTCCGACTCGCACTTGGCCAGTTTTATTTTGGGTCGCTAGCCTAACGTACGACCGAGATTTATAGGTTCCTGACCTATTACGGTTATGTTCATGGTCTGATATTGAGAAAAGAACAGAATGATTTATTGTACATTTTTTTTCTATAACACTGTTTTTACCGACTCTGTCCGATCAAGCTTAAGTTTTCTTTAAGATGCGCTTGCTTGCACTGTAGCAACCTTCATATGAACTATTGCCATGCCCTGATATAAATAAATAAATCGTAAACGTTAATAATTAACAATTTATACAGTTTTTCTTAAAGTAACTTAGTTATTGTGTCCACCATAGTCCATTATTAATATGGATATAATAAATAATAAATAAAATAAAATAAAAAGCCTTTTATTTCATGCAATTGAAACGTTATTTAACATTGAGTGAGTAATAAGTATTTTTTTTTTCAATAAAAAGTCTAAAAGAAATGTTTTTAACAATCTATAGATTAAAGACTTCTATTGCATGAACCCTCTTTAGGTGAAGGCCTCCTCTAACAATTTCCACTTGTCTCTATATATGGATATAAAATGGTTTAATTTACGAAACAGTCCATCAAGGCTTGAAGAATAATTACATTTCTCATCGTTGGTCTGTCGGCTACTTTTACAAGTAACTATGGAGGCTTTATGAAATTTATAATTTAATCACGAAAGCAAGCTTGGCGTGAACAAGAGAATACTTAATAGAGCTAATTAGAAAACAAGGTTGTAATTAAAATACTGTTATAATGGTAAAGTCGGGCTTGGAAATCTAATAATAATTGTAATGTTACAAATTACTTTAATATATATTTTTATGTGACAAGTGGCAAGCAATCTGGCTCAGCAATAGCCGCTCCCCAAACCAAAACTGTCATCAGTTGGTATAAAGTAAAATCCAAATTTAACGAACCCAATCCTCCACTATTAGAGTCAATTCCTAATCAACTAAACAGCAAACAGGACACGGAGACCGCAATTCGGGCTCTCACAAGCCACGTCAACACCGTCGTCGAGCAATGCTCGAGACAGGGCCCAACGATGAATGACCATCGCTGAGCCCTGCCAGATGATGTGCGTGACTTACTGAGACGCAAGAATGCGGCCACTCGTGCCTATGATAGATATCCCACCGACTCGAATTGCAGACTGCTACGTAAAATTGCAGCGTGAGGTCAAAACACGCATAGCGGACTCACGAAACAAACGGTGGGACCTTAACTTCAGTAAAACCATCCCACCTAGCCTTTTGGAAACTTCCCAAAGCCCTCAAGGGTAACGCCATATCTACAATACCGCCACTAGTCCGCCCGATAGGTATGCCAGTAATGCTGGACGAAGAGAAAGCCGAATGCCTGGCTGACAGTCTCAATGCTTCCCTAGTCTGCTTCCGATCAACCCCGAACACCTCCGAAAGGTGAACGAAGAGGTTGAAAGGAAAGCTTTAGAGCCACTTCGCGATCCCGATCTCCCGGTCACATGCCCCGAACTAATAGACACCATTCAAAAACTACGCCCACGGAAAGCGCCAGGATCAGATGGTATCACTAATAAGGTGACTAAACTCCTCCCTACTAGCATCCTTCAGATACTGGTATTAATTTACAACGCGGCTATAACCGAAGGCTTCTTCCCGTCCGAGTGGAAGGAAGCTGATGTCATAGGGTTCCTGAAACCCGCCAAACCCGCCACTCTCCCAACCTCGTATCGCGAAATAAGTCTTCTCAAAACATTTGGGATGATCTTTGAACGATTAATATTAGTCCGCTTAAGATCCCTTATGGACACCAAAGGGCTCCCCATCCCAGAGCATCACGGAGCACATTCTAAGTAAACGCCAACGCGGACTCAATACCGGAGCACTCTTCCTGGATGTGGCAAAGGCGTTCGATAAAGTCTGGCACAACGGGCTCGTATACAAGTTATACGGGTACGGAGTGCCTAACCGTCTCGTATGCATAATAGGAGACTTCCTAAGTAATCGGACCTTTCGCTATCGCGTCGAGGGCGTGTGTTCGACAACGCATCCCGTTCGAGCCGGGATGCCACAAGAGTCGGTGTTGGGCCCAGTCTTGTTCACGCTCTACACCAATGACATGCCGCGTGTCAAAGATGTAGAACTTGCCCTTTTTGCCGACGACAACTGTCTCTTTACTACAGGCAGAACACCAGAATTAATCCATCGACGCCATCAAGCCCGCCCAGCCACCGATGTTACAACATAAACATACTTAAATACAAATCGTGGGATACATACAGTACAGTATACAAAACAATGTATAATTATATGGTTCATCTTTTTCTCACAAATCCATCAATGTCCCCGTAAATAAACATGAGAGATAGTCTGTGATAAACAATATTAGCATGATGTTCATTAACCGGGAAATGATGGAGTTTGTAATATCTCTTCTTAGGCATCATACTTTTGAAAAGAATAAGAAATATATCAATTTATATATTCGTATATATTCTGTATGGAATTTATCGTTAGACTCATTCTAAATGAAATAGGTTTGAATATAGCATGAGCTATGTAATAGGATTTTTATTTCATGAAAACTTTAAATCATTCTCATTTTTCATTAAAATACTGTCGTAATAGTATATTTGATTACTTATCACGTATTCTGCCGTAAAAGAAAACATTGTGAGGAAACTCCTTTACTTTACTTTACTATATTTAAATCATATTTTTTCAAGTGAGCAGACGATTCACATGATTATAAGTGATAACCGCCACCCATTGACAATTGCAACACCAGTAGGGTTACAGATGCGTTGGAAACTTTTAATACTCCGGGCCCCGGTTAAAACTTCCACTTCACGCCGGTCTTTTGCGAGGTCGTGGTACTTACCCTACTGTTGAGTAAGCAGACCAAGAAGTAATAAATTTAATGTGTCTATCATATATAACAAAAATGAAGCAGCACAAGTCGAATGTAGCGAAAATTGGTTTAAAAATCCTTGGTTTATAAACCAATTTCTTAACTAATAATTTATAACGATCGAAAAAAATCGTCTTTGATGTTTCCGATTCTGTAACTTTAAAAACGAAAACAAGCTTGATCCTGCCAATCATTTTTAAATAATCAAAATTTAGTAATATCCAAACGAATGTATTTATCGAAGCTGATTTAACGTGAACATTATCCAATTCAAACGAAATAGACTCACTCGGACCGCATTGTGACTGATGTGCTGTTGTAGCTTATAGCTAATTAGGCTAATTACGTTGGTGTCATGTGTAAAGTTACGGTAATACTCCACATTATAGAGGATTGATAAGATTGATAAATATAATTATAATAATAATATTATATTGGTTTTTATTCATGAGTACTACTTCCAAAATCTGAAACAATCTATCTTCCTGCGGATGCCAAATTTTTATATATGTAATAAAAATATTGGCACAGTAGAAAAGGTTTTTTTGCACTTAAACTCATCAAACATCATCGTATGTCATACATCAAATTTAATACAGATTGTCTGCAGAATGAGTAGAATTATTCAAATGAATCTACATTGCACCAACTTTATTAGCATTAACATCTAGGTTATTTTTAGGTCTTAGTATAACCCGATAACCTTAATAGAGTACACAATAGACGCATTCGTAAAAATCATTAAATATAGCCGCAAAATTAATAGGTCACGTAGATCATCGCTAGTAAAATACGTATGTTAAAAGTACATTAGAAATCCTAGTTATATCTGAAACCGAATTATATCTGAAAAGTGTAAATGTCGAAAAGATTGTAAGCCACAGCTTGAAAAGATAATCTGAATATTGCTCAAAATGCAAAATTAGAAGCAGAGTATTTTTTCATTTCTGCTTAAAGCCGAGCTATTATTATAAGAAAAAAATCAGTGGGATGTATGACTATCGCCAAAACAGTGAAACACGGATTAGTACAATGGTTTGAATATTACAAGAAGGAATCTTTATTGATAAGGATGCTGCAACTGTCAATGGAAAGCGGTTATAACATCAGATGCTCCCCCCGCTCGCTTGCTATTTTTATATAAAAAGGCGGCATTGGCAATTTTGGCGATATTGGCAAATTTAATTTTTAAACTTAATTGAGCAGGTGTAAAAAAAGAATTGCGAAACATTTTTAATTAAAATTGGTACAGGTAATAAAGTTAGACACAAAATCGTGCTCGGCGAAATTGTTTTTTTTTTCGTGTCTAAAGTGAGAGCTTAATTTAAAACGAGCTCCATGAACTGGAGGGGCCCAATAAGTCCCCTTTCATACTTTTTCAACAAAAACAAAAGAAAATAACCACTTGTTTCAAAATATCACACACGGAAAAAGCTGCTTAGCGTTAATCTGCTGTGAATGCAATTAGCGCAAATTGCTTTTAAGAAACATTAATATTATGTAAAATTTATTCTGCGTTTTTTTAAGAGAATTAATATTCTTTTTTTTTTAACTAATATTGAGCTTTTATTTCTGGTACTGAGTTCCTTATTGTACGTTGTTTGCGGACTGAGGGGCTACACCGAAACAAGTGTAACAATGAAAAATAACATCAAGAACCGACATCTTTTTTTTAGTGATTTTTAAAACACTCCCCGATCACCCAGGACATTAAAACTATTTTCAATTAATTCAATTTGCGGCAATTTTAGGAATATGCAAAAATATTTATAATTTACAAACACCTTTTTTATTAATATAAATAAATACTATAATAAATTTAGGTAATTTTTTTTATTTAAAAATTTTATAAGAAATACCAATTATTGCACCAATTATTGAAGGTATATTTAAAACAAGTAAAAAATTGTGATATATTTTTCACTAACTATGCTCCCCCGCAATATAATTTTCCGCACACTAAAAGTAGAAGAAACGTAATCATGTTACGTTTGTTTTACACATTCACTAAATAGGTTCTCAAAACCGTCAGTGTTATGGTATGAATATGAAATCCAAAAATTTCATTTTAGAGAGTGATTTACACTTTATTTTTGTGGTTGCGAATAGTCAGTGATGGCCATCTTCTTAAAGTTTAAGGTCCAGGCAGAGTATCGGCTAGGGAGTCACTATGAAAATATCATTATAGTTAGTACAATATGAGACGATTGTGCACAAAACGATTACGTAATATGCTTTTAGGTCGCGTGCCTGTGGTCCTACTTCACCCTTATAAGTAGTTTGACCCATATTCAAAGTCATATCTGCGAAAAGCCCATTCAATATGAGACATTATGATTTTGAACACAAAAAAATAATGAATAGGTCCATTTAACGATAATATTTTACATAAGTACTTACTACATTGTTTGCTGAAGAAAAGTATTATTCGCCAGTGAAAATATTATTACTTTGAAAGACGATGATACACATAAAAAAGAGATCTTCCTTTTAATATAAACCCTGCAAAAATGTATAAGTAAAATAATATATAGGACCCAAAACAAAAATCCGTAAACTAGAGTAATGTGCAAATTGTATTGATCGACAAAAAGAAATAATACACTGAAGATTTAGTGATACAATCCTTGAATAATATTTGCAGAACATCGACGAGGGTCCACGACATAGATACAACTAAACGTGCTAATGTTATTTTCAGTGTGCTTGACCTACTTTTTCCTTTATCTTATATTTATACAACATAATTTTTTTAATTACCACAGTGTCGCAGAAGAAACAATCTTAACCTATTGATTGACGTCATTACGACAACAAAACGACGTGGCTGTCATATAATCCCTTTTTTTTTTTTTGGCTTGATGAGCCACTGTTGGCCTTAGGGGCCTTTACAGTTTCGCCGGACTTGAGGTGGCCGGGCGCTCGGGGCGCCTAGCCTGAACCTCGGCGTATTGTTATTACGCGTTATGGTGACTAAGCTCCCGAGGGAGCCTCGGCTCGGGCCGTCACGCTATTATTATTACCGGTTTGGGAGGCCGTCAAGCTCTTAGGGCGCTTTGGCGGACGCTCCATAGAGTGACCAGGCTCAAGGGTCCCCGAGAGGGAACCTCGGCTTGGGCTGTCACTCAATACGCGTTTAGCATTCCGATTCGAGGGTGCCCGAGAGGGCCGGACCTCGGCTCGATCGGTAGCTATTATCTGACTGGGAGAATTTCTAGATCTAACATTACTACCACTTCGGAAAGCGTTGGCGCTGGGAGAAGAAGTGGCGGAAGAAACTCTAGCAACGCTTCTATCATTAACTGGGGAAAACCTGCCAGGTACGTGGCGGAACCTAGTATATGTTTGCCGCACTCGCCGGCGAGTGCGGTGTGCTCTGATGTGTTTGCGTAATTGTTTTATTTTGTCGATGTCGATAGTCGTCTCATCGTCAGAGAAATCGAGTACGTGTCGTGGTCTGCGCCATTGGCGACGGAACGAACCTAGAGGTAGGGGTTTGTAGGTGACGGCACCTACAACTAACGGATTGGGATGCGCGACGGCGGATTCGAAGTAGCGGCGCGACGCCGACTTCAGGAATTGAGCGATGGTTGGCAGCTCTAGATCTACATGTAAGTCGATGTTACGCATGAACCACGGGGCTCCCGTAGCTCTGCGCAAAAATCGATTCTGGATGACCTGAAGCCGATGTATTTGCCTCGGGGCAGTGTGCGCAAAGACCGGACTCGCGTATGTCATGATGGGGCGAACTACTGCCTTATATAAAGTCACCTTATTCCGAAGGGACATTTTTGAAATTTTATTTAAAAGGGGATACAGGCGACCTAGTACGAAGGCCGCCCGGTTCCTGACCCGAGTCACGTGCTGTCTGAATTTGAGTTTTTTAAATTATTTACCCATGGAACCGGACTATCCATGAGTTTAACGGGTGGAGGGTTAGGTGCATTTTTGTGAGAGAAGTAGACTGCTGCGCTTTTAGCGGGATTGATCTCGATCCTCCAAAGTCGAAACCAGTCACCGATGGTGATGGCCGCGGCCTGAAGGCGTCGATGGATCATTTTTGGTGTTCGGCCTCACGTATATAGACAGGTGTCGACAGCAAAGAGGGCAAGTTCTACACCTTTGACACGCGGCATGTCGTTAGTGTAGAGCGTGAACAGGACTGGGCCCAACACCGACCCTTGGGGCACCCCGGCTCGAACGGGATGCGTTGTAGAGCACACCCCCTCGACGCGATAGCGGAAGGTCCGATCACATAGGAAGTCTCGTATTATGCATACGAGACGATCTGGCATTCCGTATGATGATGTACGAAGCTGGCGCGAGGCCTGCTTTAAACGAGTCTCGGGGGCCCTGTCCCCATTACTCGGGCATGTATCTCGACCAGCGAATGGCTGGTCGGTGGTGAGGATGGCCATCGGCCATCCCTATCCCTGACCGCGGTAGCGGCACTTGCGGGTGTACGGCGTTACACGCGGTGTGTAACGCGAGGACGACATCGTCTTCGACACAGCGGCGGAAGTGCGGTCGGGTCCGGCCCCCCAATGGCCTGTTCCGACCGCAGTTGCTCTCGTGGGAGCGGACGTCCGTCAGGAGGACGGGCGTGGAGTGGAGCAATATTCTCCAGGTGTGGGTGTGGTCCGTTGTCAGCCCTGTCGTACAAGCGACGGGCCAACCGGACCACAAACTCCTCGATGGACACGATCTTCAGGTCTCTGGCGATTACGTCGTTCCTGACGTAACGCCCGGCTCCCACGATTGCTCGAAGGGCGAGGTTCTGCTGCGCCTGGAGCCTGCGCCTCTGCGAGGCGGAAACCAGTGCATACCACGCCGGAGCGGCGTAGGTCAAGCGCGAACGGATGTAGGTTTTATAGACGCCTAGTTTCGTCTTAACAGGTAGCTTGGATGCCAGGATTTGGTAAAGGACCGCTCGAGCTGCCCTGGCTTGTCGAACAGAGTGTTCGACTTGGGGCGCCATACTCAGCGAGCGGTCTATCCGGCACCCAAGATACCTGATGGTGTCCTGGTTCGTCATCGCTTGACCTCGCAGCTCAAGCGTGGGTTGGTGTTTGATGTGGCGGATGTAGATGGCGGACGTTTTGTCAACATTGACAGACATCCGCCACTTATCCAACCACTCGGGCAGCAGGTCCAATTGGCGCTGCATCTTCCTCGCCGCAAACGCCGCGTTGTGTGAAGACGTGAAGAACGCACTGTCGTCCGCGTACAGGGCCAACAGTACGTGTTCATCCCAGTCGGAGGCGTTTTGCTCCAAGGTGGGAATGTCGTCCGTGTACACCGCATACAGGTGTGGCGACAGATAACTACCTTGTGGTACACCGGCTTTGATACATCGTACCGCCGAGTCGGCTCCTTCGACGTGTACGACGAACTTCCGGTCCCGGAGAAACGACGCTACTAACCGCACGAGCGCACGGTGGGTGGTGGTATTTTCCAGCAGCTTATGTAGCAGGCCTTCGTGCCACACTCTGTCGAAGGCCTTCTCCATGTCGAGAAGGACCCCCAGACAGATGCGGCCCCCCCGGTTGTACTGGGCCGCAAGATAGTGCAGCACTCGGGCCAGCTGCGCCGTGGTGGAATGGCCGCTGCGGAAACCGAACTGTTCCCTGCGTAGCTCGATGCAGGGAACTATTCTCCGCAGCAGCAGCCGTTCAAAAAGTTTGGCTACGTGCGGCAGTAGCGTAATCGGTCGGTAGCTTCCCGGAAGTCGTCGGTCCTTGCCCGGTTTCGGCAGGACGATGATCTTACCGGTTTTCCACTCAGAGGGGAAGTGCGCCGTGCGCAGTACACCATTGTACAGGCGGCACAGCGCCACTAACCCCCTTTTCGGTAGTTGCCTTATCGCCAACGTCGTGATTCCGTCGGTGCCGGGTGCCTTGCGGAGCGCGAGATGACTCGCGGCTCTACGCACTTCGGCCGGAGTGATGAAAAGTCCACCATCCAGCCGTGGCACCGGCTCTGACAGGAACACCTGTATGTGCCGCTCCACTTCTTGGTGGAACGCAATGGCGCCTGGGGCCGATGTGTTGGCCACAAATTGCCCTTCTAGGTGCTCTGCCAATATGTCAGCCCTGTCTTGGGCTGCAGCGTGCTTACGCCCATCGCTACCCACGAGTGGACAGATGGGCTGTGATGTGCGGCTGAGCTG
The DNA here is from genome assembly GCA_933534255.1 of Iphiclides podalirius. Lineage (NCBI taxonomy): Eukaryota > Metazoa > Arthropoda > Insecta > Lepidoptera > Papilionidae > Iphiclides > Iphiclides podalirius. Next base: position 7,451,907 of record OW152826.1, on the reverse strand, counting down.
TCGGTTAAGGTGGTGAAGGGAGGTCTGCGACTCGGAGGCCTGCTCAATGCGGCGCTCCCACCCCTCACCCCTGTACGCCTTGATGGCTGCCGACAGCTCGTCTTTGAGCCGATTGAGTTTTTGTCTTTACTCGTGGGCAGCGGGTGCGGGCCCACAGCTTTCTAAGCTCCCTCTTCTCGTGTAACCGATCGAGGAGCCTACGCGGGAGCGTGTCTTTTCGGTGCACCTGCGGCACCGCCTTGGTCGCCGCGCGCAATTCTTCCTGTATTTTACAGGTGATTTTGCGCGCGGCCTGTTCCACGTCTTCCGCGGTTGATATGGGTGCACCGAAGTTAAATGTGGACATTGCCCTCGAATAGGCTCCCCAATCGGTCCTATATTTAGGGCCCCTGGGAGCCAGTGAGTCCGCAGCCAGACTCAGCACGATGAGCACAGGGAGGTGCTGCGTGTCCGCATCGTACAGCACCTCTACCTGGACAGGGCATGGCACTTTGTGGCAGAGCACGATGTCCAGGACATCCGGAACGTGATCTTCGATGGTGGGTATGTGTGTGGGCTCATCAGGGCCCAGCACATCATAACCCACCTCCTCGGCATGTTCGTATAGACTCCTGCCTGCGGGAGTCTCAATTCTTGATCCCCACGATGGATGTTTGGCGTTGAGATCCCCCGCTATAATGGCAGGAGTGTTATCAGAAAAGATATTCCGGATGTCACTGGCGTTGAAGGGCAAGCCGGGCGGGCGATACGCAGCGAACATACGTATCTCTTTCCCGCCCGCGTGGAGGCATACTCCTATGGAGCGCGTGCTTGTAAAGCTACGCAGCTCCTCTTCGTCGTGTACTAGGTCCCGTCTTACCAACACGGCCGTACCTCTATAGGCATAGCCGTGGTCTGGGGAGATCTCATCCCTACGGTACACGACGAAGTTCGATAGGCGGAACGGCTGACCCGGACGGAGCTTGGTTTCCCCGAGCAACACAACTTGGATGTTGTGCTGCTGAACCAGCATCCTTAGCTCCGGGAGCCGTTGCTGTATGCCTCCAGGGTTCCAGTACATGGCCCTAATTTGTGGCGCCATTGCGTACCGCGGTCAGGGATTTAATGGCGTTGGTCAGCGCCGTTAAGGTGTCGTTACCCGTCGCAATGGAGACAAGGACATCCCCCAAGATGCCCGTCACCAGCCGGATTAGTTGATTAATTGCCTCCTCTATTCCCTGCGCGACGTACGTCGAGTCGCGGGAATGGGAGGCAATGACGTGGTGGGTGGGTGGACCCCTTACCCCTTGGCCTTGTTGGGCCGGTTGTTGGTGTGGGCGCGGTGCGACTATTGCCGCTGTGGCAACATTTTCCCGCTGTTTTTTGCTGCTGTCTCTTTTTTGGTGCAGCGGTGGTGGTGGTTTGGGAAGCGACGGGGGGCTGTGGGGTCACCACAGCTTGGCCCGCTGTTTGCGGTTGGGGGGGTGCTCTTCTTCTTCCTCTTCCCCCTCTTCTTCTTCTTTTTAGCCACTTCACCATGTATTGTGGCATCGTTGGCCGGTGGCATGAGGGTGGCATGAGCGCCTGCTGCTGACTGTGTCGTGCTCACAGTTGCAGGGGTTGTCGCCGCGGTCCCCTGAGTTTGAGGGGGAAGAGGCATTGTGCTCCTTTCGGGAGGGTGTTGCACTTGTCTGGGTGGTGGTGGTGGTGGTGGTAGTGGCGGTGACAATTTGATGCCACGGCTCTTGGCCACCCGTTGGAGCACCGCACAACGCCTGTCATTGGCCGCGTGCGCTTTTGCGCAGTTGGCACACTTCGGTGTTTCGCCCTTGCGTGGGCATTCAGCCGAAATGTGCTCGCCAGCGCAGCGCACGCAGCGCAGGGGTCGGTGGCAGTTGGCAGACGCGTGACCGAACCCCTGACAGCGGTGGCATTGTGCGGGGCCACCCTTTCCATGCCAGGTCTCTATAGTAATGCCTGGCATATTTAGCACCTCTGTGAGGCATTCCGTACTCGTATAACTTGTATACGAGCCCGTTGTGCCAGACTTTATCGAAAGCCTTCGCCACGTCCAGGAAGAGAGCTCCGGTGTTGAGTCCGTGTTGGCGTTTAGCTAATACATGCTCCGTGATGCGGTGCACTTGATGACGACATGAGTGGTTGGCTCTGTAGCCAAACTGTTCGGGAATTGGGAGCCCTCTAGAGTCCATGAAGGATCGTAGGCGGGCTAATATTAACCGTCCAAACGTTTTGAGAAGACTCATTGGGCGATATGAGGTTGGGAGTGTGGTGGGTTTCGAGAGTTTGAGGAACCCTATTACTTCTGCTTCCTTCCATTCGGACGGGAAGAAGCCTTCTGTCATTGCTGTGTTGTAGATTATTACTAGTATCTGAAGGATGCTAGTAGGAAGGAGTTTGGTCACCTTATTGGTGATTCCGTCCGCGCCAGGCGCTTTGCGTGGGCGTAGGTTTTTAATTAATTGTTCTACTTCGGAGCACGTGACCGGGGGAACGGGATCGCGGAGTGGCTCTAAAGCTTTCCTTTCAACCTCTTCGTTCACCTTCCGGAGGTGTTCGGGGTTGACCGGGAGCAGACTAGACAGATATTCGGCCTTTTCCGTCCAGCATTGCTGGCGTACCTATGGGGCGAATAAGAGGTAGCATCGTTGTTACGTTGTTACCCTTGAGGGATTTGGGAAGCTTCCAAAAGGCTTGGTGTGATGGTTTAATTGAAGTTAAGGTGGAGTCCCACCGTTCGTTTCGGGAGGCCGCTATGCGTGTTTTCACCTCAGGCTGTAATTTACGTAGCAGCCTGCGATTCGAGTCGGTGGGATATCTATCGTAGGCACGTGTGGCCGCATTCTTGCGTCTCATCAAGTCACGCACATCATCTGGCAGGGCCCAGCGATGATCATCCATCGCTGGAACCTGTCTCGAGCATTGCTCAACGACGGTGTTGACGTGGCTTGTGAGAGCCCGAATTGCGGTCTCCGTGTCCTGCTTGTTGTTAATGTTTGCCGGGATTGACTCTAGTTGGGATGGATAAGTTTCTTTAAGTTTTGTCCTAACGTTCTGCCAGTTGATACATATAATCCCAATATTAAATTTGTTTAAATATGAGTTTGGAAAAACCCTCTCTACCGAAGCACGCACGTATATGTATGACCCATTTCTTTGGTCATTCAAATAAGGACCTAAAAATGAAGTTATTCTAAAGGCTCTGTGTCCTATATAGTGTTATGTATACTAGTAATTAAAAATGAAACGAAACATCATCTAATTAAGATAAAGAAAGAAATGCTCTGGAAAACAACTAACGATAGGCCAACAAAAAGGGTAGAACACAAGCTTGTTTTAAACAAACCTATTCATATTAATATGTTTATAGAATTACTTGCAAAATTTATACATTAGTTAAGTCAATAATTATTAATAAATAAACCGTAGTGCATGTTGTCAATATTGGCATAGTTTTGAAAGATAAAATTATGATAGATATATTAATAGTAATAAAAGTAATACTTCATTGAGGTAGGGCCACCAAACAGCTTTGTTGTTGCACGAATGGACTGGTCCATCCGGGTAAGTACCACGACCTCACAGTAAACCGGCGTGAAGTGAAAGTGTTATACTTCTGCATTTCGCCTGGTGAGTGAGACAGCCGGGTTCCACTTTATTAAAAGGTGGCAACGCATATGCAAACCTACGGGTGTTCAAAATGTCCATGGACGGCGGTTATCACTTAACATCAGGTGAGCCGTCATCGCGCTGCCACCTTCTCACATACAAAAAAGATATGATAGAAGAGTTCACAAATAATTAGGATAAAAAAGTGGTTTAAGTTAAAATGTCTCAACCTCGGCTTTTTGCCTCGGCTCTAAAAAGATAAGTTATATAAATTATAAAAGAAATTGAGAAAGCATTTAGATTATTTTAATATTTATGAATATAATGCATTTTTTTGGAAATTACATATATTCATAAAGTAAGTTGCAAAAAAAAAATCGACTTAATGTTTAGAGAAATTTTATTAAATCAGCTACCATCATTTCTTGTTGTTACATATATTTTATTTTATATATATATATATATATATTTTTTTTAAAAGCGTATTTTTGTAAAGAAAGATTACATTAAAGACACATCACAAAAAATATGGTAATTGTCGTTACTTCATCTACTCAAAATACATTATCATTTTCTTCAACTTATAGTTTATAAGAAATTTAAAACATAAATTGTATAAAAAATAAAATTAATATAAAAATAATTTATGTTATTTTGTCTTTGAAAAAAACTATGATTAAAGCCTCTAATGAAGCCACACGATTAGCATTAAACGGGATATTTTGTTTTATTTTCGAACGTGGTTTAAACATATCGAAGTTTGAGAGATTGAAAAAAACCTTATGATAATTTGTTATGAAATTCAAATTTCTTTATTCACCTTTTAGTCATTTTACTATGTTAAATAGTCTTTGATTATTTGATGTATTCCGATATCTCTATAGACGAGAATGTGTCGTCTCATGGCCAGCGATAAGTCATCGATAAAATAAGAGAGATCAACGATTTAGTAAAGATTGTGTAGAGGATATGGTAGCCAGCCACGTGCTTCCAATCCGATCCCAATACCTTTTTAAGTAGTCTGACCCAAATTCAAAGCCGATTTCGATGGCTACATATAATCCTGTTTGAGCGTTGTCATTATTTAGAAGGAAGAGAATAAGAATCTTTTTACACTATCGTCTTTAAGCCTAAGTATTTTTTTACGTATTGCTTAACAACAATCAACGGATACCTACGATATCAAACACGCAACTTTAATGATAATTTTATTTATTCTTAAATAGCCTATTCATATTTATTCTTTGCTAGCCGTAATATACTTATGAATTATAACACTGTTTTTATTATTATGCTTAAATTATATTTTCGAAATCCAGCATACTGCTGGTGGTGTGAACCTATCACGGCTTATCAAAAGTAGGTCGGTTCATTAAGTAGTGCTGTGGATGTTTGTGGTGGTTGTTAGGATTCGCCAGATTATGAAGTATGTTTAGTATAGTAGTTTGTAGGTGAATGTTTGTGTATTTGTGTAAGCCCCTTTCATTGAGTTAAATTGCATGTAAAGATTTGGAATTAGTCATGTGCATGAAAGAATAATAAGTGTGAAGTTTACAATGTGTTGTTGACACGAAGTTTCTTTTTAATTTTTCAGAATTTGGTATGGATGTATCTCAACGAGATTGACCTTTCTTCTTATACTGTTAGAGTTATAGTTGGTCTATTATTTGTGGGAGTTTTATCGATTATATTATCTCGGTCACAACAAAGTTATGGATAAGCAAAACTTTATTTTATCTGATACTCATTATTATTGAGTACAAGAATAGTAGGTAATATTATTTTTGTATAGTAGTACAATGTTATGCTGTTAAGAAACATAGTTGTGTAGCAGATATCAAATTAATCATATTCGAATAACCGGCAAAAATATTATGATATATTATATATTATGTGATAGCTCAGTATGTGGGCGCTCGCCTTTAATTCAATATTCTCGAACAACCTGAGTTCGATTCCCGGTGCCGGCACCAATGAAATTGTTAATTTTAAGTGCTGACTTATCACGTGCTCCGCGTTTAAGGAAAACATCGTGAGGAAATCTGCATATTTTCGTAATAATAATAATTTTTTTTGTCAATAATATGTGAAGTCCGCCATTCCGCAGTTGGGCCGAATGGTGGACGATACCCTGATACCCTCGGTATAGAGGAGAGCTTTGCCCAGCAGTGGGACATGTATAGGCTGATACTTCACTTTTACTTTTATTAATATGTATTTACGTTAATACGTTCCTTATTTGTCAAGTAATATAACAACCAACATTATTATGTTGGTAATATGCTAATAAAATTTCGTAGTTAAGTCAAATCTTCGTTTTCTATTCTAATCAAAGACTCGGTACGAACAAGTGAATAAGCTAACCTGTAGTCTACCTGCAGTTTCAAGTTTTATGCTGTAACACCTTTTCATTTTTCTACTGTGCTTCCTTCAGGTGACCCGTTTGATTTAGTTTCTTTCATCTCTTTTCTATAAAAAAAAAACATTGTTTGCTTTGTAATTAAGTTATGTATTTTTCGTAAAATGTTTCATAACATGTAAACGGTCATTAATTGTACACAAGGGGACATTTGCAGAAGAAGCTTAATATTTTGTTACCGAATTATATTGTCCACACGCAAACAAATATCAAAACTTATTTCAATAGCTGATTTGAAGGACCATAGATTTTGTTAATAAGTGCTGTAAAAACAAAAGTTCACACTGCTGTAAAAACAAGTACACGATTCTGCCAAAATATCGTAGTTGACATCTCTGAACTAACAAATGTATAATACATATGATAGTAAAACAATAATAACAAATAACAATAATAACAAATGTATAATACATAATAGAAAACGAAGATTTGCCTATGTATGACAACATGGAATAAGATCTTTTTACTTTTGTACCATTGGTATAGGTCACCATTGTAAAAGAATAAAAAATAATCAAGTTTAGTCTAAGCAATGCTTGTTTACACTAAGCGTCGCAAAAAACTTAACTCTGAAAAATGTTACTCATATACTACGTCAATATAGACTAATGACTAAGAATGAAACATGATGAAGAAATAGATAAGTATTGCACGTTTCATCGAATTTATTCAGTCTCAAACTTTACACAATTATTTTCACTGGTAACAAACTCATTATCGTTAATCATTGCTCCGTTAAAAATCCAGATAATCGTATTTCATATTAAATCTTCTAATAAGTATGTTAATCCCATTCAGCATGTTATTCCTAAAATACGTAAACAAACATCATCAGCGAGACGAGTAAACCCTTTTGGATTTAGCGCTTCACTCCAGGCACGTTTCGTTCGAGAAAATCTTTAGCGCGCTTTAAGGCGTATGATGACGTATTTCAGCTGTTAAAAGCCACTTCGAGTGGCTATGAAAGCGAACAACATATGCGAAATTCTTGTTTTATTTTATTGAAACTAAATTTTTCGTGATCGAGTTAACGGCCTTCGTTTAATAGTTAGTTTTAAATTTCAACAAATGATTTAATCATTTGTAAAATGATATAAATATACATCCGATATTTTAGTAAATGTTTAAAAGGAGTTTTTCATAAATTAAAGTCCCGTGAAGTGTATAACACTTCAAGTCTGTACACTTATTCTATTTGCAAGAATATTGGTGAGCGACCATGAAATCGTTACTTACTTTTTTTGTGAGCAGGTAGCAAACGAGCTGGCGGTTCACTTGATGTTAAGTGATAACCGCCGCTCATTTACATTTGTAAAACCCGTAAGTGGAACAACACTCACCAGACGGAATGTTGGACACAACAACTTGGAACTACAAGTTGGAACTAACCCACTTAACCAACTGTGGTTTCTAAATCTTTTTGAAGCATTTATTGCACTTATTTTTTTGTTAAAGTCGCGCGCACACATATATCTTGAAGTTTAGCTTTCTCAAACCTGGGGAATCTTATGTACAACAGAAAGATTTTTTATTTCTTATTCTATCAATATAGAGACAATTTTTTTTACAGACAGCTTGTGACGGAAAATGGAGGTGTTTTACCGTGCCCACAAATTACACTTTCACTAAATGTCAGATCGACTACGACTAGATGCGGAGAGATTGTCTATTTCCGCCCCTTGTCGCCGTTCATTGACATTGCAATTTGTCAAGTTATTTCATCTTATATTTAGGCCTTGATTATAGTTGCGAGTTTCTCCGTGTGGAGTTACAAATAATAGCTTCAATTAAATCTCACAGAAGCTTGTTTACTTCCTAATACGAAACCTCTTTTACGATATTTTTTGTAGTCTTGTAGTCTTTGGCTTCACTTGAGATTAATTTAAATGTGCGATTTAAAGGTATTTTATTGAAAAACTTTAAATTTAGTGACCAAAATACGTTAAACTAGCTGACCATAGCTTTAAATGTAAAAAATTAAGTTGCCGAGATTTTAGAGCCTTTAGGAATGCTGGGCGCTTAGCTCAATTAGCTTGAGTGTCTGAGAACTTTATCCAGAAGACACAGGTCCTAATCCTGGCAGTACCAATTTTTGGAATTATTTATTAAGTTTAAATTTTTATAGTGCTAATTTATACTTCAGTTGAAATATTTTTTTTTTGGTCAAAAGGGCGAAGAGTTTTTTGGGATCAAACCCACGTCTTTCGGATTCGCGACTAGACGCTATTTTTATTTATTAAAATAACATAATTTTTGTTACAACTCAACTTCAAAAATTTATAATTTGACCTTTAAAATCAATTGACGCAAAGGAAGGCAAACCCGTCCGGGGAATTACCACAATCTCACAGAAGACTGGCGTGAAATTAAACTGTTTTCTTTCGCGATTCGTCCGACGAGTGAGGTAATAGGGGTCCACTTTTTAATGGTTGGAAATGCAAATGCAACCCATTGAGTCGTAAATGTACGTGGGCACCGGTAACCACTAAATATTAGTTGCGCCGCCTGCTGGCATACCGACTTTTCACATAAAAAAAGTTATTTCTTACTCTTTGAACCAAGTTACTGGCTCGGCAACACACCGTGTGTTCACGCATTCGTGCATTTACCTGGTCATTATCGCCCTCACAGTGCTTTAAATGCAGTGTAAATAGCTTTTTTTCTAGAGTCAAGTAATAACTTGAAAAAGTCAGAGCACGAAATTATTAACAACTACAATCTCAATCATTAAATTCTAATTTAATAATTCTTATAAAATAATGGAAAACTGAGAGAGAGGTCAGTGGCTTTTCTATGTGTTAGTATTATGACAACCATTAAGTAAGTGTAATATTTCTATATTGAATAAAGATATTTAAAGAATTTGAATCATTCATATATATTACAACGCCAACTATCATGAACAATGTTTCTTTATATTTTTGCTGAATACCCGAGTTTCATATTTTTATTTTCACTGTTTAACGTATTATTCTAATCAGAAAAAAGTTTCCACATTAAAGTGAAATAAGAAGATTGTAATATTCTACCATTTTTAGCGTGGCCCATGCCCACCTGGAATGAAATCTATACATGGCAGGTATTTATTTATTTAGGATATGGAAGACTTACAGCTATTCAAATCTAACTAACCCTAAACTAGATGACTAGATGGTATTTCAAAAAGAAACCAGAATTTATTTTCAGTGTGCTTAAGCCGAAAATAATAATTTTGAATCTGGAGGAATTGGATACCGATGCTTACCGAAGAAGGTCATTTTAGACTTAGATTCAACTGATCCAATGATTTCTACACACAAAGATTGATTAAGAAATAACAACGTGTCAATACAGTCAATATGCAATATCGATCTCAAACTTTATGATATCTTTCTATTTAGTGATTTTAACCTATTTTATGTTTTATTTTAGATCAGGATACACTTTCATACAAATTGATTGATTAGGTTCCTTATGTGTACATTTTTATATCTCAAGGAGCCCCGCGAATCAGGGCGACATCACCAAGGCCTTTCATAAACCGAGCTATTTTACGACCTGTTTTAGGTCCAATATTTATTTATTTTTAAATTTCAGATTTTATAACATATTTTAAATTATAATATTCAATCAATATTAAAAAAAATCACAATTATATTTTTTGATCATACAATTAAAATGGCACAAAAGTTGGTTAATTCGAAGACATTTACGCTTGGACGAAGGTCAAATAACCAAGTATAAGAAATATCTTAGAGAATTAGTACAGAAAGGTGAAGACTTGTAGCAATTAGTTTGTGCAGAACTAACTCTTAAACTTGGAAAATTAGAAATTTTGTCATCTTAATTCAAAGGGGTTTTAGCGTAAGATAATAATTTTGATACATGCACATATTTCTGAAGAAATCAACGAGAGAGATTTGTTGGATTGGTTAAACAAACTTTGTATATAAACTACCTATATTTCGTGAGAATAATTACAGATATTAATTTTTTGATGAACGGCACTCAAGTTCATGAATATGACTTGATTTCATTTAGTACAGTTTTTTTAGATAACTTTTCGATAAATTTTCGGTACTATCAGGACTCGATCCTGCGTCTTCCGAATAAAGCGCCCAGACGCTCTAAACAAACGAGTTAGGCCTCTAAGCGTCTTTGCGCGTAACTCTGAAGACAAAATATCAAAATTACAAAATTAATTTTGTTATTACAATTAAAATAATTAAATAATTTTTTTTTTGAGGAATTTTGACTATAGTACTGTCCATTAAAAAAAGTCTATATACGATTGTTTTACTAATTCACAGATTAATTTGTGTAATCCGGCTTGTGTAATGATGTGGTTTGGTAGGTACGTTAAATGTTTAGGCTGGAATTGCATGCAAGGAGAATTCAGAATGTAAAATATTTCGCTCTACCTTTTTGTTGGAATGATTTAAATTTTTGGAGGTTTTACTCTGTGCAGAGGTTTGTGATAGCAGATGTGGTGGCGAGACTTCTCATTTTCAATTTATACACAAAAATACGACACTAATAGAAATATAAATAATTGTGAATAAATAACATCGCATTGTTTCCTCCAAGCTTCCTGTTAGATGACATTCAAAAGACCTTAAAATGAAGAAGAAGAGGAAGCAGAAAATTCTATTCACAGTTCAATCTCAATGGATACAGACAAAACTTAGAAAATAATGTTACTACATATTATATAAAATAATATTGGAAATAATAAATAAATGTAAACATAAAAACAAAAATAAATGAAGGTCTGTGTAGCACAAGAACGTGAAACGGTTGGGAAGTTGGGATACAGTGAAAATCGAGATACAAAAACTAAGAATTTAATTTTTTTTTTTGAACCTTTCATTTATATAGAGAGTGAATATCATTCGTCTGATGAAGGTAATATGAGCATAAGTTGTTTTTTAAAAGTTTGTCGAAACTTTAAACTTCACTTTGAAATGGTGGGAAAATTGAACAGTTTTTTTTTATATTATGAGTCACATATTATTAAATGTTTTAAAATATAAGCAAAACAGTTATTTGATTCCCGCACCTTTTTATTAACTTGCTTTTTTCATATGTGTTAGCGCAATGTTCCATAGACAAGACCTTTTGTTCGTGAACGCAGATAAATTCAATAAACTTACAGTTCTTATATACGGTTTCATTAAGAAGTATATTATTTTCTCTTTTAAGCAAATAATTGTTTTAACTATGCTAATTGAAAGAGAAATGCGCTCATCTAGTAAACAAAGGCTCGCCCCTGGGCGATGTGCCTAAGGATTTAAAATCCATTTGTTTCTTGAAAATGTGTATACCTGAGAATTATAATATTGTAACAACATTTTTTATCAGACAATAATATGCATGCATTTTTTTCTAATATAATTGACATCGAAACTCGAAACCACAGAAAGAATTATAAGAGTTCTAACGATTCTACCTTGATCCTAATATTTTAACTATTATTGAACGTGAATATTAACAACTATTATAACGACAAGCAGCACTAGTGGTTATATAACCGTCTGGGAACGCGGCCGAAATCCAAGTGACCACCGCTCCATGCGACCATGTGTCCCTTGGCTCGAGTAGATAACGTCATATCCGGTATACAGTGTTGCCAGCGCTAACAGAATTACAAAAAAATTAAGCAAATTCTGTATGTTTTGAATGTTTTGCACCATTTACTCGTAATGTCACGAGATTAAGTGAGGTGTGTGGCGTCCTAATATGATATGTTATCCGCTCTACCACCAATTTTAAAAATAACTCTTAATTACGGCTATTTGGATTACAAATAACTAAAATATCGGAAAATGTTAATAATTTCGTTGTATGTTAGTGATAAAAGGACTTTTAACAAATGTTGAGCTCGATTGTTAATTGTTAAGTCAAGCTGACTTATAATAGGTCTTACTGGAGCATTTCCCTTGTGTTGGTTGAACAATTGATATGATTTAAGAGGTTCAGCGCATGAAAACATTGAAAAATTAAACAACATGTAATATATATATATGTATATATATATATATATATATATACATATATATATATATATATATATATATATATATATATATATGTATATATATATATATATATATATATATATATATATATAATTCGCATAATAATTATAGTAAATAGTATTCATAAACTCTTTACAGACACTAGCGTAATGCACAACTCACTTATAGACTTAATTTCAATGGAAGATTGAATGGAATGGAGATCTGTTTGTTTGGTTCTTTTCCAGGCTCTCTTATATTGTGTATAAGAACCTCAGAACCTGGAAAGGTTCTGTACCTCGCAATAAGATATACAGCAATACTCAATCATCATATTATGGTGTTCCCCAGAATTTGATGTCTACGTTCAAGTCAAATCAGTACTAAAATGCTTTATTTTTGTGATCTGCTTGAACTGATACTCGTTTTGTGTTTAGTTATCCGAATTACTTCGGGTAGCGTCCCTTGAAGATAATTCGAAATCAAAACAGCTTCTCAAGCGACTTCAAAAAAGGAGGAGTTTCTTTTTTAATTTTTGTTCCCTCAGAACTTTCGATTGAGTGAACCGATTTTGATGATTCTTGTTTCATTTAAAATTGATTTTTGATGGGAAGCATTCCATATGGTCCCATATTAATTTTGTTGGTATTGCATCTTGGGCTCCGGAGATACTTAGGGAACTCCTGAAAATCTTATATATAAAAATGAATTGCTGTTCGTTAGTCTCGCTAAAACTCGAGAACGGCTGGACCGATTTGGCTAATTGTGGTTTTTATATATTCGTGGCAGTGCAGGGAAGGTTTAAACGATAAGAAATTATGGAAAAATTGCATGGAAAATCTAAATAGCGACAATTTTATTTTCCCATACAAACCAGTACCTGTCAAACGATTTTTGAACGCGTTCCGATTTCTCTAGAAATAATTTATATGGCAAAACAACGTTTGCCGAGTCAGCTAGTCTATTATAAAATGAATGCTGTACGAGATATTTGAAGTCGTTTTTTTTTCATTAATAAATAAGTGGTTATAAATATGTCATGACTTGAGAAAATACAGCTTTGTAGCTACCGAATTCGCTGCTTTAAAGGCATTCATCTTGAACGCTTAGTGTTGCCCAAATAGACTTAAAGGATTAACTCACGCATTTTATAAACATCTAGCCTGCCGTCAGCAGCCAAAAGGTTTTAAAACTTTTGATTTAAAACTTTGAGTGAATTTGTGTTTTAATTCAGATCAAAATATGCGTTAGTAAGTGCTGTACTAATTAAATGAAAATAATATATCGTCGATTTTAAGTCGCTTGCTGCCTCGCTCAGAAGTATCTTTAAGTTACCGTTAAATACGGATTACTTGAAAGCCATCAAATATTTAAATCTCGTTTACTCCCACAGAACTTAAGATTTAAATCACAATACTGATAAAATGTAAATAGGGTCGATTAGGAATGTTTCATTAAAGTATTGTCATTAATCCGACAGACCATTTTTGGCTTAGTTATAAAAGAAAAACGTAATTGTTAAATCCCTGTTTTAAACTACTTTAAATTTGATTTTGACCTCTTCTTCTCTGTTTTAAAGTAGTTTAAAATGAGGATCTAACAATTATGTTTTTCTTGCAATTATGTTTTGTTGCAAAAGTTTTGATCTTTACGTAGGTAAAGATGAAAAAAAAAAAGAAATTTATTTAACATCATCGAAAGTAATAAATAAGACATCCAGGAAAAAAAAAATTAAGTACTTTGAAATTATAAATGATAGACTATCATTATTATATATTTCGACAGGCAGTGTCATGTTAAATGGTGTTCACTCGGCTTCTGCTGCGGTGTTAACCACAGCGCCGGTTTTCAATGAACCCTATTAGACGAGTCGGGGAAAAAATATATATAAAATAAAACTGTACCACTAGAGTAACGATTATACACTCGGAGACATGACATTAATATAAAAGATAAAATAAAAATACAGACAAATTAATAAAAATTAAACAAAGAGGAAACACTAAAATATTAATAAAATTATGAAATGAAATGTAAAAACAAAATTTTATGATACAAATATTTAATACAACATGGCACAAGGAAATGGCTGCGTTATACATAATTTATTTTTTGGTCTAAAAGAAGGTAGTTTCTGTATTTATTTTTAAATATGTATCTAGATTTTAAGCACCTCAAAGGAGGTGGGATGTTATTCCAACATTTAGCAGCGCTGTAACAAAAACTGCCTCGGAATGCTGTCGAGTAGTGTTTAGGACAAAGTAGTCTTTCACAGACAGTTCTAGTATGGCGTGTTGAAAATTGAAGTTGCTCAAATAAATGTAAAGGCTTTCGCGATTTAATAATCCCGAAAAGATTTAATAAATCCGAAAATTTTTGCAACTTCGTGAAAGTGAAATAATCCATTCAGCACTTCAATGAACTCGGATATTAACGTTGCTTGACAGTACCGCGGTCATTTCGACCGTGTTATTTTATTATGCACGTGAAGGCCTCAACTCTAGGAATGCACTGTATTTTGTAAAATTCTGGATAGAAGATATTTGTTAATCTTTATTTTATTCTAGCAATCATACACAGGAAATGTAATCAACTGAGGATTGAAATCGTTCAATAAAGCAATTTTTTCCAGCCGATGGCACAACTGTATTTTCAAAATAAAATCTCTGTCGAAACCAACATTTGAGTTTGTAAACGAAGAAGATTTTTCAATACTGTGCACATATCCAATGTAAACTATAAATACTGCCGTGAACTTTTGTTGCCTTTGGTGTTGCTACGCGCGTGGAAAATATGAAATATGCGTTTGGCTTTATTTTTTCCATGAAACTGTTTAAAAATTAAAAATTTATTTAAATATTATAATGTGAGTATTAGTCTCCATAGTTTAATAGATTTGATAGTTCTCAAAACGGGTGCTGTTACACCATGTGCTATATTTCAGTAATACGTTTCCGAGAAATTTTACCTTTGTTTTGGAACACGTAGTGAGTTTTCTTTTAAAATTAGCGTTGGCAATGGGATTTATCTTCCGGGTATTTTAGATCTATGAAGTTAATTTAAGTATCAAGTTCAACATTGTCAGCACCCTGCATGAAATAGTTAATGAATTTTATGTATCCTTAATATATATTTTATTTAATGTTTTAATTGTGGTAGAAGTTGGCTTCAGAACTTTAACGTATAAGTATTTATTTATATTTTGTATGACACTAATTTAGAATCAATTTAAAATGCAAAATATAACATTTAATATGCATAATTTTTGCATCTGCAAACTACAGTTTTAACTTTTTTTATATGATCATCGGTTAAATTCATGAAGATTAAATTCAGGCGAAAGACTTAAATAAAAATATTTATACACTCTAAATATCATATAATTCCTTTGCAATTGTAGAAGCATAACGTACTCTTCTGGACCCATATGTTTGAATGTAAACATATGAAATTGACCCCTTCTCATCAGTTATTGGATAAAGATATAGGATTCTAAAAAAAATATGTTATAGGTGCACTAGATACTTTTATTACTTAGCCTCATCTGTATATTTCTGACTAATGCATAATAATACACATTTATCTGCTGATACATAGAGTGAGTAGAGATGGTACGGGTGGTGTCATATGGAGCAATAGAGAAATTATATTCAGGGATAACTTGAATCTTGTAAGACACAATTTGTTGCTGAAGCTTAAGTTGTGGTAACTAAGATTCGAATCGAGACCGTAATGAATCAAAAAAAAAAACACAAATTCTAATTTAAATTCGACATATCTTTATTTACGCGTTCTTATGAAACGTCGAAATTTTACATAAAAATTAATACGTAAGTAAGTTACCACCGATTCGGAAAGCAGTTTCTGTTGAGAAGAATCCGGCAAGAAACTCAATATTTCCCCCTTTTTTGAAAATATAATGGTACAGTTATAATAGTGTTATAATATGTAGCAACGTAAGTAGCAGCAGTATTAACTCCACACATTGTCACCAAGATATTCCGCAATGGTATAATATGCTGTAGCCATCAGTTTACTTTTAATTTTGCGTTTAATTGAACAATTGGCAGACTTAACATCGACTGTGGGATTTTATTATATATGCGCACACTTAGCCCCATGAACGACCAATTTTTTTTTGTAGACGAAACAATGGCGTAGTTAGTTTGTCCTTATTCCTAGTATTTACTTTGTTTGTCACTATTATTTAGATAACTATTAAGATTATGTATAACATGTGTTATACATACAGAATTGAGCTATCAGCTATTTAATGAAACCCTGTCGTGACATCTCCTCTTTTGGTATCGTAATTCTCGGTGTTGTCTAACGACATTTAATTCTCCGGTCACTTCGAAAGGAAAATCCTTTAAAATATAAAACCACCCGCATATAAAATACTTTTTTTTATCTTTGGAATACCTTAATGCTAGCTGATGTAATGGCATAGTGCTATTGTCTATTGATATGAGCATTAGCTATGTCAATGTATAAATTACCATTTATTTTCAATATGCAAATTATAAAATTATGTGTGCAGTTATGAATTGACAGTAAAGTACCCATAACGATGGGTAATAACCATGCTTTAAGAAAATTTATAGTATTCGACGTAAAATAATTCAACATAAAATAATTATGACGGACTCAGTTCCAAGGTAATGAAACAAATTACATTTGTTAATTAAGTTCACTCGCTCGAATATTTCATTTCTTCTGTAGGATTCAATTTGATTGAGTTGAAACATTTAAAGTAAAGTAAGTGGAAGGTTTTTTCGCAATTCTTTGTAATTTTGTAGTATATCTATATATTATTACACAACGGACATAGATGACACTGCTTTACGGATTGAGAACTTTATAGCGTGTCACAATTATATATATGCAAATACACAGATATAATATATGCAAATATGTATGTTATTTATGTGAAAAGGGTGGCAAGTTGGCAAGCTGATGGTTCACCTGATGTTAAGTGATACCCGCTGCCCATGGACATTTGCAACACCCTCAGGGTTGCAGATGGGTTGCCATCTTATAATAAAGTGAGGTAGCCGGGACCTCATTCGGCAGAACAAAAAGCTAAAGTTTAGTACTTTCACTTTCAATACAACACTGAGGCCTTGAGACTTCATCAATTGGGGCTGCACATTTCTACAACAGTAGACGCTACACTTCGTGGCAAGTATTGTAAATGTTCAAGAGTAGCGGTAATCATTTAAAATCCGGTGGGTCATCTGCTCGCTCCCAAGTTTTAACATAAAAAATGGCTTTGTGAAATCAATAGATCAGCGGCGAAGACATCATTACCATTGGCTAGAGTGAACAGAAGAATCCTCGTTTCATTGACATTAAATCTTGTTTGCCCCATTAAGTAATAATTAACCATTATATAATGTTATTAGAATATCGTAAGCTATAAGTTAGAGAAGCGAAAACAAGCTGATGTATTTGTGACATATTGTACCAAAATAACATTAAGATAAAAAGAACACAAGGCACATGTAAAAAGTTACTAGGATTCACATGTTTTTTTTACCGAGAAGAAGAATTACATTTATAGCAGTAGCTGTTTCTCAAATACAGACAAGAGACAAAATCCTTTTTAGACAAACTGGCCATAACAAGAAAACACGGAAAGAATTTAACGTTTCATAAAAAATATTTTCAATGTTTAATTTTTTTTTAATTTATTACAAAAGCATTTTCAATGTTTATATTTTTCGGTTTTCACGCATGTATTGTAATAATATACGATGTCAAAATTTTATAATTTGATCTTTCGGGTAGGTAGATTCTACCGAAAGTACAAACCGATGTTTTAACAATGGTCAAAATTTGAGTGAAATGTAGAATACTAGTGCTAATAAATACAATTGGTGTTAGACTAATTTTAGACCTAGTTGTTTTCATTCAGAGACGGGGCCTAATTTGCATTTATTCTTAGCGATCTTCAGAGTTCAGATTCAGATATTAGAATGTCATTGAAGACCACTAAGAAAACTTTTGAATTAACATATAATACAAATCGTTTCGGCAGTCTTCTTGTAATGTAAACCTGACACTGCCCAAAGAATTCTGAAGAGATCGAAGCAAGTGGAAATCTGAAGGTGTAAGGTCAGGGCTATACGGCGGATGCATTAACACCTCCTAGTCAATCTCTGTTAATTTTTGCTGAGTGGCTAGAAATGTGTGAGGCCTAGCGTTATCGTGATGAAAAACCACATCCCTTCTGTTGGTTAATTTCGGCCGCTTTCTCTCAACTTTTGCTGCTTTAATCTCATCAGTTGTTCGCAGTAGAGTTCAGAATAAATGGTCCTGCCTGGCGGTAACAGCTCATAATGAATAATGCCCTTCCAATCCCACCATATATACAGTATTTATTACCTTGTTGCGAGATAGCCCGGGTTTCGCCAGAGTCTGTGAAGCCTGACCAGCCTTTGACCACGATCTTTTTTGCAAGTTCTTGTCGTACGTGATCCACTTTTCACGTACGACAAGAACGTGCAATCAGGTTTTTCAAAAATGGTTCAGTTTCATTACGTCGTAATAAAGAATCACAAATACGTCACTAGTACACGGTTCATTAGGTTTCTTTCAGTGAGCTCATGAGGCACCCAATTATGGAGCTTTTTTGTGTAGTTCTTCAGCTACTTCGTAACTACTGATATGCCGATTTTGCTCCACTTTTTCAGCACCCAGAGCGAGGTGCATCTTTGGTATCAAAATTTCTGAATTGAAAACGTTTAAAACAAATTTGTGCTACTCTCACAGACACTGCACTAGGTCCATAAATATCACATTTTTTTTTGTGTTGCATTTTTACCTTTTTTATGTAATGATATGATCAAAAATAAAAATGAAAATGGTAGAAGCTACATAGAAAGAAACGAAAGGACTGAAATTAGCTCCTTTCAGAAGTCAATTAATCTTTGTTACAGGACTGTAGAAAAACGATACCATTAGTGTCTATTTAAAGAAACGCTATTTTCTATCTAGGCACGAAAGTAAACAATAGATTTGAATGGCACTAATTGATGGGGGATAATGCTCCTTTATCGTGTAAACAAACACTTCCTGTGCAAAACGCCTTAGATTTGTGGCCTTATTCGTTAAGATAGATTTTATTCCATGGTGCAATTCAGGAATGAAATAAAACGAGTTGTCAAAACGTTTTTGAAAGGCATCGTGACGACAAATTACTCCCACCCAAAATAAAAAGGACCAGTAATAAATTGTAATGAAAACCAAACCAATAAAACTCATTCTCCGATTAATGCAAACTGGTTTCAAAGAAATTATAAGAAAAGTTTATACTTACAAAATTCCTTACTTAGAGAGAATTAACTTTATCGGTTTTCGTTTTTAGTTTTTATTTATGAAAGTCGTACAAAAATCAGCAGCCGTTTATGTAAATATGATTTGACCAAGCACATTTTAAATATAGCAATTGAGTTTTTCATTTATTTTAAGATGTGCCTTTTACATTTTTAGCACTCATCAGTCGTATACTGTTATAATTAAATCTGTTGTTAATATCTGTTGTTTTCAAATTATTATTGGATTTATCTTAAATAGGAAATATCCTGACATCAGAAACATGATTTAATTATTTTTACGTGATTTTTTTTACCTCAAAAACATAGTTAAGTAATTGTGGTTCGAAAAACACAAACGAACGTTTCGAGTTACTAATTACAGCCCAGCGTTTACAGTTATTATTTACTCATATTTAAGGCAAAGCATTTGTAAAGTAAAAAGTAAAGTAACAGCCTATATATGTCCCACTGCTGGGCAAAGGCCTCCTCTAGAGGGCATAGTCCACCACGTGGCCCCACTGCGGATTGACGGACTTCACATATCTTCGAAAAATATATTTTTTTGTTATTATTTCGAAAATATGCAGGTTTCCTCACGTTGTTTTCCTTCACCGCGGAGCACGTGATAAGTCAGCACTTAAAGTTAAAAACTTCATTGGTGCCGGCACCGGGGATCGAACTCATGTTGCTCGAGTATATTTAATTAAAGGCGAGCGCCCGGACACTGAGCTATCACGGCTCATATTTGTTCTGAAAAAATATTTTTTATTTTGAGTGACTACTGCTATTTTGTGTTAGAATAATAAAATAAATAAAAACCTTTCATTCCTCTCAAACATTTTTTTAGCAGCAAACAAGTGAGTATACGTTATCACAAGGAATCATTTGCCAATTTCAACGTGCAGAAACGTTGAGTTTATTCGACACGCCTTATCGGATTTGTTGAACTGGTGTTTTATAAAAGACTCCTACCGCTTCAGAGTGGTTGTACATTCTTGAACTAATGCCAATACAGCATCACTCAGAATAGACATCACTCGGTTATGAATAACGTTTTAGCAAATAAAATTCAGACACAGTAAGACTGCATATAGCAGTTTCTTTATTCGACTTAATTTTTGTTCGAACAACTTTACTGTTTTATTTATAAATTGATATATCATCCTACCTGATGATATTACAGATAATCTAATCGTTATAAATTAATGTTACGAGTTCATTCCAATTAGAAGCAGTAAAAAAATCATATAGATAAATAAAATGAGAATATTACATGGAGAGAATTAATAAAGTAATTATTTTAAAAATGTAAGAACTGGTTGATACCAAAGTCTGAGAAGCATATTAGTTTATGGTCGTATAAACTAATGCTCTCAGACATTTTTATTAAGAATAGATTTATTAAAAAAAAGTTGTGCCGAATGGACGAACATTGGAGAGGCGTATGCCCAACGGTGGGCGAACACACGCTGAAGAAGAAGAAGAAGAAGATTTATTAATAATAATACGAACCCCAGGCAGTACTGTGTTTAATATTTGAAATGTTATAATACTGGCTGCATAAATATAGGCTAGTACCTAATGGCCCAAAGAAGCTTGAATAAATTACTCTTCGATATTATTCACAGACTGATCATCAAAATGAAAAAAAAAAAAATACAATCTTTTAAATGTTTTACTTCATCCAGTTCATTATTATATACCTAAATGGTAATAAGCATTTGAGCCTTTTACTACGTATTATGCAGACATAAAATAATTAACTAGTTAATCAATATTAAAATACGTGATGCTAGATAACTATAATTTGTAAGTTGCAGAGACACGATACTATTCTTAGCCGCGTTCTTTACTTAAATGCCAAGCATTTACTTATTTAAGATACCGCAAGTCTAGACAAATAAATGTCTTCATAAATTTTTTTTTCCAGTCATTGGCTACTGAAGTGAGGATACGATGCAATTTCGTGAAATCGTTTAGTAATATATAAAGCGCGTTTTAGATAAAAACTAGACGTAGACTATTTTATATAAAAAGTCAGGTTATTTAAAGAAAGAAATAACATGGATGTAATAAGCATGAAAGAGAAGGTAATGTTTATGTAAATTGATTATTTTCATAAATAATAGTAGATAATTATTTAATAAAATTATTTTGAGTAATTTATTGCGGTTAATATTGTTTTTTAAAAGAAATAAAATCCTAGTGTTCGTTAATGAACACTACCCTTTCGTTTTAAATATAAACCTTGTAAAAAATTTAATATTGTGTAAAACGTTTTATAACGAAAAAAAAATCAAATTGAGGCACAGTAAAACGAAATTTTTGCAACCTATTCATTTTGAGAATAATCTATGAGAAATAAAAAAAGCACTGTTATCTTTCGATTTTGATTTTTTGTAAATTTAATTGTTATAAAAATTGGATATGTATATTAATGTTAGAGCAATTTTATTAATACTAACTACTGAACTCTGCTTTGCTAGGTTTGATTTTGATTGATAAGTTTTTGTTTAAGCCATGAAGCTTCACGATTTCATTTTCGGTCAAAAGTATGTAGTCATAAATCCCACCAGCAGAGACATTTTAAACCGACTTCAAAAAAGGAGAAGGTTCTCAATTCGACCGTTTTTTATGTTTGTTACTTCAGAACTTTCGACTGAGGGAACAGATTAAGATGATTATTTTTTTATTTGAAAAGTGGTGCTTCCCATGTGATCTCATATTTATTTCATTGGTATTGGAATTTGGGCTCCGGAGATACTTAAAGAACTTCTGAAAATCAATTATAAAATGAATATAGAGTTAGATATTCGAAGTCGATTTCGTTTCTCGTTAACAAAAACGGACTTGTTATACAATATTCGTCACTAATTCATTAGTTGGTGATTTACACGCGGGCAAGCTACGTAGCTTGAGTTTTCTACGAAACTGTTTCTTTATGTGAAACGTTGAAAATCAAACTGGCGTTTCAACTGGTGTAAAGTGATTATTGCCGCACAATGACATCTTCAACACCCGCAGGGCTGCAGATGCATTGCTAAGCTCTTAAAAATAGGACGGGAGCTTAAAAGGAAGGGAGAATATAGAAAACCAAACCTATTTGCTTACGCATTCCAATTTTTAGCCTTGAGACTGTTTTATATTTATTGCGAAGGGGAACTTTATTATGCTAATTTCGAATACGAGATCTTTCGGAGTTAAAGGAATTCGTGGTGTATATACAGTTTCATTTTGCATATACACATTAAAACTATGGCTAACACCATATTGCGTGGTAACGTGTTAAACCTTTATCTTTTTGGTAGCGCCTGGCATTGCTAAGTTGATAAAATGTCTTATTGAGAAACTCTGTTTTATAATTATTGTCCTTTGCTTGACTGAGGTAAACCATAATCTTTAAGTAGCTGACCACCCAGTGCCGATGAACCAGCTGGGAATGCGTGGGATGTACTTCACCGTCTACAGTTTTTAACGCTACAAACGAAATTGTGCCTGGGACTCATGAAAAAGCGTAGGAGAGTGATAATCCGGTCTGTATTTATGATTATCTTCGGTTTTTAGTCTGCACTCAAAATGAAATTAAAATGTGAGCTTAAAAGATAAATTGTTGAAATAATTTAGCGCTGTCGTCAGGTGTCGAACCTGCGTCCTTTCACTCAACTAATACGGTAGAGTCATTTTTAGCTCATTCCTGTGGCGCAAAAATCTAGACAATCACTCTACTTTATTTGCATTTTAGCAATGTTTGTACCATCTAGTGAATCATTTTAAAATGAATGTTTGCACAGTATATCCTCACATAGGGGCCATGTATATTTAACGATTTCGTGAAGCTCTTGGTCGCTTATGAGACCCGACATCTCATCAAAAATAATGTTCATCTGGAGTAATACGAAATTGAAGCAAGAAAAGAAAATCAATATGTGGAAGAATTCTCATTTACCGTTCTCTAAATATTTTGGCCTTTCTTAATAATTTTATGACCTTCTTCACATTCTATCGAAACATTCTAAGTTATATCTTATCGATAATGAGGATATTGCCCCTGACGCAAAAAAAAAATATATCTCGTCTCTACCATATTTTCATACACTACTCATGTTAAACTGCTTTAGGTGTGTAATTTCTTAAGTTCAATTTAATTACTATCTGTGTGCCAAACAGCCCAGTAGTTTGAACTTGGTTGAAAGATCGGACTATCAGTCAGGGTTTTGTTTTATTATATAAGGATTATTATTATTTGTTATTTATGGATGATAAGGTAATTTCATTACCTTTATTAGAGAATCATATCATCTTAATTTATTAAAATGTAACCGTTCTGTTATTCAAAGATAATTTACATTCGTATAGAGCGACTTTTATTTCGGATAGTTTAGTGTAATCTACATACAAAAATACATAAATAATTTTAAATCAACACACCTAAATACCGATTGAAATTTCTTTACCTATGATCCCTCTGCAATTTTTATTTAACGAATTATTTAAAAGAAGTCGGACTTCAATAACACCAAAATGTTAAGAGGTGTATCTGTAATAATGAGATTTCTTAAAAATATAGAAGGAATATTGCTGAAAAAAGATTAATGCGTCAGTGTCACTCTAATAATAATTTATTTTCGGAATATCAAACGATAAAACGGCCAGAAAAGTAATAACCGAATATAACATTACTCTTAGTAAGTCTGTTGGGCTTCATTTTGGCGGCCACAAAATCAAATCAGATGTTAGTTGCACGATATGCACGTTTTCGTATCTTTTTTGCCTTATCGGAATGCGTTAAAGAATATGGTCAGTAAGACCAGAGTAAATTTAAATAAATTTAAAGCACTATTCGCGAGTTGGAAATCATTGTCATACACACTACAATTATACAAAACAAGGGAATGTCTAAACCTTACTGCAAAAAAGTTACTGAAAGTTTG
The DNA here is from genome assembly GCA_933534255.1 of Iphiclides podalirius. Classification (NCBI taxonomy): domain Eukaryota; kingdom Metazoa; phylum Arthropoda; class Insecta; order Lepidoptera; family Papilionidae; genus Iphiclides; species Iphiclides podalirius. The sequence goes on along the minus strand of OW152826.1, from coordinate 7,427,636 downwards.
ACGAACCAAAGGCAAACAGATTAATAATGCCTATTTCTTGTTCACAAATACCCCAAAGAAAATTGTTTGATACTCAAATTATTTAACAAGTAAGAATATAGAATGATAGAAAAAGTATTTAAGGATCTTAGACATATGTTGGATTTAGAAACATTCTATTACTTTAATGTGTACTTTAACACAAATTAATATTCATCTCATATCGCTATGATTCAGGTTTTCTTTGTAGGATGAATTATTTACATTTATTTAGTTTCTTTCGATTCCTTTTCATTTTCATTCGCGTAATTAAACTATTAAAAGAACTTTTTAAAGCTACGATATAATGTTGAATTCAGGTGGTGGCTGTCTTCGAAGGACCGCGAACAGCGTCATAAAAGACCAGCGTGAAGTGGAAGAAATATACTTTCACGTTTAATCTGCTGTGTGAGGTAACAGGCACCCACCTTTTTAACATATGTCAACGCGTCTGCAAGCCCTCATGTGTTGTAGCTGTCTATGCTTCAATTAACATCAGGTGAACTGCCAGCTCGTCTGACAATTTTTGCCTTAACAAGTCCATTTTTATCAACGAAAAATAGAACCGACTTCAAATATCTCACTCAGTATTTATTTATTTTATAATTGATTTTCAGGAGTTTCCTAAGTATCTCCGGAGCATATAATATGGGACCACATGGGAAGAACCACCTTTCAAATAAAAAAGAATCATCAAAATCGGTTTACTCAGTCGAAAATTCATGACAAACATAAAAAATACAATCGAATTGAGAATCTTCTCCTCTTTTGAAATCGGTTGAAAAAATAAAAAAATATTAACTCAGTAATAATGCTGTGAAATTGAAGGGAAGTTTTTAAGAAATTACATAAAACACTGAACAAATCCTTTTATTCACAGGTGCGAGCGTAAATACTAGGCCATATCAGCCACGCAATAATCTAAGCGTTAAACTGATAACTTCCGACTGACCTGCTTTCATTTAACGACCGTTAATAAATTCGTTAATAGCGTAGTAAGGAAATTATCCAATTCATAAGCAAGGCGATAAGAACATTCACAATGGAAATCATGCTATAATAAACGGTTACCTAAAACATACTAGTTGGCAATCATTCAAAACAACCATCGAAACCACGAACAGATAATACGCGTATAAATTTTCTAAGGGAAACATTGTTATTAACATTTCTCGGCTGGGAGATCAAGAAGAGTATACAGGCGATGGAAATATTGATAAGATCATAAAATATCTAATAACTTTGAACACCAAACATGAAGTTTAACTACTTCTATATCATAATTATTAAATGAACTGTCAGCTGAAATGTGATGTATATACATTATATCCTTAAAATACATTATACTTAACTTTAAAAATACGTATTTCGAATCTGTATCTTATATTAATATTATTAAGTATTAAACATAATTTATAATGCATAAACTTATTTGAGTGCCTTTAACGTTATTAAAATTTGTATAAGATTCTCTACGGACAAATACTTTCATAATTATATTTGCTTACTTTATCAAAGAATGTGTAAAATACAGATCATACTTAGTCATACAGTTGCATAGTAGAATGAGGGACACTAGGCACGAACTATTTAGTTATCTTTATGTATGTGTAGAAAATATTTTGAGATAGGTATATAGATAATTAAACTTACCTTGATATTAAACATGTTTCATATAGTTTCAACTTGGATAAACATTTCAACGTGTTCACTGAGCTGTAAGGAAATAACAATGACACCGAATTAATGCAGTGTGAAATTTTATAAGTCACTAACGCTAATGTATTTTGTCGAGCCAAATTCTTAGAGTATATATCATATATCGAGGATTTTTGCGTGCTTTATTTAATTTCTGCTTTTTTATGATTTAACACTTAAATACAAACAAATTTTCTGCTTGCTTTATGAATTAAATTTATGATTTTCATTATAGCATCGAAGTAAATAAGGTAAGAATTAATTATACTATGGGGTATTCGTGTGGCGAAAAATCTTTTAAACAAGGTCAGAGGATCCATGTTTGCGTTTTTTAATGTTATCTTACTGTGTTTTTTACGTTAAGTTTCAAGATTAAATAATTAAAATGTTGTTTAATCAGTACATATTAAGTATAAGACAAAAGTATGATGACTCCGTGGCGCAGATGCCAAGGTATTGGCTTCGGCTTCGGGGGTCGTGGGTTCGATTCCCACACGGGAATCGAACCCACGACCTTACAACACAGGATAATGTTATTCTATAGTGAGGTCAACGTTTAAGAAAAAAAAAAAAGGAAAAAGTCGTCCCGCTGTCTGTCTGTCCCTGTGTATGCCATCTTTGGAACTACGCCAACGGATCTTGATGCGTTTTTTTTACTACATAGAGTGATTCAAGAGGAAGGTTTACTCTCTCTTTATGGCCATTCCCTCCCCTAGGAGAAAAAGATTAAGTATCTAGGAGTTACTTTCGACTCTCGCATGACTTTCACAAGTCACATTAGTATCGTCAGAAACAGAGCCGCGTTCGTCTCCGGCAGGCTCCATCACCTAACCATTACGTCCAGTAAAATGTCCTTAAGACACAAATTATTATTATATAAGACCTGCATACGACCTATTACGTCCTACGCTTGCAAGTTGCACATTGTTCAAAATAAGTTCATCCGCCGCGCAACCAGTGCGCAGTGGTATCAACGCAACGTCGACCTGCATAGTGACTGCAGACTCTCGACGATTCGCGAACATTTCAAAGACCTAACCAAACGCTTCTTCGATAGAGCTAAACATCATCCTAACCCTCTGGTGGTAAGCAGCAAACTACCAACCCGACACTAACGCGAGCGTAAAAAAGCGTCGCCCGCACAACGTCTTCTTCGACCCGGTCGAGGAAGAGGACCTAAGTACGTCGGACCCACCGTCGAGGTCCCCTCAGATAATACTACACAAACAGTTAGTGTAACAACAAACAACATAGTTCGTCCTCGCCTTCGAGCACGGCGAAACGAACTCAACGCGTACACTAGGTTCACCCACGTTCCAGGGCGGTTCTCACCGCTCCCAGCCACCGACTAACCAAGTCAACGGCTATCGGGGTCACGGTCCACACCGAACCTCGATAGCCCGAAGGTGATCCTCCTTAGTTGGTAGGGCCTCAAACTCGTGGGTTCTGGCTAGCCCACCGGTTCTGCGTTCGATGAAGCTTTAATAGTCTCGGGGTTGAAAGCCTTAACATCAGTTAAAAAAGGAAGGTTTATATGCATAAATCATTGCACCCATGCGAACCCGGAGCCGGTAGCTGGTACTGGATAAAATTACATCTATCCAATACACAACATATCCATATACAACGACGACCCGGTTGCCTTAGTGGGTCGTGAATCTGTGGTGAAATTAAAGGTGAAGGGGGATCCCATACGGGGGATTTGGAGAGTGTGTATTGGAGTTACATTATCTTAATCCTCCCGGGGAGGGAGGGCGGTAGGGCGGTATTTTCATCATCGGACAACCAGGCGATTGGCGGGACTCCACCCTTATGCTGTCGACGTTCCACGTACAAGAACAAAGCAATTCGCTTTGTCATTTATCATCTATACAGCTAAGGAATGGAATAGCCTGCCGGCGTCCTCAAGGTCTTCACGTCTTCACGTCTTCAAGGCAAGAGTGAATAGGTTTCTACTGAGCTAGCGCGCTTACCATCAACGGCTGCATCGCCACTTACCATCAGGTGGGATGGCAGTCAAGTGCTAGCCAGTTTTGAATTAAAAAAAAAAAGACATGATTATTTTTGCCGTTTTTATATATAATGGTACGGAATCCTTTGTGCGCGAGTTCGACCAGCACTTGGCCGTTTTTTCTTTAAATAAACACACAAAATAAACACACATAATGTTAATGAGCTAGTGATTGATCTTTTCCACTACATTTTAAATTATAAATTTTATTTCATCCGCCATTGAACATTTGCAGACGTTCGTATTTATCGTACTATACTATGTCAGCCTAGATAGAACTTCAAAGGCATGTGTATTTGTACTAAGCGACTGTAACTCGTAGGTCATCAATAGCACAACAGATATAAATAGCAGAACGATGAGATTGTTAGAACGCAAGCCAACTGTTAGTAAGTGCACTTGGTACCGGGTACTTACAGTTGGTTACATCAGATTTTAGAATCCATCAGCCAGCGGATACCACGTTTTGTAGTACTCTGAAACAAAGAAGGAGCGCAGTGAGTTTGAATTAATTGTCACGTAATGACATAAAAAATTAAATATTGCAAAGTGGTACGTTTATGTGATTTTAACATGAGATACGTTACGTAAGTTCTATGTATATTATACATAATACATGAAGGAAGAAAGAATAACAAATACGTAACAGTTGTGACGGTATAGGTTTATTGAAAATGTTGACCAAAATACGAAAGCATATATTTCTCCTTCAAATGCTCGTATGTTTTATTTATGTACCCGATTTTATTTTTTATATCTAGGAACGGCTCTGTTACATTCTATGCAATAGTACCAACTTCTATGTACAGATTAATGGATACCATAACTTATTTTATGTTTGCTCCACGATATCTCGAAGTATAAACCTACCGAGAGGTGGGATTTCCATTATGCTCAAACTTGCCTATTCGTGACTATAATCGTAGACTATTGTTTTGCATGAAATGTTAACGGCTTTTAATTAATGTCATCGAAAGTCGTTAATGCCATGCCATTATAATGTTGACAAAATTACGTGATGTCCATCGCCGTGTGTGAACAAAAGGAAAACGTCAAAGTCTATTGAAGTTTGTTTTTCAATTATTTGCAAAGAATGAGTATCTTTATTTATTCTTTAATTTTTAATTGAGGAAACGCTGTTTTAAAAATTAACAGTAAAGAACAAACTTTGTTTACTTAAACCTTAGCATTTTTTTTTAAATTTTTTAATCCGTTTTAGAACAAAACCTAAACTGATGTGTAAATAATGATGAAAGTGAGAGCGACTCGATAACAAGTTTGGAGGATTGGGTGTTTGGGTGTTGAATAATAATTTCGGTATATTTTTCTGTCAGAATGCTATTACCTCTATAATTCTAAATCAAATTTAATTATTCAAACGGCATATAAAGCTTATTCTTGCTTTAATGCTGCTATTGATGAAGAAATAGACAAATAGAGTACGAATTTTTAATAAAATAATTTTTAGATTTTATTAAAAATTCGTTACTCCTCATAAAGATTGAAGAAAGAATGAAAGATGGGGAAGTAGACTGGATTTTTCCGCTTTTCTTAAAATTAAGATACGTTTCGTTGATAAATCCTTATTTGCACATTACTACTTTTCCATTCAATGACTGATCTCGGTACTGTGTGGAAATTTCGCAAAAGGTCGACTGGTACATATTATTTATTTTTACTTTTATCAACGTAATAACGTAAAGTTAACATTGCAACGTATACATATCATACATCGCTACGATATGATTTATGTATGTCCTCTTTGTCCCACTGTCTGAGAAGCCACCGCCTGACATGAGTTGCAGCGGCTGACTAGGAAGTCATTAAATGGAAGTCAGTAAAGATAGCCTGTTCAGGTGGGAATTTTTTTTACGGTTCACCCGATGGTAAGTGATAACCGTCCCCCATTGACATTTGCAACACCCGTAGAATTACACTAATTTTAATAATGAAACGGAGATGTATAACACTTCCACTTCACGCGAGCATTTTGCGAGGTTGTGTTACTTACCCGGACGGACTTTTACGTTTATGCAACAGAGAGGACTGTTATGTGTTAAATTCTCAGACGGCTCCAATTTCAGTGCAAATGTGGTGCTGTTCCCCAAACCAACCAACTGTACGCAGCAAGACCTGATGAATGATGTCAGTATCATGAGTCTCTTCTTGTATTAACTGATGTTTTTGCTTTCAGTCCCGAGACTATTAAAGCTTCATCGGACGCAGAACCGGTGGGCTAGCCAGAACCCACGGGTTTGGACCCTCCGCTATGGGTAGGGTCGCGCATGTGCTCATGCGTGCGTTTAACTACTATGGTGCATCATGAGTGCAACTCTTATGGCTGAATTTTGGGCTGATACCGTCTGGATAGGCATTGCTATCAACACGAAAAGAAGAAGATATTTACATGTTGCAGTATTTTAATTTAGTATAAGAATACCCTGCGTGTATATAAAATATAATAACATCAGTCATTCGAATAATGCATAGAGCAAATTTATGTCATGCTCTACGTGTTGGATATGAAAGTAAGTTTTTGTCGGAGGTTCGAGATCCGTCGTAAGAAAAGATTTATTTATTTCCAATATGACACGAAAACACATGATTCCATTCATAAAAATGTAAAAATGGTATTCACTTCCGTTTAGTAAACGAAGAACATCGGAATGTTTTCAATTATTTCTCTCTATAAAGATAATATATCACGTTTTACAGTTGCATTAGGGTTGAGCTTTAATACCAAATTTAATAAAGAAATATATTAAAGGGATGAAAACTTTTACTCGGTGAAAGTTATAGTGTTTTCACATGTCTGCGGTGCAATAATGGCAGTTCTTTGCCCTAAGAAAAGATGACATTCGATGTTTGACTTTAACTATTTATGTAGTATTCGAAGCTTTTTTACTTTCTAGATTTTATGATATTAACATAGCATAAAATTTCGTCTTTTAATCTTTATATTTATTTAGGCATAGGTGAAAATTAAAAAGGATTGCTTCAACGTGATATATATTTTGATTGTGTTTGTCATTTATACGTTAAAGAATTTATTTTATAGATTAATTAATTAACTATCATCAACATTACTGTAGCCTGTAGGTGCTGTAAATTGCATTGGTGGTTCCCGTAATAAAAACGTTAAAGTTAAAAAAGTTTACTTACAGGATTGATTTTTTATTTATTTGTATCTATTTTAATTAGCAACACTAACAAAATGGGCCTCTATTACCGACAAACTAAACGAAAAGAATCGTTTACATAATAAACTAAAACGAGATCTGATAGACTTACTGTAAGGCCAATAATGAAAGTATTTAAAAGATGAATGGTTAGGATTTTTAAACCACAGAAAAAATAAATATAATATAATATTTTGTGAACATTTTTTTTTATTTTTGAATGATTAACTAAAACTTTAGGCTGAAGAGCCTAATACAATTTACATAGTAGGCATATTTGCAAAATATGATCGTTTTGTAGGGTGTCATCCACTTTCATAAATATGCTATAAAGTTACCAATTCTGAAGAAAAGCCATTAGGTACAATATGGTACAACGTTTTTTGAATCAGAACGCTGCGTAACAGTTCTTTTTTTGTCAATTTGGTATATTAGATTATAAAATCACCTTAACGTGATCAGTTCTTTGTAATTGAATACGAGTAGTTTAGGTGATTTAAGGGATTGACCTAATCTTCCTACGTAAGCGCATTTTGGTTAATGAAACCAGCTTTACTGTGTTTCATTTGAACAATAACGATTCAATAACATTCAATAGTATGCCAATCAATGATTGCGTATTTATATCGAAGGAAGTCCCCTTCCTTCCTTAATCACAACTCACACGTCCCTTCAGGTACTTAAAAGTATTTTATTTCCTTCGTCACGTACCTTGTACACGTAGCGAAATGCGATACATTGAATGAAAAACCTTAATATCAAAGGGGACGCCAAGCTTATCTCTAAATTGCCTTTCCTCTCTCTATTGCTAAGATATGGAAATCGCAAATGGAACTTATAAATTTTGAGTACAATATCAGGACATCAGAAAGACGTTACATAACAGTTGTGTCAATCACATACAGAAATATAAAATGATTCCTTTTATTCAACGTTACTAGATAGTTAGATATATTTATGAGATAATATTCTCAGCAATCCCGTCTTTTCCTATTACAAAGCGATATTCATTCCGAGAAGAATTAACATAATATTTCCTTAGTACATATTAAGGTTTATTAACCGTGCCATCTGTTTAAATTCTGCATGAGTAATAAATAACAAACAAAATATAATACATAATTTATGGAGAAAAGTTAAAACTAGCCTTGTTTATGGCTTTCAACATATTTGTAAAACAGGTTTTAATAATGCTTAGTTGATTCTTGTAACGCCAGGTAAAAATAATAAATTATAATAAAATTGAGTTTTCGTTAGCAATTCATTTAATAATGATTTGCGGCAATTTACACAAAATTACATTTATCAACTTTAAATTATTATATTAATCCATTATACATTTTAAATGCGGAGAGGAGTGAATTAAGAAACCAAAAGTTGTTTCACAAGAATCAAATAAAAAGTAAAGTTTTTTTCCTATATTTTAATGAATCAACGATCTGAGTAACGACGCGTTGGCGTTGCTCCAAACATTCTTGTTTCTATCTTCACCTAAGTTAAATATCAGCCATTACAAACAATAACATTTATTAAAGGTAATGTGAATATTATATACATAACGATAAACGTAATGTATAACTTATTTCGCATATTTATTAACAGATTGTAGATAACAGAACTCTCAGAACTTTCGGACTAATTCACATTAGTCTGACTCAGAAGGGCGATGGGTCAGCATTTCATGTCAACATTTTGTAAATTTAGTTATAGCTAGTAGGTATTGTGCACGATGAAAAAGATATCGATAACCTTTAACGTTCTTAGTTCTTGTAAATACAGTGCTCAAGACGAAGTACTTCACCGTATTCGCTGCCCTTGTTTTCATCGGAGTAACTTTTACACGAACACTACAAGCTTCACAAATATCCCTAACGTTGATATTCAATAATACAAATGTATGAATTTCCTTCTAACAGATGTCTGTGAAAGACAGACGTAAGTTATTGATGCCTTGAAATTGCTGTATGACCAACTATTGTAAAGTCAATTCATACAACAATTTCAAGCCATATTAATTGATAAACTGCCCAAAACACAAAAAGACACAAGACCTCATTTTCTAGACGCGCGCGACAAATCGCAGACGTGTAGCCAGACAACACGAATAGTAGTTGATATACATATATCGTTGGCACCAATTAGACATTCGAAAAAGTATGTACGAAAGACATATTTTTTCGAGATAATTATAAAAAATTATTATAAAACTCCATCAAATATAAATTTTTGTAGAGTTCAAATCATTGAAAATTAATGAAAGTCATGATCATATACTGTCTTGGTTTTTTTACTACTAAACTTTTCATTTCTTAATATGAACAATATGTAAAAATGATTACATCAAAACCTGTACGGAATTTTCTGAGAATCTGTTATACGCTTTCATGAGCCGAAGAAAGAAAAGGCAGAGAGGAAGAGCGTAGCGGAAACGGAATATGTCGTTGTTTTCAGGTTTCAGTGAAGGTCGCATTACCACAGACATAGGACAAATGTGTTCATTCATATTTTTATATTTTGTCATGCATATTTCTTTATCTTCATTTCTTTTCTATCTTTTTTTGTTTTATAACTATATTTCTTTATCTTCATTTCTTTTCTATCTTTTTTTGTTTTATAACTATACTACACATTATTATTTTATTTTGGCAGCATGTTAGCTCTTGAAGCAGTATACTTGACCAATTATTTCCAAAGCTTAATGGCAATTTTAAGTGCTCAGTTGAAAGTACCTTGAGGAAACCTGCTAAGTCGAAGAGATGTGAATTTTGCAAATCCGGAGTAGGATCGCCTGATGAAATATGCCCTTAAATTCACCTTTTAAACAACAGTGAGACGTATAATACGAGTAAATATATTCACTTAATATATTTTATTGATTGTGCCGTAAGTATAGATATGTTTCTTTATTATTAGGAAGCTAATCACATTCTTTTGTTCGATATAAAATTACGTACACACGCATCAAAGCCTCGTATTATCTTACGCAACATATCCTTTAAATAAAATATGAATCGATGTATCTGAAATTGACTAAACGAATATCGAAGATTCAATTCCGAAACCATGAGTATTGTGATAACATCTACTTCCCGCTTTAGTGATTTCTGTTCAAAAACAATTTCGTATCAGGATTGGCGCGTGTTTTGTCGGGGAATTGTCAATTCGGGAAAAGTATATCGATATTATACGTCATCTTAGTCATGAGACAATTTCAATTTATCTGAAGCATGTGTTGTCATATATTTTGTGTTTCCGTCGGTTTATAGGTAAGTGAAGATTTAATTTTGAGTTTTAGTTTCAGAGGTGGCACTAAGATATTCTTTTGTGTTGTATCATCGACTCCTACATAGGTCAAAATTTATAAAAGTTAGTCGTAGTCAGCCTTGCCCTTGTGTGTTATTTGTGTATGTGTTTATGTGTTGAGTCGCTTTTTTTTAAACATGTCATAAAATTTTGAAAATATAGCAGTGTTATTGTTTTCTTAGTTATACATAAAATTATTTAGTATACTAGTAAAATTCTCTCGTAAGAGGAGGCCAGTAAACAATGGAAGATTGTTAACTGTAAGTTATGACCAACGTAATGGCGGGCATTAATTTTAAATCAGAACACCAACCGCCAGTTACTCTTCCGCACACATACACACAGTTTACGATACAATCAAACTTCCTTAAATCAAAACAAGCTACTGCCAACATGGAAGGTATCTAATAAAACAAATCCGGACAGCTTATTCAAAATCCATTAAAAAATTCAAATCCGATAAATCATTTTAAGTAAAAAAAAGCAATAAACCAATTGAAAATGTACCGATGCCGCAGGTAGTTTTTTTTTATTAGGCCTTCTGGCTTAATTTGAAACGTAAACAAAGAGTGTCTAAAGTACCTACCAGAACCAACCTACATTTACGAAGAAGAATGCTAGGTACTGAATTCAAAGGACTTTCAAAGGAGATCAAGTTGACATTCATTTATATGTATAGTCCTTGCCACAATACATCAGTTGATGTGTAGTGTGTCTATGGATGTGTGGTGGAGGATGCTCACAATGGTACTACTCTTTGTACCATGGAGATTGTCCACTATTGGATGTATATTGCTAGGGGTTTCGGGATTGGAGTGAAACGCTGGTGATTGAAATTTTAAGTCTATTTACAACCCAAAACGTTCGCGATGGCCCTTTTGATCAGCTCAAATACTTCTGCCTCATTTACTACTACAGGTGCGATGGTTTTCACGCTGCGTACGCCTGTACACCTCTTATCACTTGCATACACTTTTCCTTACAACTTTATTTACAACCAAAACGATAATAACAGTATTGATATTATATCCATAACTACAAAATATATATTTCGTATTCCTTTTAATAGCACATAGAAAGTGTTGGGTGAAAATGACGCGATTTCCAAGTTTTTTTTTTTCCAACAAAAAGGTGCTCAACGCTGCTAAAGAAGTTTTCACTTCACGTTTCGTTTTGTTTTACAGAGATAAAATATTAGAAATCTGATGAGATCTGATGACTCCGTGGCGTAGTTGCCAAGGTATTGGCTTCGGCGTCGGGGGTCGTGGGTTCGATTCCCACACGGGACAACTATTTGTGTGACCCACAGATAGTTGTTTCGCATCTGGGTATTTGTCCGCGTGAAATTTATGTTTGTAAAACGTCCTTACAAAACAGGATAATATTACCCTAAAATAAGGGCAATGTTTTTAAAAAACAAAAAACAAAAAAAAGAAAAACATAAAGAAATAAAGAAAACCAAATGATAACAAAATTTTAGAATCACCAACGGCAATGGCAAGTCACTTGACATTAGCATGTAGGTGACGCGATCCTATAAATTTTACCCCGTCCAAAATTTTTCAACGTGTATAAAGAAATCGCTTCAAAAATATTTTTAATCAAAGCACTTATAACTGAGTTTTAAATCACGAAGAATATTTTCCACACTCCAAATATTTTATTTTTTCGTTTCTGCGTCTCGGTACAGTTCATAGGTGAAAATGAAACATACTCTCTGTATCTGCTTGACGCTTTTAAATGAGAGTTTAAGTATAATATATCAAAAACGTTACGCAGGTAAAATGGCTCTTGGTTCATTTACCGTGACTTGGCAATATTTCAGAATGAATGCTGCCACATAATTTACTTTGAGATTAGACATTACAAATTGAACCTTAAGTTCGTTGTTAGCACAGCTGTTTTTTAAGTAACTAGGCTGATAATTAACTAGAATAATGTGGACGTTGGTAAATGCTGCGGAACTTTGATTTTCATGTCTCTTTTAATTAAGAATCATTGGCAAAAAAAGGAACTTATTTTGCAACTCGAATATATGCGACAGATTTTCAAATCACAACGGATCCGCACAATCCCCCAAAATGTTTTGACAGTTTTTTTTTTATTTTTATATTACATAAAAATTGACTTCCAATAACCGTCTCGTTCGGGAAGCATGTTATTACTCTTAATACTTAGACTTTGCAGCTCCCTAGAACAGAAAACTTTGCTAGATATAAATTGTATTTTAATTGTTAAGAAAAAGGGACGCTCGTTTTCAAAAGGCGGTTGAGTATAGCCTTTTTGATTTTCTTATAAATTCCGGCCTCGTTCTATTTTTCTTATTAAAGCTTTATAAAAGAAAATCTGTATACAAACCTTGTATTTTCCTTGATCAGACATTCTGTGCTCATTTATTTTAATAAACAATATTGTATTTCTCTTTAATATAATTTTTTCAATACACGCTAAATTGAACGCCTGCATGTTTTCATATGGCCTTGTAGATATTATTATTTATTATTATGAAACGATTGGCATAATCAAAAATAATTTAAAATATTACCAGATCATAATGCTAAATTTAATAAGATGTTGTGATCTTAATGCTATATCAAATTTCCTGTCCTGTGAATTGCTGTCCCTCAAGAGGGAAGAGTAAAGCCATGGTTTAGAAAATTACATAATTTGGACAATATCGTCGTGTTCATTTCAGATAATTACTGATAAGAATGAGAAGTTTTGAATCTGTAGAGTATTAGTTACTTAAGTGTATTACATTACTAGCTGCTGTCCGCGACTACGTATGCGTAGAATGGGCTGAGGCCGTAACATTCAGTTAGAATGACAGATATACATAAAATATGTAATTAAAATTATAGCCTATGTCTTATTACCTGATGTATAAGCTATATTATTGTAAAGTTTCATTAAAACCCATTCAGTAGTATTTACGTAAAAGAGTAACAAACTTCCATCCATACATACAAACTTTCGCCTTTATAATATTAGTAAGAATATTAGTAAGGATGTAATAAATTAAATTTTATAAGATGGCTTGGCTTAATTTACCTTACCGTCAGAAGTTGTTGGTTCAATAAGCAGTATTTACATAATATAATATGTAGCTCATCCACCTGTCCTTATTCCTCATGTTGTGTGGGTTTGGCATAACATATCAATCACGTTGTAAGTGGTTTTAGCAGACTGCCTGACGTCAACCCTCCTTAGAAAAAACACCCATATGCAAAACAATTATCTGATGGTCACACAAACACTTATTCCGTGGGAGACAGGAGCCCCTGGAACTCAATAGCATAGCACCTGCGCTACAGAGTCATCTATAACATTTATATGGTTGGTTTTATTATTCAATATTTAAAGGATAAAGAATCCGGTCGAGTGCGACTCGAAAAATCGACTCGCGCACGAAGGGTTCCCTACCATTATATATGAAAACGGCAAAAAATCTTGTCTGTCGTTTTGAGCCCCACTTTATTTTTTACTTGTTTTTTATTTTTGTTGTTATAGCAGAAATACCTTATCTGTGAAAATTTCAACTGTCTTACTATCATGGTTCATGAGATACAGCATGGTGACAGACGGACAGACAGACAGCAGATTCTTAGTAATAGGGTCCCAGTGTAACTTATTTCCCCCTTTGGGTACGGAACCCTAAAGATTACAAAGATTTTTCAAAGTTATACAATTAAGATATTTTTGGTGCTCTAATTGTATAGTTAATAAAATATCGTAATTGATTATTCACTGTGTTAGGGCCATGCAGTAGCCTTTCTTGTTCCACGAATGGGCAGGCTCGTCCGGGTAAGTACCACGACCTCACGGCGTAAAGTGGAAGTAAAATACTTTCGCGTTTCGTCTGGTTAGTGAGGTGGCCGGAGCCCAATTTTCAAAAGGCTGTCAACGCATCTGCAGCCCTCGGGTGTAGCAGATGACCATGGACGGCGGTATTCACTTAACATCAGGTAAACCGTCTGCTCGCTTGGCAACTTTTCACATAAAAAAAAAGAATGGCTAAAGTGGAAATATTATACTTCTACGTTTCATCTGGTAAGTGAGGCCCCACCTTTTTTTAAGGTGGCAACGCAGGTGCAACTTCGCGGGGCGACACCTGCAATAGGTGTCAACTACTACTATAATAGTAATTCATATCACGTTCACTTACCTACCCGCTATCTTCTGACATAAAAAAGAAATAGAATAACCCACGTCTTCATGGTTATATTAAACATTATTGCATTAGCGCAATCAATCACTTACTACTTCTGTTTAAAATAAAAATAAAAAAAATAAAAATAGGTATTTTAAATTTAAAATAATCCGATGCGATTAAATTTTACATAATATCGGTTCCACAACTCACTGCACAGGGGTTTTAATATGCATGCACATAAGAGGATATATATTATTTTATCATTCACTCTAGTTTTGTATAAATAGATAGAAAATAAATAGTGGATTATAAAATGAAGCAGTAAAGTAATGTATGTTTCTGATTTTATTAATTATGTTGCCCGATTTATTGTTTCATCTTAAATATGCAAAAATTGCTCTTAAAGTGAAAATAAACATAAATAGTGAATTTTTTGACCTATACCGAAAAAGTATAGTAATTTTAGTAACAACAAGTTAATTTTTCATTAACGAAAAACAAAACCGACGAAGTATCTCGCTCTGTATTCATTTTATATTTGATTTTCAGGAGTTCCCCTCGTATCTCCGGACGACCAATGAAATCAATATTTGGCCACATGGGAAGGACCAGCTTTCAAATAAAAAATAAAAAATAATCATCAAAATCGGTTCACTCAGTCGAAAGTTCTGAGTAACAAATTTTTCTAAAGCAACATTTTCATGAAATAAGAGGGAAAATAAATTTTAGTAATTTTTTTTTAATAAATACATTTTATTTTGGCTTTAACATTTGAAAACAATTTTTGGATACAGAAAGGCTGTACCTCTAATATACGAACATCATAAAACAACAAGAAATTATTAATGAGCAGATGATTAAGGCGTAAATAACTAATGTACATCTTTCTCAAGTGCATGTTAAATAAAAGAGCCTTGGTAAAGCAAATTAACAGCGGTAAGTGGGTTTTTAGTAATTGTCATAATGATATTTACCAAGTAACTTCTTCCGACATATTTTGATACCATATATATTAGTACATTGTATAGTTTCTTACTTACATACATACTTTCATACTTTCAGACTTACCTCTATATGCCGAGAACATCAGCTAAGTTTCTTCGGACATATAATGAGATCACAAATGCATGAGCTGGAGAAGCAGTTGATCGTGGGACAGATGCAGGGATCCAGGGGCCGAATTCCACGAATTACACGATGAAGCCGAATTACACGATGGAGTAGAGGCAACAGGAGAAACTCTACAACGATCCATTGAACTGACGCAGGATAGAAGCAAATGGCGACAAATAACATATGGTCACGATCCTCATTAGTGAGAGAACGACAAAGAAGAAGAAGAATAGTTTCATAATGGCTAGACCTAAAACAAACCACCAAACAAATTAATAGTTCATTATAATTCGAACCCCACAGATGAAGATAATGTAACAGTCAAGTTATTTTTTTTAATGTTTTCTCAATATCTAATTTTTTATTTTAAATAATACAAAATTAGATATTGTGAAAACATTATATATGTGGCGCAGAAATCAATAATTGTGAACGTTAAAATGATATGTAATCATGTAATAAGTTTATGGAAGTATTTGAGGATAAAGGTAAGTAACAGCCTATACATGCCTCACTACTGATCAAAGGCCTCGCCTACACAGAGGGTATTAGGGCGTAGCCCACCATCACGTGACCTACTGCGAATTGGTAGACTTCACATATCTTCAAAGCATCATGTCTTCGTAAATCAATGATAAAGCGATATTTAGATTCTTTTGGCGGCTCATAATACTGTCAGTAGTTAATTCCTGTTGAAAATGTAATTTATTTATTCCCTTACACTAGTTGGAATGTTAGAAATATAAATCATAGCAACGAATTAATCTAATTAGCACTTTACATTAGCCTTCTTACCAATAGCTATTTTAATATAAGTAACTTCTTTTTACCTTTTATATCAAACGGTTATTGCTTAATGATGATATTTGTAACGTTGGCCAAACAAAAATCAAAAATGATGAATCAATGTAATAAAAATTTCCTGAGTAATATATTTTTAATGTGATCGTACATTTTGGTCTTATTTCCTTTTTCATGAAATATTTGTAAAAAGAATTCCGACAATCGTCACTTTAAAGGTACCAGCTCAGCGCGAAAAGCAGATAAAAAAGTTGTAGATGAGCAAAATCAAAAAGGCCCTCAGTAATGAAAACAGTCGTTAGGCGTATACTTAAATTGTATGTGAAAGATACGTAGGTACAGGACATACGCAAATTATTCAGTGGGGTGTTTTTTCTGGCTCATCTTTGAATTAGAATACGAAAAGCGAGGATGGATTGACAGACACGTAACGTTAATTCACTAATAAAAAATATAATTTATTTATAACTTTTAAATTTATTAATTTAAATTGGCGAATAAATCAATAGCAGCGGTTCTTAAAATACGTTTATTGGACCCGAGTTGATGCCGACTTAAATCCCTGATCAATATTTAGATTTCGTAGGCTTATAATATTGGCTTTCGTAAATTCCTGCTCAATATATAAGTAGTAGGTTTATTCCTTTATTGTGGACAAATTATTCTCTGGAATTCAAATAACCGCTATGATATGATTATCATATGAATTTCAATAGCTTGAGCGTTATTAGTATTGCTAACCAATTTCAGATGTATATAATTGCAGATGTTATTTTTGCCTTAAATTTTCAATATCAATAAAACTTTGTCTTATGATAAAAGTATGTGGACATAATTTATTAAGTTTAATTAAAGAAATAATATATTTATACGAACTGATAATATATACCTTCAGTAAACTAATTCCCATTCACTCAGGTTCTGAGCACTTGCTTTTATTTCAATATACTCGAGTAACCCAAGTTGAATTCCCAGTGAAATTGTTAATTACAATTTTAAGTGCTGACTTGTCTAGTGTATCATGTGATCAGCGGTGAAGGAAAACATCGTGATACCTGCATTTCATGTTTGAAGTCGGTTTTTTTGTTCAAAATTATTAGTCTGCGTTTCGTGTTTTCACTAAATAACATCAAATTCTATGAAATAGCAACAGAGGTAACAATAAATAACTGTCCGTTACATACCCCCTTACTCGGAGTTTTGTAAGTGCGGGAATCGCACAATATGGTTCAAGCCACGTTCTAGAAAAGACATCCACTGTACTAATGGCCTACGTTTCTCATTAGTTCCGAACAGTGGGCTCGCCGCACTGAAAGGAATTTATTCGTCCACACACCTACCTTGCTTCGTTTATTCGCGGCATTTTTAATTTATAGCCTTTTCAGTTTTAAGGTTTCTTTTTATTTTTACAAAAAAAATATATTTTATTTCAAATAACTACATTAAACTTAATGTCGTAATTGAATGATATATTTTTTAACTTTCGATTATTAGCAATTGAACTTTATAATATCTATATCTGTATATTGGTTACTAGCTGCTGCCCGCGACTACGCCTGCGTAGTAATAGGCCGAAGGCGTAACATTAAGACAGAAAGACAGATATACATAAAACATGTATATAAATTATAGCCTATGTCTTATTCTGATGTATAAGCTATATTATTGTAAAGTTTCATCAAAATCCATTCAGTAGTATTTGCGTGAAA
Organism: Iphiclides podalirius; assembly: GCA_933534255.1. Taxonomy (NCBI): domain Eukaryota; kingdom Metazoa; phylum Arthropoda; class Insecta; order Lepidoptera; family Papilionidae; genus Iphiclides; species Iphiclides podalirius. The sequence goes on along the minus strand of OW152826.1, from coordinate 7,409,651 downwards.
GAGTAACAAACATCCATCCATACATACATACCAGCTTTCGCCTTCATAATATTAGTAAGGATTCTACAAAGTGAATCAGCCAAATGATTTTGACTTGTATTGCCAAGTCGAAATCATTTGTGGACCAGTAGATGACGTATGTTTATTGAATTGTAATAAACATGTCAGTGTCATCTTTCGTTAAAATATTTACCTTTACCTAATGATTGAAGAACGTATTTGAGCTACGAATATGACGATTAAACCTGAACCGTTAAAACTAGTTCAGTTGATTAGTTTGCCCGAAATTAGAACATTAAAAATCTCAAAATACAAAGAAGTCTCATAGTGCCTCCTCAGACTTGGATGCTAAGGGATATTTCTGATTTTATTTGCGCGCTTCATACTTGGGTGTGGTGAAATTCGTATCACAATTTGTGAAGTAAATGTCAAGTCACCTTTGGGTCCTAAAAAGCTGTGTGAAATGTGAATAATAGAAGTGATCTCTAACCTAATCTAGTGGGGATGACAGTTGTTGTATAAAAACCATATCAAATTTTGTACCTTCATGACGCGTTTGAAAAATTTTTTTAAAGTTCAGTGACTCTAAAATGAAGGTTGCTTGGCACTTGCAGATTTGCCATGAGTTATGTACTCCAAATTAAGCGTTAAGTTTGATATCGGCACAGTTCGTTTTTATATACAAATTTATTTATTTCAAAAAGAAATCTACATTATGTCTACATCATATGGCCTGTCCTATGGGGGATAAATAATACGATCTACAGTTAGATTTATTTAAAACCGGGAACAATGAAAACGTGTTATGTCGATACTTTTGAATTTCATTTCTTTTAATTAATATTCATTAAACGAGGTGCGTATTACTTATTGTAGTAGTTATACGTGCGACGGTTTTCTAAACAAAGTAACACGGCCAGTTAACGACTTCCGACCGCGCCTCAGTTCCGGTATACCGCTCACTAAAAAGGTTTGACGGTCTTCTCTGATGTAGTAAATCTTAGCACAAATTCACTGTAAATTTATTTTTGAAATTGTAAATTATTTAAAAAAATAATTTACAGAAAAATTCAGTTAAAGCGACTGACTTTTTTATGTGAGAAGGTGGCAAGCGAGCTGGTTCGCCTGCTATTGAATGATAACCGCCGCATATCCCTTAGGCTTGCCGCTGCTTTAGCACCTTTAAAAATGATTATCGATAGATGAAATGTATGTTTCTTATGACGAGGAATAAATTATTATTATTTTTTTAAATATATAGCTACCTCTCCCACCAGACGAAATACAAAATACGTAGTATAACATTTCCTTTTCACGCCGGTCTCTCTTCAATCATACAATAGTAATGACTGTTGCTTGGCTCTACCACAGAAAACTTGAAGAAAAATCTGAAAAGGTTTGTATTTTGGTGCAAATGTTCGAATTTTATAACATCGATAAATTTTCGTACAGTTCTAAAAACGCAAAGCGCGATCAAATGTATTAAAACATTAAACTTACCGTTTTGTAATACCGAAAGGAATAGGCTGTCTGTAGTTACAAAGTAACTCCTTCTTATATCTCATAGATCCTTAAGAAACATAACAAGTCAGTACCTGTACTTGTCCCAGAGATTTCCGTCATTAAAAATGTCTGCGACGAAACAGGATGAAAACTTCATTGGGCTCAAAAGTAAAAATGTTGCAGTTTCTAATTGAGTTAAAATATGGTAAACACTTTTTATGAACGAAATTAAATTACAGTTTTTGCAAACTAGCAATATAACATGCAATATAGAATATAAATTCTTGAGATTTCATTTCCAAGTTTGCAGCTGCTTTTCATACATATTGTAACTATAAAATGGTATTAAAACATTATTTTTGGTGCCAGACGGCTGTAAAGATATCGAAAATCTCACAAACACATACCTAAATTTAACGCCAATATGCTAAGTGCGGTCAATACTACTTCATCGAAAACTTTCTTAATGCGATGAAATCCTTGTTAAAAGTTAAGGAGGATCGAGTGAAAGCTGTAAATTCCTTTCCGAACTTCATTAAAAAAAATACTTGAGAATAAATGAATTTAAATTAAGACGATTAGAAAGGAGATCGTCTGTCTTCAAAAAGTTATATCCTTTTTTAATACGATTATATATTTGGCCGCGCTCCATATTTCGGTTGAAGTAATTACAAAATAAAATAAGGTTTCCTTGTAATTTCGGTGATCAGACGTTTTACGTCCCATTCTTTTATGTTTCATGCATAGATATAGATATTGGTCTCTCCAATAAAACGTCTAAAATATAAAGGTTTTCTTTGACAGTTTAATTTGAAGCTTGTAAGAAACTATCTTGTTATTAACAAATATTGTTTGATGTAATATATCGAAATATATTTTTACACTTTTTATTTTAAAACCTAACTTCAAGTTCTTATGCATACGTATACACATTTAATATTAATATTTATTGATTTGTTTTCAAAATTTTCATTGTGTGTATTAGAGACTTTCAGTTTTATTTACAAGTGGATTTCGAATAAGAAGGTAGTGTAATGGATAAAACCATTTACGAGTGGGGTTGACAGTTGTTCAGCTAGCTTGTTTGTTTCAGCTTGTTTAAAAATGACACGATCTAGGAAATATAAAATAAAATAAGCACAGTTCTTAAAGATTGGACCAATAATGAATAATAATAAATAATAATAATCACATGCTAAGAATAAAACTATGATATCAAACACTTGTCTGTGTCGTGACCATGCTTGTTACTACGTCAATGACTTAAAAACGAAATAAAGAGTAAACAATCAATGTGCACTAAAACGATAGATGAATTTAATATATACGTTATCAACAATCATGTAAACATGCTTATTCCTGTGACGATGGGCTCTTTAAAATATTCGAAACGGTGGGAAGTATAATTAATACCATAATTATTAAATTCAATAAATTCTTATTTTTTTAATTTTGTGGTAACTGAATATCATACTTTTGAGGTGGGTTCGACACATGTCATGGATAAAAGTTAAAAGTTACAACTAAGAAACAATTACATCTATAGCCACTAGTTGTACAATGTTTCGTTTTTTTTGTGATTTTTGTAGCAATGAAAACGAGAAACCAAGGATCAAGACCTTAGAAATTGATTCATCGATGCAGATTAACGATTTATATATGAATAATTTCTTTAGCTTTGCAGAAATAAACACTTTCATATCATCAATCAATGCAATATCAATTCTAAAGTACTGTACAGTCACTCGAAGATCCGATTGGTTACGGTGGGTTGACCTGAATAGCTCTAATCTAAACATAGAACAGTTAATCTTTGATTTGTTTACTAAGAGATCTAATAGCTTCACCGCGGTTATATTAATTCCTATATGACACGCTTATTAGCAGCTTGTAAACGTAGTTTAACATGCATGTTAAGTTTAAAGTTAAGTCTAACTATTTAGAAATGCTAGGAACTCATGGTATTTTACTGGGATGTAGTCTACCCACGAGAGAATGTAACTTCCTAGATCACGTTATGCTCAGAATTGACTGCAAAATGATAAACGCACAGGTTGGGGTCTTAAACACCACGGTGACTGATCATGCAATGGTATTACTTCACCTCTTTTATCCAAGTAAGGAACCAAAAAAAACAAAAACTAAATTGGTGACAAACTTTGAAAATGGGTTGTATGACTTAAGAAATAAAAACCTAAATAAAATACTTCACTGCAATGATCCAGAAATAGTAACTGAAAAATTATTTAATATAATAACCGATACACTAAAACATAATACGAGAAATGTACATATCCCTAAAAATAAACGAGTTATTAAACCCTGGATAACTCCAGGGATCCTGCGGTGTATTCGAAATAGAAACAGAAATCAGAATGCAACAAAGAATTCGACATAATCCGTATGATGAGATTCTTTTAATTACATTTAAAAGATACCGTAACTTTTTTAGCAAGCTGGTTAAAAAGTTAAAACGTGATTACGAACGACAACTTTTGCGTGACTCTAGAAGAGACGCTAAAAGTCTCTGGAATAATATTGTCACAATTACACATTTAAAAAAGACAAAATGTAACACTTCTAAATTGTCTACCAGTAAACTTAACATAAACGATTCTGCCGACTATATTAATTCGTATTTTAGTAGTATAGGAAAAAACCTTGTAAATGCTATTGTTAAACCTGACGCTGATGGGCCTATGATTGATCCCTCTACTCCTCCGCAGCGTTCCTCCTTTGTGATGTTTGATGCTGATATAGATGAGCCCACATCATCCTTACGAGCCTTAAAACAAATAGCGTTCCTGGCCGAGACAATATACCAACAGGGTTCCTTAAACTCGCGATCTCTGAAATTGTACCCATAATTATCCATCTTATCAAACTTGGTTTTAGCACAGGAATCTTTCCATCACTACTTAAAGAATCGCTTGTAACACCGATTCACAAGAGTGGAGAACAAGAGGACGTAAGCAATTACCGACCAATATCGGTTCTGCCATCAATATCCAAAATATTAGAGAAACTTATTAACGATATTTTTAAACTATTTGAATAAATTTAACCTACTATCAAACTCAAAATTTGGATTCCGTAACGGTAGATCCACTGAAGATGCTGCGCCAGCGCTGACGTCTGAGGTTGCTGAGGGTCTTGATAATAAAAATAAATGCCTAGCCGTATTTTTGGACTTAAAAAAGCCCTTCGATACTGTCTCCCTCCCCATCCTTGAGTAGAAATTGGAACATTTTGGAATTAGAGGCACTCCTTTTAAACTACTTAAATGCTATCTGAACGGTAGGTCTCAGCTCTCTGACTTAACTCTTTAAGCTAGATCAAACAGTGAGCAGAGCGGCTAGTGTAAACTACAGCGTCGCGCAAGGAAGTGTGTTGGAACCAACTTTGTTCTTGCTCTACATCAATGATCTTTGCAATATGATGATCCCACACTCTAAGATATTCTCCTATGCAGATGGTACCGCTGTGGTCTTTACTCGATGTTCATGGAACGGCGCAAAGAAAAATGCTGAACAAGGGTTAATGAAAGTTGCTTAGTGGTTAAATGTTAACTTGCTCATCCTAAACATCTCTAAAACTAACTTCATGTGTTTCTCAATCAATAATAGGTATCAGCCAGACTCAACGTTTGAAATTAAAATTCATCAATGTGAATTTCCTCTCAACCCGAACTGTACATGCCCATCCATTAATAAAGTCAAATCAACAAAATATCTTGGAGTTATGTTAAATCAAAGACTTAATTGGCATAGTCACATTGAGTTAGTATCTTGTAGGTTACGAAAACTGATTTGCGTTTTAAAAGAGCTGAGGCATATCGCTGACCAATCACTATTAAATGAAATATATGTGGCATTAGCACAGTACGCACGCGCACACACACACACACACACACACACACACACACACACACACACACACACAGCGCGCATGGACGCATACTGTACTTTTTGTTTTAATACGTCATTTATAGGTTTCTTTTAAATTCTAAGTATTAAAGAAACTAACAAAGAAAACTGAGGAACCTCTAAAATAAAGTCGCTGACGTTTAAACTCTTTGCGCATCAAAAATACCAACCGTCAGAAAATGCTTAATATTATTGAGTTAGTAAGCATTACCTTCAACTATCTCTAAAGTAAAATTAAAGTAACTGCCTATATATGTCCACATCCTCAATAGTTAGATCCTTCTAGGGACGATAGTATACAATGATAACAAAATAAAATAAAAAAAGGACTGGTTTTTTTTTAGTTATCTTAACATGACATACGATTGGCTCAATATTACATATTTGATAAATTTTGGAATAAATTATCTAATAATTCGATAAAGAAGGTCGGAACATTATACATCTTTGACCTTGCCCCTTGATTGGATATCGGTGAACCATTCCGTTAACCCTTTCCAGCGGCTCAAATCTTAGTATTATTATTCATAGATTTTTTGCATGTTGTCAACTGCCATTCAATTAGTGTATAAATAAACACCGAAAACGTTTTGGTACCTCCCTATAGATCCCAATGTTCTCAATTTACATTTGCGACACCGATGCGACATTCGTGTACATAAAGTTTACCAGTAAAATTTTATGTAAACGAATGTATAATTTTATAATAATAATGTTCTATATTTTAATCACGAGAACAGACATTTATCGTTCTTAATATAACAGTCATTGGGCGAAAATGGCTTAAGTGTGTAAATATTCAGATCTAACACTAAGAAACACTTATAATTTAATCTTAGTGAAAATAATATAGTACAATTTAGTATATTACTTTATACTCAGGCCAACAGAGTGAGCACTCAGAAAATCAGAGACTTTGCAAGCGTCTTGCCACTTATTTAGAGCGAGGAACTCTAGTTTCTTTATACAGAATGAAACGGTTTATCTTTACTTGCCGGCGGTCTTCTGTCTGTCTGTGTTACTTTCCTGGCCTGTTCGTAAAGCTGAAGCTCTTACGTTAATGCTATTCGAGTCTTCGAAATTGACGAAAAGTTATTTATTAAATATAGGATGGATGGTTAAGCAGCAGAAGTTGCTTGAAAGGGAAAAAGAATAAAACATTATATCGAGATAGGGCGTTAATTATTTGCCTTGTATGACAGGCAAAAGATCAAGAGTACAAAAGCCACTATACGATGGAACTATAAAAGGTCATCGATGCTGGTGTTGACTCGTTGCCAAAACTTGAGCGTGACGGTACAAATGGTGAGCTTAAGCTAGTTAAGATTTAAGCGACATCACCTTTGCTTCGTTTTATCTAATTTTTCTATAGTCTAGAGTGATTGCGAAACATTGTCTTGACTTTCATGGACTTTTTACGACAACAACACGCTAGACAACACTGAAACCAAACATAATGGTAATACAAGTAACCAATTAGTCCTCAACACAAAGTAGCGTACACAAATACCAGCACAACGCGTACACAAAGTGCACCCTCGTTCTAGCCCCAGCCTCTGATTAATACAGTCAACGGGCATCGCGGGTCACGGTGTGTAACGAACCTTGATATTTTTTTTTAAATAAATGAACAGTGGTAGGACCATGCAACAGACTTCAATGTTGCACACGAATGGGCAGGTCCGTCCAGTTAAGGACCGTGATCTTAGAAAAGACTGGCGTGAAGTGGTAGTGTTGTATATACTTCTGCGTTTCGTCTGGTGAGCGAGGCAGCCGGGGCCCAATTTATAATGAGTTGCTTTCCATGGGCGGCGCTTATCACTCAACATTAGGTGAAACTCCAGCTTGCTAGTCACCATCTCACATTAAAAAAAGTAATAAGAATAAGATTTTCCCAATTAATTAAATTGACGAATAATAAGAGAAATTGTCTTATTACAATAACGATATAAACACAGTCACTTTGTAGTGGTAAAAAGGTGGAGAGAAGTTGCTATTTTAATATTGCACCCACAAAATAATTCTCCTTTACATTTTTAATTATTTAAATTAAACCCATTTTAAAGAAATAACAGTTATAGCTTATTGAAATAGTTTCTTTACTTGAATGAATTATTTAAATATCTTTTTTAGTTAGATCTTTACATTAGTAGTTGGAGCTATTCTTCAAATAAGTTCGTAGTTGGAGCATTTCTTATAATAAATGTTAACTACATTTATTTATCATTTATTATAAGAAAAGCCTTAATTACCGTTGTAGTTAGATTAAAAGAGAAAACTATATAAATAATAGTAATAGATTTAAAAAAAGCTATTTGATAGGTAACAAATTCCATTAGACATGAACATTAGTTATTTAACGTACCTGAGGCGCACGTAATTTACGATGGCAGTAAAATTTCAATTTAACGATGTATGGAGCTTGTGAAGGATATCTATGGTGTCGTATACGTACGCATACGACGGTTTTGTAGCTGTAGTTGCAGGTAAGTGGACTAATTTATTTATTTAACAAAATAATGTTTTCATTTCGTAGTTTTAGATTATTTACGACTAGCTGATTCCCGCGACTTTTTTTTAATGTGAAAAGTTGCCAAATGAGCAGACGGTTCACCTGATGTTAATACCGCCGCCCATAGACATCTGCTACACCCGAGGGTTTGCAGATGCGTTGACAACCTTTTTGGAAATTGGGCTCCGGCTACCTTACTCACCAGACGAAACGTGAAAGTATTTGTCATACTTCCAATTTACGCCGGTCTTCTGTGAGGTCGTGGTACTTACCCGGACGAGCTTGCCCATTCGCGCAACAGCCGAGGCTGCTGAGTAGCTCTTTCACCGTAAAATACTTTGTCTGTATTGCTTATTATGTTAAGAACTATACCGCTCGCCCCAAATCTCCACGGCAAGACAACATAAATCATTGAACACATAGTGCTTTTTAAACCGTTGTTTCTTAAATTTTTTATAACTTTATGAAAATATAACAATATTTTTAATAATGGCCAAGTTACTTTTTTAATGTGATAAGTTGCAGATGCGTTGAAAACCTTTCAAAAAGTGGCCCCGGTTACCTTTCTCCTCAGACGTAAAGCTTAATTTTAATAATTCCACTTCACGTCCGTCTTCCGATCTTTATCATCGTGTTATTAAAGCATATAGAAAATAAAAGATGAGCGTCCTTTTGAGATAACAATAATTATATTGTTACGTGTTAGGGGTTCGAAGGATTTGGAGAGAAAGACCTGCTGACTCTTTTGAAGACTTTATTCAATAGCACTAGGTGCCAACACAAAGCACTAGGTGCAAACACTAAGCACTAACGATGTCCTGTTTTGTAGACAAGTCGTAGGTTTCACTGGTATCGCTCTTGATCACTAGTTTTCGCTCCGAAGTCGCCTCGAAGGTAGCTCAAACTGAACTGTCATCGCTCGCCTCCCTGCGGCTTTTTATATGAGCCGAGACCGGTTCCGGAATAATCCAGAAAGATCATTCCTGGAACGTACCCGACACGCACGAACATGTTCGTGATTCCGGAAAGTTCGCGAATGTACCCGGTTTTCGAGACAGCAGTTCCTCTAACGCCATCTAGTGTTGAATAGGGGGTTTTATGTCGTCTTTGTTCTTTAGTGGTTTTGATAGTTGACGCTAGATGGCGTTAGTTCCTTTGTGTGTTCATAACAATATTAAGAGTACGGACTATAAGAGATAGAATTCTGGAGAGGTATTAGGTATTGTAGAAATTATTTTATGCGATAGAGCAACAACTTCGTGCTCTATGAACGGGTTAGCTTGATGAGGACTATCACGGCCTAACGGAAGACCGGTGAAAATTGTATTGACCTTTAAGTTTCATCTGGTGAATAGGGTAACTGGAGGACCATTCATTTTTTTTATGAAGAAAAGGGGCAAACGAGCAGAAGGCTCACCTGATGGTAAGTGATCACCGCAGCTCATGAACACCTGCAACACCAGAGGGCTTACAAATGCGTCGCCGGCCTTTTAGGAAAGAGTGTGATGCTCTCTTCTTGAAGATTCCCAAGTCGTAACGGTTCGGCAAGACCGCCGGCGTAGCTGGTTCCACGGAGTGGTTTTGCGAGGGAGCTAATTCCTTAGAATTCATTCAGTTGGCAACATTAATCCAGAATTATAAAAATAGTACGACAATATGAAAATGGTTGATAGAAATTTCTATCATTGTCATATAGTTCAATGCGAGAGGAAATTATAATAGTTTTAACAACATTTTTTTGTAGCGTAATTTATAGCTAAAGTTGTTCGTTTTTTAAGATGGTTTGAATAGAAGTATAATTAACCATATAGTTAAACTTATTCTTACTACCAAACACAGTTACTATGGATACAATGATCATAATTCTGTTCCCTCATAGTGGAATAGATTAGTAGTAGTTTGAATAAGATTTCATTTTTGTTCCTCCTAACCTGTTCCCGACCGTTGTGTGGCTCATACATTAGTATAAATGGTGTTGACCGCTTCCATCCAGTCTTCAAACACAACGATTTTATAAGCTATCTTATAGTCTGTATAGTTTCAACGAAGGCGCTGATCACCGGACACAAATCAATATATTAAAAATCCATTTGTGTAAATACAACAATTTGCGCACAAAGCCCCCGGCATAAGTGAATTTTAACAACGACCTAGAGTATATGTATATATACGTAGATTTATTAAAAAAATCATATTTTAACAAAAAATCATTTGAAACTCGATAAAATGCAGACACAGCCTTGAATATTTAATAATTACTTAAGGTTCAAAGAACAATAGTGATTTGAGTTAAATACCTGATTTTTACATATTTTAAACAACTAAGTAATTGTGTAATTGTGTATTGATTTCTTGTTTTCACGCCAGTTAAATGACACAGTTTTACGGATTTTATCGCGTTTAATTAGATTCTTAAATAATTATGTTGACTCAACATGAGTGTTAACGGAATATAATCGAATTAAAGGAGCAACGAAATCTTATATATTCCAGTAACCATTACTTCAATTACTGTTATCTCAGTAACCATTACTTACTCCAATAATTAAGACGAAAATTTGTATCCAACGGAGTTGCTTACTTGTATACGTGTCAATCACCTAGGAGTTTTCACTCACAGCTATTATCGTATTATAAATGTGTCATGGAAAATGCGTTATTTATTATAGATGTATTTTTATCAAAAGCTATAAGACGTCCTATAACCTTTTAGAAGAACCATTAACAGAAGTGGCTTTATGGCGCCCAAGCACATTATACGATTACTCGAAACCTAGGGAGTGTTACCTTTATGGGTAATTGCTTCTTATTTGTGTCAACAAAGTTAATTTGGGAATTGCTATTAGTCGGTGGTGTGTAAAAATTTGCCAGTTTTTGCCCTGTCGAACAAAATAGCCCTTATGGTTACGGTCCTGTAGTTTAATTATTACTGCCAATTGTATATACACGTATTCGTTTGCCACAACCATATTATCTGTAGATAGATTTTTGATTGTGTTTGAAAGTTAGTCTTCTTCTTTCTTACTCTTTCTCACCGCAGTCATATAATACTGGTCTCTGACGGTTCTCAGATACTTAGAGATTCTCAGATATTTTACGACGAGTGGTGTTTCTACCTATCCCTCTTCAAGGGAGGCCAATCGAGATGAATCCTCATACCTTTCGTCACATGATCCTCCCGATAACTGAGTCCTTTTGGTGAGACGGTGGCTGTGACGTAATGAAAATGCCGTTACATTGTATACGGCAGCATATGTGTCCTCATAAAAATGACGTTATAATGTTTGGTTGTTCTGGCGTAATGACAAGGTTGCTACATATTTAGTTTAATCATCATAGTGAGCGGTGAGGAACGGAGTCAGGGCGCGCATAGTCGCATCCAGTAGCGATAGCGAGAAGGATGGTAATCATGATGTCGTCTGCATTGTGGACCGGTTTCCACGGGAGTACCACGAAGATACTCACCGATATGTCTACTTCGGTAGTATCAGTGGGCGCGCGGGAGCGGACAGGGCGATGTGATGACGCCGATTTTGTCTCGGTGGCTGTTGTGTAATTAGCCAAAGTTTATTGTGCCATAATATTATTTGCAATGTTTTCCTTTAGTACTTTCATTCTGCCCGTATTACAGTATTTAAAGAAACGCGTTCATATCATCTGTTCATAAAACATCGAAGATACATCAAGGTTAATCTAAACAGTCGACAGAAAATTACGGAGCTATTTCAATCTTGTCTATCTTCATCAAATTCTTGTCTATGAGCTATTGAATGACATGTATCACATGTATAATTCATAATGAAACCATCTGGTTTTATGCGCCAAAGATCCACAGTAAAAAAAAAAAAAAGTATTTTTAATTGACTTTATCTCGCACCAAATCTGTAATCATGTTCAAGTCTATGCCAATCAATTCGATAGATATGATATGCTAATTTTTAAATTGAAAAATCTTGTTATAAGTTGAATCTTTTGAGGTGGTTAAGTTCTTATTTGAGAAATATGTCACAATGTGTAAAAAATTGCATTTACTGCGCAAATAAGACGGTGCTGTCGAAGATTTTCCAAGAACACAGGCAAACAATAGTCAACATACCAGTCTGCAGTAATTGTGCTTTCATCTGGAAGCACACGAAATGACTTTTCCGACTAAATAACGAGGCAATATTTTTTTTTTTTCATTGACTTTCTTTCCTTTCTTTACACTTGTTGGCCGATCCTCGTAAGAAAACACCCACTGAACAGACAGGTTTGGGTTTCGTAGCAATATATCCAGCTTTCAAGACCTGTGATGATATGAAATACAGCATTAGAGTCATCTCGATCCGAAGGCGTTTCTGGTCTTCGCTTAAAGTATAGGGAATCCATCTGGTAAAATGCTTCCTGGCGCCTAAATGGTTGTGCAATATTTTTTGTACTTGATTCATACCAATGTCTATGCTTGCCCTAATCTGCTTGTAGGTCACTCTCTTATCATGCGTCGCACAGCACTGATGTTGTTTTCAGATGTCGCTGTTGAATGTCGTCCCTAACGCAGATTATCACTAATGTGACTACGTCGACGTTTAAATTCATTAAAATGATTGTAAATAGTGGAACGGGATGGGGCTCCTTTATTAAATGCCAATCGTATTCTATTATAGTTTTGTTGTTAAGATCACAAAGAAAATTTTTTATTTTTGTGAATTATATTTTATGATATGATTATTGTATGCGGTGAAGTTTCCGAATAAAACAAAATAAACTAATAAGTGTTTAAACTTTTTACTGTTTTTTATTCCAGCACAGATTATTATTGACTAATAATACTCATTTTGACTGACATCCTCGACGTTGACGGTCAATGTCCTAAGGAAACAACCAAGACATATATTTTAAAACTAATTCGTTTATATCTAAACGTAGACGTTAGGCTTAATGTGTTATTTTTTTCTACAATAGAAAATTACACTTTAGAAAGTAAGTCAATAGTTTAACTGTATAACAATGTTTTAAATAACCATAAAATCTTAAGGAAAGAAATCTATTTCGAAGGCGGTAATGGCAAACATTCAATCAAGATAAATCTTTTTGAGAACGGAAATTTCATTATACTGTGTACATTTATCTTATAAGTATAAACAAACAGTTTGACGTTGCGATCGATAAACCAAAAATAGAATTTAATTTCCCAAATTCACAGAGTAAATTAAAAGTAGAAAGTAAATGTAAATTGATAGCTATCTATTTTCGATGTGGCCTGTTTGTATTCTTTATTAGCTTATGAGTCACCGGCGTATTTGACCAATTAAATTGTCATGTCAATTATTTCTCTCAGAATTTCCAATCTAATCAAATGTAAATATTATAAGATGCTTTGAACGCAATGTCACAGGCATATGATAATTTTAAACGTATGAACCAAAAGACTAGCACAGATGAGAATGAAACACGTTTAAATATAAACTCCTTTTTTGTTTTGTTTTAAATATTTTTTTTAATTGTTTTAACTAATGCTATAGACTCACTAATAGAGAGAATATTACATAACCTCCAGTAGTTTAAAATGATTAAAAATAATAAAATTTTAGGTTTATTCATTAAGTGAATATTTAATTTGTTAAATTAATATCAGCTAAAATCAGTACAATAGCTGCAACAATATATTTAGGATACATTAAGATTATCATACTTATACTGTATATGCATATTTTTAGGCCCATAAAGTTTAAATCAAAATTAAGTCTTTGTTAGTTGACCCATGCAAATATTTCACACTCGGTCAGACAAAGAAAGGTCAGTAATAATGTAGAAAGAGTATTATCAAAAAATATATGTACGCGCGTAAAAGTTATACTTCTTTATTTCTTAAGATAATATTAATCGTTTTCATAAAATGTTTATAATAAGTTTTGTCTTATTGGGACTAGATATTGTAAATGAGAAAATAACACTTGTTTGACCATTCTATTAAAAGGGATCATACATATAAGAAAGGTGAGTATCTTACGAAGAGTAAACAAACAGTCAAATGTTATGAACCGTAAATTACGAGGAATGTAAATTCAATCGTCAGAATCAGATCACGACTTTTCAATTTCGCGTGCGTGTGACTTACTTATGAAAGTAGTAAATTATTCTTTACTTGTAATTTTTATCAATTTTCTAACTTATCGAAACTTTTATAAGATTTAGAATCAAATAAACACAAGAAAGAGGACGTTATAAGGTAAATGAGTTTCAAGTTTCAGTGGTTCATTGCAAGACAGTAACGAAAAAACTATTTTGTTTTTTATTGAAACATTTTTGGGAAATGGATATCTGAAACAGCTTCAAATACCGCTGCTCATAGACACTGAAAACATCGGAGGAATTACAAATAGAACGTATCGATGTCAAGATAACAAGCTGTGGCAGAGATATCAGACAACTCACAAAAAGAATTTATTTAGCAGTAAAAACGCAAATCTTTTTCATCCTAAAGTTCAAGCAGATTTAATTTAGGAGACCCCAAACCAAGATATCGTTTAAAAAAAACCTTGACTTCAAACACTCGCTGTCTCAATTTCCGAGAAACGTTGCTGCTGGTATATATAGCCCGTATAATTATGCAGGATAGATAAAGTATTAATCTGAGAAAATTTAATAGAAAAAAATGTATATGGAAAAAAATAGACTGACCTCTACGTCTACCTTAAGTTTGGTACTAATTACTTATTTCGCAACTTTAAAATTAACCAACAAGCTACGCTACCGATTTTACTGCTACTAGATAAACAAGAAGATGTACAGTTGAGTGACATAGAAAAAATATATGAATGATCACTTATTTATTAGTGTTCTTTTAAATTGTATTCATTCATTCACTCGGCCTCTTCACATTATGGAGGTTGCACTAAAGCCCCAGGAGTTCAGCAGACGATGGCAAGATTAATAATACTAAAAACTCTTATATATATGTGCTTATTATGTAGCCTTGTGTTTATCGACTCATCTTAATTTTTTGCAGATCCTGACTACTCATTTACAATTTGGATTTAAAATATAAAGGTACATGAATAGCAGTTATAAATGACTTTCCAAAAAATTCCCTCGCAATAAAGAACAATGTATCGACGTTGACGTTTACATCGTTTTTTATTAGTTAGGGATGAATGAATTGACTGGTTTCAGAATTCTTTTGAACAGCAAAGCAGAGCAGAGCGTGCAAGCGGGCGAATAGCGTCGGGAAGCCCTTTTCGTGAATAACTTTCCACAGAAAATATCTTTGTGTGAAAAATCCGGTGGTTTAAAAAAACAATTAGAGCGCAAGGCCATTTTTGAAATTGGTATTCGAGAACCCTCAATTCCACTTGTTCACGTCACCAATAATGCGACCACGACAGGCCTCTGAAAGATGAAGTGTCAAGAGAATGTTTATTTAATTATAACTTGTTGGCTGCGACCCGCAAAAATTTTAACATACTGTCATATTATTACATAAACGGCTATGTCATTTTGGATTAAAAGGTTGTAAACGAGCGACGGTCATTACCGTCGCCAGATGACATCCGCCGTTGCAGTTTGTGCCTGACGAGAGAGACTTTGTGTCTGTTGAAGTTTGCTGGTGTGTCTCTGACAAAGGGCCTCAGTCATGGAACTGTGTGACCTTTGTTCGAGCCGACGGAGCATATTGTGCTAATTTCGTCATACAATTGTACGTCGAACCATACCAAACCGTACAAACCAAAATTAAGTCCTCAACATTTTTAACTTTAGATTAAACCTAGCAGATAAGTGAAGGGAATCCTGTGGTGATATGTGTTTTTTTATAACATTATGCTGATAGGCAATATAGTTGGTTAGGTCTCCTTCTGTTGTAATGGATTAATGCAACATTTCCTAAAACAAGATATCTTTAAATATAATTTTTAAAAGAAAGAAACTTATGTGTCTAGATGGCACTGGCAAGGCATAGGCAAGGATATCTGCTGCTTAACTTATATCTTTATACCTAATGTTTATCGTCATGATAGTTTACAAGTTATGAAAAGATCGAGTCATTATTTTTTTTTTTTTATGCGAAAAGTTGTCAAACGAGCAGACTGTTCACCTGATGTTAAGTGAATACCGCCGCCCATGGACATCTGCCACACCCGAGGGTTACAGATGCGTTGACAACCTTTTGAAAATTGGGCTCCGGCTACCTCACTCACCAGTCGAAACGCGAAAGTATTTGTCATACTTCCACTTTACGCTGATCTTCTGTGAGGTCGTGGTACTTACCCGGACGGGCCTGCCCATTCGTGCAACAGCCGAAGCTGCTGCGTGGCCCTACCACCGTATTAACATTCGATTTGTTGATTGACCATTTGTTTTAATATTTAACATATGTTTTTAACAAACAGCTTATACGGTGAACTTTTTTTTTAGAAATAACGCAATATTTTGTTTAATTTCAAAAATCAAGACTAATAAGTTATTCGATTCAACTTTAAATCACCCCTAAAACTTATAATATGACAACTTTTAATCGTACTCATCAGTGTCACCTCTGGGAACTCTCAATATTAAAGTTAGTGTTCTAACTTTTAATACAGTCAACTACCAAATAGAGGATGATATAGAATTTAACAGTTCAGCCTGAAACCTGGGTGCACTATTAAGAAGAATGACAGGAACACAAATAAGACACACAAACTTTGTATTATAAAACAGCAAATACTGATTATTCTAACGTTTTGACTATCTAAGGGAAATAAATATATTCATCAATGTTGTTTTTGATAATATGAAAGACTGAATGATTTATTTATTCGAGATAAAACCTCACAAGGGATAATAGCTGTGTTGGCAAAAAATAATAAAACATTGTTGAATAAAAGTTTTAATAATAAAAAAATTTTACGTCAAGGTCATTGTGATGAACAATTTTAAATATATTAACGCTTTTAATATACATAGATTATAAGAATTCTTCCGTTAAGTCAAAAACAAACAAAACCTGCAAAATCATTCGAACCTACTTCGAATTCAAAATGTATTTAATACTTTATTTAATTACTAAATGTAAACAATGATTTAACAAAAAAATGAAGTAATTACCGAAGATTATCAGTGATTGTAGTGAGTACGAGTAATTACGGTGACAGGGCAATCATATATTGACTGCGGGGCGCAATCAGATCGCAACACATACCCTAGCCAAATCTTTTTAAAAAGAAGGAGACCAAAGGATGAAACTCTTTTTTGTAAGAAGACTAAATATTTCACTTAAAAACACTACAGAATATGAAAACAAACAAAACAAGTTATACTTTATATTTTATGAACATTTGATATTGTAAAATATGAGGACTAAATTTTTTTTTAAAGATATTTATATAAATTTTTTGTCGCCAAAAAAGTTCAAAACTTTTATCACATATTGTTGGATTTTGTATTTTGTTGAACTATTTCTACAGTAAAAGCGTACTTGCAATATAATTTATATCCATCATTAATCCCGGCTATTACCAAGGCCTGTCTTCCTACTAAAGCTCCTAAACTTTGCCTGATCTTCGACATCCTCAGGGGTCAGTCCATTGGCTCTTATGTTCCTTCTTCCATCGTTCATGCTTCCTTGGGCGGCCAGGAGGTCTAGCTCCCGGGACAGGCATATCAAGGCATATCCATCCGACATATTTTTCCGACCAGCGTGCGACATGGCCATACCATCTCAGGCGCCGCTCTTGGGGCTTATCCGCTACGTCACGGACCCCGAGACTGCCTCGGATGATTGCATTACGTATGCGGTCAGCCTGCGTGACGCCGCACATCCACCTTAGCATCTTCATCTTCGTGACGTTAAGCTCTTGGGTGTTCCGAGATAGAGCTGGACAACAATCGCTACCATACAGAAGAACCGTTCGGATGATGCTCTTGCACACCTGTCAATTGAGCTTGGACAGTATCCTGCGGTCGCACACCACACATATTGTTTTTGGTGCAGTTATTAATGATTTATGTATTTTTAATTGCATAGAAGCATAATAAAAACATATAAGAGTATTGATTTGATTTTTAGAATGAAATAATTTAGGAAAAATGTAATCGTAGCGACATTGTACTATTGATTATATTTATAAATGTCATATAAGCGTTTTGGCATTGCAAACTGTATGCTAAATAACACGGACATACTTGTGTGTCATACAAGCCTTGGTCTTATTTAAGAACACCAAAATTCACACTTAAAATCACCTTTACATAATACAGCGTGTCTTTACAATCGCGACAATAAATGAACACACATATAGAGGATAACTTTTTAAAATTGTATTGATTTTATTAATTACATTTACATTCTTTAAACATCAATATTAAACCGAGTTATGAAATTTTCCAAAACAACGAAGCATATGAATGGGTTGAATGAATTTGATAGAGACAAAACATACTGTTAGAAGGAGATGCTTGATGCGACGCTGTGGCAACGAATAAAAAAGTCTCTGAATGTATGAATCAGTCAGTTGTAATTGTATAGGATGTTACAAATTTTGTTTATTGTTTACTTAATTAGTTTGTTTGAAAAATATATTTTTTTTAATAATGGATTTTTTTAACGTTAATATTTTTTTATGATAATTGGCAAGTAGCGTTAGACGTGTGTTCATTTATTGTCGCGATTGTAAAGACAAGCTGTATATGGGCAACTTCATCCGTTGTAACGGAAAAAGGTTTGTCGCTCTCCGACCCAGAAACCTAGTAGTAGGCACTACTAATTACTCACCCGATAAGACATCTATCATTAGCAATTTACGCCCGGTTTCTGAAACACTAACCATCGTAGATGTTAACTAATCAGCTGTCAAATGGCTTTTCAAATTTCATTTAAGTTGCCAAAACAACCGGGCTGTAGATTGATATTAATAAATTAATAGCAAAAGGCTTGACAGATAAATTACTGCTTTTAAAAGAATATCGCTTATATGCTATAACAAATAGATCTCAGTATCCTTGTTTGAATATGTTGGCTTTAGTATTCAGTTACACTTATTGTTTAAGAACAAATAAAGCCTACAAAGGGAAGCGTAGCTTGTTTAACGACCGTTAACGCACATATCAAAGTAATAAAGGCGGATCACAGATTATCAGCGCTTTTATTTGCTGCTATTAAGTTATTTATAGTATAACGTAGTAAACGTAACGGTGTAGGAGGTGTTAATCTAATTGACATAGTACACATTTTAAAATTCAAGTTATTTCATCCGATATTTTTATCAACGTTACTCTTCGGGTAAAAAATACATTTACTTTGTATTAAAAAAACCTTGCTCTTTTAAACTGCCATTTCGCTCATTTGGTATATGAATAAATTACAAAATAATAAGAAGAAATCTTTAGTTGATAAGTTACTAATTCAATGTCCCATAAGGCAATAAAGAATATATGTAAGGGCGTATTGCGTAAACGTTCCAATTTATTCAAAGTCTTAGGCATTAGTGTGGCTGGAATTTTTTTTGTCAATCATATTTATATGATACACTTAAGTAAAACCGCGTCCACAAAGACAAGCTGTATATCGGCAACTTCATCCGTTGTAACGGAAAAAGGTTTGTCGCAATTTAAAAGTTGTTTTTTTTTTTACATGCACAAACTCCATTCTGACAGACACTGACATCTACTACAATTTTTTTTAATACCACATTGTGTTAACAGCGCCGCCTTTACAGAATTATAAACAATTGAAAAGAGAAAACAAAAAGAACAGTAAGCATTAAAAATAAACACAATGGTGTAAATGAACGTTGATTGTTTCAGTGATGAGTTTCGTCATGATGAATTCGATAACCCAACGTGACTCCGTCGTTTGTTCATTAATCATTTCGTGTTTATCATCCTCTGGAGGTGTACTATTTGGTTTTCTGCTTAACTTAAATTATATCATTCAAAAGACAATATGTTTATTGTATTTTTACAAATAAAAAATGTATATAAGCTCACATTGTAAATTAAATCTATTTATCCCTTTTTCCATCATTGAATCTATCCAGATCAAAAGAAATGCTATATGCACAGCTGATTCACTTCTCAGCTCTAATAAAAATCATATTTCTATGAAGGAAATATTTTTTAAACGTGTATAACACGAAAAACTGGATACTTTACTTAAAATGTAGTTTTTGTAGAAATATTGAGAAAAATCTTCTTTTTTTGGCGCTCTAGAACTCGTTCCTGCGTCCCCCGGTAACACTCCCAGTCGTTTCACCATCTAAGCTAAGTAGCCGGTACCTCAAGGCACGGAAATCTCGACATCTATCTACTTGCTTTATGCAAGCAATGCTTGTCGCCATCTAGTGTGCAAGCTTTTCAGCATGAATAACCTTTAAAATGAAAACAAACTGAAAATTTTAGTTTTACCAGAAAGTAATGTTCGTTTTCATAAGATGGTTTCTTTCACATCTCTAAAAATGAACCATACAATTTTTTAAATTCGA
Organism: Iphiclides podalirius; assembly: GCA_933534255.1. NCBI lineage: Eukaryota > Metazoa > Arthropoda > Insecta > Lepidoptera > Papilionidae > Iphiclides > Iphiclides podalirius. The sequence continues at coordinate 7,389,273 of OW152826.1, read as the reverse complement.
CATAATACTTCGTGATGTTAATCTCTTTACGCGACAAGTCCTTGAATCAAATTTAACCTGTAAATGATTTGTTATGAATCGAATTCAATTAAACGTCACAAAAGCTGAAAGACTTATTTAAAAAGTACAGTAGTGGTACAGTAGTATTGGAGTAACAGTACTCGCCCCATTGGGTTAATCCAAGGGTGAGTAGTTACTCCCCCATTTTACGAAATCTACGCAATCTCCAAAAATAATACATTTCAAAAAACTTGAGTTGCATAAAATAATCTTGTACATGAGAGAAATAAGTTATTTATATAGACTTAAAGGAACCGATTACGATAAACAAATGTATTTCCGTTTTATAGCATTGGCTGAGCATTGACTCGTCTGTACCTTTAACATTAAAATAAATCGGAACAGTCAGTTCATATTAGATCAGCGAGCAGTAAACGTTATGAAACGCAAATCACGGCAAATGTTAACTCGATCGTAAATACGAGGCTGGCACGAGTTTCTAATATATCCATTGTATCCTTTTTAAACAGGATATCCAATCTCTTTAACAAGCTCAATGAAAAGACACATACACCAATACATACCTTCATCTCATTGTGTGCAAGTGTTAAAATTTGTTTTCGTGTGAGTGTTAAAATATATTTTAAATTTTTATATTTCAAAGCAAAACATTTTTTTATTTGACTTGTTCGGCTGATTATTGATCATGACCTAATTTGCCAGATTCGAGAGTTAATTGTCTTGTCAAAGTTTATTTATCAGGCATTAATTTTATAAATTTGCATCACACGCAACAAATCCTATCCAAGCTTACTTTTTTATGAAATAAAGAAGCCTGGAAAAAAGCTTTTAACAATCTACTTTTTTCTTTCTGGTGTGAAAGGAGGAAAGGTTTCTTTCTAGTGGAAAAATCAATAAAAGGACGACATAGACGAACATAGTGACCAGATGTTAAAGTACCTGGTATGTGCATTCATGCGTAAATAATTTAATTTCAAAGAAGTTACAGAGTTCTTTGATCTTGAATAGAGGAAATCCGTTATCTCCGCCAATCTTTCAGGCAGATAAGCAGATTTATGTAGTGTTTTTAGTAATTAATTTATCTTAGTACAGCAAGAAGCGACAAGATGTCAGAATAGTACTGTAGAAATGTTCATACTAATATTTATTACTAAATAACTGAACTTATTCTACCCCCCTGTGACTTATAGTTATATAAACATAATATACGATTAAAATTAAGAGTATTACTCCATCTAGATGCCAAATATATTAAACAATGCAAGTGACGTTACTGAATCCAATTATTTTAAATATTATGTTGCTATGTCCGCAGCCAAAACCGATTGTCATGTTATTTAACGAGATTATTCAATGCACTTTGATCAGATTTTATTGCGTAGGTTTAAGTTTTATTGCGTGCATCCGAATTCTATACACGACAGTTGGGCTAAGTTAGGTCTGATGTAGTTACCATATAAGGTTCTATTAGCGTGCTAACAGCGAATTGTTTGGTTTGGGTTTCTCCAAAGTTGGAACGATTGTCATTAATTCATTGCCAGACGTTAAACAAACTAAATGATGCCATTTTCAACAAGCCATCTCGTTGGATAAATCAAACGATATTTACCTAAAGTTAAACGCTTTCAATAAATGTATACGATACATTTTGACGAAACGTATTATTATAAAGCACGGGTCAATCTTTATCGATATTATAAAATGAATCAAAAATCAAATAGATTTTTATGTTTCAACTTTACAGCCCTCGTAACGGTGTAGATCTATTCAACCGCCTTTATCAAGCAACATGGATTTGCTCTATTCTTCGCGTAAAGAAATGTATTTTATTTCTATGGTATAAAAGGGAATCACTACTGCGGGAGATGCTGCACGGCGAATAATATAAATGTTATATTAAATTGTAAATTATTTTAATGCCATAAATATTAACTTTTATGCACTTTTTTTAAAAATATACATCATAGAATCACAGACAAGGATCTTTACAAAATACTTAAATACAGAGATATATTATTAGTACCGTATTTCAGACATTTATTTTAATTAATTTAGTTTATGTCTAAGTTTGTAACTTGGAAAGAATATGTATTGAATGTCGTACAAGTAAATAATATTCTACTTGGCTATATCAAAGCAATATAAGAATTTTTATTGCGGTGTCTAGAAAATACTAAGGTCTTTAACAGTACAAAACCATCTATAATATTCATTTATTTGCCAGTAAAGTCACAAATCTTGTTTACTGCCACATCTCTAGGTTTATCGGTAAGTATTAAATTTGTACTTTGTGCTACGTAAGTAAAAGATGCCACTGATGTAATAGATTACAAATGTCTTACAGTGAGAATTGTTACTATTTATCTATTTTTCAGAATAGAAATGTTTATAATTTAAAGTAAAAGATTCACAAACCGTAATCAATAACATTTTAATTTTTTTAAGCATCATTTATAATATACACTAATATGCATTTATGATATACATCGCCGATTTACTAACATTTCTTCCTACTCGCCGTTTCTATTAAAATGCCCAATATTTTACTTTATAAATTAACATAATTAATATGTTATTTTCGGAAGTATTCAATTAAAAATCTTGTTTGAAATTTCGATAAAAGTTCATTAGAGTGCTTAGAAAAGTTGGTCTACTAACGATGCAATAAGTTTTTTACAACGAGGTCAACTGGAGTTTATAACTTTTTACTTAGGTATGTTCAACGACCTAGGTGGCTTGGACACTGGTAATTTTGTTAAACTATCCATTTCGAAGAGTGCTCTTTCGGAATGAAAAATGAAATAATAATTATTGTAATCAAGTTAAATAAAAATATGCTGTGTATAATAAAATGTTAAATGTAACTGTTTATTATCTGAGACTGTCCCCAACTCGAAATTTGATAAAAAATAAATGAACGCCTAATATACATAAACCTGTTATATTTAGACTAAGTATGTATACACGATTTATATTGCGTTATCATAAATCTTAAAAAACGTCCTTGTACCAACAACGCCATTATTTAAAAAAATGTCCCGTACTTTTATTTATGGTAGCTCAATTATTTTTGATGCCAAAAGAAATGAAAAGAAGCACGGTCTGCTTTTGTTTTTTTATTTTTTGCTTTTTTGAAGTGTTCTTGAGCTTTTCTATTAAATGCAACCCGAATCTTGGCCATCCTAACTTCGAAGAGTCGCGATTTACTCAAATATATGGCTCTTTATTAGCTACTCGTAGTGCATATTAAATATTTTTACGGATAATGCTGTTCAGTCAAGGTTAATATTTGTTTCCCTACCCAAGTTGTTTATGCATTTCATTGATCAATGCTACGTCAAAGTAGCCGTCTAATGACGTCAATATTAATAGAGATTTTTTGCGCTTCATGGAGTGATAAGGCTCAAGACATAGACATAGACTTTCAAGGGTCCCCAAGAGGGGACCTCGGCTTGGGCTGTCACTCAACACGCGTTTAGCATTCCGATTCGAGGGTGCCCGAGGGGGCCGGACCTCGGCTCGATCGGTAGCTATTATCTGACTGGGGGAATTTCTAGAGCTAACATTAGTACCACTTCGGAGAGCGTTGGCGCTGGGAGAAGAAGTGGCGGAAGAAACTCCAGTAACGCTTCTATCATTAACTGGGGAGAACCTGCCAGGTAGGTGGCAGAACCTAGTATATGTTTGCCGCACTCGCCGGCGAGTGCGGTGTGTGTTGGTGTTTCCTAAGTTTTTTAATCCTTTCCATGGCGATAGTCGTCTCATCGTCAGGGAAGTCGAGGACGTGTCGCGGTCTTCGGTAATCGCGGCGGAAAGTATCTAGCGGCAAGGGCCTGTAGGTGACGGCCCCTACGATTAGTTGGGATGCGCGGCGGCGGAATCGAAACATCCGAAATATGTAGTGGAAAAAACTAAATTTGGGTAGTAATAAACAAATTTCGTTTCGCGAAAAAGCTTCAAAAATTAAAGCTATTAGTATACATACAATACCTACAATTTTCTTATTTTTTTACAGTAATCCCATTCCAAGGTATTATAAATAACATTTAAGTTAGAATGTTACTTACAATAAGTGGTAGTAACACTTATAGTTGTAAATTATAGTTGTAAAATTATAATATAAGACATATTCCAGAATCATTGCTTCACAATCATTATCCCTAAAACTCAGTTCCGATTTTAAATTTTCTAAAACTATCACTATAGAATTCCCGATTAAAAATTTCATGCTCAAAATCGAGTTAAACTGTGTTAACAGAGAGAGAACAGTATGGATCTAGAACAATATCAACGCGCGAGTTGTAGTCCAGAAGGTCTTTACAAAAATTGAAAAGAAATTATTTCTAATAATATCACTTCTTTGAAACTCATGAAAGATCGATGATCTCTCTTAATTATGCTCAGAAATTTCATTTGCAATATCAATTTGCGCACATTGTGCTCTCATATAAATATGAAAATATTGATCAAATCATATCAAATGGGACGTCAATATATATCAACTTCACCGATAAATTGGAAACCGATGGATTAACGATCGTTAATTAAATTACAGTACTCGGTAATAACCGAAATCAATAAAACGGCGTTCAGTGACTGACGTTCAAGATCGAAATATCCACGGTCAATGCGTAAGATAAACTTGCACCGTTAATTAGATATTTTATTACGCAAGCTAAGATATATTGTCAACAGCTCTATTATAGCAATGTGTGGATTAATACACGATTCGATATTTGTAAATTATGAGATTCTTTCGTCTTCATTTGTTTTTTTTTACCCTTCGCTATGTTCTGTTTATTATTATTCCTTTAAAGTTATTGAGCAAAAATATTCGTGTATACTAAATTAATTGGTACTTGTATAAATGAATATTTTTGATTAAGGACTTTAAAATGAATTAAAAACACGATTGAATATTAAGAAAATAGCAAAGAATACAAACGATGAAGAAATAATCTTGTAGTTAACAGGCATATTAACCAATTTTATCGTAACTTTGACGTCTAATATTTCTGTCTTAAATCAAATTAAGAGAAAAAGGAAAATGTATGAGTTATTTTACAGATTTGTTTCAGACGAAATAAGAAAAATAGCACAATTAATATTATGTTCATCTTAATTTCATTTGTTTACAAAATTAAAGCGCATAAAATTATTACATCAAATTAGTCATTGAACCTAATACATATCTCACGGAAAACAAACATTTGCAATGCTACATAGCATACACGCAGACTGATGTTTCATGCATGTAACAATGACATTTAACTGTATATTTCATGTTCTGTATATTCAGCAATATCGGTTATGGTCTATTTGTAAGATGTTTTAACATGACAAAAAGCGACATGTATTTGCATCTCTGTTTGTTATTTAGTATTTAATCCCCGTAACACATTTTCATGTGAAACATATAGGTATATTATGTTTATTAATCAAGAAACCAAGATGTATTGCCTGGCAATATAGATGCGTGAATTAAAGATTTTTTCATTACTTAGCTTTGAATAAATAATTTAATATGATAAAGGACTCTCTATCTTTATTGAAAGTATGTAATAGTAATGCCAGACCAATCGGAAGGAATAGAAAGAGTTGTTAACCTCGTAGAAGTTGTTAATCAGACGAGACACTATAAAAATAAACCCAAAAAGAATTCACTATCGAAACATCGATCGTGTTGCTATTCCAGGAAATCGTTTATTCATGACTGAATCCGAATGTTTGATGTTTTCTCTTTGAGTAACTACACAGACACAGCTTGACCAGAATTCTTCTTGAAAAAATCTCTCCGATGTATCTAATAAAGGACATGTGGACCGGGGGCATCATTGTTCAATCAGTAGGTAGGTAATAAGCAAGGATTCATGGTGATAAATATCCTGACAATGGAGACGAACCAAACTGTCAAAAATATTGTCACTCAACATAACCATTTTATATGCAAACATATAGTATACAATTCATACGAAGGAAAAAAATCTTAAATAAATATTGCTGTATGACATTTCCCTACTATGCTGTGCGCACATTTCATTTGATTACTATATTTTTGATTTGACAATGACCAAGTCATTTTTTATAAGCGATAGGCTTATGAATATTTATGTTTGATAGATATAATTAAATAATTTTATAACTATCTATGTTTTTAATATTAATATTGAATTTACCTATATTATGTATTCTTTAATCGCGCCGTTGCAACTTTTTTGTGTCATATGGTGGCAAATAAGCAAACGGTTTGCCTGATATTAAATGATTACTCCAAAACCCATAACCATCTTCCACGTGTATGATTGCACATGCATTGCTGAAAGTTAAAACAGTAGATCACAGTTACCTCTCTTACCGCGTAATTATATATTCAATTTTAATAGTCCTTCTTCCCGTTGGTCTTCTGTGAGACTTTTGTACTTTTCCGGGCGAACATGCCTATTGCAACAGTAGAAGCTGCTGCTTGGCCCTAACATAGTTTATGCAGTGATAATGTGATTGTCAGTTAAATAAGTCGTTCAATTGTTAAAGTGATTGTTAGTTTTATCTGATAGTATTAGGAGCAAAGGAATTGCGGTTGTAATTAAGCATCAAAGAGCTTAATCTGTGCCATTAAAAGGGATAGTATAGAGTGAGATGTGGTTATTTCAATAAGTATCTTTATTGTATCGTCGGGGTAGAGAAGTGCTTGCCTTAACGAGCTAGAATCCCGGTTTACGGTCCTTTTTATGACTCGGACCGGGAAGTTACGCACAGTTTTCAGTCCGACCGGTACGTGTTAGTTAGTTTCATATGAAAACTCCCCGTTAGCGATTGTTCGTATTGATGTACAAAAAAAGATTAATTTAATTTACTTGACGCAAATATTTAATTTTGTTTTTGTCGTTACGATCCAAGGTAATATATAGAGCAGCAATAAAATGAGATAAAAAGACACAGATAGTCAGAAGAATATGACTACATTGAAAAAGAAGTGCTAAGTTATCCGGGGTGATAAGAAATAGCCGCTGGCACATTTGAATAAAAGTGTCAATTGAAGAAAAAAATGTTCCATTCATGTAACCTCATATAATTAAACCAGTGTGAGAAGTATAAGGATATGAACTGAATGAGGTATAAATAGTTGAATGATGACTATTTGTGATGAAACGTGGCATACGAGTAGACGGTGTTCCTTCGGTTTTCCTTCAGTGATGTTTTAATAAAGATGACGCATGTCAACACAGCGCTACGTTTAAAAATTGTATGATACGAAAAGAGATAGTTTTTCATTTGACGTACGCTAGCCAAAGATGGAATCGGGCCGAACAGAAGAGAAATTAAACAAATTGCCGTAATTTGAATGCCTCAGTTTCGGCGCGTTAGTGTCACATCTACCTCGTATTTGTATATAATATAATTGGTTTATCTGATGGCACGTGATTACCCCAACCTGTTGACAATGAGATTCACAACATCCATTAGAGAGATCCACTGGCTGCAGTAGAGATGCCAACCAACCTTACCTTGTCTAAAAGACACTATCTCACTCACCAAACGAAACTTCTACTTTACGCCAGTCTTTTGTAATGCTGCGGTACATTTTCAGATGAGAATCATACGTGCAATAGCAGCTTTTGATCAAAATCGCTTGGAATCCTTTCGAAAACAGTTATATTAAAGTTCTAAACAAAAAGATATGACTAAAGGCTAGCCACGTAGCGGATGCTAATTTTCATGCCAACCTTTTTTTTATGGGAAAAGTTGCCAAACGAGCAGACGGTTCACCTGATGGTAAGTGAATTCCGCTGCCCATGGACATCTGCTACACCTGAGGGTTATAGATGCGTTGACAACCTTTTGAAAATTGGGCTCCGGCTACCTCACTCACTAGACAAAACGCGAAAGTATTTGTCATACTTCCACTTTACGCTGGTCTTCGGTGAGGTCCTGGTACTTACCCGGACGGGCCTGCTCATTTGTGCAACAGCCGAGGCTGCTGCGTGACCCTACCACCGTTAAAACCTCAAATAAAAAATAAGTGATTTGAAAGAGACATAGAGTATTTATTTAATATTATTTGTAATCACTCATTAAGTATTAACAAAAGTAACAGAATACAAAATAGTTAACCTAGTGTTTTCTCTGTATAAAACTTCTACATTCATTTGTCCGACAAATTGACGCGTCCCAAATCTTTTTCGGATCAGTAAACTCTAGTCGTGTTTAATACGATATACACCAAAGTAACTATCGTTAGGTGTTATATGATTCATGTATTATTAAAGAAACTTTTTTTTACCTCAAAGAAATCATATGTACCTTTAAATACAGTTTTCTATTTGCTCGTCTAAAGGAATATTCAAATGTAGCCCTTCGCAGGTGAATACATTCATATTTAATTCGATATCCACCGTAATGTTGCCAACATGTTGTAAATTCGCTTTCAAGCTTCAGAGACTTTAGTTTATTTTGTGCCTAAATAAATGAACCTAAACCAACAACTTTTCCATGGTATCGTATCACAACGCGTTTTCGTACATTTTAAATTAATAAAATGTACATTTAAATAAACTCCATGGACATATTTTAAAGTTTCACTCGTAAAATAATATAATAATAATGACCATTGACGTTACCGTTAGGTTTAACCTTTATATTTTTAATTGTGAATAAGCATGAAAATTTGTACACTCGAAAATGTGTGATCACGGCCGTAACACACGATAAAAGAGTTAATCTGCAACTGTTCTGTTATGCAACGTATAACGTTTTTGAAATATCTTAGGTCGCTGATAAGTACAAACATAAACTTGTATATTAACAAATTGAGCAAACATTGCTTTCAACGCCGAGGTCATTTGATATCAATAGATAATTCAAGATCGTTCTGATCTTCGGTGCCCCGAGCACGAACTAAAGTGAAATGATTTATTTTGTAAATATGGCATTTAAAAATCTTTACCGACCTCGGAGCGCTTCGAAACTTCCGCGCGAACGATGGAACATCACTTCAGTACTTCACATAACGCACTGCTTCAGATCAGGAAAATTCGAATTTGGAATGGTTGAAAAATTAAAAAAAAAAAAAAAACTCGAAGCCACTTCTAACGCACGTCGCGATGTAGAGACGAGCACGGCGCGCGCCCGATTCCCGTGACCGTTCTTATTGCACTGAACCCCAGCCGCAACTCTGTAATACTGACGACAGGGAGAGTCCCCGGTCGACCTATTCAACACGGTACGTGATACATCTACTTAATATCTATCCGAAGTGGTGCATTTCTATTTTAAATGTATAAATTACATTAAGTAGGTTCTAGGGACAAACAACGTTCGCCGAAATACAGCATTTTGTGAGCTCAATAAATATCAAGGTGTCCATATCATATCTTTCCCATACTCACTCAATTTTTTATTTTCTAAAAACCGCACAAAATCTTCTATCCATTTGAAATATATACAAATTGGAAGAAATTGCTTTATGTATAAAGTAACTATACGTCTCAATAACAACTTTTCTGTTCACAATAGTAACAAGTTTAACAAAGATGAAATACAATGAGAAAATAATAATAAATAAATAATTTTAATAAAGGCTTTTAAAGGAACATTATAATTTTCATCTGACGAATTTTCGTGGGTGCGGATTTAAGAAATCATAAACTAAAGTTCAGGCTTTTTAAAAAAATTTGAAACTATCTTGAAAGATCAGTCCTTCCTCAGATTGAATGACTGTATGCTGTAGAACAGTATCACTTGCCTATTAATATGAATAAATAAATAACCGATCCCACTCAATTTATTGTGTTTTAAGTATGTGATGTCGAGTGCATCGATAAGTGGAATTCTCGTATAGTTGTTATTTCCAATAAGTTCACGTCACTGAAGGAGAGTGCTAAAGTTATTTGAATTTCCTTAGATTTTATATATTTTTTATAATGGAATTTAAAAAATGTTATAACATGATTAATTTCTATTTTGACGTTTAACTTCCTTTTTGAAATGATGTTGTGCACACTATCTAGTACAGTCCTGTTTAGTTTTTAATCATAATTCAATTAAAAGTAACTGGAGGACCGAGCTTTGCTCGTTTTTTTTGGTAAATCGTGTATTTTGGAAATAAAAAAAAAATAAAAAATAAAGAAAGCAATGATCTGGTATAGAAAAAAGTAAAAAAAATAAGTGTGTAAATGATGGTGACAGGAACCGCGGCCTTCTGTTTCGGGGCCGCCCTGTAAAATTTTCATTACATTCAAAGTTCAAATCTTGAATTGTCATTATAGTCCAAATATTAGTTGTAAGACAATTGAGAATAATTAACTTTATTCATAACCATAAGTTTGTAAGGGAAACGCATGGTTTGAGCATGGAAATACTTTTTAATATGTTTTCCGTTTATTTCACTCGTAGTACGTACCAATTGTTACGCAAAGATGTTGTAAATTATTAAATAATTTACAACATCTTTGCGTCTTACAAGTTACAATTACTTGTCTAACCTTTCCGTATACTTTCAAAAATCTCTGAGCGAACTCCGGGCTCCGATATTATAGATTGCTCGGACAGCTCTTTTTTGTAGACTAAATATAGAATTCATATACTACACTAACTATTCATATACTGCACTACCCTACAACAAATTGCCGTATCACAAGATGCTATGAAAATAGCTGAAGTAAACTAGTCTGGCAGTGTCAATGTCTGTTAGTTGGCTAACCCTTCTAATCGCAAAAACCGCGGAGCTTAGCCTATTCGCAAGAGATGATACATGGGGACTCCACTGGAGCTTTGAATCTACTGTAATTCCCAGAAATACAGCATAGTCAACTGGATTAATGGGTACTTTATTTAATATTAAACTAAAACTTGGCCGTCTTATATTGGGAAGGGTAAAAAGAACACATCTAGTTTTTTTGGCATTTAATACCGTATTATTAACAGTAAACCAGTGGAGGATATGCGAAAGTGCACTATTCACCTCGTCATAATTTAATAAATTTCGGTCAACTTTAAAAATTAACACACACAACATCACACAACTCACTGGCATAAAAGGGGTGATCATTAATATATACTAAAAATAATAATGGGCCCAATATTGATCCTTGTGGGACACCCATTTTCATAGGGGTCCCAGCGGAATTAATATCATTTATTGATACTTTTTGGATTCTATTACTAAGGTAAGAGACAATGAGATTGTGGGTGATGCCACGAATGCCATAATAATCTAGTTTGTGAAGTAGGGTTTTGTGGTCTACGCAGTCGAAAGCTTTTGAAAGGTCGCAAAAGACACCTATTGCATCTTGTGACCTTTTTTTTTCCTTTTTCATTTGCAATATAGGGCATTATTGTGGTCATTAATTTTATGGACAAGCCCCATAAATCCCCTGTACTTTTAAGATTAATAGACTTAAAAACTTTTATAATGTCATTAGCATCTACGTGATTAAATTTAAACGCGTGGCGACAATAGGTAACTTAAAACATTAATTGCGTCTATGAGAGATGATTTTAATGTACATGTGACATTAACTGCAATTTCTGAAAAATAACTTTCGAAACTACTTGCAATGTCATTATCGGATATTATGGAAGTATTATTGTATTATTTACCTATAACCAGTTTTATAGAGTCCCTGAATATCTTGGGTCTTCCCGATATACGGCTATGTATTTTAAATCTGACGTTTCTTGTTATTCTATTTTAAGGTTTATAATAATTCTATTTGATTTTAAAAATAATCCCACAGTTATATTGAATCCTAAATGGAGAAGTCACATACCACTTAGCCAACTTGTTGCCGACCAATAGGATATGTCATATCGCAAATGTGGGATATGGTTTACACACGCAAGTAACGTGAAATGTTTACAACTTTTCGTACACCTGGTCGTAATTTAAACCTGTTTAATCTCTCAGAAAACGCATGGAATTTAAAATAAGCGACTTTAGATCATGAGTTATGTTCGAACTGATACGACGAAAACGTGTTGAGGGGTATTTTATGTATATTGTGTGGTATGAATTACTTACATTGTTAAAAATAACTTTAATGTCTGCTTTTTAGTAAAAAATGCAAGATTCGTAAGAACAGAATGATACTTGTTTTTTAATATTTAAGAGCGTGAATATTGACACGAAGCTTGTCCTTTGGAGATCAAGAAGAAGCGAGCACTCGACAACCTTAGGATGAAAAAAGTTAGAGGGTGTAAGCGGCTGACGCAGCATAATTTTTAAAAATATATCCCTCCGGAGAAATCTTGACCTCATTTTATTTATCACAATTACATTGTCATTCTTTAAGAAATTAAAATAAAGACGCAAGAATTTTTTCGATATCTTGAAAAACAAATACATTTTTATTTCATCGAAATAAGAACAAAAAGCAAAACGACTTCAAATATCGCACCCAGTGAACATTTTCTATTTGAATTTAAAGAGTTCCAAGCGACCCCACATGTAATAGTAAATTAAAGTAAACGCCTATACATGTCCCATTGCTGGGCAAAGGGCTATCTATACAGAGGGTATCAGGGTATAGTACACCACGCGGCCCCTCTGCGGATTGGCGGACTTAACCCCTCATGTGGTCCAAATGAAAGCTAAGCCGAAGCCAATGCAAAAAGACCTTTTAAAATCGGCTCATAAAAGACGCTGCTGTTCTGCGGTACCTTACATACAAAAAAATACAACTGAACCGAGAACCACTTCCTTTTTTGAGAATATTTGCATTAAAACAATAAAAGAAAGCAAATATAATTTCAGTTTCTAGGTTACATTGGTCCCTAGGCTGCGGAATCGAGAAGGCCTTGCCTGTACAAAAGGGGCCGAGTAATTTTCCAGCGCCTGGAGCTGAGGAGTGGCTCACCGAGGGCAGTTGACGCAGCCAATAATGGCAGGGTTGCAAAAGTGTTCAAAAGCATCACCATAATCATCCCGATTTGCGTGGTGGGTGTAACATCGTGGGGGGTATATAGTCCTTGTCACGTCCCCTTCCCCCCATTTATTTTATAGATTTTTCCGTTCCCTTGAAATGTTGACTACCGAAAGCATAAAAAATCAGCACTTAATATAACAGTTAATTAGGTCGTGTGGCATTTGGCCTTGAATCCATGTTGTTCGAATTTTATAAATTATAACCGAGCGTTAGGATACTGAGCTACAACGGCTCTGAGTGACATATGGGTAGATTTAATGTAGGTATAGCCTAAATAAGTTAAAGAAACAATTTAATATATTACATTTGATTTGTGTTTTTTATTTTATTAAAAACTCTTTGTTCCCGTTCTTATATACCTTAGTATCTATTATAAAACAATAACATATATGTTACAAAGAGCATTTGAAAATTCTCTGCGTAGTCCTGACTAACTAGCAACATTTTGGCAACCGTTCGACTGCACATAACACTAAATGCGACCAAAATCTTATAGGGTGTTGGCTGTAAGCCCATAATTCCAACAATATATCCTACCCCGGCACTGACAATGCTAAGGATTTGATGTAACTTAATATTATAAATTTGTATTGTTGAGTTGCATCAAATCCTTCTTGCTATATTCATTGTATTATAAAAAGATAAAAGTGCCGCACAGAAGGCCGGCGTGAGGTATAAATATTATACTTTTGCATTTTTCATCAATCATGTTTAAATTTATGTAATTTTAAATGCGTAAATATGCGGGAAGTTGATGGATGCAGGTGGCGTACGTGGCAGTCTATGGGGGAGGCCTATGTTCAGCAGTGGAATTAAACAAGCGGAGTTGATTATGATGATGATCATCATCATTTAGTTTAGAAATGTCTGTGAATATCTTAGTCAAAATATTTATATAAATAATTGGAAGTGTCTAGTTTGCCACTAGTGCCTCTAGTGGTAAGGTAAGAAATAATTCTATGTTGTCGCAATATGTAGAACAAGAAATAATGGTATTCTGTTGTTTCTTATAATGGATTAGGTTAGGTTCGATGTAAGTCACAGATTCGACACGGAGCACCCCAATTCCATGTGATAAAAAATGCGAAGCTAGAAGCTCACTATCGTCGGAGATCCTGAGTAGAGCAAGCCCGCGAGTAGAAGGTCAAGTGGGTGAAGGGATACTCAGGGGCGCCATAGGGAGAGTTCTGGCGAGAGTGCAACAGAGGCGAAAGAGTCAAATTTAGCATTTGCAAAGTAAAGTAATGTACAATTTGACAAGAAGTATTTAGATATAAGAGTCCTGTTACTGTATTTCCCCTTCGGGTTGATCCAACTTTTTCGAGCAACTGCTAATTTTATTATCTAATTAATAAAATTAGCAATAACTTATATATGAACCAACGAGTAATAACTTGTGACGGAATAGCATTTTATGTTAGACTGCTACTTTAAGAATCATTTCCCTACTCTATAATGTATATTCAAAATTAAATTTTCTTGGATTGCGTTAAGTAACACATTTGAATACCTAATAAGATGGAATGTACTATAAGAATTATCTTTTTTCTAATACTACCTACTAGAATTACTTAGCCGCTAGGACTAGGTAATTCTATTTACTAAATTGGTAATTCACAGGTAGCAGATGACACTTCCTAAACAATTTCCTTGCACAGTCTTTACGCAACGGTATGTACAAGTTATACGGTATTTCAAAACATACGGATACTACTACTGCGTGGGTGAAATTTAATCACGGTTAGTTCATGATTTTATTATAAGTAAATCCTGGTACCAAAAAATACCTTGTAATTAATACAAAAATGACCTTTAAGTTATTGTATCCTGTCCAACCCGAATATAATGCCAATATTATAAGTTAATAAATGTTTATAACTTCAAGTCCTAAGTACACACAAGTTCAAGTGTTAAGGTGAATAGTTAAATTGACTATGTATTCATATACTTCACAAATATTTTTTTAACATAATTTGACAAAAAAAAATAACAAACATGTTTACAATATATTAAATTGCACAAGAAAGAGGCTGCTGCGATCAATTCATTTCCATAGCGATCAATTCATTCAAATAATAACTAATAAGACACAAACGTTCATTTACAAGTTTTTTGAATTTAGCAACTGATTCAATTTGAACGTTTTGTTGTAAAAGCGTATACATTGAAGGTTATAAAAATACCCCATTAAAGATTTACTTACTCTACGCAATCATAAAAACATCTAGAATTTCTTTTTGTTATGTCATTTGCCAACAAGAACAAAAGTAATGTTTACCTTCCGATAACCTTCCAAAAATTCTAGGTTAAATATGTATATGTTCAAGTAAATAAATCTAACACCGAACGTATTTTCAATATCAATGCAAAGTAGATTCTTTAATCACCTAATCTCCATGAATAAGCTAAGGTGGGGCCCCAGTGACCTTCTTAAAAGAAATGAAATCTTACAAGATGGATAAAGGTTCTAGGTCTGCACTCTGCAAAAGTTTGAAGTTGGATATTAGATATGAATTGCGAACTGGGAACACTGTGTCAATATACTCTTTGTAGATAACAAGACCACTCATTCTATGCCGCAAGTATTAGAAGTTAACAAACTGTATCATCTTCCATAAGGATTAACCTCTTAGAATAAAATATGTCATATAACATTACTCAAAACTGGTTAAGTTTCAATGAAGAAATTAATAAGGAAGCCAAGAATAAATTTTAAGAAGTAACATTACTTACTGCTATTGTATTCAAACTATGAATAACACTTTTTTACGGTCGGTTTTGGTGACGATCAATAGTTTCAGATTTAATATTGACGTTGATACAATTGGGTCGGTTGTTGACCTTAATTGTATCGAAGTAGATCGACGAAATCATCGGGTACCTTGTGATAGATGTGTAGACAAAGATGGTGCGTTTATTTTAACATTTTTTTAATGTGAAAAGTTGCCAAATGAGCAGATGGTTCACATGATGTTAAGTGAATACCGCCGCCCATGGACATCCGCTATACCCGAGGGTTACAGATGTGTTGACAACCTTTTGAAAATTGGGCTCCGGCTACGTCACTCACTAGACGAAACGCGAAAGTATTTCTCATACTTCCACTTTACACTGGTCTTGTGTGAGGTGCTGGTACTTACCCGGACGGGCCTGCCCATTCGTGCAACAGCGGAGGCTGCTGCGTTGCTCTACCACCGTAGCTGCGTGGCCCTACCACCATATAATTTTACAAAAATATTTTATTTTATTTTAAATTAGTTTCAAAACGCTACTTTTATCCGTTCCGTTAACTTTGTATATTTTTAGCCATATAAGTAAAAATTAAAAAAAAATTCCTATATGTATGGAGATACCAAAATAATATGCCGTATGCTCTAATTAGCTCGTTAATTATTAACCAATAAATTTATCTCTATTATTATTATTTTGTTTAGAATTTTTACTGGTAATAAGATATTCAGGTGAGACATTTCGGGAATCCCAGAACGTACACTTACAATTAGTTACGAAAATGAAAATGGTAATCACATCATTATCATCAGCATCTTTTCGGTCTATTGGAGTCCTCTGCTTAACATAGGCCTCCCCTGAAGGCTTCACGAAGTACTTAAAACAGTGCCCCTAGGACCATACTTGAAAGTTTCATGATAAACAGAACAAGCTAATTTTGAAATGCTTACGTAATAGATACTGATAAATATTAGAGCATACATTTTTGTTGGTATTATTTAAAGTGAATTAATGGTTTCAGAAGCCAACCGCATTCCAACAATATCGCAATCGGAATGAAAAAAAAATACACGGTAATATTTTTTTACATTGCTATTGAATAACTTTAAAATACTTAAGGCTCGTATTTTTTGCACGTTTACAGTGAATGATACAGCATCTCTTACATATTCGGACTTAATAAAATAAATAGATTTGGAAAACTTTTATAACTGTCCACCACTTGCGAGTAAAAGGCGAATTTTTTATTTTTAATGTGCATACGACTGTCTGTCACTGTGTGTATGTCTGTTTGTCTAAACCGTGATAGTTGAAACGGTTGAAATTTTCACACATGATTTATTTCTGTTGCCGCTGTAACAAAAAATACCAAGAAATATTAAAATAAGAAAATATTTAATGGGGCCCCCATACAACAAACGCTAGGCGGTTGCTAGGCAACCTATAGGTACTTACCAATTAGTTTATTATAGATAATGATACGGAACCATTCTTGCGCGATTCCAACTCAAACTTGGCCGGTTACATACATAGAAATATTAATAAGACGTTATATTATTCAGCTGTTAAATAGTCATCACTGCTTTAATCTTCGAAAGCATGCATATAAATGTTAAGCAGAATTAATTAACTCAAATATTGTTGAATAAATATATTAAAAGATAACTCGGCGAAATTGGTAAAATAAAAAGGCTCTGCAGATATTTCAGTTCCCCCCACGGTCTTATTAAATTTAAGGTTATTCGTCTATAGAAAAACAGTCTCCTGGCGCATCTTCAGATCTTGCGAAGCGGAAAATTAATCTTCACCTCAATTAATTAATTTGGCCTTAAATGTTTCTCGCTATCTAGATTTTTCCACAATATATAATGATATTGATAATGATTTTTTTTATTTGAATATATCTTAATCTTTTATGACTGCAAGTTGCTGAATTTAAAAGATTTTGACTACAATGGAGTTTAAGAATTTGGTTGGAGTTCTCATAGCATAGCGGGAATCTGGCCAACCGGCGAATTGCCGTATAAAATGTCAAAGTTAACTGTGGTAGGGCCCTACCACAGTTACTTTGACATTTTACACACGCAACAGCTTCGGCGTTTAAGATGTGGATAATGTAGTGGGCTGCAATATCATTACTACATCAACCCAACAGATTTGTTTATATCATATATTGTAGCTGTTTGTTATCCCCAATAAAATATCAAATATATCATATCATGCTGATTTGCTGTCATTAAATAATGTTATTTATCAACTATTTCTTAAGAAAACTAAATTTAGCTCTAAATTACGTGAACGCTAAAAATAAAATCTGATACACATTATTTTAGCCTATCACTTACAGAGATATATGTATATTATTCACTCTCTAATTTTTTCCCAATATTTCAATTAAATATTATATTCCGGTCAGTGTTTTGCAATAGCTCTACGCTATTCATTACTATCTATATTCATTTTTATAGCTGTTACGTCATACCATATCTTCAAAACGTATAAAGCTATCACTTATGCAATTATCATTCCATATAATAAGCAACAAAATTACGTGACATAAATGTTTACGGCTATTTTATTGCTATATTCAATTCAATGCAGATGAAGCATAATTTATTACGCTATTGACGTAGGTAATTTGTCAAATTGTATATTTCAATTTGCGCTATCAATAAAGCTTCTAGTACAAAGTTATGAAAAATACAGAACCGTTTTCCTTTTGGGTCCCTATAAATGACTCATCCTATTGCTACCCGTCAAATTATTAAGAGTCGAAGTTTTTTTTATTACTAGGAATCGAAATGCACGATACGGTTTTGTTTTGTTTTTATTAAATTCTCTCAAAATATGTCCGTTAAATGGCCGTTAGATGAAAAGTTGAATTGCTATGAAAGAATGCGGGATCATATCTTTATATGGTGATAAGGATTCTAAAGCGCTTCTCCCTCAGATGTATTTGTGTATACGTCGGCAATATACTTACCAATTTTGTGAATTGTCATCTAATATTCTCAGTGTACGCAGAATAATAGTCATAACCTGTACGGTCTAATAAATATATTTACTAGCTGTTTAACACGGCTTCGCCCGCGCGGCCAAAGTGAATAAACAATGAGCTTTTTAGTATACACCAGAATATCTTGCAGATGGCAGAATTTTTTTCTACTTAGTTAACAATTATCATTACCTACCTATATTTTGGACTATTCACACAATATCTCTATAAATTATAGCCTATGTGTTATTCGGATGTATAAATTATATTATTGTAAAGTTTCATTAAAATATATTCAGTAGTTTTTGCGTGAAAGAGTAAAAATCATCCATCCATGCATACAAACATTCGCGTTTATAATATTAGTAACAAAGTAAGAATTTTGATTTAGCTTCTTAATACAGGAGGATAGAAGACAGTGCGACATGATATCGTTAGGAGAAAGTTAGTGAATGTGACACGAGCCGATGGGATAACACAAAACAATCCATACAAACAATCACATAGAGCAGTGGAAGTCGTTGGACGTATGTATTTATTTATTATTTATTTGCACACTTTTTTGTTCTAACTGGTACAAACGGTGGGCTTAATGCCATAAGGCATTTTCTACCAGCCAACCGGAAAGTTAGTGAGAGAGCAGTGTAGGTGCTAGCTATATAATAAGGATTATATAATATGTATACATACATTATGATAATAATTATTAAACACTTACAACAATAAATACATCTATATTTATATGAATACTATTATAATAGGTAAATATATATATATATATATATATATATATAAAACATTAGACGGTACATATACGTACAATTAAAATATTTATAAATACTAAATGTTAAAGGTACTGCAACGAAAATAGAAAACATGTTTTCATAAAAAATACTTTCGTTATAATGTAGGTGCTCGATATACAGCATATAATAATAATTTTCGTTTCAAAACGAGATACCGTTTTTATCTTCTACTTTCGGGCTTTTAAAACCGAATTGTCGAGACTAATTACTACTTTTAATTTTATTACTTTGAAAAAGCTAACAATAGTATTGTCATTACAGTATTCCTTAAAAGATCAAATAAGACAAGATTATTGTTTATTTGGTATCACAAATGGTAGTAATAATGCCTGGGGAGTTAACCAGTTACAAGTTATATAGCATAATCAAAAGGGTTACGTAAATTGCAATAAAGCGAGTATGATATACTTAATAATAAAGATAACAAAATAGAAACAAGAAGAAACATCTAAGAAAGGAAAGTAAGTAACATCCGAAACATGTCCCACTGCTGGGCAAAAGCCTTCTTTGTACATCTCTGTACCTCCTCTGTCCACCACGCGGCCCACTGTGGATTGGCGAACTTCACTTATTTTCGATATGATTTTTTTATTATTATTTAGAAAATATGCAGGTTTCCTAACGATATTTTTCTTCACCGTTGAGCACATGATGAGTTAGCACTTAAAATTAACAATTTCATTGGTGCCGGCACTGGAGATAGAGCTCAGGTTGCTCTAGTATATATAACGAAAGGCGAGCGCCCAGACATTGAGCTATCACGGCTACGATAAAAAGCTCGAAGAAAGCTCATGACTAAAAAAAGAAAATACTTTTGCCGACTTCTGCGGCTTTTAACGTAGTGTAGTGTTGTGCTCTGCCTAAGGCCGTTGCGTGGGTAAAATATTACACATACTTTCCGACTCAGAGGTGACTATTGTTTCATCCGATAAGCACATCGCATTACACTACAGCTATACTCAACCAAGAGCACCTAAAGCTCAGACGATCAGGGCTATTTTTGTAGACACCCACGTTTCGGTGGAGAGGCTTATTCTAATTTATTCACCACCGCCTAGTGCGTAGGCCACAAAGGTAAACAACCGTCCGTTACTACCTTACACCTTACAACCCCGAAATCATTCCGCTTCGTGCTCTCGTACGGAACGGACGTCTCTCTAAGACGGAGGGCACATGCCACCCGAATTAGACGCCACTCGCAACCTCGGTTGCAATTTAAATCTTGTGCAAATAGTGCAGTAGTTTAGTGTTAGTGTAGTGTTGTGCTCGTAGGCAGGTTCCTGTTTTGTAAGTAGAATCCTACACACACTTCTCGCCTCAGAGGCGGCATTGTTTCATTTATTAACTGTGTGCTTGTTGCAATAGGCGACAGCTAGGTACCCACCCTAGCGCACCTAAAGCGCAGGCAAACTAGTTGTTATTTTTAGGCACACACCTCCCTGCCGCAAGGTGGGGTGGCTTATTTAGCTCACACACGCCGGCGGGGCTACAAGCCCCAAAGGCACTTACGCCGCGATGGGCTCCCTTTTCGAGGAGTTCGTACGCAAGGAATGCCCCGCTATGTGGGAACGTTTTCTTGCCTATAGAGCCGAGCATAGGCAAGTAGCCGATCTTGCGTCACCGCCATTTCCCGCGCCGTCTGCGCCCGTTACCCCGTCGCCCTCCGCGACCTTAGAAGCCCCCGTCCCGTCGGCATCCGCCTACGCCTACTCGCCCGTAGCGCCTTCCGTGCAACCGAACCCGACCTCTTTTCGCTCCGTCGTACCCGACTCACAATCGGACGGCGGCTCAGACATGGAGGTCGAAACGACCCCCGTGAACAACGCGAACGCCGACGGCTTCACCGTCGTCAAATCGCGCAAAAAGGGCAAGAAACGCCCCGCTACTGACAGCGACCCCGAAAGCGAGGCCGCCCCGTCAAACCGTCCCACCGCGACGCCCGCCAAAAAGGCAGCCGCGACTGCCCAGTCGGAACCGACATTCGCCTCCGAGCGAAAAATCAAGCCACCGCCGCCAATAATAATTCAAGAAAAGTGGCACCAGGTGTGTTCGTGGTTTGAACACCACAACATCCGAGACCCCCGGTCCAAAAATACTAATATGGATATCCGCGTATACCTAGACTCCACGGACGATTTCCGCCGCGTAACAAAATACTTGCGCGAAGCCAAGGTAGGTTTCCACACCTACTCACTACCCGAAGAGCG
Organism: Iphiclides podalirius; assembly: GCA_933534255.1. Classification (NCBI taxonomy): domain Eukaryota; kingdom Metazoa; phylum Arthropoda; class Insecta; order Lepidoptera; family Papilionidae; genus Iphiclides; species Iphiclides podalirius. The sequence goes on along the minus strand of OW152826.1, from coordinate 7,367,591 downwards.
TAAACTTCGGGTCGTTATCAAGGGCGTCCTGAAAGAATCGGATGTCGATAGGGCTAAGGTCGACATCCGCACACAGGGATACCCTGTGCACGCCGTACGTCGGCTCACACACCCTCGCACCCGTGTCCCTATGGACATGGTAATGGTTGAACTTGACCCTACCCCGGAAGGTAATGCCATCTTCAACCTAAAGAGGGTCTGTGGGCTCAGTCACATAGTCATCGAGCCCCCGCGTAAATCAGGAGTTGTGGCACAGTGCCACAACTGTCAACATTTTGGCCACACGGCAAACAACTGCTTCGCTCACCCTAGGTGCGTCAAATGCACCGGTGACCACGGCACATCCGAGTGCACGAGGCCTAAAGATTGCGCAGATCCACCGGACTGCGTAAACTGTCACGCTACCGGCCACCCGGCTAGTTATAGAGGCTGCGCCAAGGCCCCGAAAACTCCCGCGAGAAAATCTCCCGCGAAATCTACGCTGTCCAAACCCGCGCCCGTTAAATTCATTCCCGCGCCCGTACCCGTCATAAACGCCTGGGCGAAACCCCAGGTGGCCGCGCAGGTAACCACGCCGGTAATCCCGGTCGCCTCACGACCGATCGCACAATCGCTGCCCGCCTGTCAAACGGCGCCGCGGCCGTAGGTGCAGCCAACTCCGTCGGTTTTCGCGGAAAATAAAGACGACCCATTCGCGCAAATCGCAAACATCTGCAGCCTATTAGACACGATCAATAGGCAGGAACTCGCCGTATTGTCCGTTAAAATAGCGGCCGCCACATCTGGCAACGAGCGTCTTAGGGCAATTAGCCAACATAAAACGTTTGTGGAAGCCCTTTGGGCTTTTACGAGCCAACCGTAAAAGAAAATAGTCCGCCCAATAAAATCCGCCGCGTCGTTAATTAGACCCATAAAAACACCTTAATGGGAAGTACAACCGCAGGTAGAACAAAACCTCGGGCTCTGGTTGTTTCGTAAAGCAAAGTAAATTAACAGCCAATACATGCCCCACTGCTGGGCAAAGGCCTCCTCTATACAGAGGGTATCAGGGCATAGTCCACCACGCGGCCCCACTGCGGATTGGCGGACTTCACATATTTTCGAAATATATATATATATATTTTTTTTTTTGTTATTATTTCGAAAATATGCAGGTTTCCTCACGATGTTTTCCTTCACCGCGGAGCACGTGATAAGTCAGCACTTAAAGTTAAAAACTTCATTGGTGCCGGCACCGGGGATCAAACTCAGGTTGCTCGAGTATATTGAATTAAAGGCGAGCGCCCGGACACTGAGCTATCACGGCTTGTTTCGTATTTCAACGCAAACGGCATAAAGGGTCAAAGGGACGAAATCGCGGAATTCCTTCGCGATTATAACGTTGATATTTCTGGGAGGCACATTAATTTATTATAAACGGTCCTTGCACTGTTGCCCGCTCGACATTCCAGAGCTAAGTCAAATAGAGGCATCCGCGTGTAGGTTAGCGCTCACCGGCCACAGGCCGCTTGTACTAGTCTCAGCCTACCTCTCGGGGAATAGAACCTTACTTCAAAGCGACCTAGATACGCTATTTAACTTAGGCCCTTCCGTGATAATTGCAGGAGATCTAAACTGCAAACACGGCTCATGGGACACCAACAGCATCGCAAATAACAACGGAAAGCATCTCTTTAGCTTATCCGATAACCTAAACTTTACCATAGTCGCTCCCGCGACTCCCACTAGGTATCCTACGGTGGACAACTACCAACACGCATCACCGAGTGTCCTAGACATCATGTTATTCAGGGAGGTCTCGCTCGACATCGAGTCGATAGAGACAATCCATGAACTAGACTCAGATCACAGGCCCGTCCTGTGTAAACTGGGCCAGAACGCCGGCGCGGTCCCTCCGAACAAATCCGTAGTGGACTGGCATCGTCTTGAGGTCAAACTCAAGGCCTTGGACCCCCAGGACTTAGTAGACCTACCCGAGACGATAGCTACGTCCGATGACGCAAATCAAGCGATAGCGAGTCTCCGAGAAACTATTACTTCCGCAGTCACAGACTCGGAACGGACGGTGAAACTGTCGGGCGACCGACGGTTTAACTTTCCGCCCGACCTAAGACTGCTAATTAGACAGAAAAAATGCAGCCAAACGCGCCTTCGACCGATACCGATCGGAATCGAACCGAACCCTACTTCGACGCCTTCAGCTAGAAGTCAAAGATCGTATATCGGAACACCGACATACAACCTGGGACAATCTCCTAGAGGACATCGAGCCATCGCACACCGCCTACTGGTGGTTGGCCCGCAGTCTGAAAGCAGACCCCCGCGAATCTCTACCGCCGTTAGTTAGACCTAATAGCGCTTCAGTAGCCCTAGATTACTCCGAAAAAGCCGAATGCCTTGCGGACAACCTAGAGCAGCAATGTACGCCATCGCGCGAACATACCGATACAGTCCACCTAACGGAGGTGGACCGCGTAATCGAGAATAGGGCTGCGCTTCCACCGGAAGGCGAACCTTTAAATTCAGTGACCCCCGAAGAGGTCCAAGATATTATTAAAAATCTAAAACCGAAATCCGCCCCGGGCCCAGATAATATCAGTAACAAAATTCTTAAAGCTCTCCCTGGGCCGCTTATCTGTTTACTGGCGACCATTTACAACACTTTACTCTCCAGTTGCTCCTTTCCCGACGACTGGAAAGAAGCCACGGTTATCGGCATTCGCAAGCCGAATAAACCAGCCAACCAGACCTCTAGTTATCGTCCCATCAACCTCCTCAGTTGCCTGGGGAAGCTCTACGAGCGGCTTTTATTAAACAGGCTCAATGAACACGTGTTTACCAACGGCCTTCTGCCGGCGGAACAATTCGGCTTTCGAGCTAGACATTCCTGTCCCGATCAACTATTCCGCCTAACGGAACATATCCTAAAAGGCCTAAATCACCCTAAACATATTAGTACAGGGGCTCTTTTCTTCGATGTCGCAAAAGCATTCGACAAGGTCTGGCACAACGGCTTGCTTTACAAGCTGTACACACTCAAAGTGCCAGATAGGCTCGTACACACCATCCGGGCCTTCCTGTCAAACCGCTCTTTTCGATATCGAGTTGAAGGCACCCTCTCCACAAGCCGCCGCCTCACGGCCGGCGTACCACAAGGCTCCTGCCTCTCACCTTTGCTCTTTACGCTCTACACGAGCGATATACCTAAAGACCCCCACGTCAATCTCGCGCTTTTCGCGGATTACACGGCGCTCTTTTATGCAGACCGCAACCTTAGACTACTAACCACTCGACTCCAAAGCGCCGCCGACCGCCTCGGCGACTGGTTCCGCAAATGGAGAATAGAAATAAATCCCGAAACGAGTGTAGCGATTCACTTCACACGAAGTACTTACCCGTCACATCTTTATAATGGTCCTCGCCAATGCAGAAAGTTGGGGGAAAAATCCCTTTATGGCCAACCGCTCCCCTGGGAGAAAAAGGTCAAATACTTAGGAGTCACTTTCGACTCACGTATGTCATTTACTACGCACATTAATAACTTTCGTAATAGAGCCGCGTTCGTCTCCGGCCGGCTACAAAATTTAACTAACGCTAAAAGTAAAATGCCCTTAAGGCACAAATTATTATTATATAAGACCTGCGTACGACCTATTATGTCCTACGCATGCATGATTCGCGAATATTTTAAAGACCTGACCAAACGGTTCTTCGATAGAGCCGAACATCATCCCAACCCTCTGGTGGTAAGCGCAGCAAATTACCAACCCGACACAAACGCGAACTTCAACAAGCGTCGCCCGCGAAACGTCCTCATCGACCCGGTCGAGGAAGGGGACTTAGATACGCCGGACCCACCGCCGGGGGTCCCGCCGGACAACACTACACCCACAGTTAGTGCAATAACAAACACACTAGTTCGCCCTCGCCTCCGAGCACGGCGAGACCAACACAACGCGTACACAAGGTACACCCGCGTTCCAGGGTGGTTCTCACCGCCCCCAGCCACTGATTAGCTAAAAACACAGTCGACGGCCATCGGGGTCTCGGTCCGCACCGCAACTTCGATGGCCCTTAGATGACATGTCGTTAAACGCACGCATGAGCACATGCGCGGCCGTGAGCACATGCCAACCCGTGGGTTCTGGCTAGCCCACCGGTTCTGCGTCAGATGAAGCTTTAATAATCTCGGGACTGAAAGCAAAAACATCAGTTAATACAAGATACTACAAGAACCCCGAAATCTAAAATCTTTTTTATTATTATTTTTTTTATTTAAATAATCATAAAGTTCTCAATATTATTTATGTACTAAGTTTTTTTTATTTTGCGAAATTACAATGGCTGAGGAAGAAAAGGACATACTATAATCTATCAATACGTGCTTATTCCAGTATACTAGGGGAAGAAGGCATTGTAAAAACTCTGGACATAAGCATAAGTACGTAAAAAACTAAAGTAACAGCTTATACATTTCCCTGCTGGGCAAAGGCCTCCTCTGACTACGTAGCGGATTTGAGAACTTCACATATCTTCGAAATATTTTTTTGTTATTATTTCGAAAACATGCAGTTTACCTCACGATGTTTTCCTTCGCCGATGAGCAAGTGATAATTTAGCACTAAAAATTAATAATTTCATTGATGCTGGCACCGGAGATTGAACTCAGAATGGTTGAGTATAAAGAAATAAAAGAGAGCGCCCGGACAATGAGCTATCTCGACTGATACATACTTAATTAAAAAAATCTATAGTCATAACCATTGTCAACTGTAGTCGTCTTATTTTACACTGAATTTTGCCTAAATATGTATGTGAAATGGATGATATGGCATGATGAAAATCAAGTCACGCACATGTACTATTATCTTAAATTTCATTAAAATATGAAATAAACAGGCACGATAAACCGATAATATATGTTATTCTTGCAAATTTAATAAATATTTAACGCTACACTGAATAGCATTATAAAAGATGTTTTTGAAGTTGTAAAGACAACATGGTAACAAAAGCTGTCTGTCTTGAATAATTGCTTCCTCGTGCGTAATTTTGGATTCTATTACATGGAATATTGAATAGAATAGCGGAGGTTGTTTACTTGGAAGGCAGTAACGTGTTAAACGGCCTGAGGATTGATGTAACATCTTTTAACGCGTAACTCTGAGAAAAGCCAAGTTTTTCTGAAATAGACATAAAAACCGTCTAAAGAACTTCTTGCTTCATAATATGTTTATTTTGTGTTAATGAAATAGATACACTAATGAAAACATGACTGTTAAATAACCGATAGGCATAATACAAAGATACTCTAAATTAAGTTTTTGAAGTGAAACTTCTTTATCGGGGTTGGAAAAAAATTTAGTGTAACATTTTTGCGTTACGCGCCATCTTGTTCTTATCTTAAAATGTTCCTCTAACGCCATCTAGTGTTGAATAGGGGGTTTTATGTCGTCTTTATTCTTTAGTGGTTGTAATAGTTGACGCTAGATGGCGTTAGTTCCTCTGTATGTCCATAACAATATATATATATATGTTATATTAAAGTGATCAGCAAAATCAAAGGGTTTATTTTAATTCTAATTCTAAAATGTAAACAATATATTTCGTATTTCAGTTACCATAAGCCATTAATAACACAAATATGTAATAACGACATCAATGATAGTAATAATTCTATTACAATTAATGAAATTCAATAATAATATTTGTAGTAATGACTAGCTCTAATACTTCAGAGCACGACACTGTAGAGACTTCCTCTTCTCCAAAGGCAGGCACCGCCCACCGTGACCTGACTGCGCCTTCCACCGAAGACACAATCTGAAGCTGACCGATGATGCTCTTCGAAGCCTCGATCGGCTCCTGGAACTTGCGGTTGCGACGTCGATCCAACGTCCGCAAGTTCGGTTTTCCAAAAAAACTTAACTCACAACACTCGCGCGCGAGTCGACTGTCTGCCTTCTACTCACTGGCTGACTATTCGGCAACGAAGGACCATGTACAAATTCAAAGCGGTTGTATTTTGGGTCCGTGAGGTTAATTGAAATAAACAAGGTTCACGTTGCAAGTTTTTTAATCAACAACTTTTGCGGACTATTACAACGACTCATACTAATTACAACGGTCAAACCATAGTGTGTTTTAATTTACTACTAACGCTACCTATGTATCACAAATAAGAAACTAAATATTATACAAAGCTAAAATGAAATAATTTTAGAATTTGTATTTTCTGTAAAGTTGCATAAAGTAAATAATTTTTTGAAAAATAACGTCATAAAAAAGTTTCACTTCTTACGAACGCTAGTACACGCACACATTTTTTTTATATAGACCGTCAAATAGAATGACAGAAACTTTTCTAAAGAATGTAATAGCTTTAGACGGAACGATGTCTGTCGGGTCTGCAAGTCTCATAATAATTGTATCAATTTGTTGGTACTGTTTAATGAATTTGAATTCTGGTACGAAGTGCTTTTAATGTGTTTTAATAAAACACTTGAAAATGTCCCTAACGATAGTTTTAATTTAATTTCATTTAATATTTATTTTATAATTTTGAGAAGACTACTTCATAGCTGTTCTAGAAATATAATTATATAATGTTATAAATAATAGATAGCGAATAAGTGAAAATGCCATCAACACTAATGGATGATGGAAATTTGGACCTAACTTTGATGGATTGCTTTTACTTGAACGTCAAAAACACTTTGTGGGGCATCCCATTCACTTAACAGGTTACTTTAAGGTACCAAGTTATGTTATATACATTACTTTCTACTCCATTTAACTCGATCGTTTATTTCCAATACAAAGAGATGTTTCGTTTTAGGGCTCCGTACCCAAAGGGTAAAACGGGACCCTATTACTAATACTGCCTGTCTGTCTGCCTGTTTGTTTTTCCAACTTAAAAAATATTTATGTGGGACTCCCGTACAACAGACATGATTTTGTTGCCGTTTTATAGATAATGGTGCGGAATCCTTCGTGCTCGAGTCCAACTCGCACTTGGCCGTTTTTTTTGTATTGGGACGATCTGTAACTAAACGTTGGTACATTTGAGTAAATTAGTTTACTTTTTCACAATGTAATGAATATGTACCTCGGAAATACCGTTCGAATTAAAACGTTAGAATAGCAACAATGAAGTACTTTATAAAAGATAAAATGCTTAGTAAATTGTTAGAATATGCTGGGAACAACTGCAGGTGCAGCAATACCAGTGATATGTTAGGAAACTAAAGCAAAAATACTTTGTATAGAACGCCAACGTCATTCTAATATATCTATTTTAGTCTCTATACGTTTATTTATTCGATATAAGCTTTCAACACAAGAACAGAAGTCTTTGTTTTTTTCATTGATCATTATTCAGTGTTAAGTTAAAATCGAAATCAGCAAGGGTGTGGAGCCTGTGAGAGTCAAAGCCGGAAGTGGACAGTGGCGCTCCCATGTGTGTCCTTTTTGTGACGTGTAGTTTTCTGTTAGCCCGGCGGTTTTGACAGCTTCGGCGGAAGAGATCCGTAGGCAGACGAACCAAGGACTCTGAAGAACAACGTAGCTGGTGCACGACGACGACACAAAGACGCCGTCTGCTCTTCGTGCATCAGCAACACCGCTGACCTCACATTCGCTGTGCCTTTGAGTGTATTTGAGTTAGGTCTGTCTGATATTGAACGCGGAGGTTTGCGGCGGGCGGCGCCTCGTTCGGCGTTATATCGACACGGTTAGTTTGCGCCCCGTTGGAGGCCTCTGACCTTACTACGTCGTCTTACGCGCACTATCACTACATAGTATAAAACAAAGTCGTCCCGCTGTCTGTCTGTCCCTATGTATGCTTAGATCTTCAAAACTGCTCAACGGATCTTGTTGCGATTTTCTTTAATAGATAGAGTGATTCAAGAGGAAGGTTTATTTGTATAATTCATGCATAATGTAGTAGAGGAACACAGGTAATTTTAGAGGTTTCTAATGGGATGTCGAAAACAAACATTCAGAATTGTACCCGTGCGAGGTCGGGGCGGGTCGCTAGTTATTAAAATATATTAATTGCTCGTGTTAGCATGTCGCCTGGGTCGTCTATAACGTTTATCGGAAGGCGTAGTCTCAGATGCACGGTCCGAGGGCGTGCAGGATAGATTCTGAAAGCTTTCACCAACGGGTGTTTGTACGGGTGTTAATTTTTTGAAGAGTCTATTAGGAGGGATATGCGCGAAACGGGCATTCGTATATGTCATAATGGAATGAATACACTATATACAGTGTGTCGTTACCATCGCGACAATAAATGAACACACGTCTAACGCTACTTGCCAATAATTATAAAAAAATCTTAACGTTAAAAAATCCATAATTAAAAAAAGTTTTTCGAACTAACTAATTAAGTAAAAAAGAAACAAAATTTGTAACATCCTATACAACTACAACTGACTGATTCATACATTCAGAGACTTTTTCATTCGTTGCTACAGCGTCGCATTACAAAGCTCTCCTTCTAACAGTATGTTTTGTCTCTTTTAAATTCATTCAACCCATTCATATGCTTTGTGACCTTTTCAAATGAACTTTAAGTTACAGTTTTATACGTAAGGATGTTCTAAAATTCTTTGTTTTGGAAAATTTAATAACTCGGTAAATATTGATGTTTAAAGAATGTAAATGTTTAATACAATTTTAAAAACTTATCCTCGATATGTGTCTTCATTAATTGTCGCGATTGTAAAGACACACTGTATATGTATGTGTCCACTCCGCCCAAGCCTACACCCGGTTACAAGATGCGCAGGCGTCATACGCTCCCCCTGATAGTGAGAGACTGAGCGGCAGACATGGGGGTGTCTGTCGCTCAATATGGGGCTCGTGACGTCTGCTGTGCCAATTGCACCGGCACAGCACCATGTAGTAGAGGAGGCCTAAAAACGCCATAGTCGCGCAATCATATACATAAAATTACTTAGTGTCACGGTGTTTGTAATTGAACTCCTCCGAAACGGCTCGACCGATTTTCGTGAATCCAGGGTGGAAAATCGACCAATATCTATTTTTCATCCCCTTAAATGTTAAGGGAGGTCCACCCCAAACATTTTTTTCTACCCTACAAATAATTTATATGGCAAAACAACGTTTGTCGAGTCAGCTAGTAATTATATAAAGAAGATAACATAATAAATACTATTGACTGTCAATAAACAGCATTAATTTTAATATTCAATTGACATAACATTTTCAATATTCATATAGGTATTTGTCGTTATGACATGCTAATAACGTTTTTATGTCGTTTTTAAGTCGAATTAATTACATTTTAACCGACTTCAAAAAAGGAGGAGGTTTCTCAATTCGACCGTTTATATTTTTTTATGTGTGTTCAGGGATAACTTCGTCATTTATGAACCGATTTTGATGATTCTTTTTTTGTTGGAAAGGAGATATCCCAAGGGTGGTACCATGATAAGGAAACCCAGATCTGATGATAGCATCTTAGAGAAATCGAGGGAGGGAGAAATCCTCAAATGTTATAGGCGTTGACAATGTTTTATTAGTTTCCTGTTTAAAGTCGGTTTTTTTTTTGTTGAAAATTATTACACTAAAGTTTCTTGGAGGGTTCACTGGTTGAGGTTTATGAACAAGCTATAGAATAAATTGCAGCTAGCTAAACCTAACTTTTTAACAAAGGAAGGTTTGAGTTAAATTCTCCGTACAATCTCCTGGGTTATTTTATTCCAACCCCGTAAGATTATTCTACCTTTAATAACATATTTTACATTATTATATTTATATATATTATATTATACATATCAACGACTGTGATAATACTGATTTCACTGAAATATTAATTAAATTAAATATAAATAATCAATACAGTTTCTACAAAACAAAAATCAAAACTAAAATCTATATGAATTACAATAAAAATCGAGAGTGTAAAAGTATCATTTCGTGATTAAGAATTAAATAAGTGATGAATAAGTTCATGAATAATTTAATAATTACGCCATGGTTCACTGCGTGCTCCCATTTATATTCAAAAACAAAACATACCAAGAACCACGTTTTAATATTAAATAACGTTGAGAAACTAAATATAGTATTTATTAATGCTGTCAAAATACATTTAATGTTAGCAGCATTAGAAATAATTTTTAATAAATTACTGCGACGTCGTCACTAAAATGAATTTATACTGCCTTTTACTAACCTGCCTTTTACTAACCTAAAGGGTTAGTAAAAGGCAGTATCTCGCCTAGCAGTCCGCCGTACATTACTGTGAAGCAGGATGAGCAATTATCATTTGCTGTAATTCGTAACTTCGTTAGGGCAAGAAAAACAAGCAGTTCAAGCTTTCATCGGTTAGCCTTGTGATTTATTTCTCTCTCCCTATTTTCCCACGTCAAGGAGAGAAATGCTGCTTGAAACAGACATAATTTACCTTCTCGAAATTTGGTCCATCGAAAATTTTCCTCGATATCAATGGATCGGTTGTTACTACAGAATTAAGTTAGCCGTGGTCAGCGAACGTTGAATCTTTTGAGCTAAAATAAAAATCAAGAACATTAATTTTAATCGCCGTGCCGATAACAGTACGTACGTATGTGTATTTTGAATGTACTTGAAAGGTATGAAGTTTGCTACTGTACAATTGACACTTTTTATAGTAGGTTTCTTACCATTAAATAACTTTGAATTATTGGTAAATGCCAAAAGTTTGTTATTGGTTGCCAAGATAAATTAACTCTTACAATTTTTCTAAATGTCCAAAAGGATTATAGCTTCTTGAAAAATGTTCAAAGCTAACGTGAATATTGTAAACAAATCCTAAAAAGAATAATAACAACGCTAATAAAAAACAGAGCCACCATGATTAACAAAACTTTAACATTTCTACATTGAAATAACTTGAGAAAACCAAAATCTTCGATGGGTGGCCATTAAAGATATAGTTACTTATAAACGCTAGAAAAAAAATATCAAATTCTCGTGTCAAGTACACGTGAATTTGATATTTTTTGTGAATCTAATAATAAACAAATGTGATAATAAATTTATTATTCATATTGTTCATATAAGTAAAAAGAAATATACATTTAAAATAAACTTATTAATCTTTACGAATTTGTACGTTTATAATAATCATAACCTAATGAATGAATATATAGATAAATATCACTATAAAACCTGGTCGAACTAATGTTTTCACAATAGATACAGGCTTTGAAAAGCAAACTTACTCTGGTTACAAGATTCATGCAAACCAATATTCACCTACTTAGCAATCCCTATCCGACCTTTTCAGTCCTTCAAATATTATTCTGCAATAATAATATAAAGGTTGATAGAGAACAATAATAAAGTGATAAATAGTATCAACGTCTTTCGATCACTTCGAAGTAATAGAAAAGATAGAATTTCGAGAAAGAATCTATAATCATCATCATCATTTGTCTGTTTGAGTCTAATGCTGAACATAGGCCTCCCCCGTAGAGCTTGAAAGTTCATTTACTTTTAAAGTAAGCTGTTGTCCACAGTCTGTTATACTTTCCTTAAAATTACTATTGCATCTGAAACAGTACCTATCTAATATATAAAATTCTAGTGTCACGGTGTTTGTAATTAAACTCCTCCGAAACGGCTCGAATGATTTTCGTGAATTTATTTATTTATTTATTTAATCCTTATTGCCAACCTTCGGTAAAACAAGGTAACAAAGGGCGGACTTAATGCCCAAAGGCATTCTCTACCAGTCAACCCAGGACGTGGTGAGAGTTTATGGTAGGTGAAGCAAAAGATGCAAGAATAATAAAATTTTAATTGAAGAGAATATATATGAAAATAATATTATATTTGGATATATATATATATATATATATATATATATATATTCAAATATTTAAATATATATAAAGATGTATACTTGTATAAATAAATAACAATTAGCTTCTACTTTTAACTACAGTCCATATGTTAGGTCGAATTTGTCTTTAACAGGGGTTCACGAACCAGTATTTTGAAAGATGTCTTACTTTTTGCGTTTCTTACGTTATCGGGCAAGGAGTTCCAAAGATGTATAGCTTGGATAGTAAAGGAGTTAACAGAGAACCCGGTAAAGTGCGCTGGAATGCATAATTTATTATCCCTATCATGAGATGAGGAGAGATATAAGAATTTGTTTTTGAGGTAAGAAGGGGAGGAACAATCATTTAAAATGGAGAAAAGCACAAGCAAAATTCTGGACTGCCGCCTTTGCCGTATAGTAAGCCAATTAAGTTGAGATCGATAGGAGGATATGTGGTCAAACTTGCGTAAGCCGAAAATGAACCTGATACAGTTATTAAGGAGGCGATCCAACTTGTTTAGTAGATGTTGGGATACGTCCGGGTAACACACATCTTTATAATCGATAATGGGTAAAATGAGCGTTTGGACAATCAAAAGTTTAGTTTTGATAGGGAGGAAATGTTTTAAACGATAGAGAGATCGTAAGGTGGCAGTAACCTTGCGGCTTATTTCGGTAACATATAAACTCCAATTCAAAGTATTGTCAATAAGCAGACCTAGATTTTTTACCACATTTGAAAAAGGAATTATTATATAATTGTATTTTATAGGAGGTACAGACGAGTAATCAATTTTTGTCAGCATCCTTGAACTACCAAAAAGTAAAGCTTGGCATTTCGAGGGATTGACCGAAACTCCATGAGAACTTTACCAACTTCAGACTTTGTCTAGGTTTTCGTTTAATTTTACTATCGCAACATGAAGGTCGTCTATATCGGCTTGCACATAAAGTTAAAGATCGTCAGCATACAAATGATACGAACAGTTCAAAAAAGCAGTGAGAAAGTTACTAAAAATAGAGAAGATTATGGGAGACAGTATGCCGCCTTGTGGTACGCCAGATTCAACATCAGCCCAAGCCGAGCTTCTTTGCCCCAAGGTGACTGACTGCTGACGCCCACGAAGATAAGATGAAAACCATTCTACAACAGAGTCTGCAAAATTAATATGGGAGAGCATGATCTACTGTGTTAAAAGCGTTTGAAAAGTCCACAAGCACTAACACAGTTACCTTTTTATCTTCCATGCCTTGCCTAATGTCATCGGTAACTTTGATTAAGGCTGTGGTAGTGCTGTGGCCAGAACGAAAACCAGACTGATAGATACTCAGTAGGTTATGTTTATTTAAAAATAAGGAGATTTGCTTGTGAACACAGGCTTCCAGAATTTTTGACAGAAAGGGAATTTTGTGTGCATATCCAGGGTCGACAATCAGACAACATCTATTTTTCATCCTCCTAAATGTTAAGGGTGGTCCACCCCAAACATTTTTTTCTACCCTACAAATAATTTATATGGCAAAACAACGATTTCCGGGTAGCTAGTAATTAATAAATATTCTATTTCCATATTCCATTGAATTTCATTTTTATTTTTAGTCCATGAAGTTAACTATTATTTTCAAGATAATAAATGCGTCAAGGCCCGTGGTACGAATATCACCTTACTATTGTGCACCTTTAACACTTCGCGTATATCCCTGCTAATATTATACATGTGAATGTAAGTTTGTTTGTTACGCTTTCACGTCAAAACTATTCAACTGATTATCATGTAACTTTGAAAACATATTCTTAGAGATATTAAAAAGGACAAACGATTCTTCTTATTAAAAAAGATATTTATTTAAGGGCTTCAACGCAAGCGAAGCCGCGGTTGAAAAGCTAAAAAAGAAAATAAAATGCCCATCACAAATAATTTATCTTAGTTAAGTTAGTAGCGAAGTAGTAGGCGTGGTACGGATCGAGACGATCGATAACTTAGTTGCAATAGGAATATGCATGCATACACCATACGGTGGGAGGTTCCAGATGTGACACAGGGCAACAGTATTTATTTACCATAGTATAAGTAACGTGATATACTATACTATATGTATAAAATGTATAGAGATAAATAAAATTGGAGTGTCTGTTTGTAATATTAAAATAACCGCTTTTTACTAAATACTTATGGATGTATACATGGTTCTTATACCAAAATAACATTTTTTACAATTTTTGTTTGTCTGTCTGTTTGTTCCGGCTAATCTCTGAAACGACTGAACCGATTTTTACAGACTTTCACTGGCTGATGTCATAAGGAGTAACTTAGGCTACTTTTATTTTAGAAATCTTAATTATGTTAAATTGCACGCGGACGAAGCGTGGGCACAGCTAGTCTTAAATAAAATTGCGTTCAGGGAGTGTAGTGTAAAAAAAGTGCTACGTATTTTTGCAGATAGCTAAATCAAGGTTATTAAATAGATTGATTCTATAAATAAATAGCAAACTGATGATTGAAGTTTTTTTTACATAGTGATCATGATGAGGTCATAGCTATATGATTTAAAATTATTTAGATAATGTTATAATTACCTATTGTATTATATTCACTTCTTTAAGATTATTCTTTATTTTGATTTCACCTATTTTGCAAGAAGAATGAATGGGGCATGCAAAGATTATATATTAAAACTTTGCTAATTTCTTTTTTAAAATAAAACAAATGTACAATTCAACAATTGATTGATTGAAAATTCTTTAATGCGCCAAAATTTTTGTATAAAGGCGAACTTAACACTAAATAGCATTATCTTTTCCAGTTAACCTTTGGTGGTTGTGAGCAGGTTACGCGAAGTAACGCTAAAGTAGCCTTCAAGAATTTATAAAATTTTTAAAATGATACGGAACAATAAAAAGAATGAGAACATAAGCAAATAACTTATCCAATAGAATAATACAACAATAATGAAATATACAGATCTCAAAGGGCAAAGGCCTCTTTATCGCGTGCTTTCGTACCTCTGGCCTCCTCTCGTACTTAATTTTCTTCAACCAGTTCTTACCACAGTCGAATGGTCGTATTCCTTCTTGAACAACTCGACGATGTCATGTATTAACTTATCAGACACATGCATATAAGTATTTATCCCATTGTCTGCGGAATATCAGTACTATCCTGACGCTCAACACATTATTCCTTTACCTCACGCTCTCATTGACCGATTCGGACGTAACACTGCGTAACACGAAGACCCGAATGGCGTAGTGGGTAGTGTACCTGCCTCCTGTGCCAGAGGGTGTGGGTTCGATCCCCACTACTCGAAAAATATTGTGTTATGAACATAGTGTTTTTCTAGTGTCTGGGTGTTTATATATGTATAATATGTATTTATTTACAAAAGAAAAGTATGTTTAAGTATATTTATCAGTTTTCTAGTACCCATAGTACAAGCTTTGCTTAGTTTGGGACTAGAGAATGTTGTGTAAAAAGGTGTCCTAAAGGTGTCCTATGTGATTCAGGTCCTCCCACCTAATATATCTCTCAAAGTCCTTGGTTCGGCCTTGGCTGTCACTGTTACCGTTGTCCAATTCAGCCACAATCTCGATGTTGCCACGTGTCATGGCTTGATCACGCATGCAGTGTTGCTCTCTGGAGACGGCTTTGATTTGGTCTTCAGCTTTGGCTTCTCCTTGACCTTTATTATCTTCACGGTCCTGCTACCGACATTTTCAGGAGATTCTTTCCTAACAACATTTGTTACTTTTGAGGGCTCTTAACCTTACTCATGACCACCGAAATGCTAGAGGACCACATCGTACTTCGGTCAGAGAGTCCGTTAGGCTAAGTCGAGTAGCGTAGTTAGACTGTGTTACTGACCGTACCCCCATCTGAAAATTGTCAATGAAAAATTATATGCAATATTTGAAATAAGCTCCAAAAAGATTAAATTAATTTACATTTACCAAAGAATTCGATTGAAATTCATACTTTTATTACAATATAACAAAGGGCTCGCAGAATGAACAAGAAATTCAAACTTATATCACTAAGCCTTTTGATTTATTTCGCTCCCTCCCTTTTCGCACCTCAAGGAGAATAATTCTGCTTGAAACGGACTCTTTGCCTTCGCAAAGTTTGCAGCTGCGAATATTTTATCTTGACCGTGTCTAACTTATTCTCTAGTCTCGATTGGTCGGATGTAATCTTTAACTATATATATATATATATATATATATATTTCAAGAGGAGGTCCTTGCCCAGCAGTAAGTAATGTACAGGTATGTTACTTTACTTTTTTATGTAAGCTCTTAATATCTTTAAAATATTTCATTATAAATCTTTAAATTAAATAAAATAGTAGACCGAAAGAGCAAACGGTATTTACTCCGCGAATACCTTTAATATCAATGGTTTCATCGTCAATTTGTAATGATTACAATTCTGAAATATGTTGGCTTACAGTATGAACAGAAATAAAGTACCTACAACGCCAAACACTCCAATATTGTCATCATAAAGTAATCCTTCTTTTGACACTAGGCAATCATACGTTTCATACTCACAAGTTGGATCACCTAAAAATGTATTAAGTTATAGTTACGACGAGATACAGATGTATGCTAAACTTAAAAAATTCCACTCACCAACCGAAACACGAAATACTTTCGAGTATATACTACAGATATTATACTTTTATAGACTATAGCTCCACTAGACGCTGGTCTTCTGTTTGGCCGTGATATTTCCCCAGACGAGCCAGCCCATACAATAAAAATGCTGCTGTTAACCCCTAACACAACAATGAAATAATGTATTCCTGAATTTCACTAAGGATTTAAAGTTTTATAGTACTGATCTCTGTACTTAAGATTAATTTTGAAGAAAAAGTACGAAAAGATTTTCGCCGCTGTAGGAATCGAACCCACATTTTCAGGAGTCACGCTCTGACGTTTTAGCCACTGAACTTAACGACTGTTTGCCACACCGATGAAAATCTCAACGTCTTTTATCTACATTATTTTTTTTTAGAATTTGAAGCAATGCTTCGCGCTTCCATTGTTATACCCTTTCCAACATACAAACAATTTCGAATATCGTTTTACAACGATAATTAGAAAGAGTAATGCCGCCATTGCTTTTTAGAAATAAAAAATTTTATATTGCTAATCTCTGCACTTAAGATTAAACATTAAAATTGGTGGAAAAAGTACCGTACGAATAGTTATTCGCCGCTGTGAGAATCGAACCCACGTCTTCGGGATTCGCGATCGACGCTTTAGCCACGAAGCTAAACGGCTGATAAAAATTAATTAATATAGTTCAATGCTAAATAAATCTATGAAAAAACTAACGCCATGTGACCTCCTCATAAACGTGCAATGTAATGCGTGTCGAACCTAACTCGGGAAATGCAGGATATCACAGGTATTATTATTATATAAAGCGTGGACTAGTCACTGCTTTTTATTAATTTGTTCAAGTCGAAAGCGACTACAACAGATACAAGGCTTTGAAAAGCAAAATTTACTTTGGTTACAAAATTCATGCTAACCAATATTTACTTAGTAATCCCTATCCTCGACCTTTTCGTTCAACATTGCGCGATAATAATGGCTGACTGAGGAAAATAACGATGTTTTCGATGTCTTAACTACGACGAGGTGATAGAAAATATCGGATTTCAAGAAAAAATAACGGTATAACGGCCGAATTTTTGCCAGCATACTTTGTTTGAATAAGTAAACAAGTTCTTTTGATCAGTTTAACTGAGTTGTACTTCAGGAGGCTTAAAAACTTTGGATAGCCAAAAACGAATAAATATTAAAATCCGCTATCCAATTTCTTCTTCTAACTCAATGCTAAGGTGTTATTATGTAAAAGTGCACTTTTAATATATCACATGTGTGAATAAAGAAAATAATATTCATTTCATCTAGATTTCTGGTCAACTGGCGACATGAATGCAGTTAGTAGCGAATTAGTGAGCGTGGCACGAGTCGATACGATAACTAAGTTGCTAAAGGGATATTGCATCCACCTCTCGGTGGGAAGTTCCGGTTGTAGTGACACAGGGCGGCAGTATATATTTCCAAGTTTAGAATAAGAATATGCTGTGATCCAAACACTCCATTATATATCTTAGTATAACATTATTATCACCTTTTACTTAATTAAAGCTAAATTAGAGAAATCCTTATTATTCACATTATTTTTCATATACCTATAACTTACTTACGAACGTATTAATTTTTATGTAAAATGTTTACGTTTTATAAGAACGCGCAAGCGTCTATGTGAATACATATAATTTTGATTTTTTTATATAATTTACTCAAAATATTGGAAAAATTTGGCACCTTTACACTCACCTGCGCACCTTACCTAAGACTGTCCATGGGCTGCGATAATCACTCACCCAGATAAACCACCTTGTCAATCTGCTTGTCAATCTTTAACATAAAAAATAATAACATGAAATTTGTTTTTTGCTTAGGTGGCCCTTTTTTTCAAAACATTTTTTAATACTTTTCTTAGCCTTCAATATCAAAAATACATATTACGCTACATACCTATTATGTAATTTCTTCACCATACACCATGTGTGTCACTGGCTTAAGTAACGTAGTTCCCTTTAATTCTTCCGCTGAAAAGGACACAATGCGGTTCTCTTGCGTACAATAAATCCACTTACGTGCAACGCTGTTAACTATGGTTTAACGTCAATAAAATAGCAATATGTCACAGAATTAACGTAAAAAAATAAATAAGCAACTAAATTGAATGTTAAAACAGAAGAAACAAATTTTTTAACGGATTCGGAATAATCATGAGTAACTCATATAAATAATACGCGACTCGCAGCGTAGAATTGTATATCGTGAATTTTGCGACGAAATTTGTGGTACGGTGCCAGGAACGCTTATTGTTTCCTCATTTAATTAATGAGTTATGTGTAACTCTTTTATTAAGCGCGAAAAGAACCATACCTTTTGCCACCAACTGCTGTGATAAGTCGTGAATTTTTGAAAAAAATTGAGTGTGGTGACATCACGGACCTAAGGTTTCAACAGCAAACCGCACAAATACATAATCTGAACTAAGATACTCATATTTGCACTACTTACTTCAGCTGCCTTGAATGCCGCCCCGACTCTGACCAAAGTACTCCTTAGGTGAGAAGAAGCATGTCTACCCATATATCATCCCAAATTAGGATTTCAAGGCTTTAAAATAGAAGTAACCTTTATGGAAACAAGAGCCCTACTGATGAAGTCATTCATGGA
Organism: Iphiclides podalirius; assembly: GCA_933534255.1. Lineage (NCBI taxonomy): Eukaryota > Metazoa > Arthropoda > Insecta > Lepidoptera > Papilionidae > Iphiclides > Iphiclides podalirius. Next base: position 7,348,482 of record OW152826.1, on the reverse strand, counting down.
ACCGCGGCGGGAAAAGCGGCCAGCATTTATTTAAGAAGAAAACCCGTGTAGAGCATATTTAGCTACATTGATATCCCAAGGGCATTGGTGTGGCTGACAAATCGATGCTCGCTCCTAAAGCAAGCTTTGATTGTCAAGTAATGTGCCTAAGTTACTTTGTGATAAAGAGTTGAGCTAATAACTCAATTCTTAAGATAAGACGCCTAGAAGGCAGGCACCCTCTAAAAATCGAAACATAGCTGTTCTCTCTTTGAATAAAATAGACCCGGTTACCTCACTCATCAGAGAAAATTCAGAAGTGTAACAGTTCAGTAAAGACTCTATCGACGGCCGATAGATGGCGCTGGCATTTCAATGAAGACTAATAGCAATCAATACAAGAAATAAAGTATCTTAAACTAATTTCGACAAATAAATGATATATTTTAAATACTGCAATAATAGATTAGATTAGTTTTAAAGTAGAGAGCCAGTTAATTGTTGATATAAAAAATACAATATCAAAGAGTTTTAAATTGTATGCTTATAGAAATAAAAGCTAAGGATTTTGACCTACATACGATGATTCAGATCCTACTTATAAGATTTTGGTGTTGCTTTGTACTTCAAAGATGGCTTTAGTTCTATATTATGCTATTTTGTACTTTTGTTCCTCTTTCACACCAAAACAGCTGCACGGAATACATAATACATATGTACATAGTAACATATATAGGAAGCTATTCATCCTAAAATTAAAAATACGAAAAAGAATCAAGCTCTAAGCTGCGAGTAAAATTACTAAGTTAGTGGTGAAAATAATGCAATTAATGAAAATAACTATGGAAGTGTCATAAAATGTTTATCATGTAAGGCATGGATCAGATTTTGGGCTATAAAGTAGATATACCTACATAAACGTACGTTACTGATGCGTATATTGGAGATGTATATTTAATGAAAATAACGCATGGTAAGAGCATGTTATATTTAGAGATCGCCAGATTTAATAAATTATTAGTGTCATTATTAGAGAAATTATTAGTGTTTGATTAGTGCGGGATGGTTTGAAGAATTACACATAGAACATAGAATAGGTATACCCTTATCATTGAATTAAGCATGAAAGAAGAATGCATAGAAAAACTCTATTTATACATGGTCCTTAGGTAAATTTTTCTTCAGTATTTAGAGTAAGTTTGCACAAAACTATCTTCACTAAAATAGTTTACTTGTCTACTGTGGCCCTATCAAATATTAATTACTATTAATAGAATTGATTGTAAGAATTTCATAAATATACGAATAGTTACGATGAAATTCAAGTCGCGAAAATGTAATATTACCCTGTATTTCCTTAAAACTTTAAATAAAATGGTGAACCGATAAACCGAAAAGTATTTATTCTTGCAAATTTAAGAAACATTAAAAATTAATGTAGTTTTAAAAATATACTCGTACATTATTGAATATGAAATTATAAAAGACAATATGCTAACAAAAGCTGTCAAAAGTGCCTACTCGTGCGTAAGTTTGTGCTTTATTAAATGGAATATTCAATAGAAAAACGGAGATTGTTTACTTGGAAGGCAGTAACGTGTTAAACGGTCTGAGGATTGATGTAACATCTCTTACTCGCAGAAAAATCATGTTTTTCTCAAATGGAATAAACACTGTCTAAAGCTTTATATTACTTCATATTTGTTTGGTGTTTACAAAAATAATAACTAATTTCTTAACACCGCATGTTCAATAATACAAAAATAAAGTAAATCAAGTTTTTGTAATATGTTAATATAGACCGTGATATAGAGGGACTGAAAAAACTTCTAAAGACTGTCGTAATAACTCTTGTCCGTCGGGTCAGCTAGTTTTAAATATTATATTAATTTGTCTGCAATTTTTAACCGATTTGAAGTCTGGCGCAAAGCACCTTGCGTCTGTTTGTTTTAATAAATCTAGTTGAGAGAGTCTAGTTGTCCGAAGATGGAAACAGGAAGGAGGCTTGTTAACAGGTCAAACAGTGGAATATGTGCAGGTTCCTGTTCAAATCACAATAAAATAAAACGGTCACGAACCTTTAAACTTGCATAGTTGTGCTGCATGTATTCGCTTTTTTACCGTATAACCCACGGAGAGATTTATGAAGATTTGTTCGGCTAGTAAAACAGCAAATACCATCGCCACTTCCTCGAGTATTAGTACTCTACCACATTACCCTTTCTAAAAACTTTCAGCAAGTTTTCGTTTTATTTACTTTTGTAGGACCTCTAGTGATGCGAATCTTCATAGACGATCATTCATAGACGTGTGTAATGACTTTCTATTTTTTCTCGTTTGATATTTCCTGCACCCAAAAAAAAAGCCCAGGGAGAGTAAAGAAACCTGATGAAACAATTTTTAATTCATAAGGTTTCACTCTCTCTTATAAATGTTACTATACTTTTGAATCATGTAGTCAAAATATATTTCCCTGAGCTTTATTTGATTTTGCTAATATGTATTACTCAAACATTATTCTAGCCTTAATAACATGCAGTGCGTGTTCATCGTCATCATTTATTAGGACAAAGTTGTGTAGAAATATATCCCGAAATATTTATTTATTTATTTGTAGCTGCAGCGAAGATGTCAGATAGATGTGTGATTAGTGCTCTGTTCTTTGGTGGATTGAGATCCTCGTCAACTTATTTTCATCAACACGTAGTTCTATTTTGTAAAGTATTTCATCACATGACCTTATTTCATTAATTTCAGCTGCATCTTATTCAACCAAAACACAATGAGCGATGCCTCCGTGGCGCACTTGCAAAGTATTGGCTTGGGCGCGCAGTGGTGGATATGATTTTGTTTGATTTTTCATCGTGATCCACACGGGATTTAAAGTATTTGTGTATCCCACAGATAACACATGTTTCAGATCTGGGTGTTTGTCCACGTGAAATATATGTCTGTAAAATAATGTCATCCTACATAGTATTAACATTGCCGTGATAATATTAAAAATAATGAACAGAACCTTAAATAATCAATAATTATGAATCTTACTACCTTATATCATGGCACCCAATGAGTATCTTCTGTATTTTTTTTCTTCCTGAAGCTTCCAGAATTCTTTAACACTGTTTAAAATGAAATAAGGTGATGATAAATTTCATAAATTGAAAATAAAATACAAGTCACTCCACTGTAGCTGTCTTGAGTATCCAACACATATTTTAGGGTACAGTTATATCTCTCGTGCAAGTAACATGAAAATATGAAAGTGATGTAGATAAGATAAGGAATATTACAAGTTGGATCACCCCCGGTACCATTCGCAGAGTAATAAAATACATTTAAAAAAACTATTAAATTGTTTCATTTGATTTTAATTTGAAAATAGAGCTACTCTTTATATAAAAGATACTAGAGTTGATCTATATAAGAGATAATGTAATTTTATCTTTAAATAACTTTTTTTTTTTTATTTACATTTGTTTACATTTCATCCGATAAAAAATTGTGGTTGAAACATGCTTATTACATTTGAACGACTTTTGTTAAGCCCAATTAATTTTATTTTTACACCGAAGCCACATATTAGGTACGTTTCTTGAAGGGTTCCCTCAGTTGATTTATGAATCAGCGATGGAATAAATTGCTGCGGGCTAAACCTTACATCTCGTGTAATAACACAAAGGAAGACGTGAATTAAATTTTCCGTACAACATCCAGGTTCATTAAATTCTGACTCCATTAGATAGTTCTTCCGTTTATAATATAATTAACGACTTTAGTGGCTAACATTATTTTAATTCACTTATAACAGGACTGATTTCGCTGTAAACTAAATTTGACATATATACATATAATCAACACGGTTCGTTTCATCAATATTTAATTTTAAAAACTCAAACATGAATCTAATATTTCAGTAATGAGGATTGCTTACTTAAATAACACTACTTAGTATGTGACACTGTCTAGAGATATTAAATAGTTTCTTAATTAAATCTCTTCTTCATAATATCTATACGACAACATTATGAACGTATTGACTTCAAATTCGTCAAGTTCTTATTAGTTTTTTTTTTTTTGGGCTGGATGAGCCACTGTTGGCCTTAGGGGCCTTTACAGTTCCGACGGGCTTGAGGTGGCCGGGCGCTCGAGGCGCCTAGCCTGAACCTCGCGTATTTATTATTACGTGTTATGGTGACTAAGCTCGAGGGCTCCCGAAGGAACCTCGGCTCGGGCCGTCACGCTATTTAATTCACCGGTTTGGGAGGCCGCCTAGCTCTTAGGGCGCTTTGGCGGGGGCTCCATGGAGTGATCTGGCTCAAGGGTCCCCGAGAGGGGACCTCGGCTTGGGCTGTCACTCAGCACGCGTTTAGCATTCCGATTCGAGGGTGCCCGAGAGGGCCGGATCTCGGCTCGTTCGGTAGCTGTTACCTGACTGGGGGGATCTCTAGAGCTATCATTACTACCACTTCGTAAAGGGTTGGCGCTGGGAGAAGAAGTGGCGGAAGAAACTCCAGCAACGCTTCTATCTTGAACTGGGGAGAACCTGCCAGGTACGTGGCGGAACCTAGTATATGTTTGCCGCACTCGCCGGCGAGTGCGGTTTGTGTTGGTGTGTTTGCGAAGTTTTTTAATCCTTTCGATGGCGATAGTCGTCTCATCGTCAGGGAAATCGAGAACGTGTCGCGGTCTACGGTGATTGCGACGGAACGTACCTAGCGGCAGGGGTCTGTAGGTGGCGGCACCTACGATTAGCGGGTTGGGATGCGCGGCGGCGGAATCGAAGTATCGGCGCGACGCCGACTTCAGGAATTGAGCGATGGTGGGCAACTCTAAATCGACATGAAGGTCGATATTGCGCATGTACCAGGGTGCTCCCGTGGCTCTGCGCAAAAATCGATTTTGGATGACCTGAAGCCGGTGTATTTGCTTCGGAGCAATGTGTGCGAAAACTGGACTCGCGTACGTCATGATAGGGCGAACTACTGCCTTATATAGAGTCACCTTGTTCCGAAGGGACATTTTAGACGTTTTGTTGAGGAGCGGATGGAGGCGACCGAGTACGAAGGCCGCCCGGTTCTTGACCCGAGTCACGTGCTGGTTGAATCTAAGTTGGGAGTCAAGGACGACACCTAAATATTTAACTTTGTTCACCCATGGTATCGGACTATCCATGAGTTTAACGGGGGGTGGTTTATCTACGTTTTTATGCGAAAAAAGGACGGCCGCGCTCTTGGCGGGATTGATTTCGATCCTCCATTGCCGAAACCAGTCACCGATGGTGATGGCTGCAGCTTGGAGGCGTCGATGGATAATTTCGGATGTTCTGCCTGCTGTATAGAGACAGGTGTCGTCGGCAAATAGGGCAAGTTCTACATCTTTGACTCGCGGCATGTCATTGGTGTAGAGCGTAAAAAGGACTGGGCCCAACACCGACCCTTGAGGCACCCCGGCTCGAACGGGATGCGTTGTCGAACACACGCCTTCGACGCGATAGCGAAAGGTCCGATTACTTAGGAAGTCTCGTATTATGCATACGAGACGATCGGGCACTCCGAGTCCGTATAACTTGTATACGAGCCCGTTGTGCCAGACTTTATCGAAGGCCTTTGCCACGTCCAAGAAGAGTGCTCCGGTGTTGAGTCCGCGTTGGCGTTTGACTAGTATGTGCTCCGTGATGCGGTGCACTTGATGGGTACAAGAATGCTTGGCTCTAAAGCCAAACTGTTCTGGGATGGGGAGCCCTTTGGCGTCCATAAGGGATCTTAGTCGGGCTAATATAAGTCTTTCAAAGATCTTCCCAAATGTTTTGAGAAGACTTATTGGACGATAAGAGGTTGGGAGGGTCGCGGGTTTGTGGGGTTTGAGGAACCCTATTACGTCAGCTTCTTTCCACTCGGACGGGAAGAAGCCTTCGGTTATAGCCGCGTTGTAAATTAAGACTAGTATCTGAAGGATGCTAGTAGGGAGAAGTTTGGTCACCTTATTGGTGATACCATCTGATCCAGGCGCTTTGCGTGGGCGCAGTTTGTTAATTGTTTCTGCGAGTTCCGAGCACGTGACCGGGGGAACGGGATCGCGGAGTGGTTCCGATGCTTTCCTTTCGACCTCTTCGTTCACCTTACGGAGGTGATCGGGGTGGGTCAGAAGCAAACTGGGGGAGCATTGGGCCTCTAGACTGTCAGCTAGGCATTCGGCTTTCTCTTCGTCCAGCATTGCTGGCGTTCCTATCGGGCGAACTAGTGGTGGCATGTTTGGAGTGGCAATACCCTTGAGGGATTTGGGAAGTTTCCAGAAGGCTTGGTGGGACGGTTTTATTGAGACTAGGGTGGAGTCCCACCGTTCGTTTCGTGAGTCTGCTATACGTGTTTTGACTTCACGTTGCAATTTACGTAGCAGTCTACGATTCGAGTCGGTGGGATATCTATCGTAGGCGCGTGTGGCCGCATTCTTGCGCCTCAGTAAGTCTTGTACATCGTCTGGCAGGGCCCAGCGATGGTCGTCCATCGCTGGAACCTGTCTCGAGCATTGCTCGACGACGGTGTTGACGTGACTCGTGAGGGCCCGAATTGCGGTCTCCGTGTCCTGTTTGTTGTTGAGTTGGTCGGGGATCGATTCTAATATTGAATTGGGCTCTTTAAGTTTAGTTTTGACTCTATGCCAGCTAATGACTGTTTTGGTTTGGGGGGCGGCTATTGCTGAGGGCCCTAGCCGAAGGAGGACTGGTCGATGATCAGAGTGAAGCTCGTGAATCACTTCCGGGTCGCGCATGGTCAGATTGATGTCTTTGACGACTGCAATATCAAGCACATCCGATGATTGTCCCTCTAAGTCAAAGTCAAAGTCAATTATCTTTATTCAATATAGAAGCATTCACTTACTTATTGATAGTCAAAAAACTCTACCACCGGTTCGGAAGGTAAGCCTGACCTGAGAAGAACCGGCGTAAGAAACTCAGCGGGACATTATTTTTTTTTTACTTGCCAAAAAAATTACAAATATGTGTACAATTATTAAACTCCTATTAAACTCCACTTGAAAGAGCCTGGAGCGATCAATTCATTTCCAGAGTGTGTTATCATTTATATAATCACTAATACTATAATAGCCATTAACACACAAACGTTCCTTTACAAGTTTTTTGAATTTAGCAACGGATTCATTTTGAACGTTTTCTGGGATTTAGTTGTAAAAGCGTATACATTGTCCCATAAAAGATTTACTTATTCTACGCAATCTAGTTGAGGGTAGAACTAATTTATGCTTGTTTCTAGTATTTACATCATGCACATTACTAAATTTTGAAAAGTCATTCTTATTTTTGTGGACATAAAAGGCCAAACGTGGACCACCGCTGACTAGGGACTACACCCAAGGCCAGTGATGGTGGTCCCTTCCGAAAATTCGCGGTTCTCAGGAGAGAACCGCAAGGCGATCGGGGCAAGCCTTGGCTAGCTTCGTTAGCACCGTTAGGTATCCACTAGCCCTAAGACGTTGAAACAGAACCGCTGCTAGCGTGTTGGTCGGCGCAGTCAGAACTGCACCTCGCAACTCGACTTGCGAGTGGGGTGCCCACTCGTAATAAAAATTACGAGTGAACGCGGCGCGCGGTGAGCGACGACTGAGCGTCCGCGGCGAGCGAGTCGGCACGCGGAAGCGGACAGGGGTGGGGAGTAACAGAGTAGAGAGAGCGCGTGCCAAGGCGTGCGTTCGTCTCGACTGCTGCGAGCGGAATGTTCTTAGCTTTTTTTTTTTTTTTTTTTTTTTTTTTTTTTGGGCTGGATGAGCCACTGTTGGCCTTAGGGGCCTTCACAGATCCGACGGACTTGAGGTGGCCTGGCGCACGAGGCGCCTAGCCTGAACCTCGGCGTACTATTATTACGCGTTATGGTGACTAAGCTCGAGGGCTCCCGGGGGAGCCTCGGCTCGGGCCGTCACGCTATTATTGTTACCGGTTTGGGAGGCCGCCAAGCTCTTAGGGCGCTTTGGCGGGCGCTCCATGGAGTGATCAGGCTCAAGGGTCCCCGAGAGGGGACCTCGGCTTGGGCTGTCACTCAGCACGCGTTTAGCATTCCGATTCGAGGGTGCCCGAGAGGGCCGGACCTCGGCTCGATCGGTAGCTATTATCTGACTAGGCTTATTAGCTACGATAGCTGATTTATATATTTGTACTTATGAAAAACCGGCCAAGTGCGAAGGGTTCCTTACCATTACATATATAAAATATAAAAACGGCAAAAAATCTGTTTTATGGGAGCTCCACTTAAATATTTTTTAAAAGGGTCCCGTTTTACTCTTTGAGTATGGAACCCTAAAAAAATATTACACGTAGTACAACTGCACACTAGCTTTTAGTAAAAGTCCCCCTTTTACGACAGGCAGGGGATACCTTATCCCTATTCTATGAGCCCGGGACTACAGGGCTGTCCTGTAACTTGCTACGTTTCCATTCAATTACATCAGTGTGGTTAATAATTATTTTCGTTACTATATTTATATAGTAAATTAAAATGAGGGATCTGACAACCTATGTGATCCGCCTATCTCCGACATATATAATTATATATATTGTCCGGTCCGCTAGTAGGTATATTATAAGTATTACGGCAAAATGTATGTTCCATAATTAAGGAATTTACTTAACTATGTAATTCTTATTAATCATAAAGATTAGTAGAGAAATTTATTATTTGGAACAATCAAATTGATCCATGCAGAAATATTAGTTAGTATATAATCTAGTGTCAATTTAAATTTACAAAAAAGTTTTAAAAGAAGAAGATAAAGATAAAGTTGCAAAAACTTTCAATACATTTTTTTTTACAATTTTTAAATTATTTCAATACATTATCTCTCAATACCTGACAATGTTATGACGCAGCAAAAAAAAAATAACCTTTTTTGGTTATAAGGTATGTGCTAAGGGATATAAATTCCATGTATGTATTTAGACGAGTTACGTGGAAAAATTAGATAAGCTTTCCATCGTATCTCAAAATTGATCCGGCCCGCGTTCCATGTTATTAAATTTGTTAGTGAAATCCAGTGCAAATGAAAAGTTTACGTATGGGATTTTGATTGACGCCTTTATCAAAATATTGCTTCATATTCGAAAAACGAATTGTAGAATTATTGATTACGGATTATAATTTCTCTATGATTAATAAAAATGCATAATTTTCAAGGTAAATAATCCTAAGATGATCATTGTTGGCATTCTAGTTTTGCTGAATAGGTTTAAACCTACTAATTCAAGCACTGCATATATTATTTATAAATAAACTATTTGTTTTTAAAACAGAAAATTTTATGGAGCTCACGGGAAAAAGTATGTCTTATAATCACATAATAAACTCAATTAAATTCATAATACATAAGATACTAACTAATATTTCTGCATGGATAGATCTAATTGTTTCAACTTATAAATATGTATTTCTCTACTAATCTTTATAAACAAATCAGCAGTACTAAAACTGATTTGAAAATTGAACTTTGTAACGTTTAGAGCCACTTAGAATTTTTCTAAGAGACTCCTTCGTTTTTCAATTTGTATTAACGTACTACGGTTGTGTTCGACATAAACTTTAATTATATAGAAATTGTTGGAGACTCTCGTATACAATAAATTTAAGATTTAATCTGACCAGAGTGGATATTGCTCAGTTAAAGAGACCATTGTAGAAAGCTCACTTGAATCTAAAAATGACGCTCTTTTGGTGATACGAACTTGAAAATCGTAAAACTAATTTTTTACAAGAACTTTGTGAATGATCCAAGTACAATAAGTTGTTTTAATCAGCTAATGATAACATGCATCGAGTCAAGCTCCAAACTAAACCAATTTCTCATTATTAAATAATAACGTAACTTTTTTGTGATAAGTTGCCAAGCGAGTAAAGTTGAACTCACCAGACGAAACGCGAAAGTATTATACTTCCATTTTACGCCGGCCTTCTGTGATGTCGTGGTACTTACCCGGACGAAACTGCTCATTCGTGCAACAGCCGATGCTGCTGCGTGGCCCTACCACCGTTATAGTAACTTCCTCAGGGCTCGCATAAGAAGGACAAGCAATGCAAGCTTCTATCAGTGAGTCTAGTGAGACTTATTAACCTCTCTGTCTCCACTTTCCCACGTCAAGGAGAAAAAAAATGCTTGAAACAGACACATGTTTTGCCATCTCGAAATTTGCTCCAGCGAACATTTTCCTGGTTCCGGATCGAATGTTACTACGAATAAGTTAGCCACGGTCAGTGAAGGATTTAAGGGAGAAAGGGGTAATGGGGATCACTTAACGAAATTGAAAAAATGAAAAAGCTTGAAACAGTATGGTTTTTTTTTATGTGAAAAGTTGCCAAACGAGCAGACTTCACCTGATGTTAAGTGAATACCGCCGGCAATGGGCATCTGCTACATCCGAGGGTTACAAATGCGTTGAAAACCTTTTGAAAAATTGGGCTCCGGCTACCCTATACTACTAAATATGTGGCAGTTCTTGAAGAGTCTCCTTGACCTGGTGCTGGGGCGTCAATAGCATCTGATTCATCGTAGTTTTGAATGGCAGTAGTCTCCGATTGGAGCAATTCAGCGGGCAAAGAAATAAAAACAAAATATATATTTGTAGCAGACGTGATTTATGTTTGAAATCGTTACACGGAATGTCCGAATACAGTTGAAGTTTTGTATATATGTGAGTGACCACCATTACCCATTGACTTCCATTGCCCTATCTTCCCCTAGTATATTGAACTGTAAGAAAATTCAAGAAAATTCATTTGAATCGCAATGCCGACAACAATTGAATTGTAAATTTTATAGCCGTAGCGGCTAATTATGTATATATTATAGTAGGTACTTACTCTTTTGAAAGCAGTTTGATACCTACTGTTGAATTGACACTTTTATCTGTTAGTTATGTATATTACCTTTATAAAAGTTTACATTTAAGAAAACGAAGTTGCCATCAGTGGCCATTTAATAAAAATAAAAATCGGCCGTGCTAGTCGGACTCAGGCACGAAAGGTTAAAAGAATATGGCAAAAAATCATGTCTATTGTATGGTCGCCCCACTTTAATATTTTTTTATTCTTTGTTTAGTATTTGTTGTTATAGACATATACAAAATCTGTGAAAATTTCAACTGTCTAACTATCGCGGTTCATGGGATACAGCTTGGTGACAGACACACACACAGCGGAGTAGTAATAGGGTGACGTTTTACTTTGGGTACGGAACCCTAAAAATGAATATACTGCCACTTGTAGTAAGTTATGTTAACTGCTGTAATGTTATTATGAATAAAGAAATTATTCTGAAATAAAGAAATAATGATATTCTGTTCATTTTAATAGTGTATTAGGTAAGGTTCAAAGTGGATTACAGATCAGACACAGATTTTAATAAGATCCAAATTTCATCGTGGTACATATCCATAGAGTAAATATAAAAATGTGGAGCTAAAAGCGAGTGGGTGAATCAAACCTCTGCGGTAACACAGCGAGAAATCTGGCCAGGGCGCAAGTCAAATTTAACACCAGGCTATGGGATAAGTACCGTTTGTTCTTTTACATTTACCTATTTTTAATTTCTTAATAATAAAATTTGCAATATGTACAGAAATTGTAATGAGTAACTTGTGCTAGCATTTTATGTTAGACTGCGTCTATTTCCCTACGCTATAATGTATATTTAAAATTAAACTTGGTCGGATTGCGTTAAGAAACACATTTCAATACCTAAAAATTTGTACTACATTTTTTTTCTAATACTACCTCTAGCGGCGAGGTATTTCTATTAATTAAATGACCACTGGTAGCAGACTTGTCACTTCCTTAAAAAAATGTACAACACTGAAATAAAAAAATTTGACGTTTTCTAAATTAAAGCAACTTTAAGAACAAATTCTTTTTTCAAAATTTATGGGTTGCCATTATAGATTTCGGTATCTGTAAACATGAACATTGCGAAAGATAAATTACGCATATAAAATATATCTTCATTTTTACAAATTCATATGTTTACGATTAAGTTGCAATTTATAAATAAATAAATAAAATAAATTATCATTATTAAACAAAAACGTGGTCGAACTGCTGACGTCACAACAGATACAAGGCTTCGAAAAGCAAATTTACCCTGGTTTCGCCTAAGCCAATATTTTTTTAGTAATCCCTATCTGACTTTTTCATTCAATTACTTCACAATATGGAATGAAAATGAAAAGACCGACAAAGGAATTATAATTGAAGAAAAATGTTTTCGATGTCTTTCAATCCCTTCAAGTTGATGGTGGGTACATATCTGATTTTTAAAAAGATTAAAATATGGATAGCGCTAATAACTTTTGTTAAAATTCTGTGCTTAAATAGATTGAAGACAGAGAAAAAGTTTTTTCATTAATTTCAGTATGATGATCCCCATCCCCGCAATCTTCACAAGTAATACATAGTAGTAAATATTCAATTTTAATATTTCAACGAATTTGAATTTTATTGCTAGTCCATTCTGATCATTATTATATATATTAATAATTGCCTATCACAAATAATGAATAGTCAAATAACGATATGAATATAGTAAGTAAGAAAGTAAGAAATAGTGAGGATAAGAGTCGATACGATAACTGAGTTGCTAGACGGATATTGCATCCACCGCACGGTGGGAGATTCCAGATGTGGTGACACAGTCATGACATGAGGCAATATCAATTTACAAATAAAAAATAAATAAAAGTAATATTTTTAGAAACAAGGTCATATAAAAATTGCTTTTATAAACAATTTATACTAATAATACAATATGTACCTATATCTTTAGTGCTATTTCAAAATGCCATACTTTATTATATAGAACTTGTTGGGGACCTTCGTATATAACAAATTTAATATTTAATCTCGCAAGAGTGGATGGAGCGGGCTAAGGAGGCCAATAAAGAAAATTCAAGTGAAACGCAATTTATTAACCCTGTCGGTTACATGACGAGGCGTGAAGTTCATACCTTCGCAAATTTATGTCCTGTTCAAACAATAAACTGTAAATCTATAGTATAAGCGAGTGTTGTGAAGAGAAATTAAAATAATGCATATGTAAGAATGCATCTTCAAAGTTATACTTCTTTTGGTGCGTTTGGAAAATTTTATGAGTGTAAAATTCTTGCGCACGCCAACATCGACACGATGTCGTTGGTTAAAATCGATCATTTAAGAGTTCATCAACTTCACGGTATTACCAACTGTGATAGGGTCAAGTAAAAGCCTTCGTTGTTGCATGAATGGGCATGTCCGTCCGGGTAAGCACCATGATCTCACCGAAGACCAGCGTAAAGTGAAAGTGTTATTATTTATGCGTTTCTTTAACTTTACTTTACTTTTAACTTTTTTAAAAGGTGGCAACCCATCTGTTACCCTGTGTAAAGGTTGTTGCAAATGTCTATAGGCGGTGGTTATCACTTAATATTAGGTGAACCGCCAACTCGCTTGCCACCATACAAAAAAACAACCAATATCAACTTTTTGACATTTACCTATAAATCTAAAATTATTTAATTAAACCGTGATCAATTGCATTTAAGGTATTTTTCACAGACAGAGTACTGGCACAGAGGATAAAAATTTTAGTTATTTTTCTTTTGTTACGCTAAAGAAGTATAACTTCTTAGGCTCATAAATTCTTTGCTTATCGCATTTATCTCGCCAATTGACAGTACACAAACTTTTTCGTCAAAAGTTGTCAAACGAACAGGCGGTTCCCTTGATGTCAAATTATTTCCGCCGTGCCGCCGTAAACAAGCATAAATTATTAAATAAAACAAAAACCTAACTGTACAAGAAATACTAACAATTCCCCTATTCCTTTTTCTTCATGAACGCTCTCAGAGCTACGATATTATTATTGTGGGCCTTTAATTAATATATTCAAATCGAACCCGCATACAACAGATACAAGGCTTTGAAAAGCAAAATTTGCTCTGATTACAAAGAATCATATCTACATTCATACATATTTAGTTAAAACCTATCCTCAACTTTTATGTTCAACATTGCAGGATAGTAATTGCTGACTAAGGAAAATAAGGATGTTTTCAATGTCATAATTATGAGGTGATAGAAAATATCAATAGAAAAAAAAAATTTGTAGATCCCAATCCTTCGTACACCAACCTGAATAACATCGTTGAAGAAGTAACGAAAGTCAGTCAACAGGTGTTCGGCAGGAGACTTCTATCTACTAACAATACATATATGCATATATGGAATACAATATATGCAGTCATCGTCAGGCCAAAATAGGTCCCTTTTATTAATATTGAATTAAAGAGAAGTTACTGTTGGGCCGAAATATTGCGTGACCACTGACAGTTTAACCTAAACTTGCGGGTCATATGGTCACTTAAGAAAAATGAAATTTGCTATTTGAAATTAAAATTTTTATGTGCATAAATATTAGTAGTAGGTAAACTTTACTGACACTCCACTTAAAATATATTACCGTTATATCTAACATCCAATGAAATTAATGGCCGTGTTGTTTAAAATATGGTATTATATGGTTGTTCTTTACATTACAGTAACAACAAAAACATGACATAAAATGGATTATAAAAATGAATTTATCAATTCCGATTAAATATTTGAATTGAGTTTTGATGACTTAAAGAAAGTCACAAACATTTCGATACCGTACGAGCTCCTTCTATTGAATATTTTGTTAAAAAATCCGTAGGCTGAACATATGTAACGAATTGACATGAATAAATACAACTAACAGCCTAATTATTATATCCTAGCCTAATTGTACTTAGAATTTTTCGTTTTAACACTACATATCAATTCAAATATCCTTGTAAGCTTTAACAAGCTTTTACGAATATACTATAATAGAATAAAATTTGAAAAGGCGAGTGCCAATGTTTCCGTGCGTAACATGCGAACCTGAATTAAAGTGCCACGGGGCTTGGAAATAGATGAACAAAGGGTACTAATGGACGCAGTTAATTGGACGTAAAGGCAATTTTGTTTTCGTCGTAGCTTGGGCATTGAAGCATGAAAATTCAGTCACACGACACTCTGTATCGTGCACCTCATTTTCGCGCCTGTGGTTTACTTTCAGATAAGTTAAATGAAACCATTTGAATACTGTGCAGCTTTTTATTTTGTTAATATTCCTTTACCAACTTAAATAGATTCAGTGGCCACGAGACAGAGAAAATTATTACCACCGCTTCGATATATTACAGTGAATTTAATCCAAGAACAAAAATGCCGCAAGACTAAGATATTTGAAGTTCGTTCTGCAAAGATTGGACTAAATAAATAAGCAGTGAATTGTCTCTTGGCGACCTCAATTTGAGGTGTTTCGTATGCTGCTCTGTGGCAGCTCTGACTACCGTCAATAAAATAGAGGTGTATTAACGATGTGTAATTGTGTTACATGACCAGCATTTTTATTCCCTATATAAAGATCAGCACTTTTTGGCATCGTCTAGTGTAATTTTCCTTACTAACATAACAATAAAGGGATTTTTGTAAATAATTCTATGTTGAAGAATGATTCATTTGACTTCCCTCCGTTGACGCATTACAGAGTATTCCGGCACCAATGTACATGAGCCGCCTTTTGCTCTTTAGACAAATTGTGGGGAACCTGGCGGGATACTAGCTTTCTTACACACAGCTCATTATGTAATATCAACTGAATTGCAGTCATTCCGACACTGATAACAACCCGAATCTGCTCTTATGTCACATGACGGTCATCTAATATAATAGTTCGCACAGCTGCGATGTTTTCAGGCGTGACCGCTGTTCTTGGTCGACCTGCAGCGATACACGAACGTAAAATAAACGTATATTGTCGTTTGACCCGGCGCTTCAACATCATAAATCGAAACAAGTTCGCTGAGACATGTATTTCGAGATAAGCCGCGACGAAAATTGTGATAAAGCTTTATTTTAACTCAATCCGAAATTATATTCCCGATCGTTTCAGTATGCCCATCGTAGATTCGTGATTCATAGATTCCTGAGGCACCCGAACTTAACAAACGCCAGCGCAACGCCTGCCCCACGCTGCTCAACAGGCACAGAAATGAAGGAAAATTTCAATTCCTGATAGACAGTACAAAATACCTTTGAAGAGTTTGTTGCATCCCGCCCAACTGATTTTTATAAGAAGGAAAGAAATTTTAAATAAACCACCACCGCGTTGGCAAAGATGCATCGATGCATGTGTAAACTGACCATACGTTCCGGTTTTAACGGGACTGTCCCTTTTCCCGGACAGTGTCCCTTTGTCCCCGATCAAATCTTCGGGACGCAAAATTGTCCTGTTTTCCGAAAGCGCACGAAATTTAATAACCACGTTCGTCAGACATGATCATGAGCAGCGAGGAACCGCAATCGGTTTTTCCCGGTTATTCCCCGCAATCATTCTCCGTTCAACTTATGCACTTTTCCGTTCATGCAAACAATCCATTAAAACAGTAATTCCAGTCTGAAATTGATGTTGACAAAATGGTTGATTTGTACGCTTCCACAGCTGCTTCGGGGACTTCAAACCGTTGACCGCGTAATAAATCTCGTACATTTAATTCTCAACTTAAGTAGCTTAAGACATTCTTTAGTAGAGCAACAATAGGCATTTGCTTTCTTTTTTGGTAATAATGTGATAGGTCATAAATCTCCTTATTATATTGCGCACACAAGTAGAGAAATGGATTTATTTTTGGCTATTATCGATATTAACAATTATAGTTGACTGGTAAGGTCGACCAAAGTGTATTAAATAGTTTACTAGTAACAAAATTGTTTGACTAGCGATATGGGGGAGATGGTGGATAGCTAACTTATCCCTTCATTACATTTTGAGACAAGCAATAAAACCTTATTATCCATGCTTAATTTTTTTATGTGATAAGTTGACAAAGAGCAGGCAGTTCACCTGATGTTAAGTAATAATCGTCGCCCACAGACATCTGCTACACCGAGGGTTCTAGATGCGTTTGCGTTGACATCCTTTTGAAAATTGGGCTCCTGCCACCTCACTAACCAGACGAAACGCGAAAGTATTATACTTCCACTTTACGCCAGTCTTCTGTGAGGTCGTGATACTTACCCGGACGAGCCTGCCCATTCGTGCAACAGCCGAGGCTGCTGCGTGGCCCTACCACCGTGAACGTGCGATGTGTACGCGTAGATGAAGTTTGAGTGTGAGTTTGTTATACTTATTCTTTTACTAAGGACTTAATAACAACAATTAAACACCAAATTTATAAGAACATTGCAAATGTGTGTACGTTTGCAATGTCACTGAAATGCTTTCATTGTTATGATACTTTTGTTATCCTTATCATATACTCTGGTATATAATATATCATCGGAGAAAGTCTAAGTAATAAAAAACAAATGAAACAATGAAAAAAAAAAAACAAATGAAATTACGGATTACTACTTATTTGTCATTTTATTTCCCGGCGATTCGAACTCCTTTCAGTGTTCATGGTCACAGGAAAGACAGAGGCGTTGGATGTCGAAATGTTAGCCCAGGCACAACGGTTAAAACATGAGTTGAACATAAAAAAGTTTTGGAGCACGTACAATACAAATTCTATATTTTATTCTTATTTAATTTATACTTCGTGATGGTAAAAGCGATATTTAAAATATAATTAATTATCTTTGTGTAAGGTTTTATTTTGACTTAATAGGTGAGCTCTCGTGACATGTGTGACCATTCCAACCAACGGCCGACAAGGCATTCCAATGGATTCGCCGTAAATGGTTGAGGATAGCGGACGCGGGCCGTGCTTTTTGCCGTGATGTTTCTGGAACGTACAACCAAGGAATGAAATTTTATATGTTATGCTAAACTATCCTATCAGAATATCCAATTTTAGATTAGGCCCGAAATTTCTCGGCTACCAGAATCGTCTCACTCCCAAAAGATATTAGACATTTACATACTAAGTGATGTCTGTTATATGTGTTATTTTAATATTATAACAGTTGTTATAAAAAAGACACTACTATCATATGTTAAAAAAATCTCCGAAATATATTTAAAATTAAATAGCACAGCACACTAATGTAAAGTAAAAAAAGTAGCAGCCGACAATAATATGTACCAGTTCACTGCTGGACACTAACCTCCTGTGTATAAGATTATTAATAAAATAAAAACATACAATATTACATAATAATATATTAATGTTCATTACAGCACATTCGTAAGTTAAGATATCTTTCAAAGTAAACTGGTTAAAAAAAAGCTAGAGAACTACTATAAAGGGTTTAAAGGGTTAAAATCCAAGAGAACGAAAAGCAAAACCTTAATAAAGTTATTAACACTTCAGATTTAGATAAACCAGATTTTCAAAGTACACTATCATAAAATGTGTTAGTTATTTGATAGATTAATGATAGTGACATAGTTTCGTAAAATATATTAACGATAAGTAGGTACTAATGGTATTTGACTGTGATAGATAGAAACACCGTTAAACATGCTTGGGATGCGATTGCTTAGCGGTGCTGAGTGAGGTCTTGCTAAGACTGTGGTAAATACCACGGCCTTGGCTATGAAGTAATAAACTGCTTAATTACAGTGAAAACAAGTCTAGGCTAAATAATAAGATAAGGAGCTTAAAATAGCGCTTTGTATCAATATCGTAAAGGCAATCTAGTGCCAAACTTGCTTGCTAGATATTGCAAGAATTTTGTTTTCGTTCTTGTTAATTTTTTAACACTATAAAAGAGATTGCGCGTAACATTCCAACCTTTTAAAGCCTTGTGAGCCTCAACGGATTTATCTTTTGATATAAGGATAAATCTGACGTCAAAATACCCTATCAAATATATAAAATTCTCGTGTCACGGTGTTTGTAATTGAACTCCTCCGGAACAGCTCGACCGATTTTCGTGAAATTTTGTGTGTATATCGGCCAGGGTGGAGAACCGAATCTATTTTTCGTCCCCCTTAATGTTAAGGGTGATCCACCCTAAATATCTTTTTCTACCCTACAAACTCCTTAGAAATAATTTATACGGCAAGACAACGTTTGCCGGGTCAGGTAGTTTTTCTATAAAATAGGAGCTTATTAAGAACGATAACTACAATGCAGATGACATAATAGATGAAGTCTAATATTTGGTGAAGTTTTTATGCTGGGAAAAATCTATGCCTGAAATGGAAATTTTGTTATCAATATCTTGGATTCAAGCTTAATTTAAACCTAAGAAGAAATAGGGTGTTCACGTTTCAATTCTACAAATGAAACCTTTTTCACTTCCCATCTTTTTGCAGTCACAGTACACTTTACATTTTTATTGTCTCCGTAGAACTTTTCGATTTAATACTGTTAAGTTTCACCACTAAAAACACGACATAGCACCAAGTACCATCATCGCCAGCTTGATAGCTTTAGAGTACACCATGCGGTTTTCAAATTTTTCTGCAACATATCACTTTATGGAATTAATTGGCATGAACAGTATTTATATAAATAGATACAACAAAGAGGTTTTTAAGAGCAGATACAGCAATCGAGCGTATGGAAATGTGGCTACTGTTGTTTTAGAAAATCGTCGTACCGTGAATAGTTACTGTTACACGACCATTTGTTTGCTTGAAGTTATTGACGTAAAAATAACTGCATACACCGAATCATCTTGCACCACGACAATGCTAGTTTCCACACGGTCTGGCCGACAAACGAATTTTTGAACTTATAAGCTATCCTGCATATAGTCCCGACCTAGCACCTTGTGACTGTTTTATGTTCCCAAAAATTAAGAACCAATTACGTGCTCAACGACTTTCATCACCAGAAACGGCTGTCGTAGAATATGAGAAACATGTTTACCACAGAGGAGCGACAAAAATGTTTTCAAAATTTATTTTAATCGTATGAAAAAGTGCATTTACGCAAAGGGATATTATTCTGAGAAACAATAAATTAATTTTCGACCTTTAATGGTATTTTTTCCTTATTCATTCTGGAAAATTTTAATACGTCCCGTGTATTCAACGTGTTCTCTACGAGTATTCAAAGGTTTAAATTTCCATTAATGAAAAATATCATTTCGTATTATTTACATCATCATTTTAGCCTGTTTGAGTCCTCTGCTGAACATAGGCTCGCCACGAAGCACGCTTCTGAGCCATCTGCATCCACTGACTTTCCACACTCTGAGGCTGCCACCCGAGAGCTTTCTTCCCCATCGGTTATCGGTTCTTCAAGCTATATGCCTGAGCCATTGCTTAAAGGATTACTTTGAGATATCGGTTACATACTGCAGGAAAAATATTTTGAGAAGATGTTAAAATTGTGTCTGTGTATTTAGCTAAAAATGACAGTATTGACATCAATCAGCAAATAACGTTTTGAATTTAGGAATTTTATTACCATCATTAAAACAGATGGATTATTGTAGCAATGAAAAAACTCAGATAAGCATATTTTAAGTTCATATAAAAGATTTGTTGACTCTTTGATAAAGGATAAGAGAAAATTGAACTAAATAATTATTTGAGACTAATTATTGTCTAACTTCAAAATACTATTTAATTATGAGTACATAAAAATATTTTAGTTATACATATAAATAAGTTATAACCTATAAAAATGAAAAAAAATCCATATCAGTATTTGGTTCTAATAGCGGCTAGAATCTATTTATTACATAGCTAAATTAAATAGTTATACTACATGAAAGGGAAAAGTTGTTTTTGACTTTTAGTTTATTTTGATGACGTAGTCATTAAAAGAGCGGTATACGATAGAGGTTATATGGTTCACATAGCAACACGTTCAATCGCGGACGACGGTTTTTATTTTTTCCGCATTTACGAAAAAGTTCTCTTTCTAATAATTGGATTTAGATTTTTTGATGGGGTTTTAGTTTATCTATCTTACTTTAGGCATTAGTATTAGCATTATTATTAGCATTATTAACGGCTTGTTCCAAATCCTTATGAAGAAAGGACATTCTAAGTTTTCATCGTTTCATTATTCAAAGTTAGATGAAGGGAGGGAAGTCTGCTTTACATTTTATAAAAAAAATATCACATTGTAATTAACTCTTACATGTTATAAAATTTCTTAAATTTATATTTCTTAAGGTTCCTTTGGATATTACTTTCTATTCACTATAATATGTTTAAATAAGCATGTAAAAGAAGGATTTTTATTGTTATAGACATAGCATAGGCGCCATACTCCAAATATACTGTTATAAGCCCTCTTTTGTGCGGGACTAAATAATCTTGTAAGAAGACAATGAAGGAACCTTTGAAGAATTTCTGTGTTTAAAAATTTAGACAACATGTATCGCTTTTGTAACAAGAATACTGTGAATAAACAGGTTGTAGAATCTCAAAGTAGTATAGAATATGACATAAGACTATGAAAATAATAATAATAAACTAGTTTAGCTGTCTATTAGCTTGCTACCGGATCTTGCATATAGCAAATATATTAAAATTTAACGTTATTATTTCGAGAAAAGATTAATTGAAGAATCCCCTTTATTTAACTTATCATGCTATCATTCTATCATTATTAATTAACCGACGAAATATTTTCTGAAACGTAATTACTTTCATTGACTGCTGTTGCTCTGGTCTACTTAAAATAATCTTGGACTAACAATGTATGTCTTTTATGAAAATATATCATAATGTAATAAAACTAATACTGTAATACCCGTAATCTTAATATATATTTTATCTATTTCTACAATAAACATCTGTAAAGGAAAACAGTCTTATAAAAATGAGCACGTTTTTGTGTTTATTTAAAAACGTCTTATTGTTAAAATCTGGATACTTCATTGGTTCTTGCAAATTCCTCTTTTCTACCGGGATCCGTTACAGTTGCCGCACGTTGTCGCCTCGTTAAAACGTATATAAATCTGAAAAGACGATAAATTTAAATAATTGGATACCTTGGTAACACTAACTTTCCTGCACCTACAAAAGAATTTACTTTATTCTCCCGTATTAATATATTCTTATTGCGACTACTTTAAAACCACTTTCACTGTTGACACCAAAACGGCGACTTATGCAAGATTTTAAAACGAGCTCCATAGACGCATTTGTGCACACTTGTGGTAAAAACAGAGTAAAGGTATATATAATATAAGTAATTATATTGTAACATATTGATCAAAAGCATTTGGCATTTGGAAATGTCACGTCGAACGTACTTAGTCCCATTCAATGGAGAATTGTATCTGCCTTAATTGTTTTAAAACTCAATCGAAAAGTTGAATATCGAGTTTTTGTGCGCTTTTGATCTTGTTTATGGTACAGCAATGCTAATAATTCGAAGCATGGCTTAAAAAATAAAAATCCCAAGTATCGGAAATTCCGATCGATTGAATGTTTCAAGGATTCTCCTTCACGATTTGTAAAGACGCATAAGCAATTGTTGTTATTCGTTTAAAGAATACAAACTGCTTTTTATTGATAATTTTCCTCCGGTTTTGTGTTTTGAATATATAAAATGCAAAAATCCCATTTCTATTGTCTTGTAATTTTACTTGACGAAATGATAACGGAACAATGTTTTTAACTTATTAAAAGTGACTAAAATTACTATCAAAAGCATGACTAGTGACAGATATTTAGTTGATACTTAAAAATCATATTGACTTCTGGATTTTACATATCAAATGAGACTAGTTCTGTCTAGGCACAGATTGTGGCGTGACCACGAACGCTGGAAACCGTCGGGAATTGAAAATCAAAATTAAAATGCGATAAAAACTCTCAGTCTCATTTAACACTTAAAAACCCTTTAAAAATATAACAAATAACTTACATGAACAGGCCCAGGGCAAACACAGTGAGAGCTGCGTCGAATAAGTAAAATGCCCCTGGAAATGTCTCAATTGTTGATATATAAATGAAACTCGACGTTGGCATGTATATCGAGGGCGCTATAGCCTCTGTGACACCCATTAGTGAGCTTAATTTCGCTGAAATAGAACGTTTGTCGTTAAAGAAAATCTGTTTTGATTTACAATTCAATTGGATTGGGATTCGTCCTTTTTTTAGTAGCTGTTCTCAGTGTGTGTGTCTTCAGTGTTATTGTTAATAGTAATGACCTGATGAGAAGACACAATTTGGATTCCCGCAGCGCCGAAAGTTTTTGTTCATTTATGTACAAAAATTTACAATTTAAAGTAATGAATTTATTAAGTAAAGTCAATACTAACTACTTAGAATTTTTTCCCAATTTTCCTACCCAACGGGTGGTCTGTAGCTCTATCAATGATATAATATTTTAATTCTAAACTGAGCAGAGGTTAACGTATATAAGCAATATAAGGAGTAGGGAGTTCGATATATAAAATCAGAAATAGCGATACATCGATGTATTTTAGCTGATATATTTGGATCGTCAACGGCGTAACGAGAAAATATAGATATATAGATTTTTTCTCTTTAGAATATCTTCACTATATCGATACATATCTAGGCCAATATTGATATTTTTATTAATATCGATATATCGATATATGGATATATTTCTTCACTTTCCACATCCCTAATAAGGCGTCAGGCTACCCCGAAGGTGCAAGAACGAATTCTCGACGCGGCGAAAAGTTTTTTGACTATTTCGCTACACATTTTATGCATCATCTTAAGTACAGATACTATTATTAAGAAGAAAAGTCCATCCTATGTATTTATATATTATCTACTAGATATGCCCGCAACTTCGCCCGCGTGGAATGTAAATAAAAAGAAATCTAAAATAAAAGTAGCCTAAGTTACTCCTTATTACATCTGCTATTTGTCAGTGAAAGTCCCGTCCAAATCGGTCCAGCCGTTTCAGAGATTAGCCGGAACAAACAAACAGACAGTCAGACAGACAAAAATTTAAAAAAATGTTATTTTGGTACATGTACCGAGTATTCATCCATATGTATTTAGTAAAAAGCGGTAATTTTATTATTATTTAATATTAGCGGTAATTTTAATTAATTTTAATATTACAAACAGACACTCCAATTTTATTTATCTGTATAGATAATCACTGTTGGATCCACTTATTGGCCGTTGAATCAAAAGCATAAATTTCTCACAGGCATCGTTGCGAGCTTCTATTGAAAAGTAAATAGGTATACAATATAATGTACGTAATCTTAGATAAGTATCGTGTACAAAATAGTTAACTTAATATTTTATTAAATAAAATAAATATTACATCGTTACTCATAATTCGATTACGTCGAATATTAGTTAATCATTCAAATTAGGTATATAAAAAATAATTAATAGATGATCCTCTACATAAATCTTCTTCGTACTATCTTAAATATGTACAACAAACAAAGTCGTGTTATGATAATAACGACGCGTAAACCTTGTGCTTAATACAAACTGAGTATGTGGTTCTTGTGCACAAGTACTATTCAAAACATGCTTAGAGTCTAAAGGAATGATTTGAGTTTGTTCAATTAGTGATGATTACTTGTAGTCACAGGTGTATATTTTTAATAACTATTTTGTAGTAACATATACAATACAGAAGGCAATTAATTAGCCTTACTTCCTTCCTATCCTAACTAATATTATAAACGCGAATGTTAATTTTATATATGGATGGATGTCTGTTACTCTTTCACGCGAATACACGTACCTAGGCTATAATTTATTACGATATTGTGTGAATTGTCCAAAATGTTATGATAAGTGTCAAGTAATTGGAAAAAAATCTGCCATCTGCGAGCTATTTTGGTGTGCGCTGCATAAACCATATATATATCTATCGCTTATGTGTAAGTCATTATTGTCAAAATAGTGATTTTGACTTTGACTTGACTTTAAACCATAAATGCAATAAAAATTGGTTATTTATTTCTAATGCATATTTGATAGTAACAAATTGATTGTTATCTATATCTATATCTACACTATAATAAAAGAATAATAAAGGAGTAGATTCCGTGTGTCTGTACATTGAATAAATTTATTAAAAAAACGAAATAGGGTATCACAAAAAGAGTTAGTTCGTGTGAAAAGTAGTGTAAAGAGTGTTGAGTTCGCTCTGTTTGTCTGTCGGTTCGCTTATAACTTCAAAATTACTCATCGAATTTTGATGTAATTTTCACTGGTTACTGACGCTTCGCTTGTGGCAACATATAGGCTTTGTTTCATCGCAATCGGTTTACTTAAACGAAAGACATACCAGTACTAATATTCAAACAGTGCAGCCAAAAACTGTGTTATCCTGTGATATGTGTGTGCTGTTTAACCACTTACTGGATCAATTTTGTCGATGTTTTCGAAAGTATATAAGGAATATTTCTGTGCAAAATTTAAACTTTGTTTCAACAAACAGAACATATACGTCAAAAATTACTGGATCAATTTGAACAGTTTTTCCTTTTTTGAAATGGCATATTTCGCAATACAAAAAAATAAACATCCAAACAAAATTTGCAATCGGCGGTAAAATGTTTAATATGATAACTTGTATTTTCAAGTTTTTCTTTTAAAAAAGGACTTCCATAACAAATTCTTCAATTAACAGAATTATAACCCACCCTACGCTATAGCTTTGTATTAACAAGTTTAGGATATTATTGAAATTGCTTTGTGATTTGGTTAGTTTTTAGGAATAGTAAACTTTCTATTCTTTTTTTGTATTTCACTACCAGTTCGTGTTCCTATTTTCTTTTAAGAAACCTTACTTCACAATAATATTGGTATATTGTGCAATGGCGAATTCCATTTTCAGTTTTTTAAAGTAAATTTCGACAATAAATTGAAATAATTGAAGCTGAGATTCTGACTGGGTGTGGCTTTTTTAATGTGAGAATATGTTAATTGAGCTTTCGTTTCATCTGATGTTAATTGATTACCGCTGCCCATGGACATTCAGCCAACCAACAACACCAGTATGGTTGCAGATTCGTTGCTACCATTTATTACAGTGGGCTCCGGTTACCTCACTTGCAAAACAGAAGTATAACACGTCCACTTCTTCCACGGGATACCTATTCGTGCAACAGCAAAGACCGTTGCGTTGCATATTGTAGCCCTAAAGGCTAAAGGGTAATGACTTAAGATCTATTTTTCCCAAGCAACATAAGGCAAACCCAAGTTGGTATATAAAGGCATATTTTGCCTGTCTTTCTGTCTGAATGGCCTTCAGCCTATTCAACGCTGACGTAGTCGTGGGCTAGCTAGTATATAATAAGCAGAAGGTACAAATGAAAAAAAAAAAACAAGATAGCCCTTCCCTATTATCTCCATAACCCCTGACGGGTTGTAACCGCGTACATTTAAATTTCTAAGAAAGTAAACGTGTTGCATAGATAATGTGCAATATTGTAAATGTGCGCTCACGAGAATAGAAACAAATCCAGCTTGATTGCCGCTAGAGCCGTAAGTTGTAAATTTATGAGAGATTGGCTCAAGGCAAGAAACTTTTGTCACTCCTGGCAAACATCATGAAGGTAATCAAGGGTATAAGACGTAATTACATATTGTTTTCTTATTCTAGATACGTAATTACGTATATTTGTATATTTTTATTCGTATATTATTATTGTAGATTTCATATAATTTCAGGTTAGATAAACTTTGTAAAAATTCACAATGTAAGAGTTATGTTTGAAAATGTAGCACCTCAATTAAGGCCCTAGACATATTTTTAAGTTTTGGGATTTTGCATTATTTTAACTTAATTCTTCTGTTTGGTCAGTTCATTTATTTTTGGAAAATATTTCTAAATGTTTTTTGCTATTGTTGTAGAAAAACTTGAACATGCCAAAATTCAAAAATGAAAGATAGAGGAAGATCTGACAGGTGCCGACATGACATGCGGTCTTTTTATTTTTGATGTTTCAATTTTTTATACGAATTATCTATATTATTATAAATTCGTTCAACCAACGGTCTACGTGAAACCAAAAAGCGCTTAATATAACCCGTAACTAAAATTGTATCGGCACCGCAGGCTCGATTTTAACACTGCCCGCGCTAGTAGAACCCAAATGTCCAAATAAACTTGTCAAAAAATTTGACTCACCAACTTCCTCTGTAGGCACGAGTTTCGTAGCAATTGCTCTAACCGCTGTAAGGCCGGTGTGACTGAATATGTTGAATAGTGGGGCGGAGTAGTACCATTCTCTGTTCGGAGCGAAAGCGAAGACGAAGCACGACGCTATTCTGCTGATGCCAGCCAAAACGCCAATTACGCTGTCTTGAACATCCAGTTTTTTACTTAAAAACGTTACGCAAAAAAAAGTGCCTGCAAGGAAAAGAAAAACAGCTATGTAAATAGCAGAATTCATAGTGTTAACAGCATACCTTAAAATATACATCCACATGCTGTGTTCATGCGTGGAATAGTAAATGTGTGATTTTATTGGTACACATAAAGAAAGCATCTGGGTATAATACAAATATTGATTATTTTATCAACCCATTTGCGATGACAAGCGCACTGGCTGTTCACCTTACGTTAAGTGATAAGCACCGCCCATGGTCATTTGCAACACCCGTAGGGATGCCGATGCGTTGCCACATTTTAATAAAGTGCGCCTTGGCTACCCCCAGTATAACACATTACGCCGGGCGTCTGTGAGGTCCTGGTACTTCCCCGTACGGACCTGCCCATTCGTGAAACAGAAGACTGTTGCGTGACCCTATTGAAAATGTTTGGTGTTACGGTTTTAGACCAAACAAATATGCGGAAGACATTTTGATAAATGCGATTAGAACTAAATGGCAAAACCTATATACCGAGCCAAAAATTTTTACTCTCTCAAGAGTGTGTTAGGAAGCTTCACGTGATGGTAAGTGGTAACCATCTATGGACGCAAACATAAGACGTATTGCAGGAACGTTGCCAACCTTTACGAGACTAGACTTCTGTTTACCTCTAACAGATGACTAAACTGCAAACGTTTATATACTTCCACTGCCAGACTGGCGTAAGTCTTCTGGCTTATGAACCGGGGTAATCCCCATCGATTCAGCAGATTTGATCGCAGTGGACATACATTATGGGCTATAAGGATAAAATCAATTCTTAACAAACAGCTTGAATGCTTCTTTATATTCAACACACTTCCACTTAAATATTTTGAGAATTCTTTTGACGTGGTTCCCTTACGGCACTGACTACTGAGTAGTGTTCTTCAGATTCAACTTTACATTCAGCCCGATTTAAGCAAAAGTCCAAATAGTGGTTATTATCGAAGACTACGCATTATCAGCGATTCTTAATTGCGCATAAGCTTAAAAATAAATAATGCCGTCCAACAAGCATACGGTAGGCACTGATAAACAACTATATCGTTGATGCCAATAAACATAAAAAATTGTAGTTGATACTTACAAGATGTTTTTATATTTATTTATAATAGTAATATAAAAACATTGCCGGGAAGGTATCACGCAGGCGTTGTTAAGTGATTGGCACTGAGAGCGATTTCTTTCGCCCATTCAATATATTATAAATAAGTTATAAACAACGAAGCCGAACGTAAACAATCTTTACGTTACGTTCGGACGTACAGTTCAGTTCGCATTTTTACCGATAACCTATTATCGGCCACATATAAAGGTAGAAAAATCATATTGCTCATTATACTAAATATGTACAATGTACACCCGTATTTGATAGATCTTGACACCGCACCTATCTACCGATAAGACGGTTGACGACCGAAGGAGTTCGAATACCCAGCTTCGACAGCACATAGACCTTACAACCACGTGTCTTTGCTCACTTGTGTTTGCTCGCTGATTGTAATTTTAACAGCTGATTTCCCACATGCTCTGCGATGTTTGAAGTCCGCCAAACTGCAGTGGGGTCGCGTCGCGTATTTGTCTTTAGAAACTCAGTCTTGATGAGACATTTACCCAGTAATTGGACATACAATATATATTTTTTGGCTATTAATCACTTACTTTCTGTGCGCCCAGTAAGTTTTAAAAATTATCATATACGAATATATATTGGTTTTGTCACAGCTTTGATAAAAATTTATGTTAATGATTATATTTACTAAAATAATGATTATATTTATCATCGAATCTATACAAACGGCATCATTAGATGGCAATTGTGTTGTCTCAATAGGATCTGACTGTTTAAGTAAACAGTATACAACAAAGGTACACACACGGACTCAATTAGTTGAAAATATTAACTACAACCGTGATAAATTTTTAGTGCTAAATTATCACGTGCTCAGTGGTGAGGGAACCTGCATATTTTCGAAATAATAATAAAAAAAAATATTTCCAAGATATGTGAACTCCGCCAATCCGCAGTGGGGCTGCGTGGTTGACTATGCCCTGATACCCTTTGTGCAGAGGACGCCTTTGCCCAGCAGTGGGACATGTATTATAGTGACTATATAATATTGTATAGTACTTGTATAATATACAAGTAGGCTAGCCACGTATGGCCACTCATCAGTTTCCTCAAACGGGCTTCATTCGGAAATTGTAATTATTTTATATAAAATTTTACATGTTTAAAATACTTTGTATTGTGCACTAAGATAAAGCAAGCCTTGACCTAGGTCGATAAAATCATTATTAAACTATGCCGCATAACACTCGCAATTGTGCAATTATTTGGTAAAGATTACAAAGGTTATACATGCAAATATGTTTTGTGATAACAATAAATTCTGCGTTGAATTGGGCCTCTTCGCCTAAATGCGTCAATTCCAGCAAAACAGATTGCATTAAACCATCAAAAATGTTAACCATTTAAAATAACACAAAAAATAGTTTTAACAATCATTTCTATAAATAAGTTATTTGTTTCTACAACGATTGATTAAAATTATGAATAATCGTAATTGTTGAATAAAATTGTTTTACTTTATAAAGTACTCATCCGTGGCAGGAAAAACCGCAGGAAAATATTTGTAGTGTCGAGAATTTTAAAACAAAAACAAACAAATAGTGAGTGAGTCGATAAAAGAAATAATTAAACGATTTATTTTTCATGTTATGATTATATCACAGACTCTTATTTTACCTGTAATTGATCGACGTGTGTTACCGAAATTTAAAAACAGATATTAACAAGCGTCTTTACAATAACGCATTAATATTACAAAATATGCCTTATTTCCCAATATCACTTTCAGTTTTGATGACTTCCTGTTCTATAAAAGCGTCACTCAAGAATTCTGCTTGTTATTTTCTTAACCTAAAGCGATTCAGCATTTCCGTTTTATCTTAAGGATAAATTTAAACTAAAGCCAAAAGATATGGCAAGAGATCTCTTATCTAAAACAATCTAAATATTAAAATTATATATGTTTATAATTTTTACAGTAACTTTTTCATTGTACAGGCTACACTTTTTTGCAGCAACCTGAAAATATAGGGCGGCATACCAGACCCTCATTTAAACGTCTAGTGCGGATAAAACAAATTGAGGCGAATGTCATCATGTCATCAAAGTTCAAATGTTTTTGAGTGTGGAGTACACAGTATTTGTGCATTTTTATATATTTATAAGCGGACCTGACAGACTTTGTTCAGTACACACGTCTTAAATTTTACAATATGTTATAAATAAAAAAGATAAAAAAAAGAATTGTGAATCTACACCATTCTCGAATCGACCGGAAGACATGGAAAACATATTTTCATTAAAATCGGTCCAGTCATTAAGGATGAGTTCAGTGACATACATACGTACAGAAGAATTATATATATATAAAGATGTGGTACATGTTATACATATGTATGTTATATAAAATCTGTATATGAAATAGAGATTTTATATACTGCAATTTTGGATAAATATTTTTCATACAACCATTGTTAAATATTTTTTAATATATATGCATGTGTTTATTTATTTTTACTTCATTCGAATTTTCCTATTTAATCCCAAATTTTGCCTTAAATTAATTCACCTTCGACAATAATTCTCCACGCCCCCGGTTGACAGAATGTCGCAGGTGGCATTAAGTCCACCGTTTGTAATCATTTGTAAGGTATTTCAATTAACGATAAATAAATAAATTAACGTTTAACATTTAATGATGAAGTTACACTCACCTATCAAGCCGAGGATGGTGTTGATGGCGCCGTAAATACTGAACTCCACTTCGTTCAAGTTGAATTTGCGTATTGCATACAAATAACTCACTTGCGAATCACCTGAAGGGAAAAAATCACAAAGTGTATATGACGAACGAACGAGTTTCTTTGTTATCACGTTCGAGTATTGTCTATGCGGTCATTAACTTCAATAGCAAGTACAAAGAGTGATTGACTTAAAGGCTATATACATCTGATATTAGTTAAACAAAATTAATAAGAGATCCTATCTTCTTGCTTTCTCCGTGAATGGATCAATTGAGATATATTTATTAAAAATACAAAATATTTTAGTGTGACATAAAAAGTGTATATAGTAGACCGTAAATTCTAAATAAGTAGATATTAAAGATTCCAGCATAAGAGTTTAAAGAATTCATTAATATTTGAGAGAAATGCTCCTTTGGGTGCCGTTTACACACTCGGTGGCAATTAAATAAGTAAACAAATGTTTTGCCCTTCGGCCGGTGAGTACTTTTAACATTGGAACCAGTTTTTTGGATTTTGACATTCCTTCTTTGGTTGTTTGTCGAAGATCTACTTGCTTGTCTCTTTTTAAGTTTACATCGTAAAATTTCGTGACATGTTCGACGCATTACAAACAGGACTTGGAATTGATTTTAATGCACTTGAAATTAGTATTAAATGATGGCACGTCTGTGTTCAGTACGCGCATAACTATTTTAAAAACAGCGGACCTAAAGCATCTACGGAGGCCGCATACTAAAGTAGTATGCAATAAGCTAATTACTTAACTACTAGTCACAAACAAGTCTATCTACATCGATAAAAGTACTATAAGTGTTACTACTTAATTACAAATATAAATATGTATATTGATCGAAATTGTTTATAATTTCATTTAAAACACCAAGAGCGATATGTTAATGCCTTAGTATCATTATTATTTTTTTGTTCAATATGTTCACATATTGATGAAATGAAACATAAATTAAAAAGAAAAAACAATATATGATAACTTATGTTAAAATTGATAAAAGATATGGAGTAAACAAAAACAGTATCGTATTCTCCATAAAAGATAACGGGACCCAGAACAGATCCTTGCGGAGTCATTTTGTATACCTCGTAAATTTCAATTAAAAGGTTTCGGCAAAAACGCTTACGGTGTTTAATAATTACCATTCAAATGTCTCCCGCTTTAACAATAAAATAAACCGAATTTGTTGTAGATAGCTAAGTGACTATAGAACCGCATTCACAGACAAACGCTGTTAACGTTTGCTTAATCATTGATTACGACATCTAAATATGACGATATTATGTTCCTTTTTAACTAAATTTACCTGTATCATAGTTGCTTAGCCAAATTTAAGAACATTTTCTGA
This sequence comes from Iphiclides podalirius, assembly GCA_933534255.1. Taxonomy (NCBI): domain Eukaryota; kingdom Metazoa; phylum Arthropoda; class Insecta; order Lepidoptera; family Papilionidae; genus Iphiclides; species Iphiclides podalirius. The sequence goes on along the minus strand of OW152826.1, from coordinate 7,316,050 downwards.
CTGAGTGGCTAAGCAATAAATTTTAATGATCCTAAAACGTTACCTTTTCGGTGTCATAAAAATGCCCCCTCAGTTCATTACCCGCAATTAACTAAAGTTTTTATTTAACATCATATATCGTAACTCAATAAAACTTGACAACATTTCCTTCGTTAAATATTTAAATTTTACCATTTCTTTTTACTTTTGAAATTAAATTATCTGACCGAATCCATTACTATTTTTGATAAAATAAGGCGTCTTTAATAAAATTCATTTCTTATCGAGACTATTAAGGAACGAACTATATTTAAACATATCTAATGACAACTAAATATTAAACCTTTTAAATCTGTTACGGTATTAATATCATTGTTCTGAATTCTTAAGAATATCGTTAAATTATCATTAAGATAAGCAAGAAGGAAAATAACAAGAAAATATTAAACACAATCCTTTGTTATTATTTTAAACAATATTTACCTATGTACAACTTAATATCTTTTAAGTACTTACCATAAAGAGGTCCCACCATTAGAATGTACAACAGAATTACTGAAATGATTTGCATTCTCAAACCGAAAGCTCGAGGCCTTAAGGCAACCATTACGGTTTCCGCCACAAGCTTGAACACTTCTTTAATTTTTCTGTTAAATCTATTACTGCCAATTGATTCACCGATGGCCTCACACTTTTCTTCTGGTGGCAAAACATCTTCAAGTCTAAACAAACCGTAAACGAAAGAGAACGTATGGAGCAATAGCAGCAGGGAAAACATGCCGTAGTATCCTAACATTCTAAGCAAGATTCCACTTAGCGCGGTTCCTGTGGGGGTGCCCAAGCTTACGCAGATCGTAACCATGCCTAAACGGAAAGTCCTGTTCTCAACCGTTGTTCTGTCGGACATGAAACTGTACATGCCCATGAAGATTATTATGTAGCTGCCGGTAAAAGCAGCCGGCAACGCTTCGATCAGCGCAGTTGCTGTCAACGACAGTTCCTTGAAATAGTATGTGGCAAATAAGAGGCCGATATTGGCGACAATCTCGCCCGTGAACGGGAACAGTATGAAAATCTTTCGCTTCTTGGTTTTGTCACTCCACGCCCCAATAAAAAGCACCATCAAGGCCGGTATCGCCGTCTGGAGAGGAAACTTCCAGGCGACAACATTCGCCACTAGGCTCTGCACGTCATTCACTTCCTTTTCAAGGCCAGTCGTGTTTCGATCCCGGATTCTGTCGCATATGTCGTCGCTGTACTGAAAATTTACTCTGCACGATTTCTCTAAGTGCATGTTCTGTACCGCCAGCGATGATAAAGCTGTGCACAACATGAAAGTAAACAAACAAGGCTCGACCGTGGTCTCGCGTACGCAACACTTGATGCCCTTCAACGCGCGCTTCGATTTTTCTCGCCATGTCCTCTTTTCCCCGTCGTCGGTAAGGTGGGCGTTCGACTTCGTGAAATCACCGGTGCTGTTGATGTTTTCAGTGCTCGCACTCATGTTATGGCGCTGCGACAAAAGTGAGAGTCAGTAAAAGTGTTTCACGGTTTAATATTTAAACCGCGCGCGGCACCGCTTCACGACCGCCGCCGGCGCTGGATTGTGACTGTTACACGCTTAATCCGTGGATCTCCAAGTGTCGCTTCCAAAAACCAGAGATGTAAATGTCGGGTTGTAAAATGCAGCGCGATATGGTAGCGCTGTCGCACGCGCGCATCTCGCCCGCTATAACAGAAGTCTCACTACAACTGGCAACGCGACTTTTAATTAATAGGATCGCTCCAACTGAACACCCTGGGCTGAGCGCAATTCACACCCTTCCCCGTCTGCAATCGCACTAAGCGAATAAATAATTGAAACAACTGTACAATTTGATATCGTGACAACTACTGTTCAAATAACTTTTTATTATCAGTAAGGTTAACGTTCGTCACGCACAGTTTTCTTTAATACTAGTAACAGTGCAGCATTTAAAGTATTTAAAGTGTTTAAGGTAATCAGTCCATCGAAACAGGCAGTGACGTAAGATAATAAGGTTATTGACCCGCATTTTATTCTGGTCTCCTGCGGAAGATGAGGTCTACTAGTTTACTTTCTCAAACAAAATATTCGGTCAGCTTGTGTGTTCTTGGAATTGTTGCTATTGAGTTCAAGGTATAGTTAAGGTTGATACACCTTATTAACATCATTTAAGAATATTGTTAACAGCCTCGTTCAAAGATACGCAATGTGTACGTATTACTTTTTTTATAATTGTCTATAATATGATAATCAAATAAATATGATATGTTTAGTTTTAAACATTCCTATTAAAAGTACATATTTATTTTCGATCATTTTCTTTTAAAATTTTTCGTATTCAAGGAGGCTGTGTAAGTATTTAGAGAGGAACCAAAAGGTCAGTCTATATACGGCACTCGTCAATCTGGTTTAGACTATGTTAATTATATAATGAATAAAATATCTACACTAATATGTCGAGTTGTTTAGAAATATAATTATTTTAAAAGGATCTATCGTAATAGTTTTGGGTCGTGGAAAATTAACTAATTAAACTGAAAGCAGTAATTTTGTTTATTTTATTTTATTAATTAAAACCGCTCTATATAGCACAAATTAATTTGAAAAGTGTACTTGAAAAACTAATTTAACTTTTCATTTACTCTTTAACGCCTTTACAAAAATAAATGCAACTAAAACCACGGAGGTACACCGCTTCTTTCTGTATAAGTTGAGAATTTCAACAGGAGTTTGTTTAAAAACGCACTCAAATTATACAGAAATTAGTAGTAAAGTAAAGTATCTTTAAAGTAGACTACATAGAATTCAGTTTCTTATACGACATGTATATCGTTTGAAGCTTTTAGTCGCATTCTGTGTCATTGTTGCGTTCGCCACATAAGAAATAAACAACACCATTTACCACCAATGTTATCTGTTCCTTTACAAATGATTTTATATCCACAAAACGACGGTAGAATCATTCTACTTTGGTAGATACTTTATTAAAAGGTGGCAACGCATCTGTAACCATACGTAGGGTCAAATTTCCACGGGTGGCAGTTATCACTTAACATGAGGTGAACCACCAGCTCGCTTGACACCTTCTCACATATAAGAAGGGACCACGCGACAGAATTATCTTTTGAACTAATCACACAAGACCGAACACTGTTGCTTTGTTTTTGGATCTTTTTTGATAATTTATTCATTAATGCTCAAAATTCCGCAATCTTGCCGCTTCGTTTAAAGTCGGACCTCATCTTGACTTCTGGATGTCGGTGACGGTAGTCAAAGGCGGTTTGTAAAATTTCAAATAATAAAGAATCTGCAAAAACTGCTGAATATCGTTAAAGCCTTTCGTTTGAATATTTTCATATACGCAGACCTATTATTCAACGAAGCACAATATTATGATGTAGTTCTTATTGAACTTTGATCCATTACTTGGGAGCAAAGCTCTAGTTTGGGATACTACTTAGATAAGACTCAATAGTGGCCTGCTATCTATGGGGTACTTCAATAATAGCCGAGCTTTGATGAATGGTCTTGACTTTATTATCAATTTTTTATTATATTCCAACAAAAAATTAAGAGTTAGGAATACGCTTCGCGCTAAAGATGAATGATAAATCACCTTATACACCTTTTATTACACTAGTACACCTACTAGCGGTACTTTCTCTGGTGTAAATTTACACTGTTAAATAATCTGATCGCTGATAATATGACGGATAGAAGAAGACCAAATATTCAAAGCACCGACAGTCACTAACGTACACAGGAGCAACAACATCAGCGGTAAACCTGGCCAAAGGCCTTTCAGATGAAAATGTGCCACAAGCTACCCCACCCAGGGCATTGACTCTCGCAAGGAATCAAAGTCGAAACTTCGGTTCTCTTACCATAGTGATGGAAAATACCATAGTGCTCTAAATCTTTGTCTCACAGATGTCGTTGGTAAGAGAATTATTGTGGAACAAATGCCAGCAAGAAAGACCATGGGGACTATATATATTGGCACCACAACTAGATCCTAGATGTATATGTATTATCTAGAGCTTATACGAGTATTCAGTGCCACTTTTGCATAGTAACATGTAAACATAGGAATTTGTGGCGCCCGCATCTTCCGTTCTTTATGATAATACAATACGGTATACAGAGTTTTGCAATACTAAGGCACGGCATTTTTTCACGTGCTGGAGCCGCACAGTAGCTTATTGCATAAGTAATGCCACGCTCGTAACGTATATCGTAATAACCTGAATTCAATATATGACGGGCTGCTACCACCATTCGTGTTCTCATAATGCAAAAATGAGATCCAAGGACACCAATAATATAGAACAACAAGATACTCTAAGTGCCTTCTGCTAAGCTTCAAAAAACTGACGTCAGGCTGTCTTGTGAATGAGGAATTTTTGGAACGAAGTTCCTTACGGCAGGCTTGGAGGGGATAGGGATTTTGCTGCGCGACCGAACTGAAAAAAATGTGATAGTAAAAGCGTAAGAAAAAATCCGTGGAATAAAACCGTTAAATGAGACGTGCGCAGGCGCGACAGTCGCACAATTTTATGTTGTCAAACAAAAATAAAGAGACATATTTTGTTATTGTAACGAAGTTTTGGACCGAAGTTCCTTACGGCAGGCTTGGAGGGGATAGGGATTTTGCTGCGCGACCGAACTGAAAAAAATGTGATAGTAAAACCGTACGAAAAAGTGCGTGGAATTATATTGTTTGCATCTCTGGACTGCAACATTCTACTTCTTCCTTGGACTGCCTTCTTCTCAAGACCGCATCTTACTATTAAATACGACGGTGACCTTCTGCACCTAATCTTTAATTCTTGTCGCTTAATTTCACCCTTGTACATTGTCACATAATTCCAGATACGATAGCTCCATACTTTAAAGGTATCAGTACACCGACGTACACAACTTTCAGCATCATACGATCACTTTGAGGAGTCAGATGTCGCCAACTACATTTCGGGACAGGTCGCGCTTAGAGATATCCAAAAAGCGAATCCAAACTTAATGGCTCTGCAAATTCTCAGGTTTTGCTATTGTCCATGGGTGTCCATCACTTGATATCAAGTAAACGGCTATCGTCTGCCACCATGAAAAAAAATCGGTAAAAAAGCTGCCGCTTCATCCACTGCACATTAATTGCTTTCAACTTGATCGTGAAAAAATAAATACCTTAGTGTTATGAATCCTATATTCGATCATATGGTCGTAGTGTATAGTAAAACTGTCTCCAGCACCAGAGTATCAGGTACTATTCTCACTATTGGAAAAATATTATGTTATGAACAAAGTGTTTTCCTAGTGTCTGGGTGTTATTATGTCTATATTATCCATTTATTTACATAAGAAAAAATGTGTTAGTACGTTTACCAGTAACCTAATACCCAGTAGTACAATTTTTACTTAGTTTAGACTAAATAAGTTTGTGCAAAAACACGTATTCAAATATTTATTTATTATTTTATTATTTAGATAAAGTAATTATAAACTTTATGTACGAACCATCTATTAGACATTGGTCTTTTCGGCAGATGGCGTAGCTTAGTTTAAACTATGGCTTCAATTCAACATATTATATTAAAAAATTACTAATTTCGAATAAATTTACATTCTTTGAATATGATAACAAATGGCACTAAGTACTTCAGAGATTCCATTTTGAAATAGATGCACCTACGATCGTTCATATGAAGATTACGCTTTTTTATTTACCCGTAAAACTTCGTTTTGATATTACTTCTCGTTATTACAAATATTCATTTCATTCAATATTGTTGTGAATTAATTAATTTGTGATTTCCTAGGCTTAACCTACATTTACATAACTAATTAAAATATATCATTACATAATGAGACAAAATATATTACACAATGAAACTCACTGGTGATCTGTACTAAATTCCAAATCCTTGAAAATTTGCATGTTACTTCAATTGACCGCCCTGTTAGAAACCGTCAAAACGGAAATAAATCGAAATGAGGTTCAACAACTTTGATGGACTTTTTGATTTAACTTATTGACCTTCTGTTCATGTTCTCTTACGATAAAGTTACATTGGTAGAAATAAAAAAATGAGATTAAGCCAAATTAAAGGACAGATTGAAGTTATCATCAATATTTCTCTGTATATATTATAGTTAACAACAAATAACATACAAGTACATACATATACCTACCGAATTTAAAACTTTTCGTGTGGCATAACATGGCCTGTGTAATAAAATTAACAAATATAATTAGCGTCTAACATATTGGTAGATAATTAATATATTAATATGTCACGTATTAATGTAACATATGTCATATTGGCAATAGATGTTTGTTATATTGTTACTTAAGTAATGTATTACAGCCTAAGTCTGAAGTCGTGAATTGAAATCCCAGTGGCAAATGCACAAGTTATGTGACACGTCCGGTTTAAGGAAACAGACGTATCACCAGTTTGGGCTAAACATTGATACTGTTAGTCTATCTTTTCTATGGGACTTTGGAGTACATTCAGGTAAATTTAATCATTATTTCCATAAGCTATGCAAACTATTAGCTTTCGACAGAATCTTGACAGAAAATATGATTTTCAAATTAGGCTACCAATCGAAGCTGTCATAGTTAGACTTCGTGACATCTATGGTTCAAAGAACTGAAACCGGATTAGCATGGGCGTGCTCTTCTTTTGCGTCTGGGTTTTGCACTCGATCACGTGCTTCCCGTCTTTGTATAAAGTAGAGGAATCTGGAAAAGAAACATCATTATATACATATATAGTCTTTTTTTTTTATGTGAAAAGTTGCCAAACGAGCAGACGGTTCACCTGATGGTAAGTGAATACCGCCGCCCGTGGACATCTGCTACACCCGAGGGTTACAGATGCGTTGACAACCTTTTAAAAATTGGGCTCCGGCTACCCCACTTACCAGACGAAACACGAAAGTATTTGTCATACTTCCACTTTACGCTGGTCTTCTGTGAGGTCGTGGTACTTACCCGGACGGGCCTGCCCATTCGTGCAACAGCCGAGGCTGCTGCGTGGCCCTACCACCGTTAATTGAGTTAAAAGTCTGATTTAAGAGTTCGTTTAATCGGAGGTTTTTGCTCTCAATGTTAAGGGAAATTGTACTTTTTGCACGGGCATGTTTAGCAGCTACGCTTAATGTAACGCATGAAGACATAGAAAATAGCTTCTATGAGCTTGGCAGTACATTCCCAAACACAGTTACGTGTGGACACACGGTATGTGGACCCTAAAACGTAGTAGCACCAGTGTTCCTTAGATACAACATTGCACCGGTTGCAATATTTATTACCTTTCTACCTAATGAAGTTTCTTTGGACTGTGTGACTATATTATCTAGAATTTGTATCTTAATTTGAAGATCAAGTAATCCTCGTATAATTCCTCGAAGAATTCATGATGTAATTAGGTTGGCGTGGAACGAACACGGTTTTATTTTTTAAATTATTTTAATACGAAATTACGTATTGGGGTAAAACAATTTGTTGGCTATTAATGCCGCTGCCGCAGGTGCAGAACCTTACGGCTTGACGGGTGTCCTAGCATACCGGGAGACGACGCTAAGAAGGCCGTAGTTGCGAAATCACGGAAGATTGTGTTTAAGTGTTTAAGATCGTGCACGGGAGAGCCCTGCGGATCTTCCATCCCGGGTTCGGGAAATAGATAAACGATTTTTCCCCGTTTAACAAAAAGGCCAAGCATTTCCTATGCTTTAACTTCGCCCTGTTCGTAAATGAAGACAAAGTAAAGAATATTATGTTACGATACATAAGTAGCTATTCTTAATATCCTTGCGACATGTTTTTTCTATACTTTTAAAATCACACTAATAACTTTAACAATTAATTAAATGTCAAGTTGTGCTTGCCATCCGTTTTTGGTATAATAAGCTCTGCAGGTTTTAGTTTCATAAATTATCTTTATAGGTACACTGTTTAATTCGAGATACCTGATGAGTTCATTTATTAATAAAACATATTAAAACTTCAACGTAGTTCGGAAATATAATTGAGGAACATCGATGACCTTCAAAGAATAAATGAACGAGAGACCACCATATCCGTGTTCTATAGTATAACGGTATTGACATTCAACTGACAAACGATAATTTTTATTATTTTATATATATATATATATATATAGCTATTCAGGTTCTATTATAACTTTATTTTAACATAATTTAATAATAAATATTTCAGTATTTACGGAACTTTCTAATATGGTTTTGCGTGTATAAATTCTCTAAGTGTTAATTGATATAATTATTTAGAGGTTAAATTGTTAAAAATTGAATTTTAGATTTCGATGTTAATAAATGTGTCTATTTAACACAAAAAGTTATCCGAAGGTGTGTTTTCAAATTAATTATTATATAAATAACATTTTAGACTTTTCGTATTTGCCCTGAGATTTATTTAGTTAATTATTAAAGCGAAAATAAATTTGCAGAAACTTACATGAATATGAAAAATGCCGGCATAGTCATAAAGCCTCCGAGCAGATAAAAGGCACCAGAGAACGTGTCAAGGGTCAGCGAATATACTTTACTGTAGAGTGGAGAATAAATCACTGGTATGATAGCCTCAACAAAGCCAATCAATGAGCACATTTTACCTGAAATTGAATAAATACGATATGTACGCGACAGAATCAAATTCATCTTAAATAATAAATAAGAATGGTAAAACGAGAAGATGATAAAACTCCAACAGGTTTGATACATGTAACAATGAAACAACTTCACAGTCTTCATAACGTGATCTCTTGAAATACCCAATGCATATAGCAACTATTATCACGATGTAGATACTGCCACATCATAGCAATATTACAATAATTATAACAAAATTTCTAATTTCATTGTTGTTTAAAGTATTTTTTTTACTTGTAACAAAATATGTGAGTATGTGATTTTAACATAAAAATATTTTATAATAGAGTTTGAACACGAAATGATCCGGTTCCGTAACTATGTAATGTTACGATCCGATTGACCTTGAAGCAATTAAAGATGATTACATCAGATTGATGAAAAAGGTTAATATTTACATGAAGGTGTAGACCAAATGGAAATTGTTTATAAAAATAAAAAAATACATTCAAGACCAAATTCTACGTTCATCGCACGTCTTCCGAGTTTCAACTTTAGGCAATCAGTAGGAGACTGTAGCCAATTAATTAAGTTTCTTGCCAACATCGCAATAAGTATACTAAATATATACTATACTAAACGAGAACTTTTATCCAGTCTGTAAAAAGGTTTCATTATTTATTATAAGTTGTTTCATTATTCATTAGGTTTCATTATTTATTATTGTAAGCTGATTGCTGGTACATTTCAAGTTGTACAGGAAATGACAAAAATACTGCTTTCAAATTTCTGACTTCAATGTCTTGGTTATTTGACATACCAACTTTATCTTGATCGACGACTTTAGTTCCCAATGACCTGATGGCGGTTGTTCCTGAATTTCCGAATAAATCAAAGGCTGGGCCACTATAGAACCATGACTTTGTAGGTGCCAGCGAGTACACGAAACTCGCAGTAACTTTGCAAGTTGTAGCCAATACACCTATCAATGCGTCGTGTATTTTAAGCCATTTACTAAACACCGTAACAGCTATTGTTGTTCCTGGAACATTTATTACACTTGAAAATATATTTCGCGTATTTTTTTTCATTAATAATAAACGAAAAGAAAATATTTCGTAATAATGCTGTCGAAACTCTTAAAAGGTAAACTTTATATACTTATATGTATTTAAAACATTTATCACTATTTTTAATAAAAATTAATGCGAATAAACGAGACATCTTAAAATGTTACCAGTTTTAGTTACATGATTTGGTTTACAACATAACTAACCTCCTAAGCCCAGTAGAATGGAATACGTAGAAAATAAGCTGAATTCTACCACAGTCATGTTATATTTCTTCAAAGTATATAAAAACATCACCCCGGCTTCACCTGAAATGCACACCAGGAGTTTACATTACTTTCAGATATCAACCCGTTACCATTTATTTAAAATTAGTCAAGATTAGCATGTTTATGATAATCAAGCCATGTATTTTCAAATTTACGGCATTATTTTACTGAATAAGATATAAAACGACTTACCATAAACGGGTCCAGTGATAACAATGTGTGCCCAAATGACAAGAAGGATTTGAATAAGCTGTTTTTTACTGGAAAGAAAAAGAAGTGAAATGGTCTCCCATGCATGTTTGGGATGGAAAAATTGTATTAGTTTGTCCAGAAACGATCCCTCAATGTCTACTCTTTTCACGTCATGAACTCTAAAATAGGTTTGAATAAATGCGAACACATACAGCAATGTTCCTATACCGAAAATGCCGTAGTAGCCGACGGCCTCAGTCAACACTCCACTTATAGAGGAACCTAAAGGGATTCCCAGAGTCACTATGACCGCCACAACACCTATTCGGAATGTCCGAGATTCCACAGTAGTCACATCCGCTATGTAGCTGTACGACCCCATTAAGGCAATTGACAATCCACCAGTGAAAGCGGATGGTAGGGCTTCGATTAACGCCGTCACCCATAATGGCCACTCGAGAAAGAAGTACGTGGTAAGGAGCAAACCAACCGCTGATATCAGTTCGCCCATGATTGGAACGAGCATGAGAGCCTTCCTGTTTCCAGTCCTATCGCTCCAGGCGCCGACGAATAATATTGCAATGGCCGGAATTCCACTCTGCAATGGTTGCTTCCACGCCGTCATGTCGGCCACCAGTTTTTGTGCACCATTTAAAGCTGCAGTCGTAATGTTATCCTCCTGGGCATCGCCGCTGAAGGCTAAAGCGCAAATTTCCTCGGTGAAATTTAAATCAGAACGACACGCCTTCTCCATGTTCAATTTCTGGACGGCCAATGACGATATGATATTCGGCATGATATAACAAAGCAAAAACGGTTCCACTGTAAAGAACTTGAAAATGTTTTTCACTTTCTCCAAATAGGTCAGCCTATGTCCGGATGTCCCTTCACTCTTTTTATTTGCTTCAGATTTATTTGTAACCTCATTCTCATTTCGGCTTCCAGCTTCGGTGAGCTCCAATTCACTAACAGATTTGGTATTCATTTTTAATGTATAATTTTCACATTATATTGCGATGACACTTTCATGAAGTCTGCCTATTTGTAAATACGGTGCGCAACTGGCATGCGGCGATCTCGTATCACCAAACAAACTTGTTTTTTCTCTAAATATAGTACCTACAGTGAAACATGTTCACGTTCTATGCATCCTTGAAGGTGACCACAATATCAAAGGTCGATTGCAGCTCAAAGCTTTTCAACAAAAAGAGGTTCATTACCATAGATACTTTTAATGAAAACATTAGCTTAATATAAAATAAAGTTATTTACATGTTAATAACTTACAAAATAAATATTTAATGCATATATCTATACATATCTATACATACAGATAAATAAAATCGGAGAGTAAAATAACCGCTTTTTACTAAATGCTAATGGACGTATACACGATAAATATACCAAAATAACATTTTTTACAATTTTTGTCTGTCTGTTTGTTCCGGCTAATCTCTGAAACGACTGGACCGATTTGGACGGGACTTTCACTGCAGATAGCCGATCTAATATGGAGTAACTTAGGCTACTTTTATTTTAGATTTTTTTTAATTTTAAATTCCACGCGGACGAAGTCACGGGCACAGCTAGTACTTAATAAAATTACGAAATTTTGTGTATCAACTAATATCGATTAATATACATGCTTAATTCAATTTTTCATCTTAACATTTAAATTGAAGGTTCTTTTCCTAAAAAGAATATACTTCTGTAAATTTAACGAAGAGTTACTACTAAAACTTACATCTCGTCAATCAAAATGTTGAATAAAATACGTAGACGAGATACGTAATGTGCCGAAACGAATGTTGATTGGAATGTCGTGGGCGAATAGCATGGACAACATGATAAAACATTTATATGCTGTTGATTTTCTTAACTTATATATTTTTTATTAACTCATAAGCTCACCGCTATAGTAGTTAAAAGCAAGTGTGTGGAGCTGTTTGTTTTAAGTAATGCGTTTTATGAATATCTGGCTTTAAGGAAACCTTGAAAGGACTTTTTTAATCTAATTATCCTAGAGAGCGGGTGTTCTTAGGCACTGGCACTTGACTACGGGTTTATTCACACTTACTCACTGTATTAGAAGTTGCATGAATGTAGGATGTAATTGTAAAAGGGCGGCAAAACTTCACAAAGTAGACAGATTCATACACATTCATAGGCAGTTATGCTGCTATCGCGTATGAGTTAGTTAGTCTTAGTTAGTGATACTTAGTCTTTAGTTTTTTTAAAATGAATGGAGCTTTAATGGATGGATGAATGAATGAATGAGGAACTTTAGTTGCTTTAAAATGAATGGAGATTGACTGTATGAGGTTTATTGTACTTTAACAACATAGTATAAAGCAAAGTAGTCCTGCTGTCTGTCTGTCCCTATCTTTAAACCTACGCAACGGATCTTGATGCTGTTTTTCTTACTAAATAGAGTGATTCAAAAGGAAAGTTTGTATGAATAATATATTGCATCCGTGCGAATCCGGTGCGGGTCGCTAGTTAAGTTATAAAACGATATGTTATAGTGGACGTCATTGTTATTGCAGCCTCCTTTAGTCCACTGCTGATTCGTTCAGGCACACCATAGACTCCCACGAAGTACGATCCTGAGCCACCTGTATCCACCGACTTCTCGCACTTTCACATTCGCGCAGGTCGTCACTTCGTTTCATGGAAGGTCGTCCTACACTGCCACGGCCGGTACGAGGCTGCCACTGAAAAACCTATCTTCCCCACTGACTTTGACTTTGACCCGCGTCCGAGGGCGGTTCTCACCGCCCCCAGCCACCGATTAGCTAAAACACAGTTGACGGCCATCGGGGTCCCGGTCTGAACCGCAACCTCGATGGCCCTTAGATGACATACCATAGTTCAACGCACGCATGAGCACATGCGCGGCCCTACCCACAGAGGAGGGCCCAAACCCGTGGGTTCTGGCTAGCCCACCGGTTCTGCGTCAGATGAAGCTTTAATAGTCTCGGGACTGAAAGCAAAAACATCAGTTAATTCAAGATGCAAGATACAAGAATAAATAGGATACGAACAGCTTACTTACGATATTCGTGTGAAATCCATCGATCATGCTTAATTGATTCCATTATTCTCATGTTGAATATAAATGTAATTACGAAGGCTACCTTAATTGCAACTATTGTATTTACGCACTACCATTATTATATATCGTTAACTATATAAAAATCAAGAACGCATGTTAAAAATTACAGCTATATCAAATGCGCTTATACCTAATAGGCCTGTGTATTTTTATCGATTTATATATAATTACCCATGGATACAATTGTACTTCTAAGTGTTAAATTGTTAATGAAGCAGTTTATAACAAGCTTTGATTTCTGTAGCATTAAAAATGAACTAAATAGTAGGGAGTGTAAGTAACATAAAGAATATTGTTTAAGGGTCTATCTCAGTGGCTAGTAGCCAAGATTTGGGAATAAAGCTCGCATATTCTTTTCGCAATTTGGGCCGACTCCGCTCTAGATGGAGCGATGACATGTGCAAGTATGCGGGAAATCGATGGATGCAGGTTGTTCAGGATCGTGCTTCTAGGTAGTCTGAGGAGAAAGCCTGTGTTCAGCAGCAGACTCAAACAGGCTAAAAATAATGAAGATGACGATGACGATTCTTTTACATTTCTTAGGTGCAAAAATCACTTCATTCCAATGCCGGATTGGCCATGTAGCACCCTGCGAATAGAGAGAACCCGCGCCTTTGTACAAAACAAAATAGCGAGTAGGATTTGTCTAAACAATCCAACAACATAGTAGTTAAAAATTCGCGATGTTCATATCGATGTTTTAAGTACCATAAGTTTTAAGTACAATGCCACGACACTAACAGGAAATTTCCCTTATAACGCCTTTGAGCTATTTATATAATCTCACTCTGAAGGATACTTTCTTAGTTTTTCCTCCGTTTGACTTTCAGTTTCCTTTTTTACATGTACAAAAGGTTTTATACAATGTAAGTCTTAATTTTTTTTTAAATAAAAAGGCTTGTTCAGTCATAATATTTAAAAAACTTACTTAAAAAAATGTTAATGAAGGCGTTTACAGGAAAAATACGATATCACTCAAACATACTACGTTTATTTATTGAAATAAGTGGGTCACACCGAAAGTTCTCAGTAAACCATAAAATGGCTCAATGCAGAAAGTAGCCAATACTTTTGTTGTTGTTCGAAGCAATCTCCGTTCTTCTCTATACATCTTCGCATTCGATGGAATTACTGAGAAAAGCACTCTCTTTCTCTCTCTCTCTCTCTCTCTTGCCTAATTTCGTGATTCTAGGTCAACCGGAACTACCATATAGGTTTTCGACACAAAACTTATAGTTTTGTTGAAAGCAAGGCCTTACAGCACAAGTAAAGAAGAAAATTGGAAAATTAAAAAAAAGTTGAAAATTAAGGTAAAGTTTGGTACTTACAAGTTTTCGCGAAAATCTAAATTTGACCATATCTTTTTATCGTGTTGACTCAGGACTTGTTTTTAAACACCCAATAGGGACCTCAGGATGTGGTGTAAATTTCACCTTGCTAGGTCAACACGTTCCTGAGAAAATCGGTGGTGATTAATTTACCAATTTTATTTTTACTGTATTTTTAAAGAGAAAGCGAGCAGGACGCTCACATGATGGTAGGTGGCTACCGAGGCCCGTGAATACCTGCAACACCCGAGGGCTTACAAATGCTATGCCGGCCTACTAGGAAAGAGTATGCGCTCTTCTTGAAGGTTCCCAGGTCGGTATAACTGGTAGGCACGGAACCCTTGGTCGAGTACGACTCGCACTTGACCGGTTTTTGTATTAGAGGTTAGCGGCGTAATAGTGCTGGGTCGATCATCTTTTCTCGAATTTTAAAAGCAATCAGCAAATGATGAATTAGCAAAATTAAAACATTATTTTACTTCTGTCACCTTCAAAGAAGATGGATGACAAGGAAAAACTAAGCTTTCGAAACAAAAACTACAATTGGCTTGATTTAGGGATCCTGTTGATAAACTAAACACCATATGACATACCATTGATAAAAAGAATATTCCACTAATTTATCTGTTGGCTCGTTAATAGATAATAATATTATTGTTAATACACTAAAATATCTAAAGGGATAAATCAATAAGAGAATGCGGAAAGAAATGTTTATTATTGCTCATATCCCAAAACACTATTGAAGTACCTAATAAATTGGTAAGATTAGATTTTCAAAGTACGCATATTAAGACGTCCTTTTTAGCTATTAAATATCTTTGTTTAAAAGTCGGTTAAGTTTAAATTTAAAATACTTATATCAGAAATCGCCAAGTGGTTATGCCGGAGATGAGATGTCAATATCGTTAGTTCGAACCGTGCACTTGCAAACGTTTTAGTGGAAACTTATCACACGTTATATGTCAGTTGTATGGCGAGAAAGTTCACCATTTCTCCTATTAAAGGTACTTACATAGATAAGTTTAAAATAACTAATGTAGTACTAAGCCTGTCTATCATCCCCTCCGAACGGGTTCGCCTTGACCTGGTTAGGGTAGCCGTGGCTTGGTCGCCCACGGTGAAGCTAAGGGGAACCGACAGTGGGCCGACCCGAGAAGGTCACTCCGAGAGGGCTCATTGAGTCCACTCCGGATGTTTGCTGAAGGGTGCATGTTTGCTGAATTTGGGTGAATGTTTGCTGAAGGTCGAGAGTGGTAGAGAAGGGGGCACTCTCCCTGTCTATTGCAACCGAAGAGGAGTCGCGGGGGAAAAGAGAGTCGGTACTGCGATGCGTCGTTCTCCCTACCATCCGCAGCCGAAACGTGGTAAGCAGCAGATCCGCCGCTGGGGGCTGGGAGGCTTGTTACGTAATAGCATTGGCACTCCTGGCTCCCATGGCCTCTGATCAACGAACTCGGGTGAGTAAAAAAGGGTCAGAGTAGGAAGGCGCGCTGAATATTCCAGCGCGCCTTACCTGGAAGAGAGGGGTATTGCTTACAGAGAAGGGGCTGCTGAGATGGCCAACGCTGGCAAGGTCGCGGAAGTGTGCGAAAGCGTTCCCGTGGCCATGCCGATATGCACCTAGGTTGAACATGGTGGGGGTTTTAGTCGGTGCGAGTCCGACATAACCCGCTCTTGCCCCCGCCATAGCGGGTAGGCGTAAGCATTACCCCCACTTTAAAAAAGAGTAATATCTGTCTACCCTGTTAGATATAAAAACGTGGAAGTTTAGTTTACATACTAATTAGACGCACAATATGTGTACGACGACTCTTAACTATAACTATAATTGTATCAAAGTTTATTGTCCGTGGTATATTGCGGACATTTTATTGAAGGCGCTCTATTTTTCTATATCTATTCCAATAAAAATATTAAGTACTCTAACTACAATAAGGTTTAAAATTGGTATAAGAAAAAAATAAAAAAAGTAAAATAGCGAAACTATAAAAATGCAACAGATTTAATATATTTTAAAGATATAAAATAGCTTATATATTTTGTATACAATAAATATATTTATCATTATTGTTTTATGGAGCGTAATTATGTTATAAGCATGCTGACTGTACAATGATATGCTTTGCATGAATTTCCGTAAATGTTCGACAAACCATTTTGTTATAGTTTTTATTAACAATTAAAATTGGTTATGTTAACTATGAAAGTCAACATGCAACAAATTGACCTTAAGCATAATTTCACGTTTTACGATAAAGCTTCTTCCTCAAGTAGCCCTAAATCAAATACGTGGAGTAGGGAGAACATGTGAAGCATATTGTTTACGGTATTGGTTAGGTTTCCTACGACCGGCCGCCTGCCTAGCGTCATCCTTCTTGAGAATAAACACCCAGATCAGGAACAATTATCTGTTTGTCAAGCAAATACTTGTTCCGTTGGGGATCGAATCCACGACCTTTGGCGCCAAATGCAATAGCTTAGCAACTGCGCTACCAATTCGTCGGAAAGTTTTAAGTCAAAGGAAACGTGAGAGCACACCAGAAATTTCATAGCAAATGCAACGTTTATAAACCTTTCTCACTTTGCTCGGTGGAATGATTAAAAATAAACGAAATTGCTATTTTTTAACGACACTTTTCTCAAAAACGACCTATGAGCAGTTTTGTAGACTTGAATTCGTTTTTTTGTGGTACGAAAAGCGCAGTATCTATGGCATTGTATTTGTTTTAGTATTATTACAACAAACTGCATTTTTTTCTTATCCCCAAGTTACGTGTGGTACTAATATTAAATTAATATAAAAAATGAGAATAATTCCCTTTATTTTTCCCCAGAATACACGACGTGATGATATAATGCAGTACTTGTTTTGGATAAAATTATAATTTAGTCGAGAAATTTCCCTGACCACAAATTTAAGTGTTCGCGTAAATATTACAGAATGTATAACTATAATAATAAAATAATAATAATAATAAAATATCTTTATTCACATAGACGCTTGCGCGTTCTTATGAAACGTCAAAATTTTACAAAGAAATTAACACATTCGTAAGTTACCACCGGTTCGGAAAGCAGTTTCTGTTGAGAAGAGACCGGCAAGAAACTCAACAGTTGCTCTTTTTTTTAAACGTATATTACGTATATTACCAACGTATAACTGTCAAGAAAGACCACTCACAAAGGGTCACAAAGAAGCCACCCTTGTATAGCCAGCATAACAGCCTTGCATCCGTCTCGTCTTAGTTCACCTATTCCTGGATGAATTGCCACACTACAATGCAACTCGGCCCATAAATATTTGGGCTTATCATCACTACATAGTATAAAACAAAGTCGTTCCGTTGTCTGTCTGTCCGTATGTATGCTTAGATCTTTACTACTTACTAAGGTTTAAATGTATAATGCGAAGCTAGGACGGGCGCTAGTCTGAGATACTCCATAATTAAAATACGCAAGAAATTCATTATCCGAAATCGCTCAGAACCTGGAATTTTGATATGTACTTGTAGAGTGTGTGTCTTCAATAAAGGTCTATACTTTTTAATTGATTGCCGATCTAATTTATCAAATAACGGTGAATAAAATTAAAAACCTTGATGTATAAAATTACTTTTCGATTATATGCTCCATCGCCGAATGGCTTTTGTCAATGGGATCCAATTCAATTCATTACGCAATTTTTATCTTGACCGACATTTTTGAAAAAAACTAGAACGCATAATGTTATGTACGTGCGATATAAGAAGTTCATTAGATTTTTATTTGCGAGTACCAAAATTGCGATAGACAACAAAGGATAAATAGCGAAGCAAATGACAATTATTTCATTTGTTTCGATATTACAGTGATGACAAATAAGCGCTATTTTGGGTTTATCTACATAATTTTTAGAGGAAAAATACTTTTTTATGTGTAGGTGTTAACTAATTATTAACTATATAATCCTCTGTAGTAGTTGTTATTTCCTTGTATAGCCTTTCTAGGCAGACTTACAGTTTTTTTTACATGATCTAATCGAAAATAGCCGTGTTTTGATTTAAGTTTACCTTAATACCAAAGTGTACTTAGCGTGGCCACGTGATAGTTTGATAAAGTACAAATTAAACTGTACCACCGGCCAGCTGATAGGCAGTGTTCGAGTTGAACTCGCATACAACACCCGCGCCGTGCTTATTTAAGTGACAATACAACGGCGCACGCGCAGACGGACGCTCGCATTGCCCGACTGAATAAAGTGAAAAAAAGAAAGAGTTAAATAAACTAAATACGTAATAGTAAATAAAAAACCGACCCATTTACGCAGATGTCAATCAATAAATGAACTTAAAGGTGGCAATTCTAATGCAAAATGACGTTACGGGTCGAAGTGCCCGGGGAGAAAATCGTGAATGTGGAATCATGCAAGTACAAAAAGGCTTACAGCACGGACGTTGCTAAAAACGAGACGAAGTTCAGCGGCAGACTGAAAGAGTTCATAAAGGGAGCATGGGCGGTCAGAACAAAAGTAACAGTGGAGCCCTATGTTATTTGTTATGTGTTGCCGAGTGTACTCGCGGGGCTAGCTGTGCAAAACTTGTGTCTGGAGAAGGCATGCCTAGTCAACCTGCAATACGACGAGGATACCTGCACACACATAATGCAGGGACGGACTCACAATTACACGGAGCAGGAGAAAAGTGTACAGACGATGGTAGCGGGGATGACGGCTTGGAGCTTCCCCCTGCAGACAGCTCTGCCGGGGTTACTGGCGCTCTTCGTCGGCGCGTGGAGCGACCGAACGGGCAACCGAAAGACGTTCATGGTGTTACCCATAGTGGGGAAGCTAATATCGGTTTTCGGTATCATACTGAGCACTGTGTTCTTCCTCCAAGTTGACCTGAACGAGACAGCACTGATAGAGGGTCTCCCGCCCGCACTAGCAGGGGGCCGCGTCGCTATGACCATGGCGGTCTACAGCTACGTAACAGATATCACAAGTGACTCGGAACGGACTTATCGTTTGGGCATCATTACCGCCATCCTTACTCTGAGCAGGCCCGTCGGACTCGCCCTCAGCGGTATTATGACTAAGCGTTTCGGTTACTACGGTGTATTTACAATCGCGTGCGTTTTCTATCTGTGCGGTTTCGTTTACATCGTCCTGAGGCTGAAGGAGAAGCCGAAGAAGACTATCGACAAGGAGAACATGGAGATGCTATCCATGTTCTCGATACAGGACCTGGGAGCGACAGTGAACGTCGCGTTCAAACGCCGCCAGGGCTCCCGCCGTATGCAAATTATATTGATCATGTTAGCATACATGTTCATCGTCGGACCAGTACTAGGTAAAGTTGCTTCTCATTTGCATACATGTTCATCATCAGACCAGTACTAGGTAAAGTTGCTTCTCATTTCTATATGTCCCAAACGAAGTATATCCTCCCATACAAATATACCTTTTGCAATATTGGAATAGCTTTGTTTCCGACGTTGTATTTTATCAGCAATATTGACGTCGTAAAATGAAATTCGCCACATGTGTTCGTGTGATCGCTTTATTTTATTTTCATTTTATGATCAGATGCAAATTTTTTCTTATACATACCTCATACATTATGAACGCTATTACATAACAGACAAAATCCTGAAAGTCCTGCATTCCATTTAGCTTTTGCATATTATTTATTAAAGGATAAAACTCATTACTCCTTATTTAATGTTGTGACATGATAGTGTCGACTGCCCATAAAATTTGAGTGTTAATATTCTCGTAGATGTGAATATACACATTTACTCACAATGGCATTATTATTCAACACTAGATCTATAATTTTAAGCTCTTGTTCGAGTTGTAACTGGGAGATGCAACTACGAAGAAGGATCTTAACATCCGCAGGAAGTTTTGAAACAAAGTACATACATGTAATAACTCTACCAGTAATCTTCCACTAGTTGCGTTTTCATCACATTGATATTGAATTATATGTTATCTTATTTATGGCTGTATCTTTGCAATATTTAAAATGTCGCGTCCTTATATTTAAATGATCGTATAATTATTAAACAAACGAGTTATGCTAAATAAGGGGCTAAATTGACTTGTTTATAAACAATTGAAATTTTCTAGAACCAGCTTATTTTGTTATTCTAAGTCTTTGTGATTCTTCATCATCCTGTCCTGGGATAAGGATCCCACTTATGTGGGGTTGGTAAAACATGTGAATCATGTTGTAGGTTTTGGCTAGGTTTTTTTGACCAGCAACTCCCTGACGTCAACCTTCATTGGGAACAAACACCTAGGTACAGAAAAAAATATCTTTATGTCACACAAATACTTGTACCGCATGGGAATCGAAGCTACGACCCTCGGCGCCGAAGCCAATACCTTGGAAACTGCGCCACCGAATCTGGTCATTGTGATTATTATGCTTTTTCTTTCAGTAACTCTAAAATCAGTGCTCATTAATATTTCATTATTTATCGATATTTAATTTATCGAAACGTAAAAAGTTTCACTAATGTGATATTTCCCAAAAGTTCACACGTTGCAAATGCTTGGTAGGAGATAGATTGATTCAGATCTCCTTTAAACATTCAGTGTAAATCATTATTGCTATCTATTACGTCAATGGTCCGAGTGAGAAAAAAAAACAATTGAATTAATAAAATTTAGTTGAATATAATATAATCTATCCATAATGCCATAAAGATCACTGATGATGATAATGAGATGGCTCTATATTAAGAAAAATACGTGCGAAGATGACATCACGATGGGAGCTGGCCGTTTACGTTTATTCATCTTATACATTGTCGAATACGCGTAAAATTTAACATACTTTTTCAAAGATTCCTCGTACGATAACTTCCTCCCTACTATTCAATTTATTTATTTATTTATACTTTATTGTACACCAAAAATAAAAATATATAAAAAGCAAATTACAAATGAATATAAAAGGAAGTACAATAGGCGGTCAATCATATGTGTTGATCACTAATGTATTTAATGTAAACTCGATATAGGCAGTATAATAGACTAATTGTTATATCCAATTAATAATTATATCAATTGACATTACTCTATATTGCATTTTATACTTCAACATCGAAACATGTATTTGTACGCCCCTATGAACTTTGTTTGTGCATTAATGAGTCATTTAATACTAACACGTCGAGGAATACGTTTCTCATAACTTGAAATCCAGTCCGTTTTATAGGTTACTATAAAATATGACTGATTTAAAAAAACATATATTAATATGAACCCCTATTAGTGTGACAAAACTAAAGTCGAGAACTAGTAGAATAAGAATTAGAAAAAGCTGATCTTAGACAATTTCTCAAAAATTTCAAATGCCAAAAACCAAGCATTTTACTAGCATAATTGGTTTCTGTAATAGTTATCATAGGTAAATGTCTAAAATGCTATTTATAAATTGTTGGAATATTATTTTTTTTACGGTCACACTTAATATAAAAATGAACTATGTAGGATTAATATACGTTAAGTTACTCAAAATTAGAGGACTTTCTAATTGTTTAAACTTTTGTCTAAACCGTGAATTGTGCAACTAAATTGCCAAACTTGTTTCAGACGAATAGATGCGCCGTATTTTGCAACACCCTTCGTTGTTAATGTAATGCTTATTAAGCTAAAGATAATTCGTTTTAACGAAATTAGCCTTGCGATCTGATTTTGAGTGCGGTCGGTGCTACATTGTTTTAAAGAAATAAGAAAGTGGTATTATTACATAACACGTTGTTTAGTAGATGTGCTGTGTATTGTTTTTCTAAATATTCATTACTGACCGAATATCTATTTTCTGAATAAGTTGTTATTAACAAGAAAATTGCGTTGTTAGAAATGCTGACATTTTAACGGCTGTATTTCAATGGCATAAAGCAACGTTATAAGTGATTACGACTAAAATTGTTATACAAAACATTTCGGACTTCACATATCTTCGAAATATATTTTTTTTGTTATTATTTCGAAAATATGCAGGTTTCCTCACGATGTTTTCGTTCACCGCGGAGCACGTGATAAGTCAGCACTTAAAGTTAAAAACTTCATTGGTGCCGGCACCGGGAACTCAGGTTGCTCGAGTATATTGAATTAAAGGCGAGCGCCCGGACACTGAGCTATAGCTATATATATATATATATATATATATATATATATATATATATATATATATATATATATATATATAAATTAAAACCTGGGTAAATTAAGACCTGTGGTAGGCTTGTTTAACAGTGGAGGTCTTCCGGCTGATGATGATTGAGAGTTTAGTTCACTAACTGTTGATTCACATAATAACTATGTTAAACGGTATGACTTGCCACATTTTACGGGTTTATCACCTATTAAAGCCTCTTCGCGAAACTACCTCAGTGGTTCAGGTGATACCATACGCAAGCACTGGCGGGGCGGCTTCTGTTCTGGTGGGATTCTCAAGTAAAAATTACATCGCGGTGAAGATTAACGCATAACTTAACCTCAACTGCTACCTGCGTTGCAATGATAGATGTTATATGTGTTAGTATACTTCCCAGACTGGGAAAAACATATCAATCGTTCAGGAACCCGTTGTTTATTTACAAAGTTTCCTTTTCTAGTCCTTGTCCACAAACTCTCTGCTTTGCGCTGCTAAATCAAAGTGCCTCTACCTTATATGGCATTTTAAATACCTGGATGTTATGTGCTTAAAAGTAAAAGCACATAACATCCAGGTCCATTTTGTCACTCAAACAACGTATAATTGAAGCGGAAATGAAAACTGAGCTCAAACCTAGGACAACTTCACATACGATGAGCGCTTTTCTACATGGCCAGTGTGTCATCCTAGATAAACGATAGGCGGCCTAGAACAATGATAATTAAAAGGTCGCACGTGATCTATCTGCAGAAGTGAAGCGTTCTTTTCAAAATTCATACACTCTCAAAAATCTTTCCTCACGTAGTTACACGTGACTAGTAATGCATTCGAGAGCTTATCGGTTTTTAATGTGTGACTTTATTAATACAGACTTGAAGCAAATGTAAAAAATCAATTTAAAAATTGGAACGCATTTTTAATCAAACCATATTCCAGAATAAACTTTATGCCTATACGGTTACAGGTCAATTTATATAAGTAACATCTATTGTAGACAATATTTTATTACTATTTTTATTTACTATTACATTGCACTCTTTAATGTTATAAGTTTTCTTTTACGTAAGATAGGTGAAGTAATATTTTATCATTTAAACTTACAATATACAGTAAATCTTCAGCATACCGAAATAAAATCGCTTTGCCGCTTATATTAATAATGAATATTTTAAGGTATCCCATACCGTCACACACTACCGTCCATGGACATTTGCAACCCAGACTCGTTACCAACCTATTAAAACAGCGTATTTCGGTTACCTCACTGACCAGACGAAACGCAAAAGTATAGTACTTCCACGCCAATCTTTATATATATAATTCTTCTGTTCGTGTGTATGTCACTGAACTCCTCCTAAACGGCTGGACCGATTTTAATGAAATTTTTTGTGTGCCTTCAAGTTTATTCGAGAATGGTTTAGATTCACAATTTGGTCCACTCTCGCGTGTACAGGACAACGTCTAACCGCTCCGCTAGTGTAATCGTACTATAAGATTGCGTTACGTCCCCGGACAATTTTCAATTTTCGGAGCCAGAATTGCCGGAGCCCAATTTTCAAAAGGTTGTCAACGCATCGGTAGCCCTCGGGTGTAGCAGATGTCCATGGGCGGCGGTATTCACTTACCATCAGGTTAACCGTCTGCTCGTTTTGCAACTTTTGACATAAAAAAAAAGTCCCCAGTCGTCCAAAAGCTGTTGCGTGGCCTTACAACGATCCTCAGAATTGTATTCCATATCACTACATAGTATAAAACAAAGTCGTTCCGCTGTCCGTCTGTCCCTTTGTATTTAGATCTTTAAAACGCATGTATTTAAACGGATCTTGATGCGGTTTTTTTACTAGACAAAGTGATTCAAGAGGAAGGTTTATATGTGTAATACATTGCACCCGTGCGAAGCCGGGGCGGGTCGCTAGTTATCTATTAATTCTAAAAATAAAAGTAAATGCTAAAAAATTAAAAAATATACTAATTGTATGCATATATATTTACACGTGGAAAGACATGTTCTAATACTATCCTTAGAAAGGCTTTTATCCAGCGTTGTAATATATATACGAATATGTACAGTTCAGCATTTTTTTATTTCATGCATCGAAAATGAGTTTATATTTCTGATTTTCAACGACAATCGCTGTATAATTTAGAACATTATCTCACCATAGTTAACAAGGGCAAATTGAACCAGTTGAAAATTTTAATCGTGGTAAACGTTTTTACACTTCTATCATCAATGCAATTGGCATAATTCTCGACAGAAGCGCGCGCAGGCAAAAACGGTGGCCAATTTTTTTCTTTTTATGAGAAAAGTTGCCAAGCGAGCAGATGGTTCACCTGATGTTAAGTGAATACCGCCACCCATGGACATCTGCTACATCCAAGGGTTGCAGATGCGCTGACAACCTTTTGAAAATTGGGCTCCGGCCACCTCACTCACCAGACAAAACGCGAAAGTATTATACTTCCACTTTACGCCGGTCTTCTGTGAGGTCGATTCCGGACGAGCCTGCCCATTCGTGCAACAGCCGAGGCTGCTGCGTGGCCCTACCACCATAATATTCTTAATAATTGATGGCTTAGGTACTAAGACGCTACATATGACCTGTTGTCATCGGTTCCCATTATTAATCTTTATTGGACGACGTTTATGCCTTCGCCTATGTGAAAAGTTCGACCAAATCTGCGATATATCCATCGTTTCCGAAGGCTGGGGTAACCCAGTGAGGCAGTCTTTTGATTGGCTCACCAACCGTCGCTTTCAAATTAATGAAGCACTGTACACCCTAAAAGATATTTATGAAGTGATATTGTATGTTTGATTGTTTACTTGTCTCCCACTTTTTTCATTCTTCCAAAGCAGTACCTGTTCTATACTGAGATCAATGCGTATTGTGATATAATTTACATTAATCAGAAAATTAACAACAGAAACAGGTAGAAATTTCTTATGTAAATTATAAAATAATCTTCCTGCAAGGCTCTTTCACAAGGTACTTCCTAACGGAATCCGTTTTTAAACATTAAAATATGAATAAACTAGAAGTTACTCCTCGTGTCCAAGCTCATTAGCATGAAAGCTAAGATACGTGTCTATAAGACGGTGATCAGACCTATCTTAATGTATGGCTGTAAAGCTTGGACACTGACGTTAAAGGAAGAGCATCAGCTCTTAGTGGCGGAGCGCAAGATCTTGCGGAAAATTCTGGGACTGGTGAAAGACGAGGATGGGAATTAGAGAATTCGTAAAAATAGGGAAATTGAACATCTTGTGTCCGAACCCAACATTATCGGCGAAACGAAAGCCGCGAGACTGCGTTGGCTCGGCCACTTAGAGAGGATGGGGGAGGATCGTGCAGTCAAGAGAGCATATATGGGGCAACCAAAAGGGAAGCGTCCTGTTGGTCGCCTCAGATATCGCTGGAAAGATGAAGTCCATAAAGATCTGACAGCTCTCCAATCAGTCAATAGGCAAGAAACAGCCCAGAACAGAGAGCAGTGGCGTCTTTTCGTGTCGGAGGCCAAGGTCCTCTTTGGGTCGCTGAGCCAGCCAAGTAAGTAAGTAAGAAGTTATGAACGGCAGTAACTTTCAAGAAGACTTAAAATTGCATTGATTTGAAAACAGCAAGAACATGAAGTCCACTTTTTCGTATGAGAATTATATACAAATTCAACTTTATCCGTATTTTAAATCAATTTATCAGGGCTTCTTATGTATTAAGTTCAAAAGGATTTGTACTTTCGGGTTGTGTTGCGGAGACAAAACTCAATGGTTAACATGCAGTTCACAAGTGTTGGCGCGACTGCATCCCCACCGATGTTATGGATGTATATAAGGGAAGTTAATGAACTAATCTGAATGACTTAGCATTAGGTCACCGGCCAGTTCTGTGCGATTCGTAAAAAAATTTTATAGGCTCTTTAAAAAGTTAAGTTTCATTAGTTGATGCAAGCACTTAATAAGACGTGATGTTTCCTATGCCGGGGAGTAAATTAACCTTTAAACGATTTGATTAGTACATTATGATTTGCTTGCTACTGGTTAAAAGACCTTACCAATATTATTGACAACATGATTCAGGTGCAACCTCACAAAAGTGGGATAAGGGCAGCGGAAAGAAAAAGAGGGTTATGATATTTGCATATATTTATATATATTTATAAGAGAGAATAATAATAATAGTGGCTAATAATTATTATATAAAGCTTGTACCCAGCTATGGCGTTTCTTTATAAGCAAATGTAAAGTAAATCCATATCTAATAAATATACATCTGATAAGACCAGTTAAAAATATCTGTATACGGTAGCGCTTAACTTTTGTAACATCTTCTTTTTCTTCTTCTAAGGCAGTTGGCGGTCCATATGATATCGCCAATGACACAATAATGATAAAGAAACAAATAGTTTTAAATATCTAAGAAATCTTCTGGTTGTTTATTTTTTTTTTCGATTTTATAATGACATGAGAATGATTCTATGAATATTTAATATATATACTTCTACAGATAGAATATATAAACAAATTTACATATATCAATTACCTAGAACAAAGAAAATAAGTTTGTGATTATTATGCTATAAAATTACTTAACATATTAACAAATGGAGAATTTACATATGTTAAAAGGTTTTTTATATTGGATGGACGTGGGATATTAAAAGGAAGATGATCATGGAAGGAACGTGGATTTCCGGGACAGTTCAAAAATATATAATCAGGTGAATCATCATCTAGACCACATTCACAAATGGAACAATCTTTTATTCTTAATTTGGCAAAATGAATATTAGTGCAGATTTAATTATAACTTCGGTCAGTCTAATTGTTTTTCTCGTCACTGTCAGTGATCCCTCTCTCTATAACATGTTCTGATTTGCATTTATTACGGTCAGCTTTAGGCATAATATCACGGTATAGTTAAGAGATCATACGTATATAAATCCATAAGTAACTTCCGGACTTAATAACCAATTTAAATATGTCATTGATACAGTCAGTTCAAGTAGCTTGGTCAGGGCCTTAAATGTAAATTTTTCTGTTATTTAATAAGCCAAATAGATAAGTATAATGCGTCCCAGTTCGCTTATCATAAATCCACATTTTATATCATTAAACCTAAATGTACTCTTAACAGACAATAATGTGTAGTCTTTCGGTGTCGGCGGGAACTAACATTATAGGCCTTAGTTAGTCAAAAACTGGCAAAAAGCCACGTCTATGGTTAGTAACATTTTTCATGTAATTTTAAAATATTGATAGTTTTTCGCTACTTAATTTTCGATATTCGATAAGAGAAAAATAATTTCTAATTATGCAATTTATTAATACATTTCCCAACACTTTTATAATAATATATTGGAAATAAAAATCAAAACAGACACATAATTTATTATATTCTTATCAAAAATTTGTCTTCTTATTATAGCATAGGATATTTATGGCCGCGTTACAATTCAATTCAAAAGTTGCTATTCAAATCAAATCTAAGGCAGCTTTAATCACTGCATTAACTTTACTTACTTTGTTGTATAAGCAACTGCAGATACTAAGTAGAGACAGGCTACTGAGGTAAAGTAGAGCCTATTAAGAGTGATGTTTACAGATTGCCGACGCTAATGGGCTCGGAAGCTTGACTAATAGATGTGTTATTTGGGATAAAGGTGAGGCGCAGATGACATACTGGTTCACACGGTACAAGTTCAAATTCACCGAAGTCGACTACAGCTTGTTCCTCACATACTCCGTCCTTGTGGGCAGCGTTGGTAAGTGGAAATTGTGTTAACCCTAATCCCTAATAATATATATAATATTATAAATGGGAATGTAAGTTTGTTTGTTACGCACGACAAAACTACTGAAACGATTATCATGAAACTTTGTAAACATATTCTTCGAGTTATTAAAAAGGACATAGGATTCTTTTTATTAAAAATATATTTATTTAAGGGCCTACGTGAGCGAAGCCGCGGGCGAAAAGCTAGTACTTTTATAATTCGTTTGCCCCTTCCGTTACAGCTTTATTTGGTAAAATTGACACTTCTTATTTTAAGGGACATGTCAAATGTGTAAAGTTTTATTTTTATTTTATTTTATTGTTATATCTGAAACTACAGCATGAATACAAATTATAACCAACGATTCAGCTGTGACGAGTCTATTTGACATGTTAGTATAATCCCTGCAGGAACAGCATATCTAATAATTCACTCTGTCGTGCAATGGAATTAATTTGTAATATTGACAACAGTCTTTATATGAAACAGCGTTATAGTAAGTTTTAAAATTGAGATACTTAATAAACTGTCTTAATTGAATCGATTCAATAGCGTTTATGTAAGTAGCGTATTGCGGAGACCAGACAAGAGGCATATTCTAGAGTACTTCTAACATACGCAAAGTAAATTCATTTTATACATTCGACATCATCAAAAGGTTTGGCAAATGTAAATAACTTTAACTCTTCCGTAATTCAATTAAAATAAATTTTAAACAATAGAGAAAAATATCTAATGCATTAATCAACAAGCAGAATTTTAGCTCAGTGGCTAGAGCGTCAGGCCGCGAATGCCGAAGACGTGGGTTCGATTCCCACAACGGCGAAAATCTTTTCGCACTTTTTCTACATATTTTAAAATTTGCATGGAAAATCGAAATAGCAATAATTTTATTTTCCCATACAAACTGTTCCTACCTGTCAAAAATTTTATGGGTGCGTTCCGAAAAATCTTTTTCTATGTGTTCAGATTCACAGATTCCCTAGAAATAATTTATATGGCAAAACAACGTTTGCTGGGTCAGCTAGTATGTAATAAATAATACTATAAAATATATATGTTATTATTATTCTATTTAGTATATAAATAATATAAATATCTATAAGTTAGAAGTAAAATTACGCTCGCTCATTATATTTGTAATTGTTGCAAGTATAAATAAGTGGTAGGGCCACGCAGTAGTCTTCGCTGTTGCACGAATGGGCAGGTCCATCCAGGGAAGTACCACGACATTACAGAAGACCGGCGTGAAGTGGACGAATATTATACTTCTGCCTTTCGTTTGCTGAGGGAGGTAACCGGGGCCCAATTTATTAAAAGGTGGCAACCCATTTGTAACCCTACGGGTGTTGCAAATATACATGGGCCGAGGTTACCACTTAAAATCAGATGAACCGCCAACTGGCTTGTTATCTTCTTACATATAAAAATTCAACATTCCCATTTTCAATTTCAATTTTTCTATTTATCCACAGTCATGACACTTCTGTTTTCTTATTTAAATAAAAATATCGATACTTCCACATACTTTACAAAAAATTCTATAGAAACTCTTTAAATACCAATTTAAATATTACTTGAGAGCAAACACAAAATTAGCACAAAATTTAGTTAATCCAATAATACATAATTACTCAAATCTCAATATTAGTTTTTTATGCTTTACTTTTCCTTTCAAATATTTTAAGACAAGATCTTACCTAAGAGTACTTATTATATTTTCCGTTATTCATTGCTGTCACTAATTCTAGAGAAAATGTTTAGTCACTTCCTGCAATATTTTAATTTTTGAAATGTAACGAAACACTGTAAGCGTTGTTTTAAATTTGCTTCGCTGTACAAAGTCATCGAACCGTGATTTGTAGTTGCAAGTTATTGCTCACGCTTTATGTCTTATGTTATTACGTTAACTTAATATAAGATTGGAACAAAATAAAGACAAAAATAAATTAAACTCTGTGCAATATTCTTGAAGATATAGGTAATTATAACAATAGATCAACAATAACTTCAGTTGAAAACTGAAAGAACACGTTTCACCTTACAGAAAACAATATTTTTCTCTAGCAGTCTTACAAGCTATAGAAGAAAACAATTTACTACGAGCTGCTGACCCTGGAGAGAATGCTTGGTCTCTATATTCTAATGTCATTGGTCCATTGTCCGCGTGCTTTGAAATCATTTGGATATCTGGAAGAGACTGACAATTAAAACCGTCTGTACATACACACATGGCATCGAAGCTTTCATTACGTGCCGTTTTTAAATCTTACGCCAGTTTTTTTTGGTATCCCGCACCATCAGTACTGTATTTCCAACCACTTTACATTTTAAAGTTTGACTTGCTTTTTTTAAATTAATCCATTAGTATTGATTCATAACAGCTGACCCCTTTGAATTAAAAAACTGAAATTGAAAACGGCGACAAAAAATGTACCATTGTTCATTCTTATTGTTCCGAGATGAAAAAGTGCCGTTTCTTTAGCAGTATCTATTATTTTTAGATGATGAACAACTTTATGATAAATTATTATATCTGGATACACTTTTTTCACTTTGTTTTTTATATAAACACAAATTTTCATAAATCACCAACTTAAAACCTATGCAGGTACATAATAACTACGTAAAAGAAGCAAGGGTTCTCAAGACAATTCAAGTACATTCAAACAAAACCCGAGTTACAATTTCTGTACCTACTGTAAAAATGCAAAATCAAATAGAGTGACATTAGTGACTGAATGTGCAATGAGAAAAACCAAATTTTAATAACTGCGCCGTCTTAATTCATAGGTAATACATACATATCTAAGACACTTAAAAATGTAATTTTACCTCAAGGCAGAGTCACGAATCTCCATTTCGTAATTTGGCTCATAGTAATGATACAAAAATTTCCTTAGATTTGTTTACGTTATGATACAGCATTCTCATTAATAATCGACATTATATCCGTTGTGAATGATAAAATCGTCACAGCAACAGCGGCGTGAAGAGGTGCTAATACAAACAATAACAAATACATGAGACATCAACTGATTATACACATAATACAAATTATTTGTACACTAAATATTTATGACAGCGTGCGAATGTTTATAACTGTGGACCTTTCATAATGTGTGGAAAAGATAATACCGTACAAGATAATTTTAAATTACCATTTATGTTGGTTTACTTTTTATAGAACTCATATTATCAAACATGTACATAAATAAAAACTTTGCAAATAAACATGTAGATTTTTTTTATTTCATTAAAATTAGAATAATCAGCTTCTCTTAATTAACAGCAGACGTAAGACTTAAATATTTTATCTTATCTTATCCGGAAGCATTCTTTGTAAGCGCTAACAATAAGGAGATGGATATAGTTTTATCAACTACCTAAAATAGTTAGGCTAGGTTAGTTATAATGCATCAATTGTGTATTCACACATTATTTTAACTGTATAAAAATCATTTAACTACTTTTAGTATTGAAAGACAAACACAGTTTTCAATTTAACCGCTTTTCACAGCACTTGTGGAATTTTTAAGAAAAGCGGTGCGTCGTCTCCTGGGTGGTAAAGCCTAGCGTTTAAATCGAAGGCTTTTGTACCCTATTGCGGCCTAGTTAAAAAAAGAGGATGTGTTAGACATGTTGTTGGCTGAACCGTTTATGTAATGTTATACCATTAGCTTCGTCTTTATTGCGTGAATGTCACTGGGTACGAGTACAATTCTAAAAAATAATCATGTCTGATTTCTGGCGGCAAAATGTTCTTTTTCGATCATTTTTTTTCTAATTTTCGACTTGTATATCCCACAGGTTCCTTCGTGACATTATACCTGTTCAGCAAAAGGTGGGACATAGAAGACAGCGTCATCGGAGCGTTCGCGTGTCTGAGTAGGATAGCAGCGAGTGTGGTTTACGCAATGGCACCAAACCGTACCGTGTATTTCCTGGGACCGGTCCTGGACATGTTCAGCTCGGCCGGGGCGACTTCTCTTCGATCGATTGCCACGAAATTGGTGGACACTGACGAAGTTGGTGAGTTGTCCGTGACAATTCCGTCAGGGCCGGATTTAGGGGAGGGCAACCGGGGTAACAGCCCTGGGCCTCCACAAATAGAGACTTCGGAAAAAAACATCAAATTCAGACAATAGTAAACAACTTTTCCTATCATATTTTTTTTCGCATTTTACTTTTACCTGCAGTGTTTTGTACAATCATGATTTCATTATATATTAACAGAACTCAATAGAAAATAATTTGGATCCAAGGGTCCTCCACTCCTTTGTTGCCCCGAGGCCTCCAGACCTCTAAATCTGGCCCTGAATTCCGCAACCATTTGAATGCTTGTGATGATACAAGGTATATGACTATGGCCAGAACAAAGATCTATAACAACAATGCAGCTAATGTTAATGGCAATTAAATAACATTTTCAAATCCTAAGCTCTTAATATAAATAGCTTAATAAGGTACAAACCCTTCGTTCCCACACTTTTCAACCGGACTTTCAACTGTAAGATAGACAATGTTTGTACAGTAGTTAATGTATTATGATAAAAAGTAATGAGAATGTTTCTATGATTCACATAACCTTGCACCTGATTATATTTTGTAACGAAACGAACATAAATCAAATATGACCGTACCTAGAAAATTTGCATGCGATCCGTATTGTTTTTTCACCTTATTTCATATATTAATCGCTAGTTTATTGTACCTAACGTAAAGTAAATGTAATACTCATGTGATCTCGCTCCATGCAATAACTCCTTGGAAAAAGATATTAAAACAAATAAAAAAACGTTTATTTTCATAAAATTCCAACGAAAAGAAATAATCCCATTTCAAACGCAAAATGCAGTTCAAATAATTTTATAAAAAGTTTAACGTGGGAAATTATCAACGACAGAGTTCGTTTGCATTCACCGTTATTAAAGTCATACATTTGTACCATTACATATTTATGTTATACACGCAATAAACTTTCCATATTTACATCGAAACAAGTCATTGAGTTTACCACGAAGTTAAATGTTGAATATGTCATTCAATTTGACTTGTAGTTGAACAGTTTAAACTTTGGTGACACAAACAAATATGGAACTTTAACAAGAATGTTCCCAAGCAATCTCCACATACAATTTCACAATCACCGTTCAAATAGGAACGATGACGATTTGATGACATGGTCGCACATAACGGCGTGGTCTATGTATCTTTGTATTTGCAAACACCAAAGTCAATTCTAAAGTTATTTACGCCGTGCTATTTAGTATATAAGAAATAGAAGCCTATTAAAAGAGAAACATAAGCCTTTGCATAAGTGGAATAAAACTGTTTTACAATTATGCTTCTTTTAATTCTTTATTATGTACTTTTATATCAAAACAGATAGCACCGCCTACGATATGACATTAATGTATTCTGAAAATTCCTAATGGCGAATCAAATTAACTTAATGTTAAACGTATTTATTTCAATTCCGTAAACGCATCAACGTATATCATGCAATTATGTTATAGATGGTTTTTCCATTGGACTCTTTAAATCGAATCGATAAAATTGTTTCTAACCACTTACTGTTCATTATGTGATTTTGAGTTCATTCTAGAACATTTAGCGGAATTATTCAAAAATATTTTTATGATAACCGCATGACCCATAACAGAAAAGATACGTAGTTCCCTTTTGTGGTATTCATTCTATAGTATTATAAAGAGAATAATAAAATGAATTTGGATTTAAAAATAAACGGTTCTATAACCTTAATTTCTTCCGTTATATAAATACAACCTTAGCTTGAGGGTCAAAAATAAATATTTTTATCCTGTCGCTTATTTATTTTTCTTTTCTTATACGTTCCCAAGAAACATTGGACACAATTGAACATTATTAGTAATTAGGATTAATTATAGATTAAATCATAGCGCTTTCTTTTAAGCTTTCCCTTCGCATGAAAAAGTACAATATTTTTTGTCCTTTCGTTCATTTGTTTTCCTTTTTCTTTTATGTCCTCAGCAAATAAAAAACAAGTTCAATTATAATTGGAGTAAATTGTAGACCGTGATAATCTTATCAGAAATATATTTATAAGTTATTCGAAGTTTCATTGTTCATCCGTGATTTTCATACCAAATTGATGCCTTTTATCTTATTTCCCTCAGATCTTATTTAAAAACCTTACCATCCCTATCAGCCAGAATGAAATCAAATTATCTATGACTACGACTATGGCGACTTGTTGTACTTTGACCTGAATGCAGATCATCTCAATAAACTTGACTGACTTCTGAATAACTGCATTCGATTCTAATTCTTTTTTTTTTATTCAAAAACTGGCTAGCTCTTGACTGCCATCCCACCTGATGGCAAGTGGCCATGCAGCCGTTGATGGTAAGCGCGCTAGCTCAGTAGAAACCTATTAACTCTTGCCTTGAAGACGCCAACGTTGTATTCGTTTTCAATATTCGCCATTGCCGCTCCCTAAGAGCACTAACCACTCTTTATTATTTTATTTTGTATGATTCTCCTTCTTCTCCTTTTTAATTATCTCCACACTTTAAATATCTTTGTTCAGCCTATCATAAAAATTTTCGCTCGACGCATAGTAGTCGCCTCCAATATCAATCGTTCTGGTCTCATGCACTCATCTTTATTTGCCCAATCTTTTCTTCTGTGGAATGCGCTGACTTTATAAATCAGGACGGCTAAGAGCCTCTTCGCATTTAAAATACTCGCCAAGAGAAGGTAGCTCAAAAACCTGTCTACAATTTCACTGGATTGTTAATCATATAAGTATGTTTATTACACATGTATATATTTATGTATTGTGTATTTAAACATGTTTATTTTACTTGTTGTTCATTTTGAAATATATGGTATCATTATTATTATTGTATATGCCTACTATTGCATTTTACGTAACATTCCTTATGAATTTGATTTTTCAATGATCTCTCTTTTTTAATTTTATAATCAATGAAAAACTTTTCCGATGCCTTAATAAACTAAACTTAAACTTTTCCGATGCCGATAATGCTAATGGCATTAAATCCTAAATCTGTACGTATTTTTTGTGGGTAATGTATATATTAATTAATAAAATACTCTAACCCACGGACCTAATTGATTGAATAAATAATTATCAAATCATCAGTACTAACTCATAATGATTCTTTTATCTATTTGATTGAGAAAACCGTTATGAAATCATCAGAAATAACATATAACGATATTTTTAAATCATGTAATACGTTAAAACTACACTCAGCAATATCAAAGCATAATCTTTATGTTATTTACCATAGTCGGTAATAAACTATTGTGACGACAATATTTTTATCATCTTTTGTTTTAAATTTTCCATGAAAAACTTTGAAGTTTTGCAATGGTTATTTACTACGTAGGAGCACACTCACTTCATTATATACGTGGCCTTAGCAAATTCGAATGCAGAGGCTTATCAAATCAAAACATTTGTTAGGGTCTATTCACAATTAATGATTAGGTTTCTACGCGTATTATTTAACTCACGCGTTAGACCTAAAAGGGTAGGCAGATATTAGGGATTTGCTTTTTTATCATCCATACGCAACATGTGAACCATAAATTTATTTTTTTCAGGTAAAACGAGCTCTCTTATAAGTATATCAGAAGCCCTGGTTCCAGTCATCTATTCACCGGTTTACAGCAAAGTTTATCTTAGCACGTTGTCTACGTTCGCTGGTGCATTTTATCTGATCAGCGCAGCCTTGGCGGTTCCTGCCATAGGGATTTTCTTGTAAGTTCCATTTACTTTACTCTTCTACAAATGTCACAGATTGGACTTGATAAGTTTTCTTACAATTCAGTCCAATTTTAATGCTTAACTCGGACCGGTTTACCCAAAGATGTTATAACGTGTATTTTACCAGCTATTACCAGCACATTTAATAACTATCACACATTTACATCTCATCTATGCATAATGCTGTTGCTTTTTAGCGTTGTTATCTTATTAATTAAAGCTATTTTTTCTACTGCCTACTGTAACACTTACCAGATGTTAAAATTTGTAGAAAAAAGGAACGAAACGTTTTTGGCCGCTGTGGAAATCGAACCCACGTCTTCGGGATTCGCGCCTTGACGCTCTAACCACTAAGCTCGGCTGATTGCCACGCCGGCGAAATTCTCAACGTCCTTTATCTACAGTGCTTTTTAGCTATAAGTTAAAACGGCACAATGCTTTTAGAAATGTAAATAAAAAAAAAATAGTGTTATAATTTTAAATTGAAACGGTTTACTGAAGTTGATGTAACATAATATAACTTCATATATTTTAAAGACTGAAGATTCTTAGCGTCGACCTTTATTAAAAAATAATATCGATAAGTTTATTGTATAATACCTCAACTTTCAACCATTCCAATGTTAGCGGAAAGGTCATTCCAACGTCTTCCCGTTCATTTATGTCGCTGTTAAAAAAAAGGAATCCAGACAGTCTTACATGAAGTCTTTTCTAAGACCGCAATTTTAATATTAAATTGTTGTTCCTTTTTTTTAACCAAAGAAAATTTTACATTCTTGCCTCATTAAGCTTCTTTCACTGAAACGCTCGGGCGTCCTTTGTTCGGCTTTCAACTTAACTGCTTGACAAGATAAAACTCCCCCAAAGAAATAGAATCTGAATTAACAGTGAATGTTTAAATCGAAGATACGATTATAGAGCACGATATCTTGGCCGAATCCGCATACTTTCACGTTTACTATCGTTGCGGTGGTAAACAGTAATAGCATTTCGACACAGACGCAAAAAGAGACCTTGCGGTCAACTCGGGCTTGCCCTTAATTTTGTCAACAGTTAATAATGGCCGATTTCTAATAACAAACGGAAGCCTTGAACCGATATTTTCTATGTTTGTTTATGTAATTACTGCGTGCAGTTGATATGAACGCAGCGTAACGCTCGATTTACGAATATACAATGCATATATTACAAGGTGGATTTATGTGATGAGGCACGGAGAATGCGTAGCACAGTAGTTGAAGCTACAGGGAAACATTTTTATGGCCTATGGTATGGTCTAATTGTATTGCCTCCTATTGCATGAATGGACATTTTTATACCTAACCTAGTAAACCTACGTCTATTTCATGTTAAATATTTAACAGATTATCATTATTAAAAGAACTTAGTGGTCGCCTAGTGGTCGAAATTTGACCATAATTAATTATATATGGTAGTGTGTGTAAAGTTTTATTTATTGATTTAATGTATTCTTTATGCGCAATTTAAAAAAAATATTTTTCTTTAGCATTCTGCACTACTTCTCTATACCTAAATGAAATGACTATCACAATCTTCTGTAGCTGTAAGATAAGAATGTTTATTTTAAAAATCCTACACCTTAGTTATTAATGCGCCTAAAACTTGGGGCATTGGAGATATGTAAGATGAACGGCATTGCACATTCCTATAAATCTATGTCTTGATTGTTAAACACTATACTGGAAAATTCACTATTATTTATTAAATTACATTTAAATACATATAATAAAATAAATATAATATAACTAGTATAAGTATCTACATAATAATAAATACGTGAAGCAAAAACTTTGTACCCCTTTTTACGAAAATTGCGCGTACGGAGGAGTATGAAATTTCCCACACTTATAGTTTATACCAAGCATGAAAATAGATTGCCTTAGTCATTATGAAGGTAACGTAGGTTTCAAGTTAAGAATTTATTAAATTCTACAATTTGAGGTGGCCGGAGCCCAATTTGGAAAGGTTGTCAACGCATCTACAAGCCTCGGGTTTAGCAGATGTCTATGGGCGGCGGTATTCACTTAACATCAGGTGAACCGTCTGCTCGCTTGGTAACTTTTCACATAAAAAAGAATATATTTCGATGTTTCACGTATATCAAAATCAAAATGAAAATAAAATGTATTTATTCAACATAGGAGCATTACACTCACTTATTGATAGTCAAAACACTACCACCGGTTCGGAAAAGAAAGCCATATAAATTGTACATTCAAAGACCTGGAGACCTTAAACAGTTGTATGGAACGGCGAGAAATAAATCACTAATATTTAGGACTAACAATATAATTAACAAAACTTTACGTATCATCACAACCGATATTAGATGACTATAATACTGTTCACGTAACTTAAGCACTTCGGATCCATCGTCGGGGGTCCCGCCAAATAACACTACACATTCAGTTAGTGCATCGACAAACACCAAAGTTCGTCCTCGCCTTCGAGCACGGCGAAACCAACACAACACGTAAACTAGGTACACCCGCGTTCCAGGGCGGTTGTCACCGCCCCCAGGCACTGACTAAACAAGCACAGTCAACGGCCATCGGAGTCACGGTCCTCACCGAACCTCAATGGCCCATAGGCGACATGTCACAACTAACGCACGAGTGAGTACATGCGCGGCCCTACCCACTGAGGAGGGCCTCAAACCCGTGGGTTCTGGCTAGCCCACCGGTTCTGCGTTCGATGAATCTTTAATAGTCTAAGGACTGAAAGCGTAACATCAGTTATACAAAAAAAACTGTTCACATCGTAGTAATTTAAATTTTAAACGATGACAAATATTGACAGTTTAATTTATTTTTACAGATTAGTATATTGTAATGTTAATTACATTTGACATAATTTTTTCGAAATGAGTGGACTTTATCATAAATATTAGCGCGTATAATTTCCTCATGGTAAAAGCTATTTATCAACATGTGTTTACAGATTTTTAGTTTGTTACCTTGTGGTAAAAATACTGAGAGTTTTCTGAGAAATGTTATGATAACGCGCAATAGAGACTGAACCAG
The DNA here is from genome assembly GCA_933534255.1 of Iphiclides podalirius. Classification (NCBI taxonomy): domain Eukaryota; kingdom Metazoa; phylum Arthropoda; class Insecta; order Lepidoptera; family Papilionidae; genus Iphiclides; species Iphiclides podalirius. Next base: position 7,276,701 of record OW152826.1, on the reverse strand, counting down.
TGAATCTACTCTAGAAAACGCCAGAATTTTCATAACTTCCTGATAATGCTGCTCCTAAGGATTACGAAATCAATTGCCAAGTCAATTTTCTTCGTTTGTGGTATCGTATGTCGTACCTATCTATATATTAGATTAAAAACGTTTTGTTTTGGATGAGACGATGATGTATGTCGTGTTTCGTTTTTCGGAGTAGATCCATAGAATCTAAGTCAGGAGGATCACTGACCCGATACGATGTATCACATAAATTTGTTAGTGTGTTCCGCCTTTTATAGGTCAGACATTATTTTGACCAGCACTAAGCGTAAACTCGCCCCGTCATCTTTATCAGTAACACGTAATAAGTATTTAAACCATCATATCTCTTTGTAAAATTAATAACTATGTATTTTATTGCTTATAAAAGCGAACTTCGCTACTTTAGGTCACTCGTTATTTCTAATGCCTCCCTTTTGTCGCATTTGATTGACGCCGTTAGGCTTATCACTAATAGGTCGCGAATTTGTAACCGAGGGTCGCGCACCAAAGATTTCTGTTATTGAAACGTTCGATGGCGGCTTTAACTATCTCTGAGTATCGTTCCGGACAAAGGACGTCAAATTTTTTTTGTTTTCACAAAGTAAGCATTTCCTTTTTTGTTTACGCTATCCGGTAGTCTATGGTCACTTATTTATTGCCTAGATTATCTGTCACACACTACTAAGTTAGTGGTCGTATAGACCACTAACTTAGTAGGTAACATCAGGTCTGAATGGCCAAAATTCTAGATGAATAAATAGAATTCTCAGCAACTATCCCCTGCTATAAATTAATGAAACTCTTATCAAGGCCAAACTTCTATTCTGCAAAAAGACATTTTATCTTTTGGAAGTTAGGTAGTTAAGGCACAAACCTTTCTATGAAACATATATTTAGTTTTAGACTTTTCTTTAATGTTTGGGACTAATAGATCGTGACGTCATTTACATGGCATAAATATTAAACTGCGGCGGTTATTATTTTTAATTTTAAGGGAATATTTATGCAAGGAAAATGTCAGCAATAGAATTAATTGATTGCTTTCACTTGACCGGATATCTTGTTTATATGACAAATAACAATGTTTTATCTTATAGCTTTATTAGCCTTATATATTACTTTAATAATCTTGGACTGACACGTGTAACCTAATTACAAAGTATATCCATTCGTACCATCTGTCGGTAGAAACTAAATTATAAATATTTCTATGACAAAAACCAAAATCTCCGTCATTTTTTTGAAAATTATGGAAATCATATCTAAGATACGTTCTAGCTAATATTTTTTTTGTTTCAGAACGCTATTCAGTTTGCGGCGAAAAGAACTGGCGCAATCCTCGGCAAGTGGGAATAAGGCTAAGGAGAACGAAGTTACTCGTTTTTGACTTAATGTATATTTATTGTTGTGTTTCAATGTTACCTGCCTGTTATGTACCTACCACAAATCTCAATAAATTTAAGGTTTTTATTTTATTTTTTTGAAGCCGACTTTTTAATTTTTTTACCCCAATAGTACATATATGTTGCAAGTTAAAGAAATTGCTGCAGTTCATATTTGTAATTATATCTCCTGAGTCATGTCATTAATGGTATTGGCTATTTTTTGTCTTCAAGCCCCTTTGTGAATTAACACTGAGATCCGGAACATTGTTGTCGGAACTGTGGGTCACAAATATACTTGAACAGTGTGGGAATCAAACCCACGACCCCCAGTGCGGAAGTATTATGCGACGCTTAGCAACTGTGCCACTGAGTCATTCGTATTTGTGTATACAGGGTTATTTTAAGACGAAGTACATACTTTGACATAATGTTAATTGAGCGTTCCATAATTCAAAAAAATATTAATATTTTATTTATATTAATGTTATATGTTTATCCCACTAAGAGTGGTCACCCTATTGATAAGCGGTTTAGTAATTATGCGTTCAGCGAAATGTTTAAGTGCTCCTCAATAGGTTATTGTATTGAGTACTTTTTATTGGTATTGACACGGTAAGGCAGGAATTTCTACAGGTGTCCATACTAATATTCTTTGAAAAAATAAACCAATGAGGTCACAAGTACGTACCAGATTCAGATTTAGAATCAAATTCTGCATATGCTCTGTTAATATGTCCGTCGACTATAAAATCAACCTGTATTGTATAAGAAATGTAATTATTATTACGTAGTCTTAAATAATATCTGTTACCCAATCAATGATACACTCTTCGGCCCTGTTTTGCACAAATGATAACATTCTCTAAGACTAACTAGGTTACCCCAATATTCATAACATTCCTTATTTAAATTATGTAACGGCCAAAATTAAGAAAGGGGGGAATGTACAGAATAGTGAGGAATTTATTAAAAGTAAAGTAGTAATCTTTTTTTTGGATTAGAGGGGCCGAATTGATATATACTTACATACATACTTACATATAGCAACTTTTTTCAAAGAGAGCTCGAACTTTCAACTTGGAAGTAACTGATTCGAAAGTAGTAAGTATATTTATTTATAGCTAAACATTATTTTATGCTTTGTAAATTAGGTCCAATAAACTAGGCAACAGATAACCCGTAGGTTGTCAGTTGACTGACCGCATGAAACACCTATCGAAATAGCTACGAATACAATATAATAAAAATAGTAACAATGATGAAAGGAGATTGTGAAAACTTATTATTCATATGAGAGATTACTCTTCTTGGTTGAAGACCAACAGCTCAGTAGTTTGGCGGTAGCGGCGGAAGGAATTTAAAAGGACTAAAATTAAAAACAGAGAGAAAAGAGTTACGCATATTCCTCTAGCAATTACTTTAATTGATCCTGATATTTAAAAACATTAAAAGAAACTAAAACTTATTAAAACCTGGAAATCCTTTGTTTTATAATACTATTTTCGTTGTTTGTACCTAATCCTTACTAATATTATAAACGCGAAAGTTTGTATGTATGGATGGATGTTTGTTACTCTTTCACGCAAATACTACTGAATGGATTTTAATGAAACTTACAATAATATAGCTTATACATCAGAATAAGACATAGGCTGTAATTTATATACATATTCTATGTATATCTGTCTTTCTGTCTGAATGTTACGCCTTCAGCCTCATATATTAAATATCTACAGATAACACTGGTAACAAATATCTTGTCAGTGATGGAAATGAGTTCGAATACAGCTTTGTTAACTTTGTCTCCAACAGTTGACAATGGTCTGTTCATAAAAAGATGGATGTTTTGATTCGCACCCAACGTCACTTTTAGCGGAAGGTTAACCCACGAGTTATCACCATGAAAGTAACACGTAAGTTGTCTGGTTGCATTCATCAAGTGAATGATAGGTCATTATTTTGATATGTATTAGTTACGATAAAATTACATATTGCACGCGCAATATGTAATTTTGCGCAATTGCTTGCGGTCTCGCTCCCAAAGATTGTTAAGATACATTGCACACTGTAAAATTGCCAAAAACGCTGCTTTCAGACTCCGTGGCCTGATTAATAATTTATTGGCTTCGGCGTCAAGGGTCGGGGATTCGATTCCCACACGGAACAAGTAGTGTTACCCACAGATAATTGTTCCCTATCTGGGTGTTAGTTTTACAAGGAGGGTTGACGTCAAGTGGACGTAACGACCGACGTTAAAAAGATAGCCAAAACCGCTTACAACATGTTTCACATGTTGTGCCGACCGCACCTAGATACGCAATTTAATTTTAGTGCAAGTCTGCACTTAAAATTATAGATGTTTAGATAAATTTTCAATTTTTTTCGCCGCTGCCAGTAATGGAACCTTTTTTTATCCGCAACCCTGCCAGCGCTTGCCGCCTCGACAGCCCCCTCCCGGGTAGCAACTCCCCTCTCCTCCAGGTAAGGCGCCCTGGAACATGCAGCGCGCCTTCCTACTCGGCCCGGTTTTAAAGGCCGATGAACTCTGTCGAGTTCGCTGAACGGGGCCATGGAAGCCAGAAGAGCCAGTGCTAATAAGCAGCAAGCCAAGCCCTCCCAGCCCAACGGCCGTCTGTGACTCCGCCGAACACCACGTTTCGGCCGCGAAGGGTAGGGAGAACGGCGCATCGCAATACCGACACTCCTCTCCCCCCGCAGCACCACCACCACTGCATCAGCGGTGTAGCCGCAGCGAGGAGGATAGGGAGAGCGCGGCCAACGCAATACCGACACTCCTCTTCCCCCGCGGCTCCTCCTCGGGAGCAGATGACGGGGAGAGTGGCTTCACTTCTACCACCCTCGACCTGTCCCCTGCACCCTCCATGCCTGCATGCTTCGCCGTGGGTGACCAAGCCACCGCTAGTCGTCAAGGCGGGAATCCGGTCGGAGGGGTGCCAGTATTGGAACCTACGCCATCCGGGTAACGCATACAAAGGCTCTAAACGTTAAGCTAAGAAGTCGATATCCTCGTCATTACAGCCTGTTTGAGTCCACCGTCAAACACAGGCCTCCGCCACATACAATGCTGTGTGGCATGAAGCACGATCTTAACCCAGCTGAACCCATCGACTTCCGGCACATTTGCAATAGGCTGTTGCGTGCCCTATTGCAATTGGCCTGGTCCTACCACAGTAAGTATTCAAAATCATCATATAAAATTAAAAAATTAAATATTTCTTTACTCTGTTTTTTAGTATTTGTTATAGCGGCAACAGAAATACATCATCAGTAACAATTTCAACTGTCTAAATATCACGGTTCATCAGATACAACTTAGTGACAGATGGACAGAAAAACAGACTTCGGAGTCTTAGTAATAGGGTCCCGTTTTACCCTATGGGTACGGAACCCTAAAAATAATTTAATTTTCTGCTGAGCAATGAATAATTTCATTGAGTTTACATGAACGTTTAAGGGTTGACTGAAAGCGTATTGCTTGATTTCTCTTACGTTGAACATTCAAGTTTTTTTATCGGACATTATCATCATTATTCATTATCAGTTCGTGCAAAATTCATCCAATATTTTGTTAGCTAGTATTCTTTATTTATGTATTCTCAAGTCCATTAATTAACCATGTCTGTCGGTGATCTAACAGATAAAACATCAAAAAAAAGTTTGATGATTAGGTCCGTATGATATTAACGTTTTTCAGTTGTACCATGATTTAACGTAAATACATAAGCTGTAACTAACGCTTTTTAGCAATGAAGGAGGTCTTACAGACTTAAATAAATAAGAGGATACTTACCAAATTTCAAAAATTTTACAAAGTTCATAAATATTATTAGTAAATGTTACATCGAGGTTTATAGTTTTATACGAAGTGAAACAGTGAATTTTTAAAAATTTTATTCCTTTCATAATTTTTTTCTACGTGTAAAATAAAAAATCTTCTTTCGTTTTATTAATTGCTCTTTAAATATTATTTATATTAAATCTCATAAAAGTACACGATGTTTCAAAAGGACATCTATCGGCGTTTACTTCAGTTACATTTCACCTCATTGAGTGAAACTAAAACTTCAGTTTGAAATCCTTTGATGGGACCTTCGTCACCGGCGATTTTTCAACGGGATCTTTGTTATTTATTAGCAATCTTATATATCTCCCTTGAAGTTCAGCGGTCAGAGAAACGCCCAACGTCTCGCAATTGCGTAAAATCTCCGTGCAACCGCGGATATCCCTGTTACGTACTGGAAAACAAAGGATAAACTGTGTATATACTATGGCTATTGCTTTAAAGTACGGAATAGAGAAAACAGTTTTCACTGATATTTGCGAATGCTTAAAATGTGTAAATTTTTTGTAGATAAATGAACAAAAACCTTCGCCCCTGGGGGATTCAAACCTACGTCTACCGTATCGTTCACAGACGCTTTGCTGATTAAGCTAACCGACCGATGTAATTTTACAGCGTGAAAAACTGCTTAGCGCCATCTAGTGAGCGCACTTTACATTGCATTATAACAAGAACTATGAACATTTGCAACGAGGTGCCGCTTTTGCTCTTAAAATTTTTATATTAATTACAAAAATTCACATTGTAAAATCCATCTTAAGTGCAGAGACTAGCAGTAAAAAAATAATCCTGCAAAATAGTGAATATGTGGACAAAATTGTATTGTTGTTAATATAGTTGAAGAGATGACTAGGTTGAGAACGGTTTTTTTAAGTTTACATTTTAAATAAATTTTTGAATACGGTAAAAATACACAATAATCATATTACGAGACATTTTTATTAACAAAAAAACAAAACTGAATTCAAATATCTCACTCACTATACTTTTTTCTCTTGAATTTTGAAGTGTTCCCTGGTGTATTTCTGGGGTTCAAGGTAGAATACCAATAACATTCATATGGGAGCACATGGGAGCTAAACCAAAAGCAATGCAAAAAAAAAATTTAAATCGGTTCATAAATGAAGGAGTTCTGAGATAATAAACAAATACAAATACAAATGAATTGTACTCAGATGTCGGTTGTAAAATAAGGGGTTGAAAAATAGCGGTTGTAAAATTAATAATAAACCCTTTAACCCATGGACATCAATTTATTTGTGCTTCGGACCTTACATTTAGTTAAATGAAAAATCAACAAAGCCATAATAGTAGTGCAATAGAACAAAGTGAAGAGATTTGTTTCCAAGTGGGGAAGATAGAATTTCTATTTGTTTCAGTCAGAACCATAAACTAATATTTTTCTAACTATTTTCAATAGGGGGAGATAGGGGGGGCAAATATGAAATTACAGATATAAAATACATTAATAGAGTATGACTTCCATAGATGGATGCCGGTGGGTTAGAATTGTGCTTCGGACAGTCTGTGGAGGAGACCAATGTTCAGCAGCAGACACAAACAAAGTGAAATGAGCATGACAAAACAGAGGGTAACAAATACTCTATATATAGAATAGATAGCGTTTTTACGTCTGGGATTTCACTCTTTGTGGTCTCACTTATACATGGTGCTATTGTCTGCACTTAAGATGAAATTTTAAATATTTGTAGAAAAGTTGTCATTATAACTAATTATGTACATATTTTAGAACAAACGGGAAAATCAATAGAGAATGTAATTAACAAGCATGAAGATTTTGACTTACACTTGTATTGGAATAACACTTGTAGGACATTGGTATACTCTGTCATCATTTTATATTTTAGTAATGTTTGAAGCAATCTCAGAACAGCATCATCATTATACTCCCTTAAAATAGTAATACTAAATACAGTTGCCCTGTAAGGTAAATAACAAAAATTACAATTAACTCCACTTTAAAAGTGACCATCAAGTTGAATCTTATATATTTCTGACTCCAGTGAAGCTTGCCAGAAATACAATTTTAATAAGGTAAATGTAAATAACTACAACTTTGGCGTAATTCAATTAAAATAAATTTTAAACGATAGAGAAAAATCACTAATGAATTTATCAACAAGCAGAATTCGGCGGTCGCTTATAGTTTTCGAAAAAATAAATAATGAAATATTGTGATTTTTACTATAGAAATCCGCCATTTTTTTGTTGTCAATATGTCAATTTGGTCGTATTTCTTGGTGGTCATAAAAAAAACCTAACCACGAAGGTTAAGGCGGGAGCGGAGCTCCTGAACCTTCTAACCTAATCTATCCGAGTCAGATTCGCTCTGTGTCAGTTCTGTGACTAATTAAATTTAAAAAAAATTTAACTATCGATACGAGTATGATGTCGCCCGCTTCCTATATTTATCATGTTGGCAGAACTGTGTATTAAGTGTTTGAAGTCAAATTAATAAAATGGTGGATTTCTTAGGGAAAACAATAAGTTTTAAATTTTTTTTTTTTCTCCAAAACTATAAGCGACCGCCTAATTCTGCTTGTTGATTAATTCATTAGAGATTTTTCTCCATCGTTTAAAATTTATTTCAATTGAATTACGCCAAAGTTAAGTTATTTACATTTGCCTAATAATCTTTTAAAATTAATTGGAGTTAATATTCAATATCATTAACAATATTAATTCTACATAAAATTAATATTATTATAGGTTTTCTACAGAGAGTGCCCTTTGGTTATAGCTATGATAAAAAACACTAGAATTTATTACGTACAGAAGTCCATACATTGAAAGAAATAAGTCGGAATATTGTTTATTTATTCCCACTAAACACAGCCGCACAATATGCATAATAATATACTTAGTAATGTATACTTTCTAATTCAATACACTTTTAACACATGGGTATTTTTAAATAATCTATAACATCAATGAAATCTATAATTGAGCTGATGGGTCACTTGACATTTGCAATACCCATAAGGTCCAAGAAGCTTTACCACCTTATAACAAAGTGTACCCTGGATACCTGGTCAATCCACCAGAAGAAACGCAGAAATGTAACAATTCCACTTCATGTCAGTCTTCTGAGAGTTTGTGGTATTTCCATGGACGAACTTGCCTATTCATGCAACAATGAATCTCATGACTGTATCAGAAATTTTTGTTTTAAAATGATTTGGGGTAACATTTTATTTACTTACTTCTCCTTTATTACATTCTGCAGACTTTTAGATGTTTCAAGTAACTCATCGGCTAGTATTTGATCAGAGTACCAAGTACTACTCCAGCAAATATGCCAGAAGCATACTAGAGGATAATTTTCATTCCATTTGGTACTAAACTCCAAAACATACTTCTTAAATATAACTAGAGTGGCCTCAGACCTGTTTAATACAGAGTCGTGTATCAATTCTCTAAATAGAATTCTATAAAAAGCCCTTAATCCTTCATATTTTGTGTAACAATCTAATAAAATTGAGAGACCTTTCTCAGAATTTCCCTTGAAACAATGAGCTGTAGCCAAGCAATGTTCAAAATCTCCATTTCTCTTATGAAAATTGTAATGTACATTTGAAGAATATTTTTGAAGAATAATTACAACATCAGGTTTTCCTGCTGTACTATAACTTCGGAATAATTTTTTTAATGTATTCTCACTAATAAACTTTTTATGGTCACAAAAATATTTTATCATATCTACAATTTGTTTATCCTTAATTTTACATAAATTGTTTAATATTACTTGGTCAATCTCTTCATTACTCATTTCTTCATATTCCTTATCGTTATTAAATTCTGATTTACTGAAATAAAACTTCCGGTCATGTCCTGTAAATAACATATTAATATTGGATCCCTGGAGTTTTGTCTGGCTTCGTTGTAGAAATTCATTTGTAAACGCATCAATAGTGTATGCTGTCGAAGTAAAAAATCTACAAGTTGAAAAAGCAACATACGGAGAACATCTCAACATTTTGTTTCGTATGCAATATGCAATACAATTTAATTTATTGGCGTGCATATTGTTTCTCTTAATTATATATTTTGTTACTTGTATCACAGAAATAATTTTATAAATATCAACTTATTAGTAAACTACATATTTAAAATATGATATGAAGATAAGAAATGAAAAATATTGATTACTTTTACTGTACAACTGTCAAGTGTCAACTACAATGATACAATCAATTTCAGCACAACAGTATATATGTCTTAACTATGACAACAAATGTACTCTGTGACCACAATGTTATGTTATGTAGTAGGCATGGGCAAAAAATATCAACATATAAAAATATCGATATTTTTCCGTACAATTATCGATATTTTTACCGTGATATATCGATATTTGATATTTATTTCTGGCTATCGAAATCGTGTCTATGTCGATATATAAATTTTTTAACACAACTCTGGTTTCGCGTTTAATGTGAGTAGATACTCTTTGCATACTCCTCGTGCATCGTTAATTTTATACGTTACTTGTACCGTAATGGGTTAAAAATATCAAACATTATAAAGTTATCAATGTGCCTTGTCGATATTTTTAATTGAAATTTATAAATAATCTTAAATTTTTTATCGCAACTCTTAGTTTCATGTTTAATATTACTAAATACTCCTTACTGCCTACTTTATGGAGCAACCATGCGATTCATTTATTTTAAAAATTGAACTTCTCCTTAAACTCATGTCGAGTTGATTCGCCCAAATTTTAGGGCAAAGTATGCCAATTAATATCAGGTTTTCGTCACCGTCTATATATCCAATGTGTGAGGCTTCTTCGGCGTCTGGCAGCACATTAAACAAAGGGTACCTAATGTCAATATCTATTAAATCAATAATTGATGAACACTGGTTTGCGTAAATTGTTTCTTAAGAAAACTGTTTATTAAAATATGTAGAAAAAGTGCGAAAAGATTGTCGCCGCTGTGGGAATCGAACCCACGTCTTCGGCATGTGGTAATCAGCCGTTTAGCTCAGTGGCTAGAGCGTCAGGCCGCGAATGCCGAAGACGTGGGTTCGATTCCCACAGCGGCGACAATCTTTTCGCATTCTTCTACATATTTTAATGTTCAATCTTAAGTGCAAAGATTAGCACTATAAACAATTTAAATTTCTAAAAAAAGCAATGGCGACATCTCTCGTTCGAATTATCGTTGTAAAACGATATTCGAAGTTGTTTGTATGCTGGAAAGGATATAACAATAGATGGCGCCAAGCATTGCTTCAAATGCTAAGAAAAAAACAATGTGGAAGAATGCGTTAAGATTTTCGTCGGTGTGGTAATCAGCCGTTTAGCTCAGTGGCTAGAGCGTCAGGCCGCGAATGCCAAGACGTGGGTTCGATTCCCACAGCGGCGACAATCTTTTCGCACTTTTTCTACATATTTTAATGTTCAATCTTAAGTGCAAAGATTAGCACTATAAACAATTTAAATTTCTAAAACTATTTATTGGTTTCCACTGAGGTATGGCCACAAAAGCTGTTTTTTTATTAATTCATAAGTTTGAACTTTACATTACATTTGTATTATTTCCTATGGGAATGAATATTGATCATTAAGTATGAACAATATAGCAAAAAATTACGATATATCGATATTTTACTCGAAAACTACTTTACTATTTAAAATTATAAATATATTTTTTCACTTGCCCATCCCTAACAAGATAACTGACACAATGAAACACTTGCTTGTCATTTGTTTCCAATTGACAGATAAAACAAAATATTATAGATTATTTTCAAGTATAGTGTAGATTAATTAGTATTTTTTTTTTTTTTAAGCTCGAATAGCTTTAAGTTACAAAATATTTTTGTGTACGTGTAGTTTGCTGTTAGCCCGGCAGTTTGACAGTTTTGTCGGAAAAGGTGTGTTGGTAAACAACCCGTGGACTCAGAAGATTCAACCTAGCTAGTGTACGATGACGTCGTCCACTTCGCTGCATCTCTACGACTCTCTTTTATCAATGCTGAAATATTTGGGACATAACACGATCCATAGGCCCGTCAGATGGTGGCACCTTATCGGCTTGGATGGACCTTAATAAAATTAAAAACGTGCTTGATCATATGTGTATTTTATAATGTAGTACTTGGAGGACCTTTTTTTTTTTGATAAATCGTGTATTTTGGAAATAAAAAAAATAAAAAATAAAGAAAGCAATGATCTGGTATAGAAATAAAAGTAAAAAAAAATCAAGTGTGTAAATGATCGTGACACGAACCGCAGCCTTCTGTTTTGGGGCCGCCCGATTACCGACCGAGCTATTATAACATTTTTTTTCCTTCCATTCATTTTTCATTCCCTGAAAACAGGGATTAAAAGGACATTTTCTAAAAATGAAACCTAGCTAGATCGATTTTTCGCCCCCGAATGAATAATAATAAAGAATACGCATACTAAATTTCATGAAAATCGCTAGAGCCGTTTCCGAGATTCCGATTATATATAAATATATATAAGAATTGCTCGTTTTAAGGTATTAGATATGTCGAGTTGTCGAGTCCGCAAGCGAAGTGGGTTATCAACGTCATTTTTTACATACATTCATTCACATAGGCGTAATCTTGGAAGTATAGGATGCGGGATTGATAAAAATTTTTTAAATAGCAATAATTATTGAATTATTGCTCACCGCCCCAGCCAAGATTAATACAGTCAATAGCTCGAGGGTTGTGGTACGAACCGAACCTCGCCCGGCCCATAGGTGTTTCTTCCTTAAAAACCACGCGTGCTTGAGCACATGCGTGTTGTATCAAGTTGTTACATCTAGCTATTTCACGAATTCGGCGTTGGATAAAGATTTAATAGTCTAAGAAATGAAAGCAGAAACATCAGTCAAAGTAAAAGTAAGTATCTTATTAAAAGGTGGTAACGCATCTCCAAACCTACGGGTGTCGTAAATGTCGCAATGGGCGGACGTTGTCACTTATCATGCGAACTGGCGGCACGTTTGCCACCTTCTCATATAAAAAATATCCAGTGGACATGGACACAAATATTCCTGCCCTCAACGGATTTTTAATAGTTTCCAATATATATAAAGTGGTGATAGAGACCTGAATGGTTCAATGATGGATACTGCGCATCTAGGCCTAATTCGACACACACTTTGGATCGTATCGTGTCACTCTTGTTAGTCGAATTGTCCATATTTAGTTGAAAAGGACCGCGGAGATGTACTAGTGGGGCGGACGGTTGCGTCGTGTCGTCATGCACAAGCTACAAAGTCCCTGGGTTGTATGCCAGTGAATCTCTTCCGACGAAACTGTTCAAGTCATTTTTCTAACAGCAAACTGCACTGCAATCCAATTTATTTTAAAATATATTACTATTTAAATATGTGTAAATACATAATTATATATTACTAAATTATCTATTAAAATACTAATATACTAATAAATCATTTTATTTTAAACTTTTATCTCTCTGCCATCTATTGGAGACCTGATTTACTAATATTAAACTATGTTCTATGGTTACAATTTTAATTATGCATAAAAACACAGATGGCGGTATAAGTAAAATTTTGCCATTAAAAAAAAGAGCGTATTTGTAAAGTCCGGTGACTTTCTGTACCTTTTCCCAGGATTTTTCGATAGCAATCTCTAATAAAATCAGTCGCATCGCATGTTATTTTGCCCTCTCCAACTTAAATATAAATTCTCAAGTCTATACAATAAACCTAGTACTATGTTTTGTATTATGTCTCATGATACTAGGTACAATTTATTGTTGGGCTTGTATAAATTCAGCTAAATAAGAGGACGTTTACACATTGTGAAAAACGCTCATTAACCCTTTACCGCATAGAAATCCATAATATATGTTTCACCAGATTCAGTATTTTTTTCATGTAATGAAGCATGAACAATAACTATTCGCATTGTTTTATATTGTATTTAATATGTTGGCAATGCGAAAAAATTTTTTGTTGGCTATTGTCAATAGGTACGTTAATTTAGTTAAAACTTCACTTTTCTAAGCGCGGGTTTGAAATTCGACACAGTGGCTGTAAATTCGTTTTTCAAAAACGTTTTTCTACATAAAAAAGGCAAGATTCGTTGGTTAAAAAATTATTTATTAGTAATAAAATTATAATGTTATTCTTAGATTAAAAGTATGTTTTATTTGTTTGATACTTTTTCTTATTTCTATCATATTTGGTGGCCTTTTGCATGAAACCATATATATAGTTTTGCATGCATTCTAACCTAAACTAACCGTTTTACTGCGGATCCAAATATGGTTTCACATGCACTTGTAATTTTTTTTTATAAGCATGGTTGCAGAATGGATCCTGCCCCCTTTTATGGCTTTAATAAGTACGTTAATCCTATATCTGGTGATGGCTTACAAAGTGGTGATGAATTGAGCTTCATATTCTGATAGAAAATATGTTCCATCTAAAGAATTTCCACTTCACTCCAAGAAGATCTCTTGTTATACTCGAAACAGATATTCCACTGATAACAAAACTGACCCTCCACTTATAACAAAACTGATCCTTCACTAGCCACACGGAAAAAAATAAAAACACATGCAAATAATAAAATATTTTTGATGATTTACCTGTATGCCAAAAATGTCTTGCGTCCACAAAACTTACACCATGTGCAAAATCTCTTTATTTTACAACGTCACGTTTCTCTTATGTTACAACGACAAACGAAACTGTTTGTCGGCATTTCATGATTAAAATTACGGTAGTTATTTATATTATCATTAAAACTAAAATTTCTAATCCTTTCTTTACTTCACATGAACCCATATATGTCCAAAGCAATTTCGATTAAAATTTGGTTGGGCCCATACGAACCCATATAATTGACTTAGATTTTTCTTTTTCAGTTTTTTATGAGTTTCGTGATTGTAATTAATTTATACTTAAAAAAAGCAAAAACTACTGTCATATTTTTTTCATCATTTTATTCATAATTCATGCAGTAAAGGGTTAATTTTCTTTTTAATGTAAACATGGTAACGGCGATGAGTAGGCCAACTAAAAAGAACAGAGCTCAGCGAAGAATATCGTGACTTTTAAAAAGACAAATGTCAGAAAAAAAATAGTGCTAGTCAAGCACGCATTATCCTTCGTTATTCAATACGTGGAACGGATTACTAATTTTATCTGTGTATCGTGTGACGCTCCAGTTCTTTTATTTTTAATTTTTGAAAAGCGAACGCCGACAACGATCGGTTGTCGATTAAAGTGCTGCTATTAGTCGTTAATGTCAAGTGACCAGCGGGGGGCAACAGTCGGACACCAGTTCAAGCTTACAATACGCTCGCGCTTCGACGACTTAGCTGCCAAATGCTCAAACGGCAGAAAAAATTCAAGTTGATTTAATCTTTAACATAACATCACAATCACTAGATGCTCAGAATACAGTAATATGTGTTGCTTTTGTTTAAATCTATTTTGACATTAGGCTCTTTTCTACGTAATAATTTATCTGTTATCATAATCATCATTATCGACAGCTGGATCTGGCTTCCGCCATGGCGAACCATTTTCTTAAGCAACTAATTTCTGCTGGTCAGTCTGCTTTAAATAGTAACAATTTAAAAAACAGTTTTTTTAAATAGTCAACATTTTTTTTCGTTTTGAGATACAGTAATAATTTTCTAGCAAGTATACCATTACGCCTTATTTATTGATCGGGCAGGTTTTGTGCCCGTTGGCAATATTAAATTGAAAATCCAAGAAATCAAATTTTAAGTCACCAATAAATAATTAAAGTAAGATTATTAGGTTATAAGTACTTAAACGAAAAAAAAAACCCCAAGTTGTATACGGTGGTTCTATGTAGTTAGGGTTCTGTAGTGAGAATTAAGTCATCTCTAAACAACATAGCCAAATTTTTGTGTAGTATTCGTTCGAGTTTATTGTATTAAATATTGTATGTTTACCTTTATTAGGGTTACACATTCTTTTATTTAAATCTTAAAGCTATTTATCGTGACTATAGTTATAAATAAGCTCCGTAATCCTGAATTTGTTTCTTGTGGAAATTGGATACCTATTTAGACTTAGTATAAGAGAAAATAGTCACTCATTTGTGTAGTTGTAAGTTTATAAAGTGTTTTAATCTTTGATCATTTAACGTTATCTGTATTAATAACTGATTTTATCAGGTTGAAACTGTCCATCTACTGTGTCCACTGTATTACGATATTACATTCATTCAAATACCAAATAAATACTCCACGTAGGAGTCACATTATATGTAATTTATTATCATGACACGATGATGCTAAGATGGGCGGTATTATGCGATCACTCAATAACTTAACAAGTATGGTATTAATTGGGTTGGAACTAGATTAACCAATAACTCGCCTCAGTGAGGACAATCCCTTTGGAGTTACAACCTTTGTTCTCTTTTATTAATTAATATTAAGGTATTAAAACCTTTATTTATTAAACACTTAGGTATTATCACCAATCAGGAATCTCTATTGATGAGAAAATCCTACCCATTGAGGATTCAACAGCATTTCTTGGAATAAGCGTTGACTCCAAGTTGCAATGGGGATTTCATGTAGATAAGTTAGCTAAGAAATTGGGCGCTGCCGTATTTGCCATAGGCAAAATCAAGCAGCTAACTAACGAGGAAACAGCTAAATTAGTTTATTATGCTTATTTTCACAGCATAATGTCTTATGGTGTCTTACTTTGGGGTTTCGCATCCGGTTTAGACACAAAATTTGTATTGCAAAAGCAGGCTATACGGGCTGTCTATGGCTTGGGTCCACATGAGTCACTACGGAATTTATTTAAGCAAATAAACGTTTTAACGCTCCCGTCGCTTTACATAGATAATAATAATTGAGAACATCATGTATGTAGATAATAATATCTTCCTATTTACGAAAAAACATTCCACATCGCGCCGGGGCCGTGGTGACAAACTGGAAGTACCGAGGTTTAGACTGGCTAAAACCAGATAGTCGTTTCTTGGTAGATGCATCAATTTTTATAATAATTGGTGACATCCACAAAAAACTAAGTATAAATAATTTCAAACAATTTGTAAAAGCTACCTTACCGGCAAGGGCCTATTATAATGTCCAAAAATACATTGAGGACAAGGATGTGTGGAAACGACTCTTGCTCTGCACTTGCAAGACCCCTGGCTACTGCTGATTTTATACTATAATAAGTTTGTATAATTGCATCACAAAAAAATAATAACAAAAAGGACAAGACCGCAGAGTTTCTTGCCGGTTCTTCTCTGTTCAGGTCTAGGTTAGTGAACCGGTGGAAGATTTTTTGTTGACGTTCAATAAGAGCTAAGGTTAAGCCTATATTGAAAAAAGATTATTTGACTTTGACTTCAAAAAAAATAGAGACAGTAACTCATTAGTTGCTGGGAATTCGCTTTCCGACTTTGATATTTGATTGAAGTCCCAGTGGGGTAGGCGAAGGTCTTTTCCGTTTTTCTTACGGTTATCTTATGGTTGAACGTTTTAAAGATTTTTCGTTTAAGAAGTAAATACCATAAGCCGTTTACACCTTTAGATATTAAAAAACAATAAATACTGTTGTTTCTCAAACAACGAAAATTCAGACGTTGAAAAATAAAATATAAATAAGTAAACGATATTTCTTTAAAAATGCGTTTTTTTAATATAAAATATGTATAATATATTAAATTTTCAGGTTTTGTATTGCTATTTTTCCGGTGTTATAATAGCCGTATGGCAAGAAATATAAGAAGGTACGAGCTGTGAGTTTAATTCTTGCACTTTGAATGCGTATAATCTATATCATTTAATAAACTGGGATGCGCTAGAAGATGAAGAGTATTTTGATCTTTGATACTAATATGTTTATTTTAGTAATTGATATGACGATATGAATTATGCTGAATTACGCCTCAGTATGTCCCGTGAACGCTAAAGCGGCGAAGTATTAGAAACGTCGATTTTAACTTTATATTAAAAGCATACCCACAAATTGGTTTCATTTAATAATGTGTGGTTTTCGCGTAGATTTAATGTTTTTTCTATTGTAAAATCCAGGCAATTATAAACCTAATAAATATTACGACTCACGACATGTCAAAGTAGGGAAGCATTGCAACAAATAATTTTTAACAAACGTTCAAGATGTTGGTCCCCCTTTTATAATCACCGGCATCGTGGCGTATTCACCTTCAATTAACGCTGTTATTAGTCATATTAAAATAGGATTAAATTTTTCTCGGCAGCACCAATACTGCTTTAGCAGTCGACGCGGCCAAGTTAACGTGGCACCTTGTCGTTATCTCGTCGGATACAGGTTTAAGGGGACGGCGAAGTCAACTAGGAATGGTCGAGACGGTGCGTTGCGGTTCATAGTTGGAGTTAAATGGGCCCGCAGGCATTCGGTAAGCCGCACTCTTAATCGAATGAGTTATGCCTCGTTCGGTCCTTCTCGGATGCAGTTATCATCGTTGACGATAATTTTCTAGACAGGCACTTTATTAATGAAAACGTTTGCCTGTCACTGCAGTGAAACGGTAATTGAACAGTGCGTTACGAATCGTACACGTGTTTGTTAGATCAGTTCGGGCACTTGTTAATATCAGTTATTTAACTATATAAGGACTGGCTTAATTTACGGAATAATATTCTGTATTATTTGTTTCATTGAATGAAAGAAAATCTATAGAAAATAATAAGAGAATACTGATCGTCAAACCCAAAAATCAAAAATCTTAACCGTATATTTAATGTACCTACCTGGTATTTATTGTATGGCAACTAATTAAATAAATAAATAAAAATCACTTTATTGCCTTCTGTATAACCTATAACTAAACATGCATTCTTAAACTTAAAGTACACATAAAGGCAAAAGGAGGCGGCTCAGCTTGTGCCGATCGGGATAGTAGTTCCAAGCAGCGCTTTTCACCCCCTCCCCACTTCCTGAGGTGTTTTTCGGAAGTAAATATATCTAAAAATCTCAAAAAAATGGATCTGCTTCTTATTTATACAATTTATTAGCAATCCCCTTTTTAGCGAAACTTTTTATGAATTGTCGTCGTTTTTTTTCTGTTTTATGCGGTATTAATGAGTGATTAACAATACTTTGCACATTCAAAGGAAAATGGTGTACGTGTGAGTAAAGTTGAGTCTTAAATTTGATCATCTTGAATAAGAGGGGGTTGTAAAGATTAAGAAAAAGAAGCTGCACCAAATTGTCCTGTGAGCAATTTCGGAACATTTGTTGTATTAATTCGCTCCAACGAAATTGAGCCATTCTTCAAAATTAAAACGCCGAAGGCGAGAAAGAAGTTAAAAATCTAATTTTCCACACACTATTGTCGTATTATAATTGGGTGTAATATTCTGGTTTATTTAGATGTAAAATCTCCATAACAGGAGCTCGTTAAAACAATTCAGACACGCAATGCCCCTTATCCTGACACCTCTATGGAACTGAATATGAAACATTTTTAGACCATTCTCTACCTTTAAATTCTGAATGTGTCACAACACTAAAGGACAATATATATTCACAAAGGCATGTCGATTACGATACAATCTGAATAGGTGAATGGTATCGATTATCGATTCACAGTACGTTATGTTACCCTCATTGTGCTGTCGACACCCCCAGCCCTTAGATGCTAAACTAGATGAAGGCAAGAATGGCCTTTATTTCACGCCTGTCTTGTAGTCATCATCCTATCTCGATTTCTTATTGCGATTGTTATCTATTGTTGGACGGGCATAAGATAATATTTCTCGCTTCCCGTCGAATATCGGTCTTATTTTCCAATCATCGTTCGGTTCACGTTTCGAATAGCCGTGAGGATATCTTAAAAATGTTAAGCGACTTAGGCCTCACGGTGTCACGATTTTTGGGCTCGACGGGCAGTGTTGCCTGTGTCGTGAAGCAAGGCATTTCGCTATCGTACGTAATCTGCCATGAGCGGAAACGAATCTTTTGTTAACCATAAAATGTATTTATGTTCAAC
This sequence comes from Iphiclides podalirius, assembly GCA_933534255.1. Classification (NCBI taxonomy): domain Eukaryota; kingdom Metazoa; phylum Arthropoda; class Insecta; order Lepidoptera; family Papilionidae; genus Iphiclides; species Iphiclides podalirius. The sequence goes on along the minus strand of OW152826.1, from coordinate 7,257,432 downwards.
ATTTACGCGTAGAGTCGACATAATAATGGATCTACAGAGCAATCTTTAAAAAAATTGAAATCCAAGGTGACATTGTTGAAAAGGTTAGACTGATTGTATTTTTCAAAGCATAAAGGTACTTTACATTTTTTAAGTTTACGTGAACACTTCCTGTTCTTGACAAGTCTTATAGAAAAAGGGATGGTTCATGTCAATCATATCCTCTGTTTAATAGATATTCAGTTTACTGCATTAAATACAATGATTTAAATACAATGTGACGTTTAGTGTCATTTAGGTAACGAACACGTTAATAACATAGCACAAATCATTTCCATATTTTAAATTTTGTTACTATTTCTTTTAAGTTAGTGCACACTGCATTTCTACTGAACTGAGAGAATATTTAAACACCACTATGTGTAGTATATTATATATACACTACCTTCCCCCCTCGGCTTTACCTCCGTGGATCTTGTTATAGTTAAGGTTAAATAAAACGCTTAAATATGATATCCTCACAAATATTCATATTCATACCTTCTGTACTCTAAAAATATTGCAAAATAACATACATGAAACCTTACGTCAAAATTCTTGTTTTGTACCCTATATTTTTCTTATTTATTAATCCGTTGGACTGGTGGACCGGAGTTCAATTTGGTCGTTAAATTTTTTGTTATTTTACTAAAATTTTAAGTATCTTTATGCGATAAATACAACATATTATTTATATCAGCTACTGTGATTCTGTTACTGCCATAAATTAAATACTATAGAAAAACCTGTCTTTGTTGGTAAATTTATGGACGCAAAGTTAGTCAGTGTCATTAATTTATAATGTGTTTCCGGTACAGCAGATGTATCTATTGTGTTTATAGCATGAATAGAGTGAAATAGTATGATGGAAGTAGCCGATGACGTATGTAGTGAGTTATAGTTTTGGAGATAAAGAAATTCTGAAACATTTTGCGTTAACTGTTAAGTTACATGATTTCACAAAGATTTTGTTGTGTTATTTTATAACTGGCTTGATTGAATTGAAAATTAATAGTAACAAAGCGGTATATGAATGGCAAAGTAAGTCGCATAGTAAAAGTTTAAGCACCTCAGCTTTGTTTTCTAGTAATTTGTATTTGCTTTTTTAATTTTAGTAACGTTAAATAGTGATACACAGTAAATTTTTTCCAACTTATTTTACCGTAAATTTTTGTAAGTAAATTAACAAAAACTTCTGGGTGGTAAACCAAAAGTTTCCCATTATCCTTCCCTTATCCCACAGCGGCGACAATCTTTTCATACTTTTTCTACATGTTTTAATGTTCAATCTTAAGTGCAGAGATTAGAACTTTAAAAAACTTTAAAATTATTGTTTTCTTGATTAAAAATTATAAAAAGCAATGGCGACGTCTCTCGTTCGAATAATCGTTGTAAAACGATATTCGAAAATGTTTGTATGCTGGAAAGGATATAATAATAGATGCGCCAAGGATTGCTTCAAATGCTAAATAACAATGTAGAAAGAAGGCGTTAAGATTTTCGTCGCTATGGCTATCAGCCGTTTAGCTCAGTGGCTAGAGCTTCAGGCCGCGAATGCCGAAGACGTGGGTTCGATCCCCACAGCGGCGACAATCTTTTCGTACTTTTTCTACATGTTTTAATGAAACTTTAATTGTAAATTTTTGCGGTAATATTTTACTATTTTGATGTTTATATTTTTTCTTATTACATATCGAAACAAATTACATCTTGGCTGACGATAACAAAAGATAAGCATTTTAGCCTTCTGAAAATCAAATATAGTAGGTATTTATGTACAATTAATTATATCTAAAAATAGTTTTTATGTGAACCCATCCCATATAATATGTCAACATATATTTTGATGAGCATTTTGAAATTACGGAGCAACATAACGAACTTATAATAAAAATTTGCATCAAGAAGTAGTGACGGATATTGTCTCGATCCAATGCCGTGGCTGAAGTAAGAGGTCAAACCACACCGTGGTTGCGGTAAATCGGAGCGAAAGTAAGGACTGAAGCACACTGAGCGTATTTAAAATAAAGTATGTGTGTACTTATATACGCACTTTAGAATTCTTAAGCACTAATTCTTTAGCGTAGCAAAAGATAAATAACAAGAAATGTTATCCCCTCTTACCCCTAGTTACTCTTTGTTTGCGAAAAAGACATTAAATGCAATTGATAATAGTTTAATTAAATAATTTTAAATTATAGGTAAATGTTAAAATGTTATTGGTTACTATGTACCTAATACCGTGAAGTTAGTCCACGTTGGTCGCCTCGCAATGAACTTCACCATTTACCTTTTTGGCGGATTAAAAATTATACTCTCATAATTTTTTTCAAACACGCCAAAAGATGTACAACTTCAAAAAAAGAACAATTGCGTAACCTATCATGAAAATCTTCGTTGATGTATTTTTTTTATAACAAAATGTTACGTAACTCGTCTCTGTTCGAACTCTAAATGTAACTTTTTTATTTGCAAGGGACATCAATAGTGCAAGTGATTCGCTACACGGAACTAAGCTACAAGACGAAAAGGAAGATATAGCCGCAGTTATTACGCTGCATCGTTATGGTTACGCGTCAACTGAGATCTTAACTACGAAATTTTAATATATCTCTTGAGGTTCGTATAATGTAGTAAAGAGAGTAATGTATAAAATAGTATAGACTCTTATAGACCGTAAAAGGGCCAAGCGATCTCGTACGGTTAGGACACCAACGGATGTCCAACGAAATCCCAACCCTTAAGGCCCATTTACATGGTGCCAGTTTCTTGCCTGTTGTATACAATTAAATTGAAGCAATAAATGAGTTGCATGGTCTAAACAGCACATAACATTCTTGACTGTTGAACAAGACTTGCTTCAAGTTTTGTTTCAAAACTTTCCTTGGTGTAAACAGCACACACAATAATTTCTTAAGCAATTCTTGTATTCAATTGCATTCTCTCTTCCTTTGCAAACATGAGTGCGAGTTAAGGCCCATTTACACGGTACCATTTTCTTGTACATACAGGAGCAATAATTGAATGCAATAAATTGCGCGCAATAATTGTTTAGACCATTTGTTGTTTAGACCATGCAACTCATTTATTGCTTCAATTTCATTGTATACAACAGGCAAGAAACTGGCACCATGTAAATGGGCCTGGGTGTTTAATCGTTGCTGTTCTTTTGAGGCAAGAAATATTGAGAAATGGTCGTAAAAAAGTTGGACTAAGAAATGAATAAATCCCAATGAAATATATTAAATCGGCATAATCTAACTTGAACACTGACCCATTTTTTTTTTAAATAAACAGCCCTTTTCAAAACGTTCAACACTTGCATGAAATATTTGTCAACGCAAATACGTGCAATACTTGAAGCAACACGCCAATAAATTGTACACGCACATACAAGCATGGGTTTAGACAAGTCAAAACTTGAAAGCAATAATAGGTAATACAAACGGTAGAAAACTGTTTACCGTTTTATTGGGGTTAACCTGAAACATTGATAGGGCATTCTCTAACGGCTGGTTTCAATATTCTATCTGTAGATTTGGTTAATAGCGATAAGTTTTTGACATTAGCTCCATAGTGCTTATGTCAAAATTCTATCTCCTGTAACCATTGCAACAAACGAAAAGGATAAAGGATATTCCGACAACAATGAAGAAGCCAGGAAGCATCCTGAGAATCCGTCGTGAGATCTAGTATTCAGGCTTAAGTTTTTCTGTTAAATAGTGATGTTTTTTGCGCTGTAGTAAATAAAACCCGTTTTCACAAATGTTGTGGTGCCTCTTTCTTAAAAACTACCAGAAACTAGGTACGCCAACATGATTCAGCGCCAACTCAATATCGGGCAGCAAGCACGCATAACTGGATTATAACCAATGGAATCGACGTCATCAGGTACGATGAGTTTAGTCTAGACTTAAAATGACAATATTTGGAGGAGAAAGCCAGCTCTTAACTAAAATTTGGAGTCTACCAAAGGATCCCTAATTAAGACAGTGGCCGATCTAGACATGAACATTGAGTGCTGCAATCGACTACTCGCCTCGCAGGTTGAAGGCTTGTGCGCAAAATGATGGCAGGCATTTCAAATAAATTAAGAAAAATTTTAAACTATAGCTTAGCTACTTTGGTTTTCCGTTTGTTTTGTTTAAGTCATTGTTTTTTTTTTGTAGTAATGTAAAATGTAAAAAAAGTATGATGATTATGACTTACAAGTGTGACCTGCCATATTAAAGACTTAATACCTCGGTGAAATACTAATTATCCACATCGATCTATGAGGATCAAATAGAAACCTTTTTTTATTATTACTACCATTTGGTGTATCACTGGCCTTATTTATCGGTGCACTATATCCTTCACGTGGCGGAGAGAATGGAGCCCCACTTACCCCGATCCTGGTGGCGAGATTTCGCTCCCCGCATACCGATCGCGAGCCCTTGAAGTATGGAGGCCGTTACATTATGTAGAGCCCTGATAAAAGGTTGTGTGCTTAAGCTGAAAAAACATACAATAATGCCTTAGGTGTAAAAACTTGAGAATCCTTCATGCTGAACGACATCAAATTATCATAAATATAATGCTTTGCATATAAAAGCTGAATAGTAAAACGGTCAAAAAGCTTAGAGGTTTATGAAAGCTATTCCAATTTCGTACTAAAACATTTCTTCGGTAGTAGAGATTATAGGTTACGGGTCAAGACAAGAGTCGCTATATTGCTATATTGCCCTAATGGCTGAGTAGACGCGAGTATCATTACGGCCTAATTAGAGAAACTACGATATGGCTGCTGTTAGACTTTAAGGTCATCGAATAATGCGCTTTGTTAAAATAACGATTATTAACATTTACATTATTGAGAACAGATTGCAAGGAAAGGAAGCAAAAGCAAAAGTAATGCTGCTTAAGAAAATCCACAGAAGCTGTTCTGTGGTCGTTTTGAGTTCAATTTCCAAAATGAAAAGATGTATACAGGTTACATATTTGAAATTAGATTTTTTTTGCATTCGATTTTTTGTGTAAAACAAAGCTACTACGCAGAATAATCTTATCATATTACATTATCTATCGAACTATATATCAGATAACTGTCTTCTAACAATCAAAAAATATTTCAGCAGTACTTACCTAAGCCCTGTGATTATATCACAGCCTGATGAATAAAAAATTGTCACTGATTCTTACATCTTCGTCTTTCCAGCTGCATTACGAGCAATACAATAATAAAAACATAAATCAATTAGTTAAATTTTTGAGTTTATTATACGAATACAAAGTACGAGAGACGTAAGTAGTCGGTAAGGGATTTAATATAACGAGTCATCACTTTTCCAATCCCATTTATTACGAAACGCATAAATTGTTTCTGTGGCTCGATGAATTATGACTAAATAGATTTGTGTACATGTAATTATAAATGTGTTTAAACGTAAACTTCAGCCGCACCTACGTTTAGGCGTCACGACTTTGGCAGGTTGCCCCACCTTACCCAGTGCTACAAACAATTGATTGTCAAACTTTAAACATGATCACTATTATACTCTACTCTTACCAATTACTGCATAATTTGCTGCTGTGATCATGTTTAAAATCCACATTGTTTGTATACAAACATTAAGTTAATATTAATGCTCCGTGGCACAGCTGTCAAGGTATTGGCTTCGGCGTCCGGGGTCGTGGGTTCGATCCCCACACGGGACAACTACACAGATTTGCATCTGGGTTGTTTGTCCACGTGAAATTTATGTTTGTAAAAAAACACAGGATAATGATATCCTAAAGTTAGGACAATGTTTATTTAATAGGATTGAAAAGATATTTCTAATCATAAATGCATTTTTTTTTAAATTACACCACTTTTGCATCTCTTAGACTGACAAAATCTTTAAAAGCATTAGAAAGCAGAACATGATGATAAAAAATAAAATATTATAATGTAATGTAAACAGATTAGTAATTAATTGTCCTATGACCTAGATCTTGCTTTAAGTTGTAGAAACTTAAGCTAAAAATCACTAAAGATACAAATTCGGCAAGATTGTATTGCCGTCAAAATTATATATAGTTTTCAGATTGTAATAAGCAACACGCGCAATTTTTGTTAATTAAGCAAAAATGCGTTAATATCATAAATACAGACTTACGGCAGGTTTCAATATTCTATCTACAAATATATTTGGTAACGAGCTATATGTATTTGATATTAGCTCCATAATACTTACGTGAAAATTCTATATCCGATAACCAAATCTTTCTGTAGATAGAATATTGAAACCATCCGTTAGAGACAACAAAAGCTATCGGATACAAAACAACACGAGAGTTTGACACATCCAAAACGACAGCCACCTTCTGGAACGTATCAAAACAATGTTATTTGGATACTCACATCCACTTAAACGATAATGATGGGTTCCGACTGCACAAATAGCATTGCGGTATGGCATGCGTCACGATCATGCAACGGGGTATACGCATGCCTTTCATGGGAGGAATTATAACTTGTTCAGCAGTTCGCGCGTCGTTTGCAATTGCGAAATACAAGAAAGGTGTTTGCTTTTGCCGAACGCTGGTGGAATATTAAAAAGCATGAATAGAAACTAAATTGCAGTCGCACGCAGCAGCGGTTGCAATGACACGCTCTTGTAAATAATCGATATTTTGACACGAATCTGATGGACATTCTAATGTGTGATTGGTGGAAGCGTGAAGATGTTTATTTTATATTTTTAACTAGCTGTGCCCGCGACTTCATCCGCGTGGAATTTAAAGTGCATAAAATTTGCAAAATAAAAGTAGCCCAAGTTACATAGAGGCTGTTATATGGCTTTGTTGGCCAAATTTAGCCAGCAACCTTACATGATACCATACTTTTATGTAAATTCTATTTTTCAGTGATAATTTCTTATATATTATAATTTATTTGCATACAAATCTTGGTTTCAAAACAGTATTGAAACTGTAATTTATCTCCGTAGTTGATATCAAAAACCACTTATAAATATGAAAAAGAATCTTTGGAAGAGCAGTTAAAACTTGATACAAATGAATGTTACGAATAATTAGAAACTAATATAAACTAAAAAGACAAAATCGCGTGGTTTTATGTCATTTAAATTTTAGAGTCAAGCCAACTGGGTTTTAAGTACGTTTTAAAAGAAAAATACATGTGTAAATCAGTAATACCTGCAGTTTTACACCTTATTATGTATAGTTATGTAAGTATGTAACTAAATCTACTTGAGTCTAGATTTTAAAACATCTTACGTCCATCTGTCAGTCAATTAATGGCTACTGGAATTGATTCGCCAATTAAATGAACCACTGTACAGATCATCGTCGCAAATAGCGTTTCTCGAATATAGTTTGCAGTAAATTATCAGTAGCCATTACTTACATTATCGTTGATTCGGTTAGCGCGTCGCGCCGCAATGATACTCCGCAAAGGCGCTGAGCGCATAAATTGTTTAAGAAAACAGAACGCCCGCGTACTTGTGGATAAAGGTACGTGCGAACCGCTAAAATGCCGCCTAGCAATTGTCAATGTCACTTTTACACGTAACAAAATATAAATACAAAAAGTTTTTAATTTAAAAAGAAGAACGTTACTTTTTTACCTTAATAAAACAAAAGAAGGTCTTTTCTTTGTTAGGCTCATCAAGATAGTAAAGTCGAATACGATTGCCGATTAACAACTATGTGTCATATAAAAATTTGGTTCGCAGAATCACTTTGATAAAGGCAAGCTTTAAACTTAGCCTCGATAAAAACAGTTCCATGGACATGTTTTCCAGTTAGTTTAAACTTTTTACCTTTAAACACCATAAAAGCTCGATTTTATAGCTTTTCGAAAACATGTAGGGTGGTGACTTTCGCCTATTGCATAGAATTGCAGTTAATTTATTAAACTATAGAATACCGATAAGCTATTTGGATTGTTTATGATGCGGCGCCATCAAAGGCATTGATAAGATCTGTCAGACTAAAATAAAGTAATAATTTATAGAGAATAGAGAATTACAGATTTATGATAAATAACCAAAAACATTTCTAATTAGGAATACGTTTTTGGTAAATTACCTAAATTTCAATATGTAATTAAAGCAAAATAGTTATACATAAAATTGCGATATGGCACATAATATGTAGTTCTCTCTCCATCGCGTATAATATCTCCCAATTAATTTTTTTTTCTTTTAACTTTAAATTTTACTTAACAGTAGCATAATTTAGTAGTTACTTTAGTCGTTTAATTTTTTTTAAATAAATAAATTATATTGCGTGTATAAATCAACCAGACTAGTACGATGTATATCATTATACTGTTTCGTTTTTTAAACAATATTATTACTTCATCCTAACCAAATTTTTTCAAATCGATTGTTGCTTTTATTACATTGAAGTTACTACAGGATTTCATTAGGATAAGTGCATTCGAGTATATATACTTGGATAATAACGATAGAAGATTTGAATAATTTCTACGAACAACATAAACAAACAATAGGTAAATGGAAACTGTTAATATATCTTTATAATCCAGTAAGCGTCGTATAATAAAGAGCTTGGCTTTGTCGATACTGTTTGTCCAGTTGCAAGTGCACACAGAGTAAGCAAAACTTGGAGGAACGAAACGTCCAACAATACAGTCCTTTTGTCTTACAGTATTTGAATACGTATAAATGTAATATGGATTTTTTTCCACTGATTGTCCCCTTAAGAATGAATCATATAGTGAATATAACTTAAAAAGCGATAATAACTTTTTGCACAAATGTTTGTTTTCCTACATACAACATTTAAATATATATTCTATACATATTCCATGTTATTTTTTCTTATGGTCATTAAATTCGTGTCGTGTGAAAATGTACGTATAATGATTATTTGTGATCATCAATGAAAACAATGTACGTGCACATCTTGCTTATTAAATAGTTTCCATTTTTATTATTTACTCCATTTATTTTCGCACAACGATTATGTTTATCAGTATTCTTTCAAATATCCATTCAAAACCACAGATAATGAATGTTTATAACGGAAGTACGGGAGGCCCTAAACTGCTCTGTAATTCGTGTGTAGCGTATTCATTATGTATATTCGTGTTCTGTTATCTACGGCGCCTGAAATAGTGAATATATAAAACGTATCGCGTTCTCTTGGAATAGACAATGAACAATGCACGGTACTGCCTACAACGAGACAATAGAAGGTGCACTCGGCCCATGCTATATTGAGTTAGATGCGCCTTGCGAGCCAAGTCAGCCAACCAACGGGAAGGGGTTATCTACGAGTGGTATTCAGTTTTCACGAGTGTACCGCTCAGATAACCGTAGTACCGAAGAGATGAAGTGGATTAAGGGTAATCACAAGCTTTGTATTGCAATTACCGTACAGTGGTACAGTCGAGTGGATGAATAAACTCCCTCATCTTGTATCTTGTATTAACTGATGTTTTTGCTTTCAGTCCCGAGACTATTAAAGCTTCATCTGACGCAGAACCGGTGGGCTAGCCAGAACCCACGGGTTTGGGCCTTCCGCTGTGGGTAGGGCCACGCATGTGCTCATGCGTGCGTTTAACTATGGTGTGTCATCTAAGGGCCATCGAGGTCGTGGTTCGGACCGAAACCCCGATGGCCGTCGACTGTGCAATTAGCTAATCGGTGGCTGGGGCGCGGTGAGAACCGTCCCGGAACGCGGGTGTACCTTGTGTACGCGTTGTGTTGGTCTCGCCGTGCTCGGAGGCGAGGGCGAACTAGTGTGTTTGTTGTTGCACTAACTGTGAGTGTAGTGTTGTCCGGCGGGACCCCCGGCAGTGGGTCCGGCGTGTCTAAGTCGCCCGCGAAACGTCCTCATCGACCGGGTCGATGAGGACGTTTCGCGGGCGACGCTTGTTGACGTTCACGTTTTTGTCGGGTTGGTAATTTGCTGCGCTTACCACCAGAGGGTTGGGATGATGTTCGGCTCTATCGAAGAACCGTTTGGTCAGGTCTTTAAAATATTTGCGAATCGTCGGGAGTCTGCAATCGCTGTGCAAACTCCCTCATGTCAAAAGCCTCGGGTTCGTCGCTGCTCTAATACGTACCAGGGCAAAGTATTCCAGGCTAAATTGATTACTGGTTCAACCGTTTGGCTGTAATTATCATTAACACAGCAATACGTTTATATAGACAAAAAACTGAAGAATTAATAAAAAATAAAACTAATTTAGTCCATTTCTATTTTTCTTGTAATAATTAATTTAGTGTTCATAAGTTACGAGATCTTTGATCTTAACATTAATTACGTGAGGAATGAGTTACTTATATTGAGAGCTGCAAGATTCAAATATTAATAACTCATCAATTAGACGATAGAAGGATTTGGAACCTGGAATTATAACACAATGAGTCATCTAAATGACATTGTAAAATACAAATCGATTTGAGTTATTCAACAAGGATCCATAAAACGGTAAAACTGACCACGTCACCAAAACGAGCCTGTAGTAGTAGATTAAGTGGTCACCAGCAAGATTGTCGCCCCATCAGTAAACTGCTGCCCTTGTGTATGCATGTGTGCAGAAATGAATGAAGGTGGTTTACTCACACACGCAGCCGTCACCGTTGGGAAATTTACCGCTTTTCATTTATTCCTGGCGGATCATTCGGCTGCGGGGCGTGTCGCGTTGCCGCCAGCGGAGCGCCGTTCGCGGCACCTCTGATGCTGTCACCGGTGCTGTCACGGCGCCGTGATACGAGGCTTGTGAAAAGTGTGACGTCACCACTTGCGCATTCTTTGGGCGAGCCCGTGCGGAGAAAACCATTCGAATATTTTTTTTTATGTAACTGTAAAAACTTAAATCATCTCATTTAGCATCATATTATATAGCGAGCTGACATCGTTCGCGTATGAATAGTTACTTGATCGTTCCACGCATTGATTCTAACAATTAAAATCGATACAATATCTCAGCAAATCTGGGTGATCTACTGCTAGCGGTTTCATGGATTATTAGAAACAAACAGTCAGACAGCAGGACTAAAATTTAAAAACCCCTGGTTGTGTCTCAATGAAGTTTAATTAATCATGTGGGATCAAGTATAGCTTTTTATCAAAATCACAGACTGACAATTTACATTTTTTTTATTTTTATATTAATACCTGACTACTCCCTTTTAGGAGAGAAAATTATTTTAATGACCGTGTTTAATGCCAGGTTTCCTTAAAAAACAAATAACAACTTTTTGACAAAAGTTCTGTGAGACAAGCTGTAAGCATTTTTGCTTAAAAGTTCCGGACCTCGAATATGAGATTATCTATGTCAATATCTTTGTCAATTGTTAATATCGATGCGCGAGCACACCGAGAGCGAAAAACAGACATGATGAAGTTGGTGACAAAGTAAGCAACTTCATGGCATTGGCAACCAATAACAACTATTTGACATTTAAATCAATTAAACCGTTATCTATTGCATTTAATGTCTTTTTCACCAACAAAGAGAACACTGGAACAGGGGTTAAAATTTTTAGTTATTTTTCTTTTTTTATAAGTTCACGCATAACTTTTTTTACTGGGTACAGCTTCTTCTCAGCGTTTCTTAAACTCGGAAAGTATGCGAGACTATGACATGTTTTTACCCGACTGCGCCAAAAGGAGGGTTATGTTTTTCGAGAATATGGATGTATAATTATTTGGCACGTTCTGCAGCCTTAACGGCTTCATGGACTTTGGCTTGAGAGGTGTCGTTGATTAGTATTAACTGTGAGAGTGACACTGGGTATATCAAAATCATTTCCAAATTACACAGAAAGGCAGTCGTGTTTTTTAGTTTTTTTAATTATATTTACTTGTTAATATCGATAGCTGTCTATAAAATCTGAGAAAAATTACAAATACGTTAAGCTTATCACATTGGAGCCCTGATAGCTCAGTCTCCGGGCGCTCGCCTTTAATTCAATATACTCGAGCAGCCTGAGTTCGATCCACGATGCCGGCACCAATGAAATTGTTAATTTAAAGTGCTGAATTATCACGTGGTAAAGGAAAACATTGTGAGGAGCGTCAGATGAAGCTTTAATAGTCTCGGGACTGAAAGCAAAAACATCAGTTAATACAAGATACAAGATTGTGAGGAAACCTGCATTTTTTCGAAAAAATTATAAAAAAATAAACATTTCTAAGATATGTGAAATCCGCCAATCCGCAGTGGGGCCGCGTGGTGGACTATGCCCTGATACCCTCTATACAGAGGAGGAGGCCTTTGCCCAGCAGTGGGACATGTATAGGCTGATAATTTTTATCACAATACATCTCATTCTTACTGTTACGTATTGTGGAGTGACGTTTGCCATGTAAATATTGGACGAACTGAACGCGGTATACGTAATCGGTACATACATTTCTTTGATCCATGTTAACCATCTTAAATTTGAATGAATTGACTGTCCGACAAATCTCGGGATTCAGCAAACGAATCTTCAATTTAACGAGAGTAAGTTTGTAACACGAGAACGTGCCCAAAGACGGTGCGCTTCTCACGTCCCACGGCGTCAGGTGATCATACCTGAGTGATATCATTTATCGCGTTCATTAACGAATCCTCCCCAAGGTATTAGTGACCGTATAAGCTCGTGAGTGACGTGATGATTGATTGTAAGCGACAAAATGACACCTTGCTCGCTGCTTCCGTTTCAAGTTGTTGAATAGAAACGTAATATGGTGAAAAAGCACGCACAGGCAGCGAGTCGCTTTCAAGTAAAGCGCAGTAAAAGTCACATTTTTTAGTTTTCAGATTAGAAATTTTGTAACAAACTTGGCCGGTTCATGTAAGGCTGAACTGGCTGATTTATATGATGAAAATTGGCCAACTTTAGATTTTTCTGCACACTACCGAAGGTTAAAAGTAGTTAATATGAGATAAAAGATAATGCTATTATTAGAAATTTTCAGGCCCGTAAAGTTGTGTTCATAGTTTATACCTTTTTTTTTTTTTTTTTCATTCTCTCTACGATAATTCTTATCCCTTTCTCGTGAAGTAAAATAAAATTTCCTAAACTAAAATTTCACTTTCGATCCCTCCTTGACAAGTTTTTTTTTTACTTTCATTATTTAACTGCCAAATAATATAAGATGACGTGACGACCAAAGTTTCAATTATTATAAATATAAGAGATATTGTGTAATTGGCTGCCCATATATATGTAAAAACTAGGAAAAAATTTAACGATGAATTTCTACTTTATTGATTGTTACTTACAAAATGTAGCTATTAGATTTATGCACGGGTGGCAGCAGATTACCATATTAGATTATTAGCAGATTAGATAATTCGAAATTTTCAAAGATAATAAATGGTAATACTAATCAATTCATTAAAAAAATGCACTGCAATGTTATTTTATGCGTTTTGTCTTCTTAGTTAAATAGTTTTTTTTAAACCCCAGAATTCGAATAATGGAATAAAAGAGCGAAAATCTCTATTTATTCCATTCTTCACTTTGATAAATTGTCGAAATGATATAAAATTTTCACTTTCATCTTGTGGCTGTCTATCATTAAAAATAAAATAAATTATAAATTGGACCAAATAAATTTCTTATCCTGTGTTAATTCGAATATATCCAAATGGCTATTTTACTCTGTTAAAAAGTTATAAAAACCCAAAAATTATTTATCAAAAAGATAACGAGGCTTCGTGTCATACAGAAATAATTTATTGTTGATATTATTCATAGGTTAATATTTAATTACATCGTAAAGTCTATACCAGGCTTACAAAAGTCGTTTCTTTCTTAATACATATATCAAATGTTATAATAAAGGTAAACCACAACTATGTCTGTAAATTCAAACGAAAAACTGAAAAAAAGTTTTCTAAAGACTCTCCGATTCTGCCTACACTAATAATACAACGTGGTATCGCTTGTTAATATGTGAACACATTATGCATATATATACAGAAATGAAGACTATTAAGTATTTTCATTAACTAATTACACAGAGCAAAGATATCGACTGTGATTATTTTAATAGACAATAACGTAATTTGTTCGCCTTATTATTAGACGTGAAAAGCTTTTAAAATTATAAAGATGTGTGCTGTATTACGATAAAGTGTATGGTGGTAAAAGTAACTGGACCTAATTCATTCCGTTGCTCGGAAATAATATGCATGAAAGGGAAATGAAAAACTTCCATCACTCTACTTCGTGAGCGACACTTCGTTTGGATTCACAAAAAACTAATATTCGCGGTTCAATGTTAACGTGAACCAGACGTCGTTTTTTTTCGTATAAAAGAAGTTTAAAGTCCACGAACGATCGCGTAGACTAATAAGTAGATATGTGACAGTTCGTAACGACTATTGCACTGATTACTTAAGAGATTCCATGCGCACGCGCAAAGTCTACAGTCCCGGAAATCGGTTATTATAGTCTTCAAACGCATCGATCGAGATCACCGAACTGTTACTGGTAGGCTACTTTTTGCGTAAGTACACTCAAATTGGAACACAGGCGTTGAAAGAAACATATACAATTATTGTAAAATTCTAGTTAAAAGTTTGTGCCCACACGGGTCCGGAGCTTGCCATAGTCGAATGCACGGCGCAGTCGTGTACGGACGTGCTTCAAAGCTCCTCGATGCGACTTGCACGCGGTCCGCGTCTCGTAATTTAAGACGACACTAACGAACATCAAAGGAGAACTTTTTATTAAGATCATCAGAGCAAATTGCCTACGGTTTTAAAATAATAATTTGACATTTTCTTGTTTGTGTTCAAACTACACAGTGAATGATTCTGAGGTCCGTGATTTTAAGGTTAGTATTCAGAAAATTGTTGTCGTTAAATATAATTTTATGAATAAAAACTAACCGAAGCGCTCGCCGTGCATATCTATCGGTTCAATTCTAACATACAAGGTGGACGCGTTAACGTTTCACCTTAACCCTTGCCCAATGAAATTTGAATAATCCACCGAAACTAGTTCAACAAACACATATTAAAATTGTAAATAATGTTAATGCCCCCCGTCAGTGCATTATATTATTTAGTTTTATAGTGGCAATATATAATTTCGAAAGACGTGAACATAAAGCATTTCTTTCAAGGACCGTGTTGAGTAACAACAAAATCGTCTAAATCTATGAACTAGAGGTTAAAAAAAACAATTGACACACATTTCCAATAAATACTTGTACATCCAAGTACATATTCAGTATATTACTTGTGTATTATTATTTCCATCATAGTAACAGTCTTGGATGAGCAGCAAATGATGTTCGTGTCAATAATGTATATTCACGCTAGCAAATAATCAATTATCGCGAAAGCAATTTTTAGCGCGTATTTTGACATAAAATCAAGAGAAAAAACTTGGATCGCAGTAGATTTGTCGTAATTATATTTTTCGCCAAGGATCTTACAGACAGCACATCGAATAAATAATGTGCTTATTGATTACTTTAATTAATGTGAAGATCATTAATAAGTTTGATTTGATATTAATATATGCATTCGGCAAATCGGGGCTTATCTCGTTTTTGACAACTGTTTTTGTTCTTCCAATGCCGGATTGACTACGGCCAAATTTTTTTTCCAAGATTTCCTGCACATGATGTTTTGGGGTGATCTGGATTAAATTACGTTGTAAGTAAAATCTCTTAGATCTTGTCATTGCATGTTATATATATTTTTTAATAAGCAAACACACATTAACCAATGACCGATATACATAATGTACGTTTTAATTTAATGTTCCTGTTAACGTTTATTGAAATCTATTTATTTAATTGTTAAAATTCTTCAAAAAAATTTCGTATTTTTAATGAAACTGTAACGAAAGAAATCAAAGAAAAAGTTTCATAATCATAATATCGTATCATCAAAAATAGATTTTTTTTTGTAAATATTGGATAAAATTTTCTTAATGTCAACTATAGGCGTCAATCGATTAATTTATTTCGTTAGCAGTTACCTTTTAAACCAAAATAAAATCAAAAAGTCGAATGACTCGATTCCTAACTCATTGAACTGTAAGCTCATTACAAGAATTATATCAATTAGTATATATTTAGTTTTCCTCAATCATATTTACAATTTTTCTTGGGAAATTTTTATTAGGTTTAATAATCAATCATAGACTCTATTTAGAAAAATGTTTTTTGTTACATTTAGTTTTTCAGAAACATATTTGGTAAAAGTAAACTTTTTTATAAACTTTAATTAGCCACTTAGCAAAATACAATTCATCAATCGATAGGATAAAAAAATAGTTAATCAATTGTTACTTAATTTCAAGTATACAGTATACTAAGTTATCTTAAAAATATAATGAATTTCAAAATTACACACAGAGGTCAGTCGAAAGGAAATACGTACATATGTAAGTCTTTATCATTGATCGTACGTCAATCATCGGTTCTTTGAGGCTAACATTCGCGTAATTCGCTCGGACGACTGTCATTAAACGAACATTACTGGTTAATCCTAAACGCTGATACATTGTCGTGCGGTGGGACTTCGGACTGTAATTACAGTGCGGTACGGACTGTTAAAGATACCATCTGCCGCATGCTTGGCCACTGTAATCCCATCTATTGTCTCGTGAGCAAATAACCATGGAATATTGATGGCGTCTCGAAATCTTAATGAACGGCGGCCGTTCCCAACGGCGTGCCGCAGGGTCCTGCGACACGATTTAGGGCGTTTGATAAGGCTATCGACGGATGGTTTAGCGGGTTCAATCGTGTGATTTTTCTATTGGACCTATGTGGGTCGATCAGCGCCGATGTGGGGCGATAAGCTGTTTAATGACGCGCCGCGGTTGCACCGAAGGCCAAGTTATTGCTTCACACCGACTATTTCAGGAATGTTGTTCGTAATACGTTAGCGAGCGTGACTTTATGATTTTCATGCGTCGGCCTTTGTGCTCCCGCTTCCGGGTCGGAAAGAAATCTGTAAGTTAACAAATCGAGCGTCAGTTAATGGGGTGAACTGATATAGCTGATGGTTCCTACACTTCGTCGAACTAATTCTGTCTAAACGTGACCAGCAGTGGGGGAAAGTAAAACTCCTTGGTGAATACCATTATAACAACAGACAGTTTACTAGTCTTAAATTGTCAGTAAAGTATTAATAATATGGTGTATCTTGTAAAATTTAAATCGCAATTTTTCGTCCATCCGTTCATGCCATTAACACTGATATCTATGATTCCTGACCTCCATAATTTAATTTATCTTGTATTATGGAATGACCAAAACTGTAAAGAGAAAGATGTTGAGAAATGACATAGAGATATATTATATTTACGGTGAAGAATTTTTATATTTTTTTTGTGGAAAGTAGTCAAACGGGCAGGCGGCTCATCTGATTTTAAGTGAACACCGCCCATGGACAACGCCCGAGGGCTTGCAGATGCGTTGAAAACATGTGGAAAAATGGGTCCTGGTTACCTCACTGACCAGATGAAACGTGAAATTTGGATCCTTCTAATTCACATCGGTCTTATATGAGGCCGTAGTTCTTCCCCGAACGCGCTGGGTAAGCGCGTCTGGTTCGTGCAACAGCAGAAGCCGTTGTGTGGCCCTAATACAGTAAATTGCTATGGTAGAGCTAAAACTGTTGTATGTATAACAGTTCCTGCAGCTCGAATAGACCAGCCCGACCGAGGAATCACAAGGATCTCATAAAAGACCAGTGTCTAGTAAGGAAATGTATACTATTACATTTGCCTGGTGAGAGATAACCGGAGTTTTTCTCGATAGTTGACAACAAGCCTGCAACATCTCTGGTGTTATGTGCATCCATCCGCGGTGGTCCTTGTTTACCATCAGGTGAAACTCCTGATCATTTGCAATCCTTTAATAATAAAAAAAAAAACACTCAAGTTACGGATAAATGAAATCATGTCGTATTAATAAATAGGATACACAGCCACCCTCGAACCTCCATAAACTATTAACATATCTGATTGAAAATTGCAATATCCCAATGTATTAATGGATTTTGGATCGAGACAATAGCTCTCACCTGACTCTTTCTCAAAAGATAATTACATCATCGTTACAAAGTTCACCACAGGCAGTACATTTGACAAACGCACGTTAAACGTTACGCAAAACTAATTTTCGTATCAATCCATGATTATAATTGACGCTCACCAATTCTATAGTGAAGAGAGTAACTGTGGATAGTTGACTGATGATGTTAAATATGGATTTTTAAACAGTTTCATTAAAAATAAAATTATAAGGTGAAATTACCTATCCTTATAACAAACTTTGTTTCCGTCAGTCATAATAGGATTATGCTTTAAAAACCTAATAAAGCTGCCTATTTATTATAAGCATATATTAATTTAAAGAAACTAATACATACAGGGATAACCGATTATAACTTTTGCAGCATTTGTGATTGCCAATGTTTTAACGTCACTAAGATATTGTTAAATTAAAAATTATTCACAGATCACGCTCGTATCTAACTTACGCTCCACTCATCTACTTCCTACGGATTTTGTCACAAATAGGTAAGAGCGTCTATGATAACCCAATTACATTCTCTTATCACAACAAATTATTTTTAAATGATATTTAATGTTGCCAGTTTCACACTGATGCTGATGCCACCGCCAGACTAAATTATTCGAAAAATAAAACATAAAATTCTTGTTAATTAATTGATTTATTTGGCTTATCCCATTTGTGTTTTTATTATCCGTTTATTTATTTATTTATGTATCTATATCTAAATATATACACGTATATATCTATATACATACATATATGGTATTTTTCGGAGCAAATTTATTACTTTCATTTTTGTAATATTCGTTTAGCCATCTACTTTTCACCATGACGAGCGTTGACCGGTAGAGAATGCCATTAGGCATTAAGTACACCCATTGAAGCCCTTAGCTTAGATGATTCCGGTGCGCAGTTGCCAAGGCGTCGGGGGTTGTGGGTTCGATATCCACACGGGACTATTTTTGTGTCCCACACAGAAAGTTGTTTCGCATCTGGGTGTTTTTCCACGTGAAAATTATGTTTTTTTTATAAGAAAAGTTGTCAAGCAAGCAGACGGTTCAACTGATGTTAAGTGAATACCGCCGCCATCTGGACATCTGCCTCACCCGAGGGTTACAGATGCGTTGACAACCTTTTGAAAATTGGGCTCCGGCTACCTCACTCACCAGACGAAAAGCGAAAGTATTTGTCATACTTCCACTTTACGCTGGTCTTCTGTGAGGTCGTGTACTTACCCGGACGGGCCTGCCCATTCGTGCAACAGCTGAGGCTGCTGCGTGGCCCTACCACCGTAGTGTTTGTAAAACATTATAACAACATAGGATAATGTTATTTTATTATATATATGTTATCTTTAAAAAAAACCTTAAGGGGTAGCAATGAAGCTTAAATAAATAAATAAAATAAAGTAACTATAGGCACGTTGCTTTAACACGCAATTACTATTGTGTAAACATGAACTTTGCGTTTAAATGAGTCCCGTTTATAATGAAATATTTTCTCATGTTTACTATTTAACTAAAATGTTACTTCTATTACGTCCACTTAATATGTTACCACGTTCCATTAAATATTTTATTGCTCAAACTGTGTGGAATTTGAATTATGGATGCATTCATCTGACGGCATCCAAGCTAGTCCTTAAAATCTTCTTTTATTATATCTGTAACTTGGTTTTATTATATGTGTAATGCCTATATTTAATCCTAACATTTTTGATTAAATTTTTGGATGTAAGTACTATTTTTTTAGAATGTTGGTGTGGATTTATATCCTAGTTTCTACTTAATAAAAATTAAATTAATGTTTAAAGAATGTCATATAGAGTACAGTAACAGTTTTAAAGTTATGCTTCACAACCCTGACAACACTATTCGGACTTAATGACCTCTAATTAAATATGAATGTCCTTTCCTATGATGACGTCTGAATATCAATGCCCTGAGCTTTTTTATATCTATTTCCACACTTGGACATACGAGAATAAATCGTTGATAACACTCGGAATAACTCACTTTGTGGCGTAACCCGAGCCGCGCGTATTGTTGAAATGGTAACATAAAACATACGTTCATGTCAACGCGTCTAACCGTATATATAAATTTTGCGCATTGACTTCGCCCGATCGATATTTGTAGTCGACTGTAAAAGTACAATGACTTGCGGACGCGTGCCGTTAATGAAACGTGCCTTCAGAGCTATGCAAAAAATCCGAATACATTTGGATGCTCTATATTGTCTTTTTGAGTTTTCTCGCTTACTGTTTTACGGAGCATGTATATGGCGGTATCATCAGATACCAATCAGGACTTTAGCTAACGCATAGCGAAGACCCCACGAACAGTGTCACGCATGTATACAAGAGTTTCTGTGTTAATGGTTTGCTGAGAGGTGAGGAAACGCCAGGGACTTGTGTCCAGCGCGTACACGTGGTTGAGGATGAGCTACGGTGCTCGGAACTCATGGTTTAAAATGACTAATCAAAGTCTACAGCGACAGTAAGAATAGACAAGTGATCAAAGCAAACATATCATAATCTCATTTTAGGCAAACTTACAAATTTTGAACTACATAACCCCATAACTCATTATCGATTGAATGATTTATTTGTGCATGCCAATATTTATTTAGTTAATCGTAATAACTCAAACATGTAAAAGAGTGGGCCGTTAAATTCTAAACTTATTCTGCAGTTCCGCCCGTGATTTCAGCATGAAAAGACAATAATAATGCATAATTTGCGTCTCGTTCAAGCATAACATAGTACACGTTAATGCACTTTCCTCTTCACAAAGATAAATGTTTAAACACTACAGATAAAATTAGTAATGTGTCAGCAATCTCTGCCCGTCAAAGGAGGCTGTGCACACTATGATAATAATTACGCAATGTAACTTAATCGGTCATAGATAAAACATGGACACGATTTGTTTTGTTTTGTAATAATTTTAACTTTTGTCTATGTATGCTGTTTCTTTGTCTATGTTAAATAACGTCTGATTTTTATATATGTATATACAAATTACACATCTCGTGCCGGGAAACCTCATGTGGATAGAATTTAATACCAGAATGTAATTATAATCATTTACTTAACCATTTGGGTTAAACGAAGGTCTTAAGGAAGAACCCTGGTAAATCATGTTAATCATCGCTTTCTATTTTTTTGTGGTGAAAAAAATGTTGTTAATGTTATAGCTAAACAATTGTTATAGCTGATATAAAGACGGAAATTAATATCTGGTAAAAAGATACAGAATTTAAAAAAGATCTTACATTGAAAAATTTCAATGCACTTTAAATGTTGGTGTAGAACATATTTGACACATATATGAACATATTTGTTATATTTGACCCTAACCCATTTGTTATACAATGTTTTGCAATGTTTATGCAATGTGTTATGCAATGTTTTTAAAAACCAAATAAAAAAAATATTTATACGAAATTTATTTTTGAATTTATTACTGCATGTTATAAGCCTATATCCTGATAGTATAGGAGGAAGTGATTTCAATGGTTATATTTGCGAGCAATAAGAATTTAAAATCAGTGCGAGCTTTTGAGATACGAACTCGTGACCGCTAATCGCGACCCAGTCTATTATAGGCTATCATAGCCTCCTTTATATTTTTCATTAAATTTCTATACGAATTAACATTTTGCATAAAATTTGCAAGCATTTTTTAAACGCTTCATTTCCAGTGTTATGTTTAAAGCAAAATTAATGTTTTATTATCCGTGTTAATGTTTTATTATTACATAAAACAAATTGTAAAAGGTGTGCAAGAGTTTCTTTCTTCATAATAAAGTAAATAAATGTTGTTAAAATAAATTTAACTCATAATTTGAATTATTTTTAAAGTAATAATTTCAGAATATATTACGTAATATTTGAGCGCTTTAAATAAAAACTTTTCATCGTTGATGAGTGATTTTTTTACATCGTTTGATTAACGTTGGAAAAATAATATACTCTTAAAATTTAGGGCACATTATTTAGTTTTTATACTTTTACAACAAATTACAGTCACATTTAATAATGAAATATTTAATAGAATAATAATGGATCAATAAATATTCCCTGCTTTTTTAAATTTATAGCACAGTCGTTTAGGACTGGGGATCCAAATAAATAATATGAAATATGAATTAATAAAATTCCACGACGTGTTTTCATTTTACAAATGACATTATTACTGGCACATAATGTCTACGAAAGTATTTAACAGTAAAAAGACATGCATTTTAAATAGTGGTTTATTTGACATGTAAATTGGTTCATGGCATTATACTATTTGCCCAGTTGGTCAAAAGTAAACGTGGCGCTGCTTAGACAATTGTCGTTATAATGATGACGTGACGTCATTTCACCTGCTTCCAGGTCAAGGGTTGAGTGTTACGAAAAATTCATGTTTTCCGATCTACGTATTATAACTATTTGGTCGTCCTTTTCATAGATGGAGAAAAGAAAGTGAAATCTTGATAAAAAAAATAACTCTCGCGAGAAAAAATATCTTGGATGCAAGACTTATCTTAAATCAACCAATGGTCTTAGGCCCTAAAGTAAGTTCCGATGAATTGAAGTGTAAAGTAAATTTGTTTAAATGATTGATGCCCGTAATGTGATGCCGCGTAGATAGCCGGATCGGAGTTAGAACAAAAGGAAAAAGGCGGTCAAAAGATTTATCGTTGTAACGTTTTCCAACGGGTCGCGTTCACGCATTATCCAGCTATGCTATGGATGAAATTTATTAAGACTTATACCGAACAGCTTCCGAACGCATAGACAATGGGGAAGATTAAAACGCGTCAATACCTAAATTGAAACGTCAGCTATATTGATTTGTTACAGCGCCTTGAGGAGCAGAGGTCACTTGGAAGTGAAACTTCTGGACGTCAACAGTTAATGTATTTATATAATTGAGTTAGCTGCGATGATGATCGCTTTAAAAATTAAGATGTCAATATAGAGATGGCAAAAATAATTGGGTTTTTATTTATTACTTCGTGTTAGGGCCATGAATTATGAGAATATTTGCCGCTGGCCATATATATAAAGATGTTATTTATAGATTAATTAGACCGTAAAAATGAGTGATATTTATTACAGAATTTCAAGAGAATCTTAGCTATAACCTATTTCTATTTATTGATAATTTGCGGCTTATTTTTAATGAAACACATTAAATAACTGTAAATAAGGTAATATTTCTATAAGAAATTTAATTTACGTCGCGCTTGCTTAGTTTTAAAAAATTATTTGTACACGAATCGCTTGTTTTGATACGTTATTGTGAAATTACTTCACGGGCTACTGTTAGCGGTGTATGTACCTGCAGACACACGCTGTTTGCTTGTTCTTAATTTGACGTTGAAAAAGTATGACATGCTTAAAATTTTAGACTGTCTGTAGCAGTCTGATATTAAACACCCGACCGCAATTTAAAACCACCGAATCGAGTTCAATGTAGGTATTAATGCGGGCAATGCGATTAAACGGTTTCTTTTTCTCTAGACGCCTTGCATCGAGACGATTGTAACGTTTAAAAAGATTAAATAACAGAAATATCCCTGTTTAAATAGAGCTTTATTTTATGAAGTGCCGATTAGTACTTGGCTTCTACTCGATAGTATTGGAACAGATACTTATTCTCTGTTATCTTGAAAACAAGCATATTGTATTTGGATATAAGGACACGCTAAAATGCATAATATTACTCAGATGGTAGTGCAGTGTGTAGTTATTGTAACATATTCCCTCTATATATTGTTTTTCACGGTATTGCTTTATTAGTAGTCTCAGGTTAAAATTTTAAAATAAGACTATCCAAGGAACAGCGTTACGAATCTTAGTTATCGTAGTTCAGCTGACCTCCCAGCAAGGATTGTCTGCTAAGAGACAGATTCAATGTTAGTGAAATAATTAAGTAAATAATTAATGCTCTACATTCTACCGCCAGGAATAGTGCGTTTTCAGTATGTCGTACTGCCTGTCCGGTCTTCTTAGACGTGGTGGTCGTCGCTGAGAAAAGTTCGGATGTATTAATACTCTCCGATACATTTCGTAAACAACATTAAATCGACGACGTAAACCATAATCCGTTAGTATTTTATTTGAACTTTTTGGGAATACTAAATTTAGTTTTGAATTTTCAGTTACTTACCAGTTTAATATTGAAGTTATCATATTATTTGCAACTACAGAGATTCTAGACATTAGCTATAGATATGTTAAACATTTCAAGTATTTTTTTAATCTATTGGTATAACGAAGGTTGATGGTTGTTATTACTTTATTTGTATTTTTTGATAACTCTGATAAGATTTTAATAATTCTGAGTCGTCAAAATAGCTAATGAATGATCTACGAACCATTTAACATAACCTAAAACATAAGTGACTGGAACGGACACATGTTTCTGCACGTGGCTGTACTGTAGACGTTGGGACTGTACTACGAGGTTACATCATCCATCTTACGCTGATCTTTTTCCTGGAAACGAGTCTTGCTTAGCGCGAAGTGAGCAGCAGATTTTATCAGTCCTGAGAGCGAACACTGCTTTACGTGTTGCTAACTGTTTTTTTCTTTTCTTTATACGAAGATTGAGCTAAAGCTACGACATTTTATTCTTTACAGCACAAATAATCTATAAATTTAAGTAATTCTGTTCCTATACCAAAAGGTCATAATTTTTTTTGTTTTGGGTAATTTAATTTAATAACATAAAACATTATATTATTAAATTAAATTAATCATTTCAAGCAAAAGTTAGTTATTATAATAACACTGCCTATAACTGTATTAAAATTAAATATGTCGCAACAACATATGTGTTGAAAAAGTTTTTCCATAAACCTCACAAAATTGCCAGGGATAATAAATGAAATTTGTCATCTATATATAATAAATGAGGAGCCATAAGTATAAACACTAACTCAGTGTTACGTTTTTATAATTATGATATTCTGTGAGTTTATAATAAATTAATAACAGTAGATTAAAGTAAACATAAACAAGATTCCATCGTCCTTGAGTCCGATTAATATTATGTGCATTACTGCGTGACTTAGAAATTTCTTCTTTTTTTTATTAACATTTAATGAGTATGGATAACCGTTGCTTTATTGATGTATGGGTATAATCACGATCATCTGCGATGGCCGATGAGTCACGCATATCCACGTTTTTTTTATGTTAATGTTAGGAGTTTTTGCAAACCTCGTGTCTCTATGATTACACTAGCACATAATTACATTAACATGTAGTGTTAAACAAATTAATTATCATTCATATTTAATTTTGATTCTAACTTAAAAAAATACATTATAATATTTTTTTCTACTTTATTTATTAAATTAAATACATCAATAATAAGATTGTTCGAAGCGTTAAAAAGCCTGTCAAAAATAAAGGGAAATTACGTTTTAGAGAAAATTAATTTTATAGTCAATAAAGGTGAATAATAATATTAGTACATATATTCGAAGTATCTCAAACAAATGTCAAGGCAATGATTATACAGCCGATCCGTAGTTTAGTGCAAGCGAGTGATTTTTCGAGTTTGTCCTAAATATAATAATTAATTCTATTAGTTGTAACTAAAAAGTTCGATCTGGAAGCTGAACCGATTCTAGGTTATGTCGAAACAACCATCTGGTTGTTAACGTATTCTGGAAAAAGATACAATATTTCACGAACGTGTGGGAAACCGCGCTCCTCTGTGAGATCAGTCGGTGCACGATTTATAGAGTGAGTTATTTATTTTACATCACAAATTGATCGATCATTGGCGGCGGATTGTAGCGTTTTTTTTTTTTCTATTTTTACACCGACGTGCTCGACACGCGTCATGGAGCTTGCTAGAAGATTTATATACGAAGGCATGGAGTTATTAATCCTTCAATTTTATATTGGATTAAATCTATTCTTTGCATCGCTTACTGATGTACTGTTACATTAAAACGAAATTTTTCGTAACTGTTTTAACTCTCATTGAAATAATTATTCCCTGGGTGTACGAAAAGTTTGAGTAAAACTGTTAAATGGATTGTATCGAATTTCCATTTTATATTCAATAAAATTCTTAGTATGTTAGGTATGTCTTATTTAAAAGTTGACCGATTTCACTGTAAAACTGCTGCATACATTCGTCTTCTTACATAATACATCTTTAATTCGTGTTCAAATTTTAACACTTTAGTATTCGCCTACAATAATAAGTGAATAATTTATATTTCCTTTACAGGTCCCAATCAAGATGAGCAACGTAACGCAGCAAGACGAAAATGCCGGTTGAAAGCGTCGTTGTGTTTTCCGTAACGTATTTTCAATTTCAAGTGAAGTCAAGTAGAAACGTCAAGTGTTACTTTTGTTTAGAACATTTAGCAAATAAATACATATGAGAAATAACGCTCGCTGTGCGTGAATACCTACCCGTGTGTACCCACCCGTGCTTATATGAGACCATACCGATCGAAATGCTGCTTCAAGGGCCTGCTCTGTTTTACTTGTTCATGATGTAAGTACTATACGCAAGTGTTTTGATTCTGTTTATCGTTATTAATCGAGATGTTTGTGTTTATTAAAGCGCTATGGGATTTGATAAGTGTGTGTTGTAAAGTTCGATTGCGTCCACACTTTCAATTAGCCTCTATACTGTGAACTAACCTAAAACTTATTTTACCTTTTTGTTCAGATAACAAAATGGTTCTATACATATTTATTTGTGTTTGATTACGTATATGTTTTCGAACAAAGGGATAGATGAGAAACGTTTTTAAAGAAATTTTTAATCATCATGTGAAGAAATTTAACCCGCAACCCGTGACACCGAAAAATTTGACTACAGAACAACCATAAGCATTGTCTTAAGGATTTTAATATCTTTTTTCCTTATAATCATACATAAACATACACTTAAGCTGTTTAGCAGTACATATAATATATCAAATCTAAAACTTTTTTCTTGTTACTAAATGCTGACTAAGACACATCTTTAATTCCCTTACCAAATCCATGAAGACGAAATCGCGGGTAAAGCTGGTTATAAATGTATTTAAAAAATTCCTATCTTTTCAATTAATCGTATACATTAATTATTTATCTTTATACGCAAAACAGTGCATATTTTATATACCACTAGAAATATATATTTAAATATTTGAATGTTTTTTGTGGGTTCATATGTCGGCGTAAATTACAATATAGAAATCAACTTTTATGACGCCAACAAGAAAGATCTTATATGATATAATATCTTACAGATATGTGTTTATTCAGTTATTCAGGCGTTATAACTCCAAAGGTGGGTTTTTAACTGTAAAATCAATTCCGATTAAGATAAATGACAATTATGCAAATGGAACTCATTGCATGGTATGACAGTTGGACACGAAAGTGTATTGAATTACGAACATTTGACCGCGGAATAAATTACTATGGGAGAAACTCAAAACCTCCATCGGCAAAGAAGTGATCCATTTTTAGTTTGCCTTTGATTGATGTGAAGAAATGTTGGAAATGTTGATACATAGTTTCATCTTAGTTCTATTTTTAAACCACTAACGCGTTCTTCGAACTTGGCGCTTAACATAATTACGACTTACGGCAACATTATTTGAAAACTAAGTCATTAATTACATCGATGAAACTAACAATTCATTATATCAATGAATTAACGGTGCTGTTTCAAGACTACATGTTTTGTATAAGGGAAATGGTTTCCTCGGTTATCTTGAAACACATTTTAATTATTTCTTTGATACATGCGCACACTATTAAGCACCGAACATTCAGTACATTTAAAATATTATCCTAAATCATGGAAAGGTCATATTTACTTAACTACTAATTTAGTATACTAGTTTGCATTTCGGTATTGGGATTTGAATTGAACTAATTAAAGGTTTTAGCTTGCATTGAAGCGTGTTCACATAATTGTCTTCTGCTATTTCTAAATAAATTCAATTTTAGTGAAAGGTGCTATTTATGTTTATTTATAAACGAGCGTATTTAGAATTTTGCATACCTGAAAGATTGTCAAACGACATATGGATTTAAATAAAACTCAAAGGGCTAAAACAAGTACCAACATAAAAAAAATTAAAGTAACAGCCTATAAAGGCAAATATCAGGGCATAGTCCACCACGCGACCCCACTGCAGTTTGGCGGACTTCACATAGGTAATTTCGAAATGTTTTTTTTATTATTATTGCGAATATTTTCGCAATAATAATATCAATATCAGGTTTCCTCACGATGTTTTCCTTCACCGCCGAGCATGTGATAATTCAGCACTTAAAATTAACAATTTCATTTGTGCCGACACCGGGGATCGAAGTCAGGTAGCTCGAGTATATTGAATTAAAGGCGAGTGCCCGGACATTGAGCTATCACGGCTGACCTACGTTGAATTAAATCTAATATTTTCGTTAAGTGATTGAGTGTTTATGTTTATACGTACTATAATGTACCAAAGCGTTCAAAATTTTACTGCGATTGTTTCATTGTTTGTATTTCATTACATTAAGCACCTATTTTTACCAGCTAATACCAGCGTTGATAGTGTTGCGGATTAAGTTCTCTCAACGTTGTACTATCAATGCGTTCGAAACGAACAGGTCCCATAAATAAGGTAAAGACCAGTATTTTGACGTTCACAGAGCGACCATTTCTCTGAACGGTTGGGAAAGAGATAAGGCGTCTGTGACTCGTTACTGGTGACACGGAATTCGCCGTTCTCGCTCTGGATCGCCCACGGTGCTTAGCGGCCGGTCCATTCATAAGCATCGAATCGCTTACGAAATCCCGTATCTCACCGGGCGATAATTACGGACAATTCATTATGGCCGCGTTACACACCGAATGTATAACAGCTCGCGGAACTAGAGCGTTCCCGATAATACGCGGTCTTGGCTCACCTTGTAAAATTCGTTCCATTTCCGAATGTTTACATGTTACTAACGACCGAATATTGAAATCGTGGTACTTCCCTGGACAAGCTTGTTTATTCTTGCAGCTGACTGCTGCGTGGCTGCACCAGAGCAAAAATGTTAATTCGATTCAAAATATTATTATATTAATTGGTCATATATGTACATAGATCATACGAGCTCAAAATATTTAACTAACAATAAAATATTCTAAACGTACTTTTGAAGGAAAAACTGTTACCAAGTCTAGACTAGGTAATGCAAGATGTAATGAGGCAAACAGCTTTCTCTGGATGAAGCGATGGTGTTATGGCATGGACGTTTGCAGTTTAGGCAATAGATTAAAAATAAGCGCCATAAGTATGGGGTAAAGTTATACGTACTTGCAGAACCAGATGGCACAGTACTGAAGTTTCAAATATACGGTGGTGCGGGTGATGATACGTCTGGAGTAGGGCACACTCAAAAAATAGTTCTCAAACTACTGGAAGAGAAATTGGACGCGGGACACAGTGTCTATATGGACAATTATTATAACTCGTATGATTTAGCTGTCAAACTATTAGATCGCCAAACATACTGTACGGGTACTTTAAATAAAAATCGAAAAGGTAATCCAATAGAACTTGGTACTGTCACGTTGCGTAAAGGAGAAAATAAATCCTTGTTTTTAAATGGTGTACATATAGGTAAATGGAAAGACAAGCGATACGTGCTCTATATATCGACAGCACGATAATGAAATGATGGAAATCACAAACAAAAGAGGCACTGTTATCATAAAACCATCAGCAATTCTTCATTATAACAATTTTATGTCAGGTGTGGATTTACAGGACCAAATGCAGTCTTATTATCCATGTGAAAGAAAAACCATGAGAAGGTATAAGAAGATATTCTTCCACACACTCCAAATGAGCTTGAATAATGCGTGGCATTTATATAATAAATTTAGTATCAGTAGCAAAATGAATTTTTATGATTTTCGTTTACATATTTTGGCAAAATTGTTACCAAAACCTGAACAAATAACTGAGAAAATTTCAACTAAACATATTTTAACCAAAATTGAGAACGTTAAGACGCGTCTAAAAAAAGAGGGTAACACGACAAGGTCTATCACAGAAGTGGTAAGAAAAGAATGTAAAGGGTGTAGAGAAAAGAAGAACCGAGTTGCCACTATCTATGAATGCAAGAGCTGTATTGGAAGGCCAGCCCTATGCATTGAATGTTACTTTGAACAACATTTATAATTTTTGAAAATTCTTGTCATTATTGGTATTTTTTTTTTCTGCAATTAAACTTGTGTGATTATTAAATTTCTTTTAATTTGTAATACCTATGTTCTAATTTAAATAATTTAACACAAAAACACTATGAGTACATCACATACTGTAACAAAAATCAAATACACGGCGCCGTGTGTTTGGCCACTCATAGCTCCGTAGGCCAAGTACACGGCGCCGTGTAAATGCATTTTTTTATCAATAAATAAAGGTTTATTAAAAATATTATCAAAACTTACCTATAATACTTAATTACAAATAATTAAAACACTTTAAACTTATGGCCACAATCGTACATTCATTACCAAAAACTGCTTACAGAGATGCAACTTACAATGCATTTGGCAGTGAATGTGTTAATTGGTCATATATGTACATAGATCATACGAGCTCAAAATATTTAACTAACAATAAAATATTCTAAACGTACTTTTGAAGAAAAAACTGTTACCAAGTCTAGACTAGGTAATGCAAGATGTAATGAGAGACAATCTGCTCAGCAACGCCACTGAATACCTGTTCGTAAACTAGCAAGCTCTAAAATACACCCATTACGGAGCAAATATTAAAACGGGCCTCAGCGCAGCTCCCGACGCCTTCTTTAAATTGCGTCCATCCCGCTAACAGCCTAAGTGGAAAAGAAGTAAAAATGGTTAAATTATGACATGTAGTCTTATAAATAACATTTCTCTTTAATAACCTGATGAATATACACAAACTAAGCTAATTAAACGTCGGCGATTTGGCTTTCTACAATAAAAATATTTGAGACCTTAAATTAGCAAATAATTTTTTTTTCATTGATGACATGACATGATGCTGCGTTAAGATTGATAAGCTCTTAATTTACGTTATATTATATACTTTACTTTGGTTTGGATACATTTTTAAATCTAGTTACCTTTGTAATAACAGTGGCAATTAAAACTTTAATTACAAAATATTTCTTTAGGAACAATAAAGTATTACAGCCAATGACATAGACAATGACCATAGTAGACACTAAAATCGGCTTTAAACTATTTCACAATGCCCACCTGATTTTATAATGGCTACCATACGAGAAATAAATCATAATATAAAACTCGGGATGTTAGCATTTGATACGAGTAGGTGTCAATCCATTAAATAAGAAAAACACACGGAGACAATTACGCTTGCTTTAGATCCGTATTTACGGCCGGTTTATGGTTTTGTTTATAGTCGAAGCAATAAATTTCAATAAAATCTACAATCGATTCGGTAGACGTAAAGCAGACACTTTCAATTTGATTATATCAACCCGATTTTAAACTACAAGTGACGTATTCATTCGAATGTGTAGCAAATTGGTTATGCCCTTAGGTTTTTATAAACTTTAATTTGCTGATTAAATCTTTAAAAATAGCAAGGTTTCAAATTGTTCGCAGTTTAACACCATTGATTTCCATTTCACTCCTGCTTTAAATATTCATTAGCATAAGTAATTAATGACGATTACACAACATGGGCCATTTTAGAAAAGGGGAACGAGCGTAGACAACTTCTCATTTGACTAATTTCATCAGCAATTCCCTGCCGACTTCAAACGATTTATTGCCTTTTCCACTAGACCTCAGAACCTGTAATTCTATGTTCATTGTCTTCGTTGTTTTGAAAGATAAGCCTTAATACTATTAATACAGTTCTGTTGAACAAAGCGATAACACAATACGCCTTTTCAATTTTATAAATAATATAAAACAATTAAGATTCACTAGTCTTTGCTTAGCCCGATTCGTTTCCTAGACGCTATTTTAGCTTCGTATTTATTATATTTATTTGATTAATGAATAAAAACGAAAGTAAACGAATTGTAAAGGTATAACAGCATAACTAAATTCAACGGCTATTAAAATTTGAAGATGTATTAGTTATATTCTAAAAGTACTCTGAGTGTTTAACAATAACTTAGCTCTCCAAAATTTATTGTTTTATATTAATCGCACTAGAAGTATTATAGAACTACGAGAATTTGTCTATAGATCGGAAAAAAATTAAAAGATATTGCATGAGTAGGTAGTAGGTAAGCACGTATTATAGCGATAGTATCAAATACGCTTAAAAACTATCTATCATTATAATAGGTTTCAAAATGTTCCATGGTCAACACAAAAGTGTTCATAATTGATTGCATTTACAGAAAAGGATAATTTATTTGAACCTTTGAATAATGAAAGTAGAAGTGGAATAGATATAGTGACACACATTTTTTTTTTCACAAACATTTACAGAAACACATACCCACAAACATACAAATGGTCGTAATTTTCCTTTATTAATCTAGTATTAATTGACATATTCGTTGCAACATATAAGTTAACCATCTCATGTGTTTTACCATAATTATAAATATAACTGTTCTAGTAATACAACATTATTGCTTACGCGGTACACCAGTTCCAAGAAAGGCATTTCATTTCTATTGAATTTAACACCATCGACATATTTACACACACATTAGTATTCCATACACAAAAACAAACAAAAACAACTATAGATGATGAGGGATAAACGTAAGCTTATTAAAATGTAAGACTACAAAGCTGTCAAAAGCCAGCGGAGCGAGCATTGGCGCCGTCAAACGAATAGGTGATAAAATTATTAATTATAATTATTAAAATCCGAACGTAAGAATTGATTAATGGTTGCACGACACCAACACAGTATTCAATAGCGTTACGTTACAGTGGATGAGGTTATGCATATAGCTCCAATATGTTACGGGCTAAAACATTAATTAAGAATGTGTTTTTATTCGTTTCTTGGCATGAATTGTTACAACATTACTGGCCAAAATATGTTTAGTGTATTTCACACTCATGTTCGATAAATATTAATTGTGTACGTGAATAAAATTTTATTGATATAAAAGCAATATCGTTAGGTGAGCCCTTTTATTTTTATTACTGATATTGGTATGAAATACAATAAATATTATCTAGGGCTGGCAAGAACTTTCGTCAATGCCGTCATAACGCAACACAGTAGTTATTTATATTTGCATGCATTATTTAAAATTAAGGGGAAAGAATTGAGAATTTTAATTTAAACACTATGTTATGCAGGAAGGAACTTGAGTGCTATTTTTTAGTTGAGACTAGGAGTTGTGTCTAGGTAAACGCGACTTAGTACGAACCCTAATCGTTTGGATCAAGGATCTCTGTTTGAAATTAAATCCAATTACACACTAACAACATCGATCTTTTTTATATTAGAAGGTGGCAAGTGAGCAGGTCGTATGTCTGGTGCTAGGTTTGAAGGCATCCGATAGACATTCCCAATAACTGTGGTATTGCAGATGACGTTCAAATTATGACGTCACATGTTAACATTTAAAATAGTGGGCCCGTTTATAAACTGCATACTACACTTCAAATTATAGTGATATTCAATACTAGTTCTCTGGCCTGAAACAGAAAAATTTCTTGTTTGGCTATACCACGGTAATAAACTAAAAATAGTTGGAATCCTCTTTCCACAATTCTAGTTCAATAAAGACAATTAGTTCAGCTGTGATTAAATATTTCCAGAATAAAACCATTAAAAGAATAACATCGTAAATGTTATACTTTTCTGCAACACATTTTTAAATTCGTCCTATTTATGGCATATGAAGTTAAGTCACAAACACGTTAGTTGCAATCGTAAATTGTGATATGCTCCTTTTTATTACCGGCGCCATTACTAACGGTCTGTGTCATCTTTTTGCTTGGACAATTAACACCGATTAAGGCAGGAACAATAGAAAGCGCAGTTACTTCGGAGGAAAACTGTTAAATATTTTTAAAGTCAACGCTGGCTACGTTGCGGATGAATCATCGCGGTCGGAAGAAGATAATGGTGTTGATTTCGTAAACGGCAGCGTTGTTCGATAACCACAAGGGGGCGAGGGGGGAGCCGGTGCGGGGAGCGGGAATGCTGCCCATTTTGACGGTTCCACTTTTATCCGCGTTTCGTAGGAACGCCGCTGAAGGTACTAATCCCTTTTACTAGGGTTTATTGGCCTGTCAGACTTGGGCTTTCGTAGATTCCGTTCGTCCAGTTAAAAGTCCATAGTCATACAAGCTTTGTGTGCGGCTGGCTACTAATTAAGGTACTGACGTACTTCGGCGTCACTTTGAGTAAGCTTTTTTAATTCTACATCTTTCTGAGAGTATAAGAAGCTATGTTTTGCACTTAACTAATGTCAAAAAATCTGCCCGTCAAAATGCCAAATAGGTTAGTCTTAACGCATGACCCTTTGAAGCAAATAAAATAACCAATATTTAAATTGAATGAATTCTTGAGAAATAACTTTTTATTTCAATAGCTTATAATTTCAAACACGAAGGTGCATTCATCATTTTCAAAAGCTTGTAAGTGCGAGGTGTATTTGCATGCACATAACTGGCAACACTGACTTAGCGTGACAGCGTAACAGGTCCGCTGGCAGAAGGACGTTAACTTCCTGGGAATCGCATGGCTAATTCAAATAACATGTTGTCAGATACATTATATAGATACCGTCAAGTTGTCGCAATGAATAAACCGTTTACTGTGAGAAGAATTCTTTTGGATTAAAGGTACGCGCGAACACGAAACTGTCTCGTACGGACGAGGGAATAAAGATCTGATATTATGCAAGCGTTTTGTGCTCCTGCCAACTGTTTAATGGTTGACATTATCTACAAGATTGTGACAATTCTTAATGCCACACGTCAAAACTTGTGTACATGTTGTAAAATTTAAATGATTTCACATCTATACGTTGCTGCTTTGTTTGGTGAATGTACAAGGAGCTTGATTTGCATACCACGAATCCCAATGACATAGCTGATGTTCTAAACACATAAATGTCTTAAAAAGTTCTTGCACGTTATTGTAAATAAAATTCGGAGAACCTTGACACCAAGTAATCACTATCTAATGTTTTAATTTTAACAGTGACCTGTATGTACACTAAAAGTAATTGTCACCGTCACTTATCATTTTTTGGATCTTAGAGTACTTTTTTTTTATTAATAGCAATGGTGATTTGTATACTTAAGCATAAAGGTTGTTTTATTTTCATTAACACCTTATACACAACTGTGTTTTTAATTTTATTTTATCTTGGTTGCACTTGAGGGATTTGACTGATTTACATCCGCTCTACAAAGTAATATGCGGTCGTGACTGCCAACCAGCGCTGTTAGATGTGGTAAATCAAGATAAACGCTTGAATAAAAAAAAACAGTATCAACGAAATATATACCATCTCTTTAGTACCATATCATCTCTGTGTAAAATGATTCTATTGTCTGTAAAGGATCATATTGTCCGATAATCGATTAGAAAGAGATTTTTTCCATCAGATGTCCATATTTCGCGAAACTAAAACATTGAACAGAAAAATCAATGCCCTTAAAGGTAAAGAGAGTCCAAAGTCCATTATATAAATAAAACATTTAGAAGCATAAATTAATTCGTGATGTTTATTCTCGGGCACTGCCTCGCTGCACGTTTCTCCGTGTTGCGAGTAGATCAGGATAACGGTTTACGTTCAATACCCAATGAACGCTTTAAACTTGCCTTGTGGCAAATAATTTAAAAAGTTCCTTGTCGCTATTATATAATGTTGATTTGATAATATTAATAATAATAAATAAATATTAAATAAAAATTAAAAAAATAAATTAATAAATTAATTAATTAATAAAATTACACCTCGATGACTTCTTTGTGAATTTGAACAATTTTGTTTAAAATACAACTAAGAGTACTGTATTTTTACATTGAGTATGTAGTTCACGCTTATGTTATTGGAAGACTTACTGGCCTTTCTTTCGTATATCCATTACAATTCACATCACTTATTCAATGTAATGTTTATTGACGAAACGTAATAACAACGAAAACTGTGATGCAAGATGCATTTACAGACGGCAATGGACATAGACACTGAGTTGATCAATATGTGCTTTTTTTCTTCTTCCTTTTGTTTTTAACCCATTTAGGTGGGAACACACAACATATTGATAAGGTTAGGTGACGACAACACAACATGTTATTAAGGGATTGACTAGGTTTTACGACCGAACCCTTGCCTGACGTCAATCCTGGGAATAAACATCCAGATCTGGAACTATTATCTGTGGATACTTGTGTCATGTGGTATTCGAACCTAATGCCTCCGGCGCCGAAGCGAATAGCTTAGCAACTACACCACGAGTCTTCATACTTAATAATAGATTCTATTTCTTTTATATTTGCCAAGCTTATGTTTCTAGTAAATAATAACTTACGTCGCCTGTATTTAATTTCGTATAAATCCGTTGTTATTTCCTCCTGTGGCATTTGAATTGAAGCATGGTTTCCATAAATTCTAAGACGATGTAGTAATACAATGCTAACCTTTGAGGTGGCTTTACTAATATGCAGCGCAGTGGATGGCCAATATTAACAAAAATTACAATGGTATCTAAAGGTGCCTACTTTATAGTATCTGCCTTCATATTTGATATATTCCAATAGTTGATAGTAAGAGGAAATCACGACGGCGATATTAACATTTGTGACATTTAACCAGATTCCAACTCGAAGTCGGTTTTACGAACGTTTTAAGAACGGACTTCATATAGGAAACTTCTTTTGATACCTATTTTGTTAATGTTGGGACAGTTTACGTCGATATAAGGCATTAAAGTAAGGCTAAAAATATTAACAACTTTCTCAAAATAATATGTATTAATTAGAAACGAAGGGAAAATTTAAGTTATTTTTTCACTTATCAAGTTGATAAAACCAGGTTGAAGTACAATTACGTAAATATTTTAAAGCTGCTTTATAAATATCCTTTTTGATTTAACCCTGTAATTCTGTAATTTTAACAGTACTGGAGAGTTAAAATTATAATTTAACAAGATCTGTATTAAAAAAAACAAAACTTGGGTCTAAATACTACAAGCTATTACTACTGCAAGCGACTGTACTTTACACAACTGGCTCGTCCTATATAGGTTAGGTATATGCCATCTCCGCATGGTACAGATATCGATGGTCAGTTATTATAATAGTAATCATATTTTATTATTTAGTATAGTAGTTAATATAGTTTAGATTAGTTTTTTCAGGTTACGTACTAAAGTCGCGGATAGTTTACATTAACTTAAGATGATCCATAAAAAGAAACTGAAGGTCAAATGATTTAGTATATTTGCGTAAATGCCTACAGCGCTATAAAATAAATGACAGCAATGGCCTTCTTAGTTATATGGTTTCACTTCAAATATTAGCCAAGCGTAACGTTTGTATAACAAATAAAAATTTGATTTCCATAATCTGACAAGATTCATAGTTTGAATAATTGATTACGTAGTTGGTTGATGTCTTACTGAATTGTACTCGTGAATTAACGCGCTTGATTTCATTGTTAATAAAATGGATAGAAATTAACTAAGTAACATTTCTTTACCCCAAATAAAGTATCCACGCCGTCCTTTTGATTTATGCAGAAACTATCTTGTGCAAAAAAAACGGTGTGTGTACTTATGTACGCAAGAAAGAAGTTATTACTAATATAATGAAAAATAAACGTACATAAGAAAAATAACTAAAAAAATATATCACCTATAAAAAAAAAGTAAAGTAACAGCCTATACATGTCCCACTGCTGGGCAAAGGCCTCCTCTATACAGAGGGTATCAAGGCATAGTCCACCACGCGGCCCCACTGCGGATTGGCGGACTTCACATATCTTCGAAATTATTATTTTTTTGTTATTATTTCGAAAATATGCAGGTTTCCTCACGATGTTTCCTTCACCGCGGAGCACGTGATAAGTCAGCACTTAAAGTTAAAAACTTCATTGGTGCTGGCACCGGGGATCGAACTCAGGTTGCTCGAGTATATTGAATTAAAGGCGTGCACCCGGACACTGAGCTATCACGGCTCTCTCATGTCACCTATGCTAGTGAAAAAAAAAAAACATTAAATGCAGTTCATGACGGTTAGAACTTGGAATTATAGGTAAATTTCAAAAAGTTTTTGGGGTTCGGTGTGTGCGCGCAACTTAAAAATTTTTACTAATGATATGTATGAATAATTTTAAATAATTTCTTTTAATCGCTATGCTTTGTGTCGAAGGAATAGCAAAAGATTTTTCAACTTGTGTACATACCATTATAAATAACGTTGAATAATGCAAAATAATCAATGTGCAAATGTGGAAAACATGACCATTATTCGGTGACTTAAGATATGCAGAAACAATCACAATCATACATTCAGAAATATTACCCATCTAAAACGGAGAACAGAAGACAAAGGAATTCCGAAAATATGACGCAAAGCTAAAAATGGTTTACGACGCATTATAAACGTGGCATAAAACAACTTCTGTGTTTCTCCCCACGTAAGGCACAACAGTGGCCCAATAACTGAATTTGCGTGGTTATAAGGAAGAGTCGCTAGTACGTAGATACGTATCAACGGCAAATAAAGTGTGAAGCGTTTGGAAATGGTCTTATGATTGTTCTGCTGCTTCGTGTTAATAGAATACATTAACGAGACGACACGAGTTATCGAATCGATTATTTGCAATTTGTAATCGACATAATGTTAAATTATCTTTCTATGGCATGCTGCTTTGTTATTAACGTCAACCTGATACCTACTTGGAACCGACATTTACTCGAGAGTAACCTTTCTAGTTTTTCCATCAATATTATGAAGCTACTTTGAATATTTTTTTTCTTATTTTTAAAAAATATTGTCCTCACCTCTCCCGCCGTCTTGTGGGTAGAGCAGCGGGGGTATGTGGGAGTCCCCAGGAACACGGGGTACCCATTAAAAAACACACGTTGCACCTGAGTTGTCGCTTTTGCCGGGGACGCGGGAACACGATAACGCAATCTCCCGCGAACCCCGGCGCGACTGAAGCCTTCTCCGGCCTTCTCAGGCCACCTCTCCCGGGTGTTAGGGACACCCAGTCCAGCCATATGGTGCCGTGTCGGTGCAATGGACACGGCACCCCTCTCTATCCGTCCACGGGGCAGCAGTTAGCTACGATTGTCTTACGTTAACCCTCTTTGGGAACAAACACATAGAGCCGGAACAATTATCTGTTGGTCACACATATACGCGTCGCATATAGGAATCGAATCTGCAGCCATTGTATTAGAAACTGCGCCACCGAATCATCATCAAATCATGAAATTGAGTTACGACTAAGAATAAAATGATTTCTGACAATGACGTGCGTGAAGCAATGCATTGTTAAATAAAAATCGTAATTAACTGTTATATTTGAATGTTAAATTGTAAATGTTATTTTAAAATATAATAAATTTAAAAATTATTATCATCATCATCACCATCCTCCTACCCTTATCCCATCTAGGTGGGGTAACATATGAATCATGTTGTAAGCGGTTTTGGCTATGTTTTTACCGGCCACCTGTCTAACGTCCAAATCCGGATCCTGATCCGGAACAATTAGGTGTGATTAAACAAATATACTTGTTCCGTGAGAGAATCGAACCCACTACCCCCGACGCTGAAGACAATAGTTTAGCAACGGCGCCACCGGGTCATCTCGATAAAAAATTAATAGTTATGATATATTATATGTGAAGTCATTCGTAAAAATGTAAACCTAGTATTGAACG
This sequence comes from Iphiclides podalirius, assembly GCA_933534255.1. Taxonomy (NCBI): domain Eukaryota; kingdom Metazoa; phylum Arthropoda; class Insecta; order Lepidoptera; family Papilionidae; genus Iphiclides; species Iphiclides podalirius. The sequence continues at coordinate 7,217,533 of OW152826.1, read as the reverse complement.
TAAATATATGCATAATATATTTTGACATTCTGAAATTATGAACGAAATGAAATTAGGCACCAATCAATCAAATGCAATGAATTCGAAGTTGACCAGATAGAGTCTTTATGTCTCAGTCTTAAAACTAATGACACCAAATAAATATCATCAGTAAAGAGTATATTACCACGCTTCATGAACACTACAATGTAAATCATTACTCATTGCACTCTCATAAAAATGCGGTGAATAATCATTCGAGATAAAATGTAAAAATAATAAAATTTGAATAGATATTACAATTTGAAAAAAAAATTTTTAACAATTCTTTTGATTTAAACAAGTGATAAATCACCATGTAAAACTCGTTAAGTATTTGTTTTGGTATGCGTTTGGCGTGTTAATTTTGACCGAGATATATTGCAATGCTAATTTTATAGTCAATTTAAAATACAAATCTCCAAATTTGCTTAATCACCTTAAACTTACTAATATGGTAACAAAGGCAGGCAATAAATCAATGCCAGTGGATGTTTTATCAGATAATTTAAAGTAAGATTAATCCTGAAGTGAAAAACTAGGCAATTTATACTAAACACGCTTAGAGATGCTGTGTAAATCGGATGAATTTCAAGGTTTTCACATGTCAACTATAATCGTTTGCAAGTTCAGTGACACTGCTTTATTAGGTCTTAACATTAAGATTAAACGTTTGCAATCCGCTACTGAGAGAACTTACTGTTTATTTAAGCTACAGAATAAACGAAAAAAGCTCGCAGAGCTAACACGGTAAAATTTTTGCTTAGTATGAGAGCAGATAAAAAATTCGTAAAAATATTCTCTAAAAAATAAAAAATAAAAAAAAAAATTGGAAAATCCAAAAGTGTACGACTCACGACCGTATTGCATTACATTTATAATTATTTATAATTATTTGCATATTTTTATAAGAGAATAAACGGAGTGACAATGAAAAAGATAATAGATGATGATAAAAATGGTGACAACAATTTTTACGAGAGAAAAATCAGAGAAGTGTACTCTCTTTAATAATTTTTAAACAGTTATAAGTTTAATAATACAAATCTACAGAATTACAAATTTGTCTGAATTCATTGCTTATATTTCTCTAAAACGTAAAGATCCACCGACGCATAGGCCAACATGTAATTTAATGCCTCTATGTATTTAAACAGTGACAATAATATAGATTTAACGTCTAGCTTAGTGAAAACTATTTTATGTAACGTAACTGGAGTATGCCCACATATCGAGAGTAAAGCATTCTCGCACGCTATGCGTTGAGTCGTGCAATATAAATTATTGCACGTAAAAATCTCGAAAAACGCATATCTCATTACGATTAGAATTCGAATTATATTAATATAAGCCAAGCCATAACTGTCTCCACTTTTAAACTGTTACTTATTTACAAATATGTATTTAAACTACAATCGAAATAAAATAAAGAATAATATTTAAAGTGATTGTATTCATGAGGAGCTCTATTCTTTCTCAAATTTTGTAGAGTCATGGTAAAATGTATGGGAATGGGTGTGGCTTAGCATATTTAAGAAAATCATATGGCAAATGTGGAACGCGTATCCATCTTTACTGTTTTAACTTTGGCTACCCGATTGGCGTATTGGATAGTGAACCTGTTCTCTTGCTTCAAAGGGTATGGGTTCGATCCCCAATATTGCAAAAATATTATGTGATGAACACATAGTGTTGTCTGGATATTTATTTTTCTATAATATGTGTTTATTTACAAAAGAAAAGTATATTTGCATATGTTTCTCAGTTACCAAGTACCTACAGTAGGTACTGGGTTTGCTTAATTTCGAACTACTCTTGAAAATATACTAAGTTCACTGATATTACCTTTGTAGAAAAACCAGCCAAGTGCATAAATTGAAAAAAATTAAGTTTACTGATATTTCTATAACTCCATCCCACAAACAGTTATTCACAAAGTTGATTTAGTAAAAAAATTATGGTTTCTGTCTAAATTTAAATCATAGGGCACGAAAAAAAACCAAGTTAAGTGTACTCTCCGTGCATATTAATATTTATGCACGCAACGCACACTCCCGCCTTACGTAACTGGCGTCACTAATCTATTGAGAGGTACTGGCGTTCAAGAAAGTGATATTTAAAGAATATTCTTTAATAAGCTTTTGCGTTCTGTAATTCTTACCATCTAATCACATAATATATGAGTGTTTGTCGAATTCGGATGAATATTGCGATTTTTCAACTTTTGCACAACTTTTGCATAAGCGGACTTAATGGGTCATCATGGTTTTGATGGTGACCTAGAGATAAAAATATATATGTTTATTCTTTATTTTATCTCGCGACCATTTATATACATATCAGTATCAAATAATGCTTCTTAAGAGACATTTTTTCCAACAAGTGTTAAAGCCGCTTTGACAAGTCTGAACGACATGTCTAATAAGCATGACCGCGTCACTGACCGAAATAAGTTTTCGTAGAATTTTAATACAAAAACTCATTTGTTAGATTTTTCTTGTTCAAATAATGGGCATACTAGCAATTTTAATGTAAATACACCTTTTATAAAAAGGAGAGGAAGTAATAAATATGATAATGTGATTGAAACGTTAAAAAGTAGAAGATTCCAACGTGGGTTGAAGCACGTTTTACTGTTAGCATGTCTATTATTTTTTTGTTGTTTGCAACTTAGTTTTATTTATGTAATAATATTGAGGTGTATTGGCCTCATTGCCATCCCCGTGCTATGTGTGCATCCCGTGCGACACATCATCCTTCTATTTGTTTTTTCATTTTGCGGAAATTTCTGTTTCTGTGCTATTATATCACGACACTTTTCTTTATACATACTCATTGTTTTACCCCAACCCGGCCAGTGTTTAACTACTCATGTGATGGTCAGTAAAATTGTTATCTTAAATGGTCAGACCTCACAGAAGACCAGCGTAAAGTGGAAGTATGACAAATACTTTCGCGTTTCGTCTTCGAGTGAGGTAGCCGGAGCCCAATTTTCAAAAGGTTGTCAACGCATCTGTAACCTTCGGGTGTAGCAGATGTCCATGGGCGGCGGTATTCACTACCCATCAGGTGAACCGTCTGCTCGTTTGGCAACTTTTCACATAAAAAAAAAAAATCTTAAATGGTAAAGCACTAGCTCACTAACAACCTATTCACTCTTTCATTATAGACACTTCATAATCGAACGGGCAAACAGTTCCCGAAGTCTTAATACGGTACTTAGCCTTTATCGCCCTGTTGCCTTTTTAAAAACGTACCGTTTCTCAGTTCCCAGAAAGAATAAGGAAACAGCTTTGCTCTTTAGACGTTTAGGAATTATTTTCTATTGACCATTTAATAAATTTTTCATCAAAATGCATTTATGTTTATAAATCATATAATCCACAGGCTTAAAGAGCGTTGGATGAAGGTCATCGATAACTTAAGTTATTTTTTTACTGATTAGTTACTGCACCTACCTAAATAGCTCAACACACTATAGGTTGACTGGTAGAGAATGCCTGATGGCATCCGCCTTTTGTCTACTTGGATGTCGAAGGTTATGCGATAAAGATTAAAATAAATAAATAATAGAGATCGAATCGAATGTATACGAAGTCTGGCGGTCGCCGAGAGTGACAAAGGACTCTGCTGCGTCGCGTTGTCGCAACGAGCGCAGAGTCGTCGATCCGGAACAGCGGCCACCGAAATAGGTCGGGCCGCATTCACGCCGCATCCAGATCGTGAATTAATGGCTCACGGTGAATTGTATCGGGCAATTGCATCAGTTCGCCGAATATCGCATTAAGTTACGTCGCCCTTCGATCCGGCCCGCGACGCTGTGTCCGATTTAGGCATTACTCTATTAACGTGTAATCGTCTTGGGGCCACAGCGATTCCGATGACGCAGTGGAGTACAACTTTTTTAGAACGTAGACGTAGAAGTGATGTTTCGAAATCACTTGTGCCAATATTGGTTTCGTTATGGTAGAAGATAGTTCGGTGATATCTCAAGGTTGGGACGTTTTTATTTATAACATTAAAACTTAATGCACCAAAACTGCAACACTTCAAGATACCACAAGCTCATTCTGCCTAGAAATATCCTATATCCTATGGCCCTTAGGTGAGATGGAGCGTCAACAGTACACCGCAGTAGTGTTCTAAAGATCTACTAAAAGATTGTAAAATAAATTAAAAAGTTGATCGTATCAGTATCTATGACATTAGGACGTGTAACGACAAGTCTATCCAATGACCATGTAAAGTGTTCGAATCGTTAGAAATTAAAAAAGAAATTGAACGTTATTAAATTTATAAAATATTTTTATTTGCGTCATTTAGCATTCGCGACTGTCTAATAAATTCTTAACATAATATTCCGTTGAGTACGTCTTGATTAGAAGTATCTAAGCATCAGGTAAATCGATACTAGAAAAGTCTTCGTGCAACAATATATAACAGATTGTGTCTTTATAATTAAAATTACATTTTGTGTACTAGATTTCAGCCTAGGGTGCAAACGATAACAAAGATTAATTATATATTAAAAACAGATTGTCATGAAAATGAACGTTACAATTTTACGATTGCTGAGTGGGACGCTGCTCTATTAGAGCATCTTTAAGTGAAGCTCCTCAAAAGACCATAAATTTCCTCTAAATTAAAAGTCGATTACGAACCTCTTGATCCGCCGTTACGAAGATAAGCATGTAAATGGAAACATTAAGGAGTGTTGCCGAAATATGTTTGGGCATTAACATAACATGATAAATTGCCACGAGAAAAATCATCTCGGGTTCAAAGGCACGTGCGATAGTTTCTTTAAACTGTAGTAACGCGTTGTATTGTGGCAACGTCGCGTTGTTCATAAGCTTCTTACCTCAATGAATCACGATGTAAAGAAGGATTAGAATTCGGCGGCTGAATGAAAATGATTGATAGATCTGCGACAGCTAATGGAAAGATGTAAGCGTGTTCGGACCGTACGCTCGAGTTACACAATGTCTACATTGTCCTAGCCTCTGTGTATGCGATCCATACAGGATTACATGTGTTTATTTCATTATTTTTAAACAATTACTTCTAGTGCATGATGCACTATGGATTAGCGGAATTTGTATGATTCTAGCTCTGTGTCTGTGTACAGATACTATCAGATGTCATTTGCTTTCCTTTAACAATTTAATTGGAAATACATTCATTAATCATTACGAAAACAAATATATAACTCAATCCGGTTTTTAAAGATTCTACAGCCGACTTAAAACCTGTGACCTGCGCAATTTAAGTATGTTTGTTTTTTGTATAAATGTAAAGCAACAACCAAACAGATTTCAAACAATGTGTTATTAAAAACTTTAATTTTAAATAATCCAGTTTTTGCAGACAAATTTTAAAGTCACGACTGGACTTTTAATATTAATAACTCTCATAATATTAATAACTATTACTCAATCACCACGTGGCCGTTAGTGATATAATTCAGATAACATTAGATAAACATTTTCCCAATCCATATATGACGTGCAGCATTTACGAGGCGACGTGTGGAAGTGGCGACAGTAACGGTCAAATTAGGAGACTCAGTGGAGAACTGGCTCCAAGAAACTCGTTTCGTAATAGGAAGAATTTATTACGATGTATTTTACTTGTCACAGGATTCTAATGGCAATTTCATGTAATAGTTAATCAGGAGTATACCATTCGGTATTTAATCCAAAGTCTGCCATGGCTGGGACGACTCGGGTATTAGGTAGCGGGTGCAAATCTCAAAGGCTTGCTCCGAGTATACAGTCCCTGTACCCGTTTCGGTTAATATAGAACATATAACCGTTTAGAAAGAAGGAAATATATATCAATGCTTTTTTTATATTTACCCAATTACTGCAAATTATGTAATGATATTATTTTTCATTTTGAATTTAATTTTTGTATCTGAAAAGTTGTCAAGCGAGCTGGTGGTTCCCCTGATGTGATAGCAGCCATCCGTGGTCATTTGCAAAAACCAGTATGCCCCGAACCAAAGTATGCCCCGGCTATCTCACTCACCAGACGAAACGCGGAAGTACCTATAACACATCCACTTCACGCCGGTCTTTCAGTGAGGTCGTACTTACCCGGATGGAATTGCACATTCGTGCAATAGCGAGGACTGTTGCGTGGCCCTACCACCTATTCTAATGAAAGGAAACAATTTTATATGTTTACAAAATACGGACTGAGAGTAAACGTTATAAAGAAGGTAAACATATTACACGCTGTAAACATTTAATAATGCCGCCGGTATAATTAAATATCACGCGAGATTTGTTTACAATTAACTCCCGTGGTAAAATGAAGGGGTTTTATTGGTTATATCCAAGTCCTCGTGCATGGATATCTGCGTGTAGCCGCTGTTGTTTAAGTAAACAGTCATTACGAGGTGCAATCACGCGAGGCACGCCGCCACCGTAAGTTGTAGTGACCAGCAAGCACGTGTTAAATTTCTTTTTAATCATATTTTCGATAATTACAATTTGCTTAAGAAATTTCGTAACGTTTATAAGAACAGGTTTATGACAAGTTTTTATATCATTCTACTGTTTATTAGTCTCTGTGTGTTCCTAATGAATTTGAAACAAATGAAATTCCCGATATAGCAATCATGATTTTTCGGATATAAGAAGGCATATAATTATTTGAAATCTTAGAGGTTAGACTAATAAGTTCGACCCAACAAATAAGAACATAAGTAGGCTTACATCTGAAATCTAGTAATCTCACCGCTTAGGCCAAAATACTTTGCTCGTTCCAAATAGTTTTTTGGGTAAGATTCACTAATCACCTGATCCTTTGATCGCAGTTACACACGAATAGAACATTCAGAGAAACGTCCTAATGCATAATTTGAATAAGTTACTTTGCCTGCGCATCGCGATAACAAAGCCGGGTCGTTAGCTTTGACGCTATGCCAAGACTAAGTGGAATATATTTTCATGACATGTCGCCATAGTTTAGTTAGCAAATAGTTCGTCGCTTTACTAGGATGCATTGCGTTTACGCTGAATCAACAATGCGCGTTGTCTGAATTGTTTCGTATTATCGTACGACACTCACGATTGATTGCAAATTGAACTAATTTACGGATAATCTCTGATTTCTTTTGATTTCTTCAAGTTATATAATTACAGTGTTCATTGCCAGGGGAAAGACCGAGTTGTTAAATCTACAACTTCGTAACGTGATGATATTCGATGATTAGCTCAGTCGTCTAGTTCTAGAGCGTCTGGGCGCGTTATCCTTAAAGCATGTTCGAGCCTTGGCAAAGAAAATTTTTCTACAATTTGTCTATTAAACTCACATTTAAATTTCATCTTAAGTGTAGGATAGTAATAAAAAACCACGAAGGGTTCCGTACCATTATCTATAAAAATAGCAAAAAAAAAATCATATTTGTTGTATGGAAGCCCCACTTAAATATTTTTTATTCTGTTTTTTAGTATTTGTGGTTATAGCGGCAACAGAAATACATCATATGTGAACATTTCAATTGTCCAGCTAACACGGTCCATGAGATACAGCCTTGTGACAGACAGACAGACCGCGGAGTCTTAGTAATAGGGTTCCGTTTTACGCATTGGATACGGAACCCTAAAATTGATCATATCAGTAATTTGTAGATAAAAAGATAATGAAATTGAATGTTGATATTCATTGAAATACTTTATAATAGTTCAAATCCATTAAAAAATAAATAGAGGTATAACTATATCATTAATTACTTAAAACGTTGACCTTAAAACGTTTCATATTTTGTAAGGTAATTTTGTATCGTATAGAAAAAGCACCCTACACTTTTACTATGCGTCATATCATTTTTAATAGCGGAAGTATCAAAATACTTATACTATATTAAGGCAGAGTCATTTTATATCTTCCTGGGAGGAATCATTTTAAAACATGTCCAATATAAACAATACTCCTAATGTTTATCCCATGCGTCTCGTGGTAGCCGGCCATTTGATCTTAATAACTGAACAAACACACAAAGAGGTTGTAATATGACACAAGTCAATTATTTACTCCAGTACATCGTGCAAAGTCAGCTCTAGTTTCTGCTTCGACCGCTTCATATATGGGCTTCAAAACAACCTCTAAATAATAATAAAATCTAATAATACTAAAATCGACGTAGATTTAATTGGAAGTTTTCTTATATTGAAAAAGCCAGTAGACAGTAGACTGTCTTAGTTAATTGGTATTCCTAATTAAAGCAGAAAGCGCGCCCGTTTATCTGGTGATCTATTTTCTAAGCGTTATCAATGTTATCTTCCGTATCTGGGCTATACGAAAAGTTTCTTAACGCTTGTTTAAGGCCTCCTTTTGTATTGAGCAATATTTGCGAATCATTTTCCAAGCTGTTTAAGTGAAATAATATCGTGCAAGCCATGTGCTTGATGTTTGTACTTATATAAAAATATTGAGTATTAACTCGAGTAATATGTTCGGCTGTGTTTGGACAAATATTAGCACTGTTAATAATGAGCAATGTATTATTTTATGTGTAAAATTCTAGCAAATATTTGGTCTCAAACATCAATCTAGACGTTATGTGGAATGTGTAAAAATATGTATACAGTTGTTTGAATGTTTACGAAAGACAAAATCAATCTTTTTATCTCCAGACTCGCATGTTAAAAGGTAAAACATACGAGTAATACGAAGTGTAGCGAGGAATGTAATAGTATAAATGAATGAATGAATATCTTTATTAGCTGTACACTACGAATATTTATGATATCGAGAAAGGGAAATGAAAAGTACTTTTATATATTGGTACTACGTAACAAAAGCTATATTTATTTTAAGGAAACTATTTACGGAGATTAAAAAATATATTTTGGTTTTAAAATCCGATAAAACACTTAACTTAAATCAGCTTTATTTAAATGTTGTATACCTATTAGCGTTAGTTCAAGAATTAATAAAGTTTTAATTAAACAATGAAAAACAATAATTCGTTCTTATATAATCCATCTTAAAGTTCAGGTGAGAGATGACATTTTTCTTGATTATTAATCCCAATTATGATGTGTATTTAAATCTTCATTGGAAACTAACATTAGGCTATTAATAAAAAACATATCCAAGCAGCGTGTATTAATGTAATACAAACGTCAAACAGTTATGTACCTGTAAAGGACGCTTCGGAATTGCATATAAAGCTAAAATTCTGTTAAATAAGCAGAGACATTATACAGAACACGAATAAATGTGGTAGGGCCACGCAACAGTGGTAGGGCCCGCACTCACGAGACGTGTTTCGTCTGGTGAGTGCGGGATCAGCGGCCATATAAATAAACACCAAGTAAGACTTAAGAGATCGCATTTAAACATTTAAAGCTCATGTTCGCGCTTTATTCGAACCGCTCAGCGTTAGATTCCAGTCTAATGAGCGCGGCTCGTTAATTCAGCGGAATCACCTTTTCGTCCGAACGAGGCGCCGGCGTTCCGTCAATTTATGCGACCTCATATCGCGGTCGGCTATTCAAATTTTATGGACGAAACGCCGCCGCTAACGTCTAACGACAAGTTTGAATGTCTCGCTATATCAGCAGGCGCCTATTCTTGCATCCTCCATTATAATTGCACGTACCCCAATGGTTATTATTTGTTTTGTTCAAGTTATTTTGGATTGGTCCGAAGCAACAACGTAATGGAACAGAATGGAACAGCAATCCTAAATCCAGCAAATCAAAATCCAAGATATTTAAAAATTATGAAATATAAATATTTGATAAGCCATTTATTTACATCGATTATTGTATTATTATAAAGCGTAAGCTTTCTCCGCACTTTCATATTACTTAAAATTGACATTTGTTTCAAAGCTTCAAATTTTTTAAGCGTTTTATTGTCCAAAAATTTTAATGGTCTAACTATGATCTAATGGAAGCATATGAAATCAAACACAATTAATTCGTTCCAACCGTTTTAATCAATGCTTAGGAAAAAATATTTTTTATAAAAAATATCATTATGAAAAGAAAAATAGCGCATAACGTTTCTTGTAAAACGTACGAACAATAGTATAAAAATATCACATTAATGTTGCACACACATTGACGCCGAAACAATCACGAAATACGTTAACTTCATTAAGAATGAAGGCTTTTATGATTTTCGACATGCGTAAAGTGTGTCTGCGTTGTTTTAGCGTTTTTCTTCGCATTTCAATCGGCACAGTTCTAAGATAACAATAAAATAACGGTTAAACCGGTATTGAGTTATATTCCTATACGACATTGAGCGGGGTTCACTGTTGACAACGTGGATTAAGCGTAACGATGTTATAAACCACATGTGGTTTTAAGTGAGATTGCATGCATGGAATGCCTACTGCGTTGTAAAGTCCATGATTTATGTTTCGAATATCACGCATCAATTGATACACCCAATAATTAGCTGTATAATATTTCATTTTAATTTTAGCCTTTGAAAGTATAGTATATTTATAATTATTCTAATTAATCACAATCCTTGCTATTTACCTATATGTATGGGGGAAACCGTAAAATTGCATATGACAAGGTTCCGAATGTAAAAATTACGTATATTTTTAATAATTTATTTTTATTATACTTTACCTATTTTAAGATCCACTGGTAACATTAGCAGATCTACCTATTGTAAATATAAAACTAGAAACATTCAACCCTCTAATATGCCAATAATTAATTATTAATATTATTTAAATAAATTTTAGCCCACTTCGCTTATAAATGATGTAGTTTTGCATTACTGAGAGAAATTAGGCCAGACGTAATAAGTCTTAGAGACTACTCGTTGATAGAAACAATCAATATACAAATTTCTTACCTTCGTTATCTGTTACCAGCTGATAAAAATAGTTTCATTTATTTTAGTCCTCTTATTTAAGCAAACTGCGAGCACAGAAAGTGTATGCACTACGATACGATGAATCTTGTGTTTTGAAAAAGTATTTTATTGTGAAGGACACTCGTTTTTTTTTATGGAAAAAAGGGGGCAAACCTTCAAAGGTTCCCATATCGTAACGGTTCGGAAAGATCGTCGGCGGTGCCAGGCAGGAAATGTCTTGGAAATCGCGTTGTTGTGAATCGCTGGACATCGAGGTGGTGTGGATAAAGTTTTTGGTTTCGTAAATATAAACGTTAGGAATGTATTCGAATAGTCGGTAATTTAAATTTCAACTAAACCAGATAAAATTTTACAACGTGTAAAACTCCCATAAATATCGAGAATAATTATGTAAAATAACAGTGCATTTCTTAGAAATAAAGTCATATACAAAGATCTGTGCATTCCATCTAGCAAATTCAAGATTAAATTAGCATCTGTATATTCAAACTACGTTGCACGGGCGAACGTTATTGTACATTGGTTATTATAACACGGGTCTATATGAACTAATACACAAAGTCTTGTCCTATTTCAGACCAGAGCCTGTTAATTGGAAATCGAGTCTGAACACCGTTACTCGCTCACTGTAGGTGCTACAAAGCTATAAAGGCTTGCGAATTAATATTGTCGTTCATAATTAATTATGAACGACAATATGACTTCTTTCTCGTATACGATTACCACGAAGAATTGGAATTCGGAAATGAACCTGGACGTTCATTTTAATATTATTGATTTTTTTATGTTTTGTTATCAACAAACAAGGTCAAATATATATTTTTTATGTTAGATGATGGCAAACGAGCTGGAGGTTCACCTGATGTTAAGCTATACCACCACTTTAATTTACTATTTTCAAACTTAGTAGCGAATTACTTCTTAAGTTGAAAATAAAGCCAACTTTTTATTTGCATAAATAACATTGTATTTTGTCTGGAAGGGGTAATAAGTCCCAACGATTACTGTGACCTACAAGTACTATTGCAGTCTTACCTTCGAAAACTTTGCTCCTTACTGTTGGATAACATTATCCCGTATTGTTAGGGCATTTTATATACATAAATTTCATGTGGATAAACTGCCAGATCTGAAATAAATATCTGTGGATCACACAAATAGTTATCACGTGTGGGAATCGAACCCACGACTCCCGGCGCCGAAGCCAATACCTTGGCAACTGCGCCATGGCCATCATCATATAAACAATAAACAACGTTAGCCTGGAGTGCTAATTTTCGCCGAGGTATACGCTTCGGCGGAAAGTTGGATTAGGCTATGTTATTATGAATATATTAGTCGTTACCATTTCTAGGTCGATCTATTTAGCATCAAACGTGTTGAATTGTTATTCTTAAATTCGAGCGGAAGATATAAACCAACCCACAGGTGTATACATGTTTCAGTTTGAAGAATACGTTGCGACGGTGTAATATTTTAGGGAGAACGCCCGGACACCAGATGTTCATGGCCTAAATTACTTTAAGCTGTCAAAAAATTGGAGCGTTTAGAGGAAACTTGTTAAGTATTATCTAGTTTTGTTTCCAAACAGCACACGCCTTTGGCATTGTTACCTATAAGCTTAGCTCGCTACATCCATCCATCCATGTGTAAAAAATGTTCTTTAAAAGTTTCATTTCGTTAATTCTATTCCAATTTTCAGAAGTCCTTCGTAGAAGTCTTTTATTTAATGCATATAAATTTATAGTTCAGAAGATTCTTTGTTTCAAGATTTCCTCATTGTCAAATTGGGAAACAGCACACTTGGCCGAAACATCTAATGACGTTGCAGTGTATCCGGCGCAGCTGTCAATTTGTCAGATCGAATCTATTTCGTGACCGTGTAGCATTTTTTCCGTTTTGAGGTCATGGGTTCGGATCCCAAGGACTTGTGAAAACAAGTCCATTACAGCGGTGCACTTATTACCTATTAATTTTTGTAAATTTAAAACCTCTGCGGATGTCTTCATTGACAACTCTATCACCCAGAGAAATACCGAGCGTAGCCTGCTCCATAGTTAGCTGAGCGACTTTAGCTTCCTCATACGGCCTACAGTGAAGGACCAAGTTTCAATGCCAAAGGTCATCACTGCTATTGTGGGGTACGATGACCCCTCACTAGATGGAGTAACCAGTCACTGTGCAAGTTTGCAAGGTGCAAGAAGTCGATGGTTTTATAGTGGTCCTTGGGGAAGCCTTTTCGTCAGTGGCCTCAAACAGGCTGAAATGATGATGATGAAAAACTCTGGGAACTGGTAAATAGCATAACTTCCAACCCCAAATTGGGGTGTATGTTAAAATAATAAATTGTGTATCTCTTTTTTTTTTAAATCCCATAAACCACGGATTCCCAGACTCATCATCACATATCTTCAAAATAGTTTTAATTATTATTTCAAAAATAATTATCCGGTCTCTCCGATTTCCTCCACCACTGAGTGCATGTGATCAGTGTGATCAGCACTTAAAATTATAAGAAATAAGAAATAAAGAAATAAACTTTATTCAGAAAAAGCCAAATTACAGTTAAATTTATTTATGACCCCCACACTAGGCAATGCCTGTTCTATGGGGGTTAGTTCTTGACGATTTCCAATGTTATGCGGCAGTTGTAGCAATGTTTAAAAATACAAATTAACTTACAAATAATCACTTAATATTTAAAAAAGAGAAAAAGCATTCGTAACAATTAAACAGAATCATAACAAATGGTAAGAGTAATCACTTTCCTGTTCAAATTACATGTTATTTTTTTATTTAGTTAGTTAATAATAATAATAATAAAACAAAATAACTAACAATTTATTTATTACCAGCGACAGGATTTGAATTCAGGCTGGTCGATTTTACTGAATTAAAAGTGAGTGCACACTCAGTTATCACGGCTTCCAACAACCATTTATGGAGTATATATGTATGTCCAGTGTATCTGAACCCACAATACAAACCGCTAATGGCATATGGCAAAATCACAACCGCTGGCATCCAGGCAGTCGGTAACTAAAATTACTTGTCAATATTTGTTTAACATTGTTAAATCATGTACTGTCACCACTGTAATTAGTTATGAGGAATACAATGGCGAACGATGTCAATAAGAAAGATTTCGATACTGTTGTTATTCCAGGGGGGGTCATGGTATACAAACAGTGCACACAATCGACATATCGACATGATGTCATATGCGATTGCATCATATATTCCTGTCTATCCCGCTCTTCGTTGTTTTAAATTCCCCCCGGGTAATATATCTAATTTTGGATTCGATCATTGTAGGATTATTGTATTTTTTTAAGTGTTGTTATCAACAAACGAGGTCATTCACCGTGTTGCGCAGTGGTTAGAATGAATATTTTAAAAACATGTTATAAAGTCCATCTTAATGTGGACAAAATAATCTTTCAGGCCATAGCATTTGAGATTCAGATTAACTTTTCAGTGTAAAGACGCATTATTAATGTATAGAAGCAAATAATTTAAATACTTGAAAACATTTTTCTATCTTTTGTGTAAAAATGACTCGCGCTACGAAATAACTTCTGCGTCACGGAAAAAAGAACACTGTTACAAAATAAATAAGTCTCTATTGATATTTGTATCTGGTATATAACGGCGGGATCACCTATCAAGTCATTAGGTATGTCAATATCGATAGCTAATTTATCCCCTTTACGATGGAATGAAGTAAGAGAATTTGTACACAATTTAAAAAATACTACATATGTATTGATGACCCGATTGATTAAATGGATAGTGGGCCTGTCTCTTGCGTTAAGAGAAAGACGAGACAGTCTGTGCGTTCGGTCCCCGCTACATGAAAAATATTGTTTTATAAACATTTTGTCTTTCCAGTGTGTTTTGTTCTGCGTGTTTATATTTTTTTATGCAAAAGAGCAAGCGGGCCTCCGGATGATAAGTGATCACCGCCACGCATGATCATTTATTTACGTATTAAATATGTTTATTAGTTACCCAGTATCCATAAACAAACTAAGCTGAGTTTCGGACTACATTACTTTGTGTAAATTAGGATAGGCTAGACAATGTTGCGAGTTTGTACATGTTCCGATTGCGGGGTAAATAGGCGATATGATAAAACGCCGCGATGTTTATTATGAATATCGCACGAGAGAAACATTTGCATAACATGAAAAAAATTCCGTCACTGTGTGCTGGCTCGTGTACATTAAGTATGTGTAAATTTCCTTAAACGAATTGAATAATCTTATTCTGCAGAGAGGTCAGTTTTCTTGATCATAAATTGTATTGATTTGGGATTTGTGATACATACCAATCATGTACACAAACAATAATTCTGCAAATATAAACATTGAACGACGTGTAATAAATTTTAACTGTGATAGGACCAAACAACAGCTTTGGTTGTTGCACAAATGGACGGGACCGTCTCGGTAAGTACCACTACCTCACAGAAGACCAGCGAGAAGTGGAAATACGTTCTACGTTTTGTCTGGTGAGTTAGGTATCCAGGGCCTATTTTATTAAAAGGTAGCAAAGCAACGCATTTGCAACCCTACGGGTGTTGCAAATGCCCTAGGGCGGCGATTATCACTTAAAATTAGGTAAACCTTCCCTGTACAGAGGAGGCTTTGTCAATATCTATTGTATATTACCAATAGATATTATAACATCAGTTCCATAAAATACAGAAATTTGGTGCTAATAGTTTCCCGTAATTTCAATGAAAGTTAATGAACTTAGGAAATGTTTCTTGCAACGGTGTTTTAAACCGCTAGACTGTTATATCATTCAATGTCGGTGGATTCGATTAAGGTTATCTCAACTCTTGTAACTCTTAGGATCTGGAATAAAGCATTCAAATTTATTGGTCCGTTTCTAGTTTAACAGATATAGGAGTGGAGGGTAACGAATAATGTTATCGCCTTTAGCAATTTGAATGTTACATTTCACATTGATACCATCTTTTTATCTTCAATTCATTGTTTGCTATTATCACATTGAGATTTATTTTTTCAATAGAAAAAACTGCTGTGTTGTTCTACAAGAAAAATATATTAGATAAGAAAATATAATAGATATTAAATTCTAAATTTCTATATATATTAGCAAAGAAGAATACGTAAAATGGCTGTGAAATCTACATTAACCTTTAAGTACATATAAGTGATCGCTACGTATATATATATATTGCAGGAACGCCTGAATCGTAGTTCTCACCAAACGCGTAAATTAAATCTTAACAAAAGACCGAGAAGAATTAGTATAATTAACTTTCTAAGCGTAACGTTGTACTCAACAAAGAGCTACCTTTATTCGCCCCGCGAAGAAATGAAAAGGTTCCTATATCGGGATCGAGCGAACAACGAATTTTCATAATTGTATGTATTGCTCAACGGGTAACGTGATCACCCCGCTAACAGCCATCGCCGTGTTCTTACAAGATTTAAAAAAAATGTGCCACCACAAAAACAGTAGTTCTTAGTCAAGATGGAATCACTATTTGCGAACCTAAACTTACGAATATTGGGTGCTGAGAAATTTAACCGAAATAAATTTTGAGCGTAATTAAAACAAAACTAATCAATTCGGTCGCTCCGAAAAAGTTTATATCCGATGCGCATTTGTTTTTCTTTCCCGTCGCATGTTTTCCCACTGTCAAAACAGGAGCCGGTGTACATTGTTGGAGGATTTAAGAATAGATCGCTTGAAATGGTAGCGTAACCAACAGTAGTTAATAGCGCAGATCCAAATCGTGTGTGGCGCTGTTAGTATATATCGTTAGTTAACATCGCGTTGCCGCCGGCGTCCGTTTACCTTTAAACTGCATGAAATGAACTTAAACCCTTATTCGCCTGTGCCGCAATAATGTGAAGATACCAAGCAAATTATTCGTAAACGTTGTTGTGGTTTCGCTCGCATATTATGATTAGTGCGGAATCGAAAAACTGAGCTGTGTCTACTCGTAGGCTTAGTATCATGTGAATTAAAATAGGCGTTCATGTAAATACAACTATTTAAAAATTAAAGCAAAAATCAAAAGGCTACAAAAAACTACGGTTTAATAAATACCATAGTATTTATTAAACCGTAGTTTAGATGGAACAATCGTAACTTTATAAAAAGAAATAATCCTTTGTAATTATTTACGTCGGTAAAGTAAATTGAAAGAAAATTAAAAAAAATTCTAGGACTTTCGTTATGGTTATTTAATTTAGTAACTCTGCACTTAAGATTAAATTTAAAACGTGTAGATAAAACTGTACAAATATTATCCATATATTTTAAGTTTATGCTTGTTTTACGGATCATTATACCCGATCGATCAGTATAGTTCTACTGTGCGGGTTTTTTGTCTTTCTTTCGTTATTAATTGAATGCAGTGTATCAAATGCAATTGGTGAGGTCACTCTTTAATAGTCAATCAATAAAGCGCGACGCTAAGCGGAAACACGATTTGTTGCGGCACCTCAATGGATTATGGTCATCTACTCGACATACGAGAATAGCATGGCACAAATTACGCGATGAATTTTACATGTTATCTTTCCTTTTAATTATTGGCAAAAGTTATGAAGAAAGGAAAATAAATGTTCACTCCTTATAATATTACAAATTTAAATCATAAACTTTAACAGTGGAAATAGCATAAAGAGGGGAAAATAATACATTCACTTGTATTATTACGTATTAAAATCTTTTATCGTAATCGTTAATTCCGCTTGAATTACGTACGTCTTCATGTCGAAATAGTCGAAGAGACCTTACACAATGAATTTGTAAATGGAAGCAAAATATACGAATTGTGATTCTGTCCTGTAATATAATCAGTTATGTTATGATTGTTTTATATAGACTGATTAAAATGAAGGTTGAGAAAGGTGTGAAATATGTAAATAATATTTTGTATAACTAGAATTCTTATGACGCGAAGACAGATTATCTATTCAATTCTGATTAATATCGAGAAGGCAAGAATTGAAATTGCGACAAGTTCGTGCAGCGACGTTAACTTTTGTGTGACTTATTGCCGAGTAATATGATATCTCTTTAAAATGCCAAACAACGGGTGGTCTACTGATATGGTGGAATAGAAAAGAAATAGTTTTAATTTATTAAGAATTTAGTTTATATAGTGTGTTAGTTCTATTCACCGCCCTATATTAAAAAGAGAAACGTTCACAAAGTTAGGATAAAAATGTTTGCAGACAAACCTAGAGAATGGTAAACTACGTTATTTGAAGTCTATTTCCATACCAGCTTTTAGCCAAAAGATTGTCCAAAATAGTGTACTTTCGGTAGTCAAAATGTAATGCTTATCATCTGCTCTGTTGGTAAATAATAAATTAATATTAATCCACCCAAATGTAATAACCAAAATGCGTATTTGATATAGAAGTTTGTTTCTTCGGTACCGTTAGTATCAACACCATGAGGAACATTAAAAACCTTTCTGCCGCTATCCGCGACGTTCGCAATAGAAATAGCGAGTATTTCATTCTTAAAATGTTATTTCTATTGCTATTTTAAGCATACAACGGTATTCTGAACCTGCCAGGGTACCTTCGTGAGATAGAAGCTAGGCAAGGCGATTGCGCTTTGTTACTATACAGTTATAATTTGTGTTTGAGTTCCCATTTGCTTAATAAATCATAGATTATTAGTCATTAATGAAAATGTAAGTGGACCGTTGCATGTTTAATAACATATGATTTATGTTAGAGAGCAGGCGTTACTTTCTATACCTATTGTTATTGAAGTCTTTATTTCTTTAAAAAAATCATCCAATGCAAAACCAGCCTTACCATCGTGTTACGAAATAAGTGTGCATTTTAAAACCAAAAATAAGACTGGACTACTGTTCCAAGTCGACACAAACATTGTTATTTCGGTTTAAATAAAGGCACTTATTTCATTCACTATCAGAAGAAGCCACTATAAGCCAATATTACGATACTTACATACACGTTCCATAAGAAGTAAAATAGAAACACTTGTCAAAATGTCAGTCTAAAGAAATAACAAATCCATCAACAAAAATATTGAAATTTTGTTTAAATATAATTTTTAAAATAATCAATATTCTTAACTTGATAACTATAGAAAAAATGTGAAGATTTTAAACTGAAACCATAATCAAGACTTTAAAATACTCAAGTCTACCCTGAAGATTCGAAATTAACAATGTTTTCGAAATTATTATCATTGCAAGGACTGCCATCGATTTATAACTTAGAAGAAATTGCAAATTTATAAGATTGTTTCTAAATTATTCTCTTCTACAATATTTAATACACTTAAGACATCCACCACGTTAATAGTATGTACCTTTATTCTTAATTAAAATGATGCATAAATAAAATGGTTTTTGCATCAACTCGCACAATGAGCAATGCCATAAACTTATGTTTTAATAAAACTTAAAAATTTTAATATCAATATGATTTCAGTTTTTAAGTCAATAAATAAGGAAATTAAGAGCCCACTGGATTCCAAATGATAGTCAGTACTCACGAAGTTGCTAACAAATTTATGCGCATAAATGATTTAAATTTACCAATAAAACAAGTCTTATATAGGTCGATTTTTTTCCGCAATGGTTCTATGTTGACAGTTAATCAACGATGCCAATGATAATGCTAAGGGACCGATATTGTTATAAAATACAATTACCAAACTTCTTCTGAATTAAGTATTTATATCGTCGTCTTGTTTAGTCTATGAAAGGTATTAAAATGACAAATATGGGATATATTTAGGGTATCGAAATTTAATAAGCTAACATTCTTGTCGAAATCCTTTAAGCCGTTTCGAAGTCATTTCTAGCCAAACTTTCAGAGATCCGAATAGAAAAAAAAATGAAAAAACACTATGTAGGCATCGCACAAATACCAGCTCTCGCTATATTTTGTTAAAAAATCCGTGTTTTCAGACACTTCAATTTTATTGTTGGTATACGTTGAATCCCGAATTGCTGCACACGACTTGGTCAAATTAGGCTCGTCTTTCAATTCGGTATAATTTGAGCCCGTGATCTCATTTCGATCCAGAAACGGCAGTGATTTATCGTCAGATCCCTCTGTGTCAAAGCGGTGACGCAATTAGTCACCAGCCCGTGACTGTCGAACACTCCTTGATGACTTGTGCTACCTAATGCGGCCTATTTTCACAGACGCCATTGCAAACGGAATATTGTCGCGCCCAATCGCTACGCCATCTAGTGTCATTGATGAAATGGAACGAGGCATGTACAAATATTTCAAGCAGGTTACCATCCGATTTCATGTATCCTAGACCTATTTAAACGTTTGTTACTTCAGTAGGCGTTATCTGATTATTGCAACTGGTCTAAATTTAGTTTCAAATCTATTGTCATTTTTATTTTGGCTTTAACATTAAATTTGACTTCCATTTTCAAGATGTTAATTCATTACGGGGTAATGGGGATTTGTCCGTTCATAAATACTGATGGTTACCGTGTGTCCCTGGTAAGGCATATAAGTAAAATATATGTAAGTAATTTGGATTTCTTCAAAAGATTTTACGTAAAATGTGCAGCACTCGTGTAAAATCAAGAAATCCATATTCACATAAAACATGATGCTCCTTTAAAGAAATGAATATGAAAATATAGCATTGTCCACAAAGAAATGCTAAAATTACATTAGCTTCAACTTGAGTTTGTTCTTGTCTCTAATTGAAACCGGGAGAAGCTTTAAATGATCGCAATGAATATTTTTGGTAACGATCGTACATTGAGAACAAAAATTTTCGAACCATTCAAACTTGACGGATACACGCGGTGCGCGTTTGTGACCGCTAATAGCGGCATCTCCGATCTATCTGTTATCTCGGCGAAACAATCTCCGCAAGGATCGAATCGCGCATGCGAATGGACAGGGCAGCGCCGAGCGTCGTTTCAAATATTCAAATGTGTACGTTGGCGCGAGATAAGACTAATTTAATGATCCGAGGGGAACAAAGGCTAGCGACGTCGCGGCCTTTGCGCATACGCATTAGTTTGCTTGGACGCCGTCGATATTTTAGAACATAACTGGACATCCGGCGCCCGTAACGGCATACCGACGGGCGCGTCCAATACACCGATACAATGGCGATCGTTGTTGTTAATATTTGTATCACAACCTTGGATTGTGCGGTGTAAGCGGCATGGAATCGCTCGAACCATACGAAAGTCCCTAAGGGTATAGCTTTATAATTATTTTAACTTTATTTTCAATGTCATTTATTGCGTTACAAAATATTATGTATATTTTTATGACGGCTCTATAACTAAACGATGTCCTTGTAAAGTTCCGGCTGACAAGAGTATATTTCAGCATTCAATTCAGTAATTGTGATAAAGGGTACAATAAGAAAGATGCAATAAAAACTACGATGAGAAATATAAATTTGTCAAAATTAAAATAAGAGGCAGCGAAAGTGAGTAACAGAAAGTACCACTTCATTGATGATCTAAACATCACATCACCCTTAAACCGTTCACTTCTATGCACTTATTTGTTAGATACGAGAGTAAGCTTTATTTTAAACCCTAGTACACGCTAACTCCGGTGGGCAAGTGGTTGGTAATAGGCTTTATCTGCGTTGTCATTCGTGCAATGACGGCGAGTCGTGACCGCTACGGTGTGCGCTGACCGCAGAACTCCACTTTGACCTGTTATCGCCACGGAGATACAATACAACACCACGCACTGTTCTACTGGAAGCATAATTCGATCCCGGAAACGGTTAATGTATCTTACTTACCTCCTATCAAAATTTTATTGATATCGATTTCACTTTAGATACAGTCGTAGCGCGAAGAGATTCACATCATTTTCTTTATATTTACGATACCTTTATGTATCTACGACTGGTGACCTCCGAAACTCATTGCAATCTCACGGCGTTCCTCAACTTTAGGAAAAATTAAGAATTAATTTCTAATGTGTTACATGTGGCCTCAATTTTACACATATTTTATGATAAAATGATCATAGATCATAAAAAAGAAACTAATATTTTTTTTTAATTAATGAACTTACGAATGTCGTGATACGACTGGCAGTTAACATAACAAAAATAAAAAAAATATCAAACACAAAACGATAATATTGATCGATCGCACAGATCGATAAATTAGCTGGCTAATTCAACGCGTGCTGCCCGAGGCCCGAAGCCGTTTAGTATTTCATAAAGGCATTAGCCCTTCCCGATGTTATCGGCCATTCTGTATTCAGAAGGGCCTCTATCGGCGGCATAAAGAACAAGCGCCGATTGTGACGGAAATGCTAATTGGTTACATTTGACACTTGGATTAGTACAGGAGGCCCTTTGTTGCCAATAGTTATTTACTGTTCCTTCAGAACCGTAAGGAGGGTCTGTGATTCGGCGTTTTAATCTTCATGGGATTTCCGTTCTAGTTTGTTTTAAAACAAAAGTAAGGATCATTTAAAAGTTGATTTAATAATGTTATTAAGCGTTATTAACTGTAATAAAGTTAACATAGCAAAAGCTAACTGTGACTTGATGGTGTAGCTCCTAAGCTATCGGCTTCGGTCCCGGGGATCGTAGGTTAGTTTCCCACACGGGACAAGTATTTGTGTAACCCACATGTAATTGTTCCACATCTGGGAGTTTGTTCTCAAGGAGAGTTGACGTCAGGCAGGTGACATGCTTGAACCTAGATGGAATAAAAAATGGGGCACACGAAAGAAGAATGTAATTAAAAAGGTAAAATAATGAATTTAACCTCGCAAATCTCAGCAGTGTCCATTCTTGTTTCAGATTTATCACGGTATGCATAAGTGAACCATTCACAAGTGCACACTTAACCAGTACAGAAGTTGGCCTACCGGTAAGTAAATTTTAACATATTCAAAGTCTTTAGCATACGTTGGCAGTTAATCTACATGATGTAATTATTCACATAGATCTTGTCTACTGATAATTGGACCTACCTATTTAGAATTCTTACGAAATACAAAACATGAGATAAAAGATATTTTATAAAAAGACCTCTTGTCAGCTAAATCGAGACCACATCAGAAACCACCATATTTATATATAAATAAACAATTATCAAAAGTGGCCTTCGCAAATCTATAATAACCAATTGGCGTTCCATCAAAGAAATTACACGGTTTGTTATGTTTCAAACGTGAACCAGCGCGTTTGACGTAATCCAAACGTTTACTACGATCTCCTTTATACTTTAAATAACCTGCACTGGAACCGGTGAGACGTATGGGCTGTCTGAGTGCGTAATACACACAATATACTTTTTGTGAACTCGGAAGCTCTGTGTCACGCCCACTCCGCATACCGCTACACGCGGCGTGAATAGTATTTGGGCAACGTTTGCCTGATTGATACGTTTCTAATTGAGGATATCTACCCATTAGTTATAATTGCGGATTATTTAATGGCGCTTTTTGCGTAACCGTATAGTATTAAATAAGTTGAAGCCATAAGCACCGACAAACACGTCGTCTAAACAAACTATCCTTAGTTTACATTAGTAACACACGCGAGATATACCACAGATAGGAAACGTGTTTTCGTATCGCAAATTCATAGAAACATATGAACGTCTTCATAGAAACGTCATATGTTTCTGTGAGTTCCATAGCCGCACTCTCTCCAAACAAACCCGCAAGCAGTCATCTCCAGCTGCCTCATGAGTGTGGCTACTTTTATACGACGTGAGACAGATAAAACACAGTACAAAATGTGGAAACTCCGTATTTGAACACTGAGTAGTAGGAAGCCTGATCCAATTCGAATCACTACCACTAAAGATGACAGTGATTTACGTTTAAAAATACGCAAAGGATTTTACTGCACGCTGATGGGGTTCCGCTATAACTCTGCATCGAAGTATAATTTAGTATAAGCCCTGACAGCTCTGTGTTAGGCACTCGCTTCTAATTCAACACCCATATACCATTCAAGCAACTTTCGCTCAAAGTTAAAGTCAAAGTATTTATTCAATATACGATTAATTTAGGCTCTTATTGAACGTCGTAAAAATTACCACCGGTTCACTAAACTAGACCCGACCAGAAAAGAACCGCCAAGAAAGTCTGCGGTCTTGATATCTCTTTTTTTTTCAATGATATAAGTTTAAAAATACTTAAGTATACAATCAGCAGCAACCAGGGGACTTACATGTACAGAGCAAGAGTCATTTCCACATAACATCCTTATCCTCCAGGTATTAGTTGTTTTTGGTTGTCAGCTCAAATCCCAGTCCCAGCGTCAATGAAATTGTAAATTGCAATTTGAATTCATCGTCATGAAAATTCGATATTTTTGAATTAATAAAGAAAAATAATTCGAAGACGTGAAGTTGCAGTGGGATCATGAAGGGTCGTGTGGTGGCCTTTCCCTAATACTATATACAGAGTAGATCTTTGCCCAGCAGTGGGACTTATATGCTGTTACTTACTATAATTTTACTAAGTACATTCGGTCACAAAACAACTTCCAGGCGCATCAAACGACGCAAGCGACCCGAACGAACTCGACTGTGTACGCGTGGAGTGCGTGGGGCGCGTGGAGTGCGTGCTCGCGCTCGTGTGGCGGCGGGGTCGCAGTGCAGGAGCGCCAGTGTCTCCCCCGGGACCCCACCAGGTAGGTCCCGAAGCCCCAATTTTGGCATTGGGCCTTTGTTCTTGTTCATTCCCAATCGAGGCCCATCTATAGCGAATGTTCCCATTCGAGGCATCGATTATGTGATACGTTGTCAAGCGAGCTGGCGGTTCACCTGATGTTAAATGATAAGCGCCTACCATGCATATTTTCAACACCCACAGGGTTGCAGATGCATTGCCACCTTTTAATGAAGAGGGCCCTGGCTATCTCACTCATGGACGAAACGCAGAAGTATGACGCTTCCACGTCACGCCGGTATTTTGTGAGGTAGCGGTACTTACCAGGACGAACCTGCCCATTCACGCAACATCCGAAGCTGTTGCGTGGCCCTACCGCAGTTAACAGTGTTCTGATACTGAGACTATCTTCTCCTCCCAGTGCTTCTCCAACTAGCGAAGGTCGGTTATCAGCTCAGCATATTTCACCAGGTCTATAGCGATGTTGAAAAGCTACACGACACATGTGATTCCTGTACATTCTTGTATATTAGGCAGCCACGACTCTATGTGGCTTTTTGGGATATCTTTATGCATAAAAATTTAGCTTCCGTATGTTTGTGTCCACAAAACTCAAGAACTAGCCAATGGATCGACTTAACAGTTGCTCACAATATAGCTATTGAACAGGAGAGTGTATTATATACTTTTTATTGCCAGGTTCAGTACTACCTTACTGTATAAAAGCATATCTTTGCTGTACTTTGACAGCGCGCAATGTTCGATATTAATATTGTATGTATATTCAATAATCTGTTTACGATATAATAATTAACCTATTTGGGACATCTGTTTATGAGACAAAGGTTTTGTTAAATCCGGTTGTTTGTGCAACTCAAAGCAATGAAAAATCATTTTTATTGATAAAAAAAGCATGCCCGTTCAAAATCGTGCCTAGAGATCCCATAAACTTTCATTTTATTAGAATATTACTTATACGAATAAACATGTAATTCTCATCAGAGACAATTGGGTAACGAAACAGGTGGTTGATATTTAAGATTTTTTCATCCAAGAACAACCTAACTTAATACCATGCATCTTGATGATGCTATCAGAAATTTTCTTTTATTTTGCATCTAGCTTTGCTAAAAGTTAGAATACTAGAGCATATGGGACCATATATCCAGAAGATGCAAGTTCGAAACCCGCAGCGCCGAAAACAACATTTTCGATAATTTATCTAACCTCTAAATCTAATTTACCTCTCAAGTGTAAATTAGTACTAAAAATAAAAGAAAATCCTTAAAACCACTGGTGACGTTCATCAAAAATTTTGCTGATCTGAAAAATTTGCACTCCCAGTTACTAGCTTGACTTCGATTTTAAGTGATAGATTTACGAAAGATAGAATGTATAATACCATTTACGTTATTCACTATTTTCTCATTTACATATTTCATAATAAAAACTTAAAAAGACCAGCATAGTGGCTAGAAAGAGAACATTAACACAGGAGTTGAAGAGATTCTTCTTTTTATTAGGGTTCAGTACCCAAAGGGTAAAATGGGATTCTATTACTAAGACTCCGCTGTCTAGAGAGACGGACAGAGGTCCGTCTATCACCAGGCTCTTGAACCGTGATAGTTAGGCAGTTAAAATTATTTAAAGATGATGTATTTCAAATCAAAAAAATAAAAAAATATTAAAAACTTTTAAAATTGTCCATAGTTTCCATAGTTTTTAATGGCAATATTCATATTCAATTCTTCTCTCGTGTATTTATTTATTTATATATATATTATATATTTATTTATGTTTATGTATGTTTATTATAATTTTGTTTATTTTATTATATTTAAGTCTATTTTGGTATTAAGTAAGTTTATTGAGCACACCACCTCCCACTATTCATTAGTTTTTTTTTTCCTCGTCCTAAGGTTGTCTGGAAGAGATCGCTTTTTAGCGATAAGACCGCCTTATTGTACCTAGCTTTTAAGACTTAATTGTATCAAATTCTTTGTGGTGTACAATAAAGTACATAATAAATAAAAACAGAATAAAAATTATATTTAAGTGTGACTCCCATACAACAGATCACATGCAACAGAACTCTTCGTCAGTCTGACTCGCACTTGGTTTTATTTATTCGAACACAGTATCTCGTAGTATGTTCTTAACACTTAGTGAAAGCAAAGAATAAAGCGATATATTGCATTAAATTTTTTTATTACGATTCAACTTCAAAAAGCAGTGGAACTTAGAGATGTTCAGACAAACGGATACCATGCAACAAATATGTTACGATAAGAGATTCTATACTGGTGTTGGATATAACTTGATAATAAGAAGTTTAAAACAATAATGCTGGAGTGAAAGAGAACGCTAAAAATAACGATTTATTCGCTATGATGAACTTAATGTCACTTAAACTTTTAAAGTTACTTTAAACTTATTACCCATCCTGTGGTTCTTTCCATTAAATAAATCCCTGGAAATTCATCGAGACAAACCTCTACAGAGTAAAATATCTTCATATATTTAAGGTAGATATGTGATTGAAATGTGATAACCAAGATTTAAATTACCTGTTTAGGTAGGGTTATTGACTTCCAGCAATAGAATGTTTAATGAAACGTTATCTGGAAAAAAAATAATCGAAAAAAAACCAATATACAATTCTCAATTACTATACACCGAGCTAACCTTGTTTTGCTCTAAAAAAACCCGTAAGTCAGATATTTATCTCAAATCCTATTAATATTCAAAAACATTCGCTTTAACGGACAAGAGACGAGATAAAAATTAAAAGGCGTCCGTCTCAAAATAATCCCCCATAGTTTAAAAATCGAATTCGTGTTTGACGCGGGAAAACAAACAAGGCAACCCGTGAGGAAGATTAATGTCGAGCGGTTTCACGTTTTTTTTTTATTTCTATTGTTCGTTCCGTATTGTCTTAATTGTTTCATTATAAGGGCCGGTACAGCTATTAAGATAAGGGGCATTGTCATACAAACGAAGTATTTTATGAGTCTATTATAAAGCGAAATTGTTTTCTTCTTAATACAGATTGAGTTGTGGTCAACAAAAAAGATTACAGTAACCAATTACAGAATTATGTTATTCTATAATTAAGCGTTTTTTTTATTACAATTACATGTACTATCAATAAATACTAGGTCGTATCCTCAGTTACATCTCACTTGTTTTCACACAAAAAATTGTTTAAAAGTAAAAGTCGTTATAAAGCGAAAGTCGTTATACCTTAGATTTATATTAATTACTAGCTGCTGCTCACGACTACGTCTGCGTAGAGGAGGGAAAATTTAGGGTTTTATGTATTTTTGTATGCTGTATCATAAAAATTAAAAACAAAAAATTTTATATAAAAATTAAAAAAAAATTGGGGTGGACCACCTTAAGCATTTAGGGGGATAAAAATAAATGTTGTCCGATTCTCCACCCTGGCCGATATGCACACAAAATTTTACGAAAATTGGTCAAGCCGTTTCGGAGGAGTTCAATTACAAACACCGTGACACGAGAATTTTATTTATTAGATATAATGTATTAAAACTTAAAATAAATAATTCTTTTTCAATTTATGATATCCAAAATTTACAAGATCTAAGTATTAAAATATGTAGAAAAAGTGCGAAAAGATTGTCGCCGCTGTGGGAATCGAACCCACGTCTTCGGCATTCGCGGCCTGACGCTCTAGCCACTGAGCTAAACGGCTGATTACCACACACCGACGAAAATCTTAACGCATTCTTCTACATTGTTTTCTTAGCATTTGAAGCAATGCTTGGCGCCATCTATTGTTATATAATTTCCAGCATACAAACAACTTCGAATATCGTTTTACAACGATAATTCGAACGAGAGATGTGGCTATTGCTTTTTTAGAAATTAAATTGTTTATAGTGCTAATCTTTGCACTTAAGATTGAACATTAAAATATGTAGAAAAAGTGCGAAAAGATTGTCGCCGCTGTGGGAATCGAACCCACGTCTTCGGCATTCGCGGCCTGACGCTCTAGCCACTGAGCTAAACGGCTGATTACCACACCGACGAAAATCTTAACGCATTCTTCTACATTGTTTTCTTAGCATTTGAAGCAATGCTTGGCGCCATCTATTGTTATATCCTTTCCAGCATACAAACAACTTCGAATATCGTTTTACAACGATAATTCGAACGAGAGATGTGGCTATTGCTTTTTTAGAAATTTAAATTGTTTATAGTGCTAATCTTTGCACTTAAGATTGAACATTAAAATATGTAGAAAAAGTGCGAAAAGATTGTCGCCGCTGTGGGAATCGAACCCACGTCTTCGGCATTCGCGGCCTGACGCTCTAGCCACTGAGCTAAACGGCTGATTACCACACCGACGAAAATCTTAACGCATTCTTCTACATTGTTTTCTTAGCATTTGAAGCAATGCTTGGCGCCATCTATTGTTATATCCTTTCCAGCATACAAACAACTTCGAATATCGTTTTACAACGATAATTCGAACGAGAGATGTGGCTATTGCTTTTTTAGAAATTTAAATTGTTTATAGTGCTAATCTTTGCACTTAAGATTGAACACTAAAATATGTAGAAAAAGTGCGAAAAGATCGTCGCCGCTGTGGGAATCGAACCCACGTCTTCAGCATTCGCGGCCTGACGCTCTAGCCACTGAGCTAAACGGCTGATTACCACACCGACGAAAATCTTAACGCATTCTTCTACATTGTTTTCTTAGCATTTGAAGCAATGCTTGGCGCCATCTATTGTTATATCCTTTCCAGCATACAAACAACTTCGAATATCGTTTTACAACGATAATTCGAACGAGAGATGTCGCCATTGCTTTTTTAGAAATTTAAATTGTTTATAGTGCTAATCTTTGCACTTAAGAGTGAACATTAAAATAGATGCGTTGACAACCTTTTGAAAAGTGGGCACCGGCTACCTCACTCACCAGACGAAACGCGAAAGTATTTGTCATATTTCACTTTACGCTGGTCTTCTGTGAGGTCGTGGTACTAACCCGGACGGGCCTGCCCGTTCGTGCAACAGCCGAGGCTGCTGCGTGGCCCTACCACCGTAGATTATTTATATCATAAATTATAAATTATTTATATCAATATAAAAATATAAATCGTACAAATTTTGCGTTGGGAACAGGTTTGTTCAGCCCTATCGGTGGCGAGCACTGCGCCATTGATCATAGATCACAATGATATCTAATGATACGGCGCGTGATCGATAAAGCGCTCTGTACCACCGCGGGAGAACCTTCCACACCATTGCTCACCGCTTATATACACTTATCGCAACTGCATTGTCACATTTACTACGTCTGTACTGTTAGAATTTTAAACAGTAAATTTTATTTTATTTTTAATATTACACAGGACAAAATTCTAAGTTAGCTGATGCGGTGGTAATTTACGTGTCATCGAGCTTTTTAAGTCATGTATTAAAAAGTCAAATTTAAAAAAAAAATGCGCGTCTTTTTCATATACTAGCCACGTTCTTTTAAACGTTATTAACGTATTTATTAAATATAAATAGCTTTTCGTAAATAAAAATAGCTTTTCGATCGTATCCCAGTACGTGTAGAAAAAATTATTTGTTTAACTAACCCCAGCAGAACTGCTGCTTATAAGGTAGCAGGCGGCTCTAACACGCTTGCAGATATGGCGAAAGAAGTTGCGACCGAAAGCTTTGCTATAAATACATTTCAGTAAAAACGAAATACCACGAAAGGCATTATTCATCGCAGATTCGTGTTCTACAACGTTTCACAGTAGTGGGAGATAGATCAGAAAACGGTATCGCTGCACGACCGGCCTATTTTATTTGTGCCGGAGGTATCCGTTGCTACTTATTTTAAAATGATTTCATTAAAGCGCAAGCATCGTTTATCTTACTTGTATTTTATTATTATTACCTACTTATCAATTGGAACGAAAATTACTTTCATGACTTATGATGCAAAAAAATGTTTTTTTTTGCATGATAAGTCATGAAAGTCCATCGTTTTACGGAAAGTGTATCTTAAAACATCGATTGATCTATATTTATATTTCATAAATACGAGTTCTAGAAAGATGTATATGTTTTTTTTTACATTTTTCTTACCACGAGTTGAGTTTGTATGTCTGCTATCAGCCTATTTTTAGTTAATTTATGCTTCCTGTGAAAACTAATGACAATAATAGGTTTCGAAATGGTTACCGAATTTACATCTTCTATATAAAAACGTGAAAAATTTGTATGTGAGATTTGTCACCAAATATTTTTTAATTGCAGATAGGAATTGAAAAATAGATCAAATAATTCCTCTACTAAACTATGAGCTCCGTACTGAAGGCATGAAATTACTTTCGAAATATTAGATGTACAACATTTTAATGTAATTTCGAAAACCATGCAATAATATATTTAAACGAAACAATAATATCGAAAACCATGCATCAGTAAATTTAGCGTATTTTCTATCGTAAGCACTACATATGGTATTCCTTACCAAGTATTATAGTACTGTTGCGAAATAAGTTTCAATACTAATCAAAGCACCAAAGCTATATTATAATATTGATAAAATTGTAGCCTATTTCACTTTGAACAGCATGTCACAAACTTTACATTCGCCTCGTCAACGATCTGCCACTATCCGAAATTTCATGTTCATTCAAATAGAATTCAGTTATAAACAAACATTGACCCTAATTGGCGGCACTATCGTTATTTAATAAGCAACGAATTCAAGTTCTTCCTTCGTACAATTGAAATGCGCGCGCTATCGAACTATGACGCAAATATTGAGTGAGATGTGCCGGTTACGAATGTTGATTGGACGTGAATTTCGTTCGCTTTTCAAACTACAATCGGACGCATCGGTGCGCGTTGCTAGAGACTGGCCAAATCCTACTTTTCTTTATAAATATTACAGGTACTGAAAAAAAAATTGTGGCATAAGTATGAATTATGTTATCTGTGCAAAGTAAAGTTAGTTGTTTAAACTTCCACCTAAACTTCCTCTCAACAGATATGAATAAACAGCATATAATATTAAATGAAGAAATACCTTAAATTTATTTCGTGAGAAATTGAAGAAAACAATAATCGTTTAACATTTTGATTCCAGCATTAGACATTATTAAATTAAACTGTTATTATCATTATTATTGCGTTTAATTAAAGATCATCGGAACCATGAATTTAAATTTAATTTTTAAATCAGTGATTTAAATTTAAACTTCACGTTTTTAAAGCCGTAAAATGCACTTTAATGACAATTATTACTGATTTAGTAGTCGTCACTGGGCAAAGGTGAATTACTTTTCTACATTATTTAACACCAATACATTACGAAAATCGCGAAGCGCTTATGTAATAAGAACACCTGAAATGCGTTATCGCTCCGAGTAATGCTCAAGTTCGATGTCAGCGTATAGATTACGATCACAAATGCCAACGTAAGAATTTTAGGGCAATTCAGCATGTCGATTCTGTATGATGTTTCTAAACTGACCCCGTCCGCCCTTTCCGCGTCGAGCATCGAATTAAGGTAATGTTGAGCTCTAATGGACATCACCAACTGACGGTTACGAGTTCCACCCAATACTGGACGGCGTTTTTGATTGACGCAACAATAATTCGGGCCCCTTTCGCCAACGTACGATCGTTATCTCATTGTTTACATCGCGTTTTCGATATTCCACGTGAATAATTTTAATTCGAGACTCCCATACAATTAATACGGACGCTGAGTCAGCGCGTATCGTTTATATCGATTGTTTGGTGCCGTGTTAACAAGATTGACGCCGCATAACAAAGGTCTCTCTTGACGAGTTGACACTAAAACACTCCGCACTTTTACCCGAAGACGGCGCACAATAGGTTTCTGGCCGTTGCCCAATCAGCTAGGCAAAATCAGTAACTTATTCTTATAAAAGTATCGCGTGACCTCCTTAAGCTAATTTTCGCCGAATAACGTTGGTTGGATTAAGCTCTAAGTAAGCACGCGTTCACGTATTAAGGAGTCGTTTATTGCACTTAGCTTTACTCCTTCTTCGAGGAGAATCTGCCCAGTTACGTTAACTTACTGCGCACTTCACACCAAAACAATAAATAGCCAAATTAATAAACAACCCATAAATAAATAAAAAAAGGATAGTTAAGCATAAAAGAATTCCATTTGTCCCGTAAAAATGGATACTGTGAAATGTTCGATACGTCGAGCGTTTCAATAAACTTAAACGCGTTGATAACAGTAAAATTGATTTAAAAACGATTGAACCCTGTTTAATTCGCAATTCACTTCAAATGTACTTTGTGTTTTTGTTTGTTATCGTGTGTTTGAGAGTATATATACCGATGATTTCTCTTGTACAGCCCTTTTAAAATTCTTCTCCGTATCCAATGTTTATCATGGGATACCACAATGTTCTGTCCACTTGTCAATTTAGATAGATTATCTCACCTTAAAACTCGTTTGACCAACATTTCGTCTCAAGAACCATTTATTGGACAATCACAACAGTTAACGGGCATGTGATAGTTACTTATTTTGGAAATTTACCTGTGATTACAGGAAATCCAAATAAGATTGTAATGAAAGTGTAATGTTCGTGTTTCTTATTTAAAAAAGTATATATAGACAACATTTAGGGCACATATTTTTTTATATTATAATACTCTTGCACTTTGAATTTTCTTAAGGAACATTATTTGCGAATTGCTTCCATAAGCAATAACTACATGCTATTAATAATCTTACTACTAATTTGCCCGATAAGAAGAACTCTAACAAGAAAGCCTCTTTATAACCAATAACCTGTAATGCAATATACTACAGCTCATGTCATTGTATTGGTATGTTTGATATAATTGACTTTATTAACATGACATAATTCGTCACTCAAAGAACATCTCTCCTTTATAACACTAGTAATTCAGACTAAAGTTATAAAGATCAAACGGTTATCCGTAATTTCATACCGTGACATTTCTCGGGTGAACCGAAATTGTGTGTATTAAATGTATTTACAACGAAAATAACATGAACGGTACCGCCTGTTCCCTCAATCTTTACGATTATTTGTTCTGAGTCTCCTGCGTCAATAGAGTAGTTAAAATCGCGTTAAAACAAGTTCGTTCTGGCAGTCTTTACGCCAGCAATATCAATTAAACGAGCGTTTAATTTGAAACGTTGGAGATGCTGTTCCAGAAAACTATAAGTGCATTGTAATTAACGTTACTGCATTTTGAATGCATGCCCAGTGACTGGTTGGTTACTAATCAATTTGTGATCAAATATAATTTTAATATATATATTTATTGTCAAACGTAAGCAGAGATTTCAAAAGTTTATAAGTCTAAACTAGCCGAGAGCAGAACATAATGTTCTGGTTAGTAAATAAATAAAAACTATAGAAAAATGTATAGAGCATAACTTTGAGATTTTTATAAATAAGTTAATTTTAAATACATTTTATGTTTGAAAGAAATAAAAACAATCCCTCGAAGCTTATAGAAGTCAAACTAACATGCCTTGTAACCATTTATATAAAGATTAACGGGATAATACCAAACTTAACCTCATCACAAACAGATGAATGGTTTTCGATTTGTCATTATCTGCGAGCGGCGTAGCCTTTTTGATTTAACCCACAACGATTTACACAATTTATAAGAGTTCGTACCGATATAGAATAAAAATTAATCGTGTCGTTTCCAATTAACAAGAAGGTTGTCGTGAACTAGTGAGCCCGAGCCATGCCGACTCCTACAAAGCCGACCGAAAGTGACTATTTTAAAAATGACTCGCATTAGAGATTGTTCACGAACTGTCAAGATAATTAAGTCAATTGACTCTTCTTGTTGAAAATAACTTTTAATTAGTAGAGCCTTGACCCCGGCTGACAGAATTATTTATGGTTATTTATAATTAATTACAAACCCTTTAAACTTTGTCAGCACGTATTAATGATTGCTAACGAGCGTCTATAATTGTACAATGACCTGTTCTGCCACATAACAGTGTTCGTGTTTTTTCCTCATTGTAGTGTTGTTCAATAAGCTAAACGGAACAGTTTTCCGTTTTCGTTTACCGTAAACCGACCTAAGCGCACAACTGGCAAGATCACGACTTAATTCAAATTCGATCTTAAGTAGCAACTATTCTTATCCGTCGTGCTTGTATGAACAATTGTCATAAAACGGTTTGCGTATTATTACAATTATTGTATCTGAGCAACGGGTGCGAAGAAGAAAGAAAATATGGGAACAGGGATAGAGTATACACCTTCACTGTGGTAGGGCCACGCAGCAGCCTCGGCTGTTGCACTAATGGGCAGGCTCGTCCGGGTAAGTAGCACGACCTCACAGACAACCGGCGTAAAGCGGAAGTATAACAAATACTTTCGCGTTTCGTCTGGTGAGTGAGGTGGCCGGAGTCCAATCTTTAAAAGGGTGGCAATGCATCTATAACCCTCGGGTGTAGCAGATGTCCATGGGCGGCGGTATTCAGATGAACCGCCTGCTCGCTTGGCAACTTTTAACATAAAAAAGGCAGTGACGTCTTTTCAGGCAATGTCTCGCTATCGAGGTATAAAGTAAAAAGTAAAGGCTTTATAGAGGATTAGAGCGTAGTCCACCACGTGACCGTACTGCGGCTTGGCAGACTTCACATATCTTCGAATTTTTTTATTACTACGAATATATGCAGATTTCCTCACGATGTTTTCCTTCGCCGCTGAGCACGTAATATCTCATAACTTAAAATTGCAATTAACAATGTTACTGCCGACACCGTTTGACCAAGTTTGAACTCGGGTTGTTCGAATACCCTAAATGAAATGCGAGCGCACGGAAACAACTAAACGTATAAAAGAGAAAAAAGATAATTTACAATCAAAACTTTACCTTTTTTACGGTACTCCGCTCGGTAAATTATGAGTATCTTTTCACTCTTCATGCCAAAACAAATTGTAGAATTTAAGTTTATATCGGGACATCAACGCGATCAAGTATTTAGGTATCATCGCTTTTTAATACGTTTTTTTCTTAATGTAACAACTTAAATACGGCGCCATCTTGTATTATTAGGCTTTGGCCCTCGCTTTTAATATATCAAATTGAAAGGAAGCGCACGGATACTGACTATTTGTTTAATAAGAAATGGATGGAAAAAAAATTGCTTGTCTTTAGATTGCTTGTCTTTAGATTGGCATACTTTTCAATGAAAATAAATAGAGACTAGATTATCTACGACATACATAAATAAATACATATATTTTTGTGCTCTGCATACTTAGTTTGAATGGCCTTCAATTCATAAGCTCCCTGAACGAACCGTATAGAGTATACGGTTCGTTCGTTATATGCCCAGTTTCCGAAAGGCCAATTAAAGCAGCAATCACATAACACGATGTCAAAAATGATCAGCTGTTAATCTCTTGATAAACTGCCTTGGGTTTCTGGAAGGTATGTTCAAGAAAAATTAGCTAATCACTTTATAACCAATGATAATGAATGAAATTAATGATTTACTTCAACTAACTCTTTCTATTGTATAGCTGTCCCTTTTTAAACAAAACTTAAATTAACGTCAGTATCCAGTCCTGTCACCGTGTGATTGCCAACGTAAAAATCCGAGCTATAATAAAATTTAATTCATATCAATACATGCAAAATGTCAAAAAAAAAACTTTACAGAACGTGAAAAAAATGAACTTTTATCCATAATAAAGAAGTATATTATAAAAAGAAAGAATCCATATTATTTATTAACTTTTGAATTGCATTTTGTATTTTTTCTAATCACATGATATGTTCGCATAATAATAAATAATAAATAGGTAATAGAACATATGAATGCCCTAACAACGTATTAGGGAATTATGTTTATTTTTAATAAAAACTAAGATTTTTGATAAATAACATTTTTAACCAACGATTGATCGTCCAAATCGACAGATTACTTAATAAAACTTTTGACAGCTCGTTGACCACCGAAAATGCTCTTAGAAACTCGATTTTCTGATGTTGATTGTCCGTTAATCAGTGTTGTTTAAGACGTTCTAGCAACTCAGATCATGTTAAACAACGATTGACAAGAGATTTATCGTAAATTAAAATTGATTGCGCTTTCGGAAACTGGGTGTAAGTATACGGTTTCTTCATCGAGGTATACTCCTCGTATTCTACTTTTGGATAGGCACGGCTTAGCAATGTAATAAAATTAATAAATTTCATGACACATTTAATCCATGATAATATTTCCTCGTTTTCGCAAAATATAAATGTATGGAAATATTATACTAAGCTTATTCAAGAGTAAGCAAATGAGTCTAAGTCAGTCTTTAAGTGATCAATCTATTTGTTATTTTCTTTGTTATTATAAACTCTAGTCCCTAACAAGGAAATAAAAAATATTTTAAATTAACCGTACTGATGCTATCTAATACGTGTAATAACAAGATACTCTTGTATAATACATCTTGTTGAACCATATAACTAGAGTCTCAAATTACTATGCTTTATGGGGCTGTTAAATATTTCATATGCCTCAACGCAGATATTAATTTACTGATGTATTGTATGTTTCCGCATCAGCTGTTGCAAATACATCAATTGTAGTGGCACACTCCTTGCATCCTTGGCATGCGTTTAAACAACACTCCGCGCACAAATCAATGTCACGGCCGCTATTGCCTGATGCTATAAGTTATTGCCCCGCGTGTTTAAGATATATCCATGTTGCCGTGTAGTTTAGAAAAATGGCGAATATGAAAACTTGATTTATAGATT
This sequence comes from Iphiclides podalirius, assembly GCA_933534255.1. Taxonomy (NCBI): domain Eukaryota; kingdom Metazoa; phylum Arthropoda; class Insecta; order Lepidoptera; family Papilionidae; genus Iphiclides; species Iphiclides podalirius. The sequence continues at coordinate 7,180,227 of OW152826.1, read as the reverse complement.
GATTGAATTACCGAGCGGTGGATTTTAGTGCGGCGAAAACTAAGTTAATTTACAACATTTGTATTTTTTATATCAAAGATTATCAAGCGAGCAGGTGGCTCATCTGATGTTAAGTGATTACCGCCGCATATCGGGGGTTCCATATGCGTTCCTAACCAAGAAAAAGTGGACCCCAGTTACCTCACTTACCAGACGAAACGCGTAAGTATATTACTTTCTCTTCGCACCGGTCATCTATGAAGATGTGGTACTTCCCCGGACGAGCCTGCTATTTCACACAGTACAATATTTAGGAAATTTTCTGGGTGCTGTTCTCTAATGTGTTTGTGAAACTCGTCTTTTAAATGGAATCTTACACGGAAGTAGGGATGAGGCATTATCTTAAGAAATGGTCATTAAGATTGATCTTTATGATACCTACTCGAATAATTTCATTGAAATATACTTTTATAAATATGAAAACAAATATGGTTTAACTAAAAAGGCAATAATCTAAGGTTATTGCCTTTTAGTTCAAAATTAAATAAATAATATTTTATATATTGCCTACACTCTATAAATTTAAAAAAGGTTTTAATTCACTATCCACTATTTTATTATATTATGTTTAATTTAGTTGGACATTATAATATATTATGTTAATTTTTCTGTAGCATTAATTATAACACTCCAATCGCTGTTCAAACAAACTTATTAATATGAATTACATTTAATCCAATAATATACGGAATAGCATGCTGAAGAGCAAGATACTTGATTTCGAATAAATATTAGGCCCGAATAATGTCTATCACGATGAGAAATCGACACATACGTTCACGATCAATGAGCTAATCACTGTAGGAGACTTATAAGATACAATGATACCACAGTTTCATAGTTTTAATTACAAAACAAAGGGTAATGTGTGCTCCCCCGCCGAGGACTATCATCGGTTACGGCGAACTGATACAATACGATTACTTCTGTCCGTATACGATTGATGAGCCTAATACAAGCGAGATGAAAGTCGATTCCAAGGATCCAATATTCGTCTTTTACACGCATGATTGCGTGATAACGCAGAAAGTTTATTATAATTATGAGTTCAGACCTATCCCCCACAGCTGATTTCTATTAACGAGTTTGAGATTGTTTATAAATGTTCAATTGATTGCAATAAATAACTTCATTACCGGTTTCGGATTCAAACCCATATTCAATCACATGTACACGTTATCCTGATGTAATTATCTGCATAATTTTAAGCAGACTAAGAAGTAACTATTTCTTCTTATTCTGAATGTTACTAATACTCTATACGCTACATATCTTTTACTTTTACAACATCATTTTAACTCTAATTATTAGCGCTTTACACAAAATTCGACCTATGACCTTTCAACCTCCTTCCTTACGTCAAGCTTCGAGACGAACTAAAGCGGGAACTACGCCGGCTTCCTTTGGATGGTCATTGGAACAGCTCAATAGTGGGCTATTCACAAAGAGTCTGACACATAACACCCGAGGCACGTTTCGGCCGCACAATTGCAGGCTGCCGGGCCAACAAGCGGCAATCAGCCACCGCCCCGCCGACACAGCCACTGACACGGTGAAATCCAAGCAAGGAGACCCTAAGTGGGCCGGCGCGTGCAATGACCGTTCGCGGTTGTGACCACCGCGTCACAACACGTTTAATACGGCGGCTGTTTGAGTTATTCGGATGTGGAAAGTTACGAGGTCGCAGACTGATCGCGAAGGACGTGGAAGGGCTCCGTGCAGGCAGCACTTTATTCGCGTTAGATTTAATACGGCGAATAATTTAACACTTCTATAGGATAGCCATATGTAAACTCATGATTGTGAACTGATTATACGTTAATACGATGATACCTGATATAACTTATATAGTCAGTCTAGTACTAATCAGAACGTTATAAAAATGCTTTGATATATAATTAATACTTTAGATACAAATTTAAAAACTACTTTCCTCATCATCATCATCATCCCTTGGCAAAACACAAAATTGGAATATCACGTTTGGCCAGGTTTTTTACGTCCGGCCGCCTGTCCATACCCAGATCTGGAACAATAGTCTGTGAGTTCTACTAATTCTCGTTCCGTGTGAGAATCGAACCCACGCTTAACAACTGGGCCGTCGAGTCAATAGAAGAAGAAGAAACGTACGTTTATTCACGTTCTAATCTCAAAATCTCAATGGACAGATACAAAACTTAGAAAATAATGAAACTACACAGTATATAAAATAATATTGGGAAAAATTTAAAATTATTGTAAACATAGCAGACAAAAACAAAAAAAAACAAGCGAAGGTCTGTGTAGCAGCATAATACCGTGAAACGGACAGAAACTAAAATTCGTTCCGATCCCGACACTGGTTTTCAGTCCAGCCCGCACTTCGAGGCAACTCGAAGCGGCTGCGTCAGTACAATACGCTGTTTAAATGGAATATTTTTCTATTCGTGAATGTTCTTCTATTGAAGACTACATTAATGCGTTAGTCATTTAGATAAAGGTCATGTATGACAATCAAAATTAATCGCCGCTGTTAATTGACGTTATAATAGGAACATATGAGATTCAAAACCATTTGGACGTTGAAAATAGAGATTGATATGACTTCTTTCTTCACATTACGCTGCTTGCTTATTATATTAACCAGTGGTCGCCCAGTGGTCGAAATTCGACCATAATTAATGATACATGGTAGTGTGTGTGGAATGTTTTTTTTTATTGATTTAATGTATTTTTATGTATAATGTAAGAAAAATATTAGCATTATGCACTCCTTCTCTATATAGACTGTATCTCTATATAGAAGTGTGGGATATTTCATAGTCCTACATCTGCGCAATTTTTGTAAAAAAAGTGTTAAATGTTTTTTCTTCACGTTTTAATATTTATATGGTATTTAATAATTATATGGTACCTATAGATTTACAGGTGTGAGACAAAATTTAAGTGATATTTTTTTCGTATTAATCCAAGGAACAAAGTCCTTCACAAATTTACTGTTTCAAAAGCTGTTATGTCACATTAAGATCGAAATCTTCTTATCTCGAAAGTATCAGTCATAAGTCAAGCTGTTATATGTTAATGTTATACTTCACCTGTGTCAAATTTATTACGAAAATAACAATTAATGAGTCAATAAAAGCAGACCGACAGGCAGAAAATACTTATCTCTGCTGTATAAAAAATTCATAAGCTTTAAAATATTTATACACTCATGGTGGGATTTAATTTGCTATTAAATTTGCGCTATACATTTGGAAAAATATTACGTAAGAATTAAAATTTTATTCTTCATCCCATAATTTTACATGAATCATGGGCTTAAAATATTGGATATAAATTAAAAGATTTTGTACCAATCATGTTGACTTTGGAAAATCTCCTGATCGTTATTTAATCGATCAATTAAATTCATAGTAAGATTTGCATTCAATAGTAGCTTCAGTGTCTATTACGTCACCGACTACGAAGGTAGAGATTTTTTGTATCACGTCATATTAAACTCGAATCACTATGAAATTTGCTTAAGTAAATATCAATCTATCCAAGCTATTTATGACTTTAAAGCCAGTGGTGGGCCAATATCTGGCGAATGATATCTATTCAGCCTCCGAGCTACCTCTACCCGACTTCATTTAACACTTCCATAAATTTTAATAGACCTCTTTATTCTTTGGCAATAGACGTAACAATGACAGCTTAGCAAATTAACTAGGAATATTGACTTCTTGATTTTACGCGAATATTATACATATTAAATGATACTATTTTACAAATTTTATCGTGTTTTTATTTTGATTTCAATTTCCCGACGTTTCACGGGACAGACTAAGTTGCTACACGTCTTGTTGTGATAGTTAACCCCGGTTACCGTCAATCATTTTTATTCCGATCTACGCAAAAGGAGCTAATAGTATCTTGAGGTCTAGCAGTGTTGGTGTACTTGGATTTAATTTTATAAATTATGGGATCCCAAGCACGTGTAACGACTAGGAATAATTAAATGCAAAAGAACTCGTATGGTACGGTAGTTAGATTCATTACAATACTTTAATGACACAACATTTCTTACTTTTCAGATGGCGTCGCAGTAGAAAGAGAAGAAAGCTTGCTAGAAGCGTGGGGCATGCGCGTCGAACGAGGAACATCGTCACTCGCCCTGAACCAAACTGCCCAGGCCTTGGGCGCCGCTACCACGAGTGCAATACGGCGGTGAGGGTTCTTTTAAAACGGCTGCACACAGTCAACTCCCTCATCCAATGATAAGCTAATAATTCCTGGCTCTTGGGCGCCACTGGTCAACAGAGCGGTTCCAAAAAACTCACCGATCGAACTGCAAAAGTATACTTAAGGGTTGTCCTTTAGACCGTGATACCTCCAATCGAGCCGTTCCACCCATGCTCAAACAAAACCCATAAAGTGTTTAAAACGTACGCGCTAGGGCTCCTTCAGCCGCTCACTAAAAGTAGACGCATCCAGATTTTTTCCATTATTATCCAATGGAGGCTTATGGCCGCACTCACATCTACTTATGGATTTATATAGTACCTAGGTATTGTAATCTCTTAAGCCTTTGGTTTTCTCAAGCAGGTGGTTCACCTGATGTTAAGTGATTACCGCCACCCATGGACATCTACAAAACCTGAACTGCTGTGTTGACAACCTTTTCAAAAATGGGCTCCAGACCTCACTCTCCAGAAGAAAAGCAAAAGTATACTACTTCCACTTTACCCTGGTCTTCCCTTAGGGCGTGATACTTCCCCGGACGTCCCTGCCCATTCATGCAACAGCAAAAGCTGATGTGTTGCGCGACGACAGTAATTTCTGATTCGGAAGATAGCTAGGGTTGTCAACTTTACACTGAACGCATTACATCCAAGGCGATCAGGGTCACGTAGAGTCGATGATTTCCACTTTTAAAGTAAGTATTGGTTAACCGTACGTCGAAGATTGGTTTACAGTACGTCGAACGACGCCGATTTGAATCCCAGTAGTGTAAAAAAATTATGTAGAAAAACGTCGGACAACCTGCTGAACTGATATGAACTTAACTTTTGAGTTTAACAGACTTCAAATAAAAAAGGATTCAAACCTCATCGATGTTTAGCCAAATTAAGGAAATATATTTACTAGTAATATTATAACTTGGAAAGACATATTCAGTCCTTTAGAGTCGGTATTTAAAGCGATATAAATATTTATATATGCAAAATATTTAACATACTGGAAGATTATAAATAATCTGTTTTTAATTTAAAGTAGACAACATAACATAGTTGTTTTATTTAGAAAATGTGATAAAACCATGTAACTGTAAAGTGAATATTATAAAATTAACCATTGGCTGACTTGAAAATTAGAAGGGAATAATAAAACTTATAAAATTCCTTTATATAAATACTCATCAAAACAAATTATTTTTTACAATTTAAAAATGTCTAATATACTGTTATATTTCAAATAGAATATTCATTTAATAAAAACAGTCCAACCTAAAAGTAATTAAGTCTTTAAATAAAGCGAGAATTCCGATCATTTCGCATCATCTTCAAAATTACAGAGTGGAGTGATCAAATGTAAAAAATGTGCGTGACTTAAATACGCTCGCAAAATCGAGAATGATAATTAATTAGCATGACCAATTTAAATTCACGGCATACCAAACGAGTCATTAGACTAGCTACCATATAAACGACTCTCCAAGACCAAATAAATGTGTCGTTTAAATTCTATCGTACACGAGTGCCAACTGAGATTGTCACCGCAGCGACCTAACAATATCCGTGAAATTATTTTATTTAATTCTCATATTTTACTTCGTAATTCTTCATATCGTCGTTAAACATTCGGGTGATATCATAATGTCTCATTTAACAAGGTTTTGTATGACGTTGAATAAATCAGTATGTTGGAAATGTCGAGAGTTTTCGCTAAAGCAGATCTGCAAAATAAATGTACAAAAGACATCATTCTGATACTGGCGCCAGGACAAATGCATCTGTCCTAATTGAAAATAGCCCTACTGATTTCAACCATATGCCTTTGTAGAGTACTGAATCTCTCTGAAAATCTAGAGAAGCTCATGATGACCGGAAAAATAGAAGGTAAAAGACGGAGGATAGCCCTTTACGATGGTCTGACCAGGTGACGAAGCAAATTAAGACAAATATCCGATGCTCGTGAAAATTTAAACTGTCTATCTATCACGGCTCATGAGATACAGAGACAGCGAACCCTTAGTAATATTATTTCTAGTCGTGTCCATCATGTCTGATGATCTTGGTTACCAACCATCGAGTCGTCGATTGAGCACGAATGAAATCTCTTCATCGTTTCCGGTCCATCGCGGTCTTCACCACCTCGTAGAACGTCCGAGACGGTTCTGTGTCTTTAAGGTCTTAGTAATAGGGTCTTGTTTTATACTTTGTGTACGAAATACTCGTAATATAAGACTAAATACGACTCACGAGCTTAAAGCGTGTTCAAATCTTATTGGCTTGCCCCAATGTTTTTGTTTGCGGTGCTTGACGATATGCGCTAATTGTCAAAATAATATTTCTAAGACTTTGATAGTTCCCGCGTCAAAATAATCACCATCAAACTGTAAGACGCAAGATCTATTTTGGATGGTTAATTATTTATTATTTTCACCTGCCGATGATGGTCCTTGATACTGGTTTGACATAGTTAATTAATTTCGATGGTTAGTTATAGCATACCTCGTACCGCTAGAGGCACTATCACACCGGCACACCTGATAGCTGGTTAATAAATTATTATTCAGCGATTTCCGTCGTGAAACTAGTTTAAGACAAATGACAAATAAGTCATTACGATGAATCCTGTGTTTTGAAAAAGTATTTCAGTGTGAAGTACACTCCATTGTTATTTTTCTGTGGAAAAAAGGGGGCGAACAGACAGGAGGATCTGATGGAAAGTGATCACCGCCGCTCATGAACATCTGCAACACCGGAGGGCTTGCAAGTGCGTTGCCGGTCTTTCAGGAAATAATATGCTTACTTATTGAAGGTTTCCAGGTAAAATCGGTTCGGATAGACCGTCGGCAACAACTGGTTTCACAGAGTGGTTTGTACAAGGCAGGAAGTGCCTTAAAAATCGCGCTGTTGTGGAACGCTGGATAACGAGGTGCTGTGGATGGAATTTCTGGTTTTGGCGCGATGTCCGATGGTGGAATTCAGCCGCCGGGATCAATCCAAACAATTCCTCGGTACACTCCACGTGAAGATGGATAGTGATCCAAAATCTCTACGCAGAGCTAAAGGATTAAGCCGATCGGAAAGACCATGATCGTCGATAACCCGAGCCAAATTTAAAATGGAAGAAACTGATAATGGGGGCTCTCGCCTAGAAATGTATACTTCATTTGGGGAAGAATTTGCCTGATTTTGATTCTACCTTATAGAGGCTTAGGCGTTGAGCCGACGTGAAGTACTGTCTCGCCTTGCTGAGCTTACGCTTCTTTGACGCCAATTTGGCTTTACCCTTAAATTGACCGCGGATCTGGACGTTGTTCGAAATTTCGACGCCAAATATTCCGATAGCTAGATGTAGCAGACGGGAGTGTTTTCAAAGTTACGACAAACTAACACTTTTAGCTGTAAACCTGTATCTTTTTGTGGTTAAATTCCTTACTAACCAGATCAAACACAAAAATATGTTTTTCCATAATGCCAATCCCACCTAGGTGAGATTAGGGCAGGAGGATGATGATAATCCGCCGCCGGAGACCAGGGCGCAGAAGGATGGCCTACGCGCGCAACCTTCCCCCCTGATAGCGAGTGGGGTGATCGAGAGGGGTGCCGTGTCCATTGCACCGATACGGCACCATTTGGCTGGACCTGGGTGTCTAAACACCCGGAGAGGGACGGAGGCCTTAGAGGGCCACAGTCGCGCCGGGGTTCGCGGAAGATTGCGTTTTCGTGTTCGTCTCCGGCAAAAGCGACAGCGCACGTGCAACGTGGGTTTTTTAGTGGGTACCCCCGTATTCCTGGGGACTACCACATAAGCTCGCTGTCTACCCACAAGGTGGCGGGGGATCCATAAAGGATTTTTCCCGCGTAAAAAAAAAGGAGGATGATGATAAATCCCGGTTTTGCAGGCGCAGAATAGACGTTTTTGTGTGGATTTAAGGTGGTAAACTATTGGACTTAATATTGTTGGTTTAATAAAACTATTTTAATTCGGTAAACTATCGCAAGGATTTAAACCTGTGTCTTCCGGATAACTCGTCCGTATGCTCTAGCAACTGGCAAGCGGTCGACATCCTCCACGTGTACCTATATCTTAACGTCACACGAAATCATGACAACACCAAAAAATGTTGCGATATTTGTATCTAAACTTTTTAAGTTTCATCTAAAGTGCAGAGACAAGCACTAAAAAATTAAATAGTAAAAACGTAAATTATGATTTAGATCTAAAAATGCTTTTTCGGACTGTAAATTCATCATCCTACATAAAATAAAACAAAGTCATCCCGCTATCTGTCTGCCTTGGGTCTTGATGCGGTTTTTTTTACTAGATAGAGTGATTCAAGAGCAAGGTTTACATGTGTAATAATTTGCACCCGTGCGAGGCCGGGGCGGGTCGCTAGTGTTTTATATTAAACAGAATTCCAAAATGGGAAATAATAATTTCTATGAATGAGACCATTATTGAGTTAATACCATTTTTAATTTTATTAATAATAAATCCGTAATACAAAAATTAACTTATTTATTTATTTACACAGGCTTGTCCAGGGCCGAGGCGTGACACCCGCGCCGAGCAGTGTGCGGTGTATGACCGCAGGCCGTTCCGAGGACGCTTCTACACCTGGGTGCCGTACGTTGACGGTGAGCTACTGTAACAAGGAACCCTAAGATATTGTAATGTTAGACGATTATGTTTTCCTGATAACGGTTCTATTACCTTGGTAGCCAGGATTTGACCTTTATTTCATTTGATGAAAATTTTAAGACGTATAGCTTAGCTCTGGAGCATAATACCTAGACAGAACTATTATTTATTATTGTCAAAACATGCCATTTGTGATTGCTAAACTAGGTTATTAAATGATAATGCTATCTATGAACAAAAGCTGTGCTAGCATTTTCCGTTAGAATAAATGATAAATGATTGAGATATATTTATGGTAGGTTAAAGTAACCATTAGTTTATTTCTTATGTATACAGAAGATATGTCGAAGATGGTAGAGAATCAAGAATCACTTTACTCACAAACGGAACTTAACAAACTGCACATTGATTTGTTTTGTGGCATTATTGATAACGCGCACATAAAGAGTCTCCTACCTACAATCCATTGCTTTCTTCAAATACTATTATTTAATACAGTATTTGATTAAAGTTTGTCAGTAAAGAGCAAAAGAAATTCACCCTGCTATTATTTTTGCAAGAAATATTCGTTTTAGATTCGGAAACGAAATTTACATATCGTGTTCTCTCTTTCTACCTACAAAATAAACTTTTTTTAACCAGTTATAAACTAGTTTTGTTCGCCATTCTCAAATATTAAAGCAAAAGATTCCATTTCATTTTACGTTTTCTTCGTTGCCTATGATTTATTAAAAATGTAGCTATACATTGATGATAAAATCACTAACAACACGTGAAATTCTCACATTACGTATAAACATTTGTATTCTTAGGAATCAACTAATTATTGATTTGATTCGCCTAAGATCTCATAAATGACGACTAGCTCTGGCAGCGGTAATACCACAAGACAGCGTTGTAATACCTCAAATAAGAGACTGCGGATGATTTGTTGACTTATATTGGGATTTAAATACTTCTTTTTACAAATGGATTATTGTCATTAAATATATATATAGCGCTTTTAATTTACAGCCATTGTAGTACATTATTACATTTAGGTAGTGAAATAGTTATTGACAAACGTCCGATAACTAGCCCGACATTCAAAACACGGTGTTTAGTAGCTGACATGCCTATTTTAGAATTTCGAAGTGAACAAGACCTAAAAATATCTAATTTTAAATATTCGATACATTACGTCTACAGTGATGGAAAATAAATAGTAACGAGGTATGAATTACACACTAGTGTCGACTTTGTAGTCTTGGTATTAAATAAACATTTGAAATTTCATGTTGATGGCCATTAGGCAAAATTACGTTAAAACTCGAAACTTGCCACTTGAAGGGACTAACGATAATTATAATCGTTGCCTTATATCGAACCGTTAAAGGAAAACCTGTAGAAGCAATGATTATCCTTCTAGGTAACGCCCCTTGCGTATTGAACTGCAGACCTCGTGGTCAACAGTTCTACGCATCTCTAGCGCTCGTAGCTGATGGTACGCCATGCACCAAGCCTGGGTTTCGTGCCATCTGCGTACAAGGAAGCTGTAAGGTTAGTTCGAGTTGTTTCCATATTTGTCCATGTGTACTTTACTATCTAGAAAATAGAGTAACGTGTAACTCAACCTATTACAACACCATCTATTAGACTGACGACAAAACTCTGTCTTGGAATATATTTTACATTGTTACGCCACCTATAGGCAGCATAGGCTCATTAAATTTCACCGTACAATCCGTATTAGGGAATATACTGAAAGGTGATTTCTGTTGCAAAGCTATCAAAGCACCGATTTGTTTATCGTGACCATACGAAAACACGAGACTCTAATTAAGGGGCAATCGTTAAATTGTCCATACCATTAAAGCCCATGCTCTAGCTCAAGATAATATTTATTGTAAACGACATACTTTAATCCTGACTTTACCTTCTATTTATGTACGATGACTTTAGAAATCGTATCCATATAAACAATATTGGTATTTCTCATGTTGGTCAAAGACAATTATGTATCTATGTTAAAGCTTTTTATGAATACAGAGCTAAGAGAGGTTAAATGACCTATACAGCGTGTCGTTAACATCGCGACAATAAATGAACACACTTCTAACGCTACGTGCCAATAATCATAAAAAAATATTAACGTTTAAAAAAATCCATAATTAAAAAAAAATATTTTTCAAACACGCTGTATAATTAACAATTTAAGCAAATTTTGCCATGGAAATTAAAATAATCTTACGACCTCTCCTCTCTCTAATATCTCTGTAAAATTTTTTGCTAAATTTAATATATAGATAAACTAATACATTTCCCCGGAGGCTTCTCGACTTTTACTACGGTTAATTTGCCTTTGAATGTTAACTGGCCGGTCTGGGGGCGTACTATGACGCCACAGAGTACTGGTATTAATTTATAATTTTCTCGTCGTGTAGTAAGCGAGGTAACCGACCCAGGTTACCTCCTTCTTAAAGACTGGCAACGCAACTGCCACCCCTCAGATACATCCATGGGCGGCGGCAATCACATAACACAGGGCGAAAAAAAAAAGTATATAAAGATACAAAAGATAAAGTATGTAAAAAAATACGTACGAACTTTGAAAATGGAAGTTTCTGTAATTTGCAGGACACATTTTTTTTTTTTTCAATGAAGTGGGTGAAACTGTATGTCACTATAAAATTAATTGATTTTTTTTAAATCAATGACATGGACGTGATCTTTGCCATGAACATGAAGGTGAAGATGGACTGGCGACTGCGGTTACTACAGTAAATTCAATATTGATATGAACCGCAAGACAACTGATTAAAATTGTCAAAAAATACTTGTCAGTAAAATCCTGCCGTATAATGATATGATTCATTCAAATGCCTGATACATATGCATCTTAAAGCTCGGAAAATCGATGGATATCAGAGCTAACGGAAGACCAGAAATGACTGTGTGTCTAGTGTTTCCGTGTAATAATGAATGGAAACATCTTGAAGTAAGCCAATGTTTAACATTTTCCAGCTTGGTTGCATTTGAATCGCCATCTCGTTTTATGTTCCATCCACGCAACAGACTCGCCGCTTGCCACCGTTGAGACTAAGGTCTGTTAAACGATGTCAACGGTCTGGGCGGACGGTAGTAGACTGTCTATAACATCGAGACAGGCGACGAAATAGTCAGCAGAATGGGTCTTTCCTAATAGAAATTTACGACGAAAGTAAATACAAGTCGAAGCTGTGGTGGAGAAATGTTTGCTTATTTTTGCTTGCCCATTGTTTGAAAAAAAGTTCGCGATAATTGTTATTGTAGCAATGCCGTCCTTTACAACAGTAATGCGTCCGCACATTCTACTAAGATTACTGATAGACTCGCAAAGGAACTGATGACGCATTCGGCATACAGCCTTACCTAAGTTGCCACTTCTTTTATAATTACAAAGATAAGCTTACAGATCTATGATTCACATGCACGGAAGCAGTGACGAATACGATCCACAAAGCCAATCACTGCTTACACACAATGCTTCCAACAAATACAATACTGTGTTAAAAGTAAGAGCATAATACTGAAAAAAAAGTTTCATAAATGTAAAATCTTATCATATTTATAATATAGAAGTAAAAATGCTTTAAAATAATTAGTTTTTTAGTTAAACTAAAACATTATAAAATAGAAATACAATGTCAAGTGTAAGGGAGAGTGATTTTGAATAACAGTAAGTATAGAGAGTCAGCTGTACCCGAGGTCGCGGAAGATCGCCTCTACGTGTTCCCGTGTCCCGATGCGATAGAGACAGGTGAAACGTGGATTTTAGTGGGAACCAGTTAGGACTCCCAACTTGACACTGGATCGGTGGAGTGGCAGGGGCAGGGGATCCATGAAGGATTTCCCACGAAAAAAAGGTGTATGATAGTGAAATTTTATTAGACAGCAATTTCTACAAGGGATTCAACTTCTTCACAGTTAAATTCCCCTAGTCATTCTATTTAAGATTCTTTTAAAGCTTTCATTTAATGCTTGGTCATTCTTTTAAAGCTTTCTTTCAATTATGGCATTTAATTCAAAACGTTGAAAACATATGAATTTCTATCCGAAATAATTCTCTGTATTGAAATTGCATATCGAGCGATGTATCCGATTGCATTGCGGATAAATGAGCCTGGGGTCCAAGCCAGTGTGAGAGCGGCGAGTTTTCCTCGGGACATCACTTACGGTTAGCCGCGGGCTACGATCCATCATTAGACACAGCACGCGCAATTGCAACGGAGCTATTTGCGTGAGAGGAACACACAAAGCATACTCACAGAATAATCTGTATAAAATAATACCAAATCGTATAAATATCTAATGCAGCTGTGAAATAATTAACATATTATTATTATTATTATTAGTAATCCAGAGAACTAAATTGATGAAGAACTCGGTATAAAAAAAGAACTGGTAAAGTAAACCTACTTATTTTACGAGAAGTTTTATTTTAATATTCGATAACATTGTCAGTGTAGGTTATAAACATGAATCCAGTTTCAGTTTTCAAAAAACGTTACTTCTGTGGTAGTTTGAACACAGTTTCGTATTCCGCGAAATTTTTGTTTTACGAAGATTTTTTTGAAAACGGAAAGAGAAATTGTTTGGTGGAATCTTTAAAAAAATGTAGGTATGTTTTGGATTACAGCGTGGTAGGGATTTTTTAAAGACTGTTATAGCCAACCAGATATACCGGGACATGAAAAATGCAATCTAAGGTCCTTAGCCATTCGAATATGCTGATGAGTTTCCCGTTTAATGCTTAAACGTTTAAACATTCTCAGTCTTGTTTTACTTTTAAAATACAACACAATATACTTTATATATATTATGAGAGGTACAGTATAAAATACTACAATGGTCGACCGTTCGTTTATGAGCCCAACATCTAAATGACAAGGTTAGATGACAGGGCTGCATTAGAATTTTGAAATTCGAAAAGCGAACGAAGCTTAGAAATAAGGAATTTTGATATAGAAAATTGCCTACCAGTGAGACTGGGTACGGCAACGAGATCCTCTAATAAGGAATATAAACCATCGTTCAACTATACTTGTTTTTAGATTCTCATAACCACATTCATGCATCTTGTATATGTGTACAAATAAAGGAGAGAAATGCACCGTCCCCTTATTCTATTCGTTGTTATTCTAATTTGATATCATTGAAATGATAGGTTTCTCTGAGCAGGGGCCGTAGGGAGTAACGGGAACAAAACCCTCTCAACGTTTGACAGTAACCGCTATAGATTACCTAGGCCCGCCATCGGCCCTATTGAGCACCTATTTGGACCGAAATTGACCATTATTGTTATTTGCAACGAACCCGCCGCGAATATTGTAGATTCCGTTTTGAAATACGACCGGCAACTGAATGTTGCGTATGTAAGATTTAACAAATACATACAAAGCTACTGCGGACGTATTTCTTTTAAATAGTGTACGATATACATATATTTGAATGAATTTCGAATGCGTTATGGCTCCACGCTAATATTTTTTTCAAACTTACCGGCGGAAAGCATTCTTTAAAATAGCAATATTGTAACATATATTATCTAATTTAAAAAATTGTAAATTATTGTAGATAAATCAACAAAAACTTTCGGCACTGCGGAATTCGAACCGAGTCTTCTCGTTCCTTTTTTTTTTTTCAGCTTAATTTTCGTAACAATACGTTTGATATTTCATCCCGTAATTTCATAAACTACTTTTGCCATCTCTTAATCGCCCCTTTTTCCATTGGTTTCATACCCAAAAATATATATTAGTCGATTAGTTACTAACTAATTAGTAATCAATCTATTTTAGCGCTGAAACCATGATAGCGTGTGAAATCTTGCAACCGCATTTATATCGTTCCGTCCGCAATAAATTCCTGACGTCATATCAGTCGATCATAATAGCTTACAGCATGTGATAGCGCAAATAGCTTCGCACAGACCGCTCCTTTGGAACACGCACAGACTTGGGTAATGGGGCACAGATGGGCGATGAGATCTGTTCGAGGATTGACTCACGTCTGAAGTATCCGGAAATTACGAGTAAGCCGAAGTTTGATTAATAACATAACTCATAAATGTAGCGTTTTAAACCATCATCAATGGGCGCAAATTACAAGACTCATGGTGAATTAAATATTAAATCTTTTTTACAACATCTTCTCCGTTAAATCACAATATAGAAAGACAGACAAGCTCAATTAAAAAAATCAATACATAAGGGTAAAGAGATTGACCCTATGCCATACTAATAAACGCGACACTGCAATGGTTACCAGATGTAAACGTGGATCAGTAGACTTTTTCACGTATGTATATCGATACGTTCATATATCGAAATAAAAATCGCAATTTGCTAGCTTTTCCCATCTAAATTCGATGACGAGACCTTTTTTATATTTCTTACCTTAAATTCATAAGCACCTTAAAATTTTGTTACAAACAAATCTGGGCTCGTTTTAATTGGAGGTCAATTTAAATTTTAATCCTTCCTCTCCCTGAACCCTATTCTCTGCAGACCTCCACTCGCATGACCACATACGCGACGCTAACTAAAGAAGGGAATATCTATCTCGTAAAATCTGGCTATCCCACTAGCTGTGAGTTCCATGAAAATTTATTAGTGTAGGGTCTGAAAACGAGGACATCAGTTTAAAATAAAAGGGCTCCCCACCCTTTCATTGCCAAAAATTCTCCGAACGAAGAAGTTCTCTCTCTCCTTTTTCGTAACATGTACAGAAACAGAGTGTGACAATTGCCAACTACAATACAAGAGAAGTCTAGGAATGAGGTGGCTTTTACTGAGCTACATTCTACATCTAATTCACTTTTTAATATTAGGTGGAACTACACATTTAAAAGAAAACTATACGATTGCTTATGATAAATTATCAAAACTGATTAAATTTCTAAATTAAAAAATA
This sequence comes from Iphiclides podalirius, assembly GCA_933534255.1. NCBI lineage: Eukaryota > Metazoa > Arthropoda > Insecta > Lepidoptera > Papilionidae > Iphiclides > Iphiclides podalirius. The sequence continues at coordinate 7,164,417 of OW152826.1, read as the reverse complement.
AGACCGCAAAATAAAGAAGCAAATTAAATGGTTTTTTAATCTAAATTCGTAGTTTGCATTAAAATAGAACAGTAATTAAAGTAAAATTGGTGATTTGTGTCAAATTCGTACTTATTAAACGTGATTTAGGAATATAAGTTAATACGGATCCTACTCGACTGGTTCTTTAATTAGTCGCCGAAGTAGTTTTTTGCTCGGGTTCAACGTTTTTTGTTTTATGTTGATATAAATTATTGATTCAAATATTTTCACATATTTATTACTGAGGCTTAAATCAATAAATGTATACTTTCATGTGTTGATTGAGACAAAGTATTCAAATGCCACAATTTTACGACAGTCTTTGGAGCCCTGTATGAATTCTCCCTAAGTGATTAAAAATCTTTATATAAATAGAAGCAGCACCAGTAAAATAAACAGAAACAAAATCCCTACAAAGATGTTTAAATATATTAGTTAAATATAAGACAAAATATTCAAATGAGTTAAAAATGGATATTTTTTTAATTTTTTTCTTTTGAAATTACAAGGTACTTTACACTTATTTAATCTATATATTGAAATGTTAAAACTATTTTCTTTACAGAATCGAACATTGATTAAAAAAAAGTCTTATGTGTCTATAATGATACCAAATTACATAAAATCTTAGCAAGCGTGATAAGTAAAGAGAAACTTCACCGCAGCGCAGGAATAATTGGCACACTTAATGTCCCGATATTGCGATAAATATAATGGGGCGCGCGGTACAACTGTAAAATCGCCACAAATCTTAATAAGTCAAAAGCACCAACCTCGGAATACGATATAGTTGTAAACACCGTTGATAACCGTTGTACTCGTTACGAAGGCCGCTGTCCGCGGAGACTAGCGCGTGAACGCAGGCGCCGAGCATCGTTGGACATCGAATGGAACCTTACATCTTGCTGATTGATGAATGCGTAATAACAGGCCGCAGCTGTGTTTGCTCTGGTGCGGGCGACAAATTAATTGTACCATAATGACAAGTCGGCCCCGTCGCTTGATGTACTGAAATCCTGTTGCTCGATTTCTATCGCCTGACTATTACCAATACGCTGGCTTCGAGTGCCGACTGCTTCCCATCCTTTAATTCGGTATGACTTAATTTAAGATGGACGCAAAACGCCGTGCGTTCCGTTTACACTCATTCAATAATGTCAAAGCATTATATTTGCCGTGCAGATTTAGCGTCGCGTAAATTTTATCTTAATTTAGTACAAAGACAAAATTTGCCAGACCTGGAAACTTACATGTTCTGGATTTCATCATTGATTTCGTAGATATATAATAAATGTTTTATTATAAATATTATAATTCGTTCTGTTTTTAATAAAATAATCCACTATCAGAAACTTGTGACTACGTCACGAATGTAGTTTTAATTTGAGCTTTTTGATCCTAGTACTAAACAAAAAGATGAGCTATTTAAAACAAAAGGGTAGCTTTGTATTTGTACCTGAAAAGCATCAAATTATTTTTATGATGAGATCATTTTTATGAGACTCATAGCTCGGACAAATTTAAAATTTGATTTAAATATCCCTTCAAAGTAACGTTAAGTAGAGTATTTCGGTAGCTGTATGCGAAATTTAAATTGCAGGCGTTATATACTTACAGGATTGATGCGCTATCAGAACAGTGAAAGAATATACAGCAATTACCCACAATAATTGACGTGGCTACGCTTGGTTCTATCATGACGACTAATCGGAGCTTAATCGACTACCAATTCGCTGTATAAATTTCAGTTTTATCTTTCGTCGGCTGTAGGTAGCTCTTGAATTATGGATTGTGTGTAAGAGCCCTCTTAAATAATGTCATATCAGCTGATTAGTCGCTGCGGTTTCCCTGTGAAAGTCCGCTAGCTCCAATTAAGTGTTGCGAACCTAGAAATTGTGCTAACAACAACCGCGCTGCTGTATAATTTGTCAGGTCGTCAAACGCTCAGATAAAAGTGGTTGCGAATGAAGCCGATATCCGCGCCACGCCTCAATAGTCCCGTTTGATCGCGTCCGTATTTGAGGAATACAAAATTACAGTTCTCTTCGTTACGCAATATTTGCTTATTTATTGGCTTACACCCATAACTTACACAAAAGCGTATGTAATAGGTAACTATATAGTTTTTAAAAACACAGTTCTCCATAACTTCTAACCAGACTTAAAATACGAAGTTTTACTGTTATTTGTATGTTTGTGTTTTATTGATATTATTTATAAATATGTTCATATCCATTTTTAATTTTCATATCTATAACCCATTTGAAGCTATTAGGATGGAATTTTCAAAAATCCTTTCTTGGTAATTAACCAAGGTTTTGATTTTATGTTGTATTAATTATATCTATTGTAACTTGGTGAGCGAGCAAGGGATTCACCTGATCAAATGATCACTCATGGACATCCACAACTCGATTGGGGTGGCAAATGCGTTATCAATTATCAAAAAATTTGGCTTCAGTGACCACACTCACTAGGCGAAACGCGAAAGTATAATATTACCGCTACATGCCCTTTTCCTGTGAGCCCGTAGTACTGTGCCAGAGGAGCCTGCCCGGTATTGCAATATCATAATGAATGAGGCCCTGGCCCATAAGTCATCCTGTCACTCATTATTAAATATCTGCGAGACTTTATGTTTTAAATCGGACAGGTGTAATTCATCAGAAAATATTTGTTAATATATTTTCTGATGGCTGATATATATAATCGGTTGCGCAATTGAGAAGCTATTCGCCATACCTCACTCACCAGACGAAACGCGAAAGTTTATACTTCCACTTTACGCCGGTCTTCTGTGAGGTCGTGGTACTTACCCGGACGAGCCTGTCCATTCGTGCAACATCCGAGGCTGCTGCGTAGCCCTACCACAGGAAACCTTTCTTTGATTTATTCAAAATAACAATAAGAATAACGTTATAAAGTTTGTTTTTATTATTTAAATTTGCATACTTTATAATTCTTTTATTTTAGTACATTGGAGCATTCACAAACATATTTTAAATATATCAGGGTCTGGTCCTTATGAATGATATTCTCTTCATAAATGTTACGTCCAAATAATGATTCATTATGGTACATCTAATAAACTGCTTCAGATTTGTGAAATAATTGATTGCCGGAATGAGTCAAAACCATAAATACTTTGACTAGCGCCGAACAAAGGCTTAAGAAGTCAAATTGAAACTCTAAATTTAACTTCACATTTCGCTTTATGGCATTTTTATTGGTCTTTTGTTACTTTTGCAATAATGACTTGAATCAACAACGCGTTATATTGAAAGTTTTGCACTAATAGTCTTAAATTTAAATCGTGAAATATTTATAAAAAGTAGGTAACTACTATAACATCTGTTCACTGTCCACTAAATAACATTATAATATTTTTTTTAAACAGTGTATGTTATCTAAATTGATCCTTTTAGATGGTGAAAAAGGTCAATGGCCTCTAAACTCTATGAGAAAACAAGTACACAATGTGATACTATTTTATCTCTTTATTTCTGAACATGAATTTACAAGTGTAAAGGCTTCTTTCCAATTACGCTAACGAGACAATCGTCAATTAAAAAGCTTTCGTAACCATCGCCCGTAATTACGTCCCCACGGGTTAATGGACGATAAAATTAACTCGTAGTTGTCGAACCTTATTAAAATTTCGAGAGGTTTTAAAAAGCATTAACTCATTAGTACCAGCGGCAGATCAAAATAAGTTCGTCCCATTCTTGATGTAAAACGGCCACAATAATATCATAATGTTTTTATGTTTCACACAGGAATCGGAAAACGCGAGATGAGCGGACGATTATATGAATGTTAATTAGCGACTCAGTTCTAAATAATTAAACGACATCGTATAATCATTTAACACAGAAACGGAACGTGGAGGTTGGCGCCGTAATGGAGCGTGCTTTAATGATGTTATAGAATTTATGAGGCCGTCCTGGGCATCGGGGTTATTAAGAAAATTGCTGTAACGGCTGGAGGCTCGATAACGTGGCTCCACACTATACTCGTAATTTTGAAATATCAAATCGACAACGTCATTATAATTATGTATCTATTTCACGATCAATGTCAACTCAGACATACATTAGGTATGTACAAACACTAGGCAAAAACGTAGTAGATTATTCTTGTTATACTTTTTACGTCTTTAACAAATCGATTTTGGGTCTCGCGAGATCGTTCTGGTTATAAACAAAAACTTAATTTATCAAACAACTAATCTTTCAATTATATGTACAAATATACTTGTAACTCAAATTGTATCATAATTAATTCTGATCATTTTTAACTTAAAAATTAGATTTGGTTCATTATAAACATATTTTTGACAACTTTTTATTTCGACTCGTATCAAATAGAGTGCCGGTCGCCATTAATCGCAAAACAATTGCGAGATTTAACTTAAGAAATAGTAAAATTTACTTATAGAAAGAGTTAAGACATTTTACAAACATAAATTTCACGTGAACAAACACACAGAAGCGAAACAACTATCTGTGGGTCGTACAAATAGTTGTCCCGTGTGGGAATCGAACCCACGGCCCCCGACGCCGAACCTTAACATCTGATTTGAACATATAATTTGAATTTAACCACCCGGTCTGATAGCTATAGGTCAGATATCACTTAGATCTAACGTCTAATAATAAACCGTATAATATTACGTAATCTACAATACATAAATTGGAAAACTTCATCGCTCGAAAGCATTTATCAAATTCCCCTCGTTTAATGGATAAAAGTTTTCACTTAAAGGGCCGTGGCATGAAGCGTGAGTGAACACTCAAAGTGACTAATTGGGGAATTACGGCGTTACCAATTTCGCGTCAATTTGATCCCTCACCCGGCATGTGCGCCGTACAGAGCACCCTACAACGTCAGAACATTTTACATTCTCCCTAATATTTTGAGCCAACACAAAGCTCAACGGGAATCTAATTAGATTTAACCGAAATGAATTGCCGCCGTAAATTGTTATTTACATATTTATTTGAACGACGTTGTTAAACACTATTTGTTTTAAGCCATGAGATTTATTGCTGCGCACCTGAACGTGCTCGAAATTAGGAATTTTAAAGGAAGTAACCTTTATATTCTTCTTGTATATTTTAAATAGGTGTTTTTATACGTTTTTAACAGGAGAGCTGTGTATAAGTTATATAAGCCAATTATCATTTTCAATGAGACGGATAAAATATCGTCATATAATTTTTTTTCCAGTTAATTTGTTTCAGATATTTCAAAATAATAATTTGGAAAAACAAAAACACTAACTATTTTAACTATTCAAGCGTTATCGTGAATAAAACAATTCAATAAAAGGAGTAAACTAGCGCATTTTAAAGGAAAATAATAATTTCGGTATCGGATAGTTTATTTTTTCTTTTATGAATTTTTATTCTTCTATTATTTTTGATTAATGCTACTTCTTACATTTACGTACAGCATCTCATTGAGCTATTGAGCTGTCCTGGAGAACAGACCGGCGCTAATATTGCGAAAATTTGCTATTAAGGCAGCGTAAAGTAAATTGCCTTTGAAATAATATAGTGTATGTCGTAGAATTAAATCTTTGTCCAACCTTAATAACAGTCGTTTTATGTGATGAGACGTTTCATCGAATCTAATTTTAAAAGACAGAACTCTTTTTATGATTTTTGGGTATACTATTTAAAGTTACGTCATATAAACTTTCGAGATAAGCGCTCATATTTGGCAGTGCTATTTGGACGATATCTGAAAAACAGTATACGCCAAGGAGTTTTGCATCAATATATACGCCGCTGAATTCACAAACACGTGACTGATTTCAATCCAAGTTTTCCACATCTGGCTTTTTTGCTCTCAAAAAGCCTCAACGTTGCCTAATTTATTGGTTTGTATAACCTGCTCTCATTATTCTGACCAATATAGCAATTTCCAATACCCAAACCCGTGGGTTCTGGCTAGCCCACCGGTTCTGCGTCAGATGAAGCTTTAATAGTCTCGGAACTGAAAGCAAAAACATCAGTTAATACAAGATACAAGAAGAATTTCCAATATAGACTTTAGAAAGTACTACTAAACACTTCTCAAGTGTGCTATAAAAAACAAGTATTCAGAAGAACCCATACTTTAATTTAGTTCAACAATAAAATTTATTAGTGAAAACGTAGTAGTATCAATAAAAGTGTAGTTCGAACCTCTATTAATAGATAGAATATGAAGAAACTTAAAATTTTAATCAAGGTTTATAATACGCAAGGTACAGTACCGTCTACCTTTTCTGCGGCAGCGCTACTCCTCAGCTTCAGGTACTGTATTAATGGGCAGGCTCGTTCCATGGAACAGCCTCACAAAATGTGTGTGAAATAGAAGCATCATATTTTTACGTTTTTTCTGGTTAGTTAGCCAGGGTCTACCCTTTTAAAATGGCAATTCATTTGAAATCCCACAGATATTGTGAATATCATGGTGGTGGTGGTAATCTGTTGTACCACTTTATTTTCTCGCTTGTCGACTTATTACATGTGTACAAAAATATTTTTTCCTGAACTTAAATTTAGCTAACAGCTTTTTATAGACAGTAAAATTCTTTTATCACAACACAACACGCCTTAATAAACAAAACAAACTTAAAATGTCAATGCGGCTTGTTAAACCGCAAACATATTGTAGCAATGTACTAACTATAATTTAAAGTAGGTTTTAGAGCTAGGACCATAAACACAGACAGAGAGACATCGACATCCGTTCATACGCGCCGTTTAACAATGGCGATCAATCGTTTTGTCCATAGTCACTAGATAATAATGACCGTTATTATACATCAGCTTTGTTGTTACTTTATGACTTTGTTATTGTTAAATGTAACATAAACATCAAGCTTTAAACCATAACGGGGACGGATTGACATGGATAAAGGTATCTTTGTGTCACCAAGTTTAGAAAATAGTAAAAATAAAGTAACAACCTATACATGTTCGCTGTTGCACGAATAGGCAGATCCGCCTGGGTTAACCCATACCTCGACCTTACAGAAAACCGACTTGAAGTAGAAGTGTTACACTTCTGCATTTCGTCTGGTGAGTGAGGTAGCCGGGGTCCACTTTATTAAAAGGTGGCAATGCATTTGCAACCCTACAAGTGTTGCAAATGTCCATGGGCAGCGGTTATCACTTACCATCAGATGAACCGCCAGTTCGTTTGCCACTTTCTCACGTAAAAAAATAAACATGCTGGGCACAGGCCTCCTCTGGACAGAGGGACCAGTTCGGACCCACTTTTAAGAGGTCAAATTTCATTATTTGTACCAATTATTAGATGGAGTACTTTAAACACCTTAACCTGATCCTTGAGAACGGACGCCGTAAAGTGGCCGTTGTGTCGAGAATTAAAACCATAGTAAAAGATTATGAAATCTTCAAAATATTTTTATTTTACGGTGTGTTGTATATACGACGCTTAAAATAATCGTTATGAAAGGAAGGTTTTTTCGTATTTATATTTTCACGTTATTGGGGCAGCAGTGTACCGTTTTATTTACATTTACGACAAATATACCTTCCATTATTTGCATGCCTGATAAGATTACGCGTGACACAAATTTTATTGTGCCTCCTACGATTTTGGAGACTGACAGCCATCTTGATCGTTGATGTTTAAGAACTCGCTTATTTTTTTATTTAATTATTCGTAGCCTTGCCATATTCGTGACTGACACGTGGTGTCATCAATCAAACTTGAACAGGTTACTTTTTGAATAATGAAAAATTAATGACAACCCAAGATTTTGCGTACTTGCAACACATTCTCATGAATAATTACTAAATAAATGAACGATGCAAAATGTTACTTTTTTGGGTACTAGAAAACTGATAAACATACTTAAGCATACTTTTATTTAAATTAAAAAATTTACTTTTGTAAATAAATACATATTGTACATATATAAACACCCAGACACTAGAAAAATACTATGTTCATCACACAACATTTATCCAGTAGTGGGGATCGAACCCACACCCTCTGGCGCAGGAGGCAGGTACACTACCCACAACGCCATTCGGGTCGTCAACATAGTTAATCACAAGGAAAATATGTTTCCTTTTGTTTTTGGTGAGCATGAATAATAGGTTTAAACGAACTTAGTCATCTGTAGCATCACACTGTCGCCGTACACTGTTAAACAAGTGTTTTCGTTATACAAGAAGACTTATCTGGCACAACAAATAAAAAAATTCAATAAAATATTAATTCACAGTACTCCAACTAGCGACCTCCGAACTAAAGTACTACGCTCCAGCTACTAAGCCATCAAATGCTTTATATTACAAGGGTTTTAAAAGTGACTCATGAATAACAAATTCTCAATTAGACGTAAAGGCTATTGAATTAGCTATCTATTGTCGCCCAGTAAGATTGACGACATTATTTCGGTATTTTTGCTACAATGTTGCTCTGTTTTACAATGATGCATCGCTTGTTACTGCTAGTATCGTGACCCATTAATCAGGTGCACTGATCAATTTGACGTTACATGCTAATCTAAAATCTACTGCACATATAAATCTGTTACGCTATTTACAAAATACACCCATAGCATGTCATTACTTTGATAGCCAAAGAGGTCGGCAAAGATGATTTAGTTTTTAATTCCTTCTTTGGTAAATATATACAAATCATAGATATAAAAACACCCAGACAACAAAAAAGATGAGAATATGCTCGTTATACAATATTTCTCCAGTATTGAAGATCGAACCCACACCTAACCTGAGAAACAAGCACTAGACACAGGTCCTCACTACGGCAATCGGTTCTCAAACAGCAAGAAAGAAGTATTGTTTAATACCGCTCTTTCCATTTGAGCTACGAGTTTACGGCATTAACATATTATGTTATTAGTGAAATTTGTTGTGTTACGTTTCGTATGATTTCTTGCATTTGCATCTCTGAGATATGAATGAACTGGTGAGTACTATTAAAGGTGAATATTTGTACCTAGATTATTCTTTATTAGAAAAAATAAAAAGTCTTTCTTTATTAAATTTATTTCAATGTGTAATCTACAACCGTTGTTATAATATCGCAAGAACGTCGCTTCATTGAGAGTCAAATAGCTCGAATCGCTACACAGGGTGAGATAATCATAACCGTAATTACCAAGTATGATGGCGATTCGTCTTAAGGTATTCAGTACCAGCGCATTCGACATAGACATCTGATGCCCATACATGGGCGTCGGCTCACACTTTTCGTCGCGTGGGCCGGCTGGTCGGACGTCGGCGCAAATCTACGTCTTTACAGCGTATAAGCTAAACTAAAACAAGGCGCCAACAATCAGCGCGCTGCCCGTATATACCATCGTGAATCATTCGGTAACGCATGCGGTCTTACTTAAAATTCCTATAGGATGTTGTTCGCGTAATTACTGAAATAAATCATTTGACGTCCATAACCCGGCGCCGTGTCAACGTCTAAAATTAGACCGTTCGTGTGATTCGGAGTTAAAAATGATCCGAGGCTATCTAATGCTAGGGTAAAATTAATTAATAAGAATTTGTTTTAATTTATGCATGTGTATGTCACATTCTTGTGTTAATAAAGAGTATAACTATTAACTATTCAATATTTGAGTTAAGTTTATTATTATATTAAACCATTATCAATTACATTGCAATGTTTTTGATGAATGCTGTTCGGAGCTGTTCACATTTATAACATTAAACAATAACGCTTCACCAACCTTATTGTCAGATATGACAACGGTGGGTGGTAAAGGAGACGTGACACAAAAGCCTACCGCTTAACTGTTGTGCCAAACGAGTCGTTAGACTGTGAATTTATATTCCCAAAGATAGGAAGCAGTATGTTAAACTGCCGTTACAGACCATTAAGAGAGCTGAGTGTAGTGGGAAAAGAAAAATTGCAGCTCTGTACGCGTATCCAGGGACCATGAATTAAGATAAGCTCTAAACAAATTTGTTCTCGGTAACGCGCGTTAATTCGGTCAAATTCTTTGGGCTATTTTCGACCAAGGTCTAGAGTTCACTGCCCCGCCGTATAGGGCTAGCGATTCTAATATGGTTGAAGTGAATTGTCGCAGATAAGGCTGTACACCCGCACTATAATAGCCGACATTTGACATCTAGCATCCAAATTTTATGCTTCACCTTTCCGATAATGTTTCCTTCAACAGCTCACAGATCTAGCATTATCTGAACATACTAAGAAATGTGCTGTGGATTGATTTATTCCACATAATTTGTTTGGTGTCTGCGTAGCGAACTTTCTATTACAGACCATACGTTCGCACAAACATACATTTAGTTGATAATAATACAGATGTTAAAAGCTTTAAGAAAATCACAAAAAGTTGTCATTATCTTTTGTATAAATCTACGTCAAGATAAAACAATTTAGTACATTTTTTCTTCTGTTTATCAACCTATTTACTCTCTTTTATTTTATGTTTAGTAGCTAGTGTGGAGCTTTATAGTGCTTTGAATTAAAACAAAATTAAAGCAGTTATTTTTTTCCCATCAGTATTATGGTACTACACTATTTTTTGTATTGTAAGTACAATCAAAATTCTTTTGTATCAGATTAAAATAGAACAAATTTGACAAATAAATAGTATAACAATATTTTGATTAAATTTTCAATGATGATTTCATTCGAATTTCGACCACTTGGCGAACACTAGTTATGTTAAGAATGCAATTTGTTTAATTCTAATAATGCCTTGTGACGAATGGAGATAATATGTACTCACACGCGTTTGTAAAATGGGCCAAGAATGATGACGCTTCTAGAAGGTTTGTATGCGCGTGCTATCGGCTGTGAAAACGTTCGAATTACGTTACGTACGCGCAAGAATGATTTATGAGGCAGCCAACTGACAGTTTGTTAAACCTTTTATGGGAAATCTTTGCTTTGTAAGCACCGCGACAATACTCGCGCGCAATTTATTTTCGGCTTCAATACACAAAGATAAAGTAGCTGATACGTAAAACTTAAAATCCTCCATTTTTGGATATTCGCCAGTCTTCGATTTTCGTCTTCGATTTTCTTTGTTGCCGTCACGACATAAGTTTATACCTTTTTAAAACAATCGCAAGATAAAAAGATTGAATGGAATGACTATTGTGACGTTGACTTTCACTTTGCGTGGTAGGTGGTATTCGAAATAAGTAGTAAATAATAATGTCTATGTCTCAGATTCATGGGTGCAAAAAATACTGCAAAGCCTTATAAGTTTGATTTCTGGTGATTGATAAGAGCAATCTATTAATTAGTAAGATATACTAAAATATTTATTTTATTTCCATATTAAAAATAGTACACTCATTAAATATTAGAAATAGTAAATCCAACTGATTGCACATACATATTATTAAAACTTTTGTGTTACATTGCAAATATTCAAATGTTTGTATATTTGCCGTAGAATCCACACAGAATATTATCCATTAACTTTTCTAATTATCCAGTTAATTAGACGCGGGGAAAAAACGAGAAAAGCTCGATTATTATCACCTTCCACATCAAAGGAAACTTGATCTCCCGTTTTAAATAGACCATTTAGTTTTTAATCGTCGCCTGTCGAAAGAATCCCATTATGTTGCTACAGCGTCCGCGTTTATTTATTAACGAAGTGATTTTTTTTTTTTTTAATTTTTCAAACAGAGTGTTACAGAAATATCTCAGTGTCAGCTCCAACGTCGACCTTATTTGCTTACTTATGCCGCCTTCGCGTACAAACAATTGGAAGAAAAAGTGCCGGTAACTCAAATTCATGAAAACTATTTTTTTCAAGGTCCGTAGTGAGTTAATTGCGAAAACCTCCGCGGAATGCACAGTATAAACATTTTTATCAGTCAACTGGATAATGTTGCATAATATTTTGCTAAAACGTTCGCGAATCCAAACAACTATGTCATCTTAACAAGAGTGTAAAGTGCGGACGATGTGTAAATTTTCTCTCCGATAAATTATTACCTGCCTGTTTATTGACGTGGCAATGAAGTTCATTGACACAGAATTTATTGATGTAACTTTTACTGTTAGTTTAAAGATTTTCCTTTGAATTATTTCGTATTCTAATATTTAGCGAAAGTGTAATAAAATAAGTGATTTTGGAAGTATTTACATTGTATGTAAATGAATTCAAAAACACAGTTACAGTATTTACATTGATTTATAGTTAGCTGCCGATGTGTAATATAAAAGCATGTATTAAGGGTCAAGGCTCAAGATGTTTGTTTGAATAATAAGGCTAAATCCTTAACTTAGTACACACGAAAGTTTTATTTATATCAAATACTTTGTACCGTGTTCGTAAAAATAGTGTAATGAATTAATACACAAATTGCCGTAATGGGACACGCAGCAACTTCTGTTGTACGAATGGGCAGACTCTATAATGCAAGTCTTTGTGTTTTAGCATTTCGTCTGACGAGTGACGTCACGTCTTTAAAGTCTGACAACGCATCTGCAAACTCGAAGATGATGTTGATGTCCGCTGGTGCTGCTTATCGCTTACAATGGGGTGAAGCATAAAAGGAAAAATTAAACTTCTCACACACAATGCTACAGACGTTAACTGCTAGAACATATATCTAAGATAGAAATGGTACCACTTTACTTTGATGTACCTCGCTGTGCGCCAACTGACTCCGGCACAGAAATTGATCAAACATTTACGTCACTCCTCTTAGCTAGTTGCATCTCGCGCCGAAATTCAACCCCATCTAATGAAGGTGGCCCTGAGTGGTGACTGATGTGTCAAGCGAGCTACGTTCATAGCTCACGTCAGGTGCTAACGGTGGTAGGGCCACGCAACAGCCACGGCTGTTGCACGAATGGGCGGGCCCGTCCGGGTAAGTACCACGACCTCACAGAAGACCAGCGTAAAGTGGAAGTATGACAAATACTTTCGCGTTCTTCGTGAGTGAGGTGGCCGGAGCCCAATTTTTAAAAGGTTGTCAACGCATCTGTAACCCTTGAGTGTGGCAGATGTCCATAGGCGGCGGTATTCACTTAACATCAGGTTAACTTTACAACTCACTTAACAACCGTCTGCTCATTTGACACCTTTTCGCATAAAAAAAAAGGTATGTAGGTACTGACCCTAACTGACTATGGTTATTTTCAACCGACTTCAAAAACGGAGGAGGTTTTCAATTCGACTATATTTTTTTATGTTTGCATCTCAGAATATTCGACTGAGTGAACCGAACCGATTTTGATGATTCTTTCTTTTATGTGAAAGCTGGTGCTTCCCCTGTGGTACCACATTAGTTTTATTGGTACAAGATCTCACGCTCCGAAAATATGTAACGAGTTCCCGAAAATCAATTATAAAAGGAACACAGAGCGAGATATTTGAAGTCGGTTTTGTTTGTCGTTAATAAAAAAATTGTTCATTACACAAGATTAACATGTGATACAAGGTATGTTCTTATAAAAATTTTACTGAAGACCGGGTGACGCAGTTGCTACGCGAGCACGGCGCGGGGGCGGTGGGTTCAACTCCCACACGGGGCATTTATTTCGGAACGGGATACGTGTACCACAGATAATTGTTCCGGATCTAGATGTTTGTTCCCATATAGAATCAGAGCTAGGAGGACAAAATTAATTCTTCTTAAATGTCGTTAATTCTTTTCTGGCAACTAAAAAGGGTGACCATGGGGGAGATTTTATTAAGTAGTAGTAAAAGTCCAATCTAGCTTTGCCTTCTTCCCAGGAGACAAAGTATCTCGAAGAAGATCAATACAAAAAAAGAAATGGCCAATATGATCTCATGCCTAAAGCAATACTAGTTATAATAATATTTTGTTTTCTTAAATATGTAGTACCGTAGAATTTTCTTGAAGAAAAAAGCCTACAATTTTACTTATTGATTGTCTGAAATGTGATTTACGATAACGCTGATACAGACCCATAAAAGAACAATGAAAGCTTTCTTACATTTGTCTACAGAAGTGACTTGTCGATATCAGATATTGGAGATCGACGTAAGCGCGCGTAATCATAGCTTGCGAGCACAGCAGTCAGCTACCATAATTATCAATGAAACATTCGAACGAGATTCGAGACTTAAGTTTCGCAAGCTCACTTAGCCGCTTTAAGTGTCGTTAATCTCAAAGGGCATCGTTGTTTACTCCGGCGGTTGGCTCCACCTTTACCTTATCACCGTGTTCGTGTTCGCCACTGCTGGACTGGCTAATTACGGCTGTCAAATTCTAGTTATCTCAAAGGCTTTATCGTGGCTTGCTTTGCTGCCAAAGCGATTAAGCCTGGCGACGAAAGTTGCTCTAATATCATGATGTTAGAATATCTCTCAATATTTGAAGCTTGTCTTGTATCTTGTATTAACTGATGTTTTTGCTTTCATTCCCGAGACTATTAAAGCTTCATCTGACGCAGAACCGGTGGGCTAGCCAGAACCCACGGTTTGGGCCCTCCGCTCTGGGTAGGGCCGCGCATGTGCTCAAGCGTGCGTTTAACTACGACTGAATATTTGAAGCCTAAAAGTCTTCAATCAATGTGTGTTTTCATAGATGACTTACGGAACTGAGACTTGGGAGGAAGCTCGCTCAGCGAACTATGGAGCCTGTGCTCAGTATTTGTTCTCTTCATGATAGAGTTCACAATGAACACATCCGCAATAGAACTAAGGTTACCAACATAACTCAGAGGATTAGTAAGCTGAAGTGGCAATGGGCCTGTAATATAGCTCGAAGAACCGATATGAACCTATCCCAATGTGTCGATGATGCAGGATGAAGGCTCTAGACTCTAGATCGTGCTTAATAGCATTCTGTGAGAGAGGCCTATATTCAGCAGTGGAATCGAACAGGCTGAAATGGTCAATGATGATGGCATGTTAGCTTAGTTAGGTCCACTTTGCGATCTTTGCGTAGCTGCTTCTTTTCAGTCTTTTTTATATTTACTGATTACATGTAAAAATGTGATTTTAAAAAAATTTAAAAGTAATTATTATTCTGTAAATAGTGAAGCGCAATAAGAAGGTAGAAGGCAATTTTTAATAATTTAATTTTAACAAAAGATAACGTCTCAGATACCATGGATCGAATGTTAATTATATGAAAAATTTAAACTTTCACTCAAACGTGGGAGATCTACACATAGCTATCCTTAGCTGCTGCGTTAATGACACACCCGGCTAAAGAAGAGATATTCTCTTCAATTTTACCCGATAATTGAGGAAGGTAACTGAAAGCCCACTATCTTAAAAATTCGTAACTGAAGGAAAGTTTCGGAACGTTTCTAACACCGAGGATGCCTTTGTCAACTCAAAACGGCTTTGCCATTTACAAAAGGAAGCAGATTGCTCGCCAAATTTTCTTTTTTTTTTTCAAAAAGGGATTCAAATTTTGCTATAGAGAATTCGAATTCCCATCGCAATATCGGTCGTCGCTCCAGCCATTGTGTCATTGCTACCTTTTAATGCTATTTAATATGCTCTTAAATATAAATTAATAATAAATTCTTGCAGAGTATTATGCTCGCAAAATTTTAAACACAATAAATAATGAAATGAAAATATCACATTCATGAATAGCGCACGTAATGCCAATTGGCAGTCTCTACCGGCCACCTAGAACGTGTAATATTTTCAAATAAGATACAGCAATCGATGATAAACGATATTATGTAAATATATAAAATAAAAAGTGTAATATAAGAAGTTATTTAGTTTTTAGTTTTTATGTTTAACACGTCCACTCTTAAATATATATCATAATCAGTTTTCAGTGACCGTTATAATATATCCCAAGAGCACATACATATATGTACATAGTAATTTATCTACATTGAAATAACATTAAGATTGTACTATGATTTCATTTGGCTACGTTATTTTCTCGGTAAACAAGTTTTTAGACGTCATTACCGAATTGTAAATTATCAATTCATATACTCTACTCACCCATTCTTATGTTTTATTCAGAATTTATTACGTTATTAAAGCCGTCCAATGTTTCAATGTTGCATTAATATTCATAGAAGTCATTATTACATTTAGAATTATTGTACATGTATCGAATTACGGATAGAGGATAAATACACGAGTGGGTACAGGTTGGCTTCCGTTCCACCTATCAAGAGCTAAACCTACCGTAATGGACTATTTGCTCAATACCGTAGGTAGGTACTCGGTATAGCAATTTAGCAGGAGTAGCGGTATCAGCATAGATTATAAGGCTCTATGCAAAGTGATCGAGTTTTCTCCAATCTTCTTGGAATTATAGGTGGAAATGTAAAATGCCAAAGGCATTTTTGGTTTAAAGACGTCAATCTTGTTTGATATTATAATCACAAGAGCAACAAATATCTTTATATGATTGCCTTTACTTGTAACTAGATTGACTACTGCTATCGTGTAAAGAGATCTGTAAATTTATTTATTCTAACCCCTACTTTAAAATGTATCATATTTCCTTATTCACGACAACGACAACGATAATTTAAAAATCCCTATCAAAATTAAAAGATTTAAAAAAAATTATCTAATTAGAATTTATGGATCTATAGGAAATAGGTGAAAACAAAAATGACAGCGATTTACTTTTTTATTGCCGCCCACATTTGTGTAATGGAATATAGGTAATGTGTTTTAAAGTGCAGACGTCTACACGATTTCTGTATTATAATCGTAAATTATTTCAGCCGTTCTTTCGGATATACATTATCAATCCCACACAGAAAAATCTTCGAGAGGGGCCACGTGATGTGTCCCGTCAAATTTAACGCTATACATGTTGTTCGATTCTGCGTCACGCTCGTAAATCGTAAGGCAGTAGATGGGGCGCAGTGAGACGGCGGCACAGTCCACACTGAGAGCGCGCCAGCGCGCCACCAACCGTGCATCTCGGCCGATCTCGCCGCGCGTTTCGGAAAATTGGCGCGAAAATGCGGAACTGTCAAAACGCTGGACTGGCGTTTTAATTCCGTTCCCGCAAAGCGACGCGTTTCTATACAGCCAATGGACAAGTGTGAAGTGTTTTTAATTACATTTCTCTGAAAGCTTTGTTGAAAGTGATACAGTAATATTTTTGTAAATTTATTTTTTCTAAATCTGAATGCTTCCTGTCGTACGATTAGGATATATTTAACATAACTTAAAATATTGTGAAAATGTCTATGTAATCAACTCAACTTTTATCATCATATTTTAAAGTGACTCGAATACATATCATACGCTAAATAATAGTCCACGTATTTCTACTCGCTAAACGAGTTTGTAGGACATAACTTTATAATATTTTTCCCTTCTAGCCCGTGTCTTACGTACTCGAATGTCTACAGCATGTGAATAATATGCTTTCATTAGATATAATATATTTATTAGAGACATGTTATTTTTCATAATAAGAATATATTTTCATTACTCTTTAAGAGACTTGAGATATCAAGATAGAAGATATAGAATTATAAAATAAACTAATGATATATACGTTTATAATTATAAACTAATCATAGTTAATAGTGATATGGCCAACTACTTAAAGAAAACGTAAATAACAGCAATTTTTTAAATTTCATTTTATTTAATGAAAGGAAAACATGACCTGTTCTTTGAAAATTAAAATTTTAACCAAAATCCGATAATGAATAAATTTCAGAGGTTGTATTTTACAAACGAAAAATATTTGCTTTTTCCCGAGCCAAAAATACTACGCTTTTATACAAAATAATATACATAAATAATGTTCAAAATCGCGCTTTAAAAAAAGATTCATTCATCAAACGTCGGCAACTTCGGCCTTCTGTGTTACTGTTCTCTTGCTGAGGTACTCCAGATATAGACAATTTCTGAGGATTTATTTCAGTGTCAGCATTTGTTTAAACACCGAGGCTCTCCCTCGTACTCGACTGTCAGTAAACGATGTACCCTAAAAATAAGATACAGTATTACTCACGCCGGATAATTTATTGTTAATTGCAAATTACAACAAATTTTTCAAGATTGGCAAGCAGAATAAGGAGCTTTAACCTGAAGGATCTTGTTTAAAATATTTATTACGCGCTTATGTTCTATTTTGGTCCTCTCGTATTATCATTTTCATTTTAAAACGATTAAAAATTAATAATTAATTCACCCCAAGGTCAGTCGGATCCAATGTCACCTTAGGAAAGGTTTTTATCTCATTATCTGGGTGCCCTTTTGCGTTATCATGGCGATTTAATTGGGTTACACGTGGATGAAGACAGTTCTCCTTAAAACAAAAACCGTGAAACAATTTATTTAATGACTTTAAATTAAATAGTTAAATGAATGACAGCACGGCACAAAAATTTTGTGTAAAAAGTGACAGCTTTACTAAACTAGGCTTAAAATTAAACCGAACACAAATGTACATATATCTGGTAAACCCGATGCACATGTAATAAATAGTACCTGGAGGATCGAGCTTTGCTCGGTTTTTTTTTTTTGGTAAATCGTGTATTTTGGAAATTTCATTTAGATACAAATTACTGAGTAATGAAATATGCATAATATTTTTCGATCTTACCGACGAAATAATATAAAAATATGAACTGGTGTTTTTCACAAAAGAAAGGACAAAAAATAAAAAATAAAGAAAGCAATGATAAATAGGATATAAGAAAAAAAATAAGAAAATAAGTGTGTAAATGATCGTGATACGAACCGCGGCGGTCTGTTTTGGGGCCGCCCGATTACCGACCGAGCTATTATAACATTTCTTTTTTGCGGCGAAATTTACCATCATATTCGAATGATATCTTTCATTCCCTGAAAACAGGGATAAAAGGACATTTTCTAAAAATGAAACCTAGCTAGATCAACTTTTCGAATCTACGCACATACAAAATTTCATGAAAATCGCTGGAGCCGTTTCCGAGATTCCGATTTTATATATAAACATACACAAGATGTGCTCGTTTAAAGTATAAAGAAAAGGTAAATGACATATAATAACGTGTTATATATAATTTTGTTAAAAATAAAAACATTTATATAACATGTAATATTTTAAATATTTAGTAATATAATCATTTCAGTTAGGACGAGCGAAATTTTTGGGAATTATATCTTTTACTTGCATATAATTTTGAAATTGAGTTAGTAGCAAATGTTGGTAAACAACTATCGTTGTTTATGTACAATTCAATATATTGTATTGAAATATTTTTCATTGACGAAATGCTTGCATAGTTGGTACTTAAATGTAATAGTTAAATCTAAACGTATTCGCGACAAAGGATCTTGCCGTATCACCCCCGTATCGATATTGCGACATAATTGAAGATTGTTACATGCAAAGTGGGGTAATTACGAAAACCAACAAATATTGCTGAACTTAATTGTTTACCCACGGCGGTCCTCTGCGTCGCCCTAAGAAAAACAGTTTGCTCGCCCTAAATTAGCGAAGGGACCGAATTTTATCTTGCCCTATCAGTTCTGCCGAACGTTCCATCTTTGGCGTAACGAACAGTCAGAAAATAAACATTGCCTTACAATGATGTCCCCTTTACAGAAATAACGCCGAACAAAAGGCGCGATTCCTATCTATGCTTGGCACATTTCTTTAAATGTTCTGAATATTTTTATTTATGAACTCACGCAGAAGCCCTGAACCATGACTGAAGACAAATTTGGATGACGTTTTCTTCTCAGTTTGCGTATTATGTTGTCTCGTTCTTTAAGTTGATTTATAGACAGAAACCTTATAGAGTTAATTTGGCTTCGTGTACCTATTGCGTTCTAAATATCAGACCTATGGTGAACACAAATTTACCCTTAGATAATTGACTTAGTTTCAACTTCTCACCGTACAAACTCTTATATCAATTTGGCCTTTTTCTCTTTAAATATACATTTCGATAATGATTAACTCCGCAAGCTGGATGTAGTAACCGGTTGTAAAGATCAGAAATTTAATACGAAATTGAAAAACAATAGAACCAAACAGCAGTGATGAGAAGCCTAAATTAAAAAGTTTACAAAAACTTATAATAAAAGCAAAATTAAGCAAAACTTCTATGCTTACTAGGTAACTGATAAACGTATTACAAAGTACTTTCTTCTTATTTTTAGTCTTTTGTAAATCTAATATATAAAATGTCATGGTGTTTGTAATTGAACTCCTCCGAAACGGCTCCACCGATTTTTGTGAAATTTTGTGTTCATATCGGCCAGGGTAGAGAATCAGACAACATCTATTTTTCAACCCCCTAAATGTTAAGGGTGGTCCTTACATTCAAACATTTCTTAACATTCAAACATTACTTCAAACATTTTTTTCTACCCTACAAATAATTTATATGGCATAAAAACGTTTGCCCGGTCAGCTAGTAAATATATTATATAGATATATAAACACCCAGACACTAGAAAAACTCTGTGTCACATAACATTTTATCAGCAGTGGATATCGAACCCACATCCTCTGACACAAGATACAGGTTCACTTTTCACTACGCTACTCGGATAGTCAAGTTTAATTTGACCTTTACAACCATAGGATGAATTTAATTTTAATTTTATAGGTAATTAGCGCCCCGCCCCGAATTCGTACGGGTGCAATGTATTATACATATAAACCTTCCTCTTGAATTACTCTATCTAGAAAAAAAAAAAGATGACTTTGTTTTATATTATGTAGTGATAAGGTAGGGCCACGTAACTCACAATGTGAAGTCGCACAGAGAGACCACAGCCTCACAGAATACCGGCGTGTAGTGGAAGTGTTAAACTTTCGCGGTTCGTCCTGGTAAGTGAGGTAATCGGGCCCACTTTGTTCGGGTTCGTACCCAAAGGGTATAACATGGGACACTATTACTTAGACTCCGCTGTTTGTCTGCTATTATCCATCTAGTAAAATAGCCCTAGCCCGCCCCAATTCTGCAGTTATCTAAAAAAGTAGCACAACTTTGCCTGTTTCAGCTTCAGTGTTTGAATTATTTGTATGAGAGAAGCGGTACATCATAAGCTTAAAATAAACAAAAGGGCGAGTCCGTAGTGACAAGCTACACTGCGTAAATAAGGCATCTAAACATTTTTAAATTTTTTGTATTTAATTTTCAATTATTAACGTAAATTTTTGTGAATTAAGCCATTAGACAAAATCTCACACCCTTTCAGGTCTTCCCTAATAATACTAAAATAATGAATTGATTAGTCGGTGGCGCAGTTGCTACGCTATTGGTTCCGACGTCGGTCATAGGTTCGATTCGCAAGCGGACAAATGGTTTTGTGACCAACAGCTCATTCTAGATATTTGTTGCCGAGACAGGTTGACGTAAGACGTCAAACCTAGACAACATCACTCAAAATATTATTAACTTGTTGTGAAGGCCGTCATCTAGGTGGGATAAAGGCAGAATGATGGTGACAAAATTGGTGAATTCTATTACTGTAAAGCATTATTATTTAATTTTTCAATATTAAAATAAATTCAGGCTTATGTATTATTAAATGCTCAAAACTTTTCCACGTGGTGTGTTTGTTGCCTTACACCATCTTCAAATATGAGATAGTGAATTTGAATGTACGATGATGAAGATGTCTTATCAATTAAAATATGTCGAAAAATCAATGTTCAATCTTAAGTGTAAAGATTAGCACTATAAACGATTTAAATGTCTCATCAAATTCATATTAGTGGCATTCGTTAATTTAAACTTGAGTTTTACTTACAGTCTAGAAATTTGTACTTATAAGTACTATTAGTGATTGAATTAAATAAAATATTTTATTCGAATAAAATTAATCGTCACGCGTATATCAACTTTTACACTAGTACTTCATATTTATTTTCATAACATAAATAATTAGCACTGTTTTTGAAGCTAACAAGTTATCACTGACACTTATTAAAATGCAACTATTGAGATAAAATTTTACAGTTTTTGAAAGGAATAAACAATAAAATAATTTTTAACGAATATACAAAAATCGACGAAATTAAAAAAACCCAGATCTAGTTCTTAAGCTCTTTAAAATTTAAAATATCTAAAATGTAATTTGGAATGTCCAATGTTTGGGCATATTCATACATTTGCATACAAAATTGGTCATCGCCCTTTAAACCTATCGTGTATAGTAAGTTCAACCGCTAAGCCGACAATATTGCTTAAAATATGAAAATACAGCTTTAACTACGTTTATCATAAGCAAGTCAATATACTACTACTACTATATTAGGGTTGGAATTAATGAATGGTTTCTATTATTCTAGACCTCGTGAATGTACGTAAGGAATGAACTTAGTCTAATGTATGCTATCAGATTTTTACAACATACGTCCTCTGTTTGTAATTTTTAAACAAGTTCAGTTAGCTAAACTTTTAATAATTAATGTTATTACGTTTATAGATAACAAATGAGCAATCGTATTACGAAATTCTTTTACATTATCGTAAAATGTTTTTGTTCTAGACCTAGCTCTTGTTGAGAATCAAACTCCCGCCCAGCCATACAGTAGCATCTCTCTTGCCACCCGTTCCTCAAACATCGCACCGTCCCTATTCGGTGAAGTAACGAGGTAATGTTAGACGTCCGGACAACAATTTCGCTGCTAATTGGCAGCACAGACGAATTAAAGGGACAGCCCCTTCATTAACGTGTGCGTTAACGTTCGCGAAGTACCAACTATTTGTGGGGTTACATAAGGTTACGAATAAATTGTCAGTTGTACATAAAGACTTGGTGAGAGATTACCGTTATGAAATTGGGACTACTTGACATTTCCCTTTAGAATGGTCTCAATTTAATACATCACACTCATCGACTATGTCGTAGTATGCTAGAATAATTATTCTAAAGTCCACTCTCACGGTACAATGTGTTCACTTAAAAATTGAACAAAATTGCATTCGTGCGACAACTCGATTACTGATCGTAAACCAGTATATTTATACCGCGAGTATTTGAATAACGAATGCGGTCCGTCATTCGAAATACGTCAACGGAGAGCGCAGATACAGTTTGGCTGTGAAATATAAATAAATAACGGCTTTTTAAAATTAAATTACACGTCTTCCTGTATTGTCTGTACAAGCAGATGGCATTTGCATAAGCAATTCCACCCTTGAAATTTTTAAATGAAGAAGTTACTATTCGTGGACTGTTTATTTACGAATCTCTTCAAAATAAATATCTTTTAACACGTGGCCTAATTTGATTTTCCTCTGATTTAACTTAAAACAAATCATTCCTACGTATAGCTTATATACATTACACAAACTTATAGTCGACAAATTTATAGGTAAAGAAAAAAAATTTATAGACAAATTATAAACTAAAGAATAATTATATCGCTTAGTAAGTAATTTCACAAAATTATGTTTTGACACTTTAAAACCACTGACATTTATATTTTAAATGCCATTCTTCAAATTTAAAGTACGCACATATTTATCAAACCAGCACGAGACAAATGAGACGTTACGTCATAAGTGAGGAATCTGTATAATAAATGTTCTTATCATTTTTCAAGAATCAACAATATTCAAAATTTTTGGGTTATTTTGCATCTAATGTTTATTATTGCTCCGCACTTGTCTATGTTGTTAACAATTTAACTTTGAGTATATCAAATCGAGTTTTAGACAGTTATTTCATTAAATGGGTTAGTAAAAGAAGAGTAACAATTAACAGTTGATGCAAAAAAAAATCTTAGATATAGATATAGATAGCTATACGAGCATATGCAAACTATACCCGGGTTCGAAGCCGAGTGGGTTAAGTATGAAACGACACATAGTAATTCAAAAAAGACAGTTTACCCATGACAATATTGATCATAAACAAACTGAATTTAAATAATAATAATAATAAAGGTGTCATCGACATTAATGTCATCTCTAAAGAAGAAAATCTTTCTCAAATATCTCGATCAATCTCCCAAAGCGCCACTGACAGTAGCGAACTCGCCAGTCTATACCAGTCAAATACATACTTATTGTATTATGTTTTAAAATCCAATCCATGAAACTATAATTATTCACCAACAGACAAAATATATGAACAGAAAAAACTGTACGTTACGTAAATATCGCTTAATTCGAAGATATATATAAGTTCGTAGATCATAGTTCGTAAACGCGCCAAAATTAAGCCATTACAATCATATGCGAACTGAATGTAATTCTAACACAAGCGGACGATAAATTTCAAGTTCGGATAAACAATATTATTAGACGAGAATCGCGTTCATAAATTTCATTTGAAAAATAAATCTTCGCGTAGCTGATCACAGACCACACCTATCACGCTGATCTATTATCGTTTGAGTTATTTCTATTAGCTAACCGTCGACACGGCCAGTTTAAAGGCCTAAACTTGTTTCATATATGCTAATCAGCTGAATAAGGAAGATATTTTTACGATAAGATGAGCCTTCATAAAAAGGTCATCAAACCTCTAGAAATGAAAAATTACTTTCCAGGATGGATTCCAGCTTTATTTGCACTAGATTTCGCCTATCAAATTCAAAATTGATAGAACGAAAACCTTTGTATTGGTTTAAGCATTGACTTAATGTCAATTCTAATAGTACTTACTGATCGGACCGAAAGTTTTTGAAAGAAAAATCTAATGTAACAAATAATGAAAATTTTATGACGAACGTTAAACAAGATGATGATATTACATTTGCCACAAATCGACCGCGAACCCAAAAGCATTTCAACGCGCCAAACATTATCTGATTTATGGATTTCCGAAGGAATGCGCTCTAAACAAAAATGATTGTAATAGCATAGTAAAGTATTATGAGAACAAACAATCAGCTATGTTGGAAATATGCCAGGAATCTGCCTTTTGCCTCATTCATGTCCGTCATTCATAGAAGTTGTATAACTAAAATCTCAATCATTGTCGAACAAAAAAAATCGATACCGTTCAATTATTACAAGCAATGATCGCCATAATTTTTTTAAAGATTTTATGAAGTAAAAGTCACATAGTTTTACTGTAACTGTTTAACATTAGCCACGTTTGTTTCTGCTCTCTAAACAGTTCGCGCGTTGTTTAGTTACACATCTTATCGCTTGTAATTAAACAACACATATTCACCAATTCCACCATTGTGGTTGGAGTTGTTGAATATTTGTGGATTGTGATCCATATTGCGAAGATTCTAATCAGAAGTAACAAATATACCCAATCACAATCCCGAGTCCATACGTTGTTATAACATTTTCATTTCTAAAAATAAACGTCAATCATTGCGCACGCGGCTCGGTTGAATAAAAACGTAATCAATATACGCTATTCGCAGACGTTGTAAAATTTATTTTTATTCAGTTATAAAAGTTGTTTAGTTAACTGTGACTCGCCCTTGAAATAGCTGACTCGTTGACTTTCAATTATTCCAGCGTTAAAAGAGTTTAGGTTCGTTAGTATGAGCTTCGAAAATTCTGGTAATAAATAAAAACAACGCTTTGATAGATATTCGCTTTCTCAGTTACAGATTTGATTGGAATAAATGTTTCTTAGATTGTTTTTGAGAATAAATATTTTGTATCCAAAAATATTTTGTTTGGAAAGAACGTGCGTACTACGTCGCGATGCCAGTATCGCCGCAATAGCTATTATCTCGCCTTCGTATGTTTACTCGGGCTCAATGTTTTATTAACATACAGCCTATCTGTGCACGAAAAATGTGCGAGTATAAAAAATTTCGGAATATTCAGATCCAATTTAAAGTAAACGGAGTTTTATCCGTTAAAAGTTATCCTTTAGAGAATTATAATAAGCTAATAAATTGTCATAATTCTTAAAACAAATTAAATTTTTTGATTATTAAATGTCCTGAAGTTGTTCGCGTAATAACCGTATTCAATCGATTGTTTTTGGGGTGAAGCAATAAAGTCTGGCTCATTTGCAAGTTTGCATTGAGACTCTGATTTTCGCACATCACTAACGTACAGATTAAAATGCTTTTGTGTGTGACCTCATTCGTGTAAAGTGTTACAACACTATTATATTTTCCAAAGACACTTCGTAAATAGGTTGTCCTTAAGCTTCACTATTGTAGTATGAACCCATGTCGAGCATACCACGCATTCTTTCTCGGAAACCAAGTTGTACAACAGTGGAAACTCGATTTCAATCTGTTCGGCTTTACGTGATCCGTGCACAAATACACAAGCTGACAGGAATTCCAAGTTTCTGATTTAATTCACGTATCTCCTATGGTCGTAGCTTCGTTAATACCCAACGGCGTAGTTATTGTTAATTTTGATATTCTCTCAGGAATAATAAGATATATATATATATATATATATAGGTATTTTATTCTTTAAGAAATTTTCAATGGTTCGCGTATATACGAGTACGAAATCATTGTGATAATACAATTTATTACACTTGTAATAAATCTATGGCCAATGATGTAGACTAAAGTTATTTAAGAATGTATTAATAAGTCCTCTCATATCTCTTCGCAATTCTTTAACAAGAAAACGGTCTCTTCACATATGTCTGAAAATTGTGATTGAACCATGACATTAACAATTTCTAGTGATACCTCATCATGTGCTTAGCTGTTAAGGAAAAATTCACATAAAAACTTGCATATTGTCGAAACAATAATGACAATAAAAATAATAATATTGCGAAGTTATATAAAGTCCGATAATCCGCGGTGGGTCGATGGTAGTCTGTAATAATACCCTCTGTACAGAGCAGGCCTCTGTCCAGCAGTGGGACATCTATATGTCCCACTGCTGGGCAGGGGCCTGCTCTGCTCTTTCAGAACATCAAAAACAAGTAAAAGCCTATGCTTTTACTTGTTTTTGATGTTCTGATACCTCTTGATACGTGCGATCAAACTGTGACATTTTTACATGATGGGACGATCAAAAACAACAACATCA
The DNA here is from genome assembly GCA_933534255.1 of Iphiclides podalirius. Classification (NCBI taxonomy): domain Eukaryota; kingdom Metazoa; phylum Arthropoda; class Insecta; order Lepidoptera; family Papilionidae; genus Iphiclides; species Iphiclides podalirius. Next base: position 7,137,522 of record OW152826.1, on the reverse strand, counting down.
GGAATAATTAATTACGCCAATCGCAAATATGATCCTTGTGTAACAAAGTACGTTATCCTTATCAACCAACGTCAATGTTCATATCAATCCCCGTTCGTACTTCGCGATTTAATGGCAATTCAGGGTCAACTGACTGGTTCCAACTGAAGAATACTAGGTATACCCAACGTATTAGAACGTTCGCGGTAGTCAATTAGGCGGTTCATTCTAATTCTCCTGTAAAGTGCGTTAATAATAGCAATTCTTGACTAACCTCTGATCAACAGAACTTTAGATTATCATAGTAAACGCCATGACAAACTCTTGACTTGTCATTCATTAGCTCCCTGGTAATGAACGCATCGTCTTTAACGAACGAACTTTATTCTATAATAAGTTTAACAGTCACAAAAAATAATGTGTTCTCAAAAACTGTTTATATTAAATTTTCCGAAGATTAAATTTCATTGTATTATTATGGATCGGTAGAGCTTGTTAAGTATTATTTATTTATTTTAAAACAGGAAGCATTCAGATTATTTTATTTTGATTTATAAATAAAAGAAACTCTGCGAGAATAATACGCACTGTTCTTTCCGGACAAATTAATATTTGTCTCGTGGAAGAAAAGAAGAAATCGGTGAAACGAAGAAAACCAAAATGACGAATATTTCACTAATACTTCTCCTGATATTTGTGATGGTGAGTAAAAAGGATCATTTTATGCCATTTCATCCATTTAGTTTCAAACACAGTGACAAGGCGAACGTCCAAAATCATTATCAATGAGTAAATTATTGTAAATTGCCACGCTGTCTAGACGCTCAATTTCCAATGATTGTGGTCACCTAGTGTTGATTAGGAAATTTGCGAATGTCATGACACTTGTTATAGATACGTGGTGTCAATTTGTGTGACGCGTCCCTCAATTTACAACAATTCCCGTATCAATTTTATAAGTCCATTGCATATAATATAGTGATTTAGATCCAACACATATGCAGATGTATAACTATTCAGGTGGTAATTGTATCGACCTTGTTTCAATAAACAAAACATGTAACGCACACAAAAAGTTTTAGTTCAAAATTCGTTTGAGAAAACCCGAGAATAAATTTACGCGCGTCGCCTCATTTGCTGGTCGTAAAGTTTGACATTGAGATTGTTGGTTCGTTTTTAGTACCAGGAAATCAACATTATTGTAGTCAAATACCGCGGTGGTTCTAAAGCATTATTCAGTGATTGCTTTACGAGCGATGCGTTCCTTGTTTTAACTATATCATCCGCTATATTTAATAAGGCGTGTTGGCGCCATCCCAGTCACAGGATATATTTGGTCTTCACAGGAGAATTCAATTAAGTTATGATTGGGATAGCTAAGATTCAAAGTTATTGGTAAAATACGTAAAGATTATCATTTATATAACGAATTGTAATGAATCGTAATCGTAACGAATTGTAATGAATCGTAAATCTTATTTTAAAGGGGAAGGAAAATATGAACATATTTATGGCTTAAGCTATTGGTTGTGATTAGAAATAAATAATTTATTCGATTTGAATCCATAATCTCAACTGGTCTTATTAACGCTATTTTATTATGAATAATAATTGATCACCTGCTAACACTTATATAAGGTACTGCACCTTTTAATGTGTGAATCGTAAATTATTTTGATAACGATCTCTGGTTAAAAGTGTAACGACTGGCAACCCGACCCATATGCTAACATTGCTAATCTCGACTTCAAAAACATTGGTATGGGGTACGAAAAAAGATTTACCGCCGAGTTGATTTAATTAACGGACAGCTATGTAAGCGATGTGTGTAATTTCACGCGCATCCCATACTAGGCCGCACATTATAATATCTGCCTGTATTTACACATTTGCAATAAGTATTATTGTATTGCACGATAAACACGATTCGACCCAGTTGGTCGATGTAAGCTGCACATGGGTGTTTGCATAGTCGCCTCGTCGCACCGAGCCACCTTTGTCTCACTCGCCGACTGAGACTGAATGGCTAATTTAGAATTCCACTTATCTGATTCAGTTGTTCAGTCGACCTGAATATTCGGTCACATAAATTTCATGCCCGCGTCACTGTCGATTGGAATTCCATTGTTTCTTTAACAGACATTATCAGGATTATACAGATGCTTCACTGGAGTCTGTGCGGCTCCCAGTTGGTATCAGCTCATTGGGTTACGGACCCAGGCTTTTAGTTTAGGTGTTAGTTTATCAAAATTTGTTTTTTTTTTTAAACTGGATGACGTTTATTTCTCACTTACCACATTCAACAATCTTTTTCGTAATTACTCGTAAGACTTCAAACTAATGTATTTGCTCCGATTTATTCTTTATACGAACTAAAGTATAAATCTGCGATGTATCGCAATGAAAATAATGTATTATACTGAAAATAAATTAAAATTATAGTTAAAATATGTAAAAAAAAGGCAGACTTATTAATTCTCACTTCTCATTAATGAGTTTTTGCGCGTCTTGATGTGTAAATTCTTTGCTAGTCGCTCTAACCCTTGGCTTTTCCTTTCTGCCGCTTAGCTTAGTTGGTACAGCGTCTGGGCGCAAAACCAGAAGACGCGGGTTCGAATCCCTCAGCGCCATAAGTTTTTGTTCATTTATCTTTAAAAAAAACACTATTAAAAATACCATATAGTTTTAATAGAAATATAAATAAAATAAACAAGACCATGATGGTATTAGAATCGATTATAGACTAAAATCTATTCCTTGTTGATTATTTTTTTAACGAAAACTAAATTATTTACCTTGGTCTTACTACCATACCTATGTAACTTAGAGTTAATAAAATAGAGACGTGGACTCTATCTCTGAACTAGACAGGTTCGCTTCATATTCGTTCTAATTTGTTTCAAAAGCAAAACATTACAGAGCGTGTAAATTATAATTTAGATGTCCATATGTAGTAAGCATTATCTAAATAGATGGCACGAGTGATTTCCATTTGTGGTCATTGGCTAAACATATACACACATATTAAGCCGCTCAGTCCTCCCATTTCTAAACAATTTGATGTATTGATGAATATTTTAACCACCACCGGTCCGTAGGGAGCCGCTAAACTACCTCTGAATAATACCCCCGAGCCGGGGAAGTCAACTAAGCTAATAAATTTATAATTCCCAGCCAGCCAACCTCATTGCATATGATAATGGAAAGTCAACTAGACTGGTCTAGTTACAATAATAAGACGAAGCCGCGCTGTAATTTCTGTTAGTAGTGATAGCCGTCGTTTAAATTCAATTTTAATTTGGCCCGAAACAATGTAATGCAATAGTGCACCTTTGTTCTCGGTAACTTGAGTTCTAATTGCGTTAATCTCCTTAAAAAAGATGCATAGTCTAACTTACCAACATTTGACTTTATGTTAGTTAACGTTAAGCTGGAGTTTCCTTTACAAATATACGAGTATTTACCTAACAAGTGCGTTAACCTACGACACAGATGGGTTAACGGTCAAGTACCAGCCATTATGTTAAATAATAAAATGGCTTCCGTGTATGTAATGTTGAATTATCGCCGTATATACCTGAATATTTATAGTCACTGACATGGTCATCTCCAACTTTGTTCCCACCTCACCGCCAGTTTTTATCTGTGACTCCTCTACTATCGGGTGGCCGAAATGCTCGTTTGCCTCCTTTTCTACAAAAAAAAAATATTTCAGTCATTGACAACGTAGTACAGCATATACTGCAGAAACATTGTACTGTTATTTTCAATGGTCGTTTTAGCCGCAATGTTGCTGCATATGTCCAACAACCTTGTGATCTTTTGTTGACATTTATGACACATACCCCGGTCTATGAGTGCAATTACATACCCTAAACGTTTCGGCCTCGCCCGTGCTTGTGAGCTTTGTACCATACAAGACAATTGCTTGTAATAGTGTACCATCGTGCACTAAAATTGAGGGATATACTCACTCCAGATGTATAAGACTCGAAGTCAATGTATCCAACGCTCGGTGTAAATGATTCAAGTAATTTAGCTTACTTCGAAAATGTAGAGTAAAGAATTTTTATTGGCCGTATCGCGGTCAAGTCAAAGCCTTTAAATTGAACCGACGTCGTTACCATTTTAAGCATTAATGTCTCCAAATAAATTCGTCCGAAGCAAACAATAATAAGTGGGATTTATGTGGGCGTATCACGCTTTGGATGGTACTGTACGTAGAGACAAATGTTTCAATTCATTAAGTAGCAGGTTTCTTTGTTGAAACCTGATATTACAAATTTATTTTATCCCCCAATATCTATTAATTAACTACAGTCGACCCAAAAGCATTTTTAAAGAACCAAGTAATCGCATTTCATAAAATTCCTGGTGAAAGTATTTCAATAGTTAATTGAAGGCACATGATCTATTTCCCACCAGGCAATTTGAAAATAGCTAACTCAAATATATCCAACAGGCACGCTATTATAACAGTAGTAGTGACAAATTAAAATGACATAGTAAAAGGCTTTTATACTCATATTAAAATAATTCGATTAGCAAAATTAATGTTCTATATTATTGCTACAATTTAATTCTAACACTTTTTAAAAGACTTTATTAACATCTCAATTTCAAAATATGACCTATTTATACAGAAATCAATAAAGAACTCGTTCCCTTTCCCATTATACACTTTTATATTATCATCCTTCGATGCCACTTTCGCCTAATCGTCATTCATTGGTCGTTTCTTAACTGCATTCCGGTTTTAAGTAATCATCACATTACCGCCCGCAACTGATTTGAGCTTTCTATAGAAATAATTGACGTTCGAACAATTAGAAAACGGGAGTTCCGTACGGCACCGTAGCCGAAATGTTATCGTCACTTATGATTGTGTAACTTTTATGATTACGACAGTAGAACAGGACACATCTCTCGTTTCAAATATTCATTGTCAAATGTTATTTGTAAGGTATTTCATGCTGGAAAGTATGTACAATTAATGGCGCCAAGCAACACTAAAAATGCCATAAAGTACATGCAGAGATTTTCGCCACGTTAGGTCAGCAGTCGCTCAGCGCCGAGGTACAGGCTAGGCGCCTCGTGCGCCAGGCCACCTCAAGTCCGTCGGATCTGTAAAGGCCCCTAAGGCCAACAGTGGCTCATCCAGCCCAAAAAAAAAAAAAAAAAAAAAAAAAAAAAAAGTCGCTCAGTTTAGTTGGTAAAGTCTAGTCGCATGACCCTTAATCTTATCGTTTATAGACAAAAAAATCACAATTTCAGTTTTATTGACTCAAAATTTAAACGATTGATTCTGAAAAATGGACCGCTTCACAGGACAATACATTTTAAAACAATCATTTCGCTTTTCCTTAATACAAAATAATTATTTTAATTACACATTTACAGACACGTCGCATTCGAGGGCAAAATAGAAACATCAACATATGTTTACACGTAACAGTTGCCCAACGTATATAAAAAATAAAATAAAAGTCGCATTAGCTAAAAGCCAGATTCGTTACTTCAAATGAATCATGGCACTCTTAAAAAATAACAAAGTTCCCGCGCGTTTGGCGATTGAAGCGGCTCAGGCGCCGCCCAACTCAAGATTTAGACGTCGTTATCTTGTTGCGGGCTCATAAAATTGACATTACTATTCACTAATGTTCCACACGCATTAGTGTCGCATTAAACGTTACGAAATGATGTAAGCGTGCATTATGGTCAAATGCATTTTTCTGTTGGCGCTGTTTTTTTTTCTGATGTGCAATGTTTCTTAGGCACTTGACGCCGATGTGGGATACGAGTTAATGCTACCGTTGCGGTCTATTTGATGACACTTGAAACGTAAACGTCGAGACAGCTATAAAGGTCGTGAATAAATAAGGTCACAGCGTTTACGGAAACGGTTTCTGCTACTACACGTTTTTTTGGGGATAATTTTAGATTTTCACGAATGACAGCCATGTTGCGCTCCATGTTTAATATGACAGCTTTAAAGTTTACGATAACAACAACTTTATTATTTTATTAAGCCCCTTAATCGATAAACAGGCGTCGTATAATTTATCAATTAGTCAGGCTAATACTTGTGATGTTAATCAAACTACTGTATGTTGAAAACATCCGCCACATAACTTACTACTAAGTAAAAAATACACTAGACTTAAAAAAGGAAGAATCATTAAAAAATACTTTATGTATTTTTATTACTAATATTTCATTATTTTCGTTTATAATCCAACAGCAATAAATATATATATAATTAATTTATGCACAATCATAGATGCAATATTTATTAAATCCTCAGCATGAAACTAAAACACATACGGTGTGATATAATTCTTCTTACCATAAGTATATGACGTGAAAACAGCTATATTTGAAACAATTTGTTAGATTTAAAACTAACGTTAGTGAAATTTTAATTAGGTTTATTTTATTTAACATATAACAACAACTAATTACATCTCGAGTAAAAATGTATCCTACTGCTATTACTTTTAAAAGCAGGGATTACGATTTTTTTTTCTATTTAATACCCTTAATTTATTAGATTTTTATGTTTCTTATCAAAAACAAAATTCAATGACAAAAAGACAGAACAATTATTATTAAGGTGTAACTGACACTATATTGTGTATACGATGGGGAATAGACAAGTTCTGTCCGACTCACCTACCACAGAGCAGCAATTTCTTGGACTATCCATTATAATCAAGCAATACGTGACCCTTATCTTACACCGTCTGTACTCTGGCAAATTACGAAAGTGGTTCATTAATTTTCCCCGCGTTCAATCTGAAGCGGTATATTTACATTCTACAGCAAATATATCAGCGTATACAAAATAGATTCATACAAATGCCATTTCGCCTTAAGACAAAGAACAAAGAAGCTATCGAATTAACTTATCAAAGAAGCAATAAATATGCATTTTCATTATCTAGGTTTAGGTTGGAAATTTATAATTTTATAACTACTTCGATACCATGACTAAAATCACTATAAAAATAGTACAGACACAGCGAACGCGGTTCCTTGAGTTTTTCGTACGGACCCCTAAAAATCAGAAACCCAATTAATCCCGAATTCATTAACAAATATGAACGGATTGATAACATGAAATAAATCAGTGTGCTCCTCTAATAGAATCCAATTAACGCACTCATTAATATATCAGATACGAGAACATCAAGTTCCATAAATAAACAATATCTATTGAACTCTTAACACAAATACTTCCCTCGCGCTTCGATTTTTTATTTATATCCAACATCAATTATTGCTAACATTAATCCATGCGTTTACACTTATATTTCAAACAATGTGAGAAACAAATCCACCAAGATTTATGGGTTTATCGATGATTCCATTATCTAATTTATTGCCCCAAAGTTTGTTATGGTAAATTTAATGTGTAAATGAAAGCTAGTGCCACAACTAAGATTATATCAATATCGGGAGGTCACAGTGAAGAAAGTATTCCATTCCAATTTTACGTTTCATACATATGTGTATTATGTGGCACCCATGAAACATCCTGACATCTTAATCCGTATAATAACATCCCTAACATAAATCAGCTGGACAGCTCTTGTAAATTTGCATGACTAATCTAATATTGCGTGATGTGTGTAGGCGGATTTTTCGAAAGTTGTGAGAGGCGTTGTGAATTGATAACGTAGTGTTTTAAAGGTTTATAAACAATTAAAATCCAGTCCCGCAAGCCTCTCAGAATTCGGAAGCAACGAGCATTGTTTATATATAATATATATATATATATATATATATATATATATATATATATATATATATATATATATATATATATATATATATTTATATATATTTTTAAAACGTACACGGCAGTCGAACCTTAGTTCAATAGAATAGACTCACTGGAATTTTTCCAGCGGAATTGGAAGGTAAGTAAAAAGATAAATAAGAAATTGGTATGTAAACATTGATGCCGTATTTGTAAATTAAAACAGCAGCCGGATGCGGAAAGCGGAGAACCTCGTTTGGCCGAACGCGATGGAGGCTGTATCAAGCTGTTGATTGATATAGGCCGATGATCATAATGATTTTATGTGATAGGAGAAAGCGTATTAGCTAATTTTAAATTATTACCGCCCTTGGACATTTTAAACCTTAAAGAATGCCCCCAATTATCTCGCTCATCAGACAAAACGCATAAGTATAAAAATACCACTAATAATAGTATAGTACATTCCCGAATGAGTCTGCCTATTGTGCAACGACAAAAGCTGCAATTTATCAATCGAAACATGGATGGTAACATAAAATTTAATAAACCGTAAGGTTAAGCCTTAAACATTGCTTGATGTGCTCCTATTTTCGTCCAGGTGGTGGGACGCGAGAGTGTGCTGGCGTCCACCGCCACCCGCGATTTCCGCTGTGGCCGCCGTCTTGTCTCTGGACTCTTCAGTAGACCCCGTTTGCCCCTCGGCTACTCCTACGTGACCACTATCCCGCGTGGTGCATGTCGGCTCAACGTTTCCGAGGTGGTGCCCAGCGAAAATTACATCGGTACGTCTGTACACGTAAATACTTATATCAACACGAAAACGATAAAGATAATACGAAATTCCTTCGATGAATGATTAACCTAAATAACAAACGCAACCATACTTTTCGTCAACGTGCACTCCATTTAAAATGTGGAGCAAAATCTGTACGGTTATTACTTTAATATTAAAGTGATTTGGATCACAAATAGTGGGTCACGGGAGATCTTAATAAAGAGATGAAGTGCGCGCTAGTGCAAAGATCGATGTCGAATCGATTAATCGAAATTGCACACGCGCACCGCCGAGTTCGCCGGCGCATCCCCTCAATAGAGGCGCCTACGCCGCAAATTGTGAGATAAATGGAGATAGCCGCTTTTGCAATTGGTGTTTAATTATTCGCATGACGCAAGCTGTAGCAGCTTTGTTTAGGACGTCGATTTATGCTTGCTTGGTCTTAATATAAGATGTTGTAGTGCATTGATTGAAATAATTTTACTCACAATTATTTTTTTAGCGTTAAGGGTCACGAATGGCTCTTATATTATGAACGGCGAGTTTGCTGTCAGCGCGCCCGGCACATATGAGGCGGCTGGTGCGCGCTTTCTTTACTCACGTGCTGTCGGTCTTGACAACGTTTTCGCTATGGGGCCCATCCATCACCCCATAGACATCATGGTAACTTTACCTTTAATCGTGCATTATTTCAATCAAACCCTGGAAGAACCAGCTATTATATCCACTTCTATTTCAGGTGCTATACACGCAGCCGAATCCGAATATAAAATACGAATACCTAACTGATTCCACGCCCGACGACACGCCCAACGAAATCCCGTCCGCGAACAGCGCAACCGCACACCACCAAACTTCCCATCACCACCGCCACCACAACGCAGAAGCACACACGCGGGCGCTCGACAAACCCCAATCGGAGCCGTCGCTGTCGAAGCAGCCGGACTTCACGTCGATCGAAAGCCAGTACCAGATCGACAGCAACGTCATCGGCGACAGGAAGTTCATTTGGAAGGTGATGTCGTTCACGCAGTGCTCGCGCACTTGCGGCGGGGGGCTGCAGATAGGGAAGTTCAAATGCGTGGAGGTAGGTGCGAAGGAAGACCGGGAGGTTTCGCCGGCGCACTGTACCGGGAGTCCGCCACCTTCGCGGCGACGCCGGTGCGGCACCGCTGCTTGCCCGCCGCGATGGAGGGCTGCCGCCTGGGGACCTTGCCCCGTCTGCGGGCCGGCCCATCGCACGCGAATTGTCGGCTGCGTCCAAGACCACGCCCGCGGAATAACAAAGGTGCTGCACAAAGTTCCTCGCGACTACCATAGCCTTGGAATCCAGTCTGATTTGCTATTGTTGGTTACAGATAAGCGATCAGAAGTGCCCTCTCCCGATGCCAGCGAGTAGCGAGCCGTGTGCCATTCCGAACTGCGATGGAACAGCACTCGCCGCTAATACGGAGTCACGCCTAGATTCGAGACGGCAAGTGCGACCGAAAGATCGCACTGATACGTTCCGCGAAGGACCAGTCATTTCTCTGGCAACTAATGTCACAGAAAATGAAATCAGTCCCACCATGGAGTCATCTTTCAGCTACAGTGCAGCTGGGGGATGGCTATATACGGAATGGTCTGAGGTACCAAAGCTCTTTGCTATTCTTTACTGCTTTTATTTTTCTTTCGTGTTCGTGAAGTGAATAATCTTGAGGTGAATAATGTTTGAATTTTAACGACCGTTAATACATTTGGAGACTTTCAAACTTTCCTTCAATATAATATCATTTTAGTGTGTCGGGTGGTGCGTCGGCGGAGGCGTTCAGTCCCGAGGCGTGAGATGTGCAGATCCCACGGGCTGTGCCGCCCACAGAGCGCCACATCCTTCTCAATCGTGTTCACCGAGGAAACAATGCGATGCTCAGTGGTTCACTGGTAACATTTCATCTTCGCTTTTTGATCTAGTTCACAGCAAGTAAATAGACCATCAAAAACTTATTCCGACTACTTGCTTTTTCACTGGAGTTTTATTTCTCATGTAAAAATATAAGTATAAGTTATAAAAAATAGTATCATCTTTCTACGTGTGGATTCCTTTTTTTAAGTATTTATTTCTTATGTCTTAGGATATTCCATTGTTTTGCATTATCTTAGAAAGACAAAACAAAGTTAAAACACGAACTTTTCAAATAAGTTGTTTAATTTTATATGCTGTTTAGGGGAGTGGTCGCCATGTTCGGCGGCCTGTGGGGGACGTCAAGTCCGCGGAGTCATTTGCGTTGGCGGGAACGGCAGAAGATTACGGGACGGTTCGTGTCGGGCCCCACGTCCAGAATCCGAGAGGGCTTGCGGGGGAACCTGCGCCCCTTCGTGGTACCTCAGTGACTGGGGAGAGGTAAATATCATGAACTGAACATTACTTCCTGACAAACTATTAACAGTCGTATGACTGTTAATAGTTTGTCATATGTTTGATATATGATAAAACTACTTCAAGATATCAGTCATCTTGGTTCCACATAAATGTAACTTTACTTGTGGCCAAGAGTTTTCGAAACTATTTATACAAATTCTAGTGAGGTTGTGATTGCTTTCAATTAATGTATCACCAAAAACCAATCTCGTACTTCGTAATGAACGTTTTTTGAATAAAGGTTGATAAAAAATTTATCATATATGCCTTGAGTTTCAAGAAATCACATTTGCCTAGTGTAATAAAAGGACGGTACGCTATAAAATCGTTTTGTAGCGATATCAATTTGTTTTCAAATGTATACTTAAAAAACTAAGAACAAAGTTCACCGGGCTGTGTTTAGTTGGTCTAATAAAATAGGCAGCAAATTAGGATCCTTTCCTTGACCCAGTTCGGTGCGCATCGATATAAATTGTCCAGTACACAATTGTGACGAAAGCAATGCCACTACAACGTTTGTTCCGTCCATCAACGCACCACACTTAACCATATTTACAACTGAAATAACGCACGCACCTGTTACGTATTACGTTCTCGACTATTAATTTAACTGTTTGTACATGCATAATAGGAACAATTGATTCGTCCACGAACGTAGGCAGACACGTGGGCGTGTGTATTTGTGCACTTTGTTTTACGACACTCGTTTGATACACGTCGATCAATCGACTTTTCATGTTCGATAGACATTTATGGCGGTTTGACACTCGAGATGTGAATTCTTAATAAGCTTTGGCTTTTCTTTTGACGGCTGCCGCCTACTTTCATCATTTTTATAACCTCAAAAAGAAAAGTAAAATTTATTTGTACTGACCGCTAATGGCGTGATGTAGTAATTCTCAATTAGATATACTTAAACGGAAAACGTAAAATTACAGAATTAATTATTAACGGAATTGGGAAATTTGTTTTTTTTTTTATTTAAACCTGAACGTAGTCGTAGGTGCCAGGTTCGTTAATTTTTTTTCCTAAATTATTCATTTTTATAGTCTCGGGTCTCAATTAAAAGTTTGTATTTATATGCAAACTTATTACACAACATCCACGTATATCACTCAATTCCACGTATTGCATAGTAAATATAATGTAATACCCCGAGTATTGGCGAAAAATCAAATATATAAAATTCTCGTGTCACGGTGTTTGTAATTGAACTTGTTGGCGCTGGCAACACTGTATACCGGATATGACGTTATCTACTCGAGCCATGGTCGCATGTAGCAGCGGTCAATTGGATTTCGGCTGCGTTCCCGGACAGTGATACAACCGCTATTGCTACTTGTCGTTAGTTAATATTCAAGTTCAGAAATAGTTAAAGTATTAGAATCAAGGTAAAACGTTAGAACTCTTATAAACTCATCCGAAACAGCTCGACCGATTATCGTGAAATTTTGTGTGCATATGGGCCAGGGTGGAAAATCGGACAACATCTATATATTTTTTTCTTCCCTACAAATTCCTTAGAAATGATTTATACGGCAAGACAACGTTTGCCGGGTCAGCTAGTTATTACATAAAACTATACCTATATGTGAAAAAAAACTTTTAGGTTTCCGTACCCAAAGGGTAAAACGGGACCCTATTACTAAGACTCCGTTGTCTGTCTGTCTGTATAACAACAAATACTAAAAAAAACTGCTATAACAACAAACACTAAAAAAACAGCATAAAAAATATTTAAGTGGGGCTCGCATACAACAGATGTTTTGTATGGAACCCTTCGCGCGCAAGTCCGACGCGCACTTGGCGGATTAAAGCATAAAGATTGAACTTAGGCGACGTTAGCGTGTTGTCCTTTCAAATGGACGCTCTGGACACCGCTTGGAACCGCCCTTTCGTTTGCTACCCGCTGTCTTCTTCTTTATTTAATAAATGGCTTCTCTTAATAGAATTCTGCCAATATCATGTCAGTCAAGGGAGTGACGTTTACTTTGAGATTTCCAAGCTATCCGCTGTCGTTAATAAGAATGTGGCGTGCCAGTGCTCCGGGCCCTGCGAGGCGGGGGTGCAGACGCGGACGGTGTGGTGCGCGCGCGGCGGGGAGGCCGGAGCTTCGGGCGCCGCCAGGGACGTCGAGTGTCCCGGACTCCGCCCCCTGGCGAGGCGCACGTGCGTGCCGGCCAGGTGCTCCACCAAGCCCGAAGTCAAGCCCGCCGTCATCACCCCAGTTTCGGGTCAGCAACGCAACATCGACTTACGATAAATTCTATCTCTACCAACACTCTCCCCACTCAATTCGTAAGCCTATAAAAGTGATTTTATAAATGACGTTAGGATGAAAACGCCGCGTTCCAGGGCGGTTATCACCTCCCCCAGCCACCGAATAACCAAGCACAGTCAACGGCCATCGGGTTACGGTCCGCACCGTACCTCGATGGCCCGTAGCCGACATGCCATAATTAAGCCACGCACGAGTACATGCGCGGCGCTACCCCCGTGGGCTCTGGCTAGCCCACCGGTTCAATGAAGCTTTAATAATCTAAGGACTGAAAGCGTAACATCAGTTATACAAATACAAACATGAAAGGACCAAAACTCTAGTCTTTATTTGGACTCCCGAAAGAGGCAGGTTCGAATCCCGCTGCGCTGAAAGTGTTTGTCCGTTCATCATAATTTATATATAAAAAAATATTTTTATAATTTGTACCGACTTTCTTAAATGTCTAAGAATTTTAAACGTACTATTGATACTGGTTTAAAAAAGATCTAGGCACCAAAAATTCAAACAATTTCCTCTCTATTCTCAAACTCAAAATATATTAAATTATTGATATACCGAAATCTATGTATATATCGAAATAAAAAAAATATATGTTTAATGTAGACAAATGTTATATTCCGACAATTACAGATCCTCAGAGAGTGACGAGACACCAAAGTCATAACACACAGAATTTCAAGGAGCGATCGCCAGCCGACGGTTAGTCTTATTTTAAACTCATCTGGACGTATTTCGCTATAAAATATAACATTAAAGTGGTTTAATTACAATTAGTTTAACTAAACTAAATATAAAACTGGAGCTAAGAATCAGACTATTATTATTGATGAGCCAGTAGGCGTAGTGGGTAGTGAACATGCCTATTGTGCCAGAGGGTATGGGTTCGATCCCCACTACTGAAAAAATATTATGTGATGAACAGTGTTTTTACAGTTTCTGGGTGTATATATATGTACATTATGTATATGTATTTATTTGTAAAAAAGGATTTAACTATGTTTAATCAGTTATCTGGTACCCATAGTAAATGCGTTGCTTAGTTTGGGACAAGAGGACGTTGTGTAAAAATGTGTCCTAAGATATTTATTTATTTATGTTTATTACTTCCAACACAGGCATAAAAACAATCTACATAACGGAATTTCGGTTCAGTTAAAAACCGACAAAAGTTAGATTGTACATTTATATAATTATATTTTGTACAGGCGCATGCGTGGATAAGCTGAGCAACTGTATGCTAGCTGTTCAGGCGAGACTCTGCCACTATCCATACTACGCCGACTACTGCTGCAATTCCTGCCACGGGCGATAGAAGCGGCTATGGTATGAGAGAAAACCCACAAACAACAAAGTTGACTTTCCATTAATTTCGTTTAACAATAAGTTTCTCAAACATAATTGCATAAAGAATTTGAAATCAAACCATTTACATTTACGTGTATAGGCTTTTTGTTAAAATCGTTTCCAAAACCTTATCTTAAAAGGGATTCAATATTATCAATTTCTTTTCAAAGGTACTAGAGCGAGTGGAAACCTAGTAAGGCAGCTGGTTTGTGGACTCGTGACTCATAAGTATTGTGATACCTAATGGACGAGAAAATGCATTGAATAATCAAGGGACTTCTTGTCAGCTTAGCTCTTACACGCAAGGAAATTGACATACCCCGAAGTTATGGTCTATCGCGAACTTTACGAGGCTCAACAATGCTTTTAATTGCCATAAATTATCACGCAATGGCCCATAATGCGAAAGGGATCTTCGCTCACGCACTCTCATGTAGCACACAACTAAGCCATACGTCTATCAAAACTATGTACACAGCAGCATATAAACAGCAACACACGTTGTTTTGATGTTTATATGCTGTTCACAATTTTAAGTAAAGTTATTTCTAAACATAAACTTATATCATACTTAATTTATTAGGAATAGTGATGTGATCTCCCGAGTTGAGTTTCGAAGTAGATCTGTAAAAATATACCCCTTGACAAAAATGTTGACGAAAAGTATGAAAAGAAAAATAATTTTTTTTATACTAGGCACTGCATTTTACATCTCTATTATATGAAACTTTAGTTATGCCTGAATAACGTTTTAATCGGTAAACATTATAACTACCTACGATTAATTCATATATTACACATAAGAGATTAATATAAAATGTATATTTTAAAAATTATAGTTGATAACTGCGTAGTTGGCATTCACTGTATCTTAGGCTATTAGAGTAAGAAACGATAGTATTCCTTAAAAATGTTTGTAAAAGAACAATATAAGTTTCTGTATGGTGTGTATTTCTTAGAAACTATAATGTGTTCAAGATTATTTATTTACGCCGATTTTTATAAACAAATGATTTATAATAGAACTGTGTAAATAGTAATTTTTTATGTATAATGCATTTATTTACCGGCTGTTAAGTATTTATAAATGATATTCTCGCAACAAGCAATCATGTGCATCACAATTATTTTATTAAATCATGTTTTTTTCATTAGAATAACAGCAGTTTCCATGTGGTTTTATGAAACATATTTGTACTAATCTTGCATATAACAACGTACAAAAATAATAAGCTTTCAAGAATTCACTTTGGTTTTATTACTTCCTTAACATTCTGCGACAGTTTTTTTGAAGCGAAAACTTCTGTTGGCAACTTGGGCATTTTTGGATTGGAAGAAATTTGTAAGTTCGCGTCACCGACATGCTAATATCTCGTGTCTCATTGACTTTGACGAAAAATTTTATATGATTCGGTTTACTAATATTTGAGCCCTATAAAAGATTTCTAGTTGTTCGATAGTATTTTTCTCGTGCCTTTTGAAATAAAGATACTATGTATTATTTTTTTCAATTTAAATATTCAAAATTATTGTTTATTGGTATAAATTGTCAGAAATAAAATAGGGCATTAGCAATTTAAGCTCGTGTTTTGCGATTTTCATTATTCATTTAAAAATTAAAAATAAGAGTTGAACCTTAATTTCTCTATTTCCAAAAAATCCCTTTGATTTAAAAATTATTTCCAAATAATATAATGCCAAACTAGGGTCCATAACCCAAATTTATAATTTAAATTCAACATTGTTGAGCAAATTACCTAATTTTTATTACTATCTTTTCTTAGAAACTATATTCTTGAAGTGATAACACTCCTTCTAAGTCTGACCATATAACTCCAGTTTATACTTCTAAACGTCCTAACAACTTTACTTTCACTTCTGTCGTCAGTCCTCATGACCGCTAATTATTTAAACCTAATTTGACGATATTTTTTTAATAAAAAAATTTGCCCTTACTTTAGGATAATATTATCCTGTGTTGTAAGAACGTTTTACAAACATAAATTTCACGTGGACAAACACCCAGATTCGAAACAATTATCGAACCCACGACCCCCGACGCCGAAGCCAATACCCTAGCTACTGCGCCACGGAGTCATCATATCAAAAATACAAAAAAAAATACAATATACTTTGCTAGACATCAAAAATAGAAAATGAGTGTGTTTATTCCCCTAAGCTTTTGTTCAGTGACGCAGATAGACAATTCACACATATACAGCATGTCGTTACAACCGCGGCAATACATCAACACGCGTCTAACGCTACTTGCCAATAATCGTAAAAAAAATATAAACGTTAAAAATATCCGTAATTAAAAAAAATTCAATCAAAGTAATTAAATAAAGAAGAAACAAAATTTGTAACATCCTATACAAATACAACTGACTGATTCATACCTTCAGAGACTTTTTCATTCGTTGCCACAGCGTCGCATTACAAATCTCTATTTTAACAGTATGTTTTATCTCTTTTAAACTCATTCAACCCATTCATATGCTTTGTGACCTTTATAAATGAACTTTACGTTACAGTTTTATACGTAAAGGTGTTCTAAAATTGTTTGTTTTGGGAAATTTAATAACTCGGTAAATATTGATGTCCAAAGAATGTAAATGTTGAATACAATTTTAAAAAGTTATCCTCTATAATTATGTGTGTTCATTATTGTCGCGGTTGTAACGACACGCTGTATATTCGACTCAGATAAATATATTGGTTTAACACTAGTGATATCAAAGAACATTTGCTTAAATATGGCCAGAACTGTTATTCTCTAAATCGCTTTCTCTTTTACCAAGTGTTCTTGTTGTAGAACATTTTTGTCAAGTCAAAAGAAAAATATTTTGGCTATTCCCTTAGGTAAATCTTAATTTCTCCATTTTTGTAATTTCATTTGTATTAAAAATTATTAATAACACAATGCCAAATATTGTTGAAATTGTTTGATCCTAAAGTGATAGCAAAAATTCCTTCTAAGACTGAAAATATGACAATATGGCGCGTTCAAAATAAATGTAAATTTTTCCACATATCATCATCACCCACTATTCGCAAATCTGTTTTAGTACGTCACGGAAAATAAAACTGTCTGGGATGTTGTCGGAAAGCTAAATAATGATTATTATTAATGATTTTCATGTCTATGAGCATGCAAGTCTTTAGTGAGAGGTATTATGTCCGATAATCCAACTAAGCGTTAATCTCAACTACTATCCTAACAAATGCCACTTTACTCAAGTATCTCTCAAATAAGTTATATAAAAGGGACTTTACAACATTTTATGAACAGTTCTTTAAATGTACTGTCTTTTATAATTTAAGGTACAATCTGATAATGGAAACAGCGTTCAATATCCCCCAAAATTCCGGTAACATGAAGAGATCCGAAGAAAGTGTTTCTTTCCAAACCGTTCGGCTTTTACTAAACATTGTGACGAATATCTTAATAGCCTTAACTGTCTTTGTCAGCATGTTATTTTCGTGTAGAACTACGACGCTCAACGTATTTCACCTGCATATAATTCTGTGCGTCTTAGGGGTAAGATCATACTTTTCTGTTTTATGCTATAATTATGTAAAAATGAGAATTTCTTAAATTCTACATTCCTATAACAGTATATATATAGTAACAGTAATAAATAAAAGTGATATATAACAGTATATATATATAAAAAACTTACAACTTTAAATCCAAGAAATTTAGAAAACAATACTGCAACGCTTGTTTCTATTTATACCACTGTTATTCCTTGTTCGCCGCTTACAGACTGACAGTTATATTGCAAGAAATTGTTAGGAGCTTTAAAATAGATTAAAATGAACTCGAAACGCTAACATGTCGCGAGCATCCGCTGACATTTCCTTATTACACGAAAAGTGACATTGTTTACTTAAGTTTAAGTGCATGCAAATCGCATCAGAACAGTTTGCGACAATATTTCATTTCTCAAATTATCATATCCATTTCAATATTTTCCGTGTTTTAGTCTAAATAATTATATCCATTAAAAAGAAGTATATGTAACAGCAATACCTTCAGAACTATTGCATTATCCGCTAATATCACACCGCCTGTCTGAATTAATTAAGGAAGCCTAAAAAGAGTACTATAAGTCAATATATATTTTGTTTACATCACTGGTTTAGCAAATACGATCATAACATTTCTCAAGTAACGAGCCTGATACCAATGCCAGCCGTAAACAAAGTAGACACATAGTTTTTTTAAAAATATAATGATCCATTCATACTTTATTTTCTACACAATTTTTTTATGTGAAAAGTTGCCAAACGAGCAGACGGTTCACCTGATGGTAAGTGAATACCGCCGCCCATGGACATCTGCTACACCCGAGGGTTACAGATACGTTGACAACCTTTTGAATATTGGGCTCCGGCTACCTCACTCACCAGACGCAAGGCGAAAGTATTTGTCATACTTCCACTTTACGCTGGTCTTCTGTAAGGTCGTGGTACTTACCCGGGCTGGCCTACCCATTCGTGCAACAGCCGAGGCTGCTTCGTGGCCGTACCACCGTGATTATATAAAGTATGTTAACAGGTCACGTAACAATCGCTATATTGCGCAGGGCGTTTTCAGTACCAATTCTTCATGTGCCAAGGTATCCTCGTACTTTCAAAGTACAATTGGTCCATGTTAATAAGGAGGAGGCATCGACGGCATGTGCATTGGGTGTTCCAACTGTTAGCTCTAATCTTAGTCGTGACAGGAAGTGTTATAATGATTAAGGAGACGCAGAATCATTTCGATACAGCACATAGCATATTGGGTAAGCAAACATCAGGATTAAATATCTGTAAAATGAAAAGTTACCCATATTACCTTAGGTTATTCTGGCGCTAGATAATGTAAAGTGAAAAGTATAGGCTCTAGTTGTGTAAAAATATATCCTTTTCTTATTTGAGATGGTGGCAAACGAGCTGGCGATTAACCTGATGTTAATTGGTAACCGCTGCCCATGGGCATACGCAACACCCTTAGGGTTGCAGATGCGTTTCCACCTTTCAGTAAAATAGACTTCGGTTACTTCACTCACCAGACGAAACGTAGAAGTATAACATTTCCACTTCACGCCGGTCTTCTGCGAGGTCGTGGCACTTTCCCGGACGCACCTGCCCATTCATGCAACAGCGAACACTGTTCCATGGTCTACCACATGTAATATATATTATTTTATTATAATTAGTTATGTAATTAATGACAATAATATAGTATTTTTGAGAAGATAGAGAAATACATAGATATTATGATAATAGGTGAAAATCGTGTAATAATAACCATTCCACTTAAAAACAAGTCGATTAAAACTGCTTCACTCACAAACAGTGGTATAATATTATAATGTCAGTCTAAAGACTATAAATACTACGACGATAATAATTGATAAGTACATTTTTATTTTTATTTATTTTTAGCGATTTGTGCTCTTGTGCTTTATTTGACGAGTATTTTGAACGGATTATTGATGCTGAAAGCCAATAAATTGAGCACATTCGTGGATATGATTTGTGTTAGATACACACATTACGTGACAAGTATAAGTACTTTGTTTTGTGCGACTGCAAGTTTGTGCTACGGTTTCAACAAGAGGTCTTTCAGAATGTGGATCGACAATGACGAAGCCTTGTACACGCTAATGACAATGACGTGGATGCTCACTTTTTTCGTGTCCTTGGATTTTTGGATTGCGTCCGCTGTAAGATTGCGCAATTTTCTATTGCATTGGTATGATTAAAAGTGATAATCACGTTATTTATGGTACAAAATAAATAAAGAGATTGTTTGAAACTGCTTATTAATTCAATCAAAACTCTGTCGTATCCCACCCACTTCTAAAACAATGAACACTTCATCAATTCACATTCACTGTTATAGTCATACATCAGAACAAGTATGTACTAAAACAATTCTAATTAAACAAGTCAGTAAGCTTCTACTGACAGATGAATGTGACTATAAAACAGAGATCATCTCGACTCGGCTAACAGACTCGACTCACCACAGTAAATTGTTACGGAAATAACAAGAATGAAATTACTTCACATTGAGATCACAACCCGAGACCTACGCATGAAAAGGAACGGTCAACTTTTTCGTCAACAGATAAACTATTGATACATGCCGTGCTTGCGAGTGATGCTATCTAACTTATGATCAAACGATAACATAGGCAATGTAACGATAAGGCGCTGATAATCTCAGTACAACTGGCGTTCGTCAGTTCCAACGCAGGCTCCTTCGCGGCCCTCGGTGATAAACCATAAACATGGCCATATCAAATGGGCCAAGATCACCGGGTGTAAGCGAAAACACCATCGAAGAGAGCTCGCCAAAGATGGTGTTAATGAATCTCATGGTTACAGTAACGCACTTTCTTCTCGGCGCTGCGGCTTTTAGTGCATTTTTCTTCATAAACATTTTTGAAATATCTAATTCCCTGAAGCAACATATATACCTGTGTGTTACCGGTGTAAGTATTTAGTTATGAAATATAATAGAATTTTTCAATTTAGATTCATAATATAATGTATACGAATGTATTTTAGGTTTAAGACCAAAGTTTATGGTTAATTTTATAGTGAATAGCTATAGTAACAGAATAATGTTATATAATGTTATGAGTATGCTGTGGGTTGAAACTGTGGTTTTTAAGAATTGAAAAATAAACTCACTTACATTGATTGCCAAATAATAAAATAAAAACAAAAACTTTTCCATTTACACCCCACAGTTAAAATTAATTTAATATTATGGTCACCTGAAGTGATATCGAAGTGCGAACATATAATCTCCTCAAACATCTTCGTACCCGACTTCGATAAATAACCGGTTTTCTATTTTCCCTCCAATCCCAATATTATTACATTAATTTACTAAAATCATTTTGTCTATGATGCAAGTAATATATGAAATAAATACATTTGAAAATGTAAAAGAGAACCCAATAACAAATGTTTTCCAACGAGAAAAAGCCATTTACTCATGATTTTTTTTATTTTAAATATTCTGCCCGATGTAATAACAATGTTTTTCTGGATAAACGCCCTTTTCAATATAGATAAAATCTCAGCTTTTCCATATTGTATTTTCAGTATATAATTCTGATGTCTCAAGCTGTTCTTTCTCTCAATCCATTTACAAGTTGGTCACGATGCTTTAAATACGAGGACAAGAAAATAATTCATTGGACAATGCAAGTCACTGGATCTATGCTAGCCATAGCTGGCAGCATTATCAGGATGGTGGAAGTTCCAAGTAATTTTCAGACCGCGCATGGAATTTTAGGTAAAATTTAATCAATATTCGCAAAAACTAAATACTTAAATGATGATAGGCATTTTTTCGTACTCGCAAATTAAATAAGATATTGTTAAATTAAATATTTTTGTTTTCCATTGTTGTCTACATATTTATTTGTTTTCGAAGAAACTAACAAGCATGTCATTCACCTGATGTTAAGTGAGTACCTGCGCTAATGAACATCCATATCACCTGCAAATGAGTTCTTTACCTTTGTAGTGGTATAAAGTAAAGTATATTAAGTATACTTTACTTTATACCACATATATTATACAGTAAAGTATATTAAGAGTTTTATGACTCACCAGACTAAACGAAAAAGTATAATACTTCACATCACGCCGGTCGTCTGTACAACCGTGTCCTTCCTCAGGTAACCCTGCCTATTTGTGCAACAGCAAAAGCTGATGCGTGACCCCACTTCGGTCACTTCAGTATAATATCTCGTAGCGAATGAAAATGCTAGATTTTAATCGAGTAGATTTAATATTAGAAGTTCTTCTTTAATCATAAAATCCTTTCTTTTGCAGGAGTCGTCGCCATGGTTTGCACTATTTTCAGCCTGATCAGCGGGATTATCAATCTGTTTGCTATGACTCTCAACACGAACATAAATTTGGTCAAAATTTCGCATTCAGTTTTAGGCTCCTTAGGCCTTTGCACCGCTTACATTTGCCTCTGCTTTGGTTTCAACGATTTATATCGAGTATTTTTTGGCAATACCAATGCTAATTTATCTATCTCCCTCACGGTACTAGCATTAATCGGGACTTTGGCATCAGCAAGTATTAACACATTCAGAAGAATACTAAGCTAGCTTATCTTTATGTAAGTTGAATCTATTGATTCTTTAAGGTTAAACTTTGAAATTTAGTTTAATTTTTATCGTAATATGATTATTTAAACACAATATGACTTCTTCTAGTTTTCATGCAATCCTTTGCACTTTCGTGGTACAAATTTTTTGCAATGTATTGTTATTTAAAAGCTTAGTATTTTACTTGAAATTTCAAGTGTGCTTAAGCGACAATATATTTAAGTTAATGTAAATAAAAGATATCTATAATTGGTATATTTTTATTCATTCAATGATGACTATATGTACAGTTGTTAATCAGTAAAATGAATTTTGCTAATACAATACTTTCTAAATCTAAATAATTCTAATTTTTAGTTTTAAGATACTGTTGTAAGCCTTATACAAAATATTACATGTGCTTAAAATAAAAATTCAGAAAAATAATTAAATATCACACCAAATTCATTAAATATTAGTATTATAGTAGTACTAACTTAAAAAAGTATATTTGATATTAAAAACATATTGATATTATTACAGTGACAATGAGATACTTCTTATGAGATAAATTATTATTATATAGTTAATAATCGTTTTTGATTACAATGCGCATGATTTACAGCAATTCTGAATATAGTAGTTGTAGTGACATAGCCTGGCCTGTACTGCCAGCGCGCAGTTGGTCAATTTATCTTCACATTCTGCAAAAAACACAAAATCAACCTAAGAAATCTTTATTATTATTATGTAAGGTGTTTGACGATGACATTTTGTATATATATGATTATATACAATATAATTATGATATGAATATAATAATGATTATTAGCTAAAACACTTATGTTAAACAGGATCAACTTTTTTTTGAAGAAAGAAAATTAGGTAGTTCGTAACTTTTTTTGTAAATAAATACCAAAAATTAATAAATAAATAAATATTTAAGACACATTTCTACACAACGTTCTCTAGTCCCAAACTAAGCAACGCTTCTACTATGAGCACTAGATAACTAATAAACATAATTTTCTTTTGTAAATAAATACATATTATACATATATAAACACCCAGACACTAGAAAAACACTATATTCATCACACAATATCTTTCCAGTAGTAGGGATTGAACTCACACCCTCTGGCGCAGGAGGCAGGTACACTACCCACTACGCCATTCAGGTCATTAAACAAATTCTACCTTTTCTATTATCTAACATTAATTTATATTAAACAGACTTACGAGTACATACTTTTTGTTATCGTATCCTTTATTATGCTCCTACCAGCGCTAACACTTGAGCTCTCTATTTTTTCAGGACCTAAAATATAAGCAGACCTTTCATTAATATAAAGATGATAACACGTACTCATTTGTCCCAAAATTCTGATTAAAGTTAAAATCAATCGAGTGTTTGATGTATATTAAAAACTCGATTGACTCGAACATTTCCACTTCACGCCGGTCTTCTGCGAGGTCGTGGCACTTTCCCGGACGGACCTGCCCATTCATGCAACAGCGAACACTGTTCCATGGTCTACCACATGTAATATATATTATTTATATGCCTTTATTACGGTGATATTATTTTACACGTAATGTGATTCGCTGTGATGCTAATTATAATCTACAGCAATGACCGTTGACATGCAAAGAAAGTGTGAGTGACATAAGTTAGTGGTGACCTAGTCGACTGAACTAGTCTGAGAGGGCAAATATTGGAGACATTTTCTATTTGATTTTGAGAGGTTTTCTGATATATCTTGAGAGTTCAAGGTTAAATACGAGCCAAGCCGGATCCAATGCAAAAAAAATATTTAAATCATAAATGACGAAACTCTACATGAGTTTCGTCATTTATGAACCGATTAGCAACATCCGGTAGCAAACTTAAAAAAAATCATTCAACATAACAATAAAATACAACACAACAAACAAGTCGGTTTAAAAGTACTATGACGGCATGTAACAAATCAAAATGAGGATAATAAAACATTGAAATTTGTAGAAAAGATGTACGAAAAACCTTTTAATCACTAAGATAATCGGCTGATTGCTACACCAACAAAAATCTTGATGTCTTTTATCAACATTGTTTTTTTTGTATTGTAAACAATGCTTGGCGTATCTCTTTTTATGTACATCCTTTACATCATACAAACAATTTTAAATGTCAGCTAAATAGCTGCCGTATGAAGGTTTACTCCCGAGACAGGAACAACGTGTGACGTACCGATAAAGAGCTTGGGAGCGTCCGTCGAATGAGGCATGCACTTGGGTTCGCAGGAGCGATGAGAAGGTGGCCGCGCATGGCCACATTCCTCGTCGTTGGCGCCATGCGAACCCTTTGCACAAACCACCGTGCGTCGCTGCACCCCTGTCCCAAACGTGCAGTTCCCTGCGCACTGCTCGACGATAAAGTAACAAATATAATTCACGTCTACTGAGAAGGATATTTCGACATTCAGCCACATCGACTGACGAAGGATCATCAGAATTATAGGCCCGCGGTCAAGGGAAGTCGCGAAATCCACTCGTGCCTACGTATCTTCTTGTCGACATCTTAGTCGAGGAATAAATGGAAGACTACTGCAGACGATTAAAATTCGAACGCCTGAGCTTAAATAGCTAGTGCCCATCCACGCTTATAAACAGCAGTCGACTATCATAAATTAATAAATTTGATAAAACGAAATTTTGAGACTCATTTTAAATTTCTTTAGAAATATAAGAATAAACCTTAGCACCATATGTAATAATATAAATGTTGAGAATAAACTGGATAATGGTTGGTATTGACCAGTTTAGAGATCTTGCACCTCCCGTTACCTTATCTACTAATGGAGTCTGCATAATGTATCTATTACTAAGTAGACACAAACTCGTTACCGGCTCTCGTGGGTTCATTGTCTCGCACAAGGTTTCATTATCCGATAAAATATACAAATTGATATAAATTCCGTTTCAAACATCGATAGATAACAGATAGATAAATTTTGGGTCGCAAATGTTACAAAAGAGTTTCGTCAACACCCCAACGCGATAGGTGATCTTAAAATGTTTCAACGGAAACTATAAATAAATAAAGATAAATCATAATTAAAAAAATTAGAGTTTGCCTAGCTCATCGTATAAAGAATTTTAGTTTTCATTCTTCATACTTTAGATAGTACGTAATACACGTACCTTTTAGAACGTTTAAATTACGAAAACAAAAAAATATTCGGACCATTCAAAGTCGCAAAACATGTTTATTTTTTGTATGCCAAAGCTATATGTACGTAGAAATAAAACGGGGTATAGTCTAAACATGGAGTGACATACAACTTACCATGAGTAAGCTTTAGTTACTCCCGATACCTCATGTAACACGTTCAGAACAACGCCTAGTTTTTCATGAAACTCTATTAAACTAAATCTGATCCCACACAAACATATATATTATTCTATATTGTTCCCGTTTTATATCCTATTTAGTAATAAAAGACCATAGCAATCAACTGTAATTGCTGCAAACATTGCATTTTCATCATTACCTGGCTCCATTCGCTGTAGTACCAAGCAGGTGTACAGTCGTCTCCACAACTCCGTTCGTGTTCAGGTTTCGGGTCCGTGCACGCGGAATCTCGTAGATGTCTGCCACTGCCACCGATACAAAGAACACCACGAATCTGTTTCCCACCGCATGCAGAGGAGCAAGGCGACCATTCCCCTAAAAATTATATATGGATAAAGTACACAGAGACTAAAAAAAAATTTTATCGAGTTTAAATAAAAATTTCTCGAAAACTAATATTAGGCATCTAGTCATTTCTTTAGGGAAATGTTTAAAACGTCTTACTACGTACATAATCACGCAGTGAGTTTGAATCTGTTGAGCTAAATTTTGCATGGACCCAATAATAAAATAAAAAAGCATTCACACAAATTGGTAAATCATAGATAGCAGGTAAATGAGACATAAATATATACTGGTAGGAAGAAAAAGTGTCAGTCTCGTATTGACCATCGCGATGTAGAACAACCCTACACCAGATGGAGTGAGAACCTGTGCAAATATCAGGGAAGTTGATGGATGCAGGTGGTTCACGGCAGTATGTATTATCTGTATTATGTTCGGCAGTGGACTCGAACTATCTGAAAAGATGATGATGATTCAGAAACGTCGCGCCTTTTACCTGTAAACCATTGTCCTTGATAAGCTTCGCAAGATTGTCTCGGACTACAATTTCTCGATGGCTCTGGTAACTTTAGCGGTGAGCACCCCGATGGGTCGCCGCATCTGATACTTCGAGTTTGGACACCACCGCCAACACACCAACCAACACACTAAGTTAAAATAATATTTTCGTTAATTCAGTGACAGTACTGTTGAAACAGAATTTATTTTGCCTTTCTAGCAATTCTTTACTATGGAGTTTTAGTAGTAGTTTATGCATATTCATAGTCATGACTTGATTTATGTTGAGTGTATCCAAAAACAGTAATTGTCACTGGCTAAAAAAAGGCATCGCTAAACTGACAAAGAGAGTTTTAAATTGGCTCGAGTTGTTAAACCGAATAGTTTTAAAAGCGGTCAATTAAATAATAAAAGTACCTCAGACCAATCAGTGTAGAGCCACCCGGCGGTCGCACTAAAACTGTACTCCGGTCCGACATCGATGTCGGAGCTATTGACTGTAATTGTGTAGACGGGACCTTCTCGGAACGCGTCCGTGTGGTCACGTGGTCGGGTCACACGTTTCGCTTCAATTTGTCGAACCACTCCAGTTCCGTAATCTGAACAGTCTGGCACATCGCACTTTTCGGTCGTAAACGGTTTCGGCGGGGGGCACATTTGGTCACTGACCTGGAAATTGTGCTTCGTAAATTAGGAGACTGTTCGCAATCAACTTTGGGACAGCATATTAATTTGCTAAGAGTCACTATGATCAATGGATCAATGTCATCTACATTTTGAGTGTATTGCCCTCTGAGAAATATACATCTCAATTTGCACAGATTGGCACATATACACTGCAGAGGAACTCACTATGGTAAAGTCACGCTTCTGCTATTGTATAAATATGGTTCTGTGTTCAATATGTGGGAAATAGGATTGGAATGCGTTTAAACTATTGCATTGCATCTGGTGAGTGATATAGTAGGCCCGTACCGTTATGGGTTGGCAACGCATCTGCATTCCCATGGGCTTTACATGGTGGTGGCAGTCATTTCACATCAGGAGAAACACTTGCCCGCCGCATTATAAGAAAAAAATGTTACAATTGTTCGGTACGAGTTTAGGTAAATGTAAATAACTTTAACTTTGGCGTAATTCAATTAAAATTTTAAACGATAGAGAAAAGTCACTAATGAATTTATCAACAAGCAGAATTCGGCGGTCGCTTATAGTTTTCAAAAAAATAAATAGTGAAATAGTGTGATTTTACTATAGAAATCCGCCATTTTTTGTTGTCAATACGTCAATTCTGCTCGTATTTCTTGGTGGTCATAAAAAAAATAACCTAACCACGAAGGTTAAGGCGGGGGCTCCGCTCCCGCCTGGACATTCTAACCTAATCTATCCGAGTCGGATTCGCTCTGTGTCGGTTCTGTAACTCATTAAATTAAAAAAAAACGAACTATCGATACTAGTATGATGTCGCTCGCTTCCTATATTTATCATGTTGGCAGAACTATGTATTGAGTTTTTGAAGTCAAATTAATAAAATGGTGGATTTCTTAGTGAAAATAACAAGTTTTAAATATTTTTTTCTCGAAAACTGTAAGCGACCGCCGCATTCTACTTGTTGAATTCATTAGAGATTTTCTCTATCGTTTAAAATTTATTTAAATTGAATTAGGCCAAAGTTAATGTTATTTACATTTGCCCGAGTGTATTGACTGGTACCCACTGAGTGGCACTGGATACGTAAAGAGAATCTGAATCTGCTATTTTGACTTTTACAATATATAAACCCTGACGTATGTCGAACTTGAACCAATACAGTATTTCTCAGATTCTCGTCTTATAAACCTATTACTGCGTCTAAACATTTTCGTATAAAATAAATAAGATATTTTAATATTACTATGCAGTATCGCGCTTGAGCAAGTAATGAGCCAAACCTTTACTATCCCTTTCGAATGGTCTTGAACGCAACCAACAATTCTTTTCCGTGTTGCTGGCCCACACTGAGGACAAGGCGACCAAGCGGCAGTCCTCCATCTTGGAGGACACGAATTGTTTCCACAGCGCCGCCGCTTCCCTGAAGGAGCAGATCCCGTACAGTGCACTGGCGATATCTCTCTATCAACGCTGTCTGCGCTTTCTTCTACGCATCGATATTTTCCAACCTTATAATAAGAAAATTACCTTTGAAAGAAATACTCTCTGCTTACTTTAATTTCACACATTCCTATCACTCACCTGAATACCACCACCGCAACTTCTTGAGCATTGAGTGTATGATGTTATCTTCCAAGTAAATCTTCTTTCTCCAACAACATTTTCCACCAAATTGTTTTCAAGAATAGAAGTCTCTTTAGACAAACTGACTATGTCCGGACGCTTGTCAGAACCGAACTTTGTGTAAGTATCGTAACCCTGATGTCTTCGCGAGTGCTTTGTTGTCGCCGTATTTTGAACATCGGGATAGCTAGATTTAGTAATAGAATCAATTTCGATATCGCCCGGTACAGACTCCGTGAAGTATTCGTACTTTATATTAGGGTTTGGTTCCGTGTACAAAATCTGTAAGAAAATTTCACTTAATAAAATAAATACTTAGCTCAATACAAATAAGTATTTGTAATAACTCACCATGATGTCTATGGGAAAATGGATCGGTCCGTGTGCAAAAATCGAATCAAGTCCAAGTACTCGAGAATACACGAACCGTGCCCCAACTGCGTCATATGAACCAGGTGCAGTGATAGCGAACTCTCCATTTATAAAATATGTCCCGTTTGTTACTTTTATTGCTAAAATAAATTAGTGTAGCGTTATTTTCGAAGGTGTCTAATCAGACTCATGTTTTTTTGAACGTTTGCATAAAGTCTTCCTAGTTCAGACTTTTCAAGCATTATAACAATAAAAAAGAACTCCAAAAACGAAAAAAATTCGAAGTCATTTAACTATGAACATGTTTTATTGTCATTGCTCACAAAACATAGTATTTAATATAAAATTGGAAATAATATATCGTCAAGTACAAACAGTACTAACAGTATAACAAAAAAGTATGATATATTTTAAAACAACTTACTCAATTTAATTTTCGCAACCCATCCGTAATGTATTCAATATAAAATTGAATAAAATTTACTATAATAACATCATGGGCCCTTCTATTGTCGATGGTCGTGAATAATTTACGACCCTTATATTATATACATATGATTGTTAAGTATAGCTAAACTCATGTTTGCGGATCATTTGCGTTTGTCAAAGAGTCATTCGCTACGTGAATTAATGAATGAACGTCTAGCAAAATAGCTGTCTTATGTCAGCAAGGATTCATCGATCTAAGAGCAGAGATTATCTGTGAAAACTAGTTTGATATTCTATTGAACAGAAACAGTCCAGACGATAAAGGCCTCGTATTCAAGGTATATCCGTCCCGCTGTGCAGACGTTAATTATTTTCTACTTGATGAACGGCAATTGTAACGAAACTTCTACAACATAGTCTGACTTTTGAATGTCGGTAGTTGATTAATTTGTATGATTTATATAATTTGACGGTCACATAGATGTACGCGATTAAATGATGTATTAGACTATTGAGATTATTACGATTATTGAGACATGATATAAAACATAGCCTTCACCGATTTGTATAACTAAAACTCAATGACTCAATAATTGGGTAACAAAAATACTTAGCTTTTCCAACAGAGTATTATTGGAGACAAATTATAAAATATATAAAAGATTTTACCGACTTATACAACTATAAGTTAACGATGACTCAATAATTGGATAACAATAGCAGATGTACTTATCTGCTGTTAAAGAAGTTTTGAAAAAGTTTATTTAGCGATTTCAGTCTTACTTTAAATTTACGATTCTTTAAGGCCTTTAAATAAAAACCTTTTGAGAGACCCTGACGTCGTACTTAAGTTTTAACTCAATCTATTCTCAATCATTTAATTAAAGTTTACCCGTAATATTAAAATTTGCCAGCAATTCGTATGACGTCAGATCGTAATAATTCGACAATATAATCAAAATAAGCGTGTTAATTTTGATTAAATTCAAGTTTTACTTTAACGATATACCTATCGCAAATTTCAAATAAACCGATTAGGTGGGTGCTTCTAAGCCCCTTGAGCGAAGCGGTGCGTGAACTAACCGATATAATTGTCGCTCGGCATTATCTCGGTGACGTTGAGCCGGCAGGCGCCACGTGGGACGGTCGTCACGTAAGAGTACCCCAACGGCAAGCGGTGTCTGGAGAACAGCCCGGACACCAGACGCCGACCACATCTCAATTGTTGGCTGTCTGCTGCCGCGAGCACAGAGTCACGCCCCACCGCCTGATCAAAAATTATATTTCAATCATGGTAACCGCACAGAAAGATAACATTACAAAATATTACTACATCATTTTTGCATTTTTAATTTTTATAGCTGCACGATTAGGCTGGCAATAAATTGAAGTGGAAGTATTATACTGTTCGTCTTGTAGCTGTAGTAACTAGAGCCTACTTTTTAATTTTGGCAACAAGGTGAATTAAACTACTTAACATCAGGTAAACCAATGCAGCTCGCAGCAGCTTCCACTGTAGGCTAATCTGAAAAAACTATTATTATAACCACGGCCTCATTAAAGACCGGCATAAAGTGGAACTTATTACTCTCAACCCTGTAGTTGCGGGTATCTAGAGTAGCGCTAAGGTATTCTCTACCTGTCGTAGAAGTCGACTAAAATTGGAATTCGGGCTTACATGGGATCAGAGGCCCCTGATTAACAAATGGAGTGAACTTTAACTCTGAAAGGGCCACGCAACAGCTGTTGCACGAATAGTTAGGTCCGTCAAAGTACAAGTAAAGTGAAAGAGTCACGCTTCTGCGTTTCGTCTGGTGAATGAGGTAGCCGGGGCCCACTTTATTAAAAAGTGGCAACCCATCTACAACCCTACGTGTGTTGCCATGTCCATGGGTGGCGGTTATCACTTGACATAAAGTTAATGGACAGCTCGCTAGCCACCTTCTCACATAAAAAAGAAACCCAGAGATGCATAAAGTCTTGCAGGGATTTTCTTAAATATTTTCTAATGCAGTATATGTGGCCAAAAAATTGAAGTTTTTACAATATAGCATGCTACCCGATGAAAGGGGTAACGGCCCTCTTCCGTTCAAAAATCAGCGGATGGAGCACATGACAATCAAAGAACAAAAGTAACAACAGTAACAACCATTGTACTTTTATTTTTAAATCTCTTGGGTCTGTGCCTATTTTTTTATTACTGATCTTCAACGATTTTTACGTAAATAGTTTTACGTATATAAATATCAATAGTTATGCTTAAAATATACTTATCGCATAAGACATTTCAAAATATGTCCGTCGCTTTCGAAACGGGTTTGACCTTAGTCGAATGCCGACATTAATCAAATACCAACATAAATAAGATACATAGAAGCGAAGTCACAGCACCAATTAGATACCAGAGACATCTTTATGGTGCAACCGGTCGACGCCATTGATGCCAACCGGCGACAACCAAAACACAATGCTTCGTAATATTAATGGGTATACGCATTGTTCGGTGCCTGGTTCACAGAACGTTTTCTCAAGTAGTCTGTGCTATGCGTAGTTATTACGGCATCGATTACAGTTGCTTTTAAATTGATCATGAATATAGATCAATGGAAACAAAGAAAACATCGTATTTTGTTACACGGTTTTTTTGTGAAAAGTTGTCAAGCAAGCAGGCGGTTCACCCGATGTTAAATAAAATAAAATGAAATCATTTATTTATCGAAATAAGAAATATACATTTCATCTATCGATACTTATTCTTTTTAAATCTACCACCGTTTTTAAACGAATACCGCCGCTCCTGGTCATCTTCAACACCCGATGATTGTTGATGCATTCTTTTTCTTTGCGTGTCGATGAAAAATTAGATCTTTCCGGCCCAGAACTTATTAGCCATTTCGACTGAACAATTCGTGGTGTCCATTAAATCCTGCTGCCAACAGGTGAAGGGGCTGGCTGGACAGGACATTAGACAAGCCATGGACTGCACAACCCCACACTCACAATCCAGGTCCGGGTTTTCTGAGAGTCCCCTGAACATATTTCCCTTGTTCTTACCAACTTGAGTCCGAAGTCTATTTAAAGACTTCCAGATTGGCCATGGCAATCTGTCCCCCGGGCGGAAGAGTCTCAAAAAGCTGATGCGTTGACAACCTTTAAAAAGGTGGAGCACAGGAAGCGAGTTTAAATAATATTCATCTCATTTATTTATATAAAATAAGACTAACATTATTACATAGAGCATACATTTTCACAGAATTTTAAAAAGTCCAATTGATGATTGAGATTTATAAAAAATATGGTTTACGTTCAAATTTCGACCACTGAGCGACCGCTGCTACTTATAATTTTGCTTTAATTTACGATAGAAACAAGTATAATAAACAACCGATTATTTCTTGATAGAATTTTAACGCCACACCATAATCATAAATTTCTAAAACAAGCTAAAACACCAAGAGAATAAGTGGTGCCATTGAAGAAGCGTCAACTACATCAATGATTATTCAGAAACAAAACACAAGTTAATCCGGTTTACGGCAATAACATATTGCCAAGACTTAAACAAATCGGATTCAAGTGTTCAAGCCTTCTTCTATTTATAAAACATAAAATTTGAGTCATCCGAATGTTCGTTTTAAAAGTATACATACGTATAGAAGACCTCTCTTAAGACATTATTAAGGTTTTTGCTTATTCATGGAATGATTACGTTTGCGGCGCCAGTTTAATTATCTCAGTTTATTGTTAACACTTAAAAATAGTATCTCACGACCGCTTAGCCTATGCTTATTTATGTGGTCAAATATGAGGTTAATTGATATGTGTCAAATGTACTAAAGATTCGTATAATAAGTCACATATTTTAATAAACCCTTCTGTGTTGTCACTAAAAGTAGTTTACGGATTTTAATCGTTTTTACGGTGGTAAGGCCAAACAACGCTATTGCACGAATGGGCAGGTCCATCCGGGTAAGTACCACGACCTCACAGAAGACCAACGTAAAGTAGAAGTTTTACGCTTCTGCGTTTCGTCTGGTGAGTGAGATAGCCGGGGCCCACTTTATTTAAAGATGGCAACGCATTTGCAACACTACAGGCGTTCCAAATTTTTATGGCCGGCGGTTATCACTTAACATCAGGTGACCCGCCAGTTCCTTTGCCACTCTCTCACATGAAAAAAAAAGATCCATCACGAGACAGATTGAGCTTTTTTGAATTCCAAATTAGTCACCTAGGATATAATCAACCCTTTCATTATTTATTTTAGTTCTATCTATGCCGAACTAATTTATAATATCTTGATGGTTTGCAGGGTTGATGCGTTTGGATTTAATTTTATAAATTAAACGGTACCATACCTGGAAACCCTTATCAGTTTATCCTGCTTTTACAGTAATTGTAATTCCCGTTTTTCTGTCGATTACTGACTAATCCCCTTCATTTCCATTTTATGGAGTCTAAGCGCGTCATTTACCTACCGTTGTCTTTTACCGATGCTTCGTCCTGTATTTTTATCGTAGTTACAACCATTTTCATATCTCATAACATGTATTTAGTCGCCGCATGTAAATGTCCTCACAGCTTAAGAATACCTGCGCGATACGGTTTGTTATTGCTAATAAAATTTTCTATTTTATTCAACCACATTCGCTGGCACCGTGCTATTCTCTTGATCACACTTTACATTTACAATTAAGTTATTTTAACTGACATGTTTATTATGACACCACGTAAAGAATTCACTATAATGCAAATTGCATTGGAGCTACTTTGCTTCGACTTTCGAGTATCCTAGACTTATTTATGCTAAGTGCATGCCTAACAACATTGTGTACAAAACAGAGTATCTCTTCAAAAATGAATATACTGAGATAAACAAAATACTGGGTGATTATCTTAATGCTGTTATTGATTTCCAAACACTTACCATTAATATTGAATGTAAGTTTTTTATTAAATAATTATGTTTGTTTTATCCTCAGATTCCACGATACACATACCTACGTGCGTATGTTTGTAAAAAGCAATCAAAACACAATTTGTAAACAAATGCTCAGTGGCAAATGCAAGATGGCACACTCATTGCGAATGAATTGTGTAATTTAGTAACATTAATGTCAACCAAATGGTTATAATACATTAAAGCCCTAATTTAATAGCGATTTTATTATCACAACCTCTTTGTTTTCTCGTGCTCCGCATACAACTCTGTCATTCTAAATGTCACTCTTGAGGACCACCGTAAAAGCTTCGGCTCCTTTAATTTGTATTTAATGGCTTTATCCGAACGCGAATAGCCCCATCTTAATGATGTTTACATATCGAAGGCAGATTCGCAAGTACCTTTGTAGCACCGTTATGCTGACGGTCGACTGATGATGATCGACTACTATACTAGTAAATAGTAATATAAATCAAATTTCGTACATTTCGAATACCTTTCGACATTCATGGTCCCGAGATGGATTAGGCCGTTAGATGTTTTAATGTCACTCGTCAGTACATAAAGGTCGATTTCATATAATAATACTAGCTGCTGCCCGCGACTACGTCTGCGTAGAGGGGTGAAAATTTAGGGGTGATAATTAAGATTTTTAATGTATGTATTTTTGTATGCTGTATCATAAAAAAATAAAAACAGAACATTTTGTTTTAAAAAAATTCGGTGTGGACCACCCTTAACATTTAGGGGGATAAAAAATAGATGTTGTCCGATTTTCCGTTTCGGAGGAGTTCAATTACAAACACCGTGACACGAGAATTTTATATATTGGATATGTATAGTGGTCCTATAAATATTAGAAACTAGTTGACCGGTTCGAAATTATCACATCGCACCGTGATCAGTCGCCTAGTGGTATATAATAATGTATAAATAAGTACTTCCCAAAGACAGTTAGGTAAATAAAATTGAGAAACTATCAGTAAAAGAACATACATTTACTATCTCATCTCTTCGCCTATGATGTTGAAGAAATAAAGTGGCAGCACAGTGAAGTACTGAAGAAAACATTGTCTCAATAGGAGCGTCACGTTCTCTCTTTATCTTTAAAATCAAAGATATTTCCAATCTGATTAAAATAATCTACGTGATCATTAATCATGGATTGTTAGTCAAGTATAGACGAATAAATCAAACGAAGTGGTAATTGAAAACGTCTACTAATAGCCAATTAATTACGATTAAGTGTGAGTTAACGAATTACCTGTCGTTGTGAGATTAGAATTGGGTTTTGATATTTCGTTTAGAAGGCGGTGTTTATAGATAAATATCTATATTGTGTTTTATTTAAGTAGTCCCATTAAATGTACCTTTGTCAGTCGCCGCTTTAAAAGTCACGCCTTTATTCTGTATGTGGTACCTATTATGGAGTATTATTAGATAAAGTTCATTATTTATTGAACCGTAAGCGCCGATATAGGATTATTAAATTGAATTTTAAACAAAACAACAAGGGCTTTTTTTTTACATTTGTGATGCCTACGATTGACTGTTCTTTGAAGACGAACACTGTCAAATTGTTCCACTGCCTTACTGGGTTATGATGATCAGTATTCACTTTACTAAATTATTAATATTCCCTTATTAATTGTATCCCAAGATAGATTGAACATAACTAAATAGCTATGAGCAAATGCTCAAATACAGAGAATGATTAAAAAAAATGGAGGCAGCTCCAGGAAAGTACAATACAGGATATCCCAAATCCTCTTTCGCAGCGTCGCCTTTACCTTTAGATTAGAATACTTATTGAAGATCGCCAGCCTAATTTCTGATATTTTTAGATAGATAAAACTTTTAATATCTTATGACCATTCCTTTATTCGAGTTAACCACAGATAACAAAAATATAGTTGTAGTAATTTTTGTATAGGTTATAAATATTTCAAGATTTATGAGCCAAGTAACATGCAACACAGGATAATTTATTTAAAAATAAGATACATAAAGACTTACCCAAGTAACATATACGATGATGAAGACACAAGAAGATCTCATCCCGTTGGCAATATAGCGACAATTGATCAAATACTCTAGTTATTATTCACTTGAACAAACATCAACATTCGGTTAACACATTTCATATTACACCAATCTTGCAATGGTTCAATTTTATTTTTATTTATATCGAGTCCCTTGAATGGACGATAAACCTTGTGGTTTATGGGAGCTTTTAGTAACGAATCTGACCTGATTGCAATTGAAAACAAATATAAAATATAATTTCAACATATTTTAGAGGTTTGGTGAACATGTAGCGGAAGAATTTGAGCCGTTAATCAAAATATTATCTATAGAAGCAGAAACGCGGACCTTAGATATATCATTGGATGGTGCAGTTGTGGCTAGCGTCGCTGGCAGATTGCTTTATTGTTGGTATGGATCTTAAGTGCAGCCAGCAATATCCCTTTGATCTAGTAACGTGATTCGAAACGATTGGTTCACGTTCAAATCCCTATTGATATGTTTATAGCAACACTGCAAACCGTTCTACTAACTCGAGCCATTAATATTCTCATTGGCTGCGGGTTCATGGAATTCGTATTTGTCATATTTGAATTCCTCCGACACGATTATCATATATAATGCAATTACGAACACGGCTATACTTTCCCTATTTAACAGCAAGGACAGTATTTGCATTAAATCCTGACTGTGTCTCTGAGAAAGAGGTTGCCTACGTCGTGTTCCCTGAGCACGAAAATGGATTCGGAATAAAGTAACAGACTTCTATCTTGACCTATAGACGTAACGATAAACCTGTCTCCAGGGCATTCAATACTAACTAAAGATGATGAAAGAAAAATCTGCGTTTACTGATAGATGAAGAAGTATACGTTAAAAAACTAAGATAAGCCTGTAAAACGACCTTGATTACTTGTGAGGTGCGAGCAGCCGTGAAATGGGGAATAAAGCCATCACACAAATACTGTTTTGATCACGTAAGCCTTGTTTATACAACAACATTCTAAACGCACTACTAGACGAAATTTCTCCAAGATCATAAAATAGGTGATGGCTGAGCGCCAGGCACTCGTCCGAATTCATTGAAGCTAACTGCACGTGTGACGTGCTGATAATCCTAAGCGTATTTTAGAGTTGAGTTTTATCTGTTACAGAATACGTAAATTTCGACCTCACTACGAATTTTAGCACGAAGACGAAGACTTACGAATTAAAAAAGACTACGTTATTGGCTTTCTTCTTTTCTTCTGTAACTAATTTTATTCTTATTACATACCTGTTTAGATTCGTTTGGATATGCGAAGCATAAAAATCGTACATCTTTTAATAATTAATATATATAATGACCAACAGTCACAATGTAAACATTTAATATATTTGTTATAATGTTATAATTGCGTATAAAGACAATTAGATCAACAAAATCTCTCGTGATTGCATTAACAAATAATTTTGTTTAAGTCGACGGATCATTTAATGTTTTGTCAAATTTTCTAAACGAATATTACATGTTTTAATAAAACTAGTTCAAATATTTTATCGATGGATTATTTTTTGCACATCTGACTATATGCAGAAACAGGACCACAGTTGCTTGCCAAGGTTTACGCTACCTTTATTGGGATAGCCGTTACATGTTATCCATGCTCGTAGACGTATCTCACTTTCAACTCGCTCGTAAGGGCGCCTTCATAAAAGGGATGAAAGTACTTTCATAACTTCTAAGATATGCCATTTGCGTGTTAGTATTATTCGTTGTGTAGTGCTATTATATTGCATCATCTGTTACGTGCTTTTTCATGTTTCATCGTTGTTTCATTACACTTTATCAATGAAAAATTTTAATATTTCATTTTATTTTATATATGCTTACATTAATACACATGTTTTCATAACTCAACCGTTCCTTAGAGATACATCTTCAAAGAAATCATTTTTGACGCAATAAGAAAAGATTGATTACAATCGTCACAACTCCATTGCAAGTAGTATACTTCCTGTATAACTTGACCGCCTAACAGTAAAAAACTCTTATGTATATTTGCTATAGGAACATACATAGAACATATAGGTAGGTCGTTAACTTATAAATTTGACTACAATATGCCAGCATTAAGAGTATTCAAGCCTAATTTTTGCCCAAGGCATTTTGAGTATGAAAAAAAGTTAGTTAATAAATAAAACTTTTACATAATAAATAAATCTATATATAATAAAATCTAACAACTGTAACGTTAAACTAAAGGACAAGAATATTCAATCTTTCAAGAGACATTAATAACGGAATAATAAAACGGCTAAACTCACTAACTTTTACATCAGCAGCAGAATTCGAGCAGTAATATAATAATAATAATGATAGGTTTATTGGTTACAAAAAAAGTATAAATTATGAAATCATTTCAAGACCTTTGGCCTGTGATAGTTTTGATTTGTGCTACAAACTGCAGCGTGCCTTCCCTTCTTAAAATGAATCTACGGATTTCCGTTTTTTTTTAAATCTTTAAACGGAAATTTACTTGATTAATGCACTTTAACATCCATTGATCCCCATTTCCCATTATTTGTTCAACATATAAAGTTTGAGATATTACAAGATTTGAAGCATTTGCCCCTTTCATACAACTAGAAATTAAAGAAAGTTAAAACATATAACATGTATTCGCCGCTGTAAGGAATGGAACTGTGTCCTCCGGGATACGCGCCCCATACTCTAGTCATTGAGCTTAACTACAAAATGTTCACACCGACCCAAATCTCAACCTATTTTCTACTTCTTTTTTAGGGTTTCGTACTCAAAGGGTAAAACGTGACCATATTACTAAGACTCCGCTGTCTGTCTGTCTGTCCCTCTGTCACCAGGCTGTATCTCAAGAACCGTGATAGTTAGACAGTTGAAATTGCCATTGTGTATTGTGTATCTGTTGCCGTTATAACAACAAATAGTAAAAAACAGAATAAAAAAATATTTAAATGGAACTCGCATACAACAGACATGATTTTTGGCGTTCATATAGATAACTGTACGGAACCTTTCGTGCGCGAGTCCGACTCACTTGGCCGGTTTTTTGCATCTTAAGTGCAGAGTATAGCACTAGAAATAATATAATTTAGATTCTGAAAAAGTTTATTGATAAAGATTAATATGGCATCTCTTTGCGACAGCCATTGTAAAATAATAGACAATAAACATATTTATACGTACACATACATAAAACACGTGAACCGTCTGAAAACCACACTCAAAATGGTTATATAACGAACATACTGGGCCTGATGATGAACGTCTTAATATTTCCTTTCCATATTTGAACTCCGTCTCCATAAAAATGTAACCTTAAGTGGGTGCTCACCGTGTTTAATGTACGGCCATTTAGTAGAGTGTCGTGTAAAGGTCAGGAGTCCATTGTACGCGGCCAAGGGGAGATTTATGGGTGCACAGGACCATCGGGTCGTAAATTTACAATGCTTCGGAACTAGACGGCCATGTCGTAACTGTAGTTGTCGCGCAACGGTGAGCCCAGTGGACGTTTTAAGATCATAATCAAGATGAACTCGTGTGCGCTAACACACCGCATTCGCATTAATCACAACCATGTAATCGCGTTCTTTAATCAAATAACAGTAACCCTACATATTACAATAATTTAGATTTTTAGAACAGATAATATATATGGAATGACGAACCCTACAGGCCTTAATGCAGCAGCATCGCCTAAATGGACAGAAACTTGTTTAATTTAAAAATAAAAGAAAAAAACAGTATAATTGAGGAAAAAGGTGAAAACTAATAAGAACTTAAAAAAAATTATGATAAAGTAAAAGTAAAATAAATAATGAAAACTTTATGGTTATTTTTATTTTAGTCTAATCTGCACTCAATGTGAAACTATGATTTTAACAATGAAGATATTTGCTTTAAATTATTTGCTTTTCAGTCGGTATAGAAATGGAAAAAGTTTGAGGAAAACGATTTTTCACAACATTTTTAAAAACATATCGAAAAGAAGACACTATAAAATCTTGCAGCTAGGCTCTAATAAAAGATTCCAAGGACGATAATGATGATTAATGGTTATGCGTAGAAATTTAGATGTTATTTGTACTTTAATTGAAATGCAGCACGTTAGGGCTGCCCATAGCATCAATTTTATCATATTCTATTCAGACAATCACATAATGTGCAGTGAAATTTAAAACTTTACAACATGAATAAAAACAATATAAATTCACAAGTAGAACTTTATCTCATATGAACAATCATAATAAATATAAACAAAATAAAATAATCAATTTAAAAAAATGACCCCTCATAGATATAACTCAAAATCATTTCATAATGTGTTAAATGTAACCTATAATTATTAGCCCCGGCCAAACCACCAAAAATTGATTTTTAGAGAGTTACGCCCAAATAACTATAATAGATCATTCCTTGAGTGGTTCGTTTACCTGAGACACTTACTTATTCAGCCTTAACAGCCCTAAAGCATAAAAAGATTTCGTAACGAACCTTGTAATAACCCCAAATTGTTGTTTGCTACTTTTAAAGCTTTGTAGCGGTCTTTTAATAAACTCCTAACGAAAAATTAACACACGCAGTGTGGAGAATGACGCTGCCGAAATTACAACCAGTCGCCACTTGAAGATTATGTAAATGGTTTTACAATTACCTTTTACGAATAAATTTTCTGTTCGTTCTTCAGAGAACGTAAAAAATGATATGCTTGCGATTACCTTGTCGAGTCACAAACTCTTTCACATAACCAAAAATGTGAAATTTTGAATGGTAGCCACAAAAATATTTACCGAATTCGAATTTAAAATGTCTTATAAAAATGAAAACGAGCTCTTTTTCGAATTTCATTTATTTTAAATATGGAGTGGACGCTTAACGAAGACCGAGTTGCAACGCGATAATTGCATCGGTGCGGTTACGCGCCAAATAAGATTTTCGAACTACTGATAACATTTAAATATAAACAAAAGATTCGTTTATCGCTCCATCAAACGATACAATTAAAATTTAAGCGACAAAAAAGATTTGGTTGCCCTCGCATTGTAAGGACTCAACAGTGAAAAGATGTGAAGGCGAGAATCCAAAGAAACTGTGTGAAATCCTATGTGTAAGCAGAAACTGTTGGCTCTTCAGGTGGGGTTCAGCAGAACCACTGTGAAAAGGGTGTTGAGTGAAGACTGAGTCTATTAAACGCGTAAAAACACGCGTTTAATAGACCTGAGATTGAGAGAAAAACACCGTGAAATTCTTTTTCTTCTCTGTTTCATCACCTATATTAAAAAAAGATAGTTTTTGAAAGTGTACAATGAATGAACAACCATTTTTGATATAATTTGACACTCCATAAAAATATACGGACCTATACCATGTTAAAATTCTCACACGACGACTTCTTGGCATGCCACATATTCGAGAACTTATACCAAGGTAGACTAAAATATTAACGATTATCACTTGTGAGTGCATAAAGTAGTAACTTTAAAGCAAAATACTATCAGAGAATGATGCTCTGTAAGACTCAACTGTTTACCGAGCCCTTCAAACGTGTTGTTGAATCAAGTCAACACATACATAATATACGAAGGTTGTAACAAAATCTTCCGAATCAGATTTACTCAATCGAGTTAAATAGCTTGCATTACTTTAGCGTTACCTGATTCCGTGTCCTGAATTAATAGTATTCATTGAAATCCTGTTCGTTAAATAAGTATTTTTGTTATTTATGTTTTCATTACTTATAAAACAGAATAAGATGCTTGCAACCTTATGACTAACTTTTGGCGAATTTACTTGTCTGTAATATTAAAAATTTTATCAAGTTGACTGATGCGAGTGGCACTGAATATAGCGTCACAATAATTAATTAGGTTTTTTTTTTTAAAAATAGCGTAAGGCAATTCGAATCTGTCTTGAACAACTGTTGCAATGCTAATTGGAAAATTGGGCCAAGTGCGTGTCAGACACGCACTAATTAACGATTCTGTGAATGTTATAGAAAACAAAAGACTCCTTAGATATCACTAACTTCTTCGCGTAATACACATGTTTTGTAATACCTACAATTTAGTAATTAATACTATTGGTTTACCCGTGATATTAAATTCAACGCCAGTTGTTTTAATTAAATAACAATTGAGTAAAGATACCAAAGACGCAATATAATGACGACAAAATTAGTTATATACTGCAATACAAATTTTTCAAGAGCCACATAATGTATTTTCGACAATGGGTGGTACTTTCCCTAGTCGTAACATTACGTCAAATTAACATGAGATTGTCATTGCTTGCCGGTTACATCACTTATCACATCGCTGTCGTGTTATTGTATCTTCTCAGGTGTATTAATTTTTAAGTTTGTTATGAAAACGTATTCCCTGTTGGCGTAAGTAACACGAAATAAAAAAAAACAATTTAGCATTCAAGCTTTTACTTCATTATTTACATAAGTATTTAAAATTATGTACTCTCTGGTAGCTATATTCAATTTCTTTAAAAGTGTATAAATATATGTTAAGACGCATATCTTGCTACTTTTATTTACCGAAAAGACAACATAAAAATAATTTCATTAGAAAAATATTTTCGTCAACTAACAAAGATAGACAAGCTAGGTTATTAGGTATATCGCGTTTTCGCAGTTAAAATAATTATTGGCGTAAAATAATAACGTTCATAAAAAGGGAATGTTATAAAAAATGGAAAGAAATGTTCATAAAAAATCCTAATATAATATTTTTTTCATTTATAAAAAAGACGAATATAATCTCACGATTTTCATAAAATTGGCGCTTGTTTACGGTTATTGTCACTGGCACACGGCGATTTTTATTTTTTATCTGTACGCGTTTTCCGTGGATTGCGCGTTGGGCCCGCGCCGCGCGACTGTAGCGTACTGGCGTGCAACTTACGCCTCCCGTGCACTCATACGTGGAAAACCAACAAGCTAATAGAATGGAAGCTGTGCTCACGGCACACTAAGCCAAGCCTGATGTTTATAAAAAAAAAATGTACCAATTAAAAATGACAATATGCATACTTTCTGTCTCTTATATTGACATAATATTTTTTATAACAAGTTCGATAAACCAGGATGTTTTCGTATTTAAGATGTGTGCATATTTCTAGGTTTTATTTCATAAGTTTTATATTCCTTTCATATCTTCAAAAATTGGTTTTACTATTCCACCGGTGGTAGGGTCACGCAGCAGCCTCGGCTGTTGCACGAATGGGCAGGCCCGTCCGGGTTAGTACCACGACCTCACAGAAGACCAGCGTAAAGTGGAAGTATGACAAATACTTTCGCGTTTCGTCTGGTGAGTGAGGTAGCGGAGCCCAATTTTCAAAAGGTTCTCAACGCATCTGGTAACCTCGGGTGTGGCAGATATCCATGGGCGCCGGTATTCACTTAACATCAGGTGGACCGTCTGCTCGTTTGACAACTTTTCGCATAAAAAAAAACTTTAAAAGACAAAATGGCGGCATTGAAATAATGGAATTTAAAAAAATACATATAATTACACAAACATTGATATATCTAAATCTACTAGTTTACTCATCTTAACTGGTTTCAATAATCCTTTAGCATTTATATACAAGAAAGAGAACACGAAAATACTTCAATTGAAGACCTTAATCTCTTTAACAATTATACAATCACAAATAATATCTCTCAATGTGTCACCGTCTTAATGCTATAAAAAGATTCCAGATTCTATTTCGTTAAGCCTCCGTTGCATCGGATAACAAACAATTTGAACCCTCCGAACTCACTTAAAACGACAAATGTTTGAATTTATTTCCAATATTTTCACCTTAACATTTCCACA
This sequence comes from Iphiclides podalirius, assembly GCA_933534255.1. NCBI lineage: Eukaryota > Metazoa > Arthropoda > Insecta > Lepidoptera > Papilionidae > Iphiclides > Iphiclides podalirius. The sequence continues at coordinate 7,092,793 of OW152826.1, read as the reverse complement.
AAACCCGAAGCTAGATCCCGTTAATAAACTCCAGCCAGCTCCAGGCAGCTCGCCTTGAGCTGTTAATAGCTTAATTTCCATAATTCATCCTTCCCAGTCCCTTATAATGATTCGCCAGGAGAGGAACATTAAGCGGCCGAGTATTTATTAAGACATCAATTCAAGCGCCGAGAACGTAAATCCTTACCGTATATTTATGCTTCAGCTATGTCTGGTTATTCTAAATTATCTTAACCATTCGTTGTCATCTAAAACGCTCATTAACAATGCCGTCGATAAACCGTTAAGTTTTATAACACTACAACGTAGCAGGAAGTTATGACAATCTCGTGACTCAGTACTTCCTTAGTATAACCAGCTTATACCCGCTATTCTGATATGTGGATCTAGTAACGGATTTGAAATGAAAATTTAAATATCCATATACCTATTCTTAACAAATATTTTGGTATACGAGTATATTAAAAAACAGGCTTCTCAGTAATAGCAGTTTTGACTTAAATGCATTGATTTTGAAATACATTTCAATTTTAATATTCGTAATATTGATTTATCGTAATGCTAATAATAGCATATAAAAATACTTTGGATTTTTATTATGCATTCATACTTTGTACTAGGTATGCTTAGGGAACGGTATAACTCGATTCTCAAGTTGGATATTGAGATGTATATAATAATACTAGCGGATTTTTGTTCTTCAGATTTTTGTTCTGAATATTTGTCGTGATTTTTTAAACACATTACTATTTTTTTTTAAGTAATTATTTTTTAAAGTCACATCCTGGAATGGAAATAGATATCAAAACCATTTTCACAATATTTTAAAATTGTGTAGATATCTGTTTTGTATGCTGTTGGCGCATCGCTTTATGAAAATAATTGAAAATTGGGTAAAAAATAGTACTAACGGAGCTATACATGATCTCAAATAAACTTTTCCCAATAGCCCGTCAATGAAAAAAGTCAGGATGGCATATATCTTATACATTTATATATACCTATTCATATTTATCATAATAAATGGATACTTAGTTAAAACAATACAATAATTTGATACGAATATCGTTAAACTTCTACCCAGCAAATTCTATGAATCAAAAGCACATGTGTTAATACTAAGCTATATCTAATAGACTATACTTGTGAGTAAAAGTTCAATTCAAAGTTTGTACATCGATAGAAGTGCTAAGGTTTTAATTAATGTAACTAATTATAAGCTGTTTCGGGCATGTAATGTGGGTGTGAAGATACCCAATCGTATCGCTATTTTTCTTGACCAAATTTAAGACAATATGGTAAATTATCTACTACTATGTTCCGTATATTTCCCCACATTTGAAACAACGGATGACGTAGGTTTATCAGGTCAAGATTAGCAATTGGTACCTATCGAGAGCACTGCTACAAACGAAACGCTATATATATTTATAGTCGATCGTAAAATGGCTAAATCAAAGGCACTGACACGCAAACAGTTATAAAATGGCATTAAAAACATCACGTTAGACGAAACGACCTCTCGGTTACCTCCATAAAAATATGCTAACAGCCACATCGTTGTCAACGGGGAAAAGAAAATTATCTACGGAACACTATAAAACGTAGGGTCATTTGAATTAAAGTATATAATATGAGAGCGTATTTATAAATTAGGTAATAAGTTAAGCTATATATTAATAAAGTTAAGTTTACTTATATTCATTCGCATAAACTGGCAGTCCTTTTGAGAAAATCGCCTTTTCCCAATTTTTTTTAAATCCTGAAAATAATAGGAATGACATAGTTAAGCGGTCAGTATGTCTTACGTTTGCATGTAAGATATTAAAAAACGGGAAATTATAAATAAACATTAAATGCGAATCTTCGAATGGACTCGGGCTTATTGTTTTTATCGTCCATACTACCAGATCAGTCTGTCATATTATTTTATTCATTTTTTGCAGGCTAGGTAATTGCAACATCTGTTCTGAGATCATTTAAATGTATATCGTCATTAAAAAGTATGTAAGTAATACACATTTTCTTGCATGTTGAATACATTTTTTTAACCAAAAAAAAAAAAGATTAACCGTCTTAACACAATACATTCCTAGCGCTAGCAAAGAACACATGATTTTATGACGCCATATCTTATACAATACATTTGGCAACCGATTCTATGTCAAGTGTGTAGTGAATGTGTCATTAACTTTAAGCAGTGATGATTAAAAATATGTTAACATGCGATCTATTGGCACTTAGAGCTCTGATGTTACCAGACATTGACCCATTAAGTCTATTATTAAACGATTGCAGTTAACAAGACGCATACCAAATTAGAATACATGTTACTGATCGATTGTGACAAATCTAATTTCGCATTTTACACATAAAAATTTAGTAATTCGTCTTTTATACAAAGTTTTTTTTTGTAGTCATTGCGTAGTCATTGTAGTCATTGATGTTATCATTGTAGTCATAGCCCTGCTTTTTGACAATTTATGTACGCGTCAATTTATGTATGTTTGTGTAAGCAAGTTTTTGTCTGATCGTGTTGAGACTATTATAATCGAGCACCAAATATAATCTTCCTAAGATCAAAATTAAATTAAAAAGATCAAAAGCAAAAACTTCGTTCACCAAAAAGTACGAGACGTCGAGATATAAATGCTCCCGTCTCCTTTAGGAGAATATGAGAACTAGATTTACAATTTCCTATTTAAATTTTTATGTGTGGAATATTGACAAAATCACCTGTATCTCATGTTTAATATCGCATTGAAAGCAATGTACCATGTCGTCACTATATTTGTAAATCGGTGTACAGGGTAAAATAATATTTTAGTATTTGTCATAGACTAAAAATGTTACGATCTTGTTTATTTTTGTCACTGTCGTGCTGTAATATCGTGAAATGTCAACAACTACGGTATTTATTTCAACAGTGTAATATAATGCGGAATTCGTAGTTGTCGTCCTGCCAGACACGTTTACGCTGATAATAAATTGAATTTTTATTACATTTCTCATATTTATAACTCCTAAACAATCGTAGAATGTCATCTTTTTATCTTCTTCATTGTACGAGTATAGTACAGCTTAGTGAAGTTTCTAAGTAATGCTATCTTAAAACATATTTAGATTTATTCCAATCAGGGCTAATCCTGTTTGTTATCTTTGTGAAAACTCTTATATGGCAAATAGAAAGGTATGTTGGAATTTCCTCGTTTCTCACCTAACGTTAGAAGAGAAACCTTTCTAGAAGTGAAACATAAATCATAGTTATTAATAAAATACAGATCAATACAATACTAGATAAATTTTCAGGGTATTCCCAGCCTCTTTCAACCAACCTCAAAAATTGAGAAAATTCTCAATTCGGTTGTATTATTTTTGTGTTTGTTACCTCAGAACTCTTCTAAATTCTTCTTTTTATCCGTTGGGTTTGACTTAACTAGGAGTTATCTAAGGTTATATAGTAATCTGATCCCATTAGTCCATTCGTATTTGAGCTTGGAATCCGTAGATATATCTGGGAAGTCCGCAAAATCAAATAGAAATTGTATAATGAATAAGACATTAGAAGTCAATTTTGTTTTTTGTTAATAAAACATACTAAAATCACCTACTTATAACTAAAGTAGATTGAAATCAATTTTATGGATGAAATTCAGATAATCACTTTAGTGCTTTTAATTACAGTGTTAGGGCCTCGCTGCAGCTTTTGCCGTTCACTAATGAGCAGACGCGTCCGAGGAAATACTACGACTTTCCTTAAGACCGGCGTAAAGTGTAAATACTTTCACGTATCTCCTGATAACCAAGGTATTCGGAGTGCACTCTTTTAAAGGCAACGTATATGCAACCCACATGCACAGTCCACTTGTCCGATATATGTCCAACGATAATAGCTTAACACTAACATCTTCTCGCTTGCCATCACTACATAGTATAAAACAAAGTCATCCCGCTGTCTATCTGTCCGTATGTATGCTTAGATCTTTAAAACTACGCAACGGATCTTGATGTGGTTTTTTTACTAGATAGAGTGATTCAAGAGGATAGTTTATATGTATAATACATTGCACCCGTGCGAAGCCGGGGCGGGTCGCTAGTAAAAACATAAAAAGACGGCAAAACAGCCAAATAAAAAGTATTTTAGATAGACAGAAAATATGGTATAGCTTCCGCTAACGCAAATACTAGAGGCGGTTATTACCAGGGATTCATACCACTTCTAGAATAACATTCTATCACGTCGCCCGCGGCGGTTTGCCGTAATCACTGATCTCCTAGTACAACTTACCGCCCAACGCGGACCCCCGTCACTCGCAACCGCTACTACAAGATAACCTGTCACTATGGTAACCTACTCACATACAAAATAAATCATCACAACATTAATTAAACCCCTTGGCGTTTGTTTTTTATAATCGAGTTGTAATATAATAAAATTGCTCAACCTAAATATATTAACTGACAAAATCTCTTCCGATTAATGGAGTTGGGGAATTTAATTTATATATATTTTGGATTAGATAAAAACATTCGAGTATAGCAAACACTACAATAAAGGAAAAAACTGTTTATGCATTTAATTACGAACGAAATTTGAATTTAACATATCAAGGCACCATAAATAACACCAAACCACTACAGCAGTTTAAATCCTTGAAATATACCGACTGCTAGCAGCGACCAGTTAAGAAGAGAACTTGAACAAGTAGCTCAATCTAACACAAATAACTTCAAACAAATTACTGTTTATTGGAGTTTACCTCCAGTGAGCGCGAGTTCAAAGGTGGCGCCAAGAAGTTGCAGCTTGCGATACAAAGCAATAGTATAAACTGTGTGCTAAAGATGTATTTTATAAGTTATTTATAGACTATGGATCGTGCCTTCAATGTGACCCATGACCAAGTCAAATTGTAATTTGCATTAAACAGTGAAATCATTTTAACATGCTTAAAGCCGAGGGCACGTTTTCTATAAACGAAGACAAATCTCAACTGTATATTATAACTTAAAGCGATAAAAGTAAACGAGAATAATAATCAAAGTTACAGGTGATACCTACGCGGTAGGCACAAGGCAGATAGTTGTAGACTGTCTTAATTGTTGTAAAGATCGTTTTACAAAACGATTAGTAGTATTGGTAAGTAACATCGAACTGCTGTTTAGTCCGGGTCAATAAAAATGAAATAGTCCTGAAAGAGGTCAAGTTATTTGTAGTCGCATAAAATAGGACTGCACGGATAGCTCATTGGTTTAGCTAAATCACTTGCCAATTGCCTTTATTGCGGTCTCCCAAAAGAGTTTTCCATCCCTAAAGAGTTTGGGTGAACTTTGTATCCGTGAATTCCTGGTTATGGAACTCACATAAACACGCACAGGACGCAAACACACGCACAGTATTTATTTGCTAGTGCAGAATTTATTTAGAATAAAGCCCTGGAGGGGCAAATCGTCCTACACTGCTAAATACGGTAAAAAATAACCCTAAACATTCTAAAAGAGTTTGTTTTTGTAAGAAATGTATGAGAATTGTTTCCCTAAATGAACTATCTATTATCGCTACATTCAATATATGGGAGTACATGACTATGAATTTAAAACGGTCGCTTGAATGCCTCGAAAGGGTGTGAAGGTCAAATGGTAATTGTTTCGTGTTAAAACTAATGGCATATCTTATTTTGTTGCAACCGAAGTAATAGAAAACATACGATATTTATCTCCTTATCGGTATTCATCGTCTATTCTCTGGTCTTTGGGAATTTACATGTTTAGACGATATCTTCTGCTTCTTAACTCTTTTGAGTTGAAGATTGCTCTACCTACTAAGCTTCTACCTCATAAATATAATCAGAAGTTTTTACTGCTGAAAAGTTGTCGAGTTAGGTTGAAAATAATATACGTTGGGTTAAATCGGAGCAAGGCACGCTGTTGGGAATCGAGTACATACCTACAGTTAACTGCTTCGCCAATAACTATTCTGTCATTGGTACTCTAGTAATAAATTATTGTTTCTGTGTTAATGCTAACAAATGGTTCAAGACCAACCCTATTACACCCGCCGCGCGACAGCGGGCCTAACATTGCGAATGCTATCACGTAATAACTAACAATACCTTAAATAATTTACGATTACGACGTACGTGTCCTTGACGTCATACAGTTGCAGCGATTGAATAGTTTATAGAGCGGAGATGCCGATTCCTATTCACTCAATAGACAATTTATACTTGTTTTATTACAGCTACGAACAATCTAAGCGTTGCGAAGTCAGCGTCACTCAACAAACCGCAGATCACACGAAAAATAGGCAAGATGACAATATTTCTTTCAAATTTAAACTACGTAACCGGTTATTATCAGCTCTCTGACAAAATTTTATTTAGAAGAACAAAAGCCAATTAAAATGAGCTAGTTCTTCTAAAGACTAGGAAATGTAGCATGTATACTTAACATACTGCATTCCCTATTCTTAGTAACTAACAAATTTGAAATACAAAACTTCATGCAACGTGATTTTTTTTTTTTTGTTGAATCGCTAAATTCATGGTAATAAAATTTTTGGTAATGGTAATTAAAATTAAATTACCCATATTATAGGCACAGAAATCTTTCACGTAACATAAAATGATTCTTTAAGCCATTCCAAAGAATCTCACTACTTTACGACATGTTCAGTCTTCCTGGCAACTTTGTAACCGTAGAGTGAAAAGTTAGAGAAATCAATACAATAATTATAAACTAGACATAACTCTTTTGGCTGAAAAGAACTTAATGCAGATATGAGAAAGGTACTACAGTATAATGACATGAACGAATTTTAATTTGCCAATCAAGAGAAACTAAAAATTACCTCTTCATGGTACTATTATGTAAGTTTACAATTGACTTTTCTAACATAATTTATAACATATCATATCAAATCGTATCGCTATATGTTTTCATATAGCAAGAATTACTAATTTACAAGAGAAACAAAATAAATATGAAAAAATTGTCTTGCAATGTAAATGACTGACAATGATTCATTCTAATTATGTAACGAAACTTTATCTCAAACGAAAATCTCTACCAGGCGCCGGTTAAATGCGATAAGTGTTTCTTATCGCAAATAGTTACCGGATCTAAATGTACTTTATAAACGGTTTCAGCAAAATATTCATAGCTGGTAACGATAGCCTTTAGTTAGACTGCAATTTTGCTTCGTCGCCTTATATTTACTCGTTCGGGATTTAAATTCAACAGAACCAGTTTTAACTATCGACAACGTTTAGAAATGTTTCTTTTTGTAAGTACTTATTAGGGTTATCAAAAGGTGTCGTACTCATTGTGGCTTATAAATAGCAGAAAGAGAGTAATGGAATTGCTTGTCGTAAAAAAAAAGAAAGTAAAGTAACAGCCTATAAATGTCCCACTGCTGGGCAAAGGCCTCCTCTGTACAGAGGGTATCAGGGCATAGTCACCACGCGGCTCCACTGCGGATTGGCGGACTTCACATATTTTCGAAATATTTTTTTTGTTGTTATGTCGAAAATTTGTAGGTTTCCTCACGATGTTTTCCGTAACCGTCGAGCACGTGATAAGACAGCACTTAAAATTAACAATTTCATTACCACTGACACTGAGCTATCAAGTACTGGTTGGTAATGTGCGTAATGACGTGGGGTTTGTAGCTTTTTTCTAAATGGTAGCTTAAATGCATACTAGTTACAATTGTTTTTTCTAATATATTTATTTATTAAAATAAAATATAACACTCTGCTTCACGTCAGATCTTGAAGAAAAGAAAAGACAGATTAGATTGAAGCAACCTGACGTCACGATACAGAGCGTCAGTGTGATAATTTCCTAATATTTTAAATCACGCATAATTACTACGTCTTTATTTTTAAACATATCAATAAAATGGGAATAGGCTGTCGGCTAACATCTATAAATTCGCCCTTGAAACCATTAAAATAGTCGAGCGACTACAGTACGAGCGCATTTAATAAACACTGTTTCTCGGTAAAACGGTCATAAATCGGAACTGCTGAATTAATGAATACGCTGGGTTAACTGCAGTCAACTGCGGTTTAATTACTACCGCTAAAATTAAAAACTGTAACACGAGCGGACCTGTTCCTTGGGCCGGGCTCTGATCATAAGTTATTCACGTTGTGGGTACGCCATGGAGGCGATAAAATCATTTCATTGACGTTAACTAATAACTCCTCCGTCGCTCTTAGCATACGCACGATAATTTCCGCTGCGCTCAAACCATTCATATTCCTCATTCGTCAATAATTCCCCGCGTATCCCGCTGTGTTATCGGCGCTTACACAGTTTGGATTTATTTGGTTACAGGCTTATAGATTCTGATTAGCGTACATCAGGTCAATTTGCTTAGGAAGCACATTGTTCCTATTCCTATTAATAAAAGGCTGTTGCTTATCTATTCATCTTTATGCACAAAAATTTGGCAAAGGCGGACATAACGACATAAGCATCCTCTACCATATAATGAAATTTTAACATATACTAAAATAAACAAACTCACATACACATTATACATTTACAATCATGTATAGAACTTGTAAAATGAAAGTGTATTAAGTGATAATAAACCTATCGCTTTAATTTATTACCAAGACTTAAAAAATATTAATTTAGTTAGTACTTTTGTAGAAAAATACCTATTAAGATGTTTCTCTCATTTTTTTCTAATAAAAAAATGTATTGTGAAAGATTACGGTGGTAGGGCCACGCAGCAGCCTCGGCTGTTGCACGAATGCTGCCCATTCGGGTAAGTACCACGACCTCACAGAAGACCGGCGTAAAGTGGAAGTATGACAAACACTTTCGCGTTTCGTCTGGTGAGTGAGGTAGCCGGAGCCCAATTTTCAAAAGGTTGTCAACGCATCTGTAACCCTCGAGTGTAGCAGATGTCCATGGGCGGCGGTATTCACTTAACATCAGGTGAACCGTCTGCTCGTTTGACAACTTTTCGCATAAAAAAAAAAAAAAAAAAAAAGTAAAATATTATAACCAGATTGATGTTAATCGTAAAAGATGTTATAAGAATAAGGGTGTGTATAGGGCTCTGTATATTCTGCATACTACTTAATGCATCTCAAAAACCAGCACTTCTTTTCAAGCATAATAGATAATAAATGAGGTTACAAAAATTTACTTACTTTTCGTACTCATATCAAACTCAAAAAGAGAGTATTAAAGAAAGTATTAGTGCGGCAAGTTTTTATATTAATATTTTATACACTTAACAGTTTTGACCTGACATAGTTTAATATTATAATAATGACTAATTGAATACTCTTTGGATTTGCTGAGCTTGGTGTAAACAAACAGCAAATTGATAAAATTCAAAGCATCAGCTTATTTATATAGTAAATTGAGTTGGTCAAAAGACGTCGCGCGGTGCTATCCAAGGTCGAAAGTCCCTCCGCTTATCCTACAAAACACTATTGTGCATACTGGGGGCAATTTTAAGTTTGCTACGTCTAAATGTTGGAATGAGTTCCCCCTTCATTTCGTAACATCTACTCCTTATGTGGTTTCAGAAGAAAATGTCGAAAATGGCTTATAATGCAGCAATAATTGGTTATGAGTACCCAGTTTTTTAAATAGTTAATGTTTGTTGCATTAACTATTTATTGTTTTATATATCTATAATAAGCGTGTTCTTTATGTAAAAGTTTATGTCCGACTAGTACAGTTTATCAAAGTTGGTGTACCTGTCAACTTTGATTCCTCCACCATTTCGTCTTAATACGTGTTATTTTTATTTCTGTTACTTTTTTATATATTTTTGTCACTGAATGTATATTTAGACAAATAAAGAGATAAAGATTTAATAGAGATAGATTTATTATTTATTATAATTATTAATTCGTTTGGTTGTATCAACTTTACACTATTGCAAATACCTTACAAACACCCTGAATGCATATCGCTCGATATCCCGGCTCCGTGCAAGGAGTCCCATCGGCCACCACTCCGAGGGAAGCGTAGAACTGCTGTCCCATAGGTCTGCAGTTTAACATGCACGGAGCGCTGCCTGTTGAAAAAATAAAATTGTGAAGATTCGCCAATCGAGCTGGCGGTTCGCCTGATGTTAAGCGACCGCTACCGCCTATACATATTTTCAACAGCTGTAGGATAAAAACTTCAATAGAATGAGACCCTGTTAGTTCAACTACCAGACGAAACGCAAAATGTAATACTCCACGCCGGACTTCTGCGAGGCCGTGGTGCTTCTCCAGTAACTAAGTGCTCAGCAGAAGAATTTATTGCCTATTACATATTACTGAACACTAGAAGACGATCGAAATTCGACCGTAATTAATTTAAATTATAAGTCTGAAAGTCTGAACAATATTAATCTATTCTCAAGTACAATATACAATAAACAAAAGAGTATACAGCGTGTCGTTACCATCGCGACAATAAATGAACACACGTCTAACGCTACTTGCCAATAATCATAAAAAAATATTAACGTTAAAAAAATCCATAATTAAAAAAAAAATTTCAAACAAACTAATGAAGTAAAAAAGAAACAAAATTTGTAACATCCTATACAACTACAACTGAATTTTTCATTCGTTGCCACGGCGTCGCATTACAAGCCTCTCCTTCTAATAGTATGTTATGTCTCTTTTAAATTCATTCAACCCATTCGTATGCTTTGTGAGCTTTACAAATGAACTTTACGTTACGGTTTTATACGTAAGGGTGTTCTAAAATTCTTTGTTTTGGAAAATTTAATAACTCTGTAAATATTGATGTTTAAAGAATGTAAATTTTTGATACAATTTTAAAAATTTATCCTCTATATGTGTGTTCATTTATTGTCGCGTTGGTAACGCCACGCTGTATATGCGTATGTGTGTCAAATACATGGTAGTGTGTGTAATGTTTTCTATATTGATTTAATGTATTTTTTATGCACAATTAAAAAAAAATAGCATTCTACACTCTTCTCCTTCTTTATTTAAACTATAAATGTGGGAAATTTCATACTCCTCCGTACGCGCATTTCTTGTGAAAAGGGTTACAAAGTTTTTTCTTCACGTACAGATAATATTTAAGGTACGCCATACGCGACGGGCCATTTATTCGCTAGCAACAAAATAAAATTATCTTGTTAATAAAATTTCGTTCAAAACAATTGAAAAGGCCCTTTTGTCATCTTATTTTTGTTTTGTTACAAAATTCACAAATTAATTATACGTATCTTATAATAAAAGGAATAAACATTTTCAAACAAGTTAAAAGTAGTATATTCATTAAGTAATATTTTCTGATATAAATTATGCTATCATAATATATAAAATCTGATACATTATCTGATAACATACTCTGTTTTCTCGGCGAAAATAGGACTCTGAATAAGTTTAAAGGATTACGCTGATAAATTAATAGTCTGGTATAAATGACTGCTTATAGGTATTGAGAGTTTAAAAGGCAATTGATCCCTGTAATATGTGGTAACTAAGCAGAGGGAAATTTATTGCTAGCAAAATATTCTCCTTATAGCCCACGGCAACCTTCACCTCAACATATAATTAGACGGTTATAATTTTACCCTCCATTATAACATCTTAGGGTTGGTGAAATCGGTTTTATGTTTATTATTTAAATGCAAGGGCTGTATCATTATAGGTTTTATATCATCGTGCTAATAATTATGTTGCTTCTTATTATAAGTAAAACTTATGCATTTCAATAAAATTAATCTTAAGCCAATAATTTTGTTAACTTAGATAAGTTTAGTTATTAAAGCTATGAAAGCACTCCTGATTAATTAAATTAAAAAACGGAGATGTGGAAGGCTTATCATTTAGCTTGATTTTAAGGTAGTAATTAATTTCATCGACCCGTTTTACCCATACATTATTAGCATTTCACTTCACTGGTATTAATTATTATTTTAATTAAATCTCTTTTTTTATATAAATTGAAAGGAAAACATTAATCCTTGCCTAATTGAAAAGATTTTAAGTTTGCAAACATATCTCAAATGTGGCTGACACTATAACGCTTATAGTGACATTTATATATTTACATAAACGATTACCATACCATACTTAACATAAATAACATATATAAATACCATGTTAATATAAACGAATTCATACTACATATTCAAGCGTCTGGGCTGTAGAAGAAGAAGTAGATTCGACTCCTGTTTTCTACAAAAAAATCATATTTTGTAATTCGAATGAAGAGACCAGCACTAAAATAGAATTAATAATAAAAATGACACTAAACGTCAAATTTATAGCACTTCATTAAATATACTCAACTATCACTAATAAACAGCTTATGCTTAGTAAAAGCAACATACTAACAACGTCGATTTAAATTTTATTGTTCAATCCCCACCGGCCTTTATTACTAAATACTTTAATTCCTTTATTAAGCTGTAAACATCATTTGTAATGCTATAAATAGAATACACTTAAGGTAGATAAACCTTTACAAGCAACCGTTATACAATAGTTTTCCCACGAAATTTAATGAACCGTTCTTAATTATGCATGATCAGTTATGTCCTAATTCAAGATTTATATTTAGGTCCATCAATAAGAGTGTTTACATATTTTAATAATTATCACTAGCGGTAATTGTCACACTCGATTACAACTGGTCATTACAGCAATCAAAACCATATTACTACTACGATAAATAACTATGCACCAATCGTGCGTGCAAGCCAATATTGATTGCATGTGCGTCGGGTTAATTCGCCTGACAAATTCAAATGATCTCTCTATCAAACAACTGAATAAGGTAATGCCAGCACTTTGGAAGTAGTCAATTTATCTATGTAAACAACTCACAGCTGTCGTGCCCATACTTAACCGGGCTGAGCATCTTCACCCCATAAGACAAAACCGACAAATAATATAGCACGGCAGTAAATTGGATAATGGTGCGAGGCCGGTTACTCAGGCAGTATTTGTTAATATCGCTGGCCGCGAGATGCAGACCAAGGGTCAGACGAATTACAGGTTGCAAAGCCGAGGTCACTCGGTTTATAATTAGGATATTTGAAATAAGGCTGTGATCCCTCCATTAAAAGTTTATATGAAAAGTTGGCAAGTGAGCAGGTGGTTCCCCTGATGTTAACATTATGTTATTATTATAAAACTGAGAATGTTGTGTCAACGTGTATTGCATTATTTAATAGCTGTTACATATTAGATTACATATTATTTATAGATATTATTTGCTTAGCGTTTCGTTGAAGGTAAGTACAATATCTAAGTGTTATAGACAGACAGGAAAAGAGATGTTATATTGTAGATATTATATTTCGAGGTAATAATTAGCTTTCTCTTTTTTGCTCTTTACGACTAAAAGACGTGAGTAAATGTTTTAGTACACTTTAAAGATCGTCTTTATTAGATAACAATCGTTACGGAAAGATTGTAACATAGTATAAAAGGATTTTAAATAAATTAAAAATAATGTAAATTAATTTTAAATAAATTTAAAACGACCTTACAACACAATGTTATACTTATTATATATAATGTTTATGTATTGAAATTTATATGTATTTAATGATTATATGTAAAGTATTTATCTTTGAGTAAAGTATATTTCTATAGAATGTACCTTTGCTTTTTTTTTTATTTCTTTAATTTATTTCGCGTATTTTGTTTTGCACCTGCGTCAAACTTTCTCTACTACCAGGGTTGACTGGAAGTGAATGCTTATTAGCATTAAGTTTGCCTTTTGTTTAGCCTTAAGTTGAGGTGTAAACAATAAATTTTAAATAAATAAATAAAAAAAATGTTAATCTACAGTAAGGGCAATTTCTTTAAAAGAATAATAAATAATATGTCGGGGTGACTTCGAGGCAAGAATGATTTAGAAAATAGATCTGCACATGACGGTAAGATATACGAATTGAAACTTCTAAACACCTTATATTTAAAGGCTCACCGTCGACGTAGGGTATCCAGTTGTAGAAGCGACCACGAAACGGCCTGTTGTCATATGCTGAGCATTGCTCGGCGCGCACATCCGGCTCTCCCTCGGGACATGGCTGTCATGAAAAATTTTATGAGTGTAAATAAAAATATAATTTATGTAATTAATAAAGGAAAATACATTTAAAATTACATTTTAAGCAAATGTAATCAGTAATCTCGCTAAGAGAAAGCAAAGTATTATTTATTTATTTATTGCTCATCCATCAAGTTACAAAAGGTGGTAAGTAACAAAATTAATTGGACTTAAATCGAATAAAATACACGTCATTAAAGTTGTTAGTAGAGTTCTGGTTTCAAACGTTAATAATTAACTAACAAAAATATTTATAGATATGGATGACGCTGTGGCGCAGTTGCCAAGGTATTCGGCGTGTTCGATTCTAAAACGAGACAATCTTTATGTGACCCACAGATAATTGTTTCAGATCAGGGTGTATGTCCACATGAAATTTATGTATGTAAAACGTCCTTACAACACAGATTAATGTTATCCAACAGTAAGTAACGATTAAATTTCTAAAATGACATCGTTTTATTTTACTGTATAGAAATTCCATGATTTGGAAGATCCATTAATTAAAACAGTAAGATAAGCCGCCTATTTTTATTGATCTTTCAACACAACATCTCTTGTGACACGTTAATGTATTTGTCATGTTACAATCGTAACGGACGGCTGTAAATCAATGTATTAGCGAAACAAACGAAACGTACGTATCGGCGATCTAAATTTTACGGCCCCTATAGAATCCATAACTCCTGCCGTTTAGACGCAACAATACTAATCACGGAAACATTTACGAGGCATAGGATCGTAAATAGGGAGCCGCTCGAGCGAGTGTATTGGGCACTTCGATACCTCTGCACTCTTTACGGAGCGTGTCGGTGGAACAAATCATTACGCGTAATAAGTCCGTTAAACCAAGCGAATGCGGTGAGACCGCTTTGTTCTTCCGCCACTATAAAGCGTAACGACTTCTTGGTTAGCTACAGCTTCGACCGACCCATTGATTGCTTACCCTAATATGTGCTAACACAGTTTAGATCGATATAAAGATGCGAATTATATGTTATAAATTATATCTCTCTTTTTTTTCCTAGACTGTAGGGACTTATGAAGTCATAGACTAATCCATACAAAGGCTAATCAAGTTGTCTTGAGAACGGTCATATTGTAATAGAACAATGAGTCTAACAAAGAAAAGCCAAATCAAGATTCAGTTTTGTAAAGCTAGAGTTGAAGTATCCTTGCTGTACCATCCTTTTGCCTCCAAGTTAAGACACTTAAGCCGGCGATGTTATAAGCATTATCACCAACTCTTATACTAGCAAAATGTTTTGTAGTTTAAACTTTACTTTGTTGCTGTTAAGATTAGATTTCTAAAGTTGTTGATTACTGATGATGCTCATCTTAGCTCTTATTACGTTATTACTCTGCTTATCCGGGTTTATCACAAAACGCATCGCCTTAGAAGCGATAATTGTATGTATTTCCCTCTACGCTTTTTGCGTCTCTGTCTAAAGAGAGTCACTTAATCATAAGGTAGTAACTAAAATGCAGATTACTATTCACTAGGAAACTCACCACTCGCCCATAAAAGTGTCGAGACCTTAACTAATGTTATGAAACGTCACCGGGATCATAAACCGCAAAGACAACTAATAGTTCGCCATAGAGTTCGACCTTGTAGCCTTTTTATGCCCCGCATAAATACAAGTTTGACAAAGGTTTTCACTTTATATTACGTGAAAAACAAAAGTCTTGTCTGGATAGCCCTCGCAATTTATGGACAGTATTTCACCTAGAAACGTTAACCCATTGCTACGAGTAGTACAGATGAGAACTAGATAACTAAACTTATCCAACACTACGCTCACCATGTACCAATCATCAACCTGAATGAGATCAGAATAATTCTGAAACAGCTTAAGAACGACAAAGCATAGAGTGATAACGGAATCACTATTTACTATTACGAAATATTACTACTTGTCCTCCAGAAATTATTTATTCATTCTCCAAGGTACTAAGTCAAAAGCGTGATATAGGAGGATATAGATATTGTTCTTAAAGGGGAGATAAGACTATTTGTGAAATATTACACACCCTACTCGGTCCTGAGTCATGTCATCATCATCCTCCTTATCCCAAATAGTTGCGGTCTGCACTACATGTTAATCATGCTGTAAGTAGTTATGGCTATGTTTTTAACGACCAGCCTACCCTCCTTGGGAAAGAAACACCCAGATCTGGAACTTTTATCTTTGGGTCACACAATTACTTGTCCCGTGTAGGAATCTAACCCACGACCCCCAAAGTCAAAGCCTAGTATGGCACCACTGAGTCATCTCGATGTTCGAGCCGTTTATGAGATATCTTAAGATAATCTGTTGCCTTTAATTTTTAAATGGAAACTTTCATCAATCATTTATTTCTTCTTTTTTCCATTGTATATTGTCAGTATATTGACAAAAACCTAAAATTCTTATAATTTGTACAAAAACACGCAAACTATCTTATAATTTTGTTCCCTTATCGAACAAACTTAAATGTTTTATGTGGTCATTTCTAAGCATAGTAGAAAGGGATTTTTCGTTGAAAATCATAAAAAAAACCCTGATGTTAAATGAAGCAAATTGCCTACTGATTCTGAGAATGTCCATTCATGACGTCCACCCGCGTAACGTCCTCATCGACCCGGTCACAAAACGGGACAAAAGTATAACGTTACCGACATAGAACAGCGACAAACAAGCAATACCTACAGATGAAAAACCCCCAGACTAAGGGCGAATAAACGGGTGCCAGTCTAAAACTAGTGGAATCGTAACAACCGAAGCTTTTCTCAAAACTACAAAATTACTCACACAGACTTGAAGCTAAAATAGACATAGACCAACAACCACATGTTAGAAATAATTCTCTTCGTTCTAAAGCGCGGAATGGCGATAATCATGGAATAAAAGAGCATCTAGTCATCCGATGATCGAATAGATAGGTAAAAAGAAAAACATGTCCGCTTAGCCTCTTCAAAAATGTAGAAATCTGTACTTTCTCTTTTTTCTTTTATGTGAGAAGGTGGCAAGCGAGCCGTTGGTTCACCTGTTGTTTTGTGATAACCGACGCCCGTTGACATTTACAACACCTGTAGAGTTACAGGTTATTGCCGTCTTATTTTAAAGTGGGTCCCGGCTACATCACTCACCAGATGAAACGCAGTATTCTATGAGGTCGTGGTACTTACCCGGACGCACCTGCCCATTCGTACAACAGCTAAGACTGTTGCGTCGCCCTATCACAGTGGTCTTAGGTTCCCAGCTTCAAACATAACTTTCAAAGTAAAGTAAAGTAACAGCCTATACATGTCCCACTGCTGGGCAAAGGCCTCCTCTATACAGAGGGTATCAAGGCATAGTCCACCACGCGGCCCCACTGCGGATTGACGGACTTCACACATCTTCGAAATACTCTTTTTTGTTATTAATTCGAAAATATGCAGGTTTCCTCACGATGTTTTCCTTCGCCACGGAGCACGTGATAAGGCAGCACTTAAAGTTAAAAAAACTTCATTGGTGCCTGCACCGGGGATCGAACTCAGGTTGCTCGAGTATATTGAATTAAAGGCGAGCGCCTAGACACTGAGCTATCAATATTGAGCCATATTATATACACCTGGTTGAATCATACGATTCATCGTTTTACTATCAATTGAACAGAAACAATATTACTTTATACCTTTTCTTACGCGTTACGTTAACAAGTCCAATGATTATAATTATTGTGAAAGAGTGACTTACATTAACATTGCACTCGTGATATCTCCTGGCTACGCCTGGGCAGTCTCCCCTCTGCATCCGAAGCGGGATCGACGTTGTGCTGTTTGAATCCATTGTCCATCCCCTGAAACAAAATCCACTGTCCATCCCCTGAAACAATGAATGGGAGCCTAACTCATATCATTTTTATTGTTTTTTAGTATTTTTTGTTATAGCGGCAAAAGAAATAGTTTCTACATTTCTACATTCACAACATTTTCTAGTCCCAAACTAAGCAAAGCTATGGGTACTAGAAAACTGATAAACATACTTAAACATACTTTTCTTTTGTAAATAAATACATATTATACATATAGAAACACTCAGACACTAGAAAAACACCATGTTCATCACACAATAGTTTTCCAGTAGTGGAGATCGAACCCACGCCTTCTGGCGCAGGAGGCAGGTACACTACCCACTACGCCATTCGGTTCGTCAATGCATCCTCTGTCAAAACTCCAACTGTATAACTATCACGGTTCATGAGATACAGCCTTGTGACCGACGGACAGACAGACAGACAGACAGACAGACAGCGGAGTCTTGGTAATAGGGTCCCGTTTTACCCGTTGAGTACGGAACCCTAAAATTAAATAAACATTTTTAAACATTTATTAAAAATATTTAATACTTTCAACTAAGTTCAAAAGTGAACAAATATAGCGTTAACAAAATACTATAACAAAATATAATAACGTTATTTCTACTATTTCCGTGACTACGACAGTTTTAAGGAACACTAAATGCCGGAAGTTTGAATTCAATATACAACGAAATCTCTACAGTATTTTTATTTAAAAGTATTTGCGTAAATCGTGTAATCAGTATAATTGAGCTTTTAAAAATTAACAACAAACGTCAGATTATATTTTCATATAATGCGCAAATGGTATCAGGATTAATTGAAAATTAACACAGACTTTTCGGTACTTTTTGGCAATATTATTGAAAAAAAAAATGTAAGGATGTGCCTATGCACGTTCCACTGATTGACAAAGGCCTTCTCTGTATAGTAAGGGGTATTAGGGCATAATCCACCACTGGCCACTGGGGATTGGCAGAGTTCACATGTCTTCGAAAAAAAGTTTTGTTATTATTTCGAAAATATGAAGGGTTTTGTTACCACTGAGCACATGATAAGTCAACACTTAAAATTAACATCATTAGTGTTGGCACTAGGATTTGAACTCAGGCTGCTCGAGTATACTGAATTAAAAGCGAGTACCCGGACACTGAGCTGTTACGGTTTATCACATTGAAATTCCGTATCAAAAAATTACCTTCTCAGTAATCCTCGGCATTTAAATACACAAAGTTGAAATCATGTACGTCTTATGCACAGCGGTCTAAAATTATAAGATTTTAATGTCTTCCAAAAAAAATCTGATCTTGTTGTTTAAAAGTTCTAAACTTAATTAATATGAAATTAATAACAATTTATTAATACCAATACAAACACCGTTGCAAATTAACATTAACGCCCTGTAGTTTAAAGTGTACATATACAATTACAGAAGTGTTACGTTTTCAATCCAATATCAAAAATTTCAAAAGTCGGAACAGATGGAAAACAATAAGTTTTTATTTCCATAAAATATATTAAGATTAATGGTATCTATGGAATGAAACGGCTACCGATAAATCTTCTTAATTATAATTACATTATAAATTATACGAAAATAATAAGAGCAAAACAACTGAGCGGCGCGGCGCAACGTAAAGGAGCTCGTAAATGAAATCAACCTCGTTTATTTCACATAAGTTCAAACGCGTTTGTATCACGTGAATAAAAAATCGAAATGTATTGTAATACTACATAAATTCAAAAAGCTTTTGTTACATATGAAATGCTCATGCTCGAAACAAAATTTTTACAAACACTTTTGGTCTTAAAACTGTGGATTTTTATTGATTATATAACCTCGATAAGCGTAGTTGCTAGGCGATACATTTGACCCTCGGTCTTGGGCTTATTTCCCGCCCAGGACAAGTATTTGCATGACCTACAAGTATTTGTTCCACACCTGGGCGATTTCCTTTGTTATAAGGGCAGTTTTAAAAGAGATAGTTTCTATCTTGATAAGCTAGCTAATTTACATCTACAAAAAACCAATATGTCGTTCAATAATAACTCATAGTTACTTTCATACTTTGTTTTAATTTAAGGCTTTTCTCCAAAAAATATCTATGAAATAACCTAACATAAAATTAATTTTGAAACCAATCTGTTGTAAAAGTACTTTAGACGAAAACCTTAGTATATGGTCAGATGCTTGTATATCGAGCTGCCTTCAGAGTGTGATTATGGCCTATAAAACGATTCTCGCTAATTCAATTTCACGTTCCCCTTACACGATCTTGAGGCTTAGATGGTTCAAATAAGAAATATTGTATAACATTTATAAATCAATTGTTTTCATATTACAAAAAGTTGCGAGAAAACCTTTAATAAGTTCTGCAAATATATTTTTATGTTATAAATGGTTTTCAACAGCGAATTCATTTAATTGTTATAAATGGGGAACTCGACAAATAGATGGGTTTATCTATACCATAAATTTGGAGTGTATTATGATATAGCTGCGCAAGTTCACCACCAACAAATCCAGGTGATATTTCATTCCAGCGTTATTACTGGACCAGGAATGAATGCTTTGCCATAAGAGGGCCCCATGACAAATGACGTCGGACTTAATTTGTCGAGGATGTTATGCCGCACCCTATCAGCAGGATACTCTGTAGAACGTGTCTAATGAAGGAATGCATTCTATAGTGCTCCACATAATTTATTTCCTAAAGCAAGACTTGGTAATGAAAGATAATAATAAATAATAGACACTTACTCGGTAAGCTCAAAGATAGATGCATTCCGGTTTTATATTTATTGTGAGTTAAGGAAAATGAACTAGGTTATTTTCATATGCATTTTATGAGAATTGCATATTGAATAAAGAATTAAGAGCAGAGATTAGCACTATAAAAATTTAAATCACTTTAGATACAATAAGAACAGTTAGAAATACATTTCAAGAATCCAAAACACTTTATAGCGTATATACATCTATGAGTAATAGAACCTAGAACCTTCAACTTTTGTGCAAAAACCTTAGTGGATAGAGAGCCATCTTAAATTATGGCCTACTATAGTGGCTCTACTATAGTCCTACCTTATATTTAAAATGATAATTTTACACGGGTATGTCATGTATTTTAATTACAATAAGAAACTGTTCCAGAAATTATCTACTTACTCATTCTAAAAGATATCGTTGCGCATTGATAAAAAAGTTACAACAACATATATCTACATAGAATGAACTTTATGGTTCAGTTTTAGCTGAGCGCGAGCGGTTTGCTTACTTTAATTCGTTAGGATAATCATACTTTTAACACTAACATCCAAACAAATACCAAGTAAACTAAAACGATATGAAAATAATACTTGATAAAATAACGGAGAAAATCTTCTTATGATGAAAACGTAGGCATGTTCATAGCCGTCGCTCCTGGCACCCTGCTTAATTAAGAGTGACGGTATGTTGATTACCTACTTAACATACCAACAGTACTCCGTATCTCGCCGTATTAATCCTGGACGCTTTGGATCCACAATTATCTATGGTCGCTTTTCATTTGTACGCAAATAGATCGAGCTTGCCCGTCTAACGGTTTCAACGGTTATCGAACTAAAGCTTATTGATGATTTAACTGTTTGTTCATTAATAACCTCTTAAATTATTTCCGAAAGGATAATATGTAGATAATTTTAATAACAACATGTTCCATAATAACTCTATGTTTGGTAATTCACAGTTGTAAACAATCTTTGTAATGAAAAATGTAATGCTACATTTTATAATAAATGCAACATGAAAGTATATTTTAAATATAAATCACATTTTAACTAATTAGAATTGTCATCGTTAGTTCTCCGTAAACTTATATAAATATTGTAGTACCTGGAGGACCGTTTTTTGATAAATCATATATTTTGGAAATAAAAAATATAAAAAATAAAGAAAATGATCTGATATAGAAAAAAAAGGAAAAAAAATAAATGTGTAAATGATCGTGATACGAACCGCGGCCGTCTGTTTTGGGGCCGCCCGATTACCGACCGAGCTATTATAACATTTTTTTTTTGCGGCGAAGTTTACTGTCATATTCGAATGATATTTTTCATTCCCTGAAAACAGGGATAAAAGGACATTTTCTAAAAATGAAACCTACCTACGATTTTTCGCCCCCGAATCTACGTACATACTAAATTTCATGAAAATCGCTGGAGCCGTTTCCGAGATTCCAATTATATATTTGCTCGTTTAAAGGATAAGATAATCTTTAAAATGAAAAAGGAAAAATGGCGCAAAGTAATTGCTGCTGAACATTTTTTGGTAAACAAAATCCTAGTCTCTAAATAATATTTTTTTTATTTTGGCCCAACGCGCTATAGCTAATGCACAACAAACAGTAATAAATAAAAATGGCGCCAACGTTCGACAAAATTGACAGTAATCGCATGCTCATTACGAACTACACCGACACTGATGTGTGTCAATCAAGCCGGCTGGTACGAGCAATCAATGCCCCCACTACAATAACAGCTTGTTACAGGTTTAACGCTACGGGGTTTCCATTACCTTAATTTACTCGATAAAAAGCGTAAGTACATGAGAGTTAGTCGCGCGGGCATGTTTAACCTCTGACCCGCACAACAGGCACTTACACTTAGCGATTTCTTGAATTCTTACAAGTAAATTCCAAGCCGCCGCTTAAAATCGACGAACAATCGAGAAAGTGTTGTTATTATAACTTTGTATTTAGCAATAAACTCGTTTGTATTGAGAAATAAAAATGTTATATGTTCGGTTTTTTTATCATAAACTTCCTATCGGAAATTATTCGAACCTTTTATATTGGACGGAAATATTTTTATTTCGGACATCCGATAGTTTCGGTTTTGGTAACGGACCTCCATAATATCCCTGATTCGGACTTAAAATTAAAATTGACCTGATTTGGAATATGCTATCAATTATGTTAGTCTTCATCTAATCAGTGATATCATTACACTTAATATATAAATGTTAAAAAATCAAAATCTACAAATGTTGTCATGTCTAGTCAGACTGGCACTCGCCAGCTATTAAATTTTTAAGTTTGAACCTTTTCAAATTTCTTTCAGCGCCTTTCCGGAAGATTATTTATACGTACAAACTCCATTAAGTTTGTCTTTGAGATCAAAAGAAACGCGTTGCAGTAGCCTTGTCGCGTTAGGATACAATATAGTCGCCGTGTAATATGAATGACCGACCTCACTCGTAAATAAAAGAGAGTTATGGTTTTCAACATTAAGTATAAATTACGTGGGTGTAAACGTATTTTAGCGGTAGACTGAAGATCCAGCACTAAAATCCATTAACAGAATAGTTTATTCACTTGCATACGTACATACATATAAACACACACCTACACTCTGACGCCCGGTTTCTGAAACACTGATCATCGTAGATGTTAATTGATCATTCCGATCATTAAGAAGATCATTCTGGTCAATTCAGAGAGCTTAACCATCCTTTTGGCAACTAAAATGATACTTGAAAAGCCATTTGACAGTTGTGACATCTACGATTATCAGTGTTTCAGAAACCGGGCGTGAGAGGCGGTCACAGATTTCAATTAGTTCTTATTACGTTACATGCATACAGAGGGAGTCTGTATGCATGTAACAGTAAATCTCTTATAATAGTACCTCGGTAGACATTCCCGTTCTTGAACTGCCACGCCACCCCCACAGGTCTTCGAACACGGTCCCCAACTACCCCAAGAGCTCCAAACGTACACACTAGCCAGAGACTCTTCCAAATCCTGAAATTTAATAGGTCAACATAATTTATCATATAGAAATATTTTACAGGATAAATCACTACATAGTATAAAACACAATCATCCCGCTGTCTGTCTGTCCCTATGTATGCTTAGATCTTTAAAACTACGCAACGGATCTTGATGCGGTTTCTTTTACTAGATAGAGTGATTCAAGAGGAAGGTTTTACCGGGGCGGGTTACTAGTAAAGAAATAAATGTAAAGTTGAGTGTTCGATTGTCACAGTGGATCTATTAATAACTTCAGTCTTGGGTCTTAGGTTCGATTTCCACGACCGAGATTGTCTTATTACGATTTATGATGATAAAATATATTTAAAATAGGGCACTATCCCGATTTTAACTGTTTCTTGTAAAGTGAATTGACCATCAATGATCTATAAAAAAGAGTTAAATATATCACATGATATATTAGATAAACTTATTATGGAAGATTGTAATCAAATACTCGAAGCTTTTATAATGGGTCCTAGAGACCAGAGCCTAACCTTAAGCAGTTTCGTCGACAAAAGCTTATATTATTACCTCTTCCTCTATCTTGTACGTAATCTGATATATGAACTGATACAATTAAACAATTCGAAATTAATGCTTTCTTTGATAAGGTTATCTTAGAAAACATTGGTTTCATACGAAGCTAGGAGCTAAATGTCGTTAATGTTCGTATTGCCAATTAATGTGGCTCCGATATGGCTTAACGCTGACATGATTTAGCAAGATAACTGCGAATATAGGCATAATGTTTCCAAAGCACGAAGGTTAATTTCAAAATAAACGTATATCTCACATTCCCATAATACACCCGAATTAAAATAAAAGCCTGCCAAGTGCGAGTCAGTTGTATGGGAGCTTTGGGATCGACCTTGAAATATTTTTTAATTCTGTTTTTTAGTATTTGTTGTTATAGCGGCAACAGAAATGCATCATCTGTGAAAATTTCAAATGTGTAACTGTCACGGTTCATCAGAACACAACCTGGTGACAGACGGACAAACAGACCGCGGAGTCTTACTAATAGGGTCCCGTTTTACCCTTTGGGTACGGAACCCTAAATATGGTATTAAAGTCGACTAACCGATTGTTTTAGTCTATAAAACTGTTACTATTAATTTAGACATTTAAAAAGCAACCTCACTGCAGATTGGCGGACTTTACATGTCCTCGAAATAATTTTTTATCATTTCGGAGTTATGCAGATTTACCACATGTTGCAGCTTAAAAAACGCAGTAAAATGTAATATTTCACATTTACCTGAACAGAATCAGCTGCGATTTTCGTTGTCATTGTAAACATCGCCAGTTGAACAACTACGGAAGCCCTGTAAATGAATACAACATTATTGTTTTTTTATTAGCGATATTTATTTATGAGAGCAGATGCCAAAGAGCGGCCTATTCCCATGATGTTACTGATCATAGCCTTCCACTTATACTTTTTTGTTACTTAATACTTTTAATTTACACTGAATTGGACCCAGCACTTCAATCCACATTAGAATGGTCTCTTTCTAGCACAATAAAATTAATTGTACTCATAGTATTTTTTATTTGTATAGGCCTTTGCTCTATGAAGGTAAACGCTTAACTAAGGTTAAATGTGTTTAATGATCCTTTGGAGTCTAAGTAATTATATTTTATTGTTGATCTTCACATAATATGAACGTATTTAATGGTGTTCAAATGATAATTCAGGACTCAGAGTAAGACCATACTACACTAAATACTCGTATTGACATTACTCCTCAACTAGGTTACATAATATTTTCATCAGATTTGGACATGAGAATAAAAGCTTTAAATTTGACGACATTAGATTTTAAGATAATTTCAACAAAATACTTCATCTATAAAATAATGACAGTATTCTATTAATAATTTTTATTTAATTAACAAATAAAATGATTTTATTTTTTTATTTCGTTTACAAATAAATATGTATTGTTTTCTTTTTTGAAATATCTAAACACACACTTGATTACTGTACACCTGTGTCATGAACACTCTTCCCTCTTTAAAAGAGATGATAGACTGAATTGTAAGGTTCTAATACTCCTTCCATCTTGCTATTATCTTAACCTGATTAGAGTTCAAATAAAAATCACACGTTACACACTTTAATTGTCTTTGATCGCCTCAATATTACTTTTATTATTTTATTTCATACTTGCTCGTATCCAGCGCTTTTCATCGAATAAAACAAGAAATATCGTTTGTAATTTAATAGAGTTATCTTTTAGAAAGATTTGCAAAACACATACGCCATCTACTGTTAGTTAATGGTATGTATTATACCTATAATCATCTTAAAAATGCAAGTGTGTAGGGTAAAGGTAAGGAGCACTGTCTCGTATGGGAACAGCTACAAAAATGTCCACTTGTAAGCAGTACATAACAGTTCCAAATCCCTCCAGAGTGGCGCTAGATTAACAAGAGGGTAAAATTATTTACCTTTCTATTAACCATATACTCTAGTAACCATGACAACTAATTTACCACCATTACCTACAAACCACATGCTTACCGTTCCAAATTTAACGCCTATCAACGATCACTTTTTATACACAGAGAATTTTCTCCTTACCCATAGCCTCTATGAGTGCAATGTATAAGTTGACAACGTATTATGAATATAAACTACGAACAAACAAGCAAACATTGATCTTTATATACTAGCAGATATCATATGTACATATAACGAATAATGAAGGCGAA
The DNA here is from genome assembly GCA_933534255.1 of Iphiclides podalirius. Lineage (NCBI taxonomy): Eukaryota > Metazoa > Arthropoda > Insecta > Lepidoptera > Papilionidae > Iphiclides > Iphiclides podalirius. The sequence continues at coordinate 7,066,376 of OW152826.1, read as the reverse complement.
ATTTAAATAAATGCAAGTTGAATAGATAAATTGTCGAGCTTTGCTTTGGATGCGAGCCTGTGTACGACGAAAGAGTAGTCTCTAATCCTGGCAGTGCCAAAAAAAACGATAAAATTGAAAAAAAAAACTTTCCTGAAAATATCTATTAAGCTCACAATTAAGTTTCATCTCGAGTTCAGACTAGTGCTAAAAACAAAAAAAAATAATCATCAAGTTAGTGATACACAGTCACGTTAAGGTCAAAAGTTAGTTCTTGCATTGCATTGTTACACTAAAGTGTAATGACACAAATGTATATTCGCTGTCTCAAAAATAAGTGAGCTGCTAGATCCATAAACAATTTGTCAGTCTCAACCACAAGTCGTGCATCACGCTCCCACGGCTGGGACGGTGAACGAAACACCGCCCACCTAAATCATTGTCTGTGACAAACAAACAGAAGCCCCGCTCGGCAAGCTAGGGCATGATGCCGTGGGCTGTAATATGACACGGATTCCTTCTCTAAGCAATTACGCGGCGCGCTTTCGTTTACCGATTTCGTGTAAAATTCCTTCAATAGGGCTGCCGATAGGAGAAATTGTATCTCAATCACACGTGCTGCGTAGTCTGATATTATAAAGGGAATATCGACGCTATTCTTTATACTTTTCAAATGTTACATCAGCTGTATTGTTCTTGAACAAATAATTTTGGTTTTAAATTTATTCTCCCACTTCATGCATTTTTATGACATCCTCTAAGTTAATTACTATGAGTACCTTAAGCTGAAAGATAAAGTAAAGTAACTTAAAAAGCCTATTCATGTCAGGTCTGCATATTTTCTCACGGCAGACTTCACAAATATTCGAAATATTTTAGGAGTTTTAAAATATGTAAAAAAAATGTTTTTTAATGTTCAATCTTAAGTGCAAAGATTAGCATTATAAACAATTTAAATTTCTATTTTAGGAGTTATTATTCTTTTGGCGCTTTTGGAAAAAAATATGAAAGTAAAATTTTTTCTACCCGCGCGCGATAGACCCCCGAAAATATGCAGGTTTCCTTACAATGTTCCTTTACAGCTAAGATAAGTCAGGACTTAAAATTAACAAATTTATTGGTGCCGATACCGGGATTTGAACTCAGGTTGCTCGAGTACATTGAACTCAACGCGAGACACTGCCCTCTCTGAATGATCTTAAGCTGGGAGTATAATAATATTTTTAAATAAATAAACTTAAAAAATGTCCGTATTACAAACTTATCACTCTTTATACCTTACCCACCAGTTCGGATAGTTGCTAAGCATAACACTAAAGCACAAAGTATCGTGGTATCCGTATGCATGGGAAAAGTGGTTTTAAATCTGAGTGTTTCTCGCTAGTTATCTCTCTGTATTTTTGAATTCGTGAAAGGACTCTACAAACAATATTATCCTACGTTAACATTTAAAAAAGGGAAATAGCAATTAAAAGGATTAATAACGTATTCGGGTACGTCGCCAACCCTAGAGGGTCACGGCACCCACGCAATTCAGGTTGCGCAATCCGACAACTCCATTAGAAGTTTGAGAAGACGATACGCTACGTACTAGCAGCGAATGCAACCGCGTCGCACTCTACATTAAAACGATCAAACGACTATGTTGAACGGCCTAATGAACGTCTTAAGTGCTTTATTAAGTGCCGATCGCCGTTATTCCCATTCTAATACGCGCCTCTGAGACGTACAAAGCCGAAAATGTTACTCACTAAATATTTTTCTAATGCGCGCGACGCTACGATGTTGAGCATGGTTATTTATTTACTTATTTATTTATTGTTTATGCACAAACATGTATGTATAAAAGCGCACTTAATGCCATCGGCACTATCTCCCAACCTTGGGGTGGTCCAGAAAAGTTTATTTTAATACCATTCCTGTGTAAAAGGCCTTTTGTACGTCTTGAATAAGCTTCTAAAAATGCGCTTCATATTTGCCGGACGTAAATTTGTTGATTACAAAATTTCATTGACTATCACAGAATTCGCGAATTTAGTTAGCATTCGCGTTTAGCTAACTTTTCCGTTAGTTTACTACATTCAGTTTTAAAAGGTCAATAAGGCTCCAATTGACTGATAAATGAATTTGTGGATGAGTCTATAAAACAATAAAATGAAGAAAAACTGCAACAAGTTTTCGAGGTGTGTCATACATTATGTAAATCAGGAACCACAATAGTCCCATATTTATAAAAACATATAAAAATCTAGTCTGTAAAAACGAAAATTTCATAAATTTTCTTTAATATAACACCAGGTTGATAAAAGGAACCTAACGTTTATAAAACACGCGCTAGATTAATTTCCAAAATTAGACTAGGTCACTAGACTAATTAAATATGTATAATTATAAAAAAGGATAACGATGTATATTATTCGGATATGGTGTACTATTTCTTTGGAATTGTTATTAGTATAAACATACTTTGGCAAAGTTGCGGTAAATAGTCCTTCTATGAACTACTGCTAACCCTGCTAACTACAAATAACGCTGTCAAATCACAACAACGCGTGCTATTCCTTATAAAAGCGATAATACATCATCAGGGTGACGTGGCTTTGTGAGTGACGTATTTATTTAGCGTCGGAAACAGTTAGTGGAGGAATAACGAGAAAAGTTCACACGCGGCCAGGACGACGCCGGTTCAGCTAAACACTTGACCTTATTTTTTTAAATCCTGTCCAAGCGCGTGCGCTGTGAATGGGGCGCATAATTTCTGTTTACTTTTACTCTCGAAGGAGCCATGCGCGGACAGGAGAAAGGTACGACCGTTCGAGAACGCTTAAAAAGATTTGTTGTGGATAAACATTGTAGTAGTGGTCGATGTGTAGCCGGTGTTTGGCTTGCTCCGAATTCGGCTTGTGAGCGGTGTCGCCTTGGCGCAGAGATTTCTCAATCAAATAAACAGTAATTCTATCGTATTGATAGTAGTAAACTATAGGAAGTACTTTTGAGTCTAAATAGCTTTAGTAAAAATTTATAGCACCATGTCTAAATCTACGAGTATAAGGTTAAGAATAGAATTACACTTTCAAATTTTAATTAAAAATTTTATAATTTATATTTTTTTTATTTACAGTCTTATACCACAGATACAACAAATAGACGCAAAAGCGAACTCGATTAGGACATATATAATGAAAACAGAAATGCCGATTCACATAATTAAATCATTTAATAAAATATAATATAAATATCGATCATTATTAACTTAAAGACTATTTCATAATTCTAACGAAAGTTGAATTTAAAAATAAAAACTTACCAAAATGGCTTATTTGCCCGCGTTGAATGCCTCCGCTGCTCCATTTTTCGTCACAGACTATTCACATTCCAGTGCTTTAGCTTCGCCTTGCTCATTTTAATATCACGGCCGGGAGCATTTGTTTTTAATTTGTTTACACTACACTATTCACTATAATCTATAAAAACAATCAGATCAATTGTTTTTTGATGGTCTGTTTTTATCAAAACACCAGCAGATCTTCACGAAAACAATCCCTTTGTAATCTGTAACAAAATGAAAACAGTACTCGTATCACATCGATTGAAACTACATCTAAAGCTCTTGGAAATAAAGAATCAATTATTATTTTAATAATTCAGTAGATTTGGTTGTTAACGCATCTGGAACCCTCGCGTGTAGTGGATGACCATGGGCGGCGGTATTCACTTAACATCAGATGAACTGTCTGCTAGTTTGACAACTTATCACATAAAAAAAAGATCATTCAATAAAAAAAGCAAACAGAATCATGGTTTTATCATCATATTTAAATCACTTTCTGATTGTGTCACAGTGTGCTGGATTGATCTACGCAAAGACAAGATCCTGCTTAATCGAATTCTATTCTCACGCTGAAGTAAGTTCCTTAAAGAATAAGGCTGTAGAAAAATTATTTTAACCGAGATAAATAAATAAAATAAAAAAAATGTCTTTAAGGAAATACCAATTATCTCTTTTCCTTTCCAAAAGTTATGATTAGTAATTTTAAAGTTAATTTAATGTGAGATACAACAAACATACGGCTTTTTTTATTATATGTATACGATTTTTTTTAAATATACGAATTTTTTCAAGATATGCAACAGTTTTGGATAAATACGAATGTTTACGAAATACGAAAATTGTTCGAAGATAATACAAATCACGTATTACGTGATAAAGCATCTCCGCGTATGCGGCCTAAGCTGCGTCACGTGCTTATCCACGGAAGAGGCGTGCAGTGGGCAGAGGAGATTTGAAGATTAAAGCCTCCCCGCTTTGATATCGCGACAGATGCGTGTCAACGGTCATGGTTTATCAGCCAATAAAACACCGAACATCTCCATTTACAACCGTACGAAACGCGCCGTTAGATTAATAGGAGAATATATCCCAATAACAAAACAAACGCTGGCCGGATACCTGAGATAGAGGAAGTATTAAGATAAGGGACAAACAATATCTCGTGAGAACGGTGAGTCACGCCGACACGCGTTGAGGCAAGACGAGCGGAATATGCTTCTGAACGTGAATGAATCTCGCTCTGGCTGTAATAGATTTCTAAGTGCGCGAATCTGCTCTTCGTATAAATATTAATATTCACGCTACACGTTTCTAAACAATAAAATTTAAGAATTATTTTTATTCACCCAAATAAGTACAATTTTTTGTTTATAGTTTCGAGTACTTTGATGGCCTAACACTGCCTTTTCAGCATTTTAAGTATAACAAGTGGTTTACAAAACATGATACATTGTCAGTCAATATTATTTGTATTAACATTTAAATTATTACTTTATATTTTTTTATACTATTATTTTATTAGTGATATGTAATGTAGCGGTTTTAACATAATAAGGTTCCATGGGAAAATTGGAGATTTCATGTTACTCGTAAATATTAGCTTTTTATAATCATAATTTTAACCACCCACTAAAGAGTCATTTTAGAGGGAAGCGTTTAAATCATAACATTATACCGTAAGCAACCAATCCTTGCATCCGTTCAATGACTGCGTGTTGTTATTTCTTCGATCTAAGTTCCAACTAGCCTATTAATCGTGTCTAAGATACATTATCTGTAAACACATAAGGGAGGTAAATATTCGGATGAAGGCGACGACAAAACGCTTGCGCCATAACGCACTGTGTCACTGCTCTGGATATGTTGTTATCAGTATATTGTGTTTTACAAATACGCCAAGGAACCGATGCGAAAAAAATTATTTTAGAATAATCATGAATTATACATTTAAATTGCATGACTTCGTCCACTTATCTATCTTCGTTTATCATATTCTGAAGTAACTAAGGAACGATTCAAGAATATTTTTTATTCTGTTAAAAGCTTCCTCTTTTGTTTTCGAACGCATACTTTTTTAAAGGCGAATAATTTTTTCTTTTCAATTAAACTTCTTTTCAATTATTTATAAAAGTTTAGTATTCGAATTAACTTTCGTAGTAGTTAGTAAGTACGCTTTCCTTTAATAGGAGTTTTGTTAAAGTTCTGTTATGACTCTAGCTAGCACACTCACTCTTAGTTTAAAAATAAGTAAATGATTTTAATACCAATTAAGAGTTTATAGTAGTCTGAGAGTGCGGCGGTAAATTAAATAAATTTATTCAATAATTTAAGACAATATTAAGGTAACGTTAAGATAAATACCGCCATCTCTGGGACATAAAACTCAAGCGTCTGAGATAAAAACACTGAAAATCTTCGGTGCCGCAATAGATTATGACCAAATATACTGCAGACACTAAAAAGGATGAATGAAGGCGTTTCATATCATTACGTTAACATTACAAAGGTAAATAAAGCGAAAGATTGAATTGGGTCATCTCATGCGGTTTCAACGGTGTTTCATATAGCACGCGTCGGTCGAAGTTTCTGCTCAAAAATAATAAAGCATAAATATCAGTTCAAACCTAGCTTAAATTAATTATTAAAAAATTTCATGAATCTGTCGTATGTATGTATTAAACTGAGTTTACACATATTTCATTTAATTCGAGAGTTTTTTTTTAATATTCGAATATTTTACAACACTATAGACCTATTATGATAATACATAGAATAAAGTTCTCTCAAGAATTTACAAATTGATTGACAATTTAGTATAAAAGTTTAAGAGTAATTAGGGTTTTTACGCACGCTCATGAAAAAACAAATACATATTGAATACAATAATCAAAAATTGTACCTTTGTAACACGTCACGGAAATCCTATTCGAAATTTGAAATTTGTACTGCTTAGAAGTTTACAAAAACTTGAGTTTTCTTTTTTTTTCCCGCCAACTAACGCGAAGGGCCCGTACCCGCACCAGCAAGAACGCTGTATGCCCGTGTAGGTTGCTTTGAAACGACTGGACAGTAAAACCATCCATGCCTTGTAAAGAGGAAATCGGAATGGATGATTACTTTACTGCAGTACCAGTGAATCCTGACGTGAAATAATCACTTTAACAACACACGGCAGCCAAATTGCTAATAAACTGTCAGTGCTATGACCATTAGTTGTACCATTAGTGAATCGAAATTGTTTTTAGTAATGCATTTGAAACACATGCAATAAATTACTTTAAAAAATACTAAAGAGTTTAGGTCCTATAAAATTTTAAAATATTTTTTTTATTGAAAGTAAAAGTATATTTAAGTTTGAATGAATTAAGTTTGAGGAAAAACTATGAGCTTGTATTTGTTGTGTTCTATGATTTGTTAAGAATTTCATGAACTTTTAATAACAATACTGTGTAGTGACACGCTGGTAAAAGTTTTAATAGCCTTTTCAATTTATCATTGATATCTATAATCCAAAATACCTACAATATATTAACTATTTTCGGAATAGACTGAGACTGCTTATATTAATTAAATAAAAGATTAGTGTTTTTAGTTAAATTTAATAAAAATAATATTTCAAAAGTTTGTTACTTGCTGAACCGATTATTGATATCAAGAATATAAACAATTTCTATAAAAAAACATATACCTTATTTTTGATTACAATATACGATTTATTTTATAGGAAAAATTAATGCGTTTATAATTGAGTATCAGTACAGTATCTTGTAAAGCAGTAGATTGTTTCGCTGTTGCTACATTATTTCAATTAAGTTACGGTTCAAAAGCAAAAGTGCTCTAATAAGATAAATAATAACAGAGTATAAATTTTAATACCGGGGACTTAAATTAAATCTTTTCTAAAGAAGTAAACTGCAAAAGCCTTTTTGGAAATGAACACGCTATCGCAAAACAATAGCACTATTCTCATCGAAATTCTATCGATAATTTAACAGATAACACAAAACTAGGGTTAGCAACAATCGTCGGACAGTAAAACTCACCGCTATTACTTCGCGTCACAAGAAACAATTAATCAATACGGTGCGTATTGAACAATTCGATCCCCGACTCGAGATATCGATCCCTGTTTACTGAAATAGTAAAAACCTCATTCGTCATCCAATTGTTAGGGAGACATAAACGTCGATCGCAATCATGTATTGTTATCTCGTAATTATGATGCAGACAAACAATCAAATGATGATTTGATATACCATGCTCAAAACATTACAAACGTTAACAGTTAGATACTATATCAATTACTCTTATGCATATAATCTTGTTGTTAATGTAATCGCATGAGAGAGTGAGTGTTTTTTTAATATTGAATAAATTTTTCATCCTTTTGTGAATTTTTGAGTTCTTTGTAATGGAAGGCCCTTAAGTTAAGTTGTATGTTTGTTGTATGTTTGACGTTGAAATGGAAGGCACTTAAGTTTGGTTGTATGTTTAAAATTTTATCATTTAGACATTTTTTGTCTTCGACAATAGAAAAGGGATTTATTTTTAGGCATATTACTCGAGTGACTTATATGTAGTTTTACTTTTTTTTTGAGAACGTTACAAAAATTAATGGGTTCTCAATCTTATATTAAGTCAAATCAGTTAACCCATTTCAATTGTTCGTTCCCACTCTCTGATTTTTAACTAACAGCAATTAATTCACTAACACCAAATAAGATCTATGTGTTAATGTTCTAGGCAAACTTTCCACTAACGTATTCTCTGCCGAAGTTTTAATGTCTTTAAATTCCCACAATACGTCGGCGGTTTGTTAGGCACGGCTTTCCTTTCACTGTCACTCTTGGTGGTCTACTAATACCCATAGTATTTCATTACTACGCCGCAAAGTCGTCTATTACAGCGCTGATAAACTTTTATTGTCCCCTACACGGCCTATTTCACTTTGTTCCATTAGATAGCGGATAACAGTTGTGAAAATATGTGTACTCCGCACTTCGTTCTAACGGTATTCTTATTTACCATCGTACAACCTTTACGAAATTATTTTAGAGAAAGTTGTCCTTCAAATGGGAGAGATTCTTGATCCTATAAACGATTATTTGTTGTCCTAATTAAAACTCAAGCACGCACTTGTTGACCTGTGACAGCCAAGGACCCAACCTATGAGTCCATTTATAATGGCAGCTTAATGTCTAAAGATCTTTAACGAATCATCTTGAAAAAAATCTAACATTGAAACGTGTCAATAAATCGAATGAAAGTTACTTTACCAAGAATAAGTGATAACAATATTTAAGTAAAATGTTATGCAAACCGCACCTAGTTAGGGAAAAGGGCAGGAGAAAGAGAAAATATGTAAACAAAATGATGACAAAGATGAAAGTCTAATTACCAAATTTCTTTTTGAAAACAACACGGAAAGTAAAACTGAGCGAAAGTACGTTACATATTTTAAAGTTGTCAAATACTTTTTAAAGTTGTCAACTCTTCTACTAAGCCCTCAGGTTTTGTATTTATTCATGGCCAGCGGTATTCATTTAATAACAGGTGAACCGCCTGCTCACTTGGCAACTTATAACATAAAAACAACATTTATGATTACTTTAAAAGTGGCAGAGACATCGTTGATAGCCTCTAACTGTTTCCTTACACGCAAGTCGAATTATTAACATGAGTGCTGCAAATTAGGGTCCAATTATCGTCGCTTAGCAGACTGCCAGAAAGGGCACCTACCTTTGACCCAATAGCCATCCGATATACTGACCTACTGGATATTAAACAATTTTCAACATTGAACCTATATAAATTAATATCTATTTTATTATATTAATTATTCAATTCTCTTGAATATCAATATTCAATATTCAGTATTAAGTTTATAAATAATTTTTATCAACTTTAGTGTCCACCTTTTCCAAACTTCAACTCTAAAATGTTCACCTACAGTTTAAATTTATCGTTTTCAGCTAAACTAATCACTCACCGCAACAATAACAAAAAATCAAACAAGTAAGTATGACAAGAACCTAACGATCGATGTAACGGTAAAACTGTAATCGACAAAAACTAACGTTACACATTGCAAAAACCTAGTTATCCTGACAGCGAACGGGTGTTCACACCAACATTAAAAAGAAGAAATAACATTTTAGTATATACTTAGATATAAAAACTAAGTTCACAATTATTATTGTTTATGCCGGCGCACTCCCGTAGAGATCTATAAATCGTTATTATTTTGTTTATTATTCTATCATTCATTCGTCTTTTTATAAAGAATTGTAACGTATATACATTTTAATAATTATTAGTATATACATTAAATAATTGTAATGAAGCATTTTTATATATATTCTAACAATGGGCTGGGCGAAACCAGGTGGTGACGTGTCGATGCGGATGGAGTGATGGGACTCGACCAAAGACCGCATATCAGCCGTCAGCGGCTAAAGCTACTGACATACGCTGGCTTTCCTCGCGGTTTAGGTAAAAGTCAAACCGCAGACTTGCGTCGTAAACTCGCTTAGTAATTTAGACGTCTACGTTGCGAAATGTAAGCTCACGCGGACAAAAATCCTTGTTCACAAATGAATCAGTAATAAGTTTGTGATAAAATATATGCTCCTTTAAAATGAATAACTGCACCTACGGTGAATTTGAAATTGGTCGCGCATCATTATACATAGTTACGACGGTAAACGTTAAACTAATTTTTTTATGCTCCGACTTACATTTAAACAACAATGCTTTTTTCGCAACCGTACATTTGCCATTTAAAAAAAAAATAAACGGTAAGTACTTGTATATTTCTGACCGCTTCATTATAAAAAAAAGCTTTCTATATTAATAAGATTAACGTAACATTTCACCTGTCTATTAAAAGTTAAAAGAGCCGATTATTATAACATAAAATCCTAAAATAGTTAATTTTAAGGATTTTATGTCATTATACTTTGTGGACTATCGCCAGGCTTATAATTATAATTTTTTTTTTTTCAATTATAGAAATAACAACTTAACCACCGCCAAGCTTATAATTACAAAATTTTGCCCAGTAACTATAGATATAACCAATTAACCACATTGTTAAAATAACATTGTGCATATAAAAACTGTAATGTCGTCTTATGTTTTACACTAAATTAACCGCGATAAGATCCGTTATTTTGTCGTAGAAGTATCCCAAAAAAAGAAACAAATCATGTTATTGCAAAAATATCTCTGAATAACAAAAATTTTTGATGTGAACAAAAAATAGAAATTTTTGTTCACATCTAGACTAGCGGGATTCGAACCTTCGTCTTCCCGGTAACACGCCCAGACGATTTACGAACTAAGCTAACCGGCCGATGACCTCACAGCGCGATAATCTATCCAGTTGAGTGCAGAGGCTAGCACTAAAAATAAAACTAATTCAGAAAAATTAAAAATTAATGAAAATATCTTTACGTCGAGACAAAAAAACTACATAGATCGGTAAAAGCGTACAATCCAAACAGCAATTACGTAAAGCCATTTTTGTGGCGAACAAATTGACAATTCAAGGACGGCAACAAAAGGAAATAATTGAAGTGGACGGTAAATAGATAGACGAGGCTACTTGATGGAGTTGAAGGGTCAACAGGCGACAACGATCTCCAACTATTGGACATAATCATATAACTATCGGACACCCGTGATTTCAGGCGGTTCAACGACACCCCACACACATTGCGATGACGTTGCGCGAAGACGTTATACGCTATATGTAATGGCCTATAAGTTTAAGTTGCTTTTTAAAAACACATAATTATTCATAAATCGAAATATTTGTTGATTCACACTGTTTTACTCTGACACTAAGGTTTTTAAGGTTTGATGAAAACTATTTTTTTTATGAGTCTTTCGTGATATGATCAGTTTTACGCATATGGATTTTGCCATTTTTAAACGGTTTTATTTAGCTCGACACGTACGGAATTTGTTTATTTGGGTCAAAATTAGAAATTGAAATTTAAGCACCTTCCCGTTGTCAGATTGATCTGAAATTTGGTACACACATTTAATTTAGATGACAATACAATATTGTAGTTTTCAGTGCACAAAAAAAAAAAACATCGAATTACTTTTAGTATAAATATCATTCTACTTTGCACGGAATTATTTATTGTTTCCGCTTTCTCGCGCATCTAGACAAATTTTATAAAGAAAGACCAACTATTTCGAAAATTGAACTGCATCTTAGCCGAACTGGAAAGATGTCAAATAAAGCTATTGTGCCGATTTAGTTTTACTTTATAAAAGTTTTTAGTGTTCCGTTTCCAAAGAGTAAAACGGGACTCTATTACTAAGACTTCGCTGTCTGTATGACTGTCCGTCAGATTATTAATATTTAAATTCAAATATTTAAATTACAAAAAATATTTAAAGGGGGCTCCCATACAACTGACTAGATTTTTTGCCGTTTTTGTAGATAATGGTACGGAACCCTTCGTGCGCGAGTCCGACTCGCACTTGACTGGTGTTATATTAATAAGGAAATCAACTCTACGGCGATGCCTATTCTAAAACGGTTTATATAGAAGAAAGAGTTGTTAAATTTAGAGTTGTACTTTGGTTTAATTATAATTATTAATAATAAGTAGTTTAACTCTACCTCTTTCCCAGTAAGTACAACTATTCTTTCTTGGTCAATCGTTTCACATTTAAGTATAGATACATTTTAATTAATGGAGTAAGGACACGTTCAAAAATAATGACAGTATTTAAATAAATCTTTTAATTTTTCCTTAAAACACTTGCCGTAAATAGAATTGACATTTTAAAAAGCCTTCCATAAAGATTTGTGAACAGCGGCTTTACCATTTCACCCATTGAAGTTATTATGTGGTAAGGCAATTAGCTTTTTACGAGTGAAATCTACGTATAAGGCTTTTTAAGAAGTTTATCTTTAATTGCCTGGTGTGGAAACACCAATACGATTTAACCGGCATTAAACAAATTTAGTATTTTACTCAACCGTTGCGTAAACAACAATATCAAATTAAGCGAACAAAGCAGCTATTTAAATGTAAATTATGATTTAACCGTTCAATCAGTGAGAGCAATAAAATGTGTTGTTCCTTTTATGCGAAGCACATTTAACGGCTCATACATTTAAAAAACCTTCCGATATGGTCCACCTATTGCACAAAACAATGCATTAATTTGATAATGCCCTTCCTGCTCCTTTAAAATGCAGTTCGTACCTATATAAAAATGTAATTAAATAACGGATGACTTTTATTTCTACATTATTCCGTATAATGTGACGTTCCGTAGTTTATTAAAAAACCATTTCCTTGTCTATGATTCGGCACTTTGACGCCGTATATCTCTCTAGCTTTGTACGATATATCCGACTGTCACAACAGAAATAAATACGTAAAATTTATTGCTGCACACAAACTTAATAGGATTACGTTCCCGCTGACGTCGTTTTACATTCACTAAACGAATTAACGTCAACTTTTACGTTAAGCATTGCTTTTAGGTATTAGGTTAATAAACCCAGTAATCTTTCATGTTCGAAACACGACCTCCGTCAATTGTCAATGTGGTCATTGCATTTATTGGTTTAAAGTATTTAAAGGAACAATTATGTTTTTCTTTTCATGTAATTAATTTTTTCTTTGGTTCATATTCATTTAAATATTATTTCTATATATTAAATTACTATATATTAAAAGGAAATACCAGACTCAAATTACCGACTATATATATTTGATTATAGGAAGTACGCAAATAGTGTGAGAGCCTTATTCAAAATACAGACAGTCTGAACTATATTTATGTAGTAAAATGCTCATAAAATTAACCTAACAATTATATCCTATTTATGTAATGACTAGTATAAAAACACTTTATTTTCTAGTAAAGTTAAGTAATCAAAATAAAATCTTCTTTTTATTATTTGCATATAACAAATATTTAATACGAGGTATTGGAACGTTCATAATTTCCTAAAACATTACTTTATCAACAGGAATTTAGACCTTGAAAATTCAAACACATTTTCTTCTTAAGTGCCGTAAGCTTTTATTGTTTAGAAGCTTTCATAGTTTTGTTTTTATTAGAAAACTAGCTTGCTTATTAATAAGCAATTTAGTCTGCCATTTTTTACCGGTTGATATAGTATCGGAGTTAAGATGAAAACGAATGCTCCCATAAATATATTTGTTACAAATAATTACATTCCAATCTTTAATTATTTTAATTTAACGACAAAGTTTAAATGCTTGCTTTAAAACATATAATCTTCATTGAAATCTTTTGAGCCGCTTCGGATCCTATAACCAAGTTCTATAAGACTGTCATTTATTATTAAGCATCATACGAATAGCCAAGCTGTCGTAACTAAACTCTTGGCACAGATTTTGACATTTATTAAAACATCGCAGACATGCACATCATTGTTTTAATTATAATATTAAAAGTATTAAAGTATAAGGTGAAGAATCTAGGAGTATTTTTGACGCCTGTGTGACATGGACACCGCAAATAAATGAGACTAGTAAGAAAATGTTCTCTGCTATAAGCTCCTTACGAAGAATGCGTAATTTTCTTCCTACTGCTACTAAAGTTGCGCTCGCTCATTCACTACTTCTGCCCATCCTTGACTATGCTGATATTTGCTATCTGGACATTACCGAAGTACAGCTTAATAAACTTGAGCGGAATCAAAATTTGTGTCTTCGATTCATATTTGGGCTTCGTAATTATGAACATGTTTCCGCTTTTCGTACACAGCTCAATTGGCTCCCAATCCGCCTTCGCAGGAATACCCATATTCTCTCTGCTTTGTACAGCGTGTTGTTTAATCCCTCTACTCCAAAAAACTTAAAAGATCGCTTCGAGTATCTTTCCTTTTCCCATGAAATGGCCCTTCGTTCTTCTGCCAATCTCTCCCTCCAAACTCCTGTACATTCCTCTTCCTTCTTCAAAAAATCTTTTACAGTGACAGCTGTGCGTTTGTGGAATTCTTTGCCCCTTCACATTCGACAAGCTAAGTCACTTCTTTATTTTACTCTTACTTGGAACTGTGAACTCATTCTTTCCTTTTTCCTTTCCTATTTTTCCCGAAAATCTTTGACTATCTCATTGATGTATAAATGCCTTCATCCGATGTTTATAAGTGACTAATGTACCTCCCTGTGCTTTCTTCTTTATGTCTCATTAGCAATATTTGTTTACGCAATGTTTGTCTGGAAGAAATCGCTTTCTGAATGATAAGACCGCCAATCGTACTTCCTTTTATATTCATTTGTTATTTGCTTTTTATATATATATTTTTATTTTTGGTGTACAATAAAGTATAAATAAATAAATAAAGTATCGCGCAACCGCGATCCTAATTCGAAACCGAGCCCCTGTGACTAAATGAAGCATTTTAAACGTACATCTCATTCTGATAGATCTTTCCCATTCATCGGCAGGCTCCGGCGCTTAGATGTTATCGGGCTTGATGAGAGGCCTCCTGCATGGTGGCCGGTCGTTAAGAAACTGGTCACTTGTAATCAGCAGGTTGCAGCGGAGCCGCGTTAATACAATCCTATCACTAAATCCCAGCCGTGGAATCTAAGTCTGCAGAATGGAAACGTCCGACGCTAAAACGCATTGAAATCGCGATGAAAATTTCTCTGTGCGTGATACGATTTGCTGGTAAGTCACATGTACATTTACATGTACATTTACATAAATGCGTACAGTTACGGAAAACAGAAAAATCTGATTAATTCGCGTAACATTAGCGTAAAAAATTTTTAGTTATAATTGGAATTTTGAGAATGATTAGAAGATTTATGAAAATTTAGAAATCTTCTAAAAACAATTTAAACCAATCACTGAACCTAGCTTTTTCATCGGTAATCGAAACTTTGCCTAGTTAGTATTTCTAGCTTTATAAAGTAGTGAAGGTAATTTTCATTGATGGTATTATAACTTTCTAGTGTTCAAGCAGTTTTGTTTATAATAAAAGTGTGATAAAATAATCAAGTCATTATCTGCAGTAAATGGAATGCAGCCACTAGGCACAAACATGCGAGTTAACGTCCGCTCTCCGAGAGCCGAAAATCACTCAGCCGTCGTATCTGTATGTAAATAAATTAAATTTTACAGCGTGTCTAACATTAATCGGTTGACGGGGATGGTGCAATCATATTTTTTGGATACCAACTCACATAGAGCTGTTTAACATCGTTTGTGGGCTAGGTCTACATTTGTTTTTCTTCGGAGTTTATATCACATGTAAAAGACACCACGTATTAGTGACTGAGGAACATCTTTCAGTTGTATCTTTTTTTATATTTGTCATGTTAGAGCTGCGTCATTTGTGAACCGACTTTAAAAATTATCTTTGCACTGAGTTCGGTTTAGCTCACATGTGGCCCTATGTTAATTTCATTGCTATTGGACTCCAAAGATACAACGATAAAGTACTAAAATCAAAAAGGATCAATTAATAATTATTTACTTAATTTTTTTTCGAAATTATACTTTTACTTGTTTCGAATTGGTTTGAAATACGCTCATTGATAGATGCATTACCTATTTATATGTTTTAATTCGATTCTTTTAGTAAATATAGGAATCTAAAGACATTTCAAAATGTGAGTAATAACAGCTCTATACGAACGGTTAGCATTGACTGCATTATCACAACATTGAGTGGATCGCATAGAGTTTTGTGACGCTCGATCCCAGCTCTCACTGAGTACTCACACGATTCAACGGCCACCCGACATATCGTTCGATTAAACAAGAACGATGCGGTAGCATTATTGCATTACCAATGTTAAATCGGAATTATAAAAAAAGGAATCTCACGGCTTATCCTAATCTTTTCAATGCTAATCATAGATTAATATTTTCTTTTGTGACATTTTTGCCCTTTTGAATCAATCGGAGATTCAAACAATATCAGAGTTAACTTTTATGGGGACTCTGAAGTCAATACTTAAAAAAAATAAGAGCAGCTTTCTGTTCCTAAGCTATCATATGTTACAGAGCCACAAAAGATAACATGTTTCATACTTTTTTGTAAAGTTATTGTAGTTCACCACTGAGCACGTGATAATCCAGCACTAAAAATCGACAATTTCATTGTTACTGGCATCGGGATTTGAACTCAGGTTATTCGAATGTATTGAAATGAAAGCGAGCACCGGACACTAAACTTTCATGAAATAAATATTTCATGACACAGTTTTACGCAACGTTATTTAGTCGTAAACTAAGCAGAGGTTTGTATTGGTAACTGTAAACATACTTCTCCTTTGTATATAAAATTTGTGTTTTTTTATATTTGTGGTAGGGCCACGCAGCAGAATCGGCTATTGCACGAATGGGCAGGCTCGTCCGGGTAGGTACCACAACCTCACAGAAGACAGCGACTGGCGTGAAGTGGAAGCATAACACTTTCGCGTTTCGTCTGGTGAGTGAGGTAGCCAGAGCCCAATTTTCAAAAGGTTGTCAAAGCATCTGCAACCCTCAGGTGTAGCAGATGTCCATGGGCGGTGGTATTCACTTAATAGAAGGTGAACCGCCTGCGCGCTTGGCAACTTTTCACATAAAAAAAAATAAACACCCAGACAGATACTGGACAAAAAATATGTTTTCCAAAAGTTGAGCATCGAAGCCACTTCCTTTGACGGAAGAGACAGGCTATCCATCCACTACGCCAATCGGTTTCTCAGTTATGGGGATACAATTAAATAAACGAATCTAATTCTATTCAACTGTATCCACATTACAAAGAAGATATTTCGGCGAAGAAGCTAAAGTGGCAGAAGTCGGTAGCATCAGACTTATTATAACTCCACGTTTTTGATTGCTCTCCGTTTGTATAAGGTATATAATGTGAAATACCTTAAAACTGTGAAACAAGACTATTTATGTGGACTACCACGTTAAAGGTTGAAAAGAAAGTAACTCTAATCTAAATATTCTATAATAGTTAGGTTATTAGGTAATTTAAGAATATTCCTTAGGTTTATTCAACGTCTCTTATTTGCGTAAAGACAAGACATCATTATTTTAAATTATTTAAATACATTATATATCTCCTTTTTTGCTCTAGTAATTTCTTTTTTTTACGTCAATGTAGGAGGTAATAAATAGTACCTAAATTTTTATGTGTATTGAAATATATATTTTTTGTGATATATTAAATTGACTATCTACTAAGCGTTTATGCGTCGAAAGACACAAGATATCAAAGAGACATATGTTTAACTAAAAGTAGGCTTTATTTAAAATGAATATACATCATACATTTCACTAAGTGTTCATAATTCAAGAAAAGCCATCTCTAAAAAGAACGATAGAATTTATAGCGCCATAACAGTATTGTTGGCACGAAACGGACATTCGAGAAGATATTGAAAATTTGTTAAGTTCATGATTTATGGCCGCACGATTCTATTGCATTCTAGTGCGAGTTTAGCGACCGCGTAGCTTACTAGACGCACCTACTAGGTACATGCAGTCTACATGCTTACCCAATTTCAATGCAAAAAATATTGACGGCGAAACACTGAAAATGATATCTAATATCATGTAAGTTTTGACCCAAGCTAAAGAACACTGAAGCTACCTATTCGAAAGGTCCTTTTTTCTTTTGTTTTTAACAAAGCAAAGCGAATGTGATAAAAGAAAAATATCCTAAATTAAGTTTGGTGTGTATGTATACGATGTGTTGAGTTATATTGAAAACTTTATCTATAAATGTAAAGACACAAGACATCAAAGAGACATAATTTAAACACTATACAGACATTCAGATGCTCTGTTACTCGAGTGTATTGAATTGAGGCAGTCATTTCTTTTACAAGAGAATTGGCAATGGCAGATGCAAATACCCTGTACTCATACGATCTCACGGAGCTACACCGGAACCAAACCTTTACCGAACATTTATCACAATGCCGATTACGTTCATATTTTTTTAATAACGATAACTCCAGTTCTCAGTCGTGATCACGCGA
Organism: Iphiclides podalirius; assembly: GCA_933534255.1. Lineage (NCBI taxonomy): Eukaryota > Metazoa > Arthropoda > Insecta > Lepidoptera > Papilionidae > Iphiclides > Iphiclides podalirius. The sequence continues at coordinate 7,048,058 of OW152826.1, read as the reverse complement.
AATTCATCTCCTTGGCAACCCGGTCAGATCCAACCTGACGAAAGCTAGCTTGTGCAAGGGGCGTAACCTGATCCCCATGTTGCGAACTGTCCGACATCGCAAGTGCACACACGCGGCCGTGCTATTAGCAGAGGGGTGTCGAGTTCTCTTCCTGTCTCCTAGACTAGACGAGTGCTTTGCACCGCATTAGACACGCTCCTCCAGCATAGCTGTGCAGAAAATATTAACGTTAATAATTTCTGCACAGCAACGCAACCGCCCGAGATATTAGAATCCAAGAAATATGTATAAAGTTAAATATGTTTGCATACTTGAAAGCTTTCTGTTCTATTAGTTTGCTATTACGTTAGTAAAGAATAAGCTCGTTTTTACTGTAGTTATGACTTAAAATATTCAATACATCTGTTTCATCATAATATGACGTATATCAACTTGTTATATAGTAATAAATTTAACTTAATATTTTTTATATAAATACAATATGTACACGGCCTTTGAGAGGTATATGCTACTTTATACAAAAACTAACTGGTTCCCGCGACTTCGTCTGGACAGGATTAATCAGTACTTCGAGTGGTACATTATAGACTCTAACGATTTTTGCAGCGCACACCAGAATAACTTGCAGGTGGCAAATTTTTTCCTATTTACTTGACATTTATCGTTATATTTTGAACAATTCATACAATATCTTTATAAATGTGTTATTCTGTGTTATAACGTGCCTATGTATTATTCTGATGTATAAACTATATTATTGTAAAGTTTTTGCGTGAAAAAGTAACAAACATCCATACATCCATAAGATAACAAAATGAACAAATGCCCCGGTTGGTACCAATCGTACCAACTTCGATTAGTAATTGTGCTTAACATCCGCTGTACATCCGCATGATATAGATGATATCTATTAAGTCCAAGGAACCGAGTTGAACCGACGTAAAACAGACAACACCAAAGGTCGGAGCCAGTTATGGCCAATACTATTTTCTAGATCCACCCGTCGCGCGGACAGCATTCGGGCCGACGTGTATTGCCGGCCTTATGCTATTATTGTAAAGAGTACTCTGTCAACGAGTTCCGGCATCTAATAATATGGCGGTAACATATGGTCGGGGATCTCGTAAAACGCAAACTGGCTGTACATGTCTACTTAAAAAGATTAAACGTGTTTTGCTCAAACTTTAGTGAGGTAATGAACAATGGTAATACGATTAATCATAAACGATTCAGTTAATTTTTTTTTGTTTATTTAATTATTCATAAACGTTTATTCATTTGTCAAAAGTAATCACAATTAAAAAATAAAATAAAGGAGCGAAAATATTTTCGAGTTTGATTTGGCAACACTTTCATATTTTTGTTTTTTATTAGACGATTACTGAATGCATTATCCAAAGCATCCTGTGGAAGTAATGGATGGTGCAATAAGGGCTGTATTACATTAGAAAATAAGACCATAAGCTAAGCATAATTAGAATTGAAAGCTTAGCAAAGACTGAAGATAAATTCTCCATACTTCTATGTAATTTAGTTTTAATACACATCTACTTTACTATGACTCCTACTTCGACATGATCTGTGTGGTTGGAATTGGGTAGTTATTCCCAACGACCACTGTGAACTAGAAGATCTATTAAAGTCTAGACGGACTATTTCGACATGTCTTGTATACTAATGGATTCGCTGACGAATCTAGCTATTATCTATTATAAATCGCAAAAAGTATAAAGGAGCTTTCAATACACCAGAAACAGTTTTTTTTAAAATAAAAATGCATAGAAATTTCCAAGCTCTATTTCTTTTGGAAGCTGATTGGATCTATCACATGAGGTCTGAACATTTCACATCCGTTGCTTATGTGATAGATTATATGCTGTTGGACAAATGCGCAGGCTTCCGGGGAAGTACCACGGCGTAAAACGTAAGTATTATACTTTCGCGATTCGTCTGATGAGTGAAGTAACCTGCGCCCATTTATTTTTTTAAGTTTATCGACGTATCGGCAAGTGTTGCAGATGTCAGCGCTGTTCACTTAGCATCGGGTGAACCGTCCGCTCGCTTGATAACTTTTCTTCACGTGTTGCCGTCCGCTCGCAGTGTGCCCTCAGCCTTAAGCTGAACAACCTGTTATCGTGCACGTGGTGCGCATCGTAGTTCAAACAGACGGCCGATACAGGGTCTGGCGGCTATTACGTGTAACGTGTCATGGGCGCGACGGAATTTCACGATGCGACTGAACTTGCCCTTAAATCAGCATACCAATAACGATATACTGAAATGATCGCTACTTATATCAACACTTTACGAGTTCCATTTTCAAATAAATATTATTAATAGCTTTTTTTAATTGATTATCCGACTAACAACCAGCACTTTACTTTCAATAATTGTAAAGTAAATTTTAATTAGACTCGCAAAGAGTACATACGAAATTTAGTTAATGGTATTATTCAAAATCATAGTTAATTGTTTGAGATATCCATAATTATCTTCAGTGATTGGAATAAAGATTGATTTTCATATTACCTTATAATTAAATTAGTGACGATTAAAATATTACTTAAGGATTATCCAGAATGGTATCGGAGAAATTAAATCAATGAAAATTGGAAATGAAACTCAAAGACACGTTTTGACGACCCGCGTAACTAAAATGCACAGCGTGATAAAACGGCAACACTGTTTAATGTTTAAAAACAAATCACTCACCCGCATTTAAGTCTACCAATGGACAAACGGTATAAACCAATCACAAGGCACACTAGCGCTCATAATAATAAAGGTCCGATCAACGAACTAGTAGAGCATGATTGCCGAACGAACTGGTAGACCGATTCACCAGATATTTCGTCCGTCAGAGGGCTACAGCGTGCACACTACTGACACGTCGGGCGGGCCTCTGCCAGTGTAGGGTTCGCAACCAAGTCAACTCGGAATATCCAAGACCTATTAAGCGTGTAAAGCGTATTACAACGAGTTTCAAACCAAGACCTAGTGTGTTTTGGCGTTTCATAGAATCGTCGCGAAATATTCAAAACTCTACTTTCATTAATTTCACTTTCTTCTTCTTCTTTACTTTTTTGGCGGTTTTCAACAAACACGCCAATGAACACTGTTAATTCTCATACACTGTTAGTTAATTTTCAATATAGTTAAACAAGCTAAGTTGATATTATTGTTACTCTTCATTACATAGCAGTGTGATAATACAATGATTTATTAACTAGTTAATTTTAATATTATTTTAAACTAGATGTGGTGGAATTTTAAATAAAAAAAATCTAAAATAAAAGTAGCCTAAGTTACTCCTTATACATCAGCTATCTGTCAGTGAAAGTCCCGTCCAAATCGGTCCAGCCGTTTCAGTGATTAGCCGGAACAAACAGACAGATAGACAGACAGAAAAAATTGTATAAAATGTTATTTTGGTATATGTACCGTGTATACATCCATATGCATTTAGTAAAGAGCGGTTATTTTAATATTACAAACAGACACTCCAATTTTATTTATCTGTATAGATTAAATTGTTAATTTCAAAAAATCCTAATATTTGAACTCATTTTAATGTTACTTAGATCTTATTACGTATATACCACTTATATACATATACCACGTATATACCACAATATTACTGTCATTTTATTCACATTTTTGTTGTATTATTTTAAACACGAACATTTTTAAACCACACGAGCTACCTCCGTCTAAAAAACATGGTGCGTTGCTTTTTCGTTTGTAATAACACCGATGTCAGTCCTTAACAGATCAAGAAAACAAAATGAAGGAAAGCTGATATTATGACCTCTTCATTCATTGTAGAGTTAAGTACGTAACCGTGAGTGTTACATACTTAAGTTCTAAAATATTAACTTTCTTATGCAACATTCGAAAACTTTTTCCAGAACACTAGTGCACGTTTTCCAAACAAAAAACAAATTAAATATCGCTGAGCGCAAAAAACCAGCAAATACATCGTACAACAAGGTAATTTTATCCTCTATTGCAAATCAATTCTACATAATAAAATAACTGTCGATGGGTATCAAATTTTTAGTATCCATGTCCGTTCCTCCATATAATTTTACAGAAACGTTGAACTAACTGACCCGCGGCCCAGCATTAAATGTTTTCAGAAACGCGAACGCAATCTATCTCAATCTATCGGATCTTCTATCATTTTCTATGCTGTTATTACCTTCAAACGACTTCTACGTGATTTATTACGGGCAATTTGATGGAGAGGACAGGAGTATTTCCTCGTCAAAAACAGCTTTTCGCTCCAGAGGGATCCTTTGTTGTTCCACTTACGCATTAGACACGGCATGGGCTTAATGAAATTCCATCTAGGAAATGTCATTCCTTACAACGACAAGGGCACGTATAAAGCTAATAAAATTGCAACTAATCAGGCATATAATTCCCATGGAATAGACAAATAACATAAATTACTTGTCGCTGTAATACGATACTAAATGGTTACGATATAAAAACCTAAAATATTAAGTCAAGCGTAATATGTTTATTATTGACGTTTTAAGTAACTCATTAAGTTGAATATCTGCTAAAGATATACTTCCTAGTAAATATACAAAAATAATATTACATTCCCATACAAAATGTTAATTTAAAACTGTACGCTCTAATCCCAGAAACTTGTACAAACAAGTATCTTACTATTTATATAAAATATCTTCTTTATTAATAAAATAGCAATTGACAATAATAAAACAAAGCTCGCACGTCTGAGACTGTCCAATCTCATTACGTTTTAATCCTATAGAATTAGATCGAAACTACTCTTTATAGTCGACATTTTCCTTTTGCAAAGGCGAAACGTTCCCAACGTAATTACCAGAGTTGAAGCATGTGGGTTACGAGAATCAATTACGGACATCCTTTAGGATCCCCAGCCCTTAAAATTTAACAAACTGCTATGACCGTTTAACTTTAGTGCTGGAACCCGGCTGTCGATATATTGGTATCTTTTTTTAGCATAAATCTAATGTTTATATATGAAAAGTGAGCTTAGAGCATTATTAGAGCCTATGACTTTAGCGATGCATGCATCCGACGAGATACCACGGTAAAAATACCATTATTTAATGATGTTTTTGCTTCCACACATCTAGATCTTTTACCTTTACTTAAGCAAAACGAAAACTGAATCCGAAATGAAAACACTATGTATGTAATGCCCTATCTAGTCTACCGAACCTGGTCTGTATAGAAGGGTGGCAAACAAATGTATAACCGAACTTTTGAACGATTCTTTTGATCAGCACCTTTCTTCAACGGTGTCAAAAATAACATGAAAAAAAGGAGAAATAGGGGAACTAACCATAATGAAAATCAAACCATAATTTTTTAAGCCATCACTTTTTAAACGTTTTCGTTAACTTAATAATACTGTACTTCATACAAACTTTGTGAAAGTAGACAACAGTCATTCTTAATTACCCTCTTGAGGTTTAAAATAAAATACCGTAGAGCTTGATATCCTTATAAATACTACATACAACAACGCACGATTGAAGTCGGTTGCCTTTTTTAACATTTAATTAATCTGTCAAGGAAAATGTACGTGCGTGTTCGTTTTCCATACGTTAACGCCAGAAAAACCTCAAATTGGTCGAGTTGAGTCGAATCAATTGATGTTGGTGACTATAAAAAATATTTTGATGACTCCGTGGCGCAGTCGCCAAGGTATTGGCTTCGACGTCGGGGTCGTGGGTTCGATTCCCACACGGGACAACTATTCGTGTGACCCACATAATTGTTTCGCATCTGGGTGTTTGTCCGCTAGAATTTTATGTTTGTAAAAAGTCCTTACAACACAGGATAATGTTATCCTAAAGCAAGGGCAATATTTAAAAAAAAAGAAAAAAGAAAAAGAAATTCGTTCATCACAAACTCCCAGCTGGTGGAGAGATATAATAGCAGTCTCGGAAATGCCGCTTAGCGGCCGCGCGATTTCTCTTTCGGAGCTATGGACATCCGGTTGCTTCGCGTCGCAAGCCGACCGGACCACACGTAAGCCGCCATTATTCCGGCCCACCCCAGTTCCACCGTGGCATGGCACCGTGTCCATCGCACTCTTATTAAGATATTAACCACTGATCGCGATGATGTATTAATAACTGTGGCCGCCGACGCGCAGTCGATTTTAATTTGCTTGCTTGATTTCAAATACGAAACACAAATCGGATAAGTTCATGATCTAATCCGAGATGAACATGAACTTATAAGTTGAGATGCTTAGTAGACAAGATTTGTAATTATCACTCAAATAAGCAACAATGTGTCATAAAGTTTCCTCTAGTTTTTGAATGTTTAAATGCATATTTTTTATTTCTACACCTTGACGCTACCTACCTATGCAATTACTTTTATAGATTTATCAATAGATCACTTAACGTAATCAGTTGCGGGGCTAGGTTAAGATTATGTGATGATAACTCCCCTCCGAAACTGGGTATATTTCTATTGAAAAGCATAAATTGTATCCATGGTCAAAACGTTAATTTCTGTATCGTGAACAGACCATTATAAAGACTTTATTACTGAATTAACGTACAAAAAAACTTTTTTTTTTGTATAACATATCCTGATTGCGACTTCGACAAACCACAGTTTCACTCCCACCAAATTTTACATCGCCAGAACGTAGCCCGTACTTGTCGCCGACGCGGCCGCTTAAAACGCTATTAAACAACGAGAAAAACGTAACGTACATTTAATAACGTCACAACTGCTTCCGTGTCGCGGCGCGGCAAGCCTTCACGCGCCGCCTCTCCGTGCGCTGAAGATAAAATAATCTAATGATAATCGGATCCAGGCGGGGCGCGGCGCCCGCCACTATAATATCCATGGGAATGACGCGAGGCGTGCGTTGGTATGATTTACTTAACTCGACCAAAAGCGTGTCTTCTTTTTTTGTTACAATTGATGCAATAGGTATGGAAATGTGTTTTGTGTACCATCATTAGCTAAAATAAAAGTGAAACAGACGAATGTAATTGTAAACAGCATAAAAGTACTTATTACATTACACGTTACACGCTACTAAACGCTTCGAATGGATTCGCACCTAGTAAAGATAGGCATGCCATCTATCTCGTATCTCGGATAAGTTTTCACTTTTTGCTATTGAAACAGCAGTAACAGTTGCCGTAACTTTAACTGCTATATGACAGCAAACTTCACTGAAATGTTAGTAAGTTATTGAAAACGGCCGTTAGCCGCGACGCAGTCGAGTAGTCGACGCCAGTTCCTTGCAGTGATTAGCTGCAGCTTTTACCACGGTTGCGGTCGCGTTGTACTTTTGAAGTTAAATTGTTTTGCATCATCATCATCCCCCTAAGAACACCACAACGAACGACACTTTCCTATTTGCGTCCAATTGGCACGTTACCTTACACGAGACAAAATGTATCGGAGATCAAATGTATCCAATATTGTGATTACTTGACAATCCTTACTTATTGACTTCTTTATTTTACGCGAATATTATAAATATTAAATGAAACTAGTTTAGCGGATTTTATCGCGTTTTATTTTGATTTTGTAATCCCTTACCTAGCTGCAAACAATGACTGAAAAAAATAATAGAGTACACACCCCAGACTCAGCACACGTCAACAAGTATATTATGTCAACCCTAAACCTATACATAATACACTAACATTCATATGTATAAAAGCCAACCTTAGACCAGATGTCTTCTTGTAGAACACCACCAATACCAGAATTTTTTAGACGCAACACGATTCCAATGTCAAGCTTTTGGCGGTCTTTTTACGATGCGCGCGCACACCGACCCCCGAAAAGCGCCATAATAAAGTTGCCATATCTATTCCAAGAAAATCTACTGTGAATAAAATCAATTCAATATTATTCTTATGCTATATAGATGTACGCAGTAATAAATATAGCGGCGTCTCTGTATGGTAGACAAAAACTAATACAAATTGCGCTTTACTACAGTGGGAACACGACTTTCACTATTTGATAACTATAATATTATTAAACAACCTGATGATGGACGTATCCATGGCGCTATAAATCAGAATCAATAATCGGCCATAATCGATACACGAAGCCGGTGCCGACAATCGATTTATAATCGTCTCTAGCCGGGGACTGTAATAATGCTTCAAGACAGGCACACGGTACGACTAGATAAGCCCATGATGTTCCTAGTATATTGCTATTCAATATCCTATGAAATTAATTAAATATTACATTAAAAATATTTAATTAAAAAACAGTAATACATTAGGATGTTACTTCTTAGTTTTTAATTTGTTCTCGTAGTAGAAATTATTCTACACTTATTTTGGTCCTAATGTACAAAATTTAAAACTTTTTTTCTTCTTTACATGCTTTAAGTTTTAAATCTTAAGCAACGTTATTAAAGTGCAAATGAAATAATTAGTTGTGTTAACTAAAATGAAACAATGATTTTCATAACGAAGAAATCGAGATTTCAACATTTTGCGGTTGGAAGCCGCTGTGACTGAATCCCGGAAACTTAACAGCCCCACTAATAAGCCATCGCTTCTCGTAAACACATAATCGGGCAACATTTTAGAATCACGGGTACTTATACACGTAACATATTGACAAACATAAACGGTCAGAGATAACCTCGAGGAACCACGCTTAGAGTCCAGGCGCGTTAATCAAATCACTAATTAAATGGTACTTATCTGAATAACTACCAAACAGAATTGCCGATCGCGCCTACACGATTATCTACTTAGTGTCAAATGCTTGGATCTTTGTAAATCGTATGCACTTTGTCTTCACCGTTAGCGCATTGCATGACCCCACGGTCTCAGTGTCGACTTGAAAAATGAGCCACGGCTCGCTCAAGCTCAAAGGCCTCCGGGTAGGAATTCATTAACTGCCTTATTAATTTGGAGGCGGCACAGGCGCGTCCAATTAGAGTTGTGTAGTTTTTTCAAGCTCTCCCGTCTTTTAACTGTAAGACAGCACATGGAGGTGGATAGAGCGAGTTAGAATTTCTCCAAGTTTATTAGTCAGAACGTGTCAAGTCGAGACTATCGGCTTTAATAATTATTTTCGCGGCTAGGAAATACAATTTAAAGAACAATTATGAATACGTCATATAATTCGAATATACAACCTTTCATCGAAAGTCAGATATACCGCAGCCACAACGATAACGCCATTTCTGTAAAATTCCTTGATACAAAGGCAGAAGGTAATTTTAAAGGCCACGGAACTAAACATTCATAATACCATCATGGTAAGGGAAAAGTATAACCCAAAAACTACAAGTTTACGGCTTTATTTTTAAAAAGTATTATTTTCCTATACTTAAAAGAAATAATCATTTACGAAAATACTCTACCTGTTAGTCTCTTGTACAAGTCATATGATACAAAAAGGTTCGGTGAATCGAACAATTATTATAATAACAAAAAAGGTATTTCTAGTTACCGGTAATATATTAACTGGTAATTACATGTTATATTTTTTTAATTGCGCCTGAAAAATCTTAAGTCCATATTAAATTTAATTAGTCAAAGAAAAATTTATATTTTAAAAACCAGAATAATACGTTTTCGTATTTCAATAAAACCAATTAAAGAAGGCACTCCAATTTTTTTAGATGTAGTTATAGGCTGGTTCAATAAAGTTAATTATTCTTCAGGTATCAAATTGGACTGAACGTCTAATATTGCTTACCTAAATGTTGAAGACAATGATACATTTATATACTATCATCATCTTAATAAACTCTATAGGTAGGTATAATTCCTTTACTAGATAATGGTCTCCTGCAATACCCGCCACTACTTCAGTCTTTGGGACACTCGCCTTCCCCAACACTTAAAGTATATAAATTATTTATTATAAAAAATAATTTCAAAAAAGTATTTCCTTTCTTTTTATATGTTTCCGTTTTTATATTTTTAAGTTATGCTCTATATAAATTACAAACAAGTACTGACATCTAGTTATCGACTTTATAAAACAGAAAACCAGACTTCTTAATTTTCTTAAGTAAAAAATTACAAAAATTAAATTAGATATGGGTCTTCCACTTAAAACTATCACAATAACAGATAATTCTTAATTTTAATTTATTTGTGTTATTTTTAGTTTAACTACAAAGTGTGAAATTCATTTAAGCGACATCTCCTGGGCTACGCTCTAACTAATACAAATTTTAAATACATGGGATACAATAGTTACAGTAGGTATCATAAAGTAATACTACGGAAATGGTAGGTATGTTCCACCCATTCCTATCAAGTTATTTCCATTACTGCAACTTAAGAGTAAAAGTTTCACAAACACATCAAATTTCGTAAACAAATTACTGAGGCTGTAATAACACAAAACGTGTACACATCAGTAGTAAAGTTAACTTTAAAATAATGTCTGGTTTTTATTTAAAAAAATATAAAAAATGACAACCTTTAAATAACGAAACGAGCCCCCTCTGACAGAAGGTATTAGGGCATAGGCCACCACGCAACCTCACAACGACTTCACATATCTTCGAAATATTTTTTGGTTATTATTTCGAAAATATGCAGTTTTTCTTACTTTTTTACTTACTTCTTAAGTTTTCCTTCGCACCTAAGCACGTGATAATACAAATTTTAAAAATGGCAGTTTCATTGGGCACCGAGATTGAACTCAGGTTGCTCGAGTATATTGTATTAAAAGCGAGTGCCCAGACATTGAGCTATCACGGCTCTATATCTATAATAAATTTTAATGAAGTACCTTTTGTAACATTACACTCGTTAGTAAATTAAATAAAACATGAGTATAGACGCATTTTATTGCAACAAAAAAAAAAACAAGTATTTTTTTTTATATGAATCAAATATGGGTCGCGTGCTAACATTGTGCGCGAAAGAGTTATTTCACGACAACCAGACGGAAATTTCGACATTAGCCGATCGCAGATAAAACTGATCTAGCAAAATTTATCTGCCATCATCTTCCAGTATCACACCGTTACGCAAGTTGCTAATCTCGAAGCTGTCAATCCCATGGTGATAGCTCAGCCCGCGATCGGCTCCTCTTGTTATCTGAAGTAAGTTGCGCTATCTTGAAAAGAAATTGTGCCATGCCAAACGTTTAGTGCGTGAGCCGATTGTATTCCACGCGACCGCGTCCTTTGGGGGAAGCTGTACAAGTACGGTTCGGGGGGCCTACGACGTCGCCAAGCGGTCAAGAATGGACCGGCCTAGCACCAGCCAGCAGTCCGTGGAGAAGGTGGAGATGTTCGAGGTGCGGGAGCACATCCCGTACCAGGCGGAACTGACGCGGGCGCCGGGCGCGTATGACCAGGAGAGCGGGGAAATGTACGACTCATCGTGGACTTCGGCGTGGCTGGCCATATGCCAACTGTTCAACCTCCTCCATCACATGCAGATCGCGATCGTGGTGTTCTGTCTGTGGCATTTCGCTCTGACCGCCGCGCCAAACGGCTCCATCAGCAATCTGCAATTGCACATTATATTCGCTGGAACTGGAGTAAGCATGGCTTCTTGAATTAACTGATATCATGTCGTATACTGTAAAATGGTGAAGATGAATAATGAAGATAATTCGGTGGGGTAGTAGCTAAGCTATTGGCTTCGGCGCCGGGGTTCGTGGGTTCGATTCTCACGCGGTACAAGTGTTTTTGCGACCAGATAATTTTTTCGGTTCTGAGTATTTATTCTAACGGAAGTTTGATGTCAGGTAGACGCCGGGTCGTAAAAAACAACAAGGTTCACATGTTCGTCCCATAGAGGTGAGATAAGGGCAGAGCAAAAAGAAGAAGTGGTATGTACTGTAGAAATTCAAAACAGTAATAGTCCACTAAACGCTATAGAGAGTTAAATGTAAAAAAGCAACGATCTCAAGAAGGTAACTAGTGGCTTGTTAACTAATAATCTTGTAAAAATCGTGATTAAATCACGCCACTATATCGCCAGCACAACCATGTAGAAAAATCTATGGTTTGAAAGCATTAAAAATGTTTAAACAACTTTCTGTTATGGGAGAATGTGGACAGTGAGCAGGAGGTCCAACAGATTTTTAGTAATCACCTCCGCATATAGACACGATTCCAAGCACGGTTACAGTTGAGTAACGAACCTAAGAGTTTCTTCTTTGACTAATTTTTAGATTTACTGCATACGTATAGATATTATTTTACCTCGATCCTTTGCTAAGTCATAGCCCTTCCCTGGCCTAGTACACCATCTCCTGGAATGCTTCAAAATAAAAAAATTTACTACAATTTCTAATGACAAAATTTTACTACGATTTCTAATGACGCGACAAAGTCTGAATGAAACCTAAACTGTTCGAATGATTGCAGTATCAATTGTTTCTCGTGGAAGCAGTACTCACCGTGCACCGGCATAACGCATGGTCCAGTCAGCTATCGAAAGACAGCAAACGGATAGTACACGGATGTCTCCAACTGATCGGTTCAGTGTTCGTTATAGCGGGGACCTTCCTCGGACTGGCTGAGGCGAACATGCAGATCAACACAGCACATGGAATATGCGGTAAGGTTATCTACCCTAAACTTTCGTAAGGAATGACGTCATCCCTTATAAAATATACATTTTTTTTATGTGAGGAGGCAAGCGAGCTACATCAGGTGAACCGACTCACCTGATGTAAAGTGATAACACCCGTAAGGTTGCAAATGCATTGCCACCTTTTTAATAAAGTGGGCCCCGGCTACCTCACTCACCGAATGAAATGTAGAAGTAGAACACTTCCACTTCACGCCGGACTTCTGTGAGGTGGTACTTCCCCAAACAGATTTTCTCATTCATGCAAGCGAATTGTTGCGTGGCGCTACCACATTTAGGTTAGGTTACTAAATACGCAAATATTCCGTATTTCTTACTTCGTTAAGAACATAATGGAACTATTCCTTGTCGCGCGGTGTTAAGAATCGCAGCAGCATTTCCTCGCTAAATGACATTTAAGTCAAAACAAATCGGACCGCCTACTGAGTTAGGACATTTAAAATCAGAGACTGCATCAACACCTACCATCAATTGGTATGATATTTAAGCACTGGTCAGTTTATGATTAAAAAAAATATTACAGCATATACGAGTAGCGTAGCCTTATTTACACAGTATAGCTTTATGTCTAATGGTAGCTAAGTTTCATAAAACTGGTGTGTAATAGAATATACGACAATGGTAATTTAAATAAAAATGAAAACAGATAACATATTTATATGTACATAGCGTGAAATTATGAATACGAATTACGAATTAGACTTTGTGCGTATATAAATTGTAATACCGACTAACTTAAACACATCATATTATTATCCGTAAAGGCATTGAGGAGGATATTAATTACAATAAAAACGTCTCGCGTTTACTAGCTTTACGTACTAATTCTAGTACTATAGTAGAGTGGAGGAGCATCTGCTCTTGTATTAATTGCCCGGAAAACCCCGAAGAGATGTCACGTTTAGAAATTGCTTTTGCATTTCGTCTAAAGAGTGAGGTAACCGGAGCCCACCTGACCCAGCAACTCAATTGCAACACCACGGACGGGGTGGACCCATGGCGATTATCACTTTACATCAACTTGACCGCCTGTACATGTAGTATATATTTTTTAATTAATAAACTAAGCTTTTTTAGTTGAACGATGATTTGAATATTGTATAGCTCAACTTTTACGGATTACTTATAAGTTATTATATAAAAATTTGATAAAACTCTGATTTTACACAGCGAATATTTAAACTGTTGCACGAATGGGCAGGTCCGTCCGGGTAAGTACCACGACCTCACAAAAGACCGGCGTTAAATTGAAGTGTTACACTTCTACGTTTCGTCTGGTACGTGAGGTAGCCGGGGCCCACTTCATTTAAAGGTGGCAACGCATTTGCAACCCTACAGGTCTTGAAATTTTCATGGGCGGCAGTTATCACTTAACGTCAGGTGAACCGCCAGCTCGTTTGCCACTTTCTCACATAAAAAAAACAGGGAAACGAGTCCATTAATTACAAGCAACGTATTAAAAGCACAATCTGTGTAAATAACCCAATACATAAACGTAACGGGGCTAATGTATGATAAATAACCTCTAAAATAAATTCTTAAATAATCGATTCTTCTAATTCGTTTTTGTTGTTTTCAGGTGTGATTGCTTTAGCATTCTCCTTGATAAGCTTTGTTACTGGCATCATAGCTCTCTTCTCATCGAAAGTACGTTTAATGATTAAGAATGGGCCAGTGAAGATTTTGCACATAGCCGTTGGACTGTTTGCAATCTCTATGGGTCTCATCACCATGGTCATTGGATTCAACATGGACTACTTCAGCGCGTCTCAGGGCGGCCTGTCATCAGCCCTAATGGTTTTCGTAGTAATGATTCTGATATACGTGGTAATCCAACCTATTGTGGATTTAGTGTCCACTACACGCAATACAATGTGACTGCAAGAACTAAGTGGCTCTACAGACGGTCACAGCAATGCGTAATTAAAAAAATCCTACAATAAATTAAGTATTCCATTTTCATTTTATGTGTACGTTTGGGCGCGTCTAATCACATTTGTGTTTCGTTTGTTTTATTGTTAAATATTATTAGCAGATTATCTATTTACACTGTAATAACGATATGCGTGAAGGTGAATGGTTACCTAAATTTTTATACGTAATTCCTTAATTACGAAGTACATAAAAATTTTACTACATGACTGGTCGTATTCAAGTTCACTTGTGTTGAAGGGCTCGCATATGGTGGAATTTTTTGTCTATTGGAAAGTCATGGAATGTGTTTTACTAAGATTATAGTACGGTTACTGGTATTGTTATAGAAGCATAATAATACTAAGTAGATTAAGTGGACTTATACGTTTGAGGCGATTGTTTTTTTAATAAAGTTACTTTTTTATATTTTTTTTATTTTATTTTCAATATTTTTGTATGATATAAATAACGACTTTTAAAGCACACAAATAATATCAAATTAATTTTTAAAACTTTTTTTGTAAAATTTCTTCTTTCGATTATTGCAAATGACAATAAAGTTTTCTTCACTTGGTAATTCTTACGGAACATTTCGGTTTCTGTAATATTAACTTTTATTTATTATACACAGAAATAAAAGTAAAAATATCAGAGATTGCATTAGGGCCTGTTTCTTTTAAGATCAATTTATTGTATTGTCATTGGGTTTGATATCTAACATGTTATCGATAGACAAATTCATATCTTGATTCAATCTAGAGAAATAATGACGAAATTTGTTTTGTGTACCTACAAGCAGCTTCTTCTTCTAAAATATATATTAGCTATTAATAACTTATTTTATTTACGAGAATATTACCGATTTATTTATTTACCTAGTTATTTAATGAGAAAATTGATTTAAAACTTCCACAAGACAACGAGTATGCTCACAGATTAGTAAATTTAAATTCTAACACGCTAAAAAAGTTTTTTTTTAAATATTAAAACAATTGTTAAAAATATCCAGCTTGGCGTTTAATGCGGACAAAATATTGTATTCAGACTTTAATTGATGTGATACGGGCGAATGTAAAGTAGTTTAGTAATATGATATCTAGGATATTTTTGTAGAGTACTACGAGTTTTATTTTCTCAAGTATACGCGTTCTGATGTCTGCCGGACACAAGAACCGGCCGGCCTACTTCTGCAACCTTTCCCGTGATAGTGAGCCCCGTGCTTTCCCACTAGCAGATGTTTGCCGCTGCACTCGGGTTTGAGAAGGTCATATTCGCGCCGGGGTTGCCTGTACGATCTATATGTCTGATGATATATATGTCTAGCGAGATCTTTTTAGAGTTCCGTACCTTAAAAGGACGTCGAAACGCTATACAGCGTGTCTTTACAATCGCGACAATAAATGAAAACACATATAGAGGATAACTTTTTAAAATTGTTATTAAACATTTACATTCTTTAAACATCATTATTTACCGAGTTATTAAATTTTCCAAAACAAACAATTTTAGAACAGCCTTACGTATAAAACTGTAACGTAAAGTTCATTTGTAAAGGTCACAAAGCATATGAATGGGTTGAATGACTTTAAAGTATGAATGTATGAATCAGTCAGTTGTAGTTGTATAGGATGTTACAAATTTTGTTTCTTTTTTACCCAATTAGTTTGTTTCAAAAACATTTTTTTTAATTATGGATATTTTTAATGTAATATTTTTTTATAATTATTGGCAAGTAGCGTTAGACGTGTGTTCATTTATTGTCGCGGTTGTAACGACATGCTGTATAACTCGTTGACTAGAATCACGAAATTTGCCAAAAAGCAAGCAGCAGTAAAGGAAATAAATCAGTAAAGTAAATGGTGCTTACAAGTTTTCGTAGAAATCTAAATTTTCCCATATCTTTTAATCATATTGACTCAGGACCTGGGAGGGATTATATACCTCAGTATCTGGTATAAATTTCAACTTGCTAGGTCCTCTCATTCCTGAGAAAGTGGTGACACACGGACAGACAGACGGACAAGAGAGTGATCTTATAGGTGATCTTATAAAGATGTGAGATGTGTGATGGGGAGTGATCTTATAAAGACCTTTAAAATCGTTTTTTATACATTTTTGTGTACAATATATAAAATATAAAAAAATAACTTACGGGAATAGACTTATGAAGAAGACTTAACACAAATTCAGAAACACATGGTTAGGAATAGTTTAATATCTTGACACCCTTTACTCCAATTACAAGTCCAATAATGTTATCTCTTTCTTTCTGCTGTTGCAACATGAACACACACATAGATAAATTTTAAATGAAGCAAATTTTGCCATTTTGTTAAGCTGCAAATAAGTGACATCAAGGAGTACATCTTCTTCTTTTCTTTTTAGGCGGTTTTTAATGAATACGCCAATGAACACTATTAATTCTCAAACGCTGTTAGTTATATTTCAACATATTAAACCAAGCTAAGTTGAAATTATATTAACTCTGCATGACATAGCAGTGTGAAAATACAATCAAAGAGTACTTATAGATATCTGAAATATGAGTGACATATGGCGTCGAAACAAATAACAAGTGTTTTCTTTTGCTTTTATTTTCTGCGAATTGTTGTGTTTACGTGTTAAAAACTGAAAGAGGATGGTGAAGTGCAGTGCGCCTTGTGCAGTGTGGCAACGCAACTTATAAGAAAGCAGCTGAAATCACTTTCCACCCGTTAGAATTTAGTGCCTTTTATTAATTCTAGTATGCTCACAGCGATAAAAGTATCAGCCTACACAGGTCCCACTGCTGGGAAAAGGCCTCTTCTGTACAGAGGGTATCAGGGCATAGTCCACTACGCGGCCCCACTGCGGATTGGCCGACTTCACATATCATCGAAATATTTTTTTTTGTTATTATTTTGAAAATATGCAGATTTCCTCACGCTGTTTTCCCTCGCTGCTGAGCTCGTAATAATTCAACACTTAAAATTGACAATTTCATTGGTGCTGGCACCGGGGATCTAACTCAGGTTCCTCGAGTATATTAAATTAAATGCGACTGTCCAGACACTGAGCTATCACGGCTCACAGATATTTTTTATTAATGGCTAAATAGGTTAAAGTTATTAGTAATTTACACGCCGTAAACTACGACTATAGAGATTTTCTTTCGATTTACATTATTTAATTGATTAATTTAACGCTTGGCACTCGCTGTTTAACGTTTTATCTACTTGCATGTTTTGATGGGCCGCATTCAGTAATTTTTAATTTTATTTCAATATTTTTTAATAATTTATTCAGTTATTTTAACTGGTATCTCGGATGTATGCTTATCATAACTATTGCGCAGGTTTCCAAAGGAAGAAAATATGAAACTTGCCTGGTTGACTAATATGAAGAGACCAGACTGGCAGCCCACATCATCTAGCGTGCTATGCTTTTAACATCTTGAAGCTTACTTAATAGGTAAAGGTGGAGCTTTTCAATACAGTTCCTGCAGCTAGAGTGCTCCAGGAACTGTATTGAAATGATTTCGTTTAAAAATAAATGAGTCTAGAATACTTGTCTGTTTTTTATTCAACTTCATCCAATTACATTTGTAGGTGGGTTAATATCAATTAGGTGCAGTATAACTATTATACTATGTCTATAATAACTAGTAGATAACTAGTACCTATTTTGACAAATACATCTAAATTTACAGTCTCTAATTAATTTCGCTCAGTGTAGTGGTTGTGTCTTAATGCTAGTACCAAAGCTAGAGCGACTAGTTTAATCGTAATTCTGTGTCCGCATGACAAATATTCGGCGCTATTTGATGACTATTTGAAAATCAAATACCGATGATAAGTAGGTAAACATAAGTATAAATTAATAATCAGTGTGAAAAGTAAAGTGCAAATTTAATACATTGTAATTACTTTAGAATTAAAGTAAAAAGAAATAATTTAGAAATTTTGGGTTTCAAAAAAATTTAATTTTTAATAATTTATTCATTAAAGCTCAGGAGAGCCGTGATAGCTCAGTGTCCGGGCGCGCGCCTTTAATTCAATATACTCGAGCAACCTGAGTTCGATCCCCGGTGCCGGCACCAATGAAGTTTTTAACGTTAAGTGCTGACTTATCACGTGCTCCGCGGTGAAGAAAAACATCGTGAGGAAACCTGCATATTTTCGAAATAATAACAAAAAAATATATATTTCGAAGATATGTGAAGTCCACCAATCCGCAGTGGGGCCGCGTGGTGGAATATGCCCGGATACCCTCTGTGTAGAGGAGGCCTTTGCCCAGCTGTGGGACATGTATAGGCTGTTACTCTACTTTTTTACTAATTAAAGTCCCCGAATCCGGCCCTTTGAATTTTAATAGGGCAAATGTAAATAACATTAACTTTGGCGTAATTCAATTAAAATAAATTTTAAACGATAGAGAAAAATCTCAAATGAATTAATCAACAAGTAGAAACGTCTTTGCTTACGGGTTATACTCATTTAATGGAACTGGTCACACTGCTTGAAATTACTATCAAAATGAAAAGTTTACTGTCATCGCTCTGTCATCCGGCGAAGCTGTTTTTAAACTGTTGATACATTTTGTTGAATATCTTCAATACTTTACCATTAAATAAATTTGAAATTCATAAAAGATGGTAAGAGTCGTAGTCAAAACATTGATAGGTTTAATATTAATACCTCTTCCAAATATTACTAGGTTAGCGACATCTTGCTTGGTCATTGTGGTCTAATAAAGTTTCTTTTTCTTTAAAGGCTCGTCGTTATGACACACGTACTACAATATTTTCGCCTGAAGGTAATTATATCCATGTAATTCAACTTGAAAACATTTCGTGTGCTACCAAATTACCAATACTATTTTTCTTTCCTCACAGGCAGGCTGTACCAAGTTGAGTATGCTATGGAAGCAATCAGTCATGCCGGAACATCTCTCGGCATTTTGGCAACAGACGGAATATTACTTGCCGCCGAACGCAGGAACACCAACAAATTACTTGATGAAGTGTTCTTCTCTGAAAAAATCTACAAGTTAAACGACGACATGGTCTGTTCTGTCGCCGGCATCACATCTGATGCGAACGTTTTAACTAATGAGTTGCGCCTTATTGCTCAAAGGTATCTTCTACAATATGGAGAATCTATCCCATGTGAACAACTTGTATCCTGGCTGTGTGATGTTAAACAAGCTTATACACAATATGGAGGTAAGTCTTACTACTAATCTTATTTTGAATTACTGGTACTTAAAAAGTTTTTTTTTTTTAATTTTAATTATAAGACTTAAATATTGCTTTGTTCTTTTTGCCAGTTGCTCCACTTGAATTTCAATATGAAACAATTTAGAGACAGTTTCATTCTTTCATCTATTATATTGGTAGCCCTAATTGGGTAGAGCAAGATATGTTAAAAACCTTTATTTATTTCACTCACTTCATTTTGTACATAAACTCATTTGATTTTAGGTAAACGGCCATTTGGAGTGTCAATTTTATATATGGGTTGGGATAAACACTATGGCTACCAGCTGTATCAATCGGATCCAAGTGGCAACTATGGAGGATGGAAAGCTACTTGTATCGGCAACAATAGTGCAGTAAGTTCTACATTCAAAAATAATCACCTTTTTAATAATGGAACAACTAAATTGTCAGTTTTATGTTAGACATGAGTACTGATTTCCAGCAAACTCTTTGTTTTATTATCCAAATAACTGCTAATGATTTATGAACTTATGCTGTCCTAGTAATGGTAAACCTGCACAATATCTTCTGATGCCACATAAATTAGCCAGCTGAATTTTGTGTTTTGAAAATTCTTGAGCAGCAGTGACCACTTACCATAAATTGCATGTTTGCCAAATTCTTTTGTTAATAGTCTAAGATTGAATTTTTGACCTCAAAATTTAAAGTTTCACATTGTGAGTATATATTGATATATTTTTAGGCTGCAGTGTCTAGTCTCAAACAGGAATACAAAGAGAATGAGACAACTTTAGCTGAAGCTCAAGCATTAGCAGTCAAGGTTCTAAGTAAAACTCTAGATATGACCAAACTGACACCAGAGAAGGGTAAATATCATTTTCTAATATTATAATTATATCTCAAACATTGTAACAGTAGGGTAACTTTTCAATTATCGTTCAGATTATTCCGGAAATGTGAGAATCAAGTCAAAAATTTATATTTTATTACATTCAAAGAGAACAATTATGTTCATGCATTGCAATAAATAAAACTACTTTGTATAGATGTTTGAGATTATATATCACATAGCTTCTAATTTTCACAAATAAGTAAGCAGGGGTCCAATTCTTTAAAATTCTCAATGTATAAAAGAGCTTTAGTAACTCATTAATAATGAGTACCCTTGTATAATGAGTCATTATACAACATGTTTATGTAAAATTTGGTATAACCAAGTAACCTAATTTGAATTTGAGACGCTGGGACCAATAAAATTGTTTATTACAATGTTAAGTATTGAGTTACCACATGCTCACCAGAGAAGGATGTGATGAAGAAACTTGCATATTGTTGAAATATTAAAAAAATCAATGATGTAGAGAGAATTATGTAGAGTCCACGCTAGGCCTGTGTAGCCGGACTGCAAACCTTTGGTCTTGAATACCTTGGCCAAACAATAGGCTTTAAATACCAATCATAATTTTTTAACTATTACAATAAATAATACTTCTAAAACCATATCATCATTTATAATTTTCTTTAATTATTTTGGTTTTTTTTACAGTTGAAATGGCTACTCTAACTCGTAAGGATAACAAAACGATAATCAGAGTTTTGACAAGTTCAGAAGTAGAAAAGCTTATCACCGACTTTGAAAAGAGTGAGGCAGAGGCTGAAGCTGCCAAGAAACAACCTCCTAAATCATAATTTCTTTACTATATTTAAGTATTCTTTTCAGTCCAATAAAATTTTCATGGCATAAAAACAGTTATTTTGGTTTTTTAAACTAAATAAAATAAAATTTTGCTTTTTAGGCGTAATAATTACAGGAGCCTTTATTTTTAAGAATCAAAAAACAGTACCTTGTAATCTTCAATCAATTGAACTTAATCATACTTAAATTTTATTCATGTTAGTTAGTATAATATTTTTCGTAAATATCAAAATGATATTTGATATTTAGCCAAAATATTAAGGTCAAAAGATAAAAAACAGTTAAGTTACAGCCTATAAATGTCCCACTGCTGAGAATGTATAGGCCTCCTCTGTAAAGAGGGATCAGGGCACATATTTTTCGAAATACTTTTTTTATTATTTCGAAAATATGCAGGTTTCCTTTCGATGTTTCCCTTCACCGACGAGCACGTGATAAGTCAGCACTTAAAATTAACAATTTCATTGGAGCTTGCACCGGGGATCGAACTTAGGTTGCTCGAGTATATTGAATTAAAGGAGAGCGCCGGTACACTGAGCTATCACGGCTCTAATTATCTACCAAAAGCTAAATGTGGAATAAATTAGATTATTAACGTATGGCAATCATATAACATAATTATGTTATTTCACAATAATTAGTAATAAGTGTATTTTGCTCTCAGTTCGACGCAAATTTTGAATTGTGTCCATATTTATCCACTCCTAAAGCTCTAAATAGAAATTTATGATTTTATGACCTGCATTGACATAAATTACGTATAGAATTGGTTGACGCGCTCACTATTTCTGAAATTTATTAAAGGTATGTCATCGTATGAAGAGCTTTAGGAGTAGATAAATATATACATAGTTATTCATATTAACAGTAAAAAAACTTAAATAAACGCCTGCAAAGTGCACTGACGCTATGCAAATCCAGGGCACGCATAAAAACCAAAACCGTTCCGTGGCGAAGCCGTGAGAGATTAAGGACAAATATTTTAGTGAAACCGACAGTCTTAACGAACGTTTTCACAAGACCCATTACATCTTAAGCTTATAAATCTTGCAAGCTCGGCCCTCAAGAAAATCTGAAAAAACTGGTCGTCCAAAGCAAATTCGCCTCTAATGTGACCAGTACCAACCATAAGATACACAGTGACTAGAAGCCCACAACATAGCGCGATACAGCGGTAGGCGCGGCAAGGGGGTGTCATATACTTTAATTAGGTAGGTAGTGTATATTGTAGACAACATATTATGGGTAAATGACGAACGCATGTATAATGCTGTGAATTACTTCAACTCAAGGTGCAAATTTCTGATGACATGGCCAATCAAACTCAAATACCGAAAGCGAAAATTTTTATCGTACGCACTGAATCAAGAACTGATTACAACAAAAATGGGAAGGATTGACCTGAGCTTATGGTTTGAGAATTTTCGTATACTTGGCTCTTAAGTATAGTTGAATAATTGATGCTAAATTACAAAAGAACTGTGGACGATTTCACCAGGTAAGTATGTGGTCACGAAGGGGCCCTGACCACAAACCCCTTGACTGTTGATGGTTACCAGCAAAGAGAAGAGTTCTAAGCTTTTATATGCCACTGTGGAGTTCAATCAATCAATTTTTCCAGTAGTGGGGATCGAACCAACACCCTCTGGCGCAGGAGGCGGGTACACTACCCACAACGCCATTCGGGTCGTCAATTAGATGTTAAGTTCCATTTTTTTCTGCGTGAAGTTGCAGCCAGTTCACCCGATAGTAATAACCGCCGCCAATTGACATTTGCAACACCCGTATGCAGATGGATGCAGACGCGTTGCCACCTTTTAATTAAGCGGGATCAAATTCCCCTGACGAAACGCAAAAGTATTACACTTCCAATTCACGTCAGTCTTCTTTGAGGTCGTGGTACCCGGATGGACCTGCCCATTCGTGCAACGATGAATAATATTTAGCCATTTACTAGCGGAATGAAACTGTCGAACTAAAGAAAATATATTGTTGTAGATGATTCAGCGGAATCATCCATGATATTTATATACAAATATAGATAATTATGATACTAGCACGTTCACGTATCGTACGTTTATCACTTTGCACATTGCACTCATTTAATAAAGATTTTATGACCTAATAGTTGTCTAATAGTACGATTAGTTGAAATGAAACTTCTAATGCGACTTCCAACCAGGTTGCGTTATTGTGGCATTTTGTTATCCTTTATGCCAATGACAAGTAAAAGGAAGGAAACAGTGGTTTTGTTGAAATATAAATTTATTTCAACAGGACTAGGAAGCGGAATTTGGAAAAAGGAAAATAATCAAGAAGATTTACGATACATATATTCAATGTGATAAAGTATTATTAATTACAGAATATTTATTTTTATTAATATCGTATTTACACAAATACACATAATATATATACATATATACACACACACACACATATATATATATATATGTATATATATATATATATATATATATATATATATATATATATATACCTATTACCCAAATTATACTATAGTTTTATAGCATTTTTCGGAATAAATGAAGCTAATGTTTTATATACACAAGGGTCGTTATATGCTAAAAGGAATGGTATATTAATAGGAAAAGGTATCCGGAGCAATAGAAGATCAGTAAAAAGAGAGGAGCGGTCATATAATGGACAAGAAAGGAAAAATGGTTCAAATTTCCTTCTTCCGTTCCACAAGCACATAAAGAAGTATCTACAACATGAATCTTAAACAGAAAAGACGGAGATCAGCAATGACCTAATCGCAAACGAATTAAAGAACTAGTACAATATTTATTTAAATTGACTTGAGTGTACCGAGGCTTATTTGGAATTGTCGGTTGAATTGAGGAGTAGAATTTTCCTTTCACTAGGCTAGGAGATGTCCAGTAATGTTCCCAGGACTCTTTCAAATATCGCTTCGATAAGGAAAGAAGATCGTGACAATAATTAGTGTAAGGATATATATCACCGCTTAACACGGCTTCATTTGCTAACTCGTCTGCCTTTTCATTTCCTTTAATGCCGCTATGCCCGGGAATCCATGCAAAAACTACTGTAATGTTTTTAACTTGGTATTTGTATAACAATTTTCTTATTTCTAAAATTATAGGATATTGGCATTTTGATTTAAGCGGAAAATGTGCTAATGTTTGTAAAGAACTTAGAGAGTCCGTAAAAATTATAGCTTTACATAAGTTTGTTAATAATATATATTCTACTGCGCGAAATAGACCAAAACATTCCCCAGTAAATACTGATGATTCGGGAGGTAATTTAATTTTTTGTACAATATTATACTGAGAATGAAATACTCCAACCCCAACACAACTATTATTGGTATGTTTAGAAGCATCACTATATATATAGTGCCAATTCTCCCAGTTATTTTCAATAATGAATTTGAAAGCTGTATGAATTTCTATTTCATCTTTTTTTATTCCAACATTGAGTTTTATGGAGGGTGTAAGAGTCAAGATTTTATAATCGGTTTCAAACAGTGGAAGAGTTTTGGAACGATACATGGGGGCTTCAATAGCAAGATATTTTTGGTAACTTTTAACAAGACATGGCAATTCCTTGAATTTCCAATACGAAGATGAATTAATGACTTGACATAAGGTTTGTAGTTTTGTTATTAGAGGATGGTTTAAAATTTGTAAACAACGAAACAGGAATCTTCAACATTCTAATTGAAGAGCATTAATGGGACTGGATTTCATTGCACCAGATATTATTCGTAAAGCTTTTGATTTTAATTAAATCGATTTTTTTAAGACCAGATGCGTTACAAGGTTCCAATAAAAATGTACCATAATCTACAATGCTTCTAATGATAGCGTTGTAAACTAACTTTAAGGAGATGGGGTGCACACCCCACCATACACCAGAAAGGCATCTTAACATACTTAGTTGACGTTCACATTTTGCTACTACATAATCGAAATGCGGAATGCCAGTAAGTTTTGAGTCCAATATTAGACCAAAAAATTTTGCATTATTCTTAACTGGAATTGGACTATTTTTATAAGAAATGTGCATTTTTGGAAGAACACGTTTTCTGGAAAATATTACAGTGGTACTTTTAGAGGCAGACAATTCAAGACCATTTGATTCACTCCAAATACTCAACAGACGCAAAGAGTAATTTAAGCACTCACAAGCTTTATGAGCAGATTCATCCGAAACATACAGAAGTAAATCATCTGCATACTGTAGAATATTTGCAGACCCATTAAGGAAATGTTCTAAATCATAAGTGTATATATTATAGAGTAACGGACTAAGAACAGAGCCCTGGGGTAATGCTTTCCAAGTCGTCCTGGATATTTTATGTCTATTTTCTAAAAAAAATATGTATAGTCCTCTCATATAACATGTTATAAATGAAGTCAATGCATATTTTTGGAACTTTTAAATCAATTAATTTCTGCCGTAACAGATGCGGAAGAACACTATCATATGCAGAATTTATGTCTAAAAACACAGATAGAAGGAAATTATTATTTGTGAACGCCAGTCTTATATCAGTAGTTAAAATACTCAAGCTATCTATCGTACCTCTTCCTTTCCTAAAACCAAATTGACTGCTTGCTATTATATTTTTGTTTTCAGCAAGCCATTCAAGCCGGTTTTTCACTAAATGTTCTGCAAGCTTACCTATTACAGATGATAATGCTATTGGCCTGTAAGATGTGGCCTCAGTAGAAAGTTTCCCGGGTTTAAGAATAGCAATGATTTCCTGCGTTTGCCAAGACTTTGGTATATTGCTAGTTGCTATTATGGAATTTAAAAGATTTAAAAAGTAATACAAAATTTTTTCGTCTAAATTTGAAATAAAAGAGTATATAATACCATCCTCCCCAGATATGATAATATGCCTTTTAATTCTGACATAGAAAACTGCGAGGCTAATTCGGAGGGATCGCTTAAATTACACTCTAAATTTGAGTGGCGAAATTCTGGAGCAAAAGGGGGGGCAAGTCGGTCTGTAAAATCTTCAGCAAGATCTATTGGAAGAGATATTGAGGGAGAACTAATTTTACTACATCTAAATCGTCTGATATTTTGCCAGAGAACTGAAGGATTAGTATTAGGAGAGATCGAAGAACAGTAATTTTTTCACCCTTCAATTTTCTTCATCTTTAAAATTTTGTGTGTGTTGGTACCTATAACTTGAAAACTTTCGAAATTTTCTGATGTCATAGATGAAAAATATTGTCTTTCTGCAGTCTTTCTTTTTTTAACAGCTTCAGAGCATTCTTTATCCCACCATGGCGGGGGTGAAGCTTTTTGGTAGGTATTTTCTTTTAAAGGAAAAGCTTGTTCCGCAGCGTTATTAAGAAAATTTACAAAAGCATTAGGAGTTAATTTCATAAAATTTTTGGACATCTGGCAAGGTAGAAACGTTCTGTAGTGTGTTGCTTTTGTAAGTTTGCCAGCCTTTAATACTTAATCTGTATTTCATACGTGAACGCGGAACTTTTTGATTTGGAAGGTTATAGAAAGGAAACGAAATAATTATTGGAAAATGATCACTGCCATAAGTAGAAGACAAAATGTCCCACTCTAGAACAGAAGAAAGATTGGGAGTACATATAGATAAATCTACAGCACTCACACTCTCATTCGGTTCTGTACGTCTTGTCGGCTTTGAAGTATTTAGAACACATAAATTATGATGATCAAGGATATCTAACATTAGATCTCCATTAGGATTAGAAAAAGATCTACCCCAGGATTGATGATGACAGTTAAAATCACCCATAACCAAAAATGGCTTTTTCAGTGAAGATAAGAGAGGATTAACTTCATTTAAAACTTGTTGAGATGGGTGAGGAACATAAATAGATACATAACAAACATTATTGTATGAAATCGCAATTGCCGAAAAGTTATCAGAGTGTGGAGGCAGTGGAACATACGTGAAAATAACAGTTTTTTTAATTAAGATTGCTACACCACCATATCCATCCAAT
Organism: Iphiclides podalirius; assembly: GCA_933534255.1. Classification (NCBI taxonomy): domain Eukaryota; kingdom Metazoa; phylum Arthropoda; class Insecta; order Lepidoptera; family Papilionidae; genus Iphiclides; species Iphiclides podalirius. Next base: position 7,020,665 of record OW152826.1, on the reverse strand, counting down.
CTGTCTTTTCTATGGCAAATGTATCCTTGCATATTAAATGATAAATTTGGCCGCAGCCAAGTCTCCGAAAGAGAGATAAGGAAAGGATTAAATTTGTTAATCAAATATATTAATTCACTTTTTTTATTAACTATGCTCCTGCAATTCCATTGTATAACTTTGGCTTGATTGTCCATTGTTAAGAATTTGTTTAAGAATATCAAATGTTTGAGCAACGTTGTTCGGTGAAATTATTTTACTTAGCAACAAAGAATTAATTAAAGGAATTACAACATCTGTAAATACGTCTTGTTTTTCATTCCCATTGGGTGTTAATGCACATCCGTTAGACGACATTGGGATTTCAAAGTCCTTAATTAGAGCTTGATGAGCTGCTTTGTCATAGCCTTTGTTGAAATGGGGAAGAGGTCGAGTTTTTAAAGAAACTGTCTTTTTATATGAGTTTTTCAATGGTTGGTTAATATGTGATGACAAAGAATGTTGTGGCCTCATAGACTCAGCTGAATAAGTGCTAGAGGGAACAGATTTAAGAATGTCAACATAAGACTTAGTGACAGGGGGGAGCATTTTGGAAGCCTCTGCATATGAGATGCAGTTTTGTGCCATGGTCAATTTTATTTCTTTTTGTCTAGCCCATTCAGGACATGATTTGCTAATAGTAAAATGTGACCCAGAACAAAGGAAACAGAAAGCACAGTCATCATCTTTATTGCAAGAGTCACTTGTATGAACATCTCCACACTTAAAGCAGCGTGGTTTGGACTTACATTGAATTTTAGTGTGACCATATCGACAGCAGTTGTAACATTGTATAGTAGGATATGTGTAAAGTTCGACAGATAAAGCATTATAGCACATATAAATGTGTTTTGGAAGAACCTGACCATCAAATGTTATAACTACTGTCTGTGAAGGTTTCCAAACTGGAGACCCATCAACAGTTGTTTTATAATTTAATCGTCTTATTTTTTAAATTTCACCACAACCCATTGGCACAGTCATGTTATTTTTAATTTCATCTGGGGACCATTCAGCTGGCACTCCTCTTACAATACCCATCCTAGTTATGTTGAAGGTTGGAATAAAGGCTTTTAATTTCTGTGTAGACAAAGAAGGATGATTAATAAAAGTGTTAGCATCAGTAAAATTGGAAAATGCAAGGGAAATCTTGTTCCTACCAATTTTTTTTATACTGCCATTGATGATATTCCTAAATGCATTTTTTTTTAGAAAATTGCCAAAGGACACAGGGTGGAATGAAATACCATCATTAAATGAAGATACTTCTTTTTGAACATGTATAATATAAGGTGATAAGTCACTGTTTTGGTAAATCTTTCTATATTCGACACTAAGTTGCTCGGGCTCTTTTGATTCTGTTGTTACTGGTGATGCAACATTATTTAGAATGGTGCTGTTCTCATCACTATCGCAATGACAGGCATGCTTAGTTTGGTAATTCTTAGTACCAGAATGACTGCTCCTCCTTTTTTTATTGCAATGTTTGCAAATTTTCTACAAACGTGAGCATTTTCTAATGATAAGAGTATTCGACGCATCAGTGTCCATACAAGACTCGCCATTAGAAACTTCTACATTGTACGCAACCTCGGGGACTCCACCCCCGGGATCAGGGGATTCATTCATTATAATAAAATATATAAAACTTACCTAGGTATAGAAATTAAACTATTACTATTAATAATTAACTACACAAAGTAAAAAAAGGTAAATGTAAATAACTTTAACTCCTCCGTAATTCAATTAAAATAAATTTTGGTAAATGTAAATAACTTTAACTCCGGCGTAATTCAAATCAAATAAATTTTAAACGATAGAGAAAAATCAGTTATGAATTTATCAAAAAGCAGAATTCGGCGGTCGCTTATAGTTTTCGAGAAAAAAATATTTAAAACTTGTTTTTTTGTACTAAGAAGTCCACCATTTTATTTGTTTGACTTCAAAAACTCAATACACAGTTTTGCCAACGTGATAAATATAGGAAGCGGGCGACATCATACACGTATCGATATTCCGATTTTTTTTTTAATTTAATGAGTCATAGAACCGACACAGAGCGAATCCGACTCGGATAGATTAGGTTAGAAGGTTCAGGCGGGAGCGAAGCTCCCGCCTTAACCTTCGATGTTAGGTTTTTTTTTTTTTATGACCACCAAGAAATACGAGCTGAATTGACATATTGACAACAAAAAAATGGCGGATTTCTATAGTAAAAATCACACTATTTCATTTTTTATTTTTTCGAAAACTATAAGCGACCGCCGAATTCTTGAGTAAAGTAATTTATTTTTGTGTTTCAATTATGAAAATAATAGTGTACTATAATTTTTGTCAAATACTATCATATAATACTAATTCTTTTCTCCCCATTCCTACCAAGATTATGTTAGCACAATCCTTACTTCTTTCCATTCTCGATTATGCGGACGCTAGCTATCTTGATTTAACCTAGGACCAACTTAACAAGCTTGCGCAAATTCGAAACTTAGCTATCAGATCTAGTTTCCGTCTAGCTCAAGTGGTTACCCATTCGCCTTCGCTAGAATCTGCATATTGTTTCTCTTCTGTACTGTATTTTGTTCAATCCTATAACTCCGAGTTATTTAAAGGAACAGTTTTTCATGGTCATAACAGACCAGAAAGAGTTTTACGACCAGCCAGAGAACTTATTATCACCCCGCATACTTTCTGGACCAACTATTTTAAGAACTCTTTTACGGTCAAAGCCATTTGCCTATGGAACGCGCTTCCTCCACAAATCCAGCACTCAAAAACGTTACGTAAGTTTAAAACTGACGTTAAAAATTATTATCTGTCACTGTGTTCAAACTGATTATCACCGACGACATTTGTATATCTTTTTCCTGTATATATTTTTGTAAGTTATTGTATAGTATACGTTTAGATTTATGTATGTCTATTGTATCTTATTCGGTATATATTAGTATATTATTATTATAATTACTTTGACGGTAGTAGGGCTATGCAGCAGCCTCGGCTGTTGCTCGAATGGGCAGGCTCGTCCGGGTAAGTAACCACGACCTCACAGAAAACCGGCGTAAAGTGGAAGTATAATACTTTCGCGTTTCGTCTGGTGAGTGAGGTGGCCGGAGCCCAATTTTCAAAAGGTTGTCAATGCATCTGGAAACCTAGGGTCTAGCAGATGTCCATGGGTGGTGGTATTCGGTTAAAATCATGTGAACCGTCTGTTCGCGTGACAACTTTTCACATAAAAAAAAATACAAAAATACAACATTTTCGTTCAGTATATTTAAATGTTAATGTTAGTATGTAAGTTTATCATTTGCACCACCTATCGTTGTCGAAATTAAAATATTTTTAGCCACAAGGTTGTCTGGAAGAGATCGTTCCTTAGCGATAAGACCTTATTGTAGTATAGTATACCTCTTAAGTTTATAGTTCTGTAACATTTCCTTTTATGTTTTATGGTGTTCAATAAAGTATATATAATAATAATATTTACCGCACCTAAATCCAGCCCTGCGTACATCTCTAAAATATGCACTACACGCAGTAATTATGTCTTATCTATGACTCCTTAGAGTATATACTTTAGATGTTCTGTGATGACTACACTAGGCATGAGATATACCTGCAACATTCTATACCCGGCCTCAAAGGTACGGGTATCGCCGTATACCCGGGCTAAAACCCAGTATCAAAATACCTATAAGTATTAGTTATGTTCAGGCCTCCTTTTAGAGACTCGGTCGAATCAAACGAATTGAACCTTTGGTTGGAATTGGAACATTTAGATGTTTTTTTTTAGCAATCAGTTTTTTTTTAATTGAGATTTAATCAGTCTAAAATGAGCTCCTAAAATGATCTTTACTAACGTAAAGAACCCTATTATCAAAAAAAAGTAATTCAAAATAAATATTACTGTTTAACCTTATTACGCAATTATTTATCTACCTAATTGTTATAGAAATAAAGAATAAATTTATCTCAAGGAATTATTTGGCATAAAATACCTAAATCATACGTTTCAATTCGGGCATGATCGAGAAGAGCCGCCGTAAGCGTTCGGATAACTTCGTACCTATTCGGCCGGCGGGTTTCGCGAGCGTTATATACCGCCACTGACGAGGCGGCCCTACCTATTGGGTATGGAACGGGCCTCTGCCGTACATACCCGGTGTGCGTACTGGTATGTTCATACTGGGTATTTATACCTGTGCCAGTATATACGCCCATCCCTAGACTACACGTATGCCAAAATTGACAAGACATAGACAAATAATTGAATATTGAAAAATTTTAAAATAATACTACTCTTTATTGAGCCTTGCATTTAGCAATATATCAAAATAATTTACAATAATTTGAAATCTAAATATTAATCAAAATGGCTATCGAAAAACCTAAAATGAGTGTCGGAACATTACCTAAAAAATGCAGAGAAGAGATTAATGTGCGACTTTTATTAAATAAATGCGAGTTAATGGCAAAAGAAGAACCAGTGGATGGAAATTGGAGACTGAAACAATATTTAGTGGCTGTAGACGAAATGTTAACGGAATTAAGGACTGGACCTGAGTGAGTACTTCACACAATTTTCTCTGATAATAAAGTAAAAGCCTAATTTTGGCATTCCTATTAAAAAACTTTAATTGACACAAACAGAACCGGAACCATAAATTGAATAAATCCACAATAACAATCCTTTGAAAAAAATTAAACCTTGCAATTAATGACGATCCTATTAGTTTGAAATAAAAAAACGTTGAATCAAATTTATCATAGAAATTTATAAATAGCAATAGTTTCCCATATCACTGTATGCTCAAAAATGTAAATTCCCTCTTAAAATTTCTAAATCAACTGATAAAAATGTTTTGTATGTAAAATAATGGTGGATTTCCTTAGTGAAAAATTGCAAGATGTAATTGTTATTCCCAATTATAATTAAAAATTTATAAATTATGTGGAAGTCTGCCAAGTGATAAGCGAGCGCTTAAATTTAAAATTAACAACTTTATTGGTGCCTGCACCCGGATTTAAATTAAGAAGAAGGAGAGCACCGAGCTAACTCCAATACTGAAATTTGTTTTGTAAGCCAATTGTCTAAACTTCTAGGTATTTTTATTTCATAAGTTCCCCAAATATAAATGTAGTATGAGATTAGAACTCAATTTAAAATTTTTTTCAGTAAGATAGAAAAGGACCTAATAAGTGAATATACAAAACGTGCAGCATTTTTGAAAGGATTAATCCAAACAGCAACTTTAAATAGTCCAATTGAAAAGGTATCTTCTATTACTACATGGATTTTTTATTTTGTATCAATAGTACCAAACATTTAAAAAAATATTGGTTTTGTCAAACTTTACACTTTTTCTTTCAAATATGTGCTGTTATAAAATGACTTTGTACATATGTTTAATTTGTTGAGTTTAAAGTCATACATAATAATAATATGCACACCCATGTATTGTAATCTTGAATTCGATTTTTATATTCAAAATAAATATGATTACTTGTATTATTATTTGCAGTTAGAAGCGGTCCAACTTTTATCACATGGATCTGCTACCCTAGACTCAGATGCCGCTGCTCAAGAGATACATCAAAAGACAGTTGCTAAATATGGTGATGAACTACGATCAGAGTTATTTGGTTTGGGTAAGTTTTCCTGCAACTTTAACAGCATGTTACCCTTTGATATATCTATGTGATTAGGGATTGCAATCCAGCACTGTTTTCAATCCAGCAGGATTTTTGCTGAATTGACTTCAATCCAGTGGGATCCTGCGAGATCCCACAAAAATTATAGCTAGTATTATTTCTTATGTATGATCACATATTTATTAATAAATTAAACAAGTCAACAATATCTTACTACCTCTAGTTGAATAATTATTTTATATTTGTTGGACGACCTACTTATTAATAAAAAGTTCAAAAACAATTGCAAATATCAATATTTGGTAATTTCTTGTCTTTGTACTTTAGTTGATTAGTAATATTACTTCTAATGTTAATCTGAGGTAATTATAGTCAGTCTTCTTTATTCAGAGATTTAAAGTACCTATCATGTGAATTTAAGTTTACTAATTGGCTTAATTTTTCTTACTAAAGTAAAGAATCAATAAAAACATGTAACAAATTTAAAAATATCAAATAATAAGTCACTTCTCTTTTTGGAAATATGATCTTAAAAAACAAATAGCATCAATAGTATTATCTCCCAATCTACTTCTTGTAGAACTACATATGTAGCCTTCTTATAAGAACTGTAATTCAAGGACAAGTTAATAAGCATTATACTTACTCGTAGGTTGTTGATTGACTTCAAAACAAAATCAAATGTTTGTTGTTATGGTAAGTGCCAACCTAGCGAGTCAAATGGCAACTAAACTGTTTAGCGAGTGGCGATCAGCATGGAGCGGGTTATGCATGTATAAACAGGTCAACTTATGTTATATGAAGCGCTGCGAAGTAAATTCAAGGTGACAAAATTTGAATGAATGTGCATGATTTTATGCTTTCAGATCCGCAAGCTGTTAAGGTATCCCGCAGTACCTAAAATTATGCTGGATCCCGCTGTATTGCGAGATCCCTCTTTGCTGGATTGCAATCCCTATATGTGATAGAGGTCTTTAAAAATAGCTAGCTCATATTGACTTTGCACTGGGAGTAATTTGAGTTACATAAAATTAAACTGTGTAAAGTATGGTATAATGAAAATTTTTGTTCAAGAATAATGTTCATTTTTGTTAATGAAAATAAGTGAGTTCAAATTAGTAAAGTATATTAGGTATATCAATGTATTTTACATTAAATATGGTTGAATATATGTAACATGTAATAATCATTATGCAACTTTTTTATAAGAAAAACTAACAACATTTTATTTTGCAGAAGATACTGACGATACTTTAAGAAAACGCAATATTATAAAGGCTCCTAATTTTAAAAGCAATAGTACAAGTCAAGAAGATATTGATTCTCTATTAAAATATCATCAAAACATGCAGGAGAAAGTTGCAGAGAATATGGTGTTACTCACAAAAAGCTTGAAAGAGCAGTCACAAATAGCCAGTACTATTATTAAAGCTGATACTGAAGTAAGATTTATTTATTATCTCTAGAAATATTTCAATATTACCTATTCGGAAAGTGTACATAGATGGATCTCATCATTAGGTGTCGCCATCTTTATATAGCAAGTTTAAAATGAAGTTTGGTGGTCTGTAGGTGAAACTTTGTAAATTGCATTATTATGATGCGCTTTTTAAATGCCAATAACTGAGTCCAGTTCATTTTATGTCGTCCAACCACTTTCCCTTAAACACATCTGACCTTTTCACTTTCAACTGTAGCAGGGCCGAATGGTAGCTCTTGCTATAGTTTTTCTTTAGTAGCTTTTGTTGTTATGCAGGCTTGTCCTTGGAACACGACGCTAACGCCCGGTTTCTGAAACACTGATCATTGTAGAAGTTAACTAATCAGCTGCCAAATGGCTTTTCAAATGTTATTTGAGTTGCCAAAAGGATTGTTAAACTCTCTGAATGATCATTCTGATCGTTGATCAATAATTCATTATTGACCAAGACAAAACTAATGCCAGTGATTTCACATTATAGGCCTTAAAGAAGTCTTCAGACCTGACCGATCGCAATATGATGTCATTGAAAGTGGAATCTGAACGACTTCAAGAGCACAGCCGCAGTGCATGGAAATGCTGGCTGTGGATCATGCTAGCTGTTGTCATGGTCATATTTATAAGTAAGTCGATGATTTTAATCAACGTGATAAACCTTTGTGAACGAAAATTAACAAATCAATTTGAATTATTAAAATTATGCCAAAGATTATAAAGGTGTATTGTGAACTTTAATCATCTCATCTATTCTATAAAACCTGTGCTGGAGGACTAAACACGTATGTCCGTCTTAATGCATTAAGAAGTTGTTCTTATTTACTTAATTTAACTAGCAAGTAATGTGAGTAAGGTTGCAGTTGCTAAGCTTTTATTTTCGATGCTGGGGTTCGATTCCTGCATGCCACTAGTATTTGTGTGACCCACTGATATTTTTTCTGGATCTGGTCGTTCGTTAAATGAGAGATTGACGTAAGGTGTGCGGCCGATTATAAAACACCTAGCAAATACCATTAACAATTTCGTTCACATTTTGTGCCCAACCCACCCAAGTAAAAGAAGGGGAGTAAGCGAAGAAAGGGTAGTAAATTAGTTTTGTTGCAACATAAGCAACATTTAAAATTTTTTCTTCTCATATTTTATTTATTATTTCATTTTGTCCACGAGGACCTATTTATTTATGGGCGGTCGGTTCATCTAGATGATTAGATTCTTTACGAGTATTCGTTTGTTTCACTTTAATTTCCGCTAATATTGAGTGCGCTCTATTCATAAATGTACCTTGTTACAGATATGGTCCTGTTTATGAAGGTCATGAAAAAGCGAAAATACGAAACTTAATTTTGCATTCCGTAGTCTTATAAAGCTCGATTGCGTATTTATCATCGTCTGTGAATGTAGCATGAAGGTACTAAATAATAAAATAAGTTAATTTATTCCATCTTTGTATTTTTTAAACACTAAATACCCTTGACGTTATTATTTATTGACGTTAGTACGATAAAGCCCTGTATAATAAACACATCTCTATGTACAGGGCAGATTTAAAGGTCTGGAGGCCTCGGGGTAACAAAGGAGTGGAGGCCCCTTGGCCCCAAATAATTTTCCAAATAAAATGAAAAAATTTTTTCAGTCGAGTTTTCTAATAAATAATTTATTTTGAAACCAAGTATAGATTCTTTTATTATTTAACGAACATATAAATATAATCAGAAACAAGAATTATGACAAATATGAAATCAAAAGTTGTTGACTAGTGTTTACTAGTCTAAATTTGATTTTTTTTCCGAAGTCTATTGTGGGGGCCCCTCTTTTGTGGAAACCCCGGTCTGATAAAAATAAAAAATCGCCTGATTTCGGCCCTGTCTATCCCACTGGGCAAAAGTCTCTGGCAAACGGCAAACAACGTAACCTTTTAGCAACCGTACTACGAGATTACAGATTGTCGGCGTTTACACATCATACATGGTTTATATTTATGTAAGTAATGCAGAATACTTCAAGACATTCCTTGGCTGTCGTGTACGTGGCATAACAGACCTTAAAATTTCAAAGGTATAAAAGGTACGTACCGGGCATATAATTAGTTATACTCGGGTAAAAAGAGACCGCTCGGTCATTTAGCTGCCACGGTTTATCGTATAACAATATAACTTAATATCAAACATGTCCATCCAATCATTTGACACATAATAAAAAGGTTATTTGTTTTTCAATCATTTGACAAAATTAATAATTTCATGTCCTTTTTTAATTTAAAATCGGTTATTGAAAGCTGTCATAAACATTTTCATACTATGCGAAACTACATTCTTCACCTTAGCTATAACCTGATCAAATCTTGCTTTATCTTTTACTTGTTTGTCGATTTTCTTTTGTATGTAATTAACTCGATTTTGACTTACTGCTTTTGATCCCTCGTCAATTAAGGATACTAGTTCTGGTTGTTACCGCGGGGTCGGTTTAGCTTAAGTAGTCAGCTTACATATATTTCATTTCGTATAAGTATAAACCTCCATATAAAATACAAGAATTGTATTTACTACCAATATGGCACTATCCTCCAATATTTCAATAAAAAAAACAACGGACATAATACACTTCTCAAAATTTCTTTTACGTTGTTTTTTGCTTCGATTTCATCATTAGTGAACGTATTGTTACGTGCATAATTCTGAAATACTGTCCGCTAGTGTTAGGTTTACGATGTTCGAGGGTTTTAATGAAACGCTTTTATCATTTGTTAAATATGTTATATTAAATATTTTCACATATATTCTACTTATAAAGACGTAAATATTTTTTCTACATATTTGTCTTCATCGTTACGCGCAAATTTTTACCAAATCCATATTTGGTCCTTTAAATATTAGATTATCAGGTGTGAACATCGTTTAGTAAAATCTAATGTATATATAAAAAAATAATCTAAATTTATGAAAATCACAAGTATGTTTTAATAACGGTATATAAAAATAATTTCAATTAAAAGGTTTCATTGAAGTTCCGTATAATCTTAATTATTTATAGTTAACGAGATGTAGGATAACATATTGTGAAAATTGAGAACAGAGAATGAACATGAGAATTTGAATAATTTCAAGATTACTTAAATTATTTCTGTGCGTGGTTATATCGGACCTGTGAAATCAGTATCCTAATAGGTTTTTCATTAAATTAGCATCAACTTTTATTTATATTATGTTTTTTTATATTTACTACTCATCTAAATACTACTATAACAATACTGCATCGAAGATACAGTTGAATTTATTAATCATAGTTTATATTTAGGCTCCATTTTCAGCGCAAGCATCATGAAGTTTCTTAGTTTCTTAAGAATGCCGAAAGCACAAATTTTTCATTCGTTCCAGGCACTATGTTCAAATTTAATTTTTCAATAACTTTGTGTCCCATTTTAGACAAGGTAATTGTTTTGATTTTGTATAAATATGAAAATTACTAAATATTTGTTATTGTTTCATTTTGAATCAATTTAGTTTTATTAACAAGATGTCTTATCTATGTTAACAAGAGTAATTCGAAGAAAATAGATTTTGTTGAGAAGTTTCGTAAACTAATGGCTTCTAAATATTCTGCAATTCACATTTTATGACAGCGTTTGATTGTCATAATTATGAATTAAACAAAAAGTTTTTTCTTCTACACGGAAGAGATACGAGTGAAATTTAATAATATTATATTATTATATATTATAACATTAAATTTTATTCTCATTATGCATTTTGTTCTTTTTCTAGCTAGATTAGTTGTTTTATTATCACGGAAAACGAGCAGGCATTAGAACCCTAACCACTTTCACAATCATTGCGAATTTTATTCGCCATTGCAAATAAAGACATATCACGCTATGAACTAAAGCTGATTAAGAATATTTTCTACGCTTCGTTGTTTTATTTATTTTTTATCGTATACATCGGTCAACTCAAACTTCCAGATTTTATTTGGTCCTATCTCCGTAACGTAAAGATGCGACCCATTCCTTGTTACAGCCAGTGAATGTGGATTTGTAAAGCCCTGTAAAAGAATTGAAAGATTACATATATTCAATAATACATGCATATTGAAACTAAATTATTTACGATTATTTTCACCTAGAATCAATAATTTAAAAAAAAATCATTGCAAACAGCTAATGTACCAATTAAAAATAACATCTGTAGGAGACAGGATGTAACAGTTAATGTAGCTTTAATCAGTGTGCTTGCCGTTGTATGATGATACTTTAGCTTTTAGTCCTAAGAACTAAGCAAAGGTTTTTCGGATAGGGCTCGCAAAAAGATTATCGTTCCAACGGACTTGTTATGACCCTACGAGTAGAGCAACGCACGTATATTTTGCGTCCAGGAACATGGCTTCAATTTCGTTAACTCATCATTCGCAAACATAAGAGACATATTGTCAATCGACGATAAAGCCATAGACAACATTTTAAACAACTTACAGTGGCGGGCTCCCATGTGTCCAAAATATTGCCGTACACAGCGTTAACTGTGAAACCCCTGACAGCTATGTTCTGCGAAGTTGGACCGTTTACTGCGTAAATGATGTCACCATGCGAGGCTACAGCGAACACGCGTCCCAGCGTGGGATCCTCTATAATGGTTGCGGGTTCCATGATGTCTATGTAGCTCTTTAGTCCCGCCTTCGGGCATACAATCCTCATGTTCTCCCTGTCAGCGACGCACACAACGTCCAAGTGCTCCAACAGCGTGACGCTGTGTGGCAGGTTCAAGGTCAGCGTGTCGGAGAACGACGGGATCGCCAATAGTAAGGTGCCGGCCGCGTTGAACTTCAATATCTGATTGTTGCAGTAGCCGTCTGCGACGAATATCTCGCCGGTGCTAGCTATGGCCACTGAGGTCGGCATGCATAGCAACACCCGCCGTCTGTACGGAAAGCCCGCTGTGAAAGCTTCTCCGATAGTAAGGCTGGGATATTTGTGGTTGTTAGGGGTGTACTGAAAGGGGGTTAGGTTTTTAGTATGAACATTTATTTCAATTTCCAATAGCTCTTCCCAAGTTGAAATTTATCCGAGATTTTGAGCGTGTTAATTAAATGTTAAGTTGTGGAAACATTTTTAAGTTAAATAAAACTGGCATTTAAAAGTTATTTATTTTTTTCTATTTTACATCTATCTTAAAATAGAAGACTTTTGAAGTTTTAAAAATAACAAACGTAATAATTACCTTGAATACTTGATGTTTTGCGACGTCCGTGACCCATACATTGTCGTGATGGTCAACGTTTAGACCGTGTGGCATGTAAAATGAATAGGCTCCCCAACTGTGGAGCACGGATCCAGTATGGGGATCTAGCACTAATATTGTGTCTTCTATTATCGGACCTTTGTCCAGGTTTTGATAAACATTCGACTCATTAAATGTACTGTAACAAAAGATGCATTTAGACGATACTACTTTCCAATGAAGTAAAGTAATTTAATTTTGAGATTTAAATACCTTTCGTCCCAAACCCTTTCAGCTCTATGGAAAATTACGGGTTGTCCCAATGAATTTATGGAGACGGCAGTAATTTGTCCAACGTTAAGAGATTGCTGTGGCCATTCTTTCACTTCTTGCGGCCTAAGTACAATCTCATCTTTGGGCTGTAATTTTTAAGTTTCAAAATATGACCTCACCGTAATAACTGTTTCCAGTAACAGTATTTTAAAAATACTCACGACATGTATGTCCAAATTCTTTAACACGTCTTCACTGTTACCATAACTGAAGTAATCCAAGTTTTCCCTTACCGTTTCCGGTTCGCAGTGGATTTTCGTTAAGTACAATAATAGTAGAAATATCTGCAACATTTTTACAGTCTTTGCCGGTATCAAACTGCTTTTGGCTTACGTTCACTGTTCACTGAAGTTGTATTGATTGTCGGCTCTTACAAAGTCGGCAGTTGGTAACACGCATGCGTGCTACCGATCTGGATTATTGACGTGAACTGCACTTAACAATATTTGTTAAATGAAACGAAACACATTTTCATAATCTTTAATATGTTCAATTTAATTCGTAATTACATAATATTACAAAAAAATTGGTCGATGTATACATACTTAAAATAACACGAGGTTAAAATTCAAAGACGAAATAAAAGCACAATCGTCTCCCGGCTAAATACGAAAATACAAGGCGAAATTTAATTTCTTTTCTTAATGAATCAGTCTCAAAATCGTTGTTAACATTTGGCACGTCAAATTTAGCTTGCATATTGATTGTTTTATAAGTAAACATAATCAAATATGTAACAGGTACTGAACACTTAAGGAGAGAAATGATATTTGGTAATTATTGACCACGCCATTGCGAATTGGGTTGGTCCCAAATGTACCCGGTCTCCGTCATGGAGCATACAGCATTGTAATATTTACCGGGGCTCCGGCAGTACGACCATGATGGACATTTGCATCTGAACAGTGTTTGGAACTCCTCTTTGCACACTTCGTTCCACCAGCATGTTCTCTGCAACAGTCCTCAAGAACTAGAATATTTGCTCTATTTACCTAATTAAATTTGATCGAGTCTTCCTCACATTCATGGAGTCTTTAACGCTGGATGAAATAACCGTGTAAGTAAATTGAGTGACGAATACAGTGTTACAGCTTTCTTCCATAAAAATTATTAGTTTAAAACTTACCTCAGTGATGTAACCGCGTACGGATTGGTCCGAGTAGCTTCTTTTCGTTATTGTCGCCGAGTCTAACACTATGTTCATCATAAATAAATACGCGACCATTACATGTTGCGGCTGAAATATCACAAGTTTATCGAAAACTGTATTTTTAGACAACCAATTAATATTTCACACACACTGTTCACTATACTTTACCTTAAACATATCAGGGGATTGATCTAAAGATAGAAAACTGTGTGGCTGCGGCACTTTCCTTATTCACGTTCCCTAACGGAGCTTTTCCAGACCCGATGTGCGGGTGAAGGCTGTTTTTCACTAAAACATTCGCAACCCCTACGTAAAACTAATTGATTTCACACTGTTTATAAACATTAGTAGTACCTCTTCTTGAATCGTGTATTTGCTTTTTTTATAATAATGTGTCTTTAAAATTTTAATGTTGTCATTTGTTTAGCGTTTACTGTATTTTCGAGATTAAATTTTTTAAATAATCTGTTTTCATGTAATTAGCAAAACTTATATTCTTATTATCTAATATACAAATCGTGTTACATGTAAGTGCAGATTGTAAGTTGAATTAAAATATTTCCTTAAGGTTCATTATTGACTACTTTGGCAGGAATTGCGCGCGCAATAAATATGGTGGAATCATTCTTTACTGCTGTAATGTTATCCAAACCTTAATTGAGCTAATTGCATAATAGGTTGGAAAAAGTTTCTTCGCATTTTATATGAAAATTCAAAACATTTTTAAACAAAGTTTATTTACATTTAACTATAGTATGTAGGTGTCATTTTGTTGGATAACTTTCTGCCATCTGGTAGGTAGGGACATGATCCCATTGCTATAGAAATTTTGGGGCTTCTCATGTTAACCTGACACTGCCTAAGGAATTCTGAAGGGACTAAATGGAAATCTGAAGGTGCAAGGTCAGGACTATACGGCGGAAGCATTAACACCTCCCAGCCCAACTCTTAATTTTTGCTGAGTGGCTAAAGACGTGTGAGGTCTAGCGTTATCATGATGAAAAACCACACCCCTACTGTTGATTAATTTCGGCCGCTTTCTCTCAATTTCTTGCTTTAATCTCATCAGTTCTTCGCAGTACAGTTCAGAAACGATGGTCTTGCCTGGCGGTAACTGCTCATACTGAATAATACCCTTCCAATACCACCATACACACCGTATTATCTTGTTGCAAGATTATTTATATTTATTTATCTTATTTATTTATTTATTTATTCGCCAGAGTCTGGGAAGTCTGATCGGCCTTGACCACGACCTTTTTCGCACTTTTTTTTTATTGGAAAAGTTGCCAAGCGAGCAGGTGGTTCACCTGATGTTAAGTGAATACCACCGCCCATGGACATCTGTTATACCCGAGGGTTTGCAGATGCGTTGACAACCTTTAGAAAATCGGGCTCCGGCTACCTCACTTACCAGACGAAACGCGTTAGTTGCCGGTCTTCTGTGAGTACCACCGTAACCGTACCACCGTACCACGTTCTTGTCGTACGTGATCCACTTTTCTTATCAGGTTTCAAAAATGGTTCGGTTTCATTACTTCGTAATAAAGAATCACAAATGAGTACACCGTTCATTAGGTTTCTTTCAGTGAGATCATGAGGCACCCAAATATCGAGCTTTTTTGTGTACCCAGCTTTTTTCAAATGCGCCAAAACTGTTTTGTGGTCATTTCCCAGTTCTTCAGTTACATTGTAACTACCGATATGCCGATCTTGCTCCACTGTTTCAAAAATGGCACCCATTTTATCCCTAACAGGGCGCACAGAGCGAGAACATCTTTGACATCAAAATTTCCGGATTGAAAACGCGTAAACCAAATTTTAGCTACTCTCACAGACATTGCACTAGGCCCATAAACATCACAATTATTTTTCGTGGCGTGCGTTGCATTTTGACCCTTTTTGTAGTAAAATTTCAAAGTGTATGGAAATTCTTCATTAAAATCACTCATCTTAACAGTAAGAAAAACAAATGAAAATAACACATTTTCCTAATTTGAATCTGGAAATATTTTTTTTTAATTTAAACTTTTTAATAATACTAACACCAGCCAGATACAAATGGTATATCCAAAGAGACTATATTATAAGTTCATACATACTATTTGCGAGTTTTATCCCAACCTAATATAATATGCTATTATGTATTTTAATACATATCGCCTTATTCAAATAAATGGAACAGACACAGATAAAGTCTCGCTTTTAAAAATAAGTATCCCTGTTTTACCTATCATTTATTTTTAATTGAAGATTTTTTCTAACTAAAAAACTAAATTAGTTTGAAATGAAATTCGCATATTCCAATAGTTAGTTCGAAAGAATAAGACAAAGTTGATGACAATAATTCTTATTAAAATGAGTCCCGGATGATAACTATTTCTTAGTTATCATCACTGACGTATTGAAAGACAGAAGATTTTATTAAAAAATTTATTGTAAATTATTTATTAACAACTTTACAATAATTACTTGCTAATCACTAGTAGGACTTGCATGCAACTAAGTAAAAGTATATTGGAACAATGATAAAATTTTAATTACTTTATTATTAAGTAAATACGAGATAACAATTTTTAATCTACTATATTGTGAACACGATCCAACTACATTTTGTTGGATATTTTTGTACAATGTATTAAAAAAAAATAAGTTATGTTATGTCCTAATACATCATTCGAATTAATTAATACGGGAGGGATAATTACAAATGTACAACAAGAAAAAATTAAGAATAAAATTATATTTACTAATAATAGAATGGCACTTAAATGTAAAAAATCAGGTTCATCGAACTAATTTCAATTCCACTATTCCAGTCCATGCGAATTCGTTTTAAATTAAAACACCTAAAATCTGACAAAACATAATTTTAACAGAGACTAATTTTCAATGAACTTTGGTCGGAAACTAGCACTACATTTGGGATACTTTCTTTTGGCATATCGCCTTAAAGTTAAGTAAGTTTATTACATTGCCTTCACCTCTATATTGTTGTTGTCTATGCTGTCCTGGTGATGCCGCCTATGTAAATTTTCTGCATCTTCCCTAAAACAGATTTTTGAAATTAACTTAACTAGCTTTTTAAAAATTACCTGATTAGTACAACATAAAAAAACAAAAGGGTATCCTATTTGTATAAATAGATATGCACACATTTAAATTTCTATCGTATTTTTTGTCGTTTTCGTTTTACTGTCGGTGCCATTTTAGGAATATTACTACTACTATGAATGTATATATTATACTTTGCAAAACGATATAATAAATTTTGAAATAAGGCAAGCCAAATTTGCAATAAGGTACAACTTTTGGAAAGCTTCACAGATAATCCGTAGAAGTAGAAAAGTACTGTAATAATAATATTTCTGCGTTATTATTAAAAAGCTTTTTTTAGAGTTTACTTGAAAAAAGCTTTTCCTACATTACTCTGCACTTTGTACCTCTACAGAAAATGGTGGATATGTTACACAATTATGGCAACATATTTATTCTATTATTTTGTATTAGGTTTTGGAAAACGTGATGCAACTTTGACCTTAACCCAAAGCTGGTTTTAATGTTTTCACAGAACAGATGCAGCGATGACGTCAAAGTGTTTTACTGTCCTAAATATTTTCGCGTAAACATGTTTTTACGAGTCTTTATTCTTCAAAAGCTTTTGTACCTACTTACAATGCCATGTTTGTCATTATTTATACCAGTATGAATACTTGCTGTATTCTAAATTTATTTTGTGTTTTTAAATCGGTCACACATCACTTAACAGCTTCACTTACAAACAGCACACAGTGCAGTAAAAAGGAAGTAACATTAATATTTTTAGAAAAAAAAGATGGACGAAAAAATTTCTCCGCTACTCTAATCGAACAGACGTCTTCCGGATTCGCGCCTAGATGCTTCAATCACTAAGCTGAACGGCTGATTGCCACATTGACGAAATTCTCTACGTATTTACCTCAATTGTTTTTTTTTTGCATTAATAAAGTCACTTACGAATATTTGTTAGCTGATGATGGCTGGAATATACTTTTAGGGCACAAACGGTAGTAAGGCCAACACTCGCCACCGCTCTCTCCAGCCCGTTGAGCCTCCACGTATTCTTCTAGCAGAGTCGAATATGGGGACTTACTTGGACTGTAATAATGTAAATGACATATTACAATTACTACCTTTTATTTAGAAATAATGCAATAAATGTCAATTATGCGTCACATAACCCGTTAATTATATTTATAATTATTTTATTGTATCTGACATGTATTCAGTATCACAGAAAGAAAAAACTGTTTACAATAATTTCTGGGGCGAGCATACCAACACTCACTTCTATTTATAAGAATAGATATACGAATCTTTCTTTGGATATACTTCCTCAATACGCTTGAAATGAAACTCACATTTATGATATCTGATTTTAAAGCTTATACGTAAAAGCACCTGATGTATTCCGATATTTAGAACGTTAATATGTACCTAAGTATAACTTAAAGAAAAAAACAATAACTGCCTCGTCAATGAAACATTAACTAAATTGTTTATTTCTTACAATTTTAAACAGGTCAAGTCGAATTTTAACACATATTCTTTAAACCTGAACCTCAAGAATACTCTTCGTAGTTTCTCCGCACTCAGTAACCCCAGCGTAACAGTTAAGCCTGTCGCTGTACACTGAGAATAATTGTCGGACAATGAGTTGTGCACTTAAGAAAATGACAAAACCGGAGACTCATTGTAAGCACGCGAGCCATCGGCCCCAATATCTGTGACCTGATTATATAACAGTTGGAAAACAAACTATTAGAAAGAAGCAACATATAACTTTACTTACCTAAAGAATAGTTTCATAACTTCCCCCAGAAATCCAAAGTTAGTCAGCGGGTGCGCATGGATTTCGCAAATAGCGCGCAGGAGACACTCCTTTCCAGATAGGCCAAAGTTGGCAATGAGGTCCTCGGCTATGCCATACATTAAGGCTCTACAAAATAAATTATGTTTAAAAAACAAACAAGAGTATAGAGCGTATACAAACGAGAGTATAGAGAATATAAGAGCATATCTAATATATAAAATTCTCGTGTCACGGTGTTTGTAATTGAACTCCTCCGAAACGGCTGGACCGATTTTCGTGAATCTTAGCGGCCAGGGTGGAGAATCGGACAACATCTATTTTTAATCCCACAAAATGTTAAGGGTGGTCCACCCCAAACATTTTTTTCTACCCTACAAATAATTTATATGGCAAAACAACGTTTGCCGGGTCAGCTAGTTTACTATAAATTTTTCAATAATCCGATCTAATCAGTTAGCATATTTCTTTTAATTTATCGATCTAGTAACTTTTTGTTACATAAAACAATTTGTTTTAAAGCAGGAAACTTGCACTTTCGTTTTCTATTAAACCGAAATCCGTTGAGCACGATTCTAAATAATTAATGTCAGTTACGTAATATTGTCCATTGTTCGCAGCTAGGTACGAATTTAAAGCGACCGTTGTAAAAGCACATCCTTCACTGGTTACCAGCCGGTAGCCGTGAGTAGAATTTTGATATACATAATTGGTACGGGGTGAAAGTTACTACCGCTTATGATATTCACGCGGAGAGTCTTGTACGATAAATCGTAGTTTTATGCCACGAAGTCCCTTGTTCCAATGAGATACTTGTAAAGCCAGTCAGCATGAAATAACAAAGATGGTGATGTCACTTCCACCACCAAGCTTTTTGCTTGAAAAAATAAAAGTGACATATGCCCAATTTTCAAAATGTTGCCAACGCATGGAACCCTTGGGTGTAGCGGATGTCCATTCACTTAACATCAGGTGAACCGTCTGCTCGCTTGGCAACTTTTCACATAAAAAAAATTATATTCCAATTAGAATCCCACCTTTCTCCACCGTGAAATCTCTCAAGGACCGCTGCCTCCAACTCAGGCGGTATTTGCTGGCGCGTAGATCTCTTCCCGCGGCGATTGTCCAAATAGTGGCCGATGTAGTTCGCCATTACAGACGCAGCGGCGCCGCCCATTGAGCGCGCGAAGATCGGAGGCAGGTCCCCGTACGGGTTCTCGTTGTCCGTCAATCCCAATTTGTCGAAATCGACTAGAAAACGTTGAATTTTGCATTATAGTCTTTAAAAAGGAGTACAGTGAAGAAGATACAATAGTGACGAATTGTTAAATAAAACCATTTTACCGAAGCGGCCTTCGCAACGTCTGTAATACAAGTGACATAACATAGTTTTATTTAAGAATGGAATGCGAATCGTGAATTCAATAGCTTAAAATAATTTTATTTAACAATGTGTGATATATACGTAAATACAGGAAATTAGACTCTAACAATCTACTTTTAAGGTTAGAGTACTAAATACACTAAGTACACTACGTATCTATCTACCAATTTTTGTTTATTACATTTACAAGTCTTATTCTTTACACCTTAGCTACTACTAACGTTCAAATAACATGAAAGGTAAAGTGCGTAGTAGTTATTGAACAATATATATATTTCATGAGTGAATGAGATATTCCGACTTCATCGAACCTTCTCAAGATTCCTGATTCCTACCTCAAGATCGACTCTAAATTAGTAGAAAGTATTAAATTTTAGCACATTAAACTTTTCAGTACCTTAAAATACAATACGCAAAAACCTGTATTTAAGATTACCCGTAATAAATTCCTCAACCTTCGCTGTTGCTTGCCTTTCTTGTTGACGTTATTATTTATAATAATTTGCGTAATGGCAATATAACATGAAGCACACTCAACGCTACTACGGTACCTTCAGAGTAATCAGTGGTAATTTCTTAGCTGAGTAACAGAGATCTATCGTTATTACAGTGTAGTAGGTATAATTTCTTACATTTTTCTTTATTTTGTATGCAAGATTCAATAAGGATTGAAGACCATTTGCGTTTCTGCCTAATCTTCTGTCACCTCATCGGTATCTCAAGGTCTACTTATCGAAAAAGTTAAAATATTGGGAAAGAAAAATAAAAGTAATGTCATTTAAGAGAAAAAATTACGAGAAAAAGTATACGATGTCATGTTTCACATGAACAAATTATAAAATAAAGTGCATTTAAAGGATATAAAGTTTATACAAGGAAATATTTCAAGTCATAGATGTGCTCGTATAAGGATGAAGCTAATTTATAATAACATTATATGAATAGAAAACCTAAACATTATTGGTCTTAAGCACGTCAGTCTAATCAGACCAGTTTTTATTTCCATTTTATTTGCATCTTATCCTGTTTGTTAGTATGTTTTGAGCCCATACTAAATCTAATACAGCGCCATAACTACAGTAATTTCCCATTATCGTATTCTTAAGAATACAAATTAAAATGAGTTAACTAAGGACACGAACTAAAAACGAATACTATATGCTTAGGTAGTTAGTTACTCATAATCTAATCTACTCGTTACTATAGAGAAGCGATCGCTACAACTATAACATAAAACCTGACAATGTGCACTGACTTTGGATGCTCAGTTGGTACATCAGTGTACCTGCGAAATTATTAAATGAACCCATTCAATAAATACGTTGATGACTAAAAATAAACTTTAGCTGATGCTGGTTCCTATTTATTCAATTCAATATAAAATATAAAAGTGAACTAACTTGTGAACGGAAAGCTAACAGTCATATTGGACAAGAAGCCCTTTGGAGGATGCCTCACGAATGGCATTGACAATGACGGTGTTATGGCCATCGTCGTTCCAGGTGGTAGTGCCAGACGTCCGTCATTCGTAATCCAGAGTATCCTTTTCTGCCTCGAATGGGGAATATTCTCTTTGGCTATTTGATCCTGGTTCGTTGACGCAATCGGCAGGAGAGCTGCAAGCGCTATGCTGATCAGCACACGGGGTACTGTCGCCTCCATTCTGTACCTGTAACAAAATGTGAAATCTATGATGATAAAATAAAATGTAGCTTAGGCTTTAGGAAAGTCTATGGAAACGTAAATCCTATAAAAATTATAAAGTATAAAATCGAATGTTGGAAATTTGAAACTACAATGAACTGACTTTCAGTCTCGTTTGCTAATATTATAAAAAATTACAACGTGTGAAGGAACGTTTTAAAGTAAATCCCTGCCCATTGACGTTCAATGTCATAGGGAAATTGGATTTGTACATTTTTTCAGTCTTTACATTTACTG
Source organism: Iphiclides podalirius (assembly GCA_933534255.1). NCBI lineage: Eukaryota > Metazoa > Arthropoda > Insecta > Lepidoptera > Papilionidae > Iphiclides > Iphiclides podalirius. The sequence continues at coordinate 6,998,651 of OW152826.1, read as the reverse complement.
CTTTCTTACATTCTTTCTTTGTGTTTAGTTTTGCTTTTTACGTTTTTGATAACAATCAAACAATTTTTAAAATGAAAAGAAATAAATGCAAACATATTCGTATGACGAATGGTGAATGTGACATGGATGTGGAAAAATTTATAAATTTCATTGAAACTCAGTTCAGGATAAATTTCAAAAGATTTCCAAATTGGAGAGACCTTATAAAAAAACTGCATATGGCGACAACATATTACGACCGCAAACTTCAAGAAGTTTACTTGCGAGAATTATATATCATTAATAAGCTTTATGTAGAAACTGCTAGGCAATCACCATTTGAACTGACTAATCAACTTTCAAGAACTGCTAATATTTGGCACAAAATAAATCAGGTAAGTCAAGATCGAAGATCTCATAGCAAAAACAACCTTGTTCCTGAGCCTTCGTTAAAAAACTCCGTGGACACGACAAAAACGAGTGATTTGTCTCTTCAAGATGAAGCAGTGGACGAAAATGTTTTGGAGAACATGAAAGGGAACGACGAAATAGAAACAAATCCTAATACTTTTAATATAGGTCTCAATTTATCTAATCAACATAAATTACTGTCGCCACTTGGCTCTCAATACAGTGATCTCAGTCATCATTCCGCACTATCTTCCGGCTTAATGGAAAAAATCGACTCCAATGAAAAGGAAAGTGAATACATTAATTTTAATCTAATTAAATGTTACCCCAAAAAGGTTATTATTTCAAGTGATACCTTCGAAGAGCAATGTGTTAATTTCTCATTAAAGAATGTTTCAACTTACTGTTTAACGGTGAAATTTAATAATATGACAAACCGCAAGCTATTTAAAAAGGCTACAGTTCTACCCCAAGTGACGTCAAAATTGTTTCCTGGTTTGACAATCGCATACCGATTTCTTTTCAAACTTATTCAAACAAAAGTAGATTTTACAACCAATCTTTTGTTTAAAGTGCAACATAAGGCATCGAACGAAATCCATGTAACAAAACTGTGCGTACCCGTTTTGACGAAATTCATTAAGTCGATTGATATAAATTTATCTAAAGTTGTCTCGATTCAACCAGTGTACGAATGGCATTTAAATTTTAAATCTGGACACCCTCGCAGTACTGTGATAGTTGAAAATAAAAATGACAAAGGCTATGATTTAAGAATTAGTAAGCTAAGAAGATATTTAACAGAAGGTACATCGTACACGTCAATTCAGCCTATCGCTCCGAGTACCGGTAGTGTGATGGATAGAAATGAAAATGATGAACAAATGAACAGCATAAATACTTTGTCTACATCCACATCTACTACTAATAATCAAAGCGAGGACAAAAGCGATGAGGATTTTATTACATCCGTAATTCAGGATATTGTCGATATTGCTTTGGATATATTTATATTCGACTGTACCAACTTTCGTTTACCGCCAAATGCAAAACGAGTTATATCAGTATTTTTCAGTAAGAGTGAAAATATAGGCTATCATCAACGTTACTGCGACGTAGAACTCCGTGACGTTATCACGGACCATATAGTTAAAACCAAAACTATCAAAGTTTACGGTGAAATTTTGCCTCATCCGATAAAAATAAATCCGATAATTTTGGATATGGGTAATGCACAAATCATTCATGGCGTTTGCGTAGATTATTTCGTTGTAAAAAATATGCACAGAGTATTCACCGCAAAAATCAAGATTAAATATCCACCTGTGATGAAAAACTTAATCCGCATTACTCCTATGACAGCTTCTGTACTACCCGAATCAAGTACGAAATTTCAAATTACGACATGCTCTTCAGACTTTCCTATTGATATTGAAACAATAGATATGGTTCATTTTACTTTAGAAATAATAGCAACAGGTGTTAAATCGGTTTACGAAAATATGCCACCAATTTACTATGAAATTATAACACCTTGTGCAGAGGAATTTCTAAAGATCTACGATAATAAATTACATTTATAATAATGATTGATTTTACTATTTGCCTTGAAAGCTTCGGTTAATTTGAAAATAGAAGTAAGCTTTCATGTTGTTGCATTAACCATTAAATTGAAGTCGACCTGTCATTAGTTCGTGTACTTTCGAAGTTTAAAATGTGGTCCAGTTTGTATAAGCTATTATTATGCACAATGATTTTCTAAAAGTAGTAGACAGCCTTAATAAGAGTCTAACGCATTTGCAAGTCAATAAAAATTGTGAGCCGTCTGACGAGGAATGCCATCCACTGCGGCAAGGATCAAACCTGTTAACTTGGCCGACTTTTATGTATTACAGGTCAAGTGAGTTTGTTGCCTGCACCCGCATAATATTCCAGTTCAGATCTGCAGGTCACGGACGAACCGGTCTCGCGCGACAATCGATATTAAATCAACGTATATGACGACGTTGCGCGATTATTATAAGTGTTGTGATGGTGACAACGGCACTCCTTATGTTGACAATATATGTATTTTGAATCCGCCTGAAAGACGGGTCTTGATACAATGTACTCAAGGATATAGTAAAACATTTTCTCATATCGTATTGTATAAAACAAACGACATAGATATTTTCAGTTGATCTATTTTTACCGAAACCATTTTGTCCTAACGTTAAATTGAGAGATTATTTCTATACTTGCTGCTAACCGCGACTACGTCTGTGTAGAATAGGCTGAAAGCGTAACATTCAGACAGAAATACAGATGTACATAAAATATGTATATAAATTATAGCCTATGTCTTATTCTGATGTATAAGCCATATTATTGTAAAGTTTCATTAAAATCCATTCAGTAGTATTTGCGTGAAAGAGTAACAAACATCCATCCATACATACAAACTTTCGCCTTTATAATATTAGTAAAGATTCTGTGTATAATTAAAAAAAAAACTGCTGCTGGGCAAACTACTGGGATTCAAACCCCTGGGTGAGGAATCAACAACCAGTGTAATTATACTTAATTACACGGGTCGTTACAAAATATTGTTTTTCTTTAAAATTCCTCCGCACAGGCGGAAGATAAATATTTATAACTAAATTATTAATAATGTAAATTTTTTAACATTATATATTAATTTTATATAAAAGATGTTTACAATCTTTGTTACCAACCAATAAAAGTAAATTCGGTTTGAGCGATCAAGTTATTTATTTATTTTGTTAAGTTTTATGTTTATAATGAACATTCTATGTATAAATTAGAATTGTTAATCATTTTATTTTATTTGCCCAAAAAAAACGCAACTGTATGTTTTAAGTACGACCAAAGACACAAACAAAGGTTATCGCTGTACTGTCTTGTGACTTAAAAAATATGTCAATAAAATGCTACCAGCATGGATGCTGCTATGTGATGATTCACGTTGTTTTTAAGTTTGGTTAACTTCGGTTTAAAACTATCTACTAATCTAACACATAACAGTGAAAAGAGTTTAAATAACGCTATATTGCCATTGACCAAGTACAGCGAAGTTATTTAACAAATAACACTAAAATTACTATTATTACTGTGTACCATTTTCCCGCTAACATGAAACCAAGATTTCCTGAACGATACTTTAAACTAAGACTACATGTTATTTTGGCGAATAGTTATGCTGTTTTATATAATAACCTTCTACATTAGTATAAAGAAAAAAATATGTTTAGTATGCGTGTTTCGTATAGTAAGGCAATACTTTTTTCTAAGTTAAAGTATTTAGCGTAAAATATTTTCGGCGCCGTCATGCGGATTGAAGAGACAGTGACTTGTATTTTTTAAATCAAACTCACGACCTCCGGCGCTGAAGCTTGGCTTGGTAACTGCCGCCCGTGATATTACTTATCACGTACTCGTTTTGGAATCTTTTTTCTGAATAATAACATAAATTTTAAAATTCCTCTTCATCAGCCCAGCGAATGTCTTGGGTCTAATTATCATTCATGAAGCGCATTTCCGAATCGAAACACTGCGGACAGCGACTTGAGAATCGATAAAGTATCGATTTGTTCCCGATTGTAATCACGCAATCGTTTTGTATGCAATACGACACTAGCTTTCTCATTTGAAAAAAACATGAAACACCCTTTTGGACGAAAGTAAAATGATTTATTTATTAGAGACGACCTTTATACAGCGCGGCAGCGTACATACATACATTTTCGTGTTGTATATTATATTTTTCTTCTCAATGTCTTTATGGAATAGTCTTAACAAACGAACTTTTGGTTAAGTATAAAATATTATCAATAACAATAATAATATGCGCCACCATTAGAAAATAATTTCACTCTAAAATTTAGGCTAGTTTTTAATATTGGGATTAGCGTTGCCCCAATGCCTCTGCTTTGTCGATCAGCGATGAGATTGTTTTTGAAGCAGAAGTTTTACCAACAACAACGATATTGTCTTTAATTGGAGTTTCAGCAGGACGCCCTTTATTTTTGCTATTTTTCCTTTCTAGGTCGTTTTTCATAGAATGTTCTCACTAAGGATGTCATGAATTATGATTTTGACGAATAACGATTATTCGGCCACGCTCTTGGTCGAATCACCGAATGGAATATTCGGTGATTCGACCAAGAGCAAAGGAGTATTCGCTTGAAAAGCTATGAAACTATGATTTTTACGATGCGTGCGTACACCGACCCTCAAAAAGCGACATGATGCTGGGTAACCAGTGAACGCAAATAGAACAATGTTTTTATTTGCGTTCACTATTTATTAAAATGTTGATTCTTCACAATTCAAGCCTGTATTAAATGTCAACGTCAATCAAAATAGTAAGTGCTTTCCACCTACTATTATATACTCGTAACATGCATCATATTCGTTGTAATTTCGTTTTTAGCACCTAATTGATTTTCTAAATTAAAGAAGCTAATATTTTCCTATCACGGTTGGTATTTTTAAAGCGCATTGAATGCGTCATTTCACACTCAGCTCTGCCCGAGAACTATCGAAACAGATCGAGGCTCACTTGTGGGTCACGTGGAAAATCTAGACGCTGAGTGTTCATTGTGAACGCATGAAAACTGACACTGCGCGACGAATCGCGCCATTTCATCTCGGCCAAATGCGTTATTGTTTTAACTTGCGGGTCGGTTTATGGCATTGGAGTCGCGCACCGTGCGGCTCCGTACGGGGTCGGCCCGATTTACAACTGCGGTTATTTGACAGCGCAATATTTGCATACGTCGTTTTCACATTTTTTTTCTTTTGTACAAATTCGACAGCTGCATTGTTCTTTTTTAGGTGAAAACGCTTTTACCCGGAATAAGAATGCATTTGAAAATTCCACGAATATAAATCGCGGAGGTTGTTACTCGACAGAAATGCAAAACGTAGGTAACGTCTTATAATACTGCTTAACGACAACGGTTTAATTTCTGTGGATTTATCATAATTCATCGAAAATCCTCACTAATATTTTTTTATCCGAAACCGAGGCACTCAAATGACGTCAATTTTTGTAGGTACTTAATTAGATTGCAATTCTATAGACTCTATGTATATACTGTAATTTAAAGTGCAACAATTTTTACACGCCGAGCAGTATGGACATGCATCATCTTTATTAAAAGATCATTGCTTAGGCCGCTATGTTATTGCTTATCTCCGCGGCTGGTGAAGATTGAGGCTGGTTCTTTTTTCGCTTAAAGATTAAGCACAACTATTTAGCGAAGAAATGCAGGTAGCGTTCTTGGCACAAAGCCGCGTGGATTAGGTTTATTACGTAATATGTAATTTTGTTAAATTTAATGTTGTAAGTATTAGATATAATAAAGATAGTTTAGTTTTAGATTAGTTTTAGATATTTAATCTATAATTAATAATTAATATATATCAACTTGGAACAATGTTTATAATAATATATATATTATATGTTTATATAATAATATATAATATATATATATTATTATAAATATACGTTGTTAATGACGGCTGTGATGTGTTTACTATTATTCTATGTGTAGTAAAACAACAATTTTACACAACAATATTCCAAATAAATCTTTTTTATAAAAAAGAAAAGAAAGAACATGTAGCATCCAAACATTTGGCCGCAAATTCACCCACCTCGTTGTTTTAGATATAGCTTATTGTCATGGGAATAGACCATGATACTGTGTCTTATTCTATAGTATATATTTTCTTTAAATTTTACTCAATTACATTTAATATTTACATCGTATAGTTGACCGGCGATCAGTCAACGAACTTTCAGATTAATAATATTACTATTTCATAAATGTGCTTTACAAGCAATTAACATTATCTACATAAATTAGAATGTATTTAGAATTTATAAACACTTCTAGCCATCCACGCAAAAAAACCGGATTATAAAAATGGAAAAACAAAATATAGGTAGAATAAATATTGTTATTTTCTAGAGATGCGGAAACTTAGAGAGATGTTTTATTGAAATTGTGATCTTCAATAAATAATATGTAAATGTTGTGAACTTTAATAAATGATGTAAAAGATTATTAAAGTTCACAATTAATCAAACCAAAGTTTACCTATGTCGTAAAAGAACTAAAATTTTTCGTAAATTCGCGAAACTAAAAAAATAATAATAAAGGTAATAAAACATTATTCAAGAACTGGTACATCGGGAGTAGGTAGCTGTAAAAGCCGCAATGATTTCTTCGAATTAAGCTTCGGACTTGACTAGGGTAAAAACCATAGACACATGTGCGGCGGAGCAGTTACATTCCAAAACGATGCCGGATATTTGAATTAAAGAATTAAGCCAATATTCTTATAATATATAAACTAATGTTAAATAGAAAATCTTAATAATACTATGACTTTAAAAAAATTTCGACGTGATATATTTCGTACATTTATAACATTCAAAAATATTATGGCAACTTAAAATTATTCAGTGCTTAATAAACTTTCAGGTAGTATTTACATCTTGTAAATATCAGCGGTACTAATGATTAAACCTTAGTTGAGTTGGATATTAAAAATATAAACGCTCACTTGATAAGGCGTTAGAAATAACCGTGTTTTTGCAAACTTTTTGGTGCGAAGGAAACGCGGTATGCTTAAGTACTGGATCTAGTTTGAGGCACAATACGAGATTGCCTATAAAGTCTATTAGTCACTGCTAGACACGTGAACAGGTTTATAATTCCTAATTAAATACTTCAAATAATCGTCTACACGATTATGTAAATGCGGGCATAATATCAACAATTCAATACAATAAGCAAAATATTTTTATTGAAAATTACCTTACCTTCTTATTAGAGAGCTTACACGATAAGAAAAAAACACAAACATAAATGTCCGTAAAGTAAATCGCACTATAAATCACTGAGGACGCAGTGGCCTCCGCTGTTGATCATCGCCGGATGTAGTAGGCTCGCGGATGCCCTGTGTACGTGTAGTGCTGTACCCTTGCCAAAATTTCGCAAACTTTCGGCCGCGCTCGCGCATAACAAACGCACCCTCATAAAGCTTCGGATCTCCTTCGAGCGGAAAAAGAATAAAACGCGACGGATTTCCCCGTTGCAAATTCGCGTTGCAAATTCGCGCCGTCACGTTCGCCCCCGAGTAGTGGCGTGGCGTCAGTAATTTCTTCGGGGCACGACAATATTGATGATGGCTCCGTATTCGCTCGCCGCCAAAACTCTCTTCGCTAATTACGATGCGGGGCGCGTCACTCGCTTTCCTGCGCGCGGGGCAACGGCGTTTCGACGCAGCGCGGGGTGACTGCGGAAGACCCTCATGGCTTAAGGCATGCCCGGCGCGGGTTCGTGGTCGTAATGGCTCGTCTTATCTGCGAGCGGTGGCGCGGCGGTACCGGTACGGAATGGTGGCTCGGGCGGTGTAATCGCTCGACGTCGCCTCGCCAGTTGGCCACTGGGTTAGCGGTGTTCCTATTCCTGCTGTATCTCTTAATGGGCAACGCGCCTACATGCGAGGACAGCTCTCGCGAGCCTCGAAAAATAATCAGCAACAGAAGCGAGTCCGAGAAGGAAGATTGGGTAGAAACGTCGATCATGTAACAAAGTCATTTTGTAATTTATTTCTAACATTCGACATTATCATAGTACGTATCATGAATCTGATAAATGTTTCTTGGCTCCAAATCAGTGCAAAAATGCCGCGGTCCATATTAAACAGTCAGATTTCTCTAATGTGCAATGTTATTTATATACGCAATACAAACGGATGGTAAATATTCAAGTTTACGGATCAATTATATCACCTGAGTCGTGTCCACCAATTAGTTATGTTGAAGTTAATCTGTCATCGCGTCACGTAAATCTCCGAGAGCAGTTTACCTGGACTTCCTATAAACATATTACACCGAATCACATGTGTTAATATATATTTTATACGCTTCTAAATATTTTCGTTATCTTTTGTTTCAGAAATGCCATACTCATAACGAGACTTAAGGATATTAATAACTTATAAATACTAACGATGGTCAGTTGCTCGATGCTCAAGAGACTAGATTTTCGATATCTGAAAATCTATAAATTATATGAACCAGTTTGTAAATCGCTTGTTCTTACCTTGTTTGTGCTACACCTATAGGGGTAAATAGTCATGGAACTTTCAAATATGAGGAATGCAGCACATCTAACAACATAATCTGGTTTCTGGTAAGTTGTGTAATCATCATTATTAACCGACTTCAAAAAAGGAGGAGGTTTCTCAATTCGACCGTATACCTATACATATATATTTATATGTATACCTATACATATATATTTTTATGTGTGTTCGGGGAGAACTTCGTCATTAATGAACCGATTTTGATGATTCTTTTTTTGTTGGAAAGGAGATATTCCAAGGGTGGTACCATGATAAGGAAACCCAGATCTGATGATGCCATTCCAGAGAAATCGAGGGCCATCCTCAAATGTATAGGTGTTGACAATGCTTTTAGTTTCCTGTTTGAAGTCGGTTATTTTTTGTTCAAAATTATTTTTAAACAATTTAATGTAAGAAAAAAATCTAATATAAAGCGTATATAATATTATAAAGCAAAGTGAATTTCAAAATAGCTTATGGTCATAAATAAACAACGTGAACATTAAAAACAATATAGTATTTAATCGTCTAGGTATTTCTGTGAAACTTATGCTAATGTTTTTAGAGAAAGCATTTACGAATATTACCTGTAAGCTGGCATTGCCAGTGTTTTATGTTAGTAACAACGTAACACTCTCGTTGACAACAAGGGGTTATTTATTCAGTGCATTATTCATTAAAATCTGCATAGAAACCTTTCATTCAACCCATGCATGGCCTATGTGATTGAGTTACTTTAAATAATGTATTTAACGACGGCATTGTTGTGATAATGAACTATTTAACCCAAATGCCAGAAGGTGAAAACCATTCGAGATTTAAACGCGCCTCAACAGGACCTATTTGTTCTCGCTGGCACAGATTTCCTAGTTGGTTTCTTTCTTGAAATACGACCATTTTAATAACAACTAAACGTAATGTTTCCGTTGAAATGTCTCCGCGCTAAACATTATGCGTGCCATTGTTTACGTAGAACTATCTTGGGCCGGTGCTAAGTAGTGGCCCGTAGCTCAACTCGTAAATGTTTTTGTGTATTTATTTCAAAAATATCAGATAGCGCGTTCCCTTATGACAATTGTTGAGGTGCCTTCCATTTAAATGGGCATATTAAATGCTCATTTTCCCTATTAAGCGGTCATGTGTTGTATTCGTATCACGTCTTATTTTGTCATAGATGCGATCTAACGAGCTGATAAGGGAACCGGCCAATTTGTATTAAATGAGAAGTGTGTGCAATTGTAAAGTTTATGGGTACTCTAAAAACAGGAACTTTCGAACTTTTAAGACAAGAATTGGAGTGAAGAATAATTCTATGCTATTGCTTATGGCTAAGGTAGCTCTCTAATATTATCCTTGTAACCGTAAATTTATTAAAAGGTCTTCCATAACATAACATGAGCGTATTTTTTGTTATATCGGCATAATATCAAGGAGTAATGGTTGTTGTGACAACTCAAATAATGTTCAAAATCTGATAAAGGAAAAAGTATCGAGGCTGAAAACTGATAATGATAAATAAATGCGTCATAAATTAGTAGTTTCAGTCGATTCAGCAACATAATGAATCATTTTCAGCAACATAATATCAGTATATTGTTTGTTCTATTCATGTATGTGTTATTTTAAAATGAAATTGTTAAGACTTAACTGTTACGAAAGTTTATCATTTAAAGCATAATTCCTGTTCTAGATATTCTACAGTTGTCAAGCCTAGGATATACACCTGTGATGTTCAGAAACGTAATAATGCTGTATTTAATATTTTCACATTTATGTTTGAACTAATATCACGTATAAAGATCCCGTTTGGGTGTTAAAAATGTATTAATAAAAGGCTACAATACACCAGAGTATTAGGTACTCCTCTTTTAACAGAAAAAGTTAAAAGCTTATATTTTTTATTTAATATATTTAAATAAAGTGAAGGTAAATAAAGTAATATATTTTAATATGTGTGCTGTGTAGAGGCAGTAACTTAACACTAAAAAGCTATATTTAATTGATTTCACCATGAAATTTTTTTATATATAAGTTTAAACTACAGTCTGCTCTATCACTACTTAATATTTTTTATTGTACAATTATATATAAAAATGTAAGTATTACCATGTATACAAATGTCTAACGAATAATGAAATATATACTTTTAAATTGACCTATTTATCTCTATGCTATCATTAGATAGGAGCAAGATAAATAAATCAATATGAAAGTTTTGATTTTTTGTAGGCCGCTACATTTTTTCTGTCACTCCACTTTTACATATTCACAGAATTTTTACTGCAGATTAATTAATAGACATGCTTAGAATTGATATAAGTGAGCTCATATTTTTTTGTTCGGTCTAGTTTTTAAGCAGGTCGTTGACTTACGCGACATCTAATTTACAATGCAAAACTCGGTTAATAACGATGGCCAGTTTTATTAGAACACAAACGGTTTCCGATCTGTTATTTATCTCCCATTTGTTATCCAATGAAACTGGTAATATATAAACAGAAATATAAACACAATACTTACGATATGTCAACCTTACCGCTTATCACACTCATCATCATGAATTATAAAAGCGCCTACTCTTTATAAGTTATGTTCAAAATGACGTAAGGGGAAATGTTAGTCATGACAAGAATGGTACGTTTTGAAATAGGACGGTGTAATTGAATGAGGGGAAACACACGTTCAAATATTGCTATCGCAACGAGATAGTGTCCTATCGATTTTGCGCATTAGAAATGTCGTAAAACCGGGAATAGGCTCTGCCAGTTTAAACTATGTACGCTTGAACAAAGTGCACTCTTCAGCAAAGTTTCACAGCGTTTAAGCATTAATTTGTAAGAATTGTAAGTAACCTCTACACACATAAACATAATATTATCTATACACGTACATAACTATGTACGTGTATAGATAACATAACTATGTTCCATTGTTGTGTAAAGGTCTCATTTGGAAACATTTATAATATTCTAACAATTTTTTATATAATTTACTTCTTAAATATGAAGGTTTCCTCACGATGTTTTTATTAAAATTGCAATTAATAATTTTATTGGTCAGCTCCAAGGGAAGAATTCAGATTCCTCGTGAAGAAAGGGTAGTACCTGATCCCAGACCCGACAAGTATACAGCTTTCAAAATGGCGTTGTTATTAAGATCTTCACCATGAATGATTTCAGCCTTATCATCATTATCAATTAACAATGAAATCATAATATACTTAGCTTTTCTCTCTGACCTAAATAACGATTTGACGTATATTCTTACTTATATTTTACTTTCGGAAATAACTTAATTCAATATCTTACATGTCCGCCCTTTATTTATTTCAACGTAACGACACTGCTAAACTTAACCGTAAACAAAATAATTGAGGAAAAAGTGAAAAACCTATAAAGGACGCATCCTGAAATAGAGAACGGACAATAGTGAGTTCGCCTATAAGGATTTAATTGGCAGCGTAAGTGCCTTGCAAAGTTGTTCACCCTGATCTGCCGGATGGTATCCACTTGACACGGTTACTAAGAACATCCCTCGTTGAACTTTTACTTAACGTCGATATCCACTCCGATGTCGAGTCGCAGCTGTTGTTAAACCTTTTTAATTTTTCATTTAAAACGTCAAACAGTTTTTTACGTCCGAACAGTAAAATAACAAAAAAAAAAGTCTGAAAATACACTTACCTCAGTGAACTACGAGCGAAAATACAATGAGTACACAAAAATAATGCACTCAATGCATAGGCAACTTTTGTGATAGTATAAAATAAAAATAAATATGTCTAAAATGGTAAATAAATAAACAGTATTTCGACTATCTATGCTAGTTATCTTCACTAGCTATGGTGATAGTGAAGATAACTAGCAGTGTCTGGCGCTCGCCTTTAATTCAATATATATATTAAGCAACCTGTGTTCAATCCCCGCTGTCGGCACCAATGAAATTGTGAAATTGCTGAGGAAACATGCATATTTTAGAAATAATAAAAAAACTTTTCGAGGATATGTGAAGTCCGCCAATCCGCAGTGGGGTCGCGTGGTAGACTATGATCTGATACCCTCTGTACAGATTAGGCCAACAGGGACATGTACAGGGCTGCGTTTTTTTTTTACTCGATGCCTCTTTGGCGGGACCAAACAGACATGCATCAGGTGATATTTCGATTCCGGTTCTAATCACGCATGTTTGCGCAAAAGAAAAGAGCCCGTTGGTATTATCTCGGCTCTATGACTTGTCCCACAGAGGAGAAGGCATCTAGAGTTTTATTTAATTGCGTAGCAATGTGTCCAATATTCTTTCATCTTTTCTAACGCGAAAGTGCCTTCGGCAGTGGCGGTTTTACAAATTCGACGCCAATAGTCTCTTCAATTCTTGCCGCCCCTATTGACGTCAGAAATTCGATACCCTAGTTCGCAATTACATAAATATTAATAACATTTATTCTGTCAATAAAATTGCTATGTTTGTTTTTGTGCTCTATCGCCTTCATTACATAACTTTTTCTCGTTATTAGCAAGATTTTGAATTTGGGTTTCAGTTTCTAGATTATTTTTACAACCAACGATTTAGTGAAGATAACACGGATAATAGTTTTTGGGTATACTTCTGAGCTAAGACGAAGAAGCTCAATCATATTGATAAGGTACCATAAAAATATTTGAACCAATATATAGACCCAGCTAACTCAAAATAATGTACATTCAGTAAACATTGTCAATTATTTTATTGCACTTACAGTTTAAAAATAATACGAACAGTACCACCTATCTCTATTTAATTTCCTTTAAACCAACCGCTTAATAATGAAAATAAAATTAATCAAGTACTAAAAGATTTAATTTACGTTAAATTTTTAAGACTCGTTTTCTCTAAGTTATATACATATAATATATGATATTTTTCTTTATTTCTGTAAGACAAACGTTTTTGGGTAAATTTGCCGCCCTGTAAAATATGCCGGTCTAGTCTCTAGTCGACTTAGCCTGCAAAATCCGCCACTGGCCTTCGGTGTCATCTTACACCTTACGATTAGTCGATTTCACATCGTATAGTCTCCGCAGGATACCGCCCAAGGTCAAGGGACAGGTGTACAAGAGCATCATCCGACCTGTACTTCTGTACGGTAGCGAGTGCTGGCCAGCGCTATCTCGGCACACTCAAGACCTTCACGTCATGGAGATGAAGATGCTAAGATGGATGTGCGGTGTCACGCGTGCTGACCGCATACGTAACACATTCATTCGAGACAGTCTCGGGGTCCGTGACGTAGCGGAGCTCCAAGAGCGGCGCCTGAGATGGTATGGCCATGTCGCACGCCGGTCGGAAAAATATGTCGGAAGGATATGCCTTGATAAGCCTGTCCCGGGAGCTAGACCTCTTGGCCGCCCAAGGAAGCGATGGCTGGACATTGTGAAGCAGGATATGAGAGCCAATGGACTGACCCATGAGGATGTCGAAGATCGGACAAAGTGGAGGAGATTAAGCAGGAAAGGACACCCTGGCAATTGCTTTTTTTTAAGTTGCCAACTCATCTACAACCCCTCAGGTATTGTAAATGTCCATGGGGGGCGGTTACATCTTGAATGTTAAATCTCGGTTACATCCTACTCGCGTCTAAATAATTCTCGCGCCATTAGGTGCGTCTTCAAAAACCGTTATCCCGCCAATAATCCTCCCTAAAATATTGCAACCTCGAAGCCTACTTTTTTTCCGCGCTTACAACGGTGACATCCTTACAATAAATTGGCGCGAATTATCGATAAAAATTCTTTGTTAGTGTTAAACTCAATTTATACAAGCTGTCGTATTTTTATGTTATTTTTGCGCGAAGAACTGAACACGGTAAGGGATTATTTAAAATTTACACGTTATGCTGCCATAAGTGACAAATACAATTGCTAAGGACCTCCTTGCCCGAGTTTGGTAGATTTCATCGTCAAATGATGCCACAGTTGGAGGCTAAAATAATACTTTTTGAAAGGTTAAAGGATAGATTTTTTATGATCTTTAAGGCTGTTGGAAGAAAGAGACGATAATATTATAAAAACTATTTTTATTTCTTTTTCAAACATGTTTATGAGCGTATGTATTCATATTATTTATTGGCTAGATTTATCTATTATTTTGTATCCGTTTTTATTATTTAGAAAATAACTACGAAAAGCTTTTATTTCATTAAACATTTACCGTACCCTATTTAATTCCCACTTAAGAAAGATTCAAAGAAAAGATGAGACTAATAAAGAAAAATTGTCGGTCGCCGCATTTCGTTAATATTAAAAACGAACGCTGTGACATTCACATATTCACTTTCGGTCAATCGGTTATCGATTTATTAACGCTACAATACTTTAGATAGCGATACGCGAAAGCAATTGGTTGATTACGGAATATCTAATCGCCGTTCTAATCTAATACTTATAAGAAAATCGTAAAGAAAATCGCTGTAATGCGCCCGAGAGTTTGTTTCGTTTGCCGCACGCGCAACCGGTTAACAAAATGGCTGAGAAGGTAAAGAAGAAGCCGTTGTTCGCGCTCAAACGTTGGAACAGTCAGAAGAACAGCCCCGCATATGGAGCTGGTTACCCTGCAACGTCGCCGCCGTCAACGCCACAACCCCAAAACACCCCGCAACTGTTCAAGCAGAACACACCCGCCGTGGCACAACGAACCGTCAACCCGGCGGTAACGGATTCGAAGCCCAGAAAGTAAGGCCCAAGTTAAGCATATTTACCAACGAACTACAGTATGAGAGTAAATCCACGAGAGCATCGCAGTATTTTAGTTTAATTATGGAAACGCAGTTATGTGATAACTGTGTTCTGTGTAATCCTTCCTTGTAGTTGCAAAAATTCGACCGCAAATATTATTTTAAATTTGATCAAAACGTAGGGTCATTTTTTTTCAAAAATTTTAATAACTTGTGGGTATATCTGAGATCATACAATTTATACGTCAGTACTAGCGAACAAAACTATCTGTCTGCTTCATTTTTTTATGAATTCACTAAAGCTTGTGCATAAAGACAATAAGTAAAAAGAAAATCGGTTAACAACTAGAGGCAGAGAAAGTACGAATAAATGTTCAATACAACACGAGCTCGTGCGGTAATCATTACAATTATTGAAATGTTCTGCCTTACAAGTGCTAATTTTACAATTTATAGGTCCTAATGTATAAGCTGCCAGTTCGATAAGATACACTATTTGCTAAACGTTTAATCCCTTCATTATTGATGTTACAAAAATATATCTTTTAAAAAATTTGAATTAACATAAACAATCCAGAAATAAAAAAAGGTAACTAATTTTGACTGAAGCGATTGTCATCATAACTCTAAAGCTGCTCTGTTTGTGCGGTTATTTTCACAGACGTGAAATGTCTGTGTGATTAAAAAAAGGTAACATCGACTCTACAGCAAATGCATAGTTTAGTCTTAGAGTTACAATAAATATCACATCTACTAAAAACCGATACCCATGTGGTGAATGAAATCACGTCTGAGGAGTATTAATGTGTACTTACATATATGTAAATTAATAGGAGGATATCAAATGTCGAACAATAGATATTTGTGCCTTAGATATAAAATGAGTGTGGTACGTGATTGAAATATTATTTGTATGTAACATTGTGCTCATGTAGGCTACGACATTTATGTTCGCGCCGTTTTTTACTCTTCATTATAGGGTTTTGGGAAAACGTCTATACAAGTAAGATTATGCCATAGCTAAAATATTTTTGACGTACCTAATTAAATTCGTAGAAGGATCAGTTATGTCAAACGTATTAAAAAAAAAAGATTTTCTTTACATTTGGGTAATCTTCCTCTGTCTTGTAAATGTTCCCGTTTTGTTCGGTATTGTAATGTAAACGAATATATTCCGTAATATCTTACTACTCCTTGTACCTAAATAGTACCGAGGGATATAGGATAGATACTATATGCCTTATAGTATATATAATATATGCCTTAATGTAATAAGAGCCAGTCAGATAATAGCTACCGATCGAGCCGAGGTCCGGCCCTCTCGGTGACCCTTGAGCCTGATCACTCCATGGAGCGTCCGCCAAAGCGCCCTAAGAGCTTGGCGGCCTCCTAAACCGGTGATAATAATAGCGTGACGGCCCGAGCCGAGGCTCCACCGGTAGCCCTTGCTACCGTCAGCTTAGTCACCATAACGCGTAATAATACGCCGAGGTTCAGGCTAGGCGCCCCGTGCACCAGGCCACCTCAAGCCCGTCGGAACTGTAAAGGCCCCCCTAAGGCCAACAGTGGCTTATCCAGCCCAAAAAAAATGTAATAACACGATCTTACAGGATTAATCAGATATTATTTTGAGTCTTGAACAGACATAACAATCATCGAATAAATAATACTGCTATAGTCTGAGGAGCAAAAATTTCATATAAATAGAATCAATCAAGCTGTCTCATCTTGGGTCGTTAATGGGGTCGCCAGAGACAAATGACTGTCATGAGGCTGAAGTTTGAACTCATAAAAACTGGTTCGAATTGGTCACGAGGTGCTAATCAGGAAATGTTTATTTAGATTTAATTAATTTTTTTTTAATTTTTAATTAATAAATAACATTGATTTATCTAAATTATTTGAACAAATGTGACCATTTTGTGACCGATTAAAATAATTTAAATCCAAGCTTTCGGATTAATTTGAGCAGCCAAAATTTTTTCGATGACCTTAGAATTTTAAACTCTAAGAGTTCAAATTTCATTAATTGGGACGCTTAAACGAAAACGCAAAACGAGATAAATAGTTTTTTGCCGTATAATGGACTAGTAAAATAAGGCAGTGAAGCTTTTAGAGCTTCTTAAGAATTCTAAGAGCAACGAAGCTTTATGGGATGGGTGGAAAGAAAAATCATATCACAAATACACAAGAATACGCGTCCTTAAAGTCGCAATTTCTCTATAGTCCTAGTCCCTTACTGTTCATCACTGACCTAACCAGTTTTTGTTTTATAGGGCCAATAATATGATTAATGTACAGTTTGTGCAGTTATGAATATTGTTAACATATTTGTTTACTTATAATTTAACAGCTATAGAGTCGAATTGTAATAAATTTTAAATTCCGGTTAGCAAAATTAGGCGAGTTCTATCGTTGGCTAAATGGCTATATCAGTATAGACCTAATCCATGAAGAGAATGATTAATTTAATGTTCTTTATTTAAACTTGAAAAACTTTTTTAAGATTTGTAGCTATTTCGGAATGGTATTTATTTTGTTTAATCCCCCGTTCTGTCTATGTTCCGTATATTAAAATGGCGATATCACATTCTTGGCAATTGTTATAATGAAGCAATTTAACTTCAGCCTCGTATCATTCTGCATTTCTTTGCTGTATAGATCTTATCAAATGTTTTAGCATCGCAGGTAATACCAAATGACAGTGTTTACAACTTTCAACACACAGTCGGACATGACTACAAATAATATACATACTAGGATATCTAAAATAAAGTGAGATTGTATCGTTAACTAGGATATCTGCAGGAGGTATCAAAGAGCTGGTACAATGTCCCCTATGCCTGGAAGTGCTGAACAACCCGAAAATGTTACCGTGCCAACACACTTTCTGCCTCGCTTGCCTCACAGTCTACGTGGATGGTACGGATATATGAGACAATTCTTTACGCATAAAGTGTCCTCAATTCACTTGTCCCTTACAATTGCAGCCGAACCAATAATCGAGTGCCCCATATGCTATACAAAAATCCAAGTAACGGGCCCGAGTTTTGTCGACGATCTGCCGTCGAACCTGTACATCGACACGCTGCTCCAAATGGTCGGCATCAGTACCGCGAAACCGAGGAAGCCGGAGACGCCACCGACTACCCCCGCAGTAGGGGGCGTGGGGGTGCAGAGCGTGGATCTTTTCGCTGGGGGCTCACGATGCTGCCACTGCCGCTCCATGTGCGACAACAGCGACGTGAACACATGCGAACACTGCAAATTGGTAAGCCACTTAACGCAGCCCTTCCAAGCGATACCACTCCATTAAAGACAAGATAATGTTTGCGCGTGTGCGTTACTAAAGCTAAAAAACTACATCACGGTAACTCCGTTTTTGGCGTTTAATTTTGAATTTTTAAGTCTCGAAGCCTGGAACACTTCACCAGAATCTACGGCCACGAGATAGACTGAGGCTTTTCACATTACAACAACAGTTCTATGATATTTCATCCTTACGACACGAAAACAGTTTTTATTTTGTTTTACCTTAATTTTCACTTAAAGACTTGTTCTTTATACACTTAGTAGGGACTGAAGGAAGACCTAGTAAGGGATATAGTATCTGGTATAAATTTCAACTTGGTAGGTCCACCTGTTCCTGAGAAAATCGGTGGTGTTTATTTACCAATTTTATTAAGGCGGTATAAAAGATTCACCTATCTTTTATATGGTTCACCTACCCTAGGTGTACGAGCTCGACTTGCACATGACCGGTTTTTTATTTTTATTAATATTCAAAATTCCAACAAAAAATAGGGTAGAAAGAAATGACTAATACTTACCCGTTAAGAGATTGCTGCCAGAACTGTAACATGGTAATAAATTAACAACCGTTAAGCCGTAATTTAATAATTCCTATTTATATTATTAACTATATATATAAATAGGGTCACGCAGCAGCATCGGCTGTTGCACAATTGGGCATGTTCATCCAGGTAAGTACCACAGACTCACAGAAGATCAGTGTAGTGAAAGTATTTATTATACTTTCCCATTTCGTCTGCAGAGTGAGGTAACCGGGGCCCACATTTGTAATGTTGCCAACATCTGTAATCCGTCGGGTGTTTTATATGTCCATGGGTGGCGGAAATCACTTAACATAGGGTGAACCGCCTGCTCGCTTGGCAATTAATAACATAGAAAAAAACGAGGATTAGACAAAGTTATATACGTCAGTCGAATAACCGTGATATTTTTTATTTATTCCGTAACCTAATGTGTTTAATTTGTTATGTATCTCGCCGACAATCACTGCTGTCACCAATTGATAAGATTAAAAATTTATTAAAGTTGTTGATGTAAAGATTAACTTTGATTTATTGGGGTCGTCTAATGATTGTTTGTAATGCGTTTGTAGAAATTTTGTAAAGTATGCTGGTCACAGCATTTGGAGGACATGCGAACCCAGATTGGATCGATACTGAAACAGCTCGACTCAGCAGCAAATCGACTGGAGCACAAAATTGAACATTACAAGGTATGTAACCGGTATGTACCAGAAGCCCTTGGGCACACAAGAATTTAGTGGTCTGTTTGAAAGTAAAAAAAGTCTGTTGGAACTTGGATTGAATTTATCCCTAAAATTTTATAGTTTTCCAGAGCCCCACTTGGTGTCTAGCGGAAAATACAATTGATACAGATTGTTATCAATTGGTCATTTAAATATACTGTCTCTCTATACATATATCTAAATTAAATACTACATTTACATTTTGCTCATTAACAAGATTGAATTTTAGATATTATTTGCCAAAATTGTACTCATATTTGTTTGCCAAATCTATCCTACACAAAACGTTTTCCTATTGCGTAATCTCCCGATTCCAAAACTGACTAAATTTTTTTATGTTCTACTAGTTACTTTGTTAGATATTAATCCAATTTCTATTATTTCATTAATTGATTATCGTTGCAGCGTTTGCTGGTGCTTACGATAAAATTAATATGACAAACTTCGTCGAAATATTTGAAATGTAATTAGAATATTTAAATTCGAGTATCTAATTATGGGCTTATTTAATTATCATATCCATTTTTAAAAAATTTCCTTTGTTATTCATTACGGATATGCAAATGTGCGGGAAGTCGATGGATGCAGGTGTGAGCCACCTGCATCTGATCGTGCTTCGTGACAGTCTATGGGGGAGGCCTATGTTCAACAGTGGACTCGGTGTACACCCACAGCTAGTGTAACAACAAACACAATAGTTCGCCGTCGCCTCCGAGCACGGCGAGACCAACACAACGCGTACACACGGTACACCCGCGTTCCAGGGCGGTTCTCACCGCCCCGAGCCACCGCTTAGCTAAAAACACAGTCGACGGCCATCGGGGTCCCGGTCCAAACCGCAACCTCGATGGCCCTTAGATGACATACCATAGTTAAACGCACGCATGAGAACATGCGCGGCCCTACCCACAGCGGAGGGCCCATACCTGTGGGTTCTGGCTAGCCCACTGGTTCTGCGTCAGATGAAGCTTTAATAGTCTCGGGACTGAAAGCAAAAACATCAGTTAATACAAGATACAAGATACAGTGGCCTCAAATAGGCTGAAATGATGATGACGGATGTTTTCCGCGATTAATTTAAGTGCTGTTCATCACGTGGTCAGCTCAGGGCACACCGTGAGGAAATAACAATAAAGAAATTATTTTAAAGGTTTGCAAAGTTTACCCTTCCTCAGTGGGGTCGCGTGGTGGTCAGCGCTATTCCCTCTTAGCTTCTGTGGCCACAAGACTCGCAAGGCGTCACCGATCGTCACAGCGATTGGTTTCGCAAATGGTGAATAGACGTCAATCAAATCCACCCACAACACCCACCTACTTAACCGAGCTAACCAGGACAGCAGATTAGGAAAATAACTCTTTTCGACCAACCGATGTCTTGGAACATCACGGGGTTACCTTCGACGCCGACATGTTATTGTTGTAAAAAAATAAAACGTTCGTTGAAATAACTGAACAATGTAAAATAATTGAACGAGTGAAACTTCTCAATGATTCCAGGACCGCTGCGAACGTATAACGGAGCAGATAAACATGGCGGCAGAGGAGAAGATCACAGCGATACTCGAAGCCAAAGCGAGCCTGTTAAACGAGGCATCTGAGCTGCAGAGGTCGGGGGACATGTCCGCTCTAGCACTGCAATCCTCGCTGGAGGAGGCACGCGAAGTTTCGATCAAAGCGATGAACTCTAAGGAGACCCTCGATGACAACGATAAGGTAAAGCGCACTGCTCACATAAGAGGCGTGTAATGTTCATGGCGTCGATCGTAAATCAAAGAGCGTGTACGTCATGGGTTCCATGTTGCATTCGGCGAGAACATGCTAAATTGTTTCTTTCTTCAATTTTCACCTTTAACCTTTATTGTATGTAATAGTAGCCGTGATAATTCAGTGTCAATTTCCCGGCGCTTGCTTTTATTCAATATAATCGAGCAACCTGAGTTTAAATCCCGGTGCCAGCATCAATGAAGTGCTGAGTTATCATGTACTCAACGGTGAAGGAAAACATCGTGAGGAAACCGGAATTTCTTGAATAGTAAAAAAAATATTCGTGCCTGCCTATTCGTTCAAGATAGAGATGGGTAGTATCGCTTTTTCTGAGTACCGTATCTGAATCAGATTTCGATTTCAAATATCAGATATCGAAACTATGTATTTTAATATCTAGATATTTTACGGTCCCACCTTGAATTCTAAAAAAAAAACCTGTTTGACTTTATTCGTCGATAGTCTTGTTCGACGATCATTATAACTATACATAACTAAAGCTATTACCAGTGAAACCAACTGCTCAAAAAGAATACTTCTAAATAAATTCGAAAACCCACTAAAATTGACTAAATTCAAAAAACTTACTGAATTTAAAATCACGATTTTTTTTATACTATTAAGGTAAAATTAAAACATTACCTGATTAAATTAAAAATTTCATTAAAAATAGACATTGAAGTTATATAAAAATGATTTATTTTAACATCTTATATATCGCTTAATAATTGACTTTAACATATTCTTAGAACACGCAATCATGAGTGACAATAATTTTATAATTTGTGTAAGAAATAATACATTCCGTATTATAACTTAGGGCGGAAGAATTTAAAATATACACACAAAGCACATAAGCCTTGACCTGATTTCCACCCAAGCAGCACAGCACTAATAAATTATATTTTTCTTTTTGTGTACTTTTATTTTTTTCCAAAAATATGAATAAAATTTAACTAATAAAAATATTCACCAAAAATTTACCTCCTAAAAAATTTCCATTTTCTTCCTTAATTTAGGCACAAAATTCTTAAGTAGTAAGTTGGCATCCCTTACTATTACGTGCTAGGTACCAATGCAATCCAGCTCAAGGCTAAACAAAATTTAAAGACATCGTTAATACCGTAATTCGTATTTAAATGCAACTAAAAATGTTTTTTTTCCATGCTGTTAAGATTCAAAATTACCTAACTGCGCGCTTTGTCGCCCGTTACGGCTCAAGGTTAAACAAAACAATAAAAATATACTTAATAATATCGTTGTAGATACCATGATTAGTATTTAATTGAAACGGATCTTATTTGCATGGCATTAAGATTCAAAATTACTTAACTTATTCATAATATCTGTTTAAAAATCTGATATTGTGCCTTGCTTGCCGTACTGCTCTAACTAGTGTAATATTTGTATCTCACGCGCTTTGTCGCTCGAAATCTGATATCGTGCATTGCTTGCCGTCCCTCTCTAACTATTGAGTATTTGTATCTCACGCGCTTTGTCTCTCGAAATCTGTTTAAAAATCAGATATTGTGGCAAACGCGTATGATATTGCGATTCGTGTCGGTATAGCGAGCGAGCACGGTACATCAGATTTCGGAAATATCAGATATTATAAAATACATAGATATTGAACGAGCCACTAAGCGATATTCAGATATTGTACTAATATCTAGTTTTCATATCTGATACGATTTGTATCGCCCACTTCTAGTTCAAGATCAGACGCTCCGGCGGCGTCATACTGCAGTGACACACAAATGGTCTTTAATTATTATTTTTCAAGTTATAGTTTTTTTTGTCGTGTTATATTTTTTTTTTAATTTCAAATGTTAATTATTCACGCTATAAACCTACTTAGGGAGCCGATATTGGGTCTGAAGTCATTAAGCTGAGAACGAAGATATAACTAAAAGCATCAGAAGTTTCAATATTTCCTGATATTTCTAACGCTTAATACGTTGCACTATTTTTAATTTATTCGCACGTTTTTGGTTATTTTTAACATATTACAGCGTGTATAACTCTATGTCAATAGAACATACAAAAAATGAGTCATGACATTTTATTTCATAATAAACTCTGCCGTTCAAGTATCTTGTATTCTTTTAGATAAGATAAAAATAATACATAGATTACTAAGAATTTTAGCACAGCATATTACTCATATTTGTTTGCCAAATATATGCTACACAAAACGTTTTGCTATTGCCTAATCTCCCGATTCCAAAACTGACCTTCTATACTTTTATGTTTAACTAGTTACTTCCTTAGATATTAATCCAATGTTCACTTTATATCTCTTTGAATACATCCATTATTTTTACTTTATTGAGGATATTAACAGGCAACCCGGCAACTTCGAATGCTGCATACATTTTACTGACTCTAGTAAGTTGGCACTTTAATCCTACTTTTATTTTCTGTTTACCCAGGTGATGGCATTCATAAACTTACACCAGAACGCATTGCAACTATTGACAGACGTGTCTAAATGGGACGCGAACAGTTTCGTCTTCGATAAGGAGAACTTCTGCATAGAGTCTGATACCGCTACCCCATTAGACGCAGAATCAGATGATCCACTACCAGAAGACGCTAAACAGAACAACCCGCTGGAAAGCGAAGATAGTTTAGTGTTGTATTATAGGTAAAGCCAACATTTATTATTGTGTACTTATTTATCTATAAAAACTTAGATTTAGTATGTATGCGTCAACAAACATAAATAACTAGCAAATGGATTGATTTGATATTTGTTCACAACATAGCTGTGCACAATGGGAGTGCTTTTATATACGTTTTACTTCCAAGTTCCAACGGAAACGAAAAAAAACGCAACGAAGTGTGATGAATCCATTAATCTGTATCCTCTATAATTATATGACTTCGTGGTGCAATTGTTACGGTATTATATATTTAAATTGGTTTCGACGCTGGGGCGTGGGTTTCATCCCACGTGGTATAAGTCTTAGTGTAACCCAAAAAATTGCTTATCTAGGCAATGTGAAATTTGTGTAAAAGTCTTTACAACACTTTGCAATGTTATCGTACACAGGACAATGTTTTAAAAAAATAGACAAAATCATCCCTAATATCAGTTAACATCAAGTTTTAATTACCGTTGCAACTCAATTTCTTTTTATGCGAACTTTAACCTATTAAATTCCCGCGCATTTTGTACTTATCTACAACTAATTCGAAAACCTGGAGTGGGTTTTTACTATTGTAAATTTTTAAGTACTTATTACTAGGCCCGAAAGAGCAACAATAAAAAAAGAGCGTACAATAAAAGGAGATGCCACGGTAAACGAATGCAATGCGCCTTCCAGGTCTAGAAACTTCACGCCGCATTACGTGTGGCGCAAGACGGCACGCCCCTGTGGCATCGGCATCGGCCCGTGGAACGAGCACCTGTACATCTGCGCGACGGACAGTCACAGCGTACTGGTGGTGGAGAGGTCGCAGGCCAAAACGGTGATGCGGCTCACCTGCGAGGAGATGCTGTGCCCCGTGCACATTGCGTTCCTGAAGGGCCTCGGGGAGATTTACGTGACCGGTAAATATATGTTGCCATTTTAAAAAAAAAAGTGTTTCGCGGCGGAGTCACGTGGTGGACTATGCCCTAATACCCCGTATGAGGCCTTTGGCCAGCAGTGGGACATATTATATAAGCTTGACGAGTGTTTATCTGCTTATAATTACGGGTAACAGTTTGTAGGTATACATACATGCATATATATATTTACAGATTTTATTATTCAAATTAATCGAATTCTTTTCAGTATTCATTGTTATTCATTACTCATTTTCGACTTAATAATTTCGATGTTATTTGAAATCCGCGAATGTTACTACCCTTCAGGGGTATATACAAGCCTTTATGGCTTCAATCGATCTGATTAAACACTTATACTATATTGTTGATTTTCAGATAAATGGAAGCACTGCATCCATGTGTTTTCAAAAGACGGAGAGTACCTAAGGTCTATTGGACAAAAGGGCAGCCGCGACGGCATGTTCCGATCGCCGGAGGGTATCGCGACAGACAATTCGCAACAACTTATTTACGTTGTCGACACTGGAAATGATAGAATACAGGTAAAAATATACTCATAATGAACGAATCATAAAAATAAGTAGCAAGTCCTTAACATAGGGCCAGTGCCGGATTAACCCCATAGCAGGAGTAGCAATTGCTACGAGCCGCGCGAAAAGGAGCTCCGCATTTTACTTCTTTACACTTCTCCGCATGAGCTTAATTTAATTAGTGAAACTTATTAAGTATGTGAATAGCCTTTTTTTTCTACCACTTTATACTTAAGAACCCATAGCAGAGGCTTAGTTGTTGTTTGAAAGAATTTGCAACGGGCCCCGCTCTTGCTTAATCCGACACTGCGTAGGGCCACGAAATAAATTATGCTATTACAAGATGACTATGTTATTGCGTGCGCGTCCGGGGAGGTACCACGGTCTCACAGAAGAGAAGCATGAATGGAAATTTAATGTACTATCGCTTCTCATCACTTTTTTTAAAGGTTCAGGTTCAGTTTATTGGCTCAGGTTTTGGAGATGTGGTATACGTGTATACTGTATATTATCTGCCAATCGCAGTGAGGTCGCGTGGAGGACCATGCCCTATTACTGCTGGTCTGCTGCAGTAGTGCGTCGATTTAATCACTTGCACTGTAACACGCATTTGGCTGACAGACATTAAATGACATTGTCTGCTTGTTGTACTAACCGTATATACCAAAGTTATATAACGGCACTCGCTAAAAAAGTAGGTAAAAAATCTAAAATACGAAATGAAAAACGATGCATAGACCTAGATATAACAAAGACGCCTGTACCATTTAATATTAAAAATTCCCCATTCGTTCTTGGTCGCTTTATCCGAATGTAATAAAAGAAATTTCACTTCCAACAATCCGTATGCGATAACCGAAGTACGCGGTAATGACGCGCCACCAAAACAGTTGACCCGTAATAATATCGCGTTTTCAACTTTCACTCCTTTTATGTTTCTTGACAAATTTAAAGAGCATCCGAAAGAAGTCCCAAATAGTAAAATTTTCCAAGCTGTTATTTGCGTAGTTATAAAAGGCAGTTTTGAATCAATAATTAATATTGTGTAACATTTATAAAACACGCTCATATCTTTCATATATAAGTTATGATACTTCTGTGCGTGTGTATGTGACTGATGTCCTCCTAAACGGCTGGACCGATCTTGATAATTTTTTTGTGTGTGTTCAATTGTGAATGAATACGCGAATGGTTTGGATTCACAATTCGTTCACTACGAAATGTTTTCTTATTATTGAAATTATACCTCTTTTGGCGCGTTAGGGAAAAATGATGAGAGTAAATTTATACGATGCGCGCGCACACCGTCACGAAAAACCGACTGCCTGAAGTTAGCTAGACATCTACGTATGTTTGCGTGAGAACTGACAACCGTATACACGATATATATTTTGTGGTATTTAAATAAACTTTATGTAACTAGATAATGCGTTATAATAAAACTATCAATGTATTTTAAATACCTATTTTCTATTGTTAAGGTTTTTTCTACAAACGTAGAATAAGGCGAAAGATAAAATTTTTATCTTGTTACGCCAAAGAAGTACATAACTTCTAACGCGTGTACATAAGTGCACACTTTTTTTCTTTAAATTTGTTATCACATTTACGACGTGTACGAACGACTGTCGGGTCCGCTAGTTCATTATAAGATGGAAAAAAGTGAGATGCTTTTTAAAAAAAAACAAAGTGTAGGACAAAATAATACTATGTCGCAGGGACGATTTACAAAGACAAATTCAACACAGAGTTCAGTAACAATAATCTCATGGTTATATGTATCCCTATCTCGGTTGGGAATCGAACCTACGACCCGCGGCGCCGAAATCTAGCGAAGCGACCGCGCCAGCCGATTCATAAAAACTGATACACAATAAACCTCGGTACTTCACACGATATGAGCCGTGATATCTCAGTGTCCGGGCGCTCGCCTTTAATTCAATATACTCGAGCAACCTGAGTTCGATCCCCGGTGCCAGCACCAATGAAATTGTTAATATTAAGTGCTGAACTATCACGTGCTCGGCGGTGAAGGAGACCTGCATATTTTCGAAATAATACTTTTTTTATGTGAAAAGTTGCCAAACGAGCAGACGGTTCACCTGATGTTAAGTGAATACCGCCGCCCATGGACATCGGCTACACCCTAGGGCTCCAGATGTGCTGACAACCTTTTTAAAACTGGGCTCCGGCCACCTTACTCACCAGACGAAACCCGAAAGTATTATACTTCCACTTGACACCGGTCTTCTGTGAGGTTGGGGTACTTACCCGGACGAGCATGCCCATTCGTGCAACAGCCGAGGCTGCTGCGTGGTTCCACCACCTTTAGCTGAGGCTGATAATTAATAAAAAATAAATTATAATTAATAAAATTATTGCGAAGATATGTGAAGTCCGTCAATCCGCAATGGGGCCGCGTGGTGGACTACGCCCTGATACCCTTTGTACAGAGGAGGTCTTTGCCCAGCGGTGGGACATGTATAGGCCGATACTTCACTTTAGTTCACACGAAATTCCCGTCGCAGATTCTGCAGCCCGACGGCAAGTTCGTGGACCAGATAGGTGTTGCCGCCAAGCAGCAGCCGCTCAACACGGCCAGCGTTTGGGCCACCAAGGAGGTCTTATGCACGGAGCTCAACGCGCCCACCGCCGTTGCGCTCACCAGCGACCGCGTGGTGGTGCTGGACAGCGGCAACCGGCGCGTCAAGGTGTACAACAAGCAGGACAGGGGAAAGGTCCTCGAATTCGGCTCCTTGGGGCAGAGGAAGGGCCAGTTCCGGCAGCCCGAAGTGCTCGCCGTGGACCCTATGGGCTTCATACTGGTCGGAGACTCCGGCAACTGCCGGGTGCAGGTGTTCAAGCCGAACGGGCACCTGGTGAGGGTGTTCGGTAGACTGGGCACCGAGCCCGGCAGATTCGGCTGGATATCGGGCATCCACGTCACGAAGCAGCTGGACATAATTGTCAGCGATACGAAAAATCACGCCGTCAATTTCTTTTGAATGTTTCAAGTCATAAATGGAACTAATTTTTACGGATTCAGCACAGACTGCTATGCCGTGACCGTGAACGCTGTAAAGGGTTCGAAACGTCGGGAATTAAAATTAAAAATAAACACCATAAATCCGTTAAAATTATTTTCATTTATATTGTGTAATTGCGTAAATACAAGAAATTATCATGTTTCAAATCAAACAAGTCTATAGTTATATCTGGTTTTATTCTTCAATGCGAAATAAAAAATTTATTAGTGACCAAGATCCGTCGTTGGTTTAACCGGAAAACATATTCCTAACACATTTTTATATAATATATATAAAGTTCTAACATAAACATTATTAATATCACAAGAACAAGATCCACGGTGAGTGTTAACTTAATTTAAATAGATTTACGCAAAAAAATATAAACTACCAATTTTACGCGTAAAAAGGAATTTAATTTGTGATCTTTAATATTACAT
Source organism: Iphiclides podalirius (assembly GCA_933534255.1). Taxonomy (NCBI): domain Eukaryota; kingdom Metazoa; phylum Arthropoda; class Insecta; order Lepidoptera; family Papilionidae; genus Iphiclides; species Iphiclides podalirius. The sequence continues at coordinate 6,969,533 of OW152826.1, read as the reverse complement.
TATAGACATTGGTATTTCTACAGTATTATTTTCGATAAAGGCAAATCAAAAACATGTTTGTTATTTACAGAAAAATAAAAAACAAGTATATTTATAAAAAATCAAAAAAGGTTGTAAAACCCATCTGGTTAGTCTATTGTTTATATTAAATTCATTAGGTTTATTAGCATACACATTTTGGTATTACAACTTACTATTTTGGAAACAATGAGTGCCTTTTATGATAAATCTAATTTCTTAACACTAAACATTTCACATAAAATTCTAATTGAGTATTATTATAGGCCTTTTTTATGTTCATAACAGTTTTGTAATTTACAATTCCTTGAACTAATAAATATGTTTAGTAATTGCAACAATGCCATTAGTTATCCAAAGTACTTGCAATCCTTTAATGCACCTTTTTGATAATATGCTACTCACACTTTGAAGGTTTTAAATGAAATTGTAAGTTCAAATAAAATATTAAACGAATTTCATTGTATACCCAAACAGCTTTGTTATTAAGAATGATATAAAACTTATATTAAATGGTGATGTTGTTATAATTAATGAAGTTGTTCAATATTAATTAAGAATAGAACGTAAAATAAGCATATAAAAATATAAGAATACAATTAAAGTTAAAATTGAATTGGTTCATCTTTTTTAGTTTTACAAATACGATGTCATATATAATATCTATCAATTCAGTGTAGTAACATATTGACAGATTAACAAAAGGAAAATGGTTAACTATTATTGTATGATTTTTTCATTTCATATATGGCTTATCTCAGTCTCTATCGGTTGTTATTAACAAAATATTTACAATTATGTACAATACCAAAAGTATTACAATTAAAACAATTTCAAAATGTTCAACTTTAATCAAATAAATCAATTTGTTAGAGTTAAATACATGACAAAAAAGATATAAGGAAATATTGAAGAAATTTATTAATTTTTTAACAAATCACAATTAGTGTTGTGCAATTGAAATCAATATGAAGGTAAAGAAAAAGGATTAAAAAAATTGTTTAATTATTATTATTAATTTTGAAAAGTTTTATGAGTCATAAAATGTTTTTACAACATGTACACATATTAAACAAATGTTTTGGTATTATATTGAGCTGTAAAGTAGTTTCAATAAAAAAGCTTATGAGGCAAATAATTTGTTGAGGAAAAAAGATTGCCAATGAGATTCCAAATAAACTTAAAAAAAAAAAAACAAAACACTGTGTGTTGTGGTTTAATAACAACATATATCTGTATATTTCGCTATATAAAAATTAATGGCAATATTCTTTCCAATCATCATATGCCGACTACACTAACTTTTGGAACCAAAAATGTTAGTCCTAGTGTTTGACAAAGATACATCACCTATTTGTGCATGAAATATTGCTTACTTTACTTCCTTACTTTAATTTCTGTTATAACAGCTCTTTTCAAACAAAATAAGCTCTCATGACCCTTGAATATAACTAAAGGCTAATGGTATCAGTTTTGTTGTGCCATATTGCTTATTGTTTAATAATTGCTCATTAGCTATAATAGCCTATGCAGTGGCGGATTTCCCCTAAGGCAAAATAGGCCCGTGCCTAGGGCGGCCAATAACCATGATTATAACAAGATATATGATGGACTCTGGCTGGAACTTATTACATGGGCTGGGGCCTAGGGAGGCCAGGACTACAAATCCACCACTGAGTCTATGATCTATATATTTTTTATAAACATAGATGAACAAGTTATAGTGTGTTAACAAAGAATGCAAAATATACATATTTTAAATATAAAACAATTTAAGACACTCTTACTAGGTTTTAATATTTAACCTAGAAATTAGAAATATGTATATTCACTACATTTATAAAAAAATCTCTTATAATTTTTTTTATTTAATGTTAAGCAATATGAAAAGAATTAAATCATGTGATGAAGTATCTTTAAATAACATCTCAATTTATGATAAAGCTTATGACTTGTGACCATTATTCCAAAATTGCATTATGTACATATTATTCATAGCCATAAAACATAAGTTGACCCTGAATCATACATAAGATAAAACTATAGATTTTGCCTCTATGAAAATCCTATCTACATTATTTTTGAATCTGTAAAGCCATTTGATTACCTTAATTAGGGTTTAGGATGAACGGCAAGGCTGACATGTGGCAACAGAGTGGCTCTCACCTAAAACTACTGAGTTGGGCTCAGCTGGTGGACCTTCACTGTTGTCATGCTGCCTCTAAAAAATTGAAGAAAATATTGCAATATATACACATGTATATGTTTTATGACATTCGGTGGCGCTGTTGCTAAGCTATTGACTTCGGCGTTGGCGGTTGCGGGTTTGACTCTCACACGGGACAAACGTTTGTGTGCCAACCAGATAAATTTTCCAGATTTTGGTATTTGTTTTTGAAAGAGAGTTGATGTCAGGCTGGCGGCCGTAAAAAAACATAGCCAAAACAGCTTACAACATGATTGACATGTTGTGCTGAGCCCACCTAGGAGGGATAAGGGCAGGAGGATGATGATGATAAAACATATTCAAATTTAATTTGCTCACCGCACTGCATAGCCACATAAGTTATTACAAAATGTAATTAATTTATTTAGTATAAAAACATTGATACTTAACACTGACTAATAATAAATGTGTGTAATACTTGACCCTACTTTCTGTAAATAAAGTAATAAAATAAAAAAACTTGATAATTAAAAACGGAAGAAATATAAATTTTATAATTTAAGCTAAATTAAATTTGAGGTGTTTTTTTCCAAAATCATTCAATAATGGATGATGGTTCAGAAGAATAATGTGACATATTGAAAAGTAATCAAATATAATCCGAAACAGTACTTGGGAAAGAGTTAAAAGAATAATGTAAATTGGTAACTTATTTTATTATTTTATAATTCACATACACAGTGACTATACACAATAAAAAATGTCCTACCTTCAACTCTGTAGCCAAACTCCGGAATGTGTCTTCAACATTAGTATTGTCTTTAGCAGATGTCTCCATTACAAACATAATTTCAGGAACATAGCGACAAAATGACTTTGGCTCATCAGGTTCTACTTCCCTTTGATCTGTTAGATCACACTTATTACCAATCAGGGAGACAATAACATTTGATGAAGTATACCTTCGAACTTCTTCAATCCACTTTTGTAGGGATAAGAATGTTGACCTTTTTGTTATATCATAAACTAAAAATAAAGATTGAAATAGATTAAAGCTCTTTTTTTATGTTAAAAAGGAATTTTTGTGTTAATTAGACATGAACATACAAATATGCACAGAAGTTAACATAGTAATAGATAAATAACTTAGTTTGAAAAAAAAAATTGAATTCAAATATTTTTGAATTCAATTTTAAATATGTTATGTGGTTTTATTTCAGGTCATATGATAGCATTTATATTTTCCTTTAATTCCTGGTTAATAATATTTTGAAACATTTAGATATGGGTGTACATTTTAAGCTCCACAAAAAAAAAATTATAATTATAATCCTTTGCTCATGAACATACCTATAATTACTCCGTTCGCAGAGCGATAATAACTTTGCGTAATTGTTCTGAAACGCTCCTGTCCTGCCGTATCCCATATCTGAAGCTATAACAAAGATGTTACTACTAATAAAGTTTAAAAATTGTAGTATTAATAATGCTAGATGATATATTATTTATGATACAAACCTTGACCTTCTTTCCATCGACAATTAATGTTTTCATAGAAAAGTCTACGCCTATTGTATTTCCGTGTCTTTCTATGAAATTCCCAGATTTAAGTCGTTGCACAATACAAGTTTTGCCTGTACCACAGTCACCAATGAGCACAATTTTGAATAGATAATCAAATTGTTCATCAGGAACGCTCATTAATGTATTAGGATTTCGACTAGTCATGATTATTATCTTACAAAATCCTAGATGGAACTTCTGTTTACGTTGTCCGCCTGACAACCATTTTTAAAGTTTGACATCTTTAATTCTTTAGATACCTACTACTCCTTTTTATAGTCTTTGGGTTTGAACATTGACAGCGTCAGCCGTCATTGAGTTATGATTTAGATTTTTTTTGTTTTGCTATATAAATGAAAAGGGTTAGGAAAAATCTGCGGTAAACGTAAATAACTTTAACTCCGGCGTTATTCAATTAAAATAAATTTTAAACGATAGAGAAAAATCACTAATGAATTTATCAACAAGCAGAATTCGGCGGTCGCTTATAGTTTTCGAAAAAATAATGAAATAGTGTGATTTTTACTATAGAAATCCGCCATTTTTTTGTTGTCAATATGTCAATTCTGCTCGTATTTCTTGGTGGTCATAAAAAAAAACCTAACCTCGAAGGTTAAGGCGGGAGCGGAGCTTAACCTAATCTATCCGAAAACCTTTTAACCTAATCAATCCGAGTCGGATTCGCTCTGTGTCGGTTGTGACTCATTAAATTAAAAAAAAATCGGACTATCGATACGAGTATGATGTCGCCCGCTTCCTATATTTATCATGTTGGCAGAACTGTGTATTGAGTTTTTGAATTCAAATAAATAAAATGGATATCTTAGTAAAAATAACAAGGTTTAAATATTTTTTTCTCGAAAACTATAAGCGACCGCCGAATTCTGCTTGTTGATTAATTCATTAGAGATTTTGCTCTATCGTTTAAAATTTATTTTAATTGAATTACGCCAGAGTTAAAGTTATTTACATTTGCCAAATCTGCTATTACTATGTCCGTCGTGTATAAAATTATCCTGTATAGGAAAAATAATAAATCACAGACTTTCAAGAAAGATATATATGTACATATCTATATATATTAAGAAGAAGTATAAAGAAGAAATAGATTTTATAGACGACGGACATATTAACAGAGCACTTTTAGTGAGCGAGTTGAATCTGTAAGAACACGCCTCCTAGTTGAGCAGCTTCTTTGATAGGCCTTCGTATGGGAATTTTTGAGTCAAAGACGCCTCCGTCTCGGGAGTCGTATTTCAGAAGTGCGCTTTTTTTACGGTCCATGGTGGACGTTTGGTCTGCAGCGGACGAATATTCATATGCGTCGCTAACGATCTCTGCGCCTTTTGCTGCTTGTGACAGATTTTTGTGATGGTGATTAGCACCCCCGGCGTTGGTAGTAACGGAGGGTAATGGTAGCAATGTTCTGCCTACCTGGATAGTCGGGTTTCTTACGGGCGGTAGTGGCCGTAGAGGCTCACCGGTGAAGTTATTTCACTCGACGAGCGGTCGGTCGATTACGGCTGGCGGGCATTTATCACGCCTGCACGCCAAGGTGGTGGCCGTGTTGTCTCTTGGTAGCAGAACGCACATCCTACTTTCCTCAGAGCAGAATACCCAACCGGTAGAGACCTCTTACGGGAAGGACAGCGAGCAGACAGAGGTGCATGGGTTACGGTAGCTTGGAAATGGCAAAATGCACTGTGTGCGTGAACTCCCGGCCCCTTTTCGGTAGAAACCGAGAGACACAGTGCATAGCACGATGAAACTCGCAGGGGACCAAGGAGTCGTACCAGGGGAACGTTCTGGTTGCTCAGATTTTGGTCTGAACCATTAATGAGGGTCCCATTTTTCAGAGACACAGTAGATCGGTCGGCGTAATCATATCGTCCTTCCTTCGGTATTCTCTCACGAGAGAGAATATCGAGTCCATGGAGATGACCCATGGACTACTACTTTTATAGGAACCTTTGCCTTTTCTGTTTAGTAAAACGGCTGTATTATCTGCCTTCAATCAAAAATGTTCAACACTTCCTTCAACAGACAGTGACACTGACATTACAAACTCAAATGAACAATCAACAAATGTTCGACATAACAGTGCCATTGTAACTATCATATATTAAATAAATATATGTACTTTGAATGTATCGTTACTAACAATTCGATACATTATAAAGTTCAAATAAACTTAAAATTATCATGAAAAATAAATTTCTTTTTATTTTTCTGTTTTATATATTTTCAATTAAATTGAATGTAGCGATCGAGGTAACATAAAATAACTTAGAAAACAATAACACTGCTTATACATTTGTAACTTTTTTTCGTTGTATGAAAATTTTAGATACCAAACCAATTTCACAAATCTAACCACACTAATAACTGGGCTGTATTGGTGGACACATCCCGGTTTTGGTTTAATTATCGGCATGTTGCGAACGTGTTATCAATCTATCGTAGCGTTAAACGGCTCGGTATCCCCGACAGTCAGATTATTTTGATGATCTCAGATGATATGGCCTGCAACCCTCGAAATCCACGTCCTGCCACTATTTTCAACAACGCCCATGAGTTAATTAGTGTCTATGGAGATGATGTAGAGGTGGACTACAGAGGATATGAAGTAAGAATAATTAAACAATTATAGAAAAGCAAATTAGTTTGATGTTAATTAATATTGTTTAAAATTAAGTATAAAATATAGAATTTTATACCTTTACTCCATATTTCAGGTTTCAGTAGAAAACTTTGTAAGACTTCTTACAGGACGTGTCCATCCAGATACACCTCGCTCCAAGAGGCTACTTACTGATGAAGGCAGTAATATACTTATTTACTTAACTGGCCATGGTGGTGATGGTTTTCTAAAATTCCAAGACTCTGAAGAAGTAACAAGTCAAGAGTTAGCTGATGCTCTTGAACAAATGTGGCAAAAAAGAAGGTTTAAATTTTTTAATTTGTTTATATATGAATTAAATGCTAAGAAAAATTTAAAGCTGTGAATGAAAAATCTTTTTTTTTTAGGTATAATGAGATCTTCTTCATTATAGACACATGTCAGGCATCATCAATGTATGAAAAGTTTTATTCACCAAATATATTAGCAACTGCAAGTAGTTTAGTAGGCGAGGATTCATTGTCGGTTTGTAGATTCTTAGTAACATTTGATAATATTAAGTTTGCTAGTGATCACTTTTTCTCCAGACAAACAGCAATTAGAAAAACTGTTTTCGATTGCTGTTTGTATTGATGGTAGTTTTATACAGATGGTATTATATCACATTTAGTTATGATAAAAATAATAACTCATAATTACAATTTGTCCTCAGTGTTTATTTTTAGTATCTTCTCTGGACAAGTCTTTTATTAATAATACTTTCTGAAATTTACTCCATTTTGATAATAAAAATATGTATTCCCTTTTTTAGCATCATGTAGATTCTGCAATTGGAGTATACATCATTGACAGATACACATATTATGTGCTAGAATTTTTGGAAAATGTTCAACCTAATAGTCATAGGACAATGTCTGAATTTGTAAGTAACTCCATATCATTTATTTTTAAATGGTATAATACAAATAAACATAGTAATATGTTAAATAGAGAGTTGGTTAACAGTTTATTAATGGTTTTTTTAATGTAATGATATATTATACTTTATATGATATTGGATATTTCTTGACATTCCTTGCTGTAAAATGTCTCATTTTCAATGTTCACTGTCCATAATTTCACAAATCTAAAATTTGGCATAACTTCTATATTATTATTATTATATGTTATAGCACTTAGTATGAATATATAGTTTATTATAATACTAATGAAAACGGAAGGTTATTCATTAAGATGGTTCTCATTTCATAATGAAAATATTAATTGTTATTTTACAGTTAGCGGTGTGTCCAAAGAGTGCGTGCTTGTCTACTGTGGGTGTTCGTAAAGACTTATTTAAGAGAGATCCTAGTAAAGTGCCCATTACAGATTTCTTTGGCTCTGTGAGACCAGTGGTTGTAACAACAAACCCAATTGAAATATTAGAAACACCAAAGAGAAAAATAAAGAGCAGTGTACAGTAAGTATATATGATGATTGTTTTAAAATTTAGCAACCGTTGTAACACATAAAATCCGATTACACAATAATTATGTTAAAGTTACTAGTGAGTATCCGAATTGAGTTAGGTTGAACTTTTTTATAAATGTGACATAGTTCAGTTTCTGTTAAACACATGATAGTTTAAAAATTAGAGCCATGATGGCAGAAGAATTGTTAGTTGTTTTTATACAATAATAGTTGTTTTTTTAAATATATTCATGTTAATGATATGGTTTCCTGTTCTGCAGGTTTTGGGTTTAGGGTTTTGTAGTGCCCCTTGTAAAGGATGTTCATGTTTTTTCTGTTAAAATTCAGCATATCCAAAAAATTTTATATCATTAGGTCACCGTCTTTGTGTTATGCCCAAAAATATTACTTTAAAAGTGATACAATCATTAATTAGGGCCAAATTTTTTTTTAATGTTTTAATGTCAGTTTTGTATTTTCAAAGCTGTTTTATAATCCTGAAAATTTTACAATGTCCAATTTTACAATGTTTAATTGGTTCTTGCAGTACCAATTTATTTACTTTTCTAGAAAACCAGAAACCTTATATTTTATCTAAATGCAATCATTTTTCAGGAACAAAACCAAAGTAGCAGAGAAGAGAGGATATTTACCCCAATTTCCAGTACATCTAGTTCAAACGGCATAAAAATGCATATACTTATTAAACAATAAATTATTTAATATCAATGATTTATTTGAATAACTCGTACTTTACCCTAAGCTAGTAATATATAAAAAAATGTGTGTAGGTACTGTGTACTTATGTACTCACGTAAGAACTTATACTTCTTTCTTTAACGTAACAAAAGAAAAACAACTAAAATTTTTATCCTTGGCCTGTACTTTTTGTTAATAAAAAAGACATTAAATACAATTCATAACGGCTTAATTAAATAACTTGGAATTGTAACAAAATGTCAAAAATATGTCATTGGTTGCCATGGTGATACAGTGAAGTTGGTCCCGTTGCAACCAACTTTATCATGTCGCTTTGTCGGTGTGCGCGCGCCAAAAGTATAAATTCCTCAATTTTCAGGAAGCCCAGATTTAGTGTTCATCACAAATGATTACAGTACAGTCGTTCTGGGTAACTTTGAATTGCGGTTTAACTTTGAACAATGTTGTGAAAAAGATTTATTAATTTATTTCACGAGTACTATTTTTTTTTCAATAGCGTAACTGCGTTAATCGATCCGCAAAATGTTTTAACGAAATGTAAAAAAATAAACTTTCAATGCAATATCACATTTAAACGTTAATTTAGATGTTATTTTTAGAGATAAAGTTTTATTTAATGAAAATACGTCATATAATTTTACCAAATCTTAAAATATTCGAATAATGATGGTTTAACATCCTAAAAAAAAATATATATTCAAAGTTACCCTAAACTCACGATAACTTTGAATTTGAGTTTGGGGGGAAATTGTGGATAGTTCTGTTGTTTTTTCGTAAATTTATTCAAAAGGACACTATTCATTCAATAAAATGAAGGTGTAATAGATATAAATGAGATTGTAATAGCACAAATTCTGTAAAAAAATTTAAAATTTACCCAAACTGACGTTACTCCTTATAAAAGTAAAATAAAAAATAGTACCTGCAGTAAAATTATTAAAGTTTGACTTCTAGTAATTTATCAAACGTAAGTCATCCGTTTTTATGATTTTGATTAATGTAATGACTATACTAATACTATTCTACAGATATGTTGTTAACGCGCCTGAAGTGAAGCTACGAAAACTTCCCAATTGGGGCGCCTCGTCTCGAGTTCATGTTAACCAGGGCGACGAGAAAGACAGATCCACCTAGAGATTTTTAACAGTTACGCTAAAGTGACAAACATTTGCCATCCTCTTTTGTCTTATCCTTTTTAAACCATTCGAACGAATGTGTGCTGTTACTATGCTGTTTGGAAATAGGAACACTTTGGGCGTGTGATTTTGTAAGCGTATAACATATACATAACATATGATCGATTAACATTTTTGAAATATTTGATTTCATAGTTATGGTAATAAAAAGCCTTACCTAACCGAGACATGTTTATGAAAGTCGGTTTATAGTTTACGAACAGTAATACAGTCAACGGACACCAGGGGCCACGGTCCGTAAGTTGGTTGAGGAAAAAGCTCTCGTGATCATCACGCTCAGATACATAATATAATTAAAAGTTTTCACTATTGACGTAAAGTCCTAAGGGCTGTTTTATTTTTATTTTACGTCATTTTAACCTTTGCCTACCCGAGTTAACATCCCCAAATTGGGGCCACTGAAACAATGATGTGCTAACAGCACATCATTGTTTTTATAACGCGTATGCTGTTTTAAATGCTCTTTGTGAATATCATCGAGAAGCCTGCTGTGCAAGACACTGCACTTGTTCCTTCTCCGTGGACAAATATCGTTTGCTTATTTTACCTTCACTTAGTTAAAAGACAGCTTTTATTTATGTGACGTAACGAAATCTACAGTAAGAAAAAAAAAACAAATCAATAATGAAACAACATCTGCGGTATTAAACTTTTATTTCTCTATAAGTACTAAGAATAAAATTTCAATAACATTATGTAAACACAACCGATTTAGTTACAGTTGGAATCTATAACACAATACATAATTAGCAACAAGTACGCACTGCATTCATATCTCAACTTCTGATATGAGATCATAATCTAAAGGACTATAGCACCATTTCAGTTACTATCATAGGCCGTTACTTTTTGGTCTAGGATTCGTTCCATTACAACTAATTGGATACAATCTTTTCCCATATTACATATGCGCGGTAAAAGCAACAATATAGTGTGTTTTTAATTACAAACTGCCGACAGAAAAATCTTAAAATTTGAATATTATTTCTTACTAGTCGAAGGGCAAAAGGTTATTTATTTAATATAACGCCGGATTGTAGATTGAACCACTAAAGCTGTTCATGCAGGCAATTCGCTAAATTCTAATTGGCTTAATTGGGGCCACTTTCCATAGATAAATTTTATGAAGGAATTTGTGTCTGTACCACGGTAAATAGGCCCGCTATGGAGAAAAACAATATCATCTACATACCGTAATACTTAATAAATATTCTGAATTATTAACACATTTTTAAATACTTGTAGGCATAAATAGTAAATATAACATAAAAAAGGGCCAATATATCGGTTTATGACGAAAGGTATGTTATGTTCCTTTATTAACAAAAAGTGATTTCAATAAAATTTTATCTAATATTTGCACTTTCGGACATACACATTCGAATTTATTCACGACTATTATATATAACAAAGTTAAATCTAAAATTTAAATTATTCGTTATTAGATAAACAATTAGAAAGATTTTCAATTTTAAAAGTTTAAAACTACGACTAGTCCATAGAACAGTACTGAAATTTGAGTCCTTATTATAACACCTAATCGACTACGATGGTGATATAACAAAAATCATTATTTAAAATAAGTAATTTATATGTAAAATTATAACAACACAACAATTAGATATATTTTCTCATTGAGAACTTTACCCAATATTTATTAGGCTACAGCGCTCAAATAAGTTAACGCTGAAAAATAATGAAATAAAGAACAATGTGATAATATAACATTTAAAACAGTGACCGAAGAGACTAAATCCGTTAAATATAAGGATAAATCGTATAGGCCTCAATACATCATAATTTGAGGACAGTTGTATCGATGATGTAGATAGGTACACCATCACACCATGGAATAATTTTAAAAATGTTTAAATCATTCGGATATGAAAACCACTTTGAATAGGAATGTTTCAATAACACGGTCATTCAATATTTATGTTTTGTAACATCGATTTAATTCTTTCTAAAAAAATAACTAGATTAAATTTATTAACCCTATTTAAGCAATCAAATATTTATGAACCAACTATCCATTACGATTAACTTTGTGCGATTGATATTTCCATATCACCATATATAATTATTTAATTTTTATGTAATAAAAATATGTACCCGTCTTTTTGTATTTATAAAGGACTCTTTTATTAATTCTAGGTTTGAATTAATTTTTATTTTGTACTTAGCCTTAATTAATTCTTAAACATTATGAGTTGTTGATGAATTATCATGCTTTTTTTCTTTATTTAATTTAATCAAATCACGGAAGATGTTTTCGATCGTAAAGATTCCAGTATTTTATTTCTCTCTGCGCCAACAACAACTTGGTGGAATAATTTACGTACAGCGCTATTTTCTAGCATTACATTTTTCATAAATATGTTTACGGAAGCTCTAATGAATTTTACAACATTAAATATATCTGTACTTTAATAATTTTATCAATTCCAATTTATTTACATCTTAGTGTAATAATTCATGTGAATTCAGCAATTAACTACATTTATAATTCGCGATATATCTTATGGAACAAGTGTAATATGCACACATTTAAAAAAGTATATAGCAAATCAAAAAGGAGCCATGTTTTGCATTTCTAAATCATAGGTACGTATCTTAAAATTGATTTCTAAAATAAAATCGAATGAGTGGCCTCGTGCATTAGGACAGGCGACATTAACAAACATTTGTGTATTTGCTCCACGTAAGCGCGAACTGGAATAGTTATTCTATTTGACGTATCACAAAATACTTCTATCGGCAATCGATATATTGACTTATGAGTTACTGATGACACTCATGAAGACAACAACGGATCAATAGACCTCTCATCAATCTTTTCGTTCTCACGATCAGTCTTTCCGAGTCCTGAACTATTGTTACATCTTTCTTGTGCCTGTTTATAGCTTACGCATCTGATGTTGAATAATGTATTGGAATGAAGCGCTCATTATTCGGGGCCAAAGCTCATCCGTGATTGCTCTCGTCGTCTTCCTTCACTATTTCATAGTAGTTGTCTATGGTGTAATTGAACAGCTGGAAGTCGTATCTGGAAAATGAATTGAGTGAATGTTAGTAAAATAAAAACACAGTGCGTGTACACTTAATTGTGGGACTCGGTTCAATTTTAAATCGATTTAATGCAGTTGTTGATCAAATTTATTAAATAAGTAAAGGTATGATGAATACACCCGGTATTAATGATATTGTATACACCGGAAAATTACGTAAGTTTACCGCACAATACCCATCATGGGAGAGCGTATAAAGCGGAAGTAGACACGAGCTGTGTATTCGTGCAGAAAAATGCTGATATGACATTTCGTAAAAGTTGATATTTACTTTCAGTACAACGTTTATCAGTGCTTTGTTTGACCACAAATGAAAAGTTTTTACCACGTTAAGAGATAAAGATAAATTCTGATATTTCAAATATACCTTAGTCTCTGAAACTCACAATTATGAAATTTATGAATGTAGTATTACTTTAAGTGAATATTATACCTGTATAATTTATGCAGTCCGTCTAGCTGAGATTTTTTGAGCCTTGAATACAGATGATTGATATTATGGAGTGTGTTAGTGCCTTTTCCACTGTTACGCCACTCCGGCTTCACGACGTCTTGTAGTCTGGCCATTTGGATTAGGAAACGTTGGTCTTCCTGGTAGATTGAAGTAAAGTAAAGTTATTTATAGATCATAGTTTTGTGTAGTCGTGTCATGATACTTTGAACTACTTTACGGAATTTATCAATTTTTTGGTTTTCCTGATGGAAACGTCAGTATGACTTGACAGTTTGTTCGAGTCCATTTGATGAGCATAAACAAAACAAAATAAAATGAGCAACATTTCACATTAAAAAAAATGAAAACTGCCGTAAAAATTTTTAAGAAAAATAGAACACTAATTTTAAAAGTAGGTTTGTAAGCATCGGTGGTTCAGTGGTAGAATGCTCGCCTGCCACGCGGGCGGCCCGGGTTCGATTCCCGGCCGATGCATCATTTTTTATCGTTGTTTTTATTTTTTACTTATATAAAAATTTATTTACACGAAATTTTAACATATTTTACGCAACTTCTATTAAAAAAAATAGTTACATGAAAAAGATATATTTTTCTTTATTAAGTTCGCGTATCGTGTGTTCATAGTGTTATAAATCGCGTGACATGAGAACATTAGTTTGTATCCTCATAGGATTCTACTTACAGATAATAATTTTATTAATGGCGCTTCTTTTTATGAAACGAAGGAATGAAAAAAATGTCAAGTAGATTAATTTTTTTGCATGCCATTATGGAACGATAATTACAATCACATAAATAAAATATTTACTAGCGGGCCTGTTTCGACTTCGCACAAGTAGCCTAAACAAAGAATCGACAAATTTTCTTCCATAATGAACTTATTTGTATTACCAACTGGAATAACCTACATTTCTTATTTGTATTTAACATGTTTTGAAACGTGGGATGACACGGGCTATCAATTTACTTAGAATAATCTTCTCGGCTTGATCTGCATATACATTGGTTTCTAACTTTCAATTAGAGATTAGTAAAGCAATTTTACTTTAGGTTCAATAAATTGAAGTTTTTTGTACAAATAAAGCCTGATACTAATCAAGCCTAAATGGTCAAAACATGATGAGTTGTTGAAGAGATTACTCTCATCATTATCATCATCATCAACGAAAGGAACATGACACTTACAAACGCGTCAAATACTCCATAAAGTAGGTAATTAATTAATTTATCAAGAACATAATTTTAACGGCTTTGTGTTTGAAAAATGCACTTTTTTCTACTTATATAATAATTAATAGTTATGTAACGCCGCGATATTTCAGTATTACTGTAGCAATGAGTAATAGTCGCATATCCATAATCATACGTGGCAAAATTACGAGGTCGGAATAATTAATCAATGTATCAACGTTCAATAGAGCCGTTAGGTCTGACGTCGCCAACATTAGGAGCGACATACAATAGTCGTTTAGATTCAGCTGCCATAAGCACATAAACCGTCCATAAAGTATACTTATAATAATTTCCTATCAGAATTATACAGCATTGGACCCTTGTAATAATAACACGCTACTTTATTATTTCTGGAATCTGCTCCATAAATGGCTCCAACTCAACGTTAGACTAATCCTTGTTGTCTTAGCGTCTGAACGAACACTTATTTTCAATTAGAGCTTCGGCAGCAATGATTGCAGTTGTCGGATACCCAAGTTCTATCCAAAGTATATATTAATTTATTAATCGATTATATACATCAAGACACTGCGGTATGGCTACGTGGTCTGAGGAGGCACAACGATACCCTACAATATACAAAAGACCTGCGTGAAGCGATTGCAAGAGTGCTGCAAAGAATTTTTTTTACAGGAAGTCGTGTTTTTAACTTCGGTGTTTTCCTAACCATAGATTATTAAACATGAGGATCGTGTTAGCAAGGTTACATCGACCCTACTATTAAACGACCGTAGAAATAAATAAATGATAAAGTATTGATTTGCTACTATTAGGAAACCACAACGCATTGAAAAAAACTAGTACAATTGGCACAAATAATTAGGGGTCAAGTAATGGTAAAAATATTTGCTGTTTTTGTACTAAAAAACCGGACATTACTTCGCCATATCCCTACTTGATAATCACGTTTGGAATAAAACGGGTCCAGTTACGCGATTTCAAATGCAAAATTATCTAATGACGAGCTAGTTTGATTTATTAAGAGATACTAACATCAAGTGTTTCGAACTTCAGTATGACGTCGAAGTTGAACTTGCACGGCGTACAGAAGTTGGTGTACGGGGTCCAGTGCATGTCGAGGGTCCGCTTGGCCCGCGCCTCGTCCAGCACGTAAGCCACGAACTCCTCAAAAACAGGATAGCGCTCCGTTGGCGTTGGCTTACCGTCCAAATGCTGGAAACATCCGATTAATTATAAGACTTTCACCCAAGAGCCGGCTAGTTCTTGACTCCTATGTCACCTGGTGGTAAGATGTAATCTTAAATGGTGAACGCACGGGTTTTAAAGTTGTTTTTGGAAATAAACCTCGTAAACATTGAGTAGCCAGGAAGCGAATGTTAAGATTGAGTAAGTGCCGCACTGCACAATACTCTTTCGTACAATAATACTGAGCATCCCAGGAGCGGTTCTGGGAATTACCTTCGTTATTCGGCTAACTCCTGCGAAAACATTTTAATGCCACACGTCGTAAGACGATATATTTTCGCCCTTTCAAGTCTATTACGTCCATCACTTTGGAGAAGTTATGTATTGAATGAACGAAGAACGATGTTACGTTTTAGGATCGTCTTGCGTATGTTGCAGTGAATCACATAAAACACGGCTAGGACGTTAGAGAAAGGCGGTAGAACAGAGGTCACTTATGCGTTATGCGACGCTTACGAAATCTGCCATGTGTTGATGCTGGCATATGTATGTGTAAATAGGCGAAGACAACATTTTTTTAACAAAAACTAAACTCATCTCAACTCATATCAACAAAACACATTCTTAATTATCTTTTATCTCCCATCTATATTAATATGAAACCACATAGGAATGCAAAATGATTTTTATAATTGGTTCATAAATGACGGAGGTCTGAGGGAACAAATCTACGAAAAAATAAAAGAACTGAGAACTTCTTCCTTTATTGAAGTCGGTAGAAAAACTGTTCAGTGCCTTTTTCCCCTCATTTTGTAAATCTTTTATATTGACGCGTTTATTATTCCTACGCAAATTTTCTTTATTTTCAAAGAATATCAATGATAATTATTGTCAATATTTCGAAAAGTTGGCCAACACTGTTAAGAAATAATAACACGAGAGCCAACTTTTCAATATACTTAACTCCTTAAAGAGACATCTTCATTCTTCTGTCATTATCCCACCTTTGTGGGGTCGGCACAACATGTGAATAATGTTATTAATACCATAAAATGTTTGTATCCATACCATTAAATAAAAAAATAATACCATTAAATTAATGAAATTAATACTTTTGACATGAACCCATGACCCTGGCGGCGAAGTCAATATAATAGCAATCGCGCCATCGAGTCATTGTCAGGCAGAGATGAGATGGGCATAATTTTTTTTGGTACAAGTCAATTATTTTATTAACGCTGTATTCATTTTATAATTGATTTTCAGGAATTCCCTTCGTATCTCCCGAGCCCAAGATCCACCAAGGAAATTAATATGGGACTAAATGGGAAGCACCAACTTTCAAATAAAAAAAGAATCATCAAAATCATCAAAATAAAAAAAATAATAAAAATACAGTCGAATTGAGAACCTCCTCCGTTTTTGAAGTCGCTTGATTAGGTAACAAAACCAACCGTGGAATAGTAATATAGTACACTGTCGAATCGTTAAGTGACTGATCTTATCAATAACACAACATAGGTAGTAAAATAATACTAATAGAATTTTTAGTTTGTTTTATAACTTTAAGGTTATAAGAGACATTATGCACTCATTATTCATTAGCATTGGCATGCTCAAAGAATGAGTGAAGTTTTTTTGACGTTGAATATATAAATATTCAACGTCAAAAAAAATGTTTTTGCTATTTTCTGATAACATTCTACAGCGAAGAATATACCATACCTTCCTATATTTCCTTATTATCCTGTGTCCCATTTTGTCATGAAAGGACTTCGGCCATGCGTGTACAATTTTATCATTGTACGCCGACGCAAGTCTCTCCAAAGGATGCCTCACTATCAGGAATGTTATCGAGTCCGGTTGAGCCTTTTTTATCATCTCAACCGTTGGCCTCGCATACTTCTTCCTCGCCAGCTCCAAAGGGACCTCTTTGGTCTTATCCAGAAAGGCGGCAGAATAGTTAGCCATTAGATTGAAATTGTACATCCAAGAAGTCGACGCCGCCTTGAAAATGTTGCACCTGAAATCAAAAACATCGAATGAATCTCTAATAGACGAATACCACAACTATGTGCTAAAACGAATATAATGTGTGTTTATTTTACCAATGCATAATTGAGCAATACGAGTCTTAACCTCAACCGCGATACTTGTTTGAATAGAATTATGAAATTTCCGAATTTGAATAACTTGTTATGTACTCGGACAGCTGTTATGTTATTCATATTTATTTATAGGTTTATTCATTCACGTTTTCCTTGAACTTATTATAGAACAGGATCCCGACATCACTACATAGTATAAAACAAGTCATCCCGCTGTCTATCTGTCCCTATGTATGCTTAGATCTTGAAAACTATGCAACGGGTCTTGATGATAGAGTGAATCAAGAGGAAGGTTTATATGTGTAATACATTGCACCCGTGCGAAGCCGGGGCGGGTCGTTAGTACATATGTAAGTTATTAATCCCTGATCCCTGTTATGAATCGATATCCCTGCCCATGGACATTTGCAACACCCATATGGTTTTACATGCGTTGCAACCTTTTAATAAAGTGGGCCCCGGTTACTTCACTAACGAAAAGCAGAAGTATAACAAACACACTTCACGCCGGTCGTTGTACTTCCCCAAGCCCATTCGTGCAATAGCGAGTGTTGGTTGGCCCTATCACTACTACAGACAAATTTCCAAAAACTATTAAAACAGTCTATAAAATTTCAGGTAAATCTAAGAAATTAAATATTTTCCCTGCTAGTACTTTAAAAGTCTGAAGGAGATATTAACATAGATTAACGTTATTTTCTAGTTCATGTGAACCAATTAGGTAAGTTAATTCCATAGCTCCCACATTATTTTCCTTTTATTTCGTCAACCAATATTTATTTATACGTAAACCATAAGCTATAATCAAATGTGTAAAAGTAATATTAAGAACATTGTAATAATAGAAATCACGAATTACACGTTATAATAATATTAGCATGAATAATAAACACCATATTCCAGCGTGGGTTTACACAAGTAGGTATTTAGGAACGGAAACTTACAGCGAAGAAACCCCAAATGGAAGGGTTTCGGTATATTTACAAAATGATTATGATTTGTGGTTAGGCCGTAAGTCCCAACGACCTCTGCCTCCTAGAACATCTATTGTAGTCATCTTCGAGCTAGATAGACTACAACAAACCTACGAAGTTGACGGTCATTGGTAGCTTCATGTGTGAGTCAGTTCAGGGCTTTCTTGATCGCCAACATGGCCCTCCCAATTGATTTTACGAGATGAGTCACAAAATACACTATAAGCAATAATTCTCGTGACATATTTATGTACACATGATTATTACGAGTTACAATAAGTATGCCAACAACTTTAATGTGATTAAATGTCAATATTTTACTTCCGTATATCGGGTCTTTCCAACCTGCCAAAAGTGTAATTAAGTTTTAAGTAGTGTATACGCAGTGTACATAATTAAAATGCGTGACTTTGCTGAAAGCAATAATATGTTTACGGTTCCTACCAAATGACGTGGTACTGTCGATTGATAAGATACTCCCAAGCGTAGGCTTTGTTACTCGAGCTGTCCAGGCCCAGTCTGGAGCATTCGCTCCTCATGTAATCCCGTCTAGCATCCATTCTGGCGCCGACCTCGAGGAACTTGTCACGTGGTAAAAGCTCTTCATGGGTGCCATTCTCGAACACATACTGGAACAAGAAACATTAGATGCATGTTATAACGATTTTCACACCAGGTGGTTTTGCGCATCAAGTTTCATTAATTTTAAGAATTTGGTTTATTTTATAAATTCCAAACACCAGCACTCATCTGTGCATACCAAGCATATTAAACGTTATTTTGTTATATAAACCCCCGAACGGTGATGAAATGATTAAAGTTTGAGACAGTTTATTTCAGTTTAATCATCATGTTTAACGGAGCATAATAGACGCTATTTTAGTCCCAATCAAAAATCAAAAAACTAAAATACATATGATTTTTTGATATTGGTGGACTGGTCATATAGAATATAAAATGCATATTCCACCGTTGAAATAATACACTGCGTCCGAAGAGACAATTCTCGTAACGGATGATTATTGGCGCATTCTCGACACGACTTTCGCTTTCGTTAATGAAAATAGTCGATGTTTGCGGTACGATGATCTCTGAGTCTCCATTTCCGTATATAACTTATATTTACTTCCTTTACGTGTAAGTGATAGAGAATTTACATTTATGTTTTGAATATAATAACTGTCCGGTTGCCCATTTACGACAAATGCCTCAATTTATGTAGTCTATAAAGCTGTGACGACACAGTGAATACACTGCACTTAAGTGCAGTGTATTCACTGTGTCGCCTTAACCCTGACAAGATTATTTCATAATATCGATTTGTTAACAGATGTCTCTTATAAGGAGAAATGCATCCGTGGTATCTTTGTATTAATACGTGATGCAAAAACTTTGTACCCCTTTTTACGAAAATTGCGCGGACGGAGGATTATAAAATTTCCCACGCTTGTAGTTTATATAGAAAAGAAGTGCAGCATGCTAATATTTTTTTTAATTATGAATAAAAATACATTAAATCAATAAAAAAAAAAAATTTGCCTACTACCATATATAAATAATTATGGTCGAATTTCGACCACTGGGCGACCATTAGTTTTATTAAATATGTCTAGAAAACGGGTTTGGTTCAATATCTCGATTCGCATAACGATTTGAAGGCCCAACTCCATATTCAAAAAGAAGATCGCATTTTTGCAATTAAAGATATATTAAATATATTTCCATGAAAAATAATACAAATTTTTTATCGATATCTTTTTTACGACCGCATGCAATGTTGCAATTAGGACAGAATTTACATATAGAACGTGTTTATAACTTTCGTATTGACCAAACATAGAGTAAAGAATATTTTCAACTTGAAAACGCGAATTAATTACTGGGAATGCTGTATATCACTTTTTTAACTGGACAACCATTCTTATATGTCGATATCAATGATTTAAACTTTTTTTTTTATGTTTCTGGAATGCGAGTGAATATTATGAAAATAAATGGGTTCATGTCTTATTATCCAATAGCCTTGTTATTAATGTTTTTGTCCCAGATCGTAGAATATTTTAAAGTGTTGTTAAATATATAAAAATCAGGAAAGGACTGATGCAAAGGGAACATGCAATTTATTTTGTGTTAGTCATTTCCACACTATCGTTAATTGCAACTAATACAACTTTTAGCAACGATAAAGCTCAGCCAAAAACTTAATGACCACTTAGTCACCACAAAATAATTTATTCGTTAATGAGCTTATGAGATAACGCCCAGCATTGTTACAGGCGAAATAAAAATAAGTACACGTCGGGTTTGGAGTTTCGAGGATTTTGGCTGTAAGCTAGGCTAGAGTATGTGGACGCGTAATTCGGAAGGCGCAGGGTCGAATCGTGGCAACGGCGAAAACTTTTGCAACAGTTTAGTCTACACATTTTTAAGTTTCAGCCGGAGTTTCATCTAGAAACACAGATAAAATAAAAGGAGAATGTTTGACAGATTTCTTTTATAACATGATCACAACACAGCTACGAAGCATTGCTTGTCAACTTATCAGTTTTTTTTTACCCCTGGTTTCTGAAACACTCTTTGGATTGATCATTAAAAAGATCATTCTGATCGATTCACAGAGTGTAACCATCCTTTTGGCAACTTAAATAACAAAGCGAGCCTTCGGCCATTGCTGCCCTGATTTAAATGTAATGTTATTACGGTTTTATATTAGGTATTAAAATAATGGTTTCACTTGAGTATTAGATTGTTAGTGAAAGCTTGATTTTTATTTTGGTCAATGAATCATGGCAACTTTGAAAGTTTTGAAGGCTGGAATTTACGTCTCTTTTCATTATCAATAGCTTTCCAAACATTGGCTTTTATTACATTTCGAAATTTTTATTCTTGAGACCTGAGCAAATCGTCAGTTGTTCTCACAAATTTATCATCCGAACAATTATTTTTCACTTTCTACAACAGCACACATAATTTCGAAACTTCCTTTACTTTCGCCGTACTTTCTCATGCGTTGGAATTCTCGCTGGCAATTTGTAATTAAACGTACATATATTCATTTAAACAATTCCACAATGAGTTCTTCTGAAATAAAAGTGTTTCATTGTTATTAAACGAGTATAGGTCATATATCAAGTAGATGACGTTGTAAAATTTAACTTTGAAAAGATTTCTTTCTTTCCTAGTAAGTACGTGTTTTTCGCGAAAATCGAAACAATCAAATAGAGTTTGCAAGCGAATTGCATTCAAGAGCTGAGAGCAGCTATAAATTGGATACGAGCGTACTTACGTCAGATCCTTTGCTACAAAACTATTCAGAGGGAAGAGGGTTTTTCTTGATTCCATTATAATACGTAGGAAATATGTAAGAACGTACATTAGATTACTATTTTAAATCGCATTCTTACCACGAACTGTTTATCGTTTTATTGTAATCTTTTGAGATGGTGTCTTCATAGCATAAAAAATGAAAACGTAATAATGTACAACCTTTTTTTACATTTTATTTTACATGCCTTGTGTAAATAAATAAGGTATCTGCGGCGTACAACCATTCGATAAACCCCCGGTCGAGGAAGGGGACTTAGATACGCCGGACCCACTGCCGGGGGTCCCGCCGGACAACACTACACCCACAGTTAGTGCAACAACAAACGCCTCCGAGCACGGCGAGACCAATACAACGCGTACACAAGGTACACCCGCGTTCCGGGGCGGTTCTCACCGCCCCCAGCCACCGATTAGCTAATTGCACAGTCGACGGCCATCGGGGTTTCGGTCTTAGATGACACACCATAGTTAAATGCACGCATGAGCACATGCGTGGCCCTACCCACAGCCCAAACCAGTGGGTTCTGGCTAGCCCACCGGTTCTGCGTCAGATGAAGCTTTAATAGTCTCGGGACTGAAAGCAAAAACATCAGTTTTTTTAAAAAAACCACCTTTCGGTATAACAAATTCAGCGCCATATTAGAAAAAGAAAAATATTTAAAACTTTTGTCCTAGCTTTAATACGAATTTCTGTTTTAAAAAAAAATACTACAGTATTTTTTGTAATAGAGTATTTTTTTCAATCCTGCCCTTTTGATTTATAAATAATATATCTTACAAACAACGAGGCTCTTAAATGTTTAATTACAAAATGTGTAAAATGTTATAAACACTTATTTTAATGCAACATAACAATCATTTAACGACTGAAAATATAATAAAATATGTTTAGGTGAAATATGCTTATTCGAACATCCTAATAATTATCTTACATCGGTATAAACAAAAATTAGCTTTTTTTTTTTTTAGGTTAGCTCTACAATAAAAATATGTTCCGCAGTATGCGACACGTTTATTGTCAATAGCTATAAGGTTTTTTTTAGATTGTTTTGATAAAAATATTATAAATGTAATCAAATTAATTACTTTTATATCGAAAATCTCGATTTTGTTTAAACAATTAAGTACTCAATACTATATGTTAATTTTCGATACAATGTTAGGTAAATTAAAAGCGAATATAATAAACATTACTGATTTTTAATACTCTTTATAGCTGCATATTGATACAAAAAAAAAAAAACATTTAGTTTTCCCTCAATTTTCCCTCCAGTTAATGGATATGTGTATACAACATTTTGTTTACATACCATGTGACGTTATTCTACGAAACGGCGGCGCGGCAGTTGCATGTCGCCAAATTAGAGCGAGTACAAAGTAAATGTGCTGAACTCATGAAAGGCAATTTCATCAAACGCATCGCTTGCACGAAAGGGCATTACACGTTCCCATTGTTTATCATCGGGGGATTGGTACGTTTTTGAAGTTATGCAAGTCTTTTGGCGCGTTTAGAGAAAATTATGAGAGTAAAATTTTTACGATGCGCGTGCACACTCCAAAAGCGACATGATGAAGTTGCGAAGCGACCAACTGCACAGTATTACCATGGCAAACAATTACAACTTTTTGGCATTTACCAAGTTAGTTTATAATTCCAAGTTATTTAATTAAACCGGTAGTAATTGCATTTAATGACTTTCACAAACAAATAGGTACTGGTACAGGGGATAAAAATGTTAGTTATTTTTCTTTTGTTACGCTAAAGTAGTATAACTTCTTACTTGCGTACGTACCTATTTTTTCCTTTATAAAATATCGCCCTTACTTTAGGACAACAGTGTCCTGTGTTGTAAGGACGTTTCACAAACATAAAATTCACGCGGACAAACACCCAGATGCGAAACAACTATCTGTGGGTCATACAATTAGTTGTCCCGTGTGGGAAACGAACCCACGACCCCCGACGCCGAAGCTAACAAGGTCCTCGGCAACTGCGATACATATTTTTTAACAACAATAACATTGGTTAATATATGTGGTATAATGGACATTATAATATTTAATGAATAAAACCCAAAGCTTTTTTTATATAAACAGGCTGAACTTTTTTCGTGCACATTTGACTGTTTTTAATTTATTCAAACAATATCGGCTATTTTCTACTACATTTTAAGTTTTGATAGTTTATTTAGCAATAGTCATTACAAAATTTTTTTATAAAAAAAAGACCTTTTAGATCTGTAGTTTACATCAAATATAAATTGTAATTAGTACGTTATCAATGATAACTTATAAAACATACATATATAGCGCAAAAATATGTTTTTTTTTCTTAACGCTTTAAATGGATAATAATAATAATATTCTGTTAAAATTCTAAATTCTGTTGAAATTTATCACGATTAATATTTAAGATTGAAAAGTATTACATGGACAAAGCACCAAGCGGGTATGAAAGTGAATTTATACTTGACTCGTAAATAATTCAGTATCATAGTATCGACCGATCGAATCGCCTGAATAGTCTCAATTAACTTGATGCCAGCGCATCGATTTAACTTAAATAGCTTTTTAATGACGCCATCCATTTCATTTGTCTTGAAGCAAACTCTAATGCTCATGTCTCTTAAAGTAACTAGTTAATAGATAGAATGTAATGAAAAAGAATATTGCAGTCGTTATCTACTAAAGGACAAATGGATTCATTAGAATACTTTGTATTTATATCCTTGTAGGTCTATATATTTCGTGATATATTTTTTATATTTTAATTATAGAGAAATTATAGAGTTCAAGACATTTTTTCATCGATAACTGTGAGAAAACTCGTGCTGAGAATTGTACCAAATATTGAGAGTTATGTGGCATAATCTGTCATCCTTTGAACAACGTATCTTGTATCATAATAAATACATAAATAAACATTTCTTGTAAGGTTGCACGGGCGTGAACTATTTAATGTAGATGGTTGACAATTTTTCATAAAATTTATTGCGTTAAAATTGCTTATGCTGTTAAGACTGTACGCTAACATAAAAAATACAGCGAGTACTTTGTTATAAAATTTACATCAGGGTGGGAGTGGTATCAGAGGCGACTGAAGTAAGCAAATGGCTTGTCTCATGTTAGAGACTGTATTTCTAGCATCAGGTGACGATGAGTTTGCTTATTTGTTCGGAAACAAATCTAGATACACGTGCAAGATAACTTTTGCCTGGTCACATCAACATGATACGTTATAGTTCTTGTAATAATATAATTAATTATTCTTTAAGTAAATAATACTAAACATACCAATATACAAATTTATAACATTTTAGTATTGTTTACTTATGAGAGAAAGAATGAGATTGCTATAACCACAAACAAGTGTGATTTCAAAAGCAACATAAAATAAAATTTGTTTTATGAGATGAAGTTTACATAAATAATATTATTATTTTATAACTAGCGGACCCACAGACTTTGTCCTGTATACACGACTTAAATCCAACAACAACTTATAAACAAAAGTTAGTAAAAAAAAAACCATTGCAGTGGACCGAATTGTGAGTTCAGTGACATACACAAGTACAGAAGAATTATATATATAAAGATATATTCCGTATGAGAAAGCTCAGTCACAACATACAATAAGAATATCAGCAGTAGAACTAACGTAACAAATATAAATCAAAATTTTTATAGTGCTAATCTACTTAAGGTTAAACATTAAATTTTATAGAAAAAAAAAGCAATGTAGATAAAAGACGTTGACATTTCGTCGGTGTGGCAATCAGACGTTTAGCTTAGTGGCTAAAGCATCAGGCCGCGAATCCCGAAGACTTGTTTTCGATTCTGACTGCTGCGAGAAACTTTTCGTACTTTTTCTACAAATTTTAAGGTAACAGATAAACCTCAGAAGACTAGTAAGCTGAAGTGGCAATGGGCCGGCCATATAGCTCTTAGACAAACTAAAAAATAATAATACGAGTAACTGATGGGGAAGAAAGTTTCTTGAGTGACAGTATCGTATGTAACCTATGCAAATGTGCGGGAACTTGATTGATGTCGCTTTACTTACGACAATATTTCGTCTTGACATCTAAGTAACAGTAAGTATTTTACATTTTACTCTCTAATCTTTGCTGAAAGTGAATAGTAAATACATAGTTTTAATTAAAATATAATAAAGTAATATGAATAATAAACAAAGCAAAAACTAAACGTAATTCTTCTATATAAACAAGAGGATTCACTCTGTGGATATTAATATAATACAAATCGAATAATATAATACCTATGAAATACGTAGGACACTAAAGATGCTTTCGAATTCTGACAATAGACTACGTTGGAACTAGTAACAAAACTAACCAAATATAAATTTAAACAAATATTTATTTACATTACATTATTTAGATAAATGTTACAAATAATTTACAAGGGATCACTATTACATTTTCTGTTATTTTAATTTTTTACGATTTATAGGTACTTTTAATACTCCTTATTATGACTGGAAGGGTTATTTTAAGCCCACCTTTTATAAGATATTATGAAAGGCGGGAACAATAAATTTTTAAATAAAATATCTACAGCTGTCATACATTTCCACCCAATAATTAGTTGAGCGTTTGCATCAGTAAACAGGTCCACAATTAGCTTTATCGTATTTTTAATTGCCTCTAATTAAAATTAGAATTCATTGTGGAACTTGGAATTTCAATTATTATAGTACAAGTTAAACGCTCGCTACTCAAAATCTATTATAAAACTATTCATATTAAATAAAGAAAACGTTAAACGTAACGTTTTTACGTAAAAAAACGCATAAAATGAAAATATCCGAATGTTAAGTTCAATTATTTTTTTGGATTTTTACGTAAAATTTAAAATTGTGACTAGTTTGAAATTAGTTTTAACAGAAAGTTAATTGGTATAAAAATTATTAACTCCATATTAGTTCTGCGAACAACGGATTCGAACCCCTGCACATGTGTACTACCACCGTTTCATGAATCACGAGTAACAAAACATAAGAAATAAACGGTTCAGAAAGTCAGCGGTCAACTCAGTTACAGATATTGTATACTTACTTATTACACATCGAAAGGAATTTTCTCCTAACCTTAACAGCATTTGATAAAAAACAAAGGAATAATAAACGAAAAGTTAATTTATTAATTAGCGCGTTAAGGAACTTCGTTCCAAACGCCTTTACTTGCGAATGGTTTTCTCAACTTTTTTCACTCACGCATTAGAGTAATAACCTCTAACTAATGCAGAAATAGAATCAAAATTCCTTTTTTGCACCCCTCTTCCATAAAAAAATGGCAACTTTTTTGTGGCAACTTTTTTTACGCGAACTATGGCGAAGTTTAAGTTCAAAAGCTGCTCTTAGTGCTAATTCATTGTCCTAATAACCTATTTGCTGGCTAGTGGGTCCTAAATAAAGACGAAGGCCGCGTATCAATCATAGCCCTGACATGGCGATTTGCAGTACAATTGTATTATTAGCATCAAACAGATAACGCGCCTTTCATCCACGGCATTGAGAGCAATGGAGTGATGAATGTTCTGGTAATATTGAAACACTTTCGGGTGCGGCATCATGTGAATACAATGAATATCGTCTACTTTTCGCCTACTGTCGTGTACTGTACTTTCGATTTTGCGCAGACTATATTCATATACGTACTCGTTTATACAAAGTTGTAAAATTCAATAAAACCGTCAAGCGCAGTTCGAATCCCACAGGTACAAAAATTTTTCAATAATTTATCTACGAATAATCAGCACAAGTTTCATATTGAGTGCAGACTAGCAATAAAAATAAAATCGATCAAACTTTCTTTTGCTTTTAACCTGCAAATAGAGTAAAATATTGTTGTCAGCAAACGTTCAACTATTTTAAATAAAAAAAGTACTATCTTATGGATTAATGTTGCCTTAAAACAGCGATAAAGGTCAACATAGTCTTCGGCAAGTGAAAATATAAAAATGTCGTGATAACAATTTCTTTTAAGTCGGTGCGTATAGATCCGTGCCTATCATTTTACTCTTAAATTTCAGGTTTGAGGTGGAAAACAAAAGGTCACGTAATATTTCACTGACGAAAAACTATAATGGACTCTCATTCGATTCGATACTTCAATGATAAATAAGTTCACAATAAGCCAATAAAAAAGAGAATTTGTTATAGGAAAAATTTGACATTTCCAAATGTTAACTTGGTACTCTGTACAATTTACAGTTATTATAATAATTTAACACCAGTTATATGCCTATGTTAAATTATAATTTTATTTTCTTACTTTTGTTTTTGATAAATGTATTGGTTTTTTTGGACTCGGGACTGTATTCCCCAATTTTTTAGTCATCACTTTGACATCACATCATTTTGAAAATCAGCGTTGCAGTGACGTCCTTTTTGGCATGAACCGCGACGTACTATAATGAAAAGGGAAAATATGCATATTGGAGTTTCATGTTCGTTTTTTTTAATTGTCTAATTGTTATTTAATTGTTTAATTGTCTAATTTTTATTTTTTTAAATTAGGCGTTTTAATGTTTGTAACGAAAGTTAATATCAGAGACGAATTTGACATAACATTACAAAAGTGTTTATAAAATACTCAATACTCGTTTACAGTAATTTTTTTTAAAATGAAATAAGTATCAATATAGTGAAAGGGGTCTCTTCGAATACGCATATAAGATTATAAACCGCCGATGGTTCCCGTTATAACTGTGAAATACATTTTATTATTACTGGATTGTCAGCGTTATTTCGGTGCGGTTTATAACAAGGAGTTTCGTTTGGGTTTCTTTCCAGTAATACTTATGCTATGCATCATGTTCTTCGTTTCTTAAAAGAGACTAAATGATAAGAACATTACAAAATATTACAGTTTTTTCTTAGTGGATAGTTGCAAATGTTTTACAAACATAACAGTTTTATGCACTAGAGCGATAATCTTAAACTATTAAGGTCGCCCCGCCGAACAAAGCGAATATGTTGGAATAGACTTCGTGACACTAATCTACAAACACAATAGGAGTCCACATCGGCAACATCAACATCTATGAAGCGCACTTGATACCTGATGTAAATCTTTTTTTATTATACCTACACGTGGAGGTTTTATTTTCCAAGCACATTTAAGATATATATCTGATATCTTAAGACTTATATAGTCAAGTTGGCTTTACCTTGTAGGACCTGAACTTGGCATTTAACGGAATGTCTGTAGTGGCCAGTGCCATTATGTAAGGCGATGTTTTTTTAAAATTTTATGGAGGCAATTATTAATTCACAATCAGATTACAAGACTTGACTCCCCAGGCTCTTTTTTATTATACTTACTTAATGGACAAAAATAACCATTCTTGTGTTCATTTAAGTTTAATTTCATCTCTTCTTTGTATCGTGTGAATAAAGATTTGATTGAAGATTGAAAATTCGCATAATTGTAACTTTTAGGTGCATATATTATTTTACATTCCACGATTTTTATGAAAACGTATTGGTGTATTTATATCAATACGTTTTATTTAATATCTACATTTAAATATTTTGCGTATTAACATATAGAATATAGATACTGTTAATGATTACTTGATTTGTTTTTATTTTTCGCCTACCCATGTGAACAGAGTCAAACAATTTTTATTATATCAAAATTTGGCAAGCGAGCAGGCGGTTCACTAGATGTTAAGTGATTACGGCCGCCCATGGTCATCTACACTTGAAGGTATGCGATGTGTTGCCAATTTTAACAAAAGAGGATCCTGGTTATTGGTTACATCACTCACCAGATAAAACGCGAAAATGTAATGCTTCAACTTCACGCCGATATTCGTCGATACCTTAGTACTTCCTGAACGAACCTGTAGGTCGCGTGGAACACCGCAGTATAAAAATATGTTGCATCAACTGCGTCACAAATGCGATTTTCCAATCGATATTCCCTATCAAATGGTGTTGTGTTAGTGACGTAGGAGACCGGAAATGCGACCGAGTGGACTTCCGAGGCGCAGGCTGCGAACTAGGCACTGACATCCGGTCTATTGTCGGCACTATTTGTGCACTGGTCGGCTCTGGTAAATTAAACTCTAGGGAACAGTGTACTGAATAGATACGATGCCATCGGTTCTGTGATAATAATGTGGAGGTAAAAGGAGTTATGTACATTTATTGACTCAATCATGAATGTCGTCGAGTTATAAACAAGCTATAATATTGTTGTTTGCTTTTGACTATTTGTTTTTGTTTTATTATTCTAGTTTCGCGTGTGGCCAAGAAGTTGTTTCGTTCCTACCTACCGATAGACTGTAGGTGTTGTAGTTGGACTAATGTTAACGACATTTCCCTGTCAATAATCGATCGGAAACCTGATATTACCTTGCCCGCAGAAATAACAAAGTTTAACGTGGTCCCTAGGTCTGAATAATTCTACAACTATAAAGTAAAGAAACAATTCCTTTATAAAGGAAAAGGTTAAAGAGGACGGATGCCAACGACATGAAGATGTTCAGCGCGAAGAAGCTGAAAAAAAGATTTTTTTCATCCACATAACAAACATAGCCGTGATAGCTCAGTGTCCGGGCGCTCGCCTTTAATTCAATATACTCGACCAACCTGAGTTGGATCAACTTGAAATGAAATAGTTGGTTTCAAGAGCTGAATTATCACATGCTCAGCGGTGAAGGGAAACATCGTGAGGAAACCTGCATATTTTCGAAATAATAATTAAAAAAAATCGAAGATATGTGAAGTCCGCCAATCCGCGGTGGTGGACTATGCCCTGATACCCTCTGTACAGAGGCCTTTGCCTAGCAGTGGGACGTGTATAGGCTGGTACTTTACTTTTTTACATAACAAAAGTGAAGTTTACGGGTTTAACAATGTCTGTGATCCTATCCATGGTTGCAGTCCTGCGATCGAAATGCCAGATTTTTGTCAGGTGTACGGGACCGATAAGTTCACACGACGGTGCATTGGCTTTGTAAATAGTCTACACTATCAGCTTTACCGAAGCTTCGAGAACAGAGGCATTGATTTGCGGGGTATATATAGGACCAAAGATATATTTATTCCCTGATGTTTTATGGCTCGACGTTCGAGAGAGGTGTCCTCACGTTGTTATGATGATATATCTTTTCCTCCGGTTAGTTGTCGGGTTCAATAAAAAAAAAAATTCGTGGAAGGTGACTGTAACCCGATACCTTTTTGAAGTCTTTAGAGATTTTTTGGCGCAGGCAAATTATTAATCGACTTTCGGAGGTTATTATCACCTCGGGATTATCATCAATATCCTGACGGTCCATGGTTTTAGTAATCTCGTCTATTTCTAGCAGAAGCAAACAAAAGTATGTCATCCCAGTGAATGATTTGATTAATAAAAGGCCTGTCAATTTTTTTTATTGATGTTTGTGGTTTCAGTCCGTATACTATATAAAGTTTCATTCGGCGCAGACATTGTGGAAAGGCTAAGTTACGACGAGCTTGACAGACTCTACCTAAGTAGTGTCATGCTAAGCAGTGTCACGCATGTGGACATGCGTGTGTTATCAAAGAGTTATTGTCGGTTACGGACCATCGAGGTCCTGGTATGCGGGTCCTAGCATTCGCATTCTCTGTTACTGTCACATTACAAAATTTTGCGCTTCCATGTGACAGCAATTAGATTTATGACCGTTGCTTGCTCGTATGGAAATACTAGCAAAATTATTACATTTCGATATTATTTGCAATCATTTATGTCACTTACACTAATTCACGGTCTCAATAGCTTTGTCATATAGACGTTTCCATTACCGGCCCATGTTTGTTTCAAGTTAACAATAAACCCAAATTGATGCGTGACTTTAACGGCGTAAAGAACGAACCCGATTATACGTCAATCAAGTGGGTACGTGTCCACCAATTTTAATCAAGCTTTTCGCGCCAAGCGGCCATTCTCTCCCCATTGCAAATAGGATTGTGCGGTTCTCCTTTAATTTCTCAATTTCAGTATATTGGGCGCTTTTATATTAACTCTCCGCTGTCATCTCATTGACAATTGAGATAACAGTGTTTATTGTACATTCTGACAAATTAATTACATTATTGATAAGGAAATAGTGAGTTCACCGTACACTGCTTCGTTTGTTCAAATAAAAGATAAAGATATCTAGTAATTTATTATTTCAGACTAACTTTTGGTAAGTTCATTAGAAAAATTCTTTAAGGTTTAATTGTTTAATAATTTTCTTCGAGAAATTCGATCGTAGTGCAAATTTTTCTAAGAAAATTATTACTTTTTAATTATTAGTAAGTATTTTTATCATATATACTTTTGTTTCAACATCTGTTAAGTAAAATATAAGTAAAATAAGTACATTTATAAAACTTTCTTACAACATTGACTAGAAGTGTTTTATATTTGTCCTTTAAAAGTTTCTTTACATAATGAAATGATTGCAATAAAATGCGATAAGAGGCTAAAATGCATAAATGGCGACGTTAATGCCTAATTTATCAAACAACCGTCGTAAAAGGTGGATTTTTAACGTTTCCATCTGACACCGAAAGAACATATCCATTACGACACCTGTGGTCATTAAACTAATCACTATTACCCTTTGAAGGATTTTTATATCCCCGCTGTTATCTGTTTTATGAGAGCGGAAATATAATCTTGCTGTATGTTTACGTAGGCGATTTATGTTTGGTGAAAATTTTTGGGTAGTAAGTCTTCTTTTTACTTTATGGCGGTTTGTAGGTATTCACCAGTGTGAACGTCAATCTAGGAGAGCAGTAAGTCGCTGACGCGCAACGCGCTATTTCAAAATATGGTGAAATTAATGATAAAAAACAACAGTCAAGCGCGAGTCGGATTTGCGCACAAAAGGTTCCGTACCATAATCTATAAAAACTGCAAAAAATAATCATGTCTGTTGTATAGGAGCCATCCTTAAATATTTTATTTTTTGTTTTTTAGTATTTGTTGTTATAACGGCAATAGAAATCTATGAAAATTTGAAGTGATACAGCCTGGTGGCAGACGGACAGACAGACAGCGGAGTCTTAGTAATAGGGTCCCGTTTTATCCTTTGGGTACGAAACCCTAAAAAGTCGAAGTATAACATCATGAAATAAACCATATTTTGCTGGATTTGTGGAAATTTGTAAGATGTCTGTTATCAGCCTGTAAAAGTATTACTGAAGTATAAAAATTTAATCGATAGGTCGAATCATCCGTTCCCTTATAACTTCTCAAACTTTCAAATCCACCTTTATGTTTCCTGTATAATAATTGAAAATTGTGGTAAACAAATTCCTAAATATTATGCTATCATCAATATAATCATTAAAATTGTAGTTAAATATAATGTAGTGTTATGACAGCGGCATATAGATGCATGGCAACCATCATAATTATATCTATCCAATTTATACTTAATTTATTTAGACATAAAAAATATATTGAATAAAAACATGGCCTTCGTCAATCTGTGATAATGTCACACTTTGTTTGTGTATTTCTCTTAAAAATCGGGTCATAAGTTTAAAAAAATCAAAACCTGTTTTTAACCGACTTTAAAAAAAGAGTTCTCTCAATTCGACCGTATATTTTTATTTTTTTATGTGTGTTCGCTGATAACTTCTTGGTTTATGAACCGATATCGATGATTCTTTTTTTTGTTGGAAAGGTGATATCCCAAGGGTACCATGATGAGGAAACCCGGACCTGATGATGGCGTCCCAGAGAAATCGGGGGCAATCCTCTAATGTTATAGACATTAACAATGTTTTTTAGTTTCCGGTTTGAAGTCGTTCTTTTGTTAAAAGTTATAGTAATAGTTATTGTAATATATGCACGATAGATAATCATTTATAAACGGGAGCTTACGAGTATATTAGTCTTAATGACTTATGTAGATTGATAAAATCGTTAAAAATGTGCAACGTTTTTTATTCGTGGAGCAACTTTATTTGCCTTCGTGTGAAAACATTCTGCTCTATCTTAATCGCTAATTAACCGGCCTAATTCTCAGGAGAATTTCGTAACGTATCATCAACCAACATGATCTCACGCAATGTTATCTACTAAAGATACAGTATAATAGCGAACTAGTTCATTTTTATACTGTTATACAAGGAATTGCCTCAGTGAATGGAGGTACTAAGGTAAACACCCGCTTCGCTAGTTGTGGGTTCTAATCCCAGCAGTACAAGTACTAGTATGACGTGATACTTAATATGTATTAGTGAAATGCTGCTATATCACAGGATTAACTGCAATGTATAATCCTACATAAACAATTATTCGTTCGGGCTCGTTGCCCCTTTATCTTAATGATAAGAGCCAGAATAATGGCTCAAAACAGAACCACCATTTTTACGTCCTTTTATGTATGGCTTTCGAAAATGTCGAAAATGAAATCTGTAATGACTGCCTTAATTTTCCGGTCATTAATTGACCAGAAAATTAAGGCAATCAATTTTATATATTATAATAAAACAATTTAATTCGACATTTCAATAAGATCAAAGAAAAAATATAAGAGATTTATCGGAGGTTTTTAAATCTGCCAAATATCCGTTGGATTTGGTAAGATTTGAAATGTATATTATGAGATATGAATAAACTAATAAGTGAAGAATTTAAAGTACAAAAATTTTTTTACATCCACCTCAGTACACCAAACAATTTATTGGGAAAGTCTCGGCATTCGGCAATTTCAATACAATGTACTTACTATATTTTCATGTCATAAGGTTGTTGTCTTAAGATCTCTTTTATGTTGTGCGATACCTGCGATATTTTACTTATGTTTTTAATATTGTATTACTGTGGTGTACCGGCCGTGTAATACAATCTAGATTAAATTTTCCCACGTCATTAGATCTTTCGTGGGTTCTATTACTGACTGTAAATAGTACCAGGTTACCAGCCGGCGTTATAACGTGTCGAATCCTTAAAATTATTTGAAATATAAATTAAATTATAAAAACATATTCTGCTTGCAAAAAAACTCGTGAACGGTTTTGCGAAAATTTATAAATAATAATTCAACACAAAATTTTATAATCTCTACTTCAAATTGATATTGAATAATCTTATTTTACGTAATTAAGCAGTGAATTAAATATAAATTAATTTATAAAAAAACTAAGTTTGTCCTGCTTACAAATTATTAGTAAGTTTGCGGTCAGGGAGACCGCAAACTTAATATCTATCAGTCATGTTAACTATAAATAAACTCTTTTAAAGCATTGCTTTTTATCTTAAGGCTGTCGTCATTATAGGTATAGGACTTTCTTGATAATATTGTCTACATAAGCTCCCAGTTATTGAATTTTACACTTTTATCACGGACATCGCATTATAAATACCGTTCCAGTTCAAATATTTAATCGGTGTTGGAATATCGTACATGTGGTCAGGCAAATAGTAGTATGTATACCGTATTGGCGCACTGCGGTAACTAAAGGCTTCACCGAACTGGCGAGCTGTTAATTGCTATTAAAATACAGTTTTATAGAGAATATTTCATACAATTTATTTATTTATTAAAAGAAATTGTGATTCACGATCTACCGAAATAATTTTTCATATTTCGTGGGTTCGATTACCACACGGGACAACTATTTGTGTGACCCATAGATAGTTGTTTCGCATCTCGGTGCTTGTCCGCGTGAAATTTATGTTTGTAAAACGTCATTACAACACAGGATAATATTATCCTGAAGTAATGGCAATGTTGTCTTTCTGTCTGAATGTAACACCTTCAGCCTATTTTACGCAAACGTAGTCGCGAGCAGCAGCTAGTAGACTAATAATGAAGATGTAGGTACTGGAGTCATTTTCATTTTTATAATTATTTTTGTATGAAGAATTGTTGAAGATTTTAATATCGCGTAGGTATGTTTACGCTAATAAATATTTCATTAATATTGTTATGAACACACAAAGGAACTAACGCCATCTAGCGTCAACTATCAAAACCACTAAAGAACAAAGACGACATAAAACCCCCTATTCAACACTAGATGGCGTTAGAGGAACTGCTGTCTCGAAAACTGGGTACATTCGCGAACTTTCCGGAATCACGAACATGTTCGTGCGTGTCGGGTACGTTCCAGGAATGATCTTTCTGGATTAGTCCGGAACCGGTCTCGGCCCATAT
This sequence comes from Iphiclides podalirius, assembly GCA_933534255.1. NCBI lineage: Eukaryota > Metazoa > Arthropoda > Insecta > Lepidoptera > Papilionidae > Iphiclides > Iphiclides podalirius. Next base: position 6,933,330 of record OW152826.1, on the reverse strand, counting down.
AAAAAGCCGCAGGGAGGCAAGCGATGACAGTTCAGTTTGAGCTACCTTCGAGGCGACTTCGGAGCGAAAACTAGTGATCAAGAGCGATACCAGTGAAACCTACGACTTGGCTACAAAACAGGACACCGTTAGTGCTTAGTGTTTGGACCTAGTGCTTTGTGTTGGACCTAGTGCTATTGAATAAAGTCTTCAAAAGAGTCAGCAGGTCTTTCTCTCCAAATCCTTCGAACCCCTAACACGTAACAATATTTTGTATTAATATTATGATTAAGTAACGCTATGTTACGAGGAGGTTTTTGAGCGTAGAGTTACAAACATTAGCAACAAATTTCATGGAAAGTTATATTTAGATAGAACAGTTTTGATGGTAATGTAAAATGATAAAAATAGCCTATATTACTTTTATTTAAATCTTTACAAATGTTTGTCTACCCCTTTTCTAATCCATCTTTTTTTTCATTCATTCATTTTCAATCACAATCGATCTCCATTACTACGTTGTTGCTTCGAAGTGTGTTGTGCTATCCCGTTAATTATCCGTATCTAAGCAAGAACGCAAGCGTAACCCACTGGCAAGTTGACACATTCTATATATTTAAGTGGCCAACCACGATTTTATTTTCGCTGTTTCTTCTCGTGAATGAAAACTTCAGTTGAGTATCAATTGTATACGATAAATTATACATCTATATTGCATACAAATCAGCATTTGTATATGTATAACATTTCCCGATGTTTGTTGATGTCAACCATAGTATGATATAGATGGTAATTAATCACGAAAAGCATTACATACGTCGCTACTGAAAAAGTTGCACATCGCCGTCAATGCTGTCAAGACAACAATAACGGTTGCATAAGCATAAAAAAGCAGCTTTGAATAACTGCGGGCGATAGTTACGGCAGAGCGATTGCGAACCGATAGCGCGGAAGGAATCGCGTCGCAGTGTCAAGGCGAGCCGTTACTCATCGGTGCCCTGCAATGAGGCGAGCCAACGGCATGGACTTACGCTCCGGTCGACCGTTTTTGTCGAGTCACACGACCCAGCGGCCTGGCGCGACCGCCGTTTCTCGCGTCGTAAAAAATTGGCGGCAAAAAGATCTCACGGTCTTCGAAAATACGATTTACCAATATTTCAATTTTGTTGCATATTGTTTATGGGGAAAAAGTCTTTTATTGTGTATTTTTCCCTAGATAAGATCCAGTTTCTGGTCTAGTAAAACATGTAAGCTATTGAATTAAGTTTAGCAACCCGATAAATAAAATAGTAAATTAAATCCTCCTTGTATTTAAGGTTGTAAACGAGATTTAGTTTAAATTAACTATGGTTATTCATATTTAAGAAAACAACGATGCATATGACACTGAGCACATGAATATGAATGTTGGAATGTCTGCTGTAAAAAGTTGGTAATGGAAATGCTTTTTAAGGTAATGTTTATTAACATTAAACGGCAATTTATTATACCGTACGGCCTAGCTTTGCTCATGTTATGTCACATACCGCACGGACATGCCGTATGTAACGATTCACATGATACAACGGTATTCGAGATGGGAGAACGTTTATGTTTGATCATGGCTTTTCATGCAAGCCCTGCAATGAAACACTGAAGTTCAATAGTTCGATATTAATCCATTTTGTAATAAGTTAACCCCGGAGTTGAACGTTACGTGACCTAGTTCTCCAAATTTCTTGACTGGGTTCACGCATTTCTCTAGAAAGCTACGGATTGTTTGCGGTTTAGATTTTGAACGAACTTCCATAGTAATTTGCCTTGTTTCTACGATTGGAATGTTCCAGTTGATTGAAGTTGTTTCTGTAACAGGAAGCCATTGAACTTGATACGAACGAAAAATACTGTAGTATACTAATAGTATACTTCTGCTGAGTTTCGTAACCTGGGCGCACTTTATTAAATCCCAGTTCCTATATTCAATGAACGGCCTTTAGTTACATTGTCATTATGAAGGTGTTACAACGTGTCGTTATGAAAATTTCGAAATTATGTAACTAACGGCCGTTCCTTGTATATAGGAACCGGGCATAAAAGGTAGCAACGCATTTGCAATCCTACGAGTCTTGCAAATGTCGATGGGTAAACATTTATATTCGAAAGTCAAATTATTCAATATAGAAACATTACTCTGCTAACTTTTTTTCCAAACCGGTAGCAGCAACTCAAAAAAAGAAACTCAGCTGGACATTTTTTTTTCTTTTTTAACATTTATTGACAAATAACATGTTTACAATATATTAAAGTGCATTTGAAAGAGCCTGGAGCCGAACAATTGATATATTTCTAGAGTGACTTATCATTTCAATCACGCCGCCTTCTCACAACATGATTCAGATTTTGTGCCGACCCCACAAAAGGTGGGATAATGGCAGAAGAATCAAAGTTTTTATTCCTAAGGAGGGTTGACGTCAAGCGGACTCCCGGTAGTAAAACACCTAGCCAAACACGCACACATGAAACATGATTCACATGTTGTGACCGAACCTAGGTGGGATAAGGGCAGAAGAATTAGGAAACAGAGACAGCCGGCTCTTGTACTTTACCAAAATTTTTATGTATCTAATAATAGATAATAATCAAATTAGTGACTTTTTTACACTATTATTTATTACACTTGGGTGCTTACACATGTAGTCAGAAGACATGGGAGAATGATAAGTACAATGCAATAGACCGTAAAAAAACACTTTAAAAATAATGATCTATCTCTAGGCAAAGTAACTTATTAAAAAATCATAGGTACCTATAATAATCGCAAAGTGGACTACTCCGCTTTTTGCGCGTCATCTAATCGGACGTGTGAAACGTACCTTAAGGCGCTTCTGAAATAGCTTTATGGCTTTTAATGCATTCATTCGAGATCATATTTTTTTACCGCGAGATTTGAACAGCCACTGTACGGTTTCTCCCAGGGTATTGTTCCCATTTTGTTTCTAACCCAAGGACCGTTACGTCGCCGACCTAAGGTAGAGGCCTGCATACAAATTTCGTAGTTTTGAAAGCGGCATATGGGATTTATGCTTCACCATGCGCCATTTGCATACTACAATTAGTGTTTGAATTTGAACAGTAATCGACTGTCGAAGTTGCGATTCGTCTTTTTCGTTCATCCATATTTTTATTAGTTAAGTGTTACAGATATTTATATTTAGGTCTCTCTAAAATACTATTGTCCCTAATATCGCGCGTAGTAAATACTAAAATAGGTTATAATTTGTTTTAATTATGATAACGAGCAATGTACGCATCACTAGCAATGTAGGTGTTTATGGTAAAATATTTAACCCACTCTAGATTAAAATTACACTATTTACTGTGAAATTTATTAATGTTTTATTAACACGAACATTCGCGTGCCATCACGTTCCCTTTACACCGTACGAATATCGGAGAAAGCTTCGTTATTCATTTAAAACCCAATTTCCCCGGTGAGTTCACATGGAGAAGTAAAATAATGTGGAAGAAGTAAAAAATCTGGTAACAATATAAACATCTTACTAAACACGGGGACATCACAATCTGTCCGTACAAAAAATGGAAATTTACACATAAGGAAAGATGTTATGAAATTTAGTATCTGTTACGTGTTAGTTAATAGAAAGTGCGTGGCGTAGGATTGTAGGCGGTTTATTACTGATTCGAATATTTTGATGAAACAATATGCGTTCTTTATGTTTATGGATGGTCGATGCGATGAAAATTTTGCCGTAAAGAGATATCGGAAGAGATCGGCATCACGAATGAAAAATCCGCCTCAAAATCTAACACAAAAAGCTACGTTATCTGAATTTAACGATTACAGATCTCTCTTGTGCATAGGTATTTGAAAAGGTTGGGGATTTCTTTTTCTTTGAAAAAATTAAAGTTATTACAAATTATTTGTTTAACAATCAAGATATTAGTTTAACTATCACGTACTACATGCATTTATCACTTTCTGTAACTTTGTACACATATTCTATCCTTCAATTGATCATAAATAAATTTAATAAAGCTTAGAAAAATTTTTATTGTCAATTTTACTCTAATTATAAAAATATATTATTTTAATTTAATTAGTAAAAGTATATTATACAAGAAGAAAAAGTGCAAACATTTTTTTTTTCTAATAATGTCTTGTAACGACTGTATCACAAGATACGTCTGCTACAAAAATGACTTTTTAATTAAGGCAATCCATAATTATGCCACTTTCGGATCATACTTTGGTTATTTACTAATCAACTCTCAGTACAACAAAAAAAAGCGTATCAAAAAGCTCAAAGAGCCTTCGGCAAGAAACGGTGCAAATTACTGTGTTATTTGGCAGAACAACAATTCAAACCAATTGAAAGCCGTATTAATACGCACATCGAAAGCAAGACTGTATCGGTTAGCCTGAAACAAAAAAACATGGACTCCGTGCAAAGTCGTCTTTAGACCTTTGTTAGTACGTGTTAGGAAGCACGGGTGCAGTTAGGTGTCGTTCGACATTAATTATCACATAGTTTACCTGTGTCCGAACACTAGTGGGTGTGGTTAACGTGAATGCGGGCGCGTATAGGGTTCCGTTAATTTTATAGAAGTCACTCTGTAAAAGAAGAAATTGTGAAATGTATATGTAGAACGATGTTAGAATATGGACCCTGTGAATCCGAGCTGTCGATATACTAGAAACAGAACTTTCCCGCCGCGCCGTGAGAGAGAACGCTCCGAGTCACGTTTATAATTCTTAAAGAGTTATTGTGAAGGCACATTTTCCTAAATGAGAAAACTAATATTTGATTTTGAAAATTATTAGCTATTTAAAAAATGATGGGCGGGCGAGAAATGATATTTGGTGTGATATATACGTAAATATTTGAATATATTTATCGGGCGTGACTGTAATTATATATGTTCTGAGTTTCTGACGAATAAGTTCAAAAGTCAACTACAACGTAATCGAATAATTTTACAATTTTTAGTAGAAAAAGCTAAACCATCCTATTATTTTCCAAAATTGTGACACTAATTTAGAATTAATGCAGTAATTGGTAATCGAACAAAATTATGAATATGCTTTAATAGTATATATTTTCGAGAAAAGTAAGAGCCACAAAAATATTTTTGATCCCGATTCTAATAACATATTAACAAGTATCTACATATTTTTATGTGTCAGATTATTCTTACAAGGGGAATGTTTACGGACTCACCTCCTGGTAGAACACCCGCTTCGAGTTGTAGGTGAAATTGTATTGCTGGTCGAACACCATCAGGAGAATGGTGAACGGCAGGAGGAAGGCTGCGGCAGCCAAGAACGCAGCGCACCTTCCCAGCCGCATCATGCTCATATTTCTCCGTCCCATTTTGAAGCTTTCAACACTCACAACATAACTCGATTGGTTCCTTAAACTGCTTCGTTGTTTACTAGACACCAAGTTATCCGCTTTTAAAATAACTGCTTCACTGTGACACTGTTAGATAGTTATATGAATATTTCACACTGGTAACACCTGCAAAAGATATGGAGTTCGTACTAATGGAAGTATCCGCGAATACGATATCTGCATTTATGCGAAAGATTCTGATAAAATAATTTATAGTTCAGCTACAAAATATTTATGTAGCGTTTTCGTTAACATCATGACAATGACTGTTATTTATATTTTTATATTTAATTATTATTAATATCCACAAATACAAACTCTGAAGACCGTTTGTAAAATACTACTATCGACATAACTGCACGACATTTGTAGTGATTTTACAATTATATTAATTGAGTTTACAATTAAAGTTCACAGCTCTTGTGAACTGGTGACAAATTTACTCCAAATACAAATAATAATTTATCATTATCTTCTGTTATTTTATTTCACTGTATTATTCTTAGGTATTTTACTCTGGCCAGTGTCAATTAAGTATAAAGCCTGGATTAAAGTATTTTTTTACACCACTGTACGGGAAAATACCATCCGTTAAGCCACATATCTCTATCATAGTAAAGATCCATAGTAAGTCAGTTTATAATTTTTGATTAGATAGATTTTAAGATTTTTTCATATCTCGTGTTTTATAGGAATGTAATTACAGAAGCATAAAATCGTTTAACTACAATAATGTAACAGAGTTGATCGTTTAAAAATTATAAAGGTATGTAGTGCGTGAATTATTCATTATCTCCTAACAACGTACGTTAAAAATATTGAATACAAATGGACACACGTGTAATAAATCCACTTTTGATACAGGAATCATGTTTTATTCAGATATTCGTACCGACGTTTATCGAACGTTCGTAATATGATAAGTTGCTAACGTTATATTCGGAGAATTTTAGACATAAACTTGTTATTTACAGACTTTCTTTCATGTAGGTACAAATATTTTTTTATTATGTAATTGTATAATAAGTTTATTGTTCAGTCAATAATGTTACTTATCCTTCGATATAAGTATTCTACTTTTAACCAAAGTTTTATATGCGCTTTTTCTTAAAAAGATCCATTGCCGCATAGACAGTTTTGATATATTTTTCAAGGGTAACAGTTTTTTTTAATTACGAAGCTATATTTATTAATTGACCACATCTGGTTACAAACACGACTTCAAATTAGTAGATTACTTTCTTATCAGGAAACAATTATAAACGTTACTATAACAATTTGATCTGCAATAGTTAAATTCAGATAACGTACCTTTAATTTGTAGCGAATGACGACTACATTTTTTTTGGGTAAACTCTCAGAAAGTTTTTATTCCATATCAGCGGTTGGTGCAGTGTGAAAAAATATACAGTAAAAGACACGATACAGTAAAGAAACTGTAATATATTAACAGTATATAATAATGTTAACATATTCTTTTCTCTGTACCGATTAAGTGACTCATATTGATTTTAAAGGTTTCCATAAGAACTGTTCGCACAATATCATATAAACTTACTGTTAAATGTAAATACCGTGTTAAGTATCAATTTCTTTGGAAAAATCTTGCAGACTTTCATTGAACCAATTAAAGTGCCCACTCCGCCGAACACAATCCCGCGCCGTGCGAATTGGATTCCTACTCGGATCAGAAATGTGTGTGATCCAAAAATTGTTGGTCCTAAACTGGATGTCATTTGTATTTGTGATTTCATGTCTGTGAATCTCTTGCGAGACAGCGACAAATTTAGCGCTATAAGTAACAGCCTATATATGTCCCAGTGCTGGGTAACACTGCTGCCTTCTTCTGTACAGAGGGTATTAGGTCATATGACCCCAATGCGAATTAGGGAACTTCAAATATATTTGAAATATTTTTTTGTTATTATTTCGAAAATATGCAGGTATCCATACGATGTTTTCCTTTGCGAGCACGTGGTAAGTCAGCACTTAAAATTAACAATGTCGTTGGTGCCCGGGATCGAACTCAGGTTACTCGAGTATATTGAGACATAAAAGCGAGAACCTGACTAGTTTAACGCGGAGGTTGTCTTTAAAAAAAATATAAACAGTTTTTTTTTAATTATAAAGAAAGATTTTACAGTGTCCCATTTAAATTTAAAAATAGTTTCTTTCAGTATCCAAATCCATTTCAAGCTACTCTGCAGTTCAGCCCGCAATATTTCTATAATTTTTTTTTTAATTTTACAATCTTTATTGATCTAATATTTACAAGATTAAATCTACCTAAATTACATATTATCTAATAACCACGCGGCATGGTGCCAAGAACGCTAGCTGCATTTATTCGCTTAATAGTTACGCTTTACCTTTGAGCGAGGAAAGAACCAGCTCTCTTGTCACCAGCCGCGGCGTTAAGCCTAGGACATAAACTTTTAAAAAATTTTGATGTGCGGGGACCCCACGGACCTAATGTTTCAACAGCAAATGGCACAAATACATAATCTAAACATAAAGACTCATATTTGCGCCATTTACTTCAGCTGCCTCCGATGCCGCCCGATTTCTATAATTCAATATGATACAGTTCCAGTTAAGTGAAAAACACGTTTTTAGAGAAGCGAGATTGAGTCATTAAAATTTCAAATCGTGAGCTCTCTTCGCAGTGTCGGAGAGAATTGGTTTGCGGAATCGAGGCGATTCAGTCATCCCGCGCGGTTTCGACGACCTCCGCATTCTTAAGAACCTGTTTTTTGATGGTGATGTATGTTTGCGGTTCATTGATACAGTTTTATACTGAAGAATTACTAAACATCTGTACAATAATGCGATATTTATATTCTTCATGACACACTACCCGAATATACCCGTATATAAAAATGAGATAGTTAAATCGGTGGACAGGAACGAAAAAATATGGGAAAAAAGTTTTTTTTTATATTAAATTGAACATACCTGTAGTTGGAATACTTATTAGAATATTTTCATATTATATAGGTAAGTAGCAGTATTACATAAATAACCGTGAGTATGCTATTTACAAAACTAATAAATAAATATGAACTATGCATTTATTTGTTGTTATTATATACTCATCAAGAAATATACACCATCAACATTATCAATTTACAATTATTATACTTAAACATTTGAAGTTAGTAGGCGATATGAAATTAACACAATGAAGTCATAAATAATATGAAACTCAAAATGAAATATCTTTTTTTTATTTAGTTAAAGATGTAAAATGTTAATTATACTTTAAACTATACATCTATATTACATAGTTATAATTTACTATTTAATAAGACGTATTCTTATAAACGTATAATATAAAATTAAAAATGCTCTTGAAAAATAGATATAAGAAGATAGATAATTATAAGATTTAAAAATTTCTAATAAATATTATAGATATTAACCTGTAGCGCGCTATGTTATTTGGGAGAATGTTTATGTTTTTGTTATGTTAACGATTTTTTATAAGACATTAACACATACAAATTTTTGAATAATCGGGAATATTCTGAATTCAAATTTTGATACTTCCAACACGGCTCTGTCGTGTTTAAATTTTTTTATGTGAGAAGGTGGAATTGAGATCGCGGATTGATGATAAGTGATGTCCGCCACCCATGGACGAGGATATATATATATTTTTTTGGTTTTGGTAAAAACATAGCCCTTACTTTAGGGACGTTTTAAACATAAATTTCACGCGGACAAACACCCAGATGCGAAACTGTGGGTAACACAAATAGTTGCCCCGTGTGGGAATTGAACCTACGACACCTGACGTCGAAGCCAATACCTTGGCAACTGCGCCACGGAGTCATCATTACATATCCATATTATATATATTGCAATTACGGCGGATATTATATATATTGCAACGCAACACCCGTAGGGTTACAGATGCGTTGCCACCGTTTAAAAAAGTGGGCCCCGGTTGCCTCACTCACCAGACCGAAACTCATAAGTATCCAACTTCCACTTAAGCCGGTCTTCTCTGAGGTCGCGGTACTTTCCAGGTCAGATCTGCACATTAGCGCGACAGTAAATACTGTTGCGTGGGCCTACCACTGTCAGATTTTAAGAAATAAATGAACATGTAATAGAACAATTTATAATCAGTACTGAACTAGGTCAAAGGCTAGGACATGGTTTTGTGATTTTAAAGTTGTGCTATCCAACGCGAGTGACACACCATTTGGTTTTCGAAGTTAATAATTAAATAAAATTTAAAAACGGTGAAAGGCGAATTTTCTCTATCTATCCCTTTTAGTTCAAAATGTTCAAAACAAAGGAAATGTAACAAAAGTGCGAATAAAGAATTCCAAAAATTAAAAAGTGCTAAAAATCTACGTATAACGCTGCCTTTGAATCATCAATAGATCCAGCCTATGAAGTAAGTAAATTTATTTTAACAGCGTATTAGTAGTCTAGTCTGTGGAGCGTTACTTTTAAATTTAGTGAAATCCTGAAGCTACTAAGTCGAAATTTATTGTTAAAATGTACCGAAATAAAGATTCGTTGCTGCTCACAGTAGTAACATGAGAGATCAGACAAAGCGTTTCTGAGCTTTCCTAATTTTTGTCTAATAATTTGCTTATTTTTAAAAGCTTAATATAATTAAAACCAACATAATACATTTATTAAATTTTGACTTGTCACGAAGGTAAAAAGCCACCAGCTCCCCTTGGTTCCTTAATTTAGCTCAACCCAGAGGTGGTACGACAGAAACTGCGGTCTGCTTTTATATTATTAAGTATTTTCCAATACCTTTGACAAACCAATATAACATCAGCAGCAGGCGATCTGGAATGTTTTTTTTTAATTCAGTATACTCGAGCAACCTGATTTCAAATCCTAATGTCGAAACCAATTGTTAATTTTAAATTATGAGTTATCACGTGCTTAACGGACTACCTGTTAATAACTGATACAGATTTACTATCACATAGGTGCCCTGCGAAGCTTTTGATAGTCTACTACTTATATGACAGGAAACATAATCTCTTGTCTATGCAATAAATACAACTTTTAAAACATTATGACATTTGTTTTTTTTACCTTGCGTTATAATTTCACGAGATTTATGGTCACAGGACCTAAGCGTACAAACAACTTGAAACTACTGGGCTTCCTGTAACTAACAAGTCAATTCCTACAGAACACGATTGGATCATATTTCATTCATGTAAGTGGATCCGCAAAGACTTTTCCACTTGATGCTTCGGTTATACAATACTGAACAAACAACCCAACCAAGATGGGTGAATATCTATTTCAGTTTTTTCGCCCGATAGATAGATTAATTAATTGTAGTTAGCAATCATAAGAAACAACAATAAAAATGGCTTTAAAACAACATTTCTATAAATGAAATTATAATATCTATCTCTAATATACAGCGTGTTGTTACCATCGCGACAATAAATGAACACACATATAGGGGATAACTTTTTAAAGTTGTATTAAACATTTAAATTCTTTAAACATCAATATTTACAGAGTTATTAAATTTTCCAATACAAAGAATTTTACAACACCCTTACCTATAAAAGCGTAACGTAAAGTTCATTTGTAAAGGTCACAAAGCATATGAATGGGTTGAATGAATTTAAAAGAGACAAAACATACTGTTAGAAGGAGAGGCTTGTAATACGACGTTGTGGCGCTAGTTGTATAGGATGTTACAAATTTTGTTTCTTTTTTACTTAATTAGTTTGTTTGAAAAATATTTTATTTTAATTATGGATTTTATTTAACGTTAATATTTTTTTATGATTATTGGCAAGTAGCGTTAGACGTGTGATCATTTATTGTCGTGATGGTAACGACACGCTGTATATCTAATTATAATATCTATCTGAGCTTCGGTTGTCAGGTTTTTGCTACTTTCACACTTATTAATAACTATTTGAGAATATGCATAAATATGTGTGAGTGTATATATATATATATATATATATATATATATATATATATATATATATATATATACATATATTATAGTATAAGTATTTGTTATTATATGTATATATATGTATATGTATTATATTTGATGATTTTAATTTTCTATATAAGTATATATTAATGTAATTATGTTCGCACCATTATCCCACAACTTTATTATATCCTATACCCTAAGGATGCCTGGAAGAAATTGCCTTAGCAATAAGGCCGCCTGTTTGTACACTATGTTTCCGGTACCTTCTTCCTTGTATTTCGTTGTGTGCAATAAAGTATATTCATTCGTTCATAATATAATTGCCACTAAACTTCTTTATGCTATTCACCTATTCGATTATTATTTTAAAAAATAATGCGCATATATTCTAATCTTTATTACTCGAGATGAAATTTTAGTTTTTTTCCCATGACGTAATCGCCTATTCAACACGCATTTAATATTTTTTTTCATCTTGTGTCAGGTACTAGCACTAAAATTTAAAAAAAAAATAAGAATAAGTCATAAATATCAGTAGAAAAGGCAAATAGATCGTTCTAATAAAGGTATTTCATTGACTGCATACTATAGAGCTAACTTTTTTTTGGCTTGATGAGCCACTGTTGGCCTTAGGGCCCTTTACAGATCCGACGGACTTGAGGTGGCCTGGCGCACGGGGGCGTAGCCTGAACCGCGGCGTATTATTATTACGCGTATTATTATGGTGACTGAGCTCGTGAGGGAGCTTTGGCTCGGACCGTCACGCTATTATTATGACCGTTTTGGGAGGCCGCCAAGCTCGTAGGGCGATTTGACGGACGCTCCATGGAGTGAGCTTATTGCTTAAGGGTCCCCGAGAGGGGACCTCGGCTTGGGCTGTCACTCAGCACGCGTTTAGCATTCCGATTCGAGGGTGCCCGAAAGGGCCAGACCTCGGCTCGATCGGTAGCTATTATCTGACTGGGGGAATTTCTATAGCTAACATTACTACCACTTCGGAAAGCGTTGGCGCTGGGAGAAGAAGTGGCGGAAGAAACTCCAGCAACGCAATCATTAACTGGTGTGAACCTGCCAAGTACGTGGCGGAACCTAGTACAAATTTGCCGCACTCGCCGGCGACTTATCGGATTGGATAGAGCTCACTGGATGGCACCATCATTGCATAAAAGTAAATAGTTATCGATATTTTCGTACGGTGCAGAATAGATGCTATCTAAAAGCTGAACTGGATAGAGTCTAGACTATTCTAGAGTATCTGGACGCGTAAACCGATACTTAATTTGAAATAATTGAAAGTATTTACGTATTATTTCTAAGTTTATATGTATTTTTAATTAATTGAAATGTCAGTTTTATCTTCCAAATTTTATTCTAATTTATTACACCTACCACAAATATTCTTCATACTCCATGTTTGCCGGTAGAGAATGCCAACTGACATTAACTACGCTCTTTATAATCCCTATGGTGGTTGCAATTAATATAATAAATATATGGGTATTATGGATACCTATCCACACACTCAATAAAGATGGATTTTCCCACAATCCATCTTTATCCCATTAGTTATCAGAAATGAGAACCCAAGAAAGGGACAATGCCCGCTTAAACGTAAGTACCCGGAGGACCGAGCTTAGTTCGGTTTTTTTTTTTGGTAAATCGTGTATTTTGGAAATTACATTTAGATACAAATAACTGAGTAATGAAATATGCATAATATTTTTCGATCTTACCGACGTAATAATAAGAAAATACGAACTGATGTTTTTCACAAAAGAAAGAACTTAAAAAAAAGGGAAAAGAATTACAAAATAACAAATCGACAAAAAATTAAAAATAAAGAAATCTAGAATCGAAAAAAAAGTAAAAAAATAAATGTGTGAATGATCGTGACGCGAACCACCGTCTGTTTTGGGGCCGCCCGATTACCGACCGAGCTATTATGACATTTTCTCTTGCAGCGAAATTTACCGTCATATTCGAATTATATTTTTCATTCCCTGAAAACAGGGATAAAAGGACATTTTCTAGAAATGAAACCTAGCTAGATCGATTTTTCGCCCCCGAATCTATGCACATACTAAATTTCATGAAAATCGCTGGAGCCGTTTCCGAGATTCCGATTATATATATATATACATATATATATATATATATATATATATATATATATATATATATATATATATACAAGAATTGCTCGTTTAAAGGATAAAGATTGATTATTAATTATTTAAGAACGCAAGGTGTATCAACAAACGTAGTTAGTGTCAAATTATATTTTACTTGCAAATCATTACGTATATAGTATACTAGCTGACCTGGCAAACGTTGTTTTGCCATGTAAATTATTTGTATGGTAGAAAAAAATGTTTGGGGTGGACCACCCTTAACATTTAGGGAGATTAAAAATAGATGTTGTCCGATTCTCCACCCTGGTCAATATGCACACAAAATGTCACGAAAATCGGTCGAGCCTTTTCGAAGGAGTTCAATTACAAACACCGTGACACGAGAATTTTATATATTAGATAATTCTTTCGTGATTTATACATAAACATGTCGGTATTCTTTTGTTTAGGGAAATGTATACTTATCTAGTTACACTGTCAAGCGTCGTTGTCAATGTAACTAGATAACAGAACCATCAATAGTGATAGTTACGTGGCCTACGACTCGCAAAGAGACACAAAAACGTTTCCTTCCTCGTCAGTTCAATTGAAATTTAGGTATGCGTTATTCAAGATTGCGATTATATTCTAAAACTGTTAATTTCGCTACATCCTTCTACTTTGTGTTATATTATCGTCATAATCGTTTATTTTATATTGTGAAGAAACCGTTATTTTTAAAAATCATCTATCATCTGAGATGTGTGATGTCTGGCTTCTTCACGTTGCAAAACTGATGTGCCTGTAAATAATTGCAATAAGGTACATGACAAATTTGACAAATGGTCGATAATTTTTTTAGTACACTAACAATTTTCAAAATACATAATTTTATAGTATTTATCTGGTAAGAGTTATGATGGTACATAATATTGATGAGAATAATTTTACGATATTTTTGATAGGCTTTTGAAATTCAAAATATTTAAATAAAGCTCCGTTTCTTATCATTCCAGTAAATTCAAATAAAACATGTTAATGTTTTAACATATATGATTAATATTAAATTAAACTATATTTACGGATTTATCGCGTTTATTTTAAAATTTTATTTCCCGACGTTTCAAATCATTAATATATTTTTATTTTAATATTTTTTATCTTATAGGATTTTTCGACTCCACTGGACTTGAAAATTTGTTCGTGTCGCGGCGCTTTATAGATTTTTTTTTTTCTGTTAGCAATTAAAATTTCAAACCCTTTCCAACAAATCATGGCGATGGGATGGATAGACGAAGAACACGTATATATCATAGCGTGGAGTCAGAAATTATGCTGTTAAGTACCTTTGTACATTTTTGGTCTATCCATAAAACATTATTAACCACTCAGTTATTTTACAAAACTGCCTTGAGTCTATAAGTAATCGTCGCGTAATGACAGAGGACATCCGTCAAGATTATTGTATTATTTAAGTCTCGTATGTTGCCATGCGCTATTTAATTGTCAATGATGAGTTTAGAGTGGCTTTGGAAGACGTCCAAGTTTTCCTGGACCGCAAATTCTCTATGTGACCGATGGAAATAATTGTTATGATTTCATTCGAGAAATATCAATGTTTGTTTTAACACCCGACGTAAAAAGAGGGCTTATAAGTATAAGTTTGACGTGCTTGTCTTTAACCCCCCACGTAATAATAGGAGTGTTATAAGATGGACGTGTCTGCTGTGTAACTGTATGTCATTCTTTGGCATCAAAGCTTCTAAACGAATATTATTAACACTTTAATTATTATTTCTAACAAAAACACGTTATCTATCAAAACTGAGCCAACGGAGCATGAATGATAGCATAGATTACTTTATTTTTTAAATTATTTCGAGCCGCACCGAACATTTTGCTTAGTTACAAAATGAAAGACCATAAAATATTGTTTGTTCTTATGGTGCAATGTAGATACGAATAGTTTCAAAATTATAAAATAATAAAAACCTCCCTGAACATGAGAAAAAATGTGATCTAAATTCTAATTGTAACATTATAACCTAAAAATAAACGTAGTATGCACTGGCAATGCGAAGAGAGCTAGACACGCGACCTGCTAGCATCGGTCGGTCCATAGCAATCGTGCCAACACTGCCTACGCTTTTGACTAAATGCTCCAAACTAAGGCTGGTGACACACTGAAGCATTCTTTCAATATCTTTTTTAAACGGACTTATCTCTAGGAAAGTCGTGGTGAAAGGTCCCTCCAAAACTAAACGTCTTTTGATAGGTATTAGGTGAAATTGACCGCCATAGAACAAGCACTAGTTTCAAGCAGTGACTTGTGAGAAAAAATAGGAAAACGAAGAACTGATTATAAAAATTGAATATTAAAGAGTCCTTACTTGACTTTGTCTTTATTGTTGTAGCGTTCTATAATATAATGTTATAAAGAAGTGTTTGTGTTTAAAAGTTGCCCTCAAAGCAACAGCAAATGTTGATAACGGCATCGTAATGTTATTGATTTCTACGATATTTTTGTCTACACTTCTACAGATAAGTAACCATTGAGCTTTGGTAATTGCAATAAACTCATAAAACATTTAGAAGTTCGTGTGGACATTTGTAAGCAAGTCATGTAAGGTAAGTTGCTTATTTAGTACCGACAGGTAGGTACTAATTTACTTGCCGTAGAAGACATTTTTCATTATAAAAGATTCTCAAAGCAATATATTATTTATTTATTAAATATTTATTCTTCATAGCCAAAGTTATAAAGCTTTTATATAAGATGCTCAAGGCAATTTCGTAGAAATTCGTTCATTATATATATGAGAGCTCATATTTTAATACAAGATCATAGGTACATGAGAAAGTTCTTATGCATATTATTTATAGGTAATAATATTTTTGACTCAATTAACTATAATTTTAGGAATAATACATTTCTTTTGAATTTCTTTATATGATTTAATTTTAATGGCCTACTTTATGTAACCTTTACATTTTTTTAAAATGAATGTGGCAAAAAGCTCGGAATTTTACTGCTTGTAAGAGAATGTTGTATCTCATGTAAGTATATAAACCACCTTAAAAGATTTGCCACTTTGTTCGTTAAAACGATAAAGAGAGCCCATTCACGTCATGGGAAATGAAAGCGTATAGATATACACCAATTTTAGAGATTCTCTGCACGATGCATTGGCTCTCATGAGAACTACAGTAACTTCATATGAGAAACACGGAAACGCAGTATTGTAACGATGGTACCTATAAACTATTTTGTACTACAATTATCTTTACTGATTTAGATTTCAAAATTCATAATCATTGAATTATTTTTGTACATAATATTATAAACATGTACAGGATACTTATTTCTTTTTTAGATTATGCAATAATATTTAAAACATTATAAATAAATTTTATGTAAATCTATTCTTATTTAAGTTCACTATTCTATTTATTTACAAGTCTTAATCGCGTGAAGAATTTAATTCCGCAGTCAGTGCGGTCTCGTTATTGCCAAAAAACTGTTTTTTATTACAAACCATATCTTGTACAGTTTCTGGCACGTTGACACATTTCTGTTGAGATGATTTCATACATCGATCTCGTTTATCTAAAGATAGCGTCACTAGTGTATGGAATATAACACTTTTTGTTTCCAACAAGTGTTCATTGTTTAATACATCGACTTTAGAGTTGAAAGTGGCTTAGCTGTGTCATTTATTTAGTTGCATTTTCGATTAAGTATTTCGAGATGTAAAGGTGTGAATAAAGATAAGCCTCTTCAAATTTGGCCTTTTTATCTTGAAGGGCTAATCGTGAATAGTGTGATGTATCATAAAAATCAATACATGTATGTTTTTTATTTACAGTTTTAGACAAAAGTTTACACCAAATATAAACCTTTTTCTTTAGCATAGCATCTTCAGGCCGAAGAAGTGGATTCGATTCCCACAGCGCCGACAATCTTTTCGTACTTTTTGTATAAATTTTAATCTTCAGGCCAATTGTAAAGTATCATTCGCCGCGTTTTATTGACAACTTCTCGAACTTCTCCAAATCAACAGCTACGCCGCATGTCTAATGAGGTTTAAATATCATAACCCATAAGCCCGTTAATCAGAGTCATTTATTAATTGTCTTTTTTTAATATCCCGATTTCGGTAGAAACGGAAAGGTTAGCAGATTCACGAAATGAAACGCAAAGTATGAAAACGCAATACTCCGGTATTCTGTGATGCAACAGTAAATCCTAATTGATTCTAATACTGAAATAAAATCCAAACGGAATTGAATAAAAGTTCAGTTCCACTAAACTATTCACGTAAGAGCCGTGTGAATGTAGCGAGGGGATGGGGAAGAAAGGTTCTCAAATGGCAGCCACGTATTAGCCATCGCAGTGTAGGCCGACACCCCCATTACATGGAGTAACGATCTGTGCAAATGTAAGGGAAGTCGAGGGATGCAGGTGGCTCAGGATCGTGCTTCTTGACAGTTTGTGGGGGCGGCGCGACGTATATCTTCAGCACTGAGCAGGCTCACATGATGATGATGATGATGATGAGGTGATTATTACATTTACATCCCTATAAATGTTACGCCATAGTAAAAAACAATGAATATTCTATAAAGCAAACGAACGAGTCGAAAAGTGATAAGGGCACGCTACTATCACATTCAATATCCGTTGAACTTTCGCCCTTTTAATAAAACAATGGGAACCGATAAGAGGGAGGAACATAAATTCACTTTACATAATTGATATGAATATTGCTGCGGAATATATGAATGTTTTCTGTTCTTTTCTCTTCGGAAGTTTATATCTTTATTCATCATAACAATAACTATACGTTAAACTGTCAGCGTTTAATTGTAACGAGTTAGAAAAACGCCCCCGACGACTGGTAACGGCTGAACTGAGAATAGAGGGTATGTATACTACGGCATGATCTACTACACGACCATATTGTGGATCTACAATCCCTCTCTCAATGGTTCTGCCAATGCAGACATGACAACATAATAATCGTAAATTTTTTGTCGAAAATATGCACTTATCCTCCCGGTTTTTTCCTTAATTTGATAACTTTTACTTAACTCCTTAACTTAATGATCGTTGAGAACTTAAAATTGGAATTAGTAATTTCACCGATGTCAGGATATAAACTCCAATTGCTCGAGTATAATTTAAGGGAAACGCCCGGACACTGAGTTATCACGAGTCTAGTAATAGCACTCACATGAAATTAATTAATTTGCCACTCCAGGGACATTAACGTATTTAATGCTATAGCGGCTAATTCTTCACAGACTACAGCTGTAAGTTAGCTAATGCGGCCCCTCGCACTAATTTAGTCCCAAATTGACAGCTGGCAAACATACTCGCCGGCCGCCGCACGGTACGCTAGGCTCCAATAGAAAATTGCCTTTTTTATATTTCAAAAATCCGAAGCATTTTGGACCTAATCACATTCTAACATATCACTCACTCATAATTTTTAGACCTGTTAAATTATTATGCCACACAACAGTAAGGAAAAAAGTTACAAAAAGTGTAGTCAATGTCAAAAAAAGAAATTTAGTCTAACTGTTGTGGTTCTAATCTTTATATAAGAGAAGACAATCTATAATATGTAAAGTTGTGGTCCCTTTTTAAGAATATTATGGACACGGAGGAATGCAATAAATAGCATAGTTAATTTTCAACGGAGAATTGGAGAAAGCTAAAATTTATGTATGCTCATGTCTTCCGGATTCGATAATAATCTGTCAAACAGGTGCGGGGAGTAAAGATTGCTAGCAAAGAATTAAAAAATGTCAACTTAATTGAATGCCCGAGGAAAATAATCATTCAATAAATTCTTAATTTAATGAATTACAGTTGAATTTAGTCCAATAGGCCTTCTAATATGTTCTTGTAATACATCGCACACCGGCAAGAGGCCCAAACCGGGCACAAGTTACATAATACAAAAAAAAAATGGTCTCTTTGACAAAACCTCATCAGTACATGTGTGAATACACAGCCTTAATATCATCCGGTAAAGATTAACACAGACTTAACATTTATTTACAATGCATACGTCGTTATTATGCGAAACCACGTATACATACATTCGAAAGCTAAAAACAAGTGGTGTGAACATATCGGAGTCTCATATAATCGAGTACAGACCAAATACAATCGTTCTGCTGTCTTCGAAGTCATCACTTGCGTGCATATTTATAAAAAAGAACTAACTTACTAAACTGGTTAATGGCCACTCTCGATTCATAATTCTCGTCGGTTTCGCTTTCTACACGAAAGCAAGAACGGATGCATTTAAAACGGCGTCGACTCGGTGCGGTGATCCCGTTATCTAGTGGGGTTCGATTGCTTGTATCGATAATTTCTTTATAAACATCCCTATTAAAAACATTGAACCTGCATGACTTTTTTTTAATTTTGATTAGGTCAAATTCATAATATTACGAACCGCTTATGAACCCTCATGAACGCTTACGCTTATGATATAAAATGTTCCACCGGCATATAAAATTGGATTTGCCCAGAGAGGAACTGGCAGGAAAAATTTAGAACATTTAATTTTTTTTTAAAACGGCATGATTGTTTTTATTATCTCCTTTTTCCAGGTTGCCTGAAAGAAATCGCTTTTTAGCGATAAGTTCACACCTATTGTACATATTTGTATTATTTGTTGTTGTGTATTCAATATCAGGTGTAGTGTACAATAAAGAATATTTCATTCATTCTTATTTCACTCATGCCTCGTCAGTTTGTTCCCGGGACCGAACGACATGTGCCTTTGCGTTCGTTTGATTGGAGCGTCTACCTTTTCCGGTACGGGCTGTGACATCACGATCGAAGCGTCACACCGAACTGGAAGCGAAAATTACCAGTGTGAATGTTAGGTGCGATTTAAATTGCATATTAGCCGATTTTACATTGCTAAAAGTTTCCACGGCACGTAAGCTGGGAAGGTCAGCTTCGGTTATAAATAAAGACGGATTTCATTATAACATTAATATAAATGAAGTCCATAGACATGGATAAAAAAAACAAAATTTTTAAAAGGATTGTCAACTCAAGCAAATACTTAGAATGTGTTGTTAAAAATACTCAAATGTTTTCTTTTCTTTTTGAGAAATCCAAGTAAGTGATTATTTATTGAGAAATTTCGTCAGAATGCTTATAAATTTAATGCAACCTTAAAAAAAAAACTCATACGTCCATAATGGTAAACGGGTCTTCATTAACAATTTTGGATTTGGATGGTTTCACTTCGCCAGCCAAAGTGGATTTTATATTTCCTATATGCGTTTTTCCATAAAAACACACATGATGTTACAATAGACAGTTACCGAATTTAGCAATTTAGCTGCATTGTCAATATTGAGGCTTTGTTAACCACAATCACGCATTATTTCAACTTTAAAGTAATGTGTACAATTTTATTCTAATTTACCTACGTAAAATACCCTTAAACATCGCTTTTTGTACGCTTAATGGAAAGAACACGACAAACTAACTATATTGAAACAATTTACTAAAAGCGCTGGGAATGCGTTTTATTTAACATGTCTAATGTTGAAACAATTAATGTGCGGAAGTTTATGTTAATTACTAATTGACATCGTTAACATTATTAATGTCAGTGTCAACGTGGCCATTGCGCTTACTAATTCTAATAAGAACTTAATGCTCTTTAGGTGCCTATGTTCTACAATATTTGTACAAAATTTATGGGCATAATTTTGTAAAGAAATTATGAATGACATAAAGTCTTACTTATAGCAAAGGTTTCATCTTAAGAATACAGAACAACGTTTTGCAATATATTTGCGTGTCAGATAATCAGGTTTGTACCTTCGCGAAAATCACGTGTGATTTCGCATCGTTTTAGACAGTATCCATAAGAATTTAGTCACTGAATAATCCACTAACTAGTACGGACGTATTAAATGACAGTGCGCAATCATTAATTAACGAACAGAACTGTCAATTCAATTGGCGACACTTTTGTTTATAAATAAAAGCTTCACACGGATTCGCGGCGCTCGACTGTAGGTTGGCAAATACAAAGCAGCGCAATAATACGTCCGTTCGCGACGAGATCGCGACGTTACTGCCAGCCAGCTAGCTGCGTATCGACCTCCGCTATGACAATGAATGGAGGGCCAGCCCCGCAGTATCGCGCTGCAAGCTCACTACTGCACTGCAGCTTTATTTCTGGCATCGCATCCCGTTGCCACTCGGGCCGCTCGCTTTGACACGGTACGTTGGAAACCGTGCCAACGACGAGGCGGGAGCGTGTCACGACGCTGACCCGGTTCCCCTGATGGCTCCGACCTCCGAAAACGTGCATACGCGGTAACAGAAGCGAAACATGGTGTTTGGAGATTATGCTGCGGTCACATTGAACGAATACGCATGCGTGGCTGGCGACGCAGCAGCCGCTGGCAGATGGAGTGGCCTTGCTCTCACATTAACCGTCACCCCGACTTGTTAGATACAAGGGACCTCTAGAGGTTAAGAGTGCATGGTCGTCGAAGCAAGCATACCCAACAAACGTCCCCGCACAGCAATCTTTTATTTAACCGTTCAAGGAAAATACAAACTCTTAACATTTTATACGTTGTAGTTTAATATTTTCAACCAAATTGATATATGAAAGTTACGGAAATGTTTTATTTTAAACGGTTTTTACTGAAAGATAATGCACATTTTATTGTTGGATTTTTTTATTTTATTTAGTATATCTCATAATACACACACTAAAGGTACAAAGACAATTTCATTAATAATAAGCTCAATAGAGTCAGGAGAGTCCAAGGCAAAAAATAACTAGGTAGAACCCACATTAATACAATTGTTCAATAACTTTTGAATCGGGACTACGAAATCAATATGTGTAAGTATTCAAAACATGAGATGGTGTTTATCAATCAATTTTATTCAATACTCTTGAAGTTCTATAATTGCCTTAATTAAGTTTAACAACAGGAACCATTACGAAATATTATAGTTAACACGGATTTAAAAATAACGCGGTATTCACCGCGTCGGGCCACGACTATTCATTGTCAAGGGCAGATTTATTTATATCGTGATTGACTAACTACAACAGCTAAATGAAATCAACACTGTTATCATAGTGCATATTTAATAAGTAGATATGATTGATATGCAAAATCAATTCAAATATGTTATTCCCAGCTTTTTCTTAATTTTTTAAACTATTTTGGTTTTAAATATATTTACGGTGCGTTATTTTTATTAAATAAATGTGTGTAAAGATGATACTTGTTTAAAACAAACCACTTTCACTTAGGCGATTAACTTTTAGAAATAAATTTCCAAAGAGCTTTTAGGCTTAAAAACGATTGTGTGCTAATTTAAGTTTGTTAATTATTTTATCATTTAAAAAGCATTAAATATACCTTGAACGAGTCCATAAATATCAACTTTTATGTTATTTGTGTTGATATCCATAACTGAAAAGAATAGTTATCAGTAAATTGATTTGCTTTCAATTTAATAAGGTTATCTAAAAAAAAATTTTTTTAAGGATTTCCTTTTTGTGTCTTGTGTTTGTGGTGTTCGCCTGTAAATGTTCGTCACATATGTAAGTAAATATGATTTAAGTTTCATCTTTTTAACGTTTAATAATGAAATGTGAACGAACGTTGGTGAACCTGTTGAATAAATAAATAAATAAACAGACACACATCACCACGAGCAACCTGAATCAATGTGTGAAACCATGTATATCTATGCAAAAACCAAATATATTATTTGCTAATACTTCTTTTGGCGCGATTGGAAAAATATGAGATTAAAACGTTTAAACGTTTTCGTTTTAACGGTGATAGAGCCACGCTACAGTCTTCGATGTTGTAAGAACGGGCAGGTTCGTCCGGGTAAGTACCACGACTTCACAGAATACCGGCGTGAAGGGGAATTATAATACTTTTGCGTTCCGTCTGGTGAGTGAGGTAGCCGGAGCCCACTTTATTAAAAGGTGGCAACGCATTTGCAACCTTACAGGTGCTGGAAATGTCCATGCGCGGCGCTTGTCACTTACCATCGGGTGAATCGCCAGCTCGCTTGACAACTACTCATAAAAAAAAAGCTTGAAGAAGTTTGTTGCAAAGCAACGGACTTAACGGTATTATCATGGCAACCAATAACACCTCTTTGACATTTACCTATAATTACCTATAATAAAATAAAAAAAAAAAAAAAAAAAAAATAAAAAAAAATTCCAAATTAAAACCGTTAACAATGGCATTTAATATGTTTTAACAAACAAAGACCTGCCCCACCACAGGGGATAAAATTTTAGTTATTTATATTTTGTTACGCTGAAGACATATCTTTTTACTTGTGTACATGGCACTTTTTTCCATCACAACACACACACTTTTTTTCCATCTTACTCACAATTTTTGTCAAAAATAAAAATCACTTATTCTCTAAACTCGTAGTCATGGTGCACAATGTATGTATACATTTACATATAATTTAATGTACATTAAAAGTTGTTCCGTAATAAATTATCATTTTGAGATTTATTTGAGTTAAAAGCATTTGGTGAATGTGATTTCATACAAATAATTCCTGTTACGTTACTGAATTAGAGGTGACTCGTCCATCGCCATTTCGGTGACAATCAGCGTCCACCTCAGCGAAGGAAGCGCGCCATTTATAGCAACTATTTTAAACTGTCCAACCCACAGCGCTGAATGCGTGGGCTTTCAATGAGGTACGCTATTCATACGTATTACCTTTAGAGATTTCTTACAGTTGCTTATGAATGATATAATACACGCATTGACAGACAAAAAATTGAGCACTGTTTTCTTATTCATACTTGTTTGATCAATGAAACGCATTACCGTTCTTGACTTAATTGATATTAAGTAGTAAAGATACATGTAGTTTATGATTAAAGTGAGTTATTTATCTCATCGCAAGAATAGATCTTCGCAATTCGGTTGTATTATTGTTTGTTATCTCAAAATTCCTTCATTTATGAACCGATTTTAAAAATTCTTTTTGAATTGAATTCGCTTTAACTCCTACGGGCTCCCATTATAATTTTATTGGTGTTGGACCTTGGACACCGATGATACATCAGAAAAAAGAAAAGCCACCTAAAAAAATTATAAATTGTATAGTCAGTGAGATATTTGAAGTAGGTTTCGTTTTTTTGATAATAAAAATGTCATTATTTAATATTTTTGAAATGGTCCAACGTTTTGCAGTAAATACTTCTTATGTTCAAGTTACGCTTTATTTCACTCGTCCACATTTTGTGATTATTCCGAGAAACTTTTAAACCGCTATCGCCTAGACACTAAACACAGAATTAATAAAACACTCGTCTTCATTACTGCGGGTAATAAATTTATTCGAAAGTAGGTTTAGTATTTCCGTTTTTAAACGCGCGACCGTCAATCTTTTTGCGGTGTTTTGATAAGACGCCGTTTGAAGAACTGCTAGTGTCATTGTAATCATGTTATAATGTCATTGTACAGTTATAATATGTTGCATATATACGCAAAACTCACTGTCACCGTTCTGTGATCGGTATTGGACACAATCAGCACACCAATGATACGACCCAGAATACGATTCATGGGCGGCGGTAATCACTTACCATCAGGTGAGCTTCCTGCTCCTTTGCCTCTTTTCTCCATAAAAAAAGAGAATCAATATAGCTGGTATGCGACGACGGCATGATGACCCTGAAGAGTGTATGCCTTCGATAATCTCACTCACCGGACAAAAAGGTACAAGTGATTTTACTTCACGACAGTCTTCTGTGAATACTAATACTGTGTTACTTCGAGCTATAGTTCAACGCACCGTGTGCACCAGGATCTTTTATAAATGCTATAGTAAATTAAATGTTTTATAAGTATGTGTCTGTTTCCATTGTAATCGTTGAATTCCGGATTATTCAAGAGCTGGATTGGCTAATCCAACGTCATAGAATTTACTTTCTTTTAATGGAGACGACTTCAGAATCCAAAGGCCTGTAGTATTTACTATCTGCTTGGTCCAGGCGGCTTCACATCCAAATAATTTGTCAGATAGACAAAACAGGTATGCTTTGCTACGCTCTATCATGGGCCTAGTTAAAAATCATTTGATTTCAGAACGAACAATTCAAATCATAATCACACAGTACATCGAATATAACCGTAGCTATGTACAACCATAAGAACAAATTTTGCCGATTCGAAGCGATAGTAAAACTCGATTGCAGAATATAGCGCCATCTTCCAGAAACATCAGTACAATATCTCTTCGGGTCAGTTACCAGTCGACAATACAAGCTGTACGTTCAATAAAGAAATTGCTTTGAAGCAGCGCAGTACAAAGCGAAATGAATAGGTAGTTATTACTAAATGAGCGAATTACGCAAATGGTGTCAATAGGCCTTTTTTCGTGTGCAATCAATATTGTATATCAGTATAAAAAATAGATCTCAGGCTTTAAAAACTTCTACTTTAAATGCAATTGTTTTATACGAACCGTTCATTGAAATTTCTTCTTTATTCGATACCATACAGAGTTACATACTATTTATTGGGATCAATTTGGAATAAGTCTTTAGTCGCGAATATTTTTAGTTGTGGAATCATTTCATTCATAATCATTTCCAGACCGATACGACTTAGGGACCTTCAAGAAGACCGCATATTCTTCTCTCAAAGGCCGGCAATTCATTTTTAACTCCTCTGAAGTTGCGGTGATGAACACTTACCATCAGGTGCTTACCTTTACAAGCTTTTTTCATAATAAAATTAGCTACTTTAAATCAGGTTGACTGGTAGAGAACACCTAATGGCCTAATGGTGCTATGTCTGCCATTATACGCGTTCAAAAAGTTTTTGAATAAATTAAATAAACTTCATAAAATTTAATGCAAGCAAACTAAGACGTAAAGGCTTAAGACAACATAAGCTTTTATAAGGGCATAAAGGTTCCCTTGACCATAAATGCTGTAAAGTGTTCTAAGCTTCGGAAACCAAAATATTAAAAATTTGTAGCAGTTTTTTTTAAACATTGCCCTTACTTTAGGACAACATTATCCTGTGTTGTTCTACAAACATAAATTTCACGTGTTTATTTACGTATATTGAGATTATATACATCGCATAAGCAATGTACTTATATGCGTAAATATTAAGAGACTGGATAGTCATTTAAATATCAAATTACGTAATAAATTTAAATAATGTATTCTCTAGCATTTAATGGTTGATGACGTTGTATTACAGTGATGTAACATGATGTAACAATCCATTAGCTAATTAGTAGTTATCGTTAGGTATATACATTAATATAGATAGCGTTATTATAGTGTCAAAATAATTATTTCTGCCCAGTGGTTAGGACGTTGAATATGTAGGGGAGCGGGATCAAATTCCAGTTTAATAAATAAAGAGTTTATCGATTTTTTGAATTTCCTAATTTTTTTTGTTAAATATCACCTTTTGTCTGGTGAAAGATGAAAAATCTAACACTATCTCTGACCATCCCGGTTAAAAGGTTAAAAACATGACAGTTGTAAATGAATACAAGTAGTAGAATAGTAGTAAGTAAACATTAGTAGTAGTAAATTTTTTTAATACAATATGGAGAAGTTAATTTCGAAGTAACCACACGAACGCCACAGACTATTTCCGTATTACACATTTCTATGGCTTTACAAAAGTTTGAAAGCAGCAAAAAAACAAAGGCATACATGCATGCTTTGTTTCAGCTTCTCCAAACACAAAAGCTGGAAGGCTCTAGTAAAATATAAAAGTAAGATGCAGCAAAATTGCAGCGTACTTCACAGAGCCGACTTAGGTATTTTGGTACTATTTTAAACTCTACATTTTTTTAACACCGGTATGTCTATTTTAGTAGATATAATTTTGAATTTTGTAGTATATTGTTTGTGTGTGACATTTAACGGCCTTTAAACTATAGTTACTCGTCGCGTTGAATAACATTGCTAAGTACTTAAGTAACAAATATAATTCTGTATACACAAAGTACATAACGAAGAATTTATAGAAAATGATGCTTACCAGGGTCGAAAATGGACTTCTGCTAAATTCTATAACCTATTTCTATATTTTTATTTAAGAACGTCTTATTATGCATATTTGATTTAAAAAATAATTTTCACGATAAGTCCAGTTCTGATAATGAATTACTACTCCCCTTCACCATTATTCACCCTCTATAGTGCACTCTATAATAAGATTAGAGACCATACAACCACCTTATTAACTTTGATATATAGCTAACACCAATACCCCAAGATGTTTTCTCTTATCTAAGGAAAAAACATTTTCAACGCTATCCTATATGTTTCCCACTTTTTCAGAAAAATATCTGAATGTGTAGTACCTATCCTTAGCATGATAAAAACGGCGCATGTTCCCATGAATAGATGAATTGTTGTGAGTCTTCTGTAGCAAGTAAAATAATAACAATGACTTCCAAAATTTTCTCTAAATTTTAAGCGAGACAAAACCCTGTTACCCGTCATAGGTTAGGTGAAACAAAAATAAAATAGGCAACAATAGCTCCACTCGCTCACAGTGGTCGTTGAGACCTACAACCCAACCCCTTCTACACACACCATGAGGGAATACGCTTGGTTAGCAAAAAACGAAGTTGCTTAGATTACTTAAATTTTTTTATTAGCATTATGATTTTTTTTTGTCCAGAAATAATGAGAGATGATACGATGTCTGAAATGTTTTTTCATCAACGGAGGACAATATACAACACACAATAAATAGCTTTACTCCGAGTTGGTGATATAGTTATTATAAAAACATTATGGAAAACAATATACCTAACATAGTTTATTGGCAATATATATAATAATATCTAATGTTTAACATTCTTGTGTCACAGTTTTTGTGCTTATACTACTCCGAAACGGCTTAACCGATTTTGATGAAATTTTATATGTATATTCAGTGGGTATGAGAAAAGATTTATAACATTTTTTTTCTATCCTACAAATAATTTATGTTCCATAGAAGGTGTGGTATATTAACGCCCGGTTTCTGAAAAACTGATAATCGTAGATGTTAACTAATCAGCTATCAAATGGCTTTCCAAATGTCATTTTAATTTCTAAAAGGATAGTTAAACTCTTTGAATTGATAATTTTTATCACTAAGAAGATCGTTCTGGTCAATTCAAAGAGTTTAAACATCTTTTTGGCAACTCAAATGAAATTTTAAGTGCCACAAATAAAATTTTTATTCCCACAGTAGCGACAATCCTTTCGTACTTTTTCTACAAACTTTACTAAAAGAATACAGTTATGTTTGACTTAAAATTTACGTTATACAAACAACAAAGCCGTTAACATGGCCTTCACTCTTCCTATTTTCGAATACTGGCCCCATGACCTTTGACATTATTCGAATACGATGTTATCATATGGATAAAGTTATATAAAATATCTGCAACTTCACGTGGCGCATAGCCTTGGTAGAAATTACGTAATTTTTTAGCATTTTCAGATTTTTGACGCAGTGAGGCGTTTCGTTCAGTTTTCTGGAGCGCCTGGGCGCATTTGACCAGAAGACGCAGGTTCGAATACTGGCTGCGCAATAAAATAATCGACAATTTATTTATGTATTAAACATAAATTTAAGTCTCATCTTGAATGCAGACTAGTATATGTTCTTATGATACATTTATCATATTTATACAATTACTAGCAGACCCGACAGACGTCCTGTACACACGACTTAAATCCGACAATTTATAAATTATAAAAGTAGTAGTGTACTGAATTGTAAATCTAAACCTCTTCGAATCAAAATTCTCGAATCGACCTGAAGACACAAAAAATGTCATTAAAATCGGTCCAGCCGTTTAGGACTTCAGTGACATACACACTTATATATTTTTATATTTTTCTTACATATTTTTCTGTATCTGTATCAATAATAAATTTATGACTTTAGAGAACAAATATTTTAGATTACTCAAACTTGCAGGTTTCCTAGAGATATTTTTATTGGTATTATTTAATGATCTTGGCTAACTCCAACATTTTCATTTATGTGCCCCCGACCAAACGAGGACTAGTGTTTGTGTCTAGTAAAAGTTAAAGTTAAGATGGCTCTGTAAGATATTCAGGAAATATGATTTTTGAGCAAAATATAATAGTTTATGACTTAACTAGCTTGGAATGGAGGTATTTATACCTACTGATCTCCGATTTCACGGCTGGTCGTAATAGATAGAGTAAGATAGAGTATAGTATAGTAGTAAGATAGACTAAGATAGAGTAATTCTTATATATTTTTTTACATTTTCTATGTTAGGCAAATAGTTTTTTCTTATATATACCTAATATGTGTGCATTGCTGTGTCCACAGTTATTGGTTTAATTATGTTGTGGATAGTAGCACTAATGTAACATAATAATATGCCGTGGTTTCGTCCATAAACTTGCTCCGCTTAAATTAAAAAAAAAAAACTCAATTTATTGACATTAACATTGTTGTCATTTGTCAGTGTCACCAGTCGCGAGTGCCTAGAGCTATGCTAGCTAGTGCCAGACTGACAGATCAGTTATTATTTGAAATTTTGAATTGTTAATGTTATTGGGATTGACTTAGATATATAACGGTACTCTTTGGCGGTAACATATTCGCGAATTCTCGAAAATCCGCCAAGAAAAATAAGAAATCATTTGAACTTGAATGATGAAAAAGCGTTAAAGTTAAAGAAAAAACTCAAACAGTTCCTTTATAAATGTAAGTAATACAGTAGATGAAAATGATCCAGGCAAATATTCGTCAGGATTTATTAACTTTGGTGCCGGTATCAATTTCCAATGAAATTTCATGTTTTGTGTTTTTTGATAACCATCCAAGAGCCACAAGAGTTATTGATGTCCTGGTTTGTACCCAACGCGGAGAAGTAATAGAATTTTACAAGCGGGAAAGAATCTCATGTATTTTGTTGAATTCAACTAAAGATTTAAGAGAAGTACGACCTTTTAGAAATAACAATTGTGATCTATTTTACTTTGTCACGACTGAAGATGAACTTTTCATTTTGTCTTGCAATGAAAAGCTAACGCTTGAGCACAAGATAACTGATATTGAAAGCTATGAAGTTTATGATTCAATGTGCATTGGCCAAGCTTCTTTAAAGATAATTCGAAAGGATGATGCTGTACCTTTATATTTTGATGACAATTTTCAAAATTTAAGCGAGAGAAGTATTGATTTTGAAACAATACAATCTAATGATCAAACTCCCATCTTGATGCAACTAATGAGAAAATTAACAGAAGTAAAATATAATGTACAATCCAATGAGAAGAAATATAAAGAATTTATAAATTTGCACCAACTGGCAACTTTTTATTTATATCAGAAGATATGTCCAAATCTAAGTAATTCTGTGTACAACATTAATACCAAAGAAGTAAGTTTATAACATTTATAAATATTTGTAATTAGTGTAATAACACAAGACTTTAGAGTTTTTAATTGATAAAGAGATATAACCTAATAATTATGAAGTAACAGTTATCGGCTCCTTAACATATACAAATGTGCACCTAATGCACCTTACTTAGTAATAATATAATAAATACATTTTGAACCTAATTTATATCAATTTATGAGTATAATGTTTATGTTTCCTGTGTCTGTTTCATATAAAATAAAAGTTGTATGCAATGTAATGGCCAGCCATTATTTTCTAGTTGTTATTTTCTTAACTTTGCAGATAAAAAGCTAAAATTATGTTTTTGTACAAAACCAATTTTTTTACAAAACCTGTTGATAGTTCAATTAGGGCTATGTTTCTTTATTATTTAAAAACATTTGTCAATGAAAAAAGATATGTCTCTATTCCTCACCTTACCTAGACTTTTTTTTTTTCTTTTAAAAAAACGCAAGGGCAATCCCTTACTTTAGGATAACATTATCCTGTGTTGTAGGGACGTTTTACAAACATAAATTTCATGCGGACAAACACCCAGATGCGAAACAACTACCTGTGGGTCACACAAATAGTTGTCCCGTGTGGGAATCGAACCCAAGACCCCCAACGCCGATGCCACTACCTTGGCAACTGTGCCACGGAGTCATCAAAATCACTTTTACCCAAGAACTTGTGTCATTTAAGCCTAATGTGGCAGGTAGAGCTTAGAAAAAGTCTTGAAATATGCAAAATGGTAAGCCAGTTGGTGCTGCACCCATACCAACATGGATTAATCATTGTTATCTTCACCATTTTACTTATAAACAACTACTATGTTCTATTTTAAAGTACTCGGGAAATTTATCCATATAAATGCTGAGGTTCAAACTTCACCATTGGACTCAAAAAGGCTGAAATGATCATGATGACACAAAATTTATTATTATTATCCTGTTTGATAATACATTTATTTATAAGTCATAATATATTTATTTACTATAGCCAATGTCTGTTTAAATATACTAAGTCATGAGAGTTGCTATGTTGTAATAAAAATTATTTATGAAGCTTAATGAATATGTACTGTTTAAAAATTAAAATTTATTTATTTCAGATTATTTCTAAAATGCATTTAAAAACTTGGACTCCATGGATTAAATTGTACAATAAAAAACTTGTTGTAGGATTTAATTTGCTTAATGAGGACAATATGTAAGTTTATACTAAATAAAACTAAAAATGTTGCAATATAAAAATAGACATTGGGTTGCAATAATAAGTATAACAGCACTAATTTTGTTCATTCAGTACAATTTAATGCAAAGAATTATATATGAAATGGTACTTATTCATAAAATAAATAATATTTTTAAATAAACTGCAAGACAGGTATCCCAATCAATGTATGTTTATTTGATATACAATAAATATGTCTAAAACTAACAATGTTTATTGTGTGCCCAATGGCTGATTTTTGATTATTTTTTTTAAAAAATAATTTTAGGCCATTAGAAGATGTCTTGGTTCTTGTAAATAGCTCATTAAAAAGTTCATTAATTTATTTTACTAAACTATTTGAGCCTGATGAAAAGAACTGGATAGAAAGGGAAGATCAATGCATTAGTGCTCAAGCTGAAGTTGCAGTTGTGACGAGTGTTGATCTAAAAGAGCTTCAGAACAACATCACAAGCAGGATTGAGTTTCATATGGTTTTATCATTTAAGAAATCTGGGAAAGAATACCTACTGCCATTTGAAAAAGTGTGTTTATCACCCTCCACTATCATGGGTGCAGATTTTGATGTTCTTGCAAACCCTCATACAGGTGATTAATTTTGTATATTTTCTTTGATTGATTATTGATTGGTTTGATTTTTTAAGTATAAGAATTATATTATATACAATAATATCATACTTATAAGAGAGAAGGAGCTTTATTATAAGTTTTATATCAGTTTATGAACAATCTTTACATTTCAGACGAAACTCATATGTTGCTGGCAGTTCTTGCAACTAGTTTAAAGACTGAGCTTACCCTCCGTCATATTAAAAGTAAAGGAGATGAATCAAATATAACAGCGATAGATATATTTTGTAATCATTTGAAAATGGAGGAATTCCGAACAATTCAAGGGATTGCAATTCACAAAATCTCACCATATCATATTCTCCATGGTGTACTAGTGGTATTTGATAAAAAGAAATTGAATGATAGTGGAAAATTTATAATTGAAGTACATTCAAGGTAATGCTATTCTCATTCATACATAACTGTATAGATATGAGAGTGATTTAACTGCATTTATTGTAAAACAGAGGGAGGATAATAGTTACAATTTTTCTTGATAAATTTCACATTTTTCTTAAGATTTGTTTATAGACACTAACACCTTTCAACCGAATATTAAGAAAACATGTGCTGAACCAAAATTATAGGTAAATAAAAACCTTTATAATAGTAAATACAGGGTAACTAAACAAGAAAGATAAACAGACCATGAAGAAAAAAAATGTACTCAACCATATTAGAGTAGTATGTACATGGTGCCAAACAACACTAGTCTTTTTTTTTTCAATGTCCTGCTTATTACTATTTCATAAATATTCTTCTAACTAAATTTTTTTTTGTAGTCATTTCAGAAGCAATTGAATAATTCACTCTTCTAATATTAACTTTTGCTCCCACTCCTGATTATGAAAGTATAAAAAGCAGTTTCCTTTTTAAATTCATATTTGATAAAATATATTAAATTGTTTGCAATATTATATTATCAATATCGCTTTTGTTTGAAATGTATGTAAAATTTGAGACAAAACTATTTGTTTAATGTTCAGTCAATTGTGTAATTTTAAATTGTAAACTGGATTTGACTGTTATTTACAGATGTCCCTCGCAAGTGCTGTCCTTGATCAACTACATCAATGATGTTGTACCATTTCGAATAATAGCAACTACATCAAATTACAAAATTACTGCAAATACAGAGCAGTTAGCTCATTATAATGAGGAAGTACCACTTGGAAATAGTCAAAGCAAGAGTTACTTTGTATGTGGCTCATCTATGTTAAATCAAACATCCATATTGCTTGGATATCTTGATGAATGTATGATAAAAATGAATGAAAATAAAAACCCATCAATACAAAGAAAGATTGGAAGTGAAATAGATATCTTTGCTTGTGGTTTACATAAGTTTATTGAGTTCAGAGACAGATTGCTACTAGAGGTATATTCCGGTATACAGGAATATTTAAAGGCGAAAAGTCCCATATTGGTGCATGAGGGACAATCTTCAGACATGATAATAGATGAATAGTTACTTTTATTATTTATGAATTGTAGAGATAAGAAGTATATCACATGTCTTTTTAGTTGAAAAAGTGTTAACCAAATCATAATAATAATTAGGATTTAATAAATTAAGAGAATTCCAAATTTAACAACTTTTAATTAGTTTTATAAATTATAATATATAAAAGCTTTTAAAGGCTTTAGAAAATTAAAATAAGTTCAAGCTGTGATAACTCATTTAACTATAAGGTCCAGTTTATTTTTTTCAAAAAGAAAAATGAAATACATTTTTCAATGTTCAAATAATAGTAAATTTATTTCAGATACAACAACATAAAATCTAAGCTTCTTAAGAAAATATAATTTTATCTGGTTGCTTAATATTATATTATACATTTAATTCTTTCTTACATTGAAACTATACAAATTATGGAAAAATAATAATTTAATAAATATGGAAATAAAAATAAACTTAAAAATCATGCTCAAGTAAATAAACACTTTCAAAGTTAGTACTATTGTGTACCTATAAACTCATTCACCAGGCAAATTATGTGGACAGCCAGTTTTCAAAATAATTTGATTTCGTATATTAAACGTAAAAAAAAATCATGTTAACTTAAAGCCGTTACAATTGAGCATTCATAATTCTAAAAGTACCTACATTAACATAACTTAAAATTATTTGAAAAATAATTTATAGCACCATAAAATCAGCTATTTTAAAATACAGTACCTACTGCATAAAACATTGTAATTTTGTCCAACATAAAAAATATATCGGCATTATAATGTAGGTGTGTGAAGTCTTATTCTATGTTACTGAGTAGGTATATAAATTGATTCCTTTTGTTTTCTTTGCAGAAAAAATCAAATGTTAAATAATGTTTTAATTGTTACACATAATTATAAAATTTATAAATATTGTTTAATATCTAATAACCCACAACCAAAAATAACCCGTTAAAGTTGACTACAAATAACCTTGATTAGAAATGTTATATTATTTTTAGAGGGAAGATTTCTAAAGTTGTTATTCGTTTTTTTTTTAAGTTAAAGTATAGTCTCAATATATACAGCTAACATATGTACCCCTCGCACAATAGATACAGCAATATTTGTTTGAGTTAGAATACAATATCGTCCAAACTGAATCGGTAGCTAAGCCATTTGCTCCGTTGTCGAGTTTGTGGGTTCAACTCCCAACTCGGGTGACCCACCCAGATAAACGACCCGATAATTATTACTGATCTGGATGTTTATTACCCAGGGTTGACGTCATCCAGGCGGCCAGTTGTAAAAAACTTAGAGAGACCCATGAAAAACGTGATTCAAATGCTGGGCTGACCCCACTTATGTAGTATTAGAGGAAATCATATTACTTTTTAAAACAAACATTAAATTTGTTTTATATTAAAGGTTGCATTGTAGAAGTAATAATTAAAAACGAGAACGACGATAAATGATTATTTGTTTTCAACTTATACTTTACCCATGACTGTGCTCTAATAAATGTTGATACAGACAGGATATATTTAAAAAAAATTCCTATCTGGAGCACATGTGACTTGTCAGGTACTAGGAAGCTGTTTTGCTGCCTGACTCTGATATTTTTATTTACAATAATTGTCTAGCATATTAAAAGTAACTTAACAAGTCTTAAATAATTTAATTTTAAATGCATCATAAACTGTACCATAAACAGATAAACAACACTAATCATTATACAAACAATAACTACTTTTATAAAATCTACTATTGCATTGCACTTCCGGCCATTTATATTTACTTAATGTAGGCATATTCTTATTTAAATTACTTTAATAAATAAGGACATATAAGTCTGAATTATAAAAAGCTAAGTTAATTAATGTCACTATTTATTCTATTAACTGATTGCACAACTATTGCACCGATTAGTAATTATTTTATTGCACGTAATTAAATTTAAAAGGTTTTATTAAACAAAACATTCATGCTTCTATGCAATTTTGATAGTTATGCAATTTACACTTAATTGTCATTTGTTACAATCGTTTCACACTTCTGAAACTCAAAAGTCTAACTGTTATTAGAATTCTCATCACTAGAGGGCACTTTTCTAAAACTGCCAAAGTACACGGAATGTGTCTCTGTACTTTCGGCGCCAGATTCACTTCTAGCTTCATTCTCTGTATCGTCAGTATCACTGCAGTTCAAGATCTTCGCTAGAACTAATTTTCTTTGAATTTGCCTAGAACCCGTGGAGTCACTGCTCAAGTAACCCGAGTCCTCTATCGCGGCGCCTTTCTTTCGTCTATATCGCGTTCTACTATGACCATCTTCTCTGCCTCTGACGAAAGTACTGCTATCTATGCAACAGTTTCGGTTGATACGTCGACTAGAGTTCCTGCTTGAAACACTCGCTTTTGATGTCAACATTTCAAGAGTATTAGTAGAGGCGATGTATTCTGATCCCTGTGATCGAACCGAAGCTTTTACTGGACTGCAGGAGGGTCCAAAGTTCAAATCATGTATCGCATTCGCGCATGATTCCACCTCAGCCAATGATGGAATTTGCTTCGGGCTGAGGCTTCTGATGTTTACGTTTTTTGGATAAGTTTCAGTGTTTATGGTTGCATCATTTTCCACGCGTTTGGCTGGAACTATTGGTTTCTCGTATATTGAGGAATCCTCTGTAGGCGGTAATGGTGGCAAAATATCAGGCCGCGCCAAATTCTTCAGTTGTTTTATCGTCGGCGGCGTACATTGGCGTTGTCTTTTTGAATGTCTGTACTCTAGTGTTAATATTCGGCCTTCCTCCGCATTCCAGCCACTATCGTCCCAAGTGTCATCGGAGTCCTCGACGGTTTTTACTTCGCTGAAAGTACTCGGAGATAATTTCGGCCTGTTATTTTGTTCGGAATCATTTCGCAGGCTGTTAAACTTCGCCGTGTATTCAACTTTATTGCATGTCTTTTTAAATGTTCCACTGCTTCTGAGTTGTATCCTTTGACTTGGTTTGGTATCGTCACCACTGATGGACTTAATGAAATCCTTTCTACTGAAC
Source organism: Iphiclides podalirius (assembly GCA_933534255.1). Lineage (NCBI taxonomy): Eukaryota > Metazoa > Arthropoda > Insecta > Lepidoptera > Papilionidae > Iphiclides > Iphiclides podalirius. Next base: position 6,896,078 of record OW152826.1, on the reverse strand, counting down.
TGAGAATCATCTATGGATTCTTTAGGAATCTTTAAGGAATCTTTATGTTTCGGATGTTTCCGATCTAGAGTATCGGGCTCAAAGCCGTCCGATTCGTGTATCTTAATGTAGTTTTCCGGTGAATCTTTCACTTCGATAGTCAAACAGCCCGGCTTCTCTTTCAACTCCGTGTTGTTTGGACTAAATTTTCTACTACCCATAGAACATTCCGAACCACTGGGCGAAGTTGGTGTACTCCCAAAGTTATAATTATTATTAACATACACTTCACTTACTAAACTGTAATCGCTTTTCTCTTTAACAATGTTCTCAATTTCCACGGTATTTGGTGGATTGTCCTCAAGATTAATTTTTCCAATAGTTTCATAATGATTTTGGTCAACGCAGACGTCTCTTTGCGGTGAAGGTGTGTTGCTGCTACTATTGGAATGCGTCTTATACACAGCATTTCTCATTGTGAGTTCTTCTTCCAAGGGTAATGCATTGCTTAAACTGGGACTAGCCTGTGAAGATGGAACGTCTGGATAGTCGATTGGAGTCAAATTTCTCTTTTTATTTGTCGCTCTCTCCAAGCTGTCCGTTTCGTAGTCGTTTGCGTTTGGGCTTTCCGATTTATTTATTGCATAAATGACCTCGCTGTTAATGTTAAGAGATCGGTTGTTCATAAACTTTTCCTCGTCGGAACTGCTTAAATTATCAGATTTCGAACTGTGTTCCAAAGCGATCGCCTCGTTGACCATGTCGGGTAGCGAGTTTAGGTTGTTCAGGATTTTATTCCTGCGCTGAGTCTTGTAGCTTCTCGAACTGCCTGATCGACAGTCGAAGGCAATATCGTCGTCAATCGTTCGACAATGGTTCGAGTTGTGACAATCGAAATTGTCACATCCAGGCAACGGTATGTTATAATTTCGGCAAGACGGTTCAGATCTAACGGATCGCGTCGAAGATCTCTTGTTCGCATTGAATAAATTATCACCCGGAAACATTGTGTTGGACGTCGAAAAGCTATTACGTTTATTCACCCGACAACGGTTACCAGCGACGGGCAGTGATAGAAGTGAATCGGTCGAATTGTGAACACTATCATCTGGCAAGATTTCGCTGTACACTACTTGCTGCTTTCCATTCGGTATGTCTTCTAGCCATTTTCGAATGCTGCTTTGCTTGTCTCCTTTGCTGTTGAGGCAGCTGGAGCATTTGATAAAGTCGTTTTTCAGGCTGTTTCTTGCGTCGCTGTCAGGGTTGATCTTGCAGCCGGGACAACCCACGCAGTTCACGGGTCGCTTTCTGCTGTTCTCCCTTTTCAGGCTGACTGCACTTCCGCTGCGCTGGCTCCCCAATCCGTGGTAGAGATCCAGACTGTTCCCGTTAGATGGGAAGGTTTCCTCCTCAGGTATTTCGTTCAGTACGGGCTGGAAGCGTTTGGCGGCCATTTTGTGTTTCGCTATCGATATAACTTCCCTTATCTTGGTCAAGAACTCCAAAGCCGCCGGCGGTGGTTCCTGGAATGGGTTAATTGTTTTAATATTTCACTCATCCGCGCGTTTTAGATTCATATGCATAAAATATGTTTAATTCTAACATTGTTTAATTCTAACATTGAATTATTTTTTAAGTATGTTATGCATACTAGTACTACTAATAGTGGAGGCTATTTACAGTTGCATTGCCGGTTACAATCAGGTGAGATAGCAGGCGAACTATAGCCTCTTAAGATATATTTGTATATTGCTAGTTCAATATACAGTCCAGTGACCGTGTATATAGGACGAATAATTGTTCCGTATCTTGGTGTTTGTCCCCAAGGAGGGTTGACGTCTGGTCGGCGGTCGGTCGTAAAAAACTTAGCCAATACAACTAATAACGTAATTCAAATGTTGTGCCGACCCCACCTGGCACGACAAAAGCAGGAGGATAAAGAAGAACAGAATTAAATCCTTTATATATATTATATATATAATCCATTATATATATTGTCAACTTGATGATTCACATGTGCCGGACCCAACTAGGTAAGGTCTGAAAAAAAAGGATATTCGTCGGTGTGGCAAACAACTGTTTAGCTTAGCGGTTAGTGCCTCTGTGCGCGACTTCGGAAGAGTATCTACATTTCTTACTTTTTACTACATTTTTTAGAAGACTTACTTTTGTTTTCGACTTTATTTAGTTTACAATAAAGAATAAATAGAAAAAGGTTTTTATACTAACAGCCATCAAGTGAGGTTCGAAGTAAGCCGGGTTGAAGTAGAGCTTCCGCCGTGTGGTGCCAACTGGCCGAGCTATCTCGCGGTCTTCGATCGTCTCCACGATTGACACGTGCTCGTCCGGCAGCCTCTCTATGCCGGACTCGTCGCGGTGCGTCACGTCCGAGTCGCTCTGGCGCCTGAGCTCTCGGCTATGGAGGTGCACCACGGCCGATGTTGTTTGTTTCTGAAAGATTCCTTGTTGTTAAGCGACTGTGTGGTGGATATGCAGTTTTTCTTTATGTGAGAAGGTGGCGAACGAGCTGGCGGTTCTCCTGATGTAATGTGATAACCGCTGCCTATGGACATTTTCCATTCCCGTTGGGTTACAGATGCGTTGCAATGTGTTACAAAAGTGTACGCCGGCAACCTCACTCATCAGACGCAACGCAGAATTATAATACTTCCACTTCACGCCGGTCTTCTGTGAAATCGTAACTTATCTGGACGGACCTGCCTATTCGCATAACAGAGGAGACTGTTGCGTGGCTCTACCACAGTTCATTTAATTTGGTTTAATGAAAGTGCTTTCCCGATTTTATCGCGTTTTAATTTGATTTTTGAATTCCCGTAGTTTCGAACCCGTTCTAGACATTCTATCCGTGGAACGATATATTTTTGGATTTTAATGCTTCTGTTTCGTTTGGTTAGTTTAAATCCCTGTGTCTGCACCACGAAATTGATTGCATTGTGCCTTCACGGCTCGTGGTATAGCAATCAATTTGAATCAAAACATCGAGAAGAAATATTAATAATTGATGAATAATGATGAACATTTCGTAGTCTTGTCTTCTATTTATAGTCTGAACAACAATGGTGCCTGCGAGGTAAACAAACACTTTTACTGAGTGACTTCTAATAGGAACCGGTAAGCAATTTGAGCAAAAAGAGCGGCGTAGTAGGTGTTAAAGGTTTGCGTTTGTCCTACTTTATGCAACAAACCCAGTTGGATCGCGGTCAATATTTCCCCTGAGGTTCGCCGTTGAAACTCCAGCTATAAATTGTTTACTACTCCAGCTATAAATTCCAGTTATAAATTGACTCCAGCGCGATCGCATATATTTTTCAAGATACTCGCTGGTCGGCATTACCAGGTGCTGTTCGGATACCCGAACGTCTACAAACGTGTTGACTCACTTTGCACGCGTTGTCTTCGCTGCGCGAGCTGCTGCCGCCGAAGTCTTCCGAGTCGGAGACGTTACTGCCCGAGTCGCTGGGGAACCCCTTCTCGTGGTACTGCCTGCTGAGCAGCGGGTTGCTCTTCACCACCCCATCGTCCTCGCCGAGAACGTTGGGCATCGCCTGTGTCCGTTCGCCACCGACGCGCACTATATCCCGCTCGGTGATGACTTTCCCGCCCTTGGCTTTCAGTCCCTTGGCCACTCTGAGGCCGCTCTCCTCGGAGGCCGCCTTGCGACGCCTCCGCACGTGCAAGTACAGGAATACCGACGCGACGTATATCAGGCCGAGGAGCAGCGAGCTGATGCCGATTACTACGTATTCGGTGACCGTTAACCCGGATGAACTGGAGGCGGTGGACGTTTGGGCGTTCGGGGCGAACTGTACCTCCGTTATGTCTGAAATATTGTCAATTTGAATTCTTGTAGAACTTTACGGATTTTGAAATGGATGATGGGCTGGTGCCCTTTTATAATGTTACATATGAACAACAACAACTTCAGACATGGGATATAAAAATAGACCACAAAGAAGTAAATCGCAAAGGATTTGACGTTTCTTTGGAATTACTTGTAATTGTTCTCCGATTAACGTAATATAGGTATACTACGTTATAATGTACGCTATATTTTTATTAATCAAATTTAACATTCTATATTTTTTTACCATCAGTATACATATTTATACAACTTACAAAAAAGGAAATAAACAAAAAAAATTGGCACTATTATCTTTGAAATGTTGTACACACCTATAGGTGTGTACAGCATTTACAATATTGTGACAATAACGTTTTATTAAGCATTTAAGACACGATATTAGATATCACATTTAAAAAATTATAAAACAACAATAATAAATTTAAAAAAGTAAAATTACTAATTTTAATGAAAGAGTATACTCGTGGTATGACTTCTGTATTGTATTTTTGTAAATACAAGAATCGTTAAAAATGGCAGTTAAAACTGCAGATCCTCACAAAAGGTGACTTATGGCCAAGATTAGTTTTTTGCAGTCGGTGTATAAATGATTTTTGTTTTGGCTTGCGTAGAACAATATTTATATAATTCAAATTTCTTTTAAGTTTTTCACAATATGAAATTTGACCACATTTTAGTTAATATGAGGGCGGCTCACTGCTAACTGAGCGTGGCGGCGTTCCTTGGACCCTGAAAGCGACGCAGGGCGTGAAGACACCGCGAAGGTCCAGCGGGGAGGAGGGGGCGGCGGTGACGTCACGGCATAGAAGGCGCACCACCATGACTCGGCCCGCCATCCTCGTGCGCACCTCATCTTCGCCGCTCCACTGTAGAGTAGTAACAGCCTATATATATTTGTCCCACTGCTGGGCCAAGGCCTCCTCTGTACATAGCGCACAGTCGGCCACGCGACCCCACCGCGGATTGACGGAATTCATACATCTTTGAAATATTTTGTTGTAATTATTTGGAAGATATGCAGGTTTCCTCATGATGTTTTCCTTGCCGTGATTTTCTTTGCCGTGACGTGATAAAAGAGGTTTTAAAATAAACACTTCATTGGTGCCGGCACCAGATTTGAACTCGCGTTGCTCTAGCATACAGAATTAAATGCTGTTGCACGAATGGGCTCGTCTAGGAAGAACAAACTGCGCTTTCTCGAGTTGCCTCAGCCATAAGCTCCAGGTAGTTGACGATTTATTTTAAATAATAAATATTTTCGGACACATTTTACGTTCTCTAGTCCCAAACTAAGCAATGCTTGTACTATGGGTACTAGAAAACTGATAAACGTACTAACATACTTAAGCTATTACGAACTATTTTAAAGTAAGAGAAAATGAGAATTAGCACTATTACTATAATTATGGTATCAAGTTGATATCAAATTTTTCAAGTTAAGTTTTTTTTCGCCCGAAGCCCAAGCAACGCGCATGTATTTGTGTTCTAAATTCTACTTCTTAATTAAGTTAATTGACACTGAACAACATTGTATAGCAACTTGAAATAGCGGATATAGGTATATCGAGAGATTGTACATATTTTAAAGTGTCTGGTACAGTTTGTTACGCACTCGTACCTTCGAAGTTTTTACAGTATCAAGAACCAAAATGTAAATGAAGTTTGATCAAATGTTAACATTGCTTCATCGCTGTGTATTATATTAATAAATTATGGTAATTCTAAATAAATATTATTTACCTGGAGAAACGTTCGACCTTCATCCCGGAAAAGACTGAAGGGCACGTCCGCATCTAGGGTGTTACGTAAATCCAAAAACCCTTTACGAGTGAGAAACTGGGCTCCGGAAACTGCACATATAGGTGTTTTGACATCTGAAAAGATTTGTTATAAATTAGATCGAATTAGATAATTTGATAAGTCATAGCGGTAACTAACAGTTCATTTACTTTAAAATAATTTCATTAAAACGTATCCAAGGAACAGTAATTTAATGTATTTATTGAAATAGGTATAAGAGATTTGTGAAATATTTATTGTCGTCTCATAAAACAATAAAAGTTATCGCTTACTTTGAAAAGTAATTTCTCTGGACGGATGTATTATCTGTCCTTTCAATGGCAAATATACGAATGGTATACGTTGCACGCCGCTGCCCGTGCCGAAAGTCGCCAAAGAGCATTCTGCAACGAAATTTATGTATTTAACAAGAATAAGAAATACAAATATTTGATAAATTTAAACCGCCGTTACGCATTCACTGCCACCATTTTAGTCGATTTTATTGCGGCTCGTTCGTTAGGGAATTGAGACTAATACCGCATAATTTGTACGATAAGCTTATTGTGAGGATTTTGGACGTTTCAAACGACGCTAAATTTGCCGCGGTTATGCGAGGGTCTCGGTGATGGCGTCGCGATTCGCTGATTTGTTGGGATTATTGAAAAAAATATAATGACCGTAAGCGCTCGCGGTCGACATCTGCTAATTTGTACTGTACTGCGGTTCGGGTATTAAGATTATTGTAATGTGGCCCCGTAGCGATGTATCAATGTAAAGACGAATTTTAATAATTTGCGCATAAGTTTAACGCCGGGTAATAACTAAGTGAACTTGAATCTCATTTAGCTGGCATAATTAATGACTCTATCTTTATCTTCTAACTATTTATCCAGAAAACAAATAAAAAAGAATTCTCTTCCTTCTTCTTATTCGCCAGGTAGCGGTTAAATAGGTCTGAATGGAATGATTTTATGCTCTACAATTAAAACGACATTTTATTACTCTTGAATTAAAACGCATTTTTTATCCCGGAAGAGTTAACTGTTTTTTAAAAGCGAAGAGTGACAATAATTAAAGTAACAGCTAATGTTTTTTTTTCAGGCGAGCAGGCTGTTCACCTTATGTTAAGTGAATACTGCCGCCTATGGACATCTATAACGCCCGGGGGCTTGCAGATGTCATTGAAAACTTAAAAAAAAGTGGAGTCTAGTTACTTCATTAAGCAGACAAAACGTAAAAGTTTGGTTCGATTCCTCGCTGCTCA